>CM055127.1:140634162-141900007 GCA_029206835.1 Rana muscosa
GACTTCCCACTGACATTTTTACAATCTCTGCGTACCATGCCCTTCGGGGCCACGCTGGAGCCACCAGAATCACTGGTTTCTTTTCTACCCTGATTCTGCGGATTAATCGCGGTGGGAATGCATATATCAGCTTGAACTGATCCCAAGGGAACACGAGGGCATCCAAAATGCAAGCTAGGGGATCCTTTGTGCGAGACACAAATCTGTCCACCTTTGCGTTGAATCTGGATGCTAGCAGATCTACATCCGGTGTTCCCCACCGCTGGCATATTGCCTGGAAAACCTCGGGGTGAAGAGACCATTCCCCGGGCATAATTGCTGGCGACTTAAAAAGTCCGCTCTCCAATTTTCCACTCCTGGGGTGAAAACCGCGGATATGGCTGTGACATATCTTTCTGCCCATTCCAGGATGCAATTCGCTTCCCTCTGGGCTGCACGACTCCTGGTGCCACCCTGGTGATTGATATATGCCACTGCTGTGGCATTGTCTGATTGAATTCTGACAGGTGACCCTTGGAGTTTGGATGTCCATGCTACTAGGGCATACCGGGCTGCTCGTATCTCTAAGAGATTGGTGGGCAGGGCCTTCTCTGCTTCTGACCACTTGCCCTGGAGAGACCATTGCTCCAGTACTGCCCCCCAGCCTATGAGGCTGGCATCTGTAGTGACCACCTTCCAAGAAACCGGACTGAAGGGTTTCCCTTTTTCCAGATTCTGGGGCACCAACCACCAATGGAGGCTCTTGCGAACGGAAGGGGACAGGGACATTGGTAAGTCTAAAGCCTGAACTTTTTTGTTCCAGGCTGACAGTATGGCCCTCTGCAAGTTCCTTGATTGGAATTGACCGTAGGGTACTGCTTCGAATGAAGCCACCATTTTTCCCAGCAGCCTCATACACAGGCGTATGGATGGTTTTCCTTTTTTGTACCCACTAAGTGGGTCAAATCTTTCAAAGACGACACCTTCTCTGGAGGTAAGAAAATCTTTCTCTGATTTGAATCCAGTCTTAGCCCCCAAGTATTCCAGACTTTTGACTGGTTTTAGGGCTGACTTGTCTCGGTTGATAATGCCAACCGTGAGATTCCAGATACTTGATTATCTTGTGAACGACCACTTCTAGTTTTTTTCACTGAGTGGTCTATCAGCAACAAGTCGTCTAGATATGCCATTATCGTTACACCTTGTGTTCCTAGTTTGGCCAATCGTAGGGCCAGAATTTTTGTGAACACTCGTGGTGCTGTGGCCAGACCGAAGGGTAAGGCTCTGAACTGAAAATGGTGCCCTTCTACTGCAAAGCGTAGAAATTTCTGGTGGGCCGGACAGATGGGAATATGCAAATAAGCATCCCTTATGTCGATCGAGGCTAACCATTCCTGCCCTTGTAGGGCGGTGGCCACCGATCGGATCAACTCCATCCGAAAAAGTCCTGATATGTAGGAACTTGTTTAGCCCTTTTATATTTAATATGGGCCTCACGTCCCCATTTGGTTTGGGGACTGTGACAAGGTTCGAGTAAAACCCGAACCCGCTTTCTTCCAAGGGAACCTTCATGATTACCCTTGGAGCAATAGTTGTTCTAGTGCCAGAAGGAGGGATCCACTCTTCTGGGGATCGCTTGGCACATTTGACCTTATAAAATGGGCAGGAGGAATGTCTTTTAACTCCAGCCTGTATCCCAGACTTACTGCGGAGAGCACCCATCTGTCTCTGATGGTGTCCCGCCAGGTCTCTGTGAACAACTGAAGTCTTCCCCTCACCCGATTGAGTGGGGGCAACCCTTCATGACTTGGGGGGAGGTTTTGTACCTCTCTTGACCCAGGGTTTCTTGTTACCCTGTGATTGTCCCTGATTTCTGCCCCCTGGATTTGACCGCGGAGGCCGTCGGAACTGTTTCACAGCCGATGTGCCAGGGACTGGAGAAGTAGGCCTCTTAAAAGAAGGACTTCTACCCTTATTCTTAACCGGCAAGAGTGTACTTTTACCGGCAGAAGTTTTCTGGATATATTTGTCCAGATCTTCTCCAGATTAGCTTCCCATTTCATGGAGAACGCTTATCAGCAATTTCTTACAGGGAGCTTCAGCAGACCAGTTTTTGAGCCATAGAAGCCTACGCATATGTCTACAGACAGCGTAAAGCGGGATGCCTGTTGGATTGTATCCTTTATGGCTTCCACCGCAACACAAGGCTCTAGGTAGGTCAGCTAGGGCAAGAGCCTGCTGATCTGGTAAGTCCCTTAAGACTTGTTTCAACTGATCTTTCATTGCTTGGCAGACTCTAATCGCTGCTACTGCAGGTTGTGTCACCATGCTTGCTGTAGAGAAAGCAGATTTTAGTAAAGACTCCAATTTTTTTATCTATTGGGTCTTTGAACAATTGGAACATTATCTACTGGACATGTCAGTGATTTATTTACACAAGAGATGGCTGTGTCCACTGTAGGGACCCTCCATTTTTTATGAACTTATCCTCCATGGGATAGATCACTGGAAATCTCTTGGGGGGAGTAAATATTTTATCAGGATGCTCCCAATCCTGGTAAATAAGCCCTTCCAATAAAGGGTGGATTGGGAAGGAACAGACAGCCTGGGGAGCTTTCAGCGACCCCAGCGAGGAAACCGTAGTGGTTGATGGTTCCGCCAGAGGCATTTTAAATGCTGATCGGACCATGTTAGTCAGAGACTGAACCCATAATCTTTCAGCCTGAGATGCTGAGAAAGGTTCTTCCACTGTTGATTCCTCTATAACTGAATCAACCTCATCCTGATCCCCTTCAGGTAGGTCGATCTCTGTGTGGGGCTGTTCCTCCACTAACAGGCACTCTGAAGGAGGAGACGGAGATCGGACGCGCTTTCCCTGTGACAGGGAAGCAGCGATCAATGCTGTTAATCTCTCTTCCAATCCTCCCAGAGTTGAGGATAAAACCTCCTCTGTTATATATATACAGGAGCAGGTGGACTGGGGACAGCTGCAGCACCAGGCACTCCTGCGGGGTTCCTACGGCTACTGACCTCTGAATTTTCAGGGGAGATTGGTGCAGTACAAGCATGCCCAATATCCTCAGAGCCCGATGGAGACCCCTTTGGCTTCCTGGAAGATCTATTTCCGGAGTGTCTGGACGACATATCCTTTAAGCACAAAGCTGAGGTATTCCCGTCGTCATACACCAATTTTGCTGGTAATAGTCTAACACAGTTGCTGCTATATACCAGCTGGTGTCCACTAAAGTGCCTTTCTATGGGGATGCCTGCATCAACCGCCTCTGTGTGCCACCGTTTTGTTGCTAGCTCTGTTTGCATCCAGCTGACACTTGTACTGTGTATTTTATACATGCTGGGACGCCTGCACATGCGCAGAAGCGCCGCGCATCGAGCGTCATCCACCCGCCCCGCCCCTTTTTTTCCATAGGAGGCGCGTGCGCCCGTGCACCATTGGCGCCCTTTTTTGAAACCAAGCAGGGACTAGGAGCCAGGGCCCTTTTTGCCGGAGGGCCTGTGCGGTGGATGAGCGCAGCAACAGGGCAGAGGAACTGGATTCCCACAGAGAAACTTACCAACTGCCTGGATCTTTTGACTTGAGAAAACCAAAGAGCCACATGACAAGAAAAATGGACCACAGCGGCCTCTAGTGGTTTAACACAGGTACCGCGGTCCTCTTTTTTTTTTTTTTTCTTGACTACTATTAAAATTTTACATTTTCCAGTAGTTATAGGCATACACAGATATTAGCGGGAATACCGTTAGGTAACAGACAGAAAGACAAATTAGGCTTGGGGGTCCCCCAATAGAACCAAGTTCCTGGGGGCCCCCACTTACCTCTTCCCCGCCGCAGGACTCTGTTTGGTCCACAGAAGCCCAAACTTCACCTATCACGGCAGGCATTGTAATTAAACCTTCAGGGACCGGGTTCCCAAGGATTCCACTCCCCTGGACCTGTATAGCACCCTGCACAGAAAACATCTTGGTCGTGGGTATGACCAGAGCTCTGGATCCCAGGGTCCAGCCCTCCTAAGAGAGGCATTACAGGCAAAACCTTGCTCTTCTGTTGCAAGGCCCGGGTACCGACCGTTTAGCTATGAAGCTTTTTTGGTGGGATCCGGAACAGCTTACTAAGGCCCGTAAAAGAACCTGTACGCAAGCCCAGGAAAACACATGTTACTCTTTGGCCAACACCTTAGACACTGGCAAAAAACTGAGGTGCTCCCGGATGGGAGGGGCTTATATAGGGGAGGGTACTTCCGGTTTGGAAGTTGCCAGTGCCAGCACCTGAAGGTAAACTATATAACCCATTAGTAATGACTAAGTCGCTCTGTGTCCCGTGATGTACGAAAAAGAAAATGTAATCTCTCTGCTGCCTGCACAGTGAGGGCGGAAGTCACTGCAGGAATGCAGGGCAGGCACGGGCGGTGAGAGATGATCTCATCTCTCTGCTCCCCCGCTTCCGGCTAGCTGATTGGCCAGCTGCCACACTGAGCCTGCTCTCTCACTCTCACCTGCGCTGCCAACACACTGAGCAGCATGGTCTGCCCACAAACTGCGCCGCCCCCCGACAACAAACTGCGCCGCAAGCGGAGCCGCCCGCTTTCTTACCCGTCTGTGGAGCCGCACGCTATTGCACCTGCCCACAGAGCGGCCTGACGTGACTCACTGACGTCACTCGTTGCTAGACGCCAGGCGGCCCAGGCGTTAGCAGCAAGTGCAGGGAAGAGGCTCCACCCACCTCCTCCTCCGCTCCTGGTATCGTGTCAGTGCGCCACGTAACTACATTAGACGAGTCTCTCTCTCAGCGCCGCTGATCGGCTGATGTGAGAAACTGAGAGAGAGACTCAGAGAGGCAGCGGCAGCCGCAGAACAAGTACTGTATATACTTGAGTATAAGCCGACCCGAATATAAGCCGAGGCACCTAATTTTACCCCAAAAAACGTATTGACTCAAGTATAAGCCTAGGGTGTCCTAGGCTTATACTTGCCTCACTTTGCCCATGCCTCACTGTGCCCATGACTAGACTGATGTTTAACATGGAAGTCTATGGAAGGAGTGCCCGGCTTTGAAAAATCGGTTCTCCCAGACACTAAACTTTTCAAACTTATAGAGGAGACATGGGGCTACATGTGTGCCAAGTTTGGGGTCCAGAGGACCTACGACCGGCCGGTACCAATCCCGCAAAATCACTGGAGAAATGACCGTTTAACATTGGAGTCTATGGAAGGGGTGCCCGGTTTTAAAAAATCGGTGCTCCACGGCCGTAGGTCCTCCAGACACCAATCTTTGCACACTTGTAGAGAAGACATGGGGCTACATGTGTGCCGAGTTTGGGGTCCAGGGGACCTACGACCGGCCGGTACCGGGTCCGCAAATTCACCGGAGAAATTACTGTTTAACATTGGAGTCTATGGAAGGGGTGCCCGGATTTAAAAAATCAGTGCTCCCCGGCTGTAGGTCCCCCAGACACCAAACTTAGCACACTTGTAGAAGAGACATTGGGCTACATGTGTGCCAAGTTTGGGGTCCAGGGGACCTACGGCCAGCCGGTAACGGGTCCCCAAGATTCGGGAGATCAGGTGCAAAAAAAAAAAAACAGAACAAGCAAGTGAGTGTGACAGACGGTCTCGGGGGGGGGCAATTGCCCTGTTGCCCCCCCCCTGGATCCGCCACTGATACATACCCCATGCAATCTCTCCCTACACACATACATACATACCCCATGCAATCTCTCCCTACACACATACATACATACCCCATGCAATCTCTCCCTACACACATACATACATACCCCATGCAATCTCTCCCTACACACATACATACATACCCCATGCAATCTCTCCCTACACACATACATACATACCCCATGCAATCTCTCCCTACACATACATACATACCCCATGCAATCTCTCCCTACACACATACATACCCCATGCAATCTCTCCCTACACACATACATACCCCATGCAATCTCTCCCTACACACATACATACCCCATGCAATCTCTCCCTACACACATACATACCCCATGCAATCTCTCCCTACACACATACATACCCCATGCAATCTCTCCCTACACACATACATACCCCATGCAATCTCCCCCTACACACATACATACCCCATGCAATCTCCCCCTACACACATACATACCCCATGCAATCTCCCCCTACACACATACATACCCCATGCAATCTCCCCCTACACACATACCCCATGCAATCTCCCCCTACACACATACATACCCCATGCAATCTCCCCCTACACACATACATACCCCATGCAATCTCCCCCTACACACATACATACCCCATGCAATCTCCCCCTACACACATACATACCCCATGCAATCTCCCCCTACACACATACATACCCCATGCAATCTCCCCCTACACACATACATACCCCATGCAATCTCTCCCTACACACATACATACCAGGGGCGGATCCAGAGTCTTTTCTCGGGAGGGGCACTGCCAAAAAATGATTTTTTTGTGGGAAATTTATCGGGGAAATGGTTGGTGTCGGCGCTTCAATCATCCCGGCACCATGGTTGTTATGGTGTCATGATGATTGAAGCGCATTATTTCTATTATTACATTGTAATATAAAATTAAATAGTTCAATGCAGAATCAGTGGGAGCCCTGAGTGTGTCACTTGCCACCGTCGCCTGCAATTAGTGGGAGCCCTGAGCGTGTCACTTGCCACACCTTGCGGATTGTCACTAACTTGCCTGCTAAGGTGTAGTTTTGGTTGTCTCTTGCTGTGTCCCAGACTCCCAGAGTCAGGCAGCAGAGAGATAAATGGATTTTTATAACAGCTTACCTGTAAAATCCTTTTCTTGGAGTACATCACGGGACACAGAGCGACTTAGTCATTACTAATGGGTTATATAGTTTACCTTCAGGTGCTGGCACTGGCAACTTCCAAACAGGAAGTACCCTCCCCTATATAAGCCCCTCCCATCCGGGAGCACCTCAGTTTTGTAGCAAAGCAATAAGTGTCCCAAAAAGAGGGGTGGGAGCTCTGTGTCCCGTGATGTACTCCAAGAAAAGGATTTTACAGGTAAGCTGTTATAAAAATCCCTTTTTCTTTTTCGTACATCACGGGACACAGAGCGGCATAGTCATTACTAATGGGACGTCCCAAAGCAATGCCAAATGAGGGGAGGGATACACTATACATAAGCTGGGCGCCATCAGGCATGAGGCTCTTTTGCGGCCTGCAACACACTGCGCCCAAAGGCGACATCCTCCTGACTTCTGACGTCTACCTGGTAGAATCTAGTAAACGTGTGTACTGAAGACCATGTTGTGGCCTTACAGACTTGAGCCAGGGAGGGCTGGTGATGCACTGCCCATGAGGTTCCAACTGCTCTTGTGGAGTGCGCCCTAACTTTGAACGGAGGCGGTCTCTTTCTCAAGCCATAGGCTTGTATTATGACCTGTCGAATCCACTTGGCTAAAGTAGATTTTGATGCTGCCTGACCCTTTCTGGGGCCTTCCGGCAGAACAAACAAAGTATCCGTTCTGCGAATCTGAGCAGTGGCTTTTAGATAAGCTTTAACTGCTCTTACTACATCCAAAGAATGCAATAACTTTTCCTCTACCGAACTAGGTTTGGGGAAAAAGGAAGGAAGAACCACATCTTGGTTCAAATGGAACCTCGATACCACCTTAGGAAGAAGGCTGGATGAGGACGTAATACTACTCTGTCCTTATGGACAACCAGATATGGCTCCTTACAGTACAAGGCGGCTAATTCCGATACTCTTTTAGCCGAACAAATGGCTACTAAGAAAATCAATTTCCTGGTGAAAAGAACCAAGGAAATGTGCCGCAATGGTTCAAATGGTTGTTTCTGTAGAACCGACAGAACCAGGTTTAAGTCCCATGGACATATGGGAATACTAACCGGATGGCTAATACGCATCACTCCTTGTATGAAAGCTTTGACTAATGAATGCAAAGCCAAGGGCCTTTGAAAAAATATTGACAAGGCCGTCTGACCCTTGATAGTACTCAAGGCAAGCTTCCTATGTACAGCCCACTGTAGGAAGTCCAGAATCCTACCTATTACGTACTTACAAGGATGCCATTTCTTGGCCTCACACCACGTGATGTACGCCTTCTAGATCCTCTAATAGATCTGCCTGGATACCGGCTTCCTGGCATTGATCATGGTAGATACCACAGGATTAGAGAGCCCTCTCTTTTTTAGAATGTGGGCTTCAATAGCCAGGCCGTCAAACCTAGGGCTGGTAAGGAAGGGTAGTATATCGGTCCTTGCGAAAGCAGGTCCGGACGATGTGGGAGGGTCCAAGGACTTCCCACTGACATTTTTACAATCTCTGCGTACCATGCCCTTCGGGGCCACGCTGGAGCCACCAGAATCACTGGTTTCTTTTCTACCCTGATTCTGCGGATTAATCGCGGTGGGAATGCATATATCAGCTTGAACTGATCCCAAGGGAACACGAGGGCATCCAAAACGCAAGCTAGGGGATCCTTTGTGCGAGACACAAATCTGTCCACCTTTGCGTTGAATCTGGATGCTAGCAGATCTACATCCGGTGTTCCCCACCGCTGGCATATTGCCTGGAAAACCTCGGGGTGAAGAGACCATTCCCCGGGCATAATTGCTGGCGACTTAAAAAGTCCGCTCTCCAATTTTCCACTCCTGGGGTGAAAACCGCGGATATGGCTGTGACATATCTTTCTGCCCATTCCAGGATGCAATTCGCTTCCCTCTGGGCTGCACGACTCCTGGTGCCACCCTGGTGATTGATATATGCCACTGCTGTGGCATTGTCTGATTGAATTCTGACAGGTGACCCTTGGAGTTTGGATGTCCATGCTACTAGGGCATACCGGGCTGCTCGTATCTCTAAGAGATTGGTGGGCAGGGCCTTCTCTGCTTCTGACCACTTGCCCTGGAGAGACCATTGCTCCAGTACTGCCCCCCAGCCTATGAGGCTGGCATCTGTAGTGACCACCTTCCAAGAAACCGGACTGAAGGGTTTCCCTTTTTCCAGATTCTGGGGCACCAACCACCAATGGAGGCTCTTGCGAACGGAAGGGGACAGGGACATTGGTAAGTCTAAAGCCTGAACTTTTTTGTTCCAGGCTGACAGTATTGCCCTCTGCAAGTTCCTTGATTGGAATTGACCGTAGGGTACTGCTTCGAATGAAGCCACCATTTTTCCCAGCAGCCTCATACACAGGCGTATGGATGGTTTTCCTTTTTTGTACCCACTAAGTGGGTCAAATCTTTCAAAGACGACACCTTCTCTGGAGGTAAGAAAATCTTTCTCTGATTTGAATCCAGTCTTAGCCCCCAAGTATTCCAGACTTTTGACTGGTTTTAGGGCTGACTTGTCTCGGTTGATAATGCCAACCGTGAGATTCCAGATACTTGATTATCTTGTGAACGACCACTTCTAGTTTTTTTCACTGAGTGGTCTATCAGCAACAAGTCGTCTAGATATGCCATTATCGTTACACCTTGTGTTCCTAGTTTGGCCAATCGTAGGGCCAGAATTTTTGTGAACACTCGTGGTGCTGTGGCCAGACCGAAGGGTAAGGCTCTGAACTGAAAATGGTGCCCTTCTACTGCAAAGCGTAGAAATTTCTGGTGGGCCGGACAGATGGGAATATGCAAATAAGCATCCCTTATGTCGATCGAGGCTAACCATTCCTGCCCTTGTAGGGCGGTGGCCACCGATCGGATCAACTCCATCCGAAAAAGTCCTGATATGTAGGAACTTGTTTAGCCCTTTTATATTTAATATGGGCCTCACGTCCCCATTTGGTTTGGGGACTGTGACAAGGTTCGAGTAAAACCCGAACCCGCTTTCTTCCAAGGGAACCTTCATGATTACCCTTGGAGCAATAGTTGTTCTAGTGCCAGAAGGAGGGATCCACTCTTCTGGGGATCGCTTGGCACATTTGACCTTATAAAATGGGCAGGAGGAATGTCTTTTAACTCCAGCCTGTATCCCAGACTTACTGCGGAGATCACCCATCTGTCTCTGATGGTGTCCCGCCAGGTCTCTGTGAACAACTGAAGTCTTCCCCTCACCCGATTGAGTGGGGGCAACCCTTCATGACTTGGGGGGAGGTTTTGTACCTCTCTTGACCCAGGGTTTCTTGTTACCCTGTGATTGTCCCTGATTTCTGCCCCCTGGATTTGACCGCGGAGGCCGTCGGAACTGTTTCACAGCCGATGTGCCAGGGACTGGAGAAGTAGGCCTCTTAAAAGAAGGACTTCTACCCTTATTCTTAACCGGCAAGAGTGTACTTTTACCGGCAGAAGTTTTCTGGATATATTTGTCCAGATCTTCTCCAGATTAGCTTCCCATTTCATGGAGAACGCTTATCAGCAATTTCTTACAGGGAGCTTCAGCAGACCAGTTTTTGAGCCATAGAAGCCTACGCATATGTCTACAGACAGCGTAAAGCGGGATGCCTGTTGGATTGTATCCTTTATGGCTTCCACCGCAACACAAGGCTCTAGGTAGGTCAGCTAGGGCAAGAGCCTGCTGATCTGGTAAGTCCCTTAAGACTTGTTTCAACTGATCTTTCATTGCTTGGCAGACTCTAATCGCTGCTACTGCAGGTTGTGTCACCATGCTTGCTGTAGAGAAAGCAGATTTTAGTAAAGACTCCAATTTTTTTTATCTATTGGGTCTTTGAACAATTGGAACATTATCTACTGGACATGTCAGTGATTTATTTACACAAGAGATGGCTGTGTCCACTGTAGGGACCCTCCATTTTTTATGAACTTATCCTCCATGGGATAGATCACTGGAAATCTCTTGGGGGGAGTAAATATTTTATCAGGATGCTCCCAATCCTGGTAAATAAGCCCTTCCAATAAAGGGTGGATTGGGAAGGAACAGACAGCCTGGGGAGCTTTCAGCGACCCCAGCGAGGAAACCGTAGTGGTTGATGGTTCCGCCAGAGGCATTTTAAATGCTGATCGGACCATGTTAGTCAGAGACTGAACCCATAATCTTTCAGCCTGAGATGCTGAGAAAGGTTCTTCCACTGTTGATTCCTCTATAACTGAATCAACCTCATCCTGATCCCCTTCAGGTAGGTCGATCTCTGTGTGGGGCTGTTCCTCCACTAACAGGCACTCTGAAGGAGGAGACGGAGATCGGACGCGCTTTCCCTGTGACAGGGAAGCAGCGATCAATGCTGTTAATCTCTCTTCCAATCCTCCCAGAGTTGAGGATAAAACCTCCTCTGTTATATATATACAGGAGCAGGTGGACTGGGGACAGCTGCAGCACCAGGCACTCCTGCGGGGTTCCTACGGCTACTGACCTCTGAATTTTCAGGGGAGATTGGTGCAGTACAAGCATGCCCAATATCCTCAGAGCCCGATGGAGACCCCTTTGGCTTCCTGGAAGATCTATTTCCGGAGTGTCTGGACGACATATCCTTTAAGCACAAAGCTGAGGTATTCCCGTCGTCATACACCAATTTTGCTGGTAATAGTCTAACACAGTTGCTGCTATACACCAGCTGGTGTCCACTAAAGTGCCTTTCTATGGGGATGCCTGCATCAACCGCCTCTGTGTGCCATCGTTTTGTTGCTAGCTCTGTTTGCATCCAGCTGACACTTGTACTGTGTATTTTATACATGCTGGGACGCCTGCACATGCGCAGAAGCGCCGCGCATCGAGCGTCATCCACCCGCCCCGCCCCTTTTTTTCCATAGGAGGCGCGTGCGCCCGTGCACCATTGGCGCCCTTTTTTGAAACCAAGCAGGGACTAGGAGCCAGGGCCCTTTTTGCCGGAGGGCCTGTGCGGTGGATGAGCGCAGCAACAGGGCAGAGGAACTGGATTCCCACAGAGAAACTTACCAACTGCCTGGATCTTTTGACTTGAGAAAACCAAAGAGCCACATGACAAGAAAAATGGACCACAGCGGCCTCTAGTGGTTTAACACAGGTACCGCGGTCCTCTTTTTTTTTTTTTTTCTTGACTACTATTAAAATTTTACATTTTCCAGTAGTTATAGGCATACACAGATATTAGCGGGAATACCGTTAGGTAACAGACAGAAAGACAAATTAGGCTTGGGGGTCCCCCAATAGAACCAAGTTCCTGGGGGCCCCCACTTACCTCTTCCCCGCCGCAGGACTCTGTTTGGTCCACAGAAGCCCAAACTTCACCTATCACGGCAGGCATTGTAATTAAACCTTCAGGGACCGGGTTCCCAAGGATTCCACTCCCCTGGACCTGTATAGCACCCTGCACAGAAAACATCTTGGTCGTGGGTATGACCAGAGCTCTGGATCCCAGGGTCCAGCCCTCCTAAGAGAGGCATTACAGGCAAAACCTTGCTCTTCTGTTGCAAGGCCCGGGTACCGACCGTTTAGCTATGAAGCTTTTTTGGTGGGATCCGGAACAGCTTACTAAGGCCCGTAAAAGAACCTGTACGCAAGCCCAGGAAAACACATGTTACTCTTTGGCCAACACCTTAGACACTGGCAAAAAACTGAGGTGCTCCCGGATGGGAGGGGCTTATATAGGGGAGGGTACTTCCGGTTTGGAAGTTGCCAGTGCCAGCACCTGAAGGTAAACTATATAACCCATTAGTAATGACTAAGTCGCTCTGTGTCCCGTGATGTACGAAAAAGAAAATGTAATCTCTCTGCTGCCTGCACAGTGAGGGCGGAAGTCACTGCAGGAATGCAGGGCAGGCACGGGCGGTGAGAGATGATCTCATCTCTCTGCTCCCCCGCTTCCGGCTAGCTGATTGGCCAGCTGCCACACTGAGCCTGCTCTCTCACTCTCACCTGCGCTGCCAACACACTGAGCAGCATGGTCTGCCCACAAACTGCGCCGCCCCCCGACAACAAACTGCGCCGCAAGCGGAGCCGCCCGCTTTCTTACCCGTCTGTGGAGCCGCACGCTATTGCACCTGCCCACAGAGCGGCCTGACGTGACTCACTGACGTCACTCGTTGCTAGACGCCAGGCGGCCCAGGCGTTAGCAGCAAGTGCAGGGAAGAGGCTCCACCCACCTCCTCCTCCGCTCCTGGTATCGTGTCAGTGCGCCACGTAACTACATTAGACGAGTCTCTCTCTCAGCGCCGCTGATCGGCTGATGTGAGAAACAGAGAGAGACTCAGAGAGGCAGCGGCAGCCGCAGAACAAGTACTGTATATACTTGAGTATAAGCCGACCCGAATATAAGCCGAGGCACCTAATTTTACCCCAAAAAACGTATTGACTCAAGTATAAGCCTAGGGTGTCCTAGGCTTATACTTGCCTCACTTTGCCCATGCCTCACTGTGCCCATGACTAGACTGATGTTTAACATGGAAGTCTATGGAAGGAGTGCCCGGCTTTGAAAAATCGGTTCTCCCAGACACTAAACTTTTCAAACTTATAGAGGAGACATGGGGCTACATGTGTGCCAAGTTTGGGGTCCAGAGGACCTACGACCGGCCGGTACCAATCCCGCAAAATCACTGGAGAAATGACCGTTTAACATTGGAGTCTATGGAAGGGGTGCCCGGTTTTAAAAAATCGGTGCTCCACGGCCGTAGGTCCTCCAGACACCAATCTTTGCACACTTGTAGAGAAGACATGGGGCTACATGTGTGCCGAGTTTGGGGTCCAGGGGACCTACGGCCAGCCGGTAACGGGTCCCCAAGATTCGGGAGATCAGGTGCAAAAAAAAAAAAACAGAACAAGCAAGTGAGTGTGACAGACGGTCTCGGGGGGGGCAATTGCCCTGTTGCCCCCCCCCTGGATCCGCCACTGATACATACCCCATGCAATCTCTCCCTACACACATACATACCCCATGCAATCTCTCCCTACACACATACATACATACCCCATGCAATCTCTCCCTACACACATACATACCCCATGCAATCTCTCCCTACACACATACATACCCCATGCAATCTCTCCCTACACACATACATACCCCATGCAATCTCTCCCTACACACATACATACATACCCCATGCAATCTCTCCCTACACACATACATACCCCATGCAATCTCTCCCTACACACATACATACCCCATGCAATCTCTCCCTACACACATACATACCCCATGCAATCTCTCCCTACACACATACATACCCCATGCAATCTCTCCCTACACACATACATACCCCATGCAATCTCTCCCTACACACATACATACCCCATGCAATCTCCCCCTACACACATACATACCCCATGCAATCTCCCCCTACACACATACATACCCCATGCAATCTCCCCCTACACACATACATACCCCATGCAATCTCCCCCTACACACATACCCCATGCAATCTCCCCCTACACACATACCCCATGCAATCTCCCCCTACACACATACATACCCCATGCAATCTCCCCCTACACACATACATACCCCATGCAATCTCCCCCTACACACATACATACCCCATGCAATCTCCCCCTACACACATACATACCCCATGCAATCTCCCCCTACACACATACATACCCCATGCAATCTCCCCCTACACACATACATACCCCATGCAATCTCTCCCTACACACATACATACCAGGGGCGGATCCAGAGTCTTTTCTCGGGAGGGGCACTGCCAAAAAATGATTTTTTTGTGGGAAATTTATCGGGGAAATGGTTGGTGTCGGCGCTTCAATCATCCCGGCACCATGGTTGTTATGGTGTCATGATGATTGAAGCGCATTATTTCTATTATTACATTGTAATATAAAATTAAATAGTTCAATGCAGAATCAGTGGGAGCCCTGAGTGTGTCACTTGCCACCGTCGCCTGCAATTAGTGGGAGCCCTGAGCGTGTCACTTGCCACACCTTGCGGATTGTCACTAACTTGCCTGCTAAGGTGTAGTTTTGGTTGTCTCTTGCTGTGTCCCAGACTCCCAGAGTCAGGCAGCAGAGAGATAAATGGATTTTTATAACAGCTTACCTGTAAAATCCTTTTCTTGGAGTACATCACGGGACACAGAGCGACTTAGTCATTACTAATGGGTTATATAGTTTACCTTCAGGTGCTGGCACTGGCAACTTCCAAACAGGAAGTACCCTCCCCTATATAAGCCCCTCCCATCCGGGAGCACCTCAGTTTTGTAGCAAAGCAATAAGTGTCCCAAAAAGAGGGGTGGGAGCTCTGTGTCCCGTGATGTACTCCAAGAAAAGGATTTTACAGGTAAGCTGTTATAAAAATCCCTTTTTCTTTTTCGTACATCACGGGACACAGAGCGGCATAGTCATTACTAATGGGACGTCCCAAAGCAATGCCAAATGAGGGGAGGGATACACTATACATAAGCTGGGCGCCATCAGGCATGAGGCTCTTTTGCGGCCTGCAACACACTGCGCCCAAAGGCGACATCCTCCTGACTTCTGACGTCTACCTGGTAGAATCTAGTAAACGTGTGTACTGAAGACCATGTTGTGGCCTTACAGACTTGAGCCAGGGAGGCCTGGTGATGCACTGCCCATGAGGTTCCAACTGCTCTTGTGGAGTGCGCCCTAACTTTGAACGGAGGCGGTCTCTTTCTCAAGCCATAGGCTTGTATTATGACCTGTCGAATCCACTTGGCTAAAGTAGATTTTGATGCTGCCTGACCCTTTCTGGGGCCTTCCGGCAGAACAAACAAAGTATCCGTTCTGCGAATCTGAGCAGTGGCTTTTAGATAAGCTTTAACTGCTCTTACTACATCCAAAGAATGCAATAACTTTTCCTCTACCGAACTAGGTTTGGGGAAAAAGGAAGGAAGAACCACATCTTGGTTCAAATGGAACCTCGATACCACCTTGGGAAGAAAGGCTGGATGAGGACGTAATACTACTCTGTCCTTATGGACAACCAGATATGGCTCCTTACAGTACAAGGCGGCTAATTCCGATACTCTTTTAGCCGAACAAATGGCTACTAAGAAAATCAATTTCCTGGTGAAAAGAACCAAGGAAATGTGCCGCAATGGTTCAAATGGTTGTTTCTGTAGAACCGACAGAACCAGGTTTAAGTCCCATGGACATATGGGAATACTAACCGGATGGCTAATACGCATCACTCCTTGTATGAAAGCTTTGACTAATGAATGCAAAGCCAAGGGCCTTTGAAAAAATATTGACAAGGCCGTCTGACCCTTGATAGTACTCAAGGCAAGCTTCCTATGTACAGCCCACTGTAGGAAGTCCAGAATCCTACCTATTACGTACTTACAAGGATGCCATTTCTTGGCCTCACACCACGTGATGTACGCCTTCTAGATCCTCTAATAGATCTGCCTGGATACCGACTTCCTGGCATTGATCATGGTAGATACCACAGGATTAGAGAGCCCTCTCTTTTTTAGAATGTGGGCTTCAATAGCCAGGCCGTCAAACCTAGGGCTGGTAAGGAAGGGTAGTATATCGGTCCTTGCGAAAGCAGGTCCGGACGATGTGGGAGGGTCCAAGGACTTCCCACTGACATTTTTACAATCTCTGCGTACCATGCCCTTCGGGGCCACGCTGGAGCCACCAGAATCACTGGTTTCTTTTCTACCCTGATTCTGCGGATTAATCGCGGTGGGAATGCATATATCAGCTTGAACTGATCCCAAGGGAACACGAGGGCATCCAAAACGCAAGCTAGGGGATCCTTTGTGCGAGACACAAATCTGTCCACCTTTGCGTTGAATCTGGATGCTAGCAGATCTACATCCGGTGTTCCCCACCGCTGGCATATTGCCTGGAAAACCTCGGGGTAGAAGAGACATTGGGCTACATGTGTGCCAAGTTTGGGGTCCAGGGGACCTACGGCCAGCCGGTAACGGGTCCCCAAGATTCGGGAGATCAGGTGCCAAAAAAAAAAAAAACAGAACAAGCAAGTGAGTGTGACAGACGGTCTCGGGGGGGGGGGCAATTGCCCTGTTGCCCCCCCCCCCTGGATCCGCCACTGATACATACCCCATGCAATCTCTCCCTACACACATACATACCCCATGCAATCTCTCCCTACACACATACATACATACCCCATGCAATCTCTCCCTACACACATACATACATACCCCATGCAATCTCTCCCTACACACATACATACATACCCCATGCAATCTCTCCCTACACACATACATACATACCCCATGCAATCTCTCCCTACACACATACATACCCCATGCAATCTCTCCCTACACACATACATACCCCATGCAATCTCTCCCTACACACATACATACCCCATGCAATCTCTCCCTACACACATACATACCCCATGCAATCTCTCCCTACACACATACATACCCCATGCAATCTCTCCCTACACACATACATACCCCATGCAATCTCTCCCTACACACATACATACCCCATGCAATCTCTCCTACACACATACATACCCCATGCAATCTCTCCCTACACACATACATACCCCATGCAATCTCTCCCTACACACATACATACCCCATGCAATCTCTCCCTACACACATACATACCCCATGCAATCTCTCCCTACACACATACATATTCCATGCAATCTCTCCCTACACACATACATATTCCATGCAATCTCTCCCTACACACATACATATTCCATGCAATCTCTCCCTACACACATACATATTCCATGCAATCTCTCTCTACACACATACCCCATGCAATCTCTCCCTACACACATACATATTCCATGCAATCTCTCTCTACACACATACCCCATGCAATCTCTCCCTACACACATACATACCCCATGCAATCTCTCTCTCTACACACATACATACTCCATGCAATCTCTCTCTCTACACACATACATACTCCATGCAATCTCTCTACACACATACATACAGCATGCACTGTACACAATCTCCATGCACACATCCTCCTACCTGCCCGTGTTTGTGTGATCTCCGGCTTTCCGCACAGCCGCCGTCCAATCACCAATCGGCATTGCCGCCATCCGTCCAATGGGTGCAGAGGGGAGGAGCGGGTGCCGGAGGGTCCCCCGGAAGTGGAAGTGTGGCGGGAATGTTGTAGAGGACGGACGGAGAGGATGGAGGAGGATGACTACGATCTGTACGGGGTGGAGGATGACGACTATGAGGATCAATTCTCCTCTGAGCTGGAGGTGCTGGCCGAGCTGGAAGGTGACCGGAGAAATACCCAACAGTCATACCGGAGAGCTCTGCCATTAGTTCTGTGTGTGGAGGGGGGTGTGTGCTGTCATGTGTGTATACAGAGGGTCCTGATCTGTCCTGTGTGTCTACAGGGGAGTACTGATCTGTCCTGTGTGTGTCTACAGGGGAGTACTGATCTGTCCTGTGTGTGTATACAGGGGAGTACTGATCTGTCCTGTGTGTGTCTACAGGGGAGTACTGATCTGTCCTGTGTGTGTCTACAGGGGAGTACTGATCTGTCCTGTGTGTGTCTACAGGGGAGTACTGATCTGTCCTGTGTGTGTGTATACAGGGGAGTACTGATCTGTCCTGTGTGTGTATACAGAGGGTCCTGATCTGTCCTGTGTGTATACAGGGGAGTACTGATCTGTCCTGTGTGTGTCTACAGGGGAGTACTGATCTGTCCTGTGTGTGTCTACAGGGGAGTACTGATCTGTCCTGTGTGTGTCTACAGGGGAGTACTGATCTGTCCTGTGTGTGTCTACAGGGGAGTACTGATCTGTCCTGTGTGTGTCTACAGGGGAGTACTGATCTGTCCTGTGTGTGTCTACAGGGGAGTACTGATCTGTCCTGTGTGTGTCTACAGGGGAGTCCTGATCTGTCCTGTGTGTGTCTACAGGGGAGTACTGATCTGTCCTGTGTGTGTCTACAGGGGAGTCCTGATCTGTCCTGTGTGTGTCTACAGGGGAGTCCTGATCTGTCCTGTGTGTGTCTACAGGGGAGTCCTGATCTGTCCTGTGTGTGTCTACAGGGGAGTCCTGATCTGTCCTGTGTGTGTCTACAGGGGAGTCCTGATCTGTCCTGTGTGTGTCTACAGGGGAGTCCTGATCTGTCCTGTGTGTGTCTACAGGGGAGTCCTGATCTGTCCTGTGTGTGTCTACAGGGGAGTCCTGATCTGTCCTGTGTGTGTCTACAGGGGAGTCCTGATCTGTCCTGTGTGTGTCTACAGGGGAGTCCTGATCTGTCCTGTGTGTGTCTACAGGGGAGTCCTGATCTGTCCTGTGTGTGTCTACAGGGGAGTCCTGATCTGTCCTGTGTGTGTCTACAGGGGAGTCCTGATCTGTCCTGTGTGTGTCTACAGGGGAGTCCTGATCTGTCCTGTGTGTGTCTACAGGGGAGTCCTGATCTGTCCTGTGTGTGTCTACAGGGGAGTCCTGATCTGTCCTGTGTGTGTGTATACAGGGGAGTACCGATCTGTCCTGTGTGTGTGTATACAGGGGAGTACCGATCTGTCCTGTGTGTGTGTATACAGGGGAGTACCGATCTGTCCTGTGTGTGTGTGTGTATACAGGGGAGTACCGATCTGTCCTGTGTGTGTGTGTGTATACAGGGGAGTACCGATCTGTCCTGTGTGTGTGTATACAGGGGAGTACCGATCTGTCCTGTGTGTGTGTATACAGGGGAGTACCGATCTGTCCTGTGTGTGTGTATACAGGGGAGTACCGATCTGTCCTGTGTGTGTGTATACAGGGGAGTACCGATCTGTCCTGTGTGTGTGTATACAGGGGAGTACCGATCTGTCCTGTGTGTGTGTATACAGGGGAGTACCGATCTGTCCTGTGTGTGTGTATACAGGGGAGTACCGATCTGTCCTGTGTGTGTGTATACAGGGGAGTACCGATCTGTCCTGTGTGTGTGTATACAGGGGAGTACCGATCTGTCCTGTGTGTGTGTATACAGGGGAGTACCGATCTGTCCTGTGTGTGTGTATACAGGGGAGTACCGATCTGTCCTGTGTGTGTGTATACAGGGGAGTACCGATCTGTCCTGTGTGTGTGTGTGTATACAGGGGAGTACCGATCTGTCCTGTGTGTGTGTGTGTATACAGGGGAGTACCGATCTGTCCTGTGTGTGTGTGTGTATACAGGGGAGTACCGATCTGTCCTGTGTGTGTGTGTGTATACAGGGGAGTACCGATCTGTCCTGTGTGTGTGTGTGTATACAGGGGAGTACCGATCTGTCCTGTGTGTGTGTGTGTATACAGGGGAGTACCGATCTGTCCTGTGTGTGTGTGTGTATACAGGGGAGTACCGATCTGTCCTGTGTGTGTGTGTGTATACAGGGGAGTACCGATCTGTCCTGTGTGTGTGTGTATACAGGGGAGTACCGATCTGTCCTGTGTGTGTGTGTATACAGGGGAGTACCGATCTGTCCTGTGTGTGTGTGTGTATACAGGGGAGTACCGATCTGTCCTGTGTGTGTGTGTGTATACAGGGGAGTACCGATCTGTCCTGTGTGTGTGTATACAGGGGAGTACCGATCTGTCCTGTGTGTATACAGGGGAGTACCGATCTGTCCTGTGTGTATACAGGGGAGTACCGATCTGTCCTGTGTGTGTGTGTATACAGGGGAGTACCGATCTGTCCTGTGTGTGTATACAGGGGAGTACTGATCTGTCCTGTGTGTATACAGGGGAGTACCGATCTGTCCTGTGTGTGTGTATACAGGGGAGTACCGATCTGTCCTGTGTGTGTGTATACAGGGGAGTACCGATCTGTCCTGTGTGTGTGTATACAGGGGAGTACCGATCTGTCCTGTGTGTGTGTGTATACAGGGGAGTACCGATCTGTCCTGTGTGTGTGTGTGTGTGTGTATGATATATATATAAGTACCAATCTGTCCCCTCTATATACACAGGACAGATCAGTACCGGGGTGACACCAGCTGTCATATATGTATACTTGGTGGGGGGACAGGAATCTGTCGTGTATATTGGAGGACACGGCTGTTACATGTAAATACTGTGGATGGGGGACTGTCGGTGAAGTTGTATATTTATACTGTCATGTATTAACTTAAATATTTATTTTTTTGTCCCTTTTTTGTTTAAAAGTAGATGCGGAACCTTCCCGCCCCCAGAGCAGAGTATCGCAGTATCGCAATAAGCTGTCATTTGAGGAGGCGATTTCCACTGCTGATCACCTGACCGAATCTAAGAGCCGAGAGAGGGACGGAGATGGTAACACGAGGAAGCGGGACGCAGCTTTTCTCCATCTGTCAGAAGAGGATGAATTCTCCGACAGCTTCTATGAGCCCACACTCAGTATGTCCCCCGCTCTGTAGTGTGTGTGTGTGTGTGTGTGTGAGAAATACATTTTATTTTTATACACGCACACGAAAAATAATTATTTGATTCCCTGCAGATTCTGTAATTTGCCCACTTACACAGAAATGAAGGGTCTATAATTGTTATCATAGGTGTGGTTTTAATGATAGAGACAGAATATCAACCAAAAATCCAGAAGACAACACATAATAATACAAATGTTATAAATTGAGTTGCAGTTCAGTGAGTAAAATAATAGTGCTGACTATGACCCTAATAACACCATCCCTACAGTCAGGCATGGAGGTGGAAACATTATGACTTGCGGATATTTCTCTGCTAAAGGTACAGGCCAACTTTGCCACATTGAGGGGCCAATGGACAGGGCCATGTATTGTAAAATCTTGGACGAGAACCTTCTTCCCTCAGCCAGAACACTGAAGATGGGTCGGGGATGGGTCTTCCAGCATGACAATGACTCAAAACACACGGCCAAGGCAACAAAAGAGTGGCTCAAGAAGAAGCACATTAATGCCATGGAGAGGCCTAGCCAGTCTCCAGACCTTAATTCTATAGAAAATTTATGGCGGGAGCTGAAAGTTCGAGTTGCCAAGTGAAAGCCAAGAAACCTTAAAGATTTAGAGAAGATCTGTAAAGAAGAATGGACCAAAATCTCTCCTGAGATGTGCAAACCTGGTCACCAACTACAAGAAACATCTTACCTCTGTGATTGCCAACAAGGGTTTCTCCACCAAGTACTAAGTCATGTTTTGCTTGGGGATCAAATACTTATTTTATTCACTGAACTGCAACTCAATTTATAACATCTGTATCGTGTTTATTCTGGATTTTTGGTTGATATTCTGTCTCTATCATTTAAAATACACCTATGATAACAATTCTATAGACCCTTCATTTCTTAGTAAGTGGGCAAACTTACAAAATCTGCAGGGGATCAAATAATTATTTTCCCCACTGTGTGTATGTGTCTGACATGAGAAAGTAAAGCCCTGCCTCTTCCAAGATGGCCGCCTCCACACAGAGACACAGTGCAGAACAACTGGGGAAAGTAGAAAAATAGCACTGGACCCGTAGGGTTATCTCAGTGGTACTTCTATTTTGAAGTGGAACTTTATGTAAAAGAAAAAAAGGGGGGGGTGAACAGGCAGGATTTTTTTCAATAACAGTTTTATTTATACATTTTTGACAGATATACATGCAAAACATTACACTTTTACTGAAGCAATAAGGTTGCAACCCTCGCATAGAACAAAATCTGGTACACCATCTTTTCTATTTTGCATCATCTTACAGTGGAGCGACAGCGAGTTCACAGCTTATTCTATTAAAACTTTGTATTTGCATAGAATGGAGCCGTCGCCAAATATAGTAACTTACAGTTATAAAAAATAGGAGTCGCTAGGGGACTCGTAAGGAAAAAAAAAGGAGAGATAAAAGGGGGGAAAATAAAAGGAAAGAGAAACAGGGTGAGAAGTCATCAGATTGGCTCAATTACCGCATCAGAGTGGATCCTCCCGGCGGTGCCACAGCTCCCAAACCTTATCATGGGCCTCCAGTCTCTTGTATTCTAGCAGTCATTTTCTCCATCAATTCCACATCCTTGATCCTGGCATATAAGGACTCAGGAGAGGGGGGAAGGGGAGCGACATTTCCAGTTTAGTGCCACCAGACAGCGTGCCGCTGTGAGGATATGTTGGGTCAGTTTCTTATAGGGGGCAGGGATTTTTAGTGGTGATATAACGTATATACTCGAGTATAAGCCGACCTGAATATAAGCTGAGGCACCTAATTTTACCACAAAAAAATGGGAAAACGTATTGACTCGAGTATAAGCCTAGGGTGTCCATGTGCATGCCTCACTGTGTCCATGTGCATGCCTCACTGTGCCCATGCCTCACTGTGTCCAATCTCCCTACCTGATCTCCGGCGCTGTGTGACTAGACTGACGTTTAACATGGGAGTCTATGGAAGGGGTGCCCGGTTTGAAAAATCTGTGATCCCCGGCCGTAGGTCTCCTGGACAACAAACTTTGCACACTTGTAGATGAAGAGTGGGGCTACATGTGTGCCAAGTTTGGGGTCCAGGGGAGCTAGGACCGGCCGGTACCGGGTCCCGAGAAATTACCGTTTAACATGGGAGTCTATGGAAGGGGTGCCCAGCTTTGAAAAATCGGTGCTCCACGGCCGTAGGTCCCCTGGACACCAAATTTTGCAAACTTGTAGTGGGGCTACATGTGTGCCAAGTTTGGGGTCCAGGGGACCTACGGCTGGCCGGGATCAGGCACACAAAATTAAAGATGGACACAGACTTGAGTATAAGCCGAGGGGGGCATTTTCAGCACAAAAAACTGTGCTGAAAAACTCGGCTTATACTCGAGTATATATGGTACTTAGTAGGCAGAATTTGCGTGAAGGGGATCGGTCTATCGAGAAGCCGAGCCAGCAACTGCTGGACCGAGTTCCAGAAAGGAGCGATCAGGCAGGATTTTTATTGCACAAGAGACAAGCTTTGTCTTTCTGCATTAAAGGTACCTGCCTGCCTGTCTGCCCCTGTCCGGTGAGCTGTGCCCGCACAACTCACTCCAAAAATTCAGCAATGATGAAGCTGACTGAATTCCAATGCATGCACAGGAATGACATCATATTGACCAGGCCAATGAAAGTGGTCGGCAACCGATACCCAGAAGATGTCAGCGGGTTCCGGGGAGTTCCAGGACATGGCATCGCTGGAGCCAAGGTGAGTATAGTTCCACTTTAAAGTACTGAAGTTGATGTAAATGATCTGGTTCCCAGACAGGCAGCTTGTACACCCCAGAGGATCTCCACGGTCTCTTTGGCTTTGTAGTGTCATGTATCAAAAATGGAAATTTGAAGCGCCACACCACTGCTAAGAGGTCCAGATACAACTTTATTCCAATAAAAGTCAGGGGGGACAATCCGAAAAGTAGACAACACATTTTCAGGGGTCCAAGAGTGCCCCCTTCATCAGGGCTTGATTAACAATGTGAATAGACTAGAAGTGAACTAGATCTTTAATGTTATTTTTTTCCAGTGTGATTGCAAGCACAGGCCTTGTCAGCAGCTAGTTTGGCATAGAAAAAGACCTCTCCGCTAAGATACAATTGGGTATTTGATTTTAACTATGACCCTGAGGAGGGGATATTCTATTGATATGGAGATGTCCTTATGTTTTTCTAGCCTTGATGAAGGGGCGTCTTTGGTCATGGTACCCAAGAGTTTTTAAAAAAAAAAGGTGAAACCCTCTTTTTATTTTTTGAGTCTGCTCCTTGCATTTCTTGTCTTGCATACTACAAAAACAAAATCTTTCAAAAATGTCTGAAAGTTACACTATTTATTTATTTTTTTAAATAACAAACATATTATACTTACCTCCACTGTGCACCTCGTTTTGCACAGAGTGGCCCCGAACCTGGTCTTCTGGGGTCCCTCGGCGGCTCTCTCGGCTCCCCCCCCCCCCCCCCCCCCACAAGAACTTTCCACCTTCATGCGAGCTCTCTCACATGGTGGCGAGTTCTTGTGGGTGCGCTCCCGTGATACAGCCGGTGGCTATAGCCGCTCACTGTATCACTCGCCCCCGGCACGCCGCGTCATTGGATATGATTGACAGCAGCGTAAGCCAATGGCTGCGCTGCTTTCAATCAACCAATGAATGAGAGGAGCAGCCGACCGAGAAGCCAGCGCGTTCACGGCGCGGGACTTTCGAGGGATCAGGTAAGTAAACGGGGGCTCCGGGGGGGGGGCGCTAATGCTCGGATGTACCTTTACAACTCCTTTAAGGGTCCAAAGACGCCCCCTCCATCAGAACTAGAAAAAAACATAAGGACATACAATTTCCCCTTCTCCGGGTAATTAAAACCAAATAATTGTAATATTATGGAGATGTTATGGTGGTTTATTTTACCCTTATGAACCCCCCAAAATGCGTTGGAACTGTTGATTGTCCCCTTGATGTTTATTGGAAAAAAGTTGTTTCTGGACCTTTCAATCGTCTGGTGCTTCAATTTTCATTCATACATTACAGTACAAGCCAAGCAAACCGCGGAGAACCTCTGGTATAAAAGCCGCCTTCCTGGGAACCGGATTATTTATATCAACATCAATACTTTAAGATGACCACTTTCCTCAATTTAGACACTTTCTAGGCACATTGATGGGGATACTTCTAAATGGTGAAGTGCCCCTCCTAGCTAAAAAATAAATAATAAAATGTTATATTTTTTGTACTGACTGGGGAAGGGTAAGACCTGCTGTCGTTTTTATTTTTTTTGCTGAGCACTATCCATCAATCTCAGTCAGAGAGCATTTGACAGGCTTTAACCCTTTGGCCTTGCCACTAGCGTAGCAAAAACCAAGTGCATTGCACATGATATCAGGGTGGGTGCAGAGCATCCCCACTTACTTAAATGGTTTGCAGTCATCAGGTGGTCATGCCCACCAAGAACATGGGGGGGGGGGAAATTCCTGCTGTGGCATCAATCATAGCCGCAAAATATGTACACCCCTGGCCACTGCATCTGCAGCTAAAGGAGCGGTTGGAGGACTGGGCCCCTCCCCCCCCCCCAACTGCTAGTGTAAACAAGCCCTAAGGGGTTGTATGGTGATGGTGTAGTTGGCTTGATTTATGCACATATCTATATAGATAGGTGGAGAATGAGTTCCAGAGTTCAGTGCACAGCAGTGCCCAATGGTCATCGGAACAGGGGGCAAGAGACATCCCATTAACATGAACACAGCAAACAAAAAACCTTGCAGAAGTTCCAACCCTCTCCGGCTCTGTCTAAAGCTAAAAACTAGTGGTTTGACACCAAATCTAGAACAATTAAAATCTTATGGTAATTTTACCATGATACAGGCTTTTTCTTGATATTCTAACTTTTTTCTTCTGCAGCTCCTAAACCAAAGCGCCCAAGAATCGATGCTGTTAAGAAATTGAATTTTGGTTCAGATGATCCGTCTCAGAATAGCTTGGCGATTAGCGATGATATTACTCCTCCATCTTCCCCGAATTTAACAGACCAGAAAAATGAGAGGTAAATTTAAGCTGAAGTATGAGCCGCTCTGAGGCCACTTTCACACTTGTCATGCGATTTTTCAGTCCCAAGTAGTACCCCATGATTTCCAATGAGTACCATTCATATCTGTGCGACTTCAAAGTAGTCCCTGCACTACTTTGGTCCGGCTTTGATGCCTCTTGTGGTCCATAGACTAAAAGATTATGCGGGCATTGCTTCAAGTCACGTGACTTTCAGGTTGTACAAGTGTGAGAGGGGCCTAAAGCTGACCGTTTCCAGTGATCCCAGTAGAAAGGGTTCGTAGAAATCCTTTTCTCCATTTGTAGAGAAAGCTGCCATTTGTGCAGCCTGTGATGTCATCAGATGGTCCTAAACTTAAAGTGGATGTAAACCCGAATTTTTTTTTTATTTTTTTTTTTGCTGTCACAATGTAGAGTATAAGATTTCCTATCATTTGTGCCAGGTCTTGCCACAAAGAGTAAATCCAGCTCTGAGCAATCCTCTTTTATTGTTCAGTGAGATAAAACGGACAAACAGAGAAAAACCTTTGTCTGTTCCGCCCCCTTGCTTTGAGTGACAGGTTATTTACATATTTTGTGCACTAGCTTTAGACAGGCATTATTTTTCAATTCCCACCCCCACTCCTTTTCTGAAGTCATGTGGTTACTTTTCTGGATTTTGACTGGATGTTAGTGATCATAGCAGAAGGAATACACAGGAGAAAATGCATGTTGACAAGGGGAGTGTAGAGGTGGGCGGGGAGTCTACTGACATCACGACTCCACCCACCGAGCTCCAGACAACAGACCCACCCACAGAATCTGCAGTTTTTCAGTTCTTAGACAGAGGGGAGACATTTGACAGATAAGGATACATGCAGGAGGCATCTATATCCTTATAGATCAGCACTATGGCAGTAGTTTAGAAAGGATGAGAGTGGGTTTACCTCCACTTTAAGCTGGCTACACATTATACAATTTTTTGTACAATTTTCCTTTAGATTTACCTACACCATATAATATGCGGTCAAACTTAAACACTTTCAAATTGTATGCAATCAGGCAGGCCCTTGCACTACATAATTGAAGGTAAATATAAAGGAAATTGAACAAAAAAATGTGTAACGTGTAGCCAGTGTAACTCTATATATCGGCCACCAATCAGAAACTTAATTAGAGGCGTGTCCTAACTGTTGCCTATTTTTGTACTTCAGGTTTTCCTAGAGCGTTTAGTCTGCACTTTTTAGCTGGCTTGCCGGCCTTCAGGTATTCCTAGAGAATGTGTGGGAAGGTTTGTGGGCAGCAGGATTCCTGATAATAAAGGAACTCCCCCTTCCCTAGCACCACTGCCTGGAAAGCCTGGTACACACGATCGGATTTTCCGCGGACCAAGCCTCGGACTTTTATCCGAAGGGCGTTGGCCGTGAACTTGTATTGCATACAAACTGCAAAGAATTGTTGGCCAACAAATACAAAACTACGTGTTTTTTCAGCTCTTTAGCGCCACCCTTTGGGCAACTTTTGCTAATGTTGTATTATGGTGAGCTTTGCTTCTGAGCGTGCGTGTTTGTACTTTGAATTTTTTTCCGACTGACTTCTGTACACACGCTCAAATAATCCAACAGCACACATTTGTTGTCGGAAAATCCGACAACAATTGTCCGATGGAGTGTACAAACGGTCGGATTATCCGACAACATCCTGCCATCACACTTTTCCCATCGGAAAATCCGATCGTGTGTACGAGGCTTAACACTTACATGTTGTGGACACTCCCTGGATTCAACTAGAGAGAGAGAGAGAGTCCCCTGATAATCCCTTGAACAAGGGGCTGGATGACTTTTTTTTTTTTCCTGATACAATTTGTCCACTCTAGCCATAACTATTTTTCTTTTTTCTTCTTCTTCTTCTTCTTCTTCTTCTTCTTCTTCTTCTTCTTCTTCTCCTTCTCCTTCTCCTTCTCCTTCTCCTTCTCCTTCTCCTTCTCCTTCTCCTTCTCCTTCTCCTTCTCCTTCTCCTTCTCCTTCTCCTTCTCCTTCTCCTTCTCCTTCTCCTCATTTTGTTATTGCTTGTTTTTGGAGCTTTTAACACATCACCAGCCTGGTTTATTTTTCTGGTTTTGCAATTGCTGTGGAAATCAATTAAAATGTATTTTAACTGGTCCTATAGCTTTGTGTGTGTTTTTTATTTTTTTTTTGTTTCCCACCGTAGATTTAGGCCCCTTTCACACGTGCGGACAGTGTCCGTATTTCATCCATCTGTTTTCGGATGAAATACGGACCTACATGCATCCCTATGGGATAGCGGGTGTCAGCGGATGAACATCGTGAGTGGCAGATGTGCACAGTTGAAAGCTAAACAATTGATAAATTAGCCATCACAAGGCGGTGATCAGTTTCTTTGATGCTGACATGCAGCTGCAGTATGCATTTCTGGATACCATGTTGATGCCACCCAGCGCTTCTCATGGTGCAAAGTAGGGTACCTCTTCAGAGGCTGCGATGGCCCTGACACCGCTCTTTGACGTGCTCCGGGGGAGACTTTAGGAAAAGTTGAGACTTCAGATTCCCAAGTTTTGGATGCTGTATTCATCCCTCAGCAAAAGATTGTCAATCAGTGGACACCTTGCGTTGCCTTTGGTTGCACCTGCATAACCTATAGGCATGAGATTTTGCTTAGTGTGGCCAAAAACACCACTTTGTCCCTTTTTTTTTTTTTTTTTTTTTTTTTTTTTTTTTTTTTAACCTTAGTTGTATACCTAAAATTAATTGTTTGGCTAGATTAGATGATAATCTTAAAGTGGTTGTAAACCTCAGTCATCAAATTTTAACTGAGCACTACTTAATCAGTAGTGTTTACTTGTCTCTCTCCAAAGCTCTAAGTGTAATTTCTCGCTGGTGCTCCATTCCTCTGTTCTCAGCATGAGAAGTTTTCCGACACATGAGATAACATGAGCAAAAATTTGTGTCAGGGAGGGAGATGAGCACTGAACTTGTCTATTCAGAATACAGCTCTGCATGTTCCTTTGTTCCTTTACGTATGTGGAGGGGGGGGGGGGGGTCTCTTTCCTCCAATCAGCTCTCACACGGTGTTTAAAAGTTGTAACTGCAGATTTTTACTTCCTTCTTTGTACTGATCACAGATGCATAGGGATTTTATCACTTTGAAGGGGTGTAGGGAAGAGAAGACTGCCGTTTAAACAAGTAAAACCTAATGTAGGAGGATTTGTTTCATCACTGGGTATTAGGGGTTGACCGATTTTTTATCGTGGTGTGTGTGTGTTGTTTTTTTTTTGTGTTTTTTTTTTTTCGGGCCCATAAAGATGCCGATAACCGGTGCCGATATTCTGTACATCACTGTCACCCATATGCAGCTTGTTGCTATTTCTGGCAGCCTTTCCCCAGCGGCATCCGAATGGGAAACTTCCACATGCAGGCGGTTGGTGGGAGATTACGTAACGATCTCTCTGCTCACCCACGTCTGCAGCTCTGTCAAGAGCAGCTTTCGTGGCCCTGCTGTAGGGGCGGAACAACAGTGATGCATGGCGGGCAGTGAGAGATGTCCTCTCTCTGCTGCCTGCCACACTGCTGACATTGCAGTGAGCACAGCGTGGGGACAGGGGGAGGAGGTCTGACCAATATTGGTACGCTTCTGATCATTACTGATAATTTGAAAAATGTGAATATCGGTCGACCCCCCCCCCCCCCCCCCCTCTCTGGGCTTATGTAGGGTTTACAGCCACTCTACGGTGGCCTGAAGGCCAAACGGTGAAAAAAATTAGGTGGCTACAGTAATCCCACTTTGTATTTTGACAGCAGCACTCTCTATAAGAATACAATGATCAGCGACTGTAGCTGCTGATCAAGGACAAAAATTCCAACTTCTCTCTTTTGACAGAAGTCGATCAAACAATTGACTTGTGCCGAGTGGGGGTGGCCATACACTGACTAAAATATGACTGGTTCCGGGGTTCAGTGTATGGCCAGCTTTAGGATGGCGAGTCCAGTGAAAGGACTGCTCAATAAAGCAGATTAGAAAATCTTTTTCCATTACCATCACCCCCCTCCTCTGTGCAAAGTTTTGTCGGCTGTTTCTGGTCCCTCTCCCTTCATTGTAGACATAGACATGGAAAATGCTTTCTTGTATTCACATGCACACCTGACAAATGTTTTGCTTATGATTGGTCAGATGACTTTATTTAAAGCTATGGTTATCATAAGTTCTGTTTCCTTCCAGTAGAAAACAAATGTTCCAGAGCTGCCCTGCTCTTGAGGTCAGTGACATGGCTCCTCTACAAAACACCCCCAACAAAACCGAGCAGAGCCGTGTACTTAAACGGCCTCCCGTATTTGAAGAGTATATTCATGTGACTGCCAGTGATGGTACCAGAGTTTACATGGCCATGAAGGATGACCAGGAGGGGACAGGAGCTGAGGTAAATCAGAATTGTCCTGGATTTACAGACGGCTCTTCCCAAAGTTGATATTCATGCGTAGAAATGCAGAATACACACTGACCAGCTTCTTCTAGAATTTGGTGATTCCAGTGGTTGGATTTTTACTGTGGGGTTGGTTGATTTACTAAAACTGGAGAGTGCAAAATCTGATGCTGGCTTCCAGATTTGTTTCTTAAGGCTTAAAGCAAGAGTTCCAACTGTTAATTAATGAAAATATATATATATATATATATTTTTTTTAATCGTTTTTTTAATAATCTTATTTATATTACTCACGTTTTACGGATGGATCGCCATTCGATTGCCGATTTCCCAAAGTAAGATAACAACTATTCTGCCTTGCTGGCATTTTCCATAATGCTTGTGGGCATGTGACCACACAAGCACTATCGTCCGGGACTCGGTGCAGCTGAGTAACCAGCATGCACCACTCGTTCTCGCACATGCTCAGTATGTACAGCTCGCAGCGCTGTACACTTCTGACGTTGCCATCACAACGGGTGGCGTCATCGGAAGTGCCCACCCTGTTCCGTTGTGATGGCAATGAAGATAAACTAAACAGACTGAGCCTTTTCCCGCGTCACTTCCGGTTTTGAAGTAACGTGATTTCAGCCCTCGGCACTGCCCACTGACTCCTGGGAAATGATGACGCACGTCTCCCAGGAGTGCAGAGGGAAATGACATCAGGCACCACAGAGAGGAAGTGGCAGAATACAAAAGGCCACAGGGCAACAGTGCTGAAAGGGTGAGAAAAAAATAAAATTTCCAAATGTTTTTACTGATGCATAATGCTGTTAATTTCTGCAAAGTTGTTTTTTTGGGTGGAACTCCACTTTAAAGTGGAAGTAAACTTCCTTTTACTGACGTTTACCTATAGGTAAGCCTATAATAAAGCTTACCTATAGGTGGTGTAAATATCTTCTAAACATGTACTGTGACATTACTAGCGCATGCGCTCAGGAGGAACGGCCACCCGTGATGTTCCTTCAGAGCCCTGTACCGTGAACAGCAGGAGGGACATCGCGGCTCCGGCCAGTCAAAGCCGGAGCCCACAAATGCGGAAGCAGGATAGGTGAAGATGGCTGCAGCGCTTACATTGTGGCGCTGTAATAGCTTCGTCTTAAGGTAAGTTTCACATAATGTGCTAGTATGCAATGCATACTAGCACATTATGACTACCTTGCAGTGAAAGAAAGGGACCAGCAGTCTACCACCACTTTTTATAGAATGGCTGCCACACAGAACCGCACCAGATTTTGCATCATTCAGTTTTATTAAATCAACCCCTTTTGTGTCTCTACTACCCTTCCCAACAGCCTAACAAAATTGTCTCTTGAGCTTCCCCTGTTGCCTTCTTGTTTTTATGGAGAATTCATAGTTGGATCTTCGGGGGGGGGGGGGGGGGGATGCTTGGCCTGTTGGCCATTACAACAAATACACTGCTCAAAAAAAATTTAAAGAAACACTTTGAAAACACATCAGATCTCAACGGGGCAAAATCTCATGCAGGATATCTATACTGATATGGACTGGGTAATGTGTTAGGAATAAAAGGATGGCACATCATTTGATGGAAATGAAAATTATCCACCTACAGAGTACAGAGGGCTGAATTCAAAGACACCCCAAAAATCTAAGAAAAAAATCTGCAGCAAGCTAGTCCATTTTGCTGAAATTTCATTGCAACAACTCAAAATGGTCCTCAGTAGTTTGTATGGCCCCCAAGTGCTTGTATGCATGCCTGACAACATCAGGGCATGCTCCTAATGAGACGACGCATGGTGTCCTGGGGTATTTCCTCCCAGATCTGGACCAGAGCATCACTGAGCTCCTGAACAGACTGAGGTGAAACCTGGCGGGACCGGATGGACCGAAACATAACGTCCCAGAGGTGTTCTTTTGGATTTAGGTCAGGTGAGCGTGCGGGTTATTCAATGGTATCAATTTCTTCATCCTCCAGGAACTGGCTCCATGCTCTCGCCACATGAGGCCGGGCATTGTCGTGCACTAGGAGGAACCCAGGACCCACTGCACCAGCGTAGGGTCTGACAATGGGTCCAAGGATTTCATCCCGACACCTAATGGCAGTCGGGGTGCCATTGTGTAGCCTGTAGAGGTCTGTGCGTCCCTCCATGGAAATGCCTCCCTAGACCATCACTGACCCACCACCAAACCAGTCATGCTGAACGATGTTACAGGCAGCATAAAGCGTTCTCTATGGCTTCTCCAGACCCTTTCATGTCTGTCACATATGCTCAGGGAGAACCTGCTCTCATCTCTGAAAAGCATGGGGCACCAGTGGCAGACCTGCCAATTCTGGTGTTCAGTGGAAAATGCCAATCGAGCTCCACAGTGTCCGGCAGTGAGCACAGAGCACACTAGAGGACGTCGGGCCCTCAGGCCACCCCATGAAGTCTGTTTCTGATTGTTTGGTCAGAGACATTCACACCTGTGGCCTTCTGGAGGTCATTTTGTAGGGCTCTGGCGGTGCTCATCCTGTTCCTCCTTGCACAAAGGAGCAGATACCGGTCCTGCTGATGGGTTAAGGACCTTCTACGGCTCTGTCTAGCTCTCCTAGAGTAACTGCCTGTCTCCTGGAATCTCCCCCATGCTCTTGAGGCTGTGCTGGAAGACACGGCAAACCTGGCAGTGACACGTATTGATGTGCCACCCTGGAGGAGTTGGACTGCCTGTGCAACCTTTATAGGGTCCAAGTACTGCCTCGTGCTACCAGTAGTGACTCCGACCCTAGCCAAATGCAAAACTAGTGAAAAACAGTCAGAAAAGATGAGTAGGGGGAAAAAATGTCAGACACCTCCACCTGAAAAAACATTCCTGTTTTGGAGGTCGTCTCATTGTTGCCCATCTAGTGCACCTGTTGTTAATCAGTTTCAGCTGCTTTTGTTGTTAATTGAAATTAACAACCCCCTCTGTATACACCCCTCCCCCTCTGTATACACCCCTCCCCCTCTGTATACACCCCTCCCCCTCTTCTACCTAACTGATCGGATCAATATCCCAGGAGTTCTGATTCAAAAGTGTTCCTTTTAATTTTTTTGAGCAGTGTATATTGTCTCACTGGAGTTTCTAAGATATCTAAGAATACAGTATTCAATTCAACTTACCAGAAACCCTACTACTGAAATGTATCTTTTCTGATAAAATGAAAGCCAAAGCATAATTGGTTGCAGCAAGTAACGGCACAATACCGCTGTGTTGTCTCCAGTTTTCCTGGTTTGTGTCCAATTCAAACTCGTATCAGTTCACCGGTTACATAGCTTTTATAAGAGTTTTACTTCAGTTCTTTACACCTTCATTTCTTTTAGGCCATCCAAAAGCTGGGGGCCCTTAATTGGAGAGGTGACCAGCAATTACATCTCCTTGGAGTTCCTATCTCCTACCTGAAGGAACAGGTAGCAGATGAGGTAATGATTGTGTATTTTACCTTTTTGTATGACTTTTCTGATTGCTGAGATATTTGTGCTGTCGTTCTTACCAATAGAGAGGCTTAAGCCTCGTACACACGATCGCATTTTCCGACAAAAAATGTGTGATGGCAGGGTTTTGTCGGAAAATCCGACCAGTTGTATGCTCCATCGGACAATTGTTGTCAGATTTTCCGACAACAAATGCTTTATAGCATGCTTTAAAATTGTCCGAGAACAAATGTGTGCTGTCGGATAGGGGTGCAACGGATCAAAAAACTCTCGGATCAGAGCCACGGATCGGATCATTTTCGGATCAAGAAAAAAAAAAAAATAATAATGTTACACCCACCGGAATTTTCGATTTCACAGTTATTTTCAACACAAAACGGAGCTTATTTGCTTAAATACATTATTTGGAAATCCAACGGACTCTTTACATGTTAAATTTTAAAAGCAGCAGCAAACCTGCTGACCTTACATGGTTGCCAATGTGACGGAACACCTCTGATTTTTCACATTTAACTAAATGTTAAATGTGAAAATCAGAGGTGTTCCGTCACATTAGCAATCATGTAAGGTTTGCTGCTGCTTTTAAAATGTAAACAGTCCGATGGATTTCCAAATAATGTATTAAAGCTGATAAGCTCCATTTTGTGTTTGAAATCGAAAACTCTGTTGGGTGTAACAAGATGTCTGCTTGGCCCCGTCTCTATCATTACTGTGCAGGAGTGTGGGGTGGAGCAAGATGGTGGCGAAACGTCATTACAGCGGCCGCCACCGGGTGTACCAAGATGGCTGCCGCTCCGGAGCTAGGCTGAAGCCGCGGCCTTTCCTACGGCCGAGGCTCCGGAGCGCTCCGCGGATCGCGTGGTGATCCGACCCGAACAGGGTGACCCGTTCGGATCACGGATCCGCACCGATCCGTTGCACCCCTACTGTCGGATTATCAGGTCGTGTGTACACAAGTCCGTCGGAATAAAATCCAAAGTACAAACACGCATGCTCCGAACCAATGCTAACCATAGCACAAAATTAGCAGAAGTTGCCCAAAGGGTGGCGCTAAAGAGCTGAAAAACGACGTAGTTTTGTGTTTGTTGTATGTATGCATACCAAGTTCACGGCCAACGCCCTTCGCACAAAATTCCACAGATTTGTCAGATGAAAATCCGATCGTGTGTACGAGGCTTTAGGATGCAGCTCTCATGTAGTGCGAAGTGGATTTGCCTTTAGTAAATAACCCCCAATGTGTAAATTGGCCCTAACTCCTGTTTTCCTTTTTTTTTTTTATCCTTTTATTTTTTTGCATAGAGAAGGGACGACCATATTTCCATTTCTCTCGAATTCCATTTAGGGGCATTTTCCCTCACTTACTGTGTAACCTGTGTTGGAAAAGGAAGGGGGGATTACAGATGTCACCAGGACATGAGGGTACATACAGAAATAACCCATCAAATTCTGACCATTTTATGGTGCGACTAAAAATGTTTTTTGCTTTTTCTCCTTGTGCATGTTGGAAAGATTTTTCATCACTTCTCTCCTGAGACTGGAATCTTCCCAATAGAGACACAGACCACAACACAAGGGGCTCTAACCCTTCCCTGCTCTATTCAAAAAATAGAAATGGTTTTGGCTGGAATTGCATTTTAATTTTAATTTTTTTACATAATGAATTAGTTGAACCTTTCACCACTCACTCCTACAGCCAACCATTTCTGCACTGCCATAGAACCAAGCAAACAGGAAGTGGCTCTGTGCAGGAAGTGGCTCTGTGCAGGAAGTGGCTCTGTGCAGGAAGTGGCTCTGTGCAGGGTAGAACTGGAACTTAACACTTTTTTCACAATCCACTATAACTCTGTTTTTAGAAGAACCTAGGGCAGTGATGGTGAACCTTGGCACCCCAGATGTTTTGGAATTACATTTCCCATGATGCTCAGCTACACTGCAGAGTGCATGAGCATCATGGGAAATGTAGTTCCAAAACATCTGGGGTGCCAAGGTTCTCCATCACTGACCTAGGGCATCGAATACACCCCCTTCTGTAGGCATCACATGTGTTCCTACATTGCTTGCAGTTTAGCGCTGGTAAACGGTACCTGTTTCTCTTCCTACGTTATGCACATCATCCATGATTCCCTTTACTATATACAAAACTTCTGTCTTCTAGCGTCGGCGGCAGGTGTTGGAAGAGTCTCAGCGGCTCACAGAGATGTTGAGCAGGTGAGTGAATAACTGACAGAATCTGTCAAAGTGAGTTAAAAGTGGAACTGTGGCCAGGCTGTGGGCAATCGGTTATTTGGCTGCCATTTTGCTGAAGCCTAAAGCCCCAGCAGTAAATCGTAAAAAAACGGTTACATTCCTGGAGAGTTGGAAATGCATGTTTATGTACCTTCTGTTGGTCCTCTTCCACAAATGCTGTTAAATTTGCTCTGATTGTCAGAATCGACTTTTATACATGGTATAGGTATGTGATGTATGCATCTTGCACCGGTCTAAATAAACAAGTTAAAAAAAAAAGATGGAGGATTTAATTTTGCTTTAAGGCTGTCAGCAGATCGGCCTCTACAAACTCGGTGCCTAAAAGTAGAGAGCAACTGAGCATGTGCAGAGCAGGGTGAGATAGTAGTATATTACTGAATTTTACCCAGTATAGGCACTTACATTTAATGTTGTACACAGCTATACCTGAAAAAGGGGCCAGCCTGTAGTGATGTAGCAGGACTTAATTTTCTGACTAAAATTTCACTTTAATAATTATGCTACCAAAATTGGTGTGTGCTGTAAATTACTTCCAGCATTGCTCCTGGTTCTTCTTGCTGGGGGCTGTCATTTTGCTGAAGCTGAGAGTCCCTGAGCAGCAGTAAATCATAAAGGAGAACATCAATTTAACGGTTTAAAAAAAGTTTCATTCCTGGAATGCCAGAATTGCTAACTGTCACATTTTTGCTTGTGTCCTCAACCAAACTGTCAAACCATCAAATGTCTGGTGTCATAACTGATCACATGTGCAGCACCATGGCAGTTGCAGATCAAACAGAAGCAGCTTCCTTGGCTATAAAGGCTAGGAGGGTTTAATTCTGCTTTAAAGCTGTCAACAGATCGGTCTCTACAAACTTGGCATTGCCTTAAAATGGAGAGCAACTGAGCATGTGCAGAGCGGGGTGAGACGGTGTATTACAGGAGTTTAAACTGTATAGACTCTTGTTTTTAAAGTGGAGTTCCACCCTGATTTTTTCCCAAAAATCAAAAAAAAAAACTTGAATTTTTTATTTATTTTTATACTCACCAGAAAGGGCGGTTGCTATGCGGAACTAGCTCTTCTGCCTCTTTCTCCACCGCGGTGGTCTTCTTCCTCGTCCTCTGTCGCGGTGTCTTCTGGTGGGGCGCGCTGCCTTCTAAGAACTGTGTGTATCCCAGGAGGCAGCCGCCCATTCACAAAGCGCTGTGCGAGTGGCGTATGCGCAGTAGGAAACGGGCAGTGAAGCCGTAAGGCTTCACTGCCTGTTTCCCTTAGTTAGGATGGAGGCGCCAGGACCGAGCGATCGGCCTCGGGGGGGCCCAACATCGCGGGCGAGTAGGACAGGTAAGTGTCCTTATTAAAAGTCAGCAGCTACAGTGTTAGTAGCTGCTGACTTTAAAAAAAAAAAAAAAACAATTGCGGGTGGAATCCCTCTTTAATGTTTTTACATAGCTATACCTGCAAAAGCGGCCAGTCTGAAGTGATCTAGCAGGACTTGAATTTCTAAATAAAGTTCCACTCTAACAAACCGTAACTTGCCTTTTTAAAGCTGAAATAAACTCATCAATTTACCTGTTTCTCAAAGCCATTTGGCATGCCATGATTGATAACTGTCACCGTTGCTTGTGCTCTCAACCAAACTGTTCAGTTATAACACCAGCTGTTTGATATCTTTTCTTGTCAAATATATTTTATTGAGTACAAGTTGTGATACAAATTATAGATGATACATTAAGGCTGGGTTCACACTATACGACACGACTTTCATCCTACTTTGCTCTGCGACATCTGTCCTACATTGGTCCGACATTGGTCCGACATTGGTCCGACATCCATCCGACATTCATGAACAGGATACTACTTTGATCCGACATTGTGCTAGTCTGACTTGTCCTTTGACCAATCAAAACAATCCCAGGGTGAGATAAATTCCTTTTACTGCTGCTGTAATCACAATGTCGGATGCCAAAGTCGTATGGTTAGGACAAGGATCCGACTTTGATCCGACTTCAATGATAGTCAATGGGCTGAAGTAGGATCAAAGTCGGACAGAAGTAGTACAGGGAGAATTTTTAATGTCGGACCGACATGTGTCGGACCAGTTAAGACGGCTCCCATAGGGAAACATTGATTTTCACACGTCATGCGACATGAGCTCCTAATGTCGGAGCGTTTGTCGCCCCAGTGTGAACCAGCACTGAATACATCAAAAATAGAGAAGCTCAAATATTCTTATTTCAATAAGTAAACATATTAGTAGATACTTGTGGACAAAGTATGATATATTAATTAGTTTCCAGAGGTAATAATACGTTTTAGAGGTTTTATGCAATTATTAGTAACTATATAATCCTCTGTGGAGCAAAGAGTTATTAACAATACTAAGGGAGCTTCAACATCATAGTAATAAAATAGCAAAAAGGAAAGGGGGAAAAAAAAGAGATAAGTGAAAATAAGTATAAGAAAATAAAGTGGAGAAAAAAGAGTACTGGAATATAAGAGGGGTCCGCGTGGTCGAGCCGAGAGTCACCTTTCAAATCCAAGAGAAGTTGAACAATGGTATATATAACATACTGATTCGGCTACCACGGCATTAATACCCTATTGTCTAAAGTTGGCATATTATATATAATCCAGGGCTGCCACATCTTTTCAAATCTGGGGATCATGTCCATTGCAATAGCGGCCATCTTGGCTTGGGTCATGGTATAATTCATTTTAGCTATAGCTTCCTGTAAGACCAATTTAGGTGATTTCCAAGATTTTGCTAGTGTCTGTTTGGCAGCTGTGAAGAGTTGCACCAGCAATTTGAATTGAGTATGTGGAATAGAGTCTGGTTTTAGGTTAAGTAGGGCCATTGCAGGATCAGGAAGGATTGTTTTCCCTAGTAATTTAGTTGAAATTTTAAATATACCTTTCCAGAATGTTTGAGCTGTTTGATATCTTATCACATGTACAGCACCATGGCAATTGCAGATCAAAGATGGCAGCTTCCTTGGCTGTAGAAGTTTGGTTCTCATTGAAACAAACCCAGCTTATCTACCTGCAGGCACTGTGGAGCAGCTCTTCCTCAGTGTCCACAAGCGATCCAATAAAGTAATTTAAATTGGAATTTGTGATTTTGTTCTAAACTTTTCTTCCTGTACACATGCTTTTGTATTTCAGTTGGAGATTAGAAGGTGGGAAGTCTTCCAAGTTCCTGTTGCAGTTGGAGACAAAATGGTGGGGGGGGGGGGGGGGGGGGAACTGAAAGCCTTGTTTTTTTTTTTTTTTTTTTCTCTTGGGGGTTAAAGTATAACTAAAGGCAAAACTTTTTTTTTGTTGTTTTTTTGTGGAGAAGGATTAGAACACCTGTCAGTTTTTATTTTTGTCTGTGCCCCCATTAGGGAGATTTATCCTCTCTATTTCTCCTGTTTACTGTTATCATTTAAAAGTGAAAGAAAATGCCACATTTTGGGTTGTCCCCAGAAATTTAATAGAGGGGAAATATTCCAATGGGGACACTAGTTCTGATGACCTGGGGATCCCCAAGGAATTCCCTTAATTTGCAGAGATTTCCTCTCACTTCCTGTTTGTCCTTCACTTCCTGTCCCATAGCCAATCTTCACAATGGGACACAGATGGCGAAAAACAAATCTGAAATGGGTTATAACCCTCCCTTACTCTACCCAAAATGAAGAAAAAAGTTTTGCCTATAGTTCTTTAATTATTCCATAGTGCCTGCAGCTACAAAGTTCAGTGAGAGATTCTTTTAAATAGTTTCATAATATGAATATAGCTTGGTCACAGTTGTGGAAATGACCACAGATTGCCCCACCACATTCCTGGATAGCTTTAAATATGTGCTGGGGGGAACTGAATCGTTTCATACTGCACCAAAAATAAAAATCCTTTTTTTTTTTTTTTTTTTTTTTTGGGATACACTTAGTCTAAATAAACAATTAGCTTATTTAAAAGGAAGCCAACAGTGGTGGTCATATTAGTATGTTTGCAATTGATGCTGTAACCTATTGTGTTTCCGAAGTCAAATGAATGAAATTGATGAGACGGAAAGTGAAGCTTTGGAGTTCTGTGAAGGTGAAGAGGAGGATGAGGTGTCAGAACATAACCTCTGGGTGGACAAATATACCCCGAAGTGCTACACAGAACTGCTCAGTGATGATGTAAGCTTTTTTTTTTTTTTTTCTCTCATATCAGATTCAGAATAAAGTTTATTTCCTTTTAAATCATATCAGAAAAAGTAGAGAAAAATCTGAGAATGTTTGAACCAGGGCTTGACAAATTTGCTTGGAATCTAGGAGCCAGCTAAAAAAGTTAGGAGCCAGGTTTTTTTTTTTTTTTAACGACCAATACGTGCAGAAGCAAACGCATACGCGAATAGCGCCTGCATATGAAAGCAGTGTTTAAACCACACATGTGAGGTATCGCCGCGATTGGTAGAGCGAGAGCAATATTTCTAGCCCTAGACATCCTCTGTAACTCAAAACGTGCAACCTGTAGAATTTTTTAAATGTTGCCTATGGAGATTTTAAAGGGTAAAAGTTTGTCGCCATTCCACGAGCGGACGCAATTTTGAAGCGTGACATGTTGGATATCAAATTTACTCGGCGTAACATTATCTTTCACAATATAAAAAAAATGGGCTAACTTTACTGTTGTCTTATTTTTTAATTTAAAAAAAGTGTTTTTTTTTCCTCAAAAAAGTGCGCTTGTAAGTATTGCAACGACCGCCATTTTATTCTCTAGGGTGTTAGAATTAAAAAAAATATATATATATATTTTTTTTATATAATATTTATTGTATGTATGTATGTTTGGGGGTTAACTTCTAAGTAAAGGGAAGGAGATGGGCGGACAGTGATACAGGCAAGCATTGCTGGTTGACTTGTCATACCAACGGCCATCACAAGATGGCGCCAGAGTACAGAATGAAGCCTAGGCCTGCAGAAGGCCGCAAAGCCGCGGCCTAAATTAACGGCCGGCGCGGCCCGTCGAGATCACGCAATCGCGGAGGGGGGGCGCACGGAGATACAGGTAACCTCAGCTGTGCTGCCCCAGGCGCCAGGTCGCTAATTCTAGTCGCATTTGCGACCTGGCGCCCGGGGATTGTCGAGCCCTGGTTTGAACATCATACTATGATGTATATTAGGACTGTATACTAGAGCTGCACGATTAATTGTTAAGAACCGTTAATTGTAATAAATCGTTAAAGTATTTTCCCGATTCTTTCTATGCAGAGAATTCTCTCTGCTCAGCTGAAGCCGACAGCCATCAAAAGAAATGGGAAAAAAAAAAAAGACGGCCAGTCTGCCAAGTATCACAACATTCTTTAGCAGTGGAACTACTGTATATACTCGAGTATAAGCCAAGTTTTTCAGCACATTTTTTTTGTGCTGAAAATGCCCTCCTCGGCTTATACTCGGATCACTTTTTTTGCACCTGATCTCCCGGATTTTGGGGACGAGGTACTGACTGGCCGTAGTTACACTGGAGCCCAAACTTTGCACAAATGTAGCCCCACTCTTCCTCTACAAGTGTGCAAAGTTTTTGTTGTCTGGGGGACCTACGGGCGGGGAGCACCGATTTTTTTTTTTTTTTTTTTTTTTTTTTTTTTTTTTTTTTTTTTTTTTTCCCAAAGCCAGGCACCCCTTCCATAGACTCCCATGTTAAACGTCAGTCTAGTCATGGGCAAAGTGAGGCATGCAGATAGACACCCTAGGCTTATAATCGAGTCAATAAGTTTTCCCATTTTTTTTTTTTTTTTTGTGGTAAAATTAGGTGCCTCGGCTTATATTCGGGTCGGCTTATACTCGAGTAAGAGTGAGTAACTTGTATAGCGCTGCAAATGCGAACTAAATCGCCTCAAGGTGCTTTGCATCCAGTGTCGTTGAGATCCTTCAGAAGAGATGGGTCTTTAGTTTTTTCCTGAAGGCCCGATGGTTTTCCTCCATGCGGATGTTCGTAGGTAGTGCATTCCATAGCCTTGGTCCTTGGACAGCAAACCTTCGTTCTCCCTTTAGCTTTGTAGCGAGTCTTGGGGATGTGGAGGAGGTTTTGGTTGGTTGATCGGAGGTCGCGAGTAGTGGTGTAATGTCTTATTTTCTCGCATAAGTATTGAGGTGCGTTTCCTTGTGCGCATTTATGAGTGAGGCAGAGGGTCTTGTATGTGACCCGATCCTTTACGGCTAGCCAATGGAGGCTTCTCAGGGACGGTGCGATTGATTCCCAGTTTTTTTTTTCCGTTGCCAGTCTGGCCGCTGTGTTTTGGATGACTTGTAGACGTGTAATTTTGATATTTTGGTAGTCCTAGGTAAAGGGAGTTAGCGTAGTCAAGCCGGGAATTGATGATGGTTCCGACTACTACTGCTCTGTTTTTTTCCGGGATGAAGCGGATAAGTCCTCGTAGCAGGCGGAGAAGGTGGCGAGATCCGCTGACTACTTTTTTTTTTCCATTTCCTCTTTATTGAATTTTTTCCAACATATGTTACATACATTTATACATAAACATTAAAACACATATACATAATAAAACATTTTCTCGGTCTCAATTTATCCCTTGCCTATAAATATACCATTCAGATTCGTTGTACTATAAGAAAGATCTAGATATCCTGTGGTATATTTACCCTATCTAATATCTTCCTTCTAATATCCGCTGACTACTGATCCTATTTGTTCCTCCATAGTCATGTCTGAGTCAAAGATGACTCCAAGGCTTTTAACTTTTGGTGCTTGGGGTTATGTTTTGTCTAAGGATGATGGGTGGTGTCCATGTGGTTCTGTTTTGGATCCATTAAGCTTGAGGGAGCTCTCTGTCATCCAATTGTCGATCAATGTAAGGCATTTTTCCAGTCCGTAGTATTGATCTTTTTTGTTGTTGATGCGAAAGTAAAGTTGAGTGTCATCTGCATAGGAGTGATGGCGCAGGTCCTGTTCACTGATGATTTTGAGGAGTGACCGGAGGTAGATGTTGAAGAGTACCGGTGACTGGGGTGATCCTTGAGGGACTCCGCATGTATTTGTGCATGGTGCTGAGGTGAAGGCTCCCAGTTTCACTGTCTGGGATTGATTTTCTGGGAAGGATGCGAACCATGGTAGGTCTGCGTCTCCTGCTACTTCGGTGAGGCGCGTGAGCAGAATTTTGTGATCTACTGTGTCAAAGGCTGCACTGAGGTCCAGCTGCACCAGGAGACACGATTCTCCGTCATCAGCTGCTTCGAGTTTGTCGTCCCATATTTTGAGAAGTGCCGTTTCCCTCCCGTGGCCTGGGCGGACCCCCCGATTTGTAGTGGGTCCAGGAGTTTATGGACATCCAAATGAAGTTGTAGCTGTTGTATTACTACTTTCTCGATGATCTTGGAGAAGGTGTTCAGGCTTGTTACCGGTCTTCTAAAGTTTTGGGTCTTTAGGGTCGAGGTTGGGTTTCTTTAGAAGGAGTTTGATTATTCCTTGCTTGAGGGAAGTCGGCACAATACCTTCTTTGAACGATTGATTTATGAAGTATGTTATGGGGGGTGCCAAGATGTCGGTACATTCTTTCGGTAGTTTTGTCGGAATTATGTTGTTCGGTGAAGTGCTATCTCAGAGGCTTCTGATGATGTTTTTGGTGGTGTCGATTGTAATTGGGACTAGAGTAAATTTCTTTGATTGCAGATTATTTATATGGTTATTTTCTTCCTTTGGCCGAGTGGGGTTGTTGGATTTTTTTCTGCTGAATTATTTCCGAAAGGTTATCGATTTTGTCGATTTAAAAAAAAAAAAAATAATAAAAAAATGATATACGGTAAGTATAAACATTGTAACGATTTGTCCTTTTAAATCACAGGAATAGACTTTGTTGTGTAAATGAGGAAAGTTTAAAAACTAAACCCTATTCTGACATTTGTTGGTTTCAAGTTAAAATTTATTATTTTTTTGATAGAAAATTACTTGGAACTCCCAAATATATATATATATATATATATATATATATATATATATATTTTGTCTGAGGCGGGCTGATGTCACAATTTCTGACTTAGCCAATCAGGGGAAGCTTTGTATTTACAGAATACAAAGCTGCCTATGAATGGCTGAGTGCCGCTCAGACTGACTGCATTGTTCTGGGTGTGAGATGGGAAATCTTCCTTCCTTCCTTCCTTCCTTCCTTCCTTCCTTCCTTCCTTCCTTCCTTCCTTCCTTCCTTCCTTCCTTTATGTAAGTAATGGGATTATCGTGCTTCAATTACACAAAGACTTTATCCCTGGTGAACTGATCAAGTAATTTAAGCCAGCCTTACATGGATAAAAATTTGTCCGGTTTTGCTTGGACTGGCCGAATTTCGATCTGTGTATGGCCAGGGAGGTTATACAGAAGTTGATCTACCGATCAACTTCTGTACAACCGCCCTGTCAGATTTCACCCACTCGATCAGTGCTGCAGGCTGAAGCCTGAGGAAGTCTCCCCTCTGTCAGAGTACAATGGCTCAGCGGGGAGGATTCCTCCATCTACATCAAGCTTCCTTCAGCACTGCCCACAATCTGTTAGCCTTAAAACTTGGTCACATGATCACTATTGAAGTAAGAGATCCAGCAAATGTAATTTTTAAAGTATTAAGCCTATTGGTAAATTAAGGGTGCACTTCTTTTTTATTTGTCTTTTAGTTTTCTTTCTTCCAGCAACAGTGGAAAGCCTGAGTCCCAGTATTTAGCAGCAGACGAGGACCTCTGCTATCTGTATAAAGGTAGCAGTCTGTCTGTAGTGGTCAAACATGCCCCCTGCATAGTCACAAATACAGTTCTGCAACTGATGATCACGATTTTGTGTTCTAAGGCAAGGGTTGTGATGGACTGCTGTTTTCACTCCGAGCAGCATTCTTTATCTGCAACTCAATGCCTGGGCACACTTTTGACTGGAACTGAAATAATTTTTTAACATTTAGATCCTTGTATTTTTCTGCATCCTTGAACTTGCTATAAACCCTGAGTTAAATCTTTTAGTTGGGGTTTAATCTCTGAGAAGAAAACTAAAAGAACGGCTCTAGACCTTCTCTCGTGGCCTGTGCTGGAGGGAGCTGAATGCAGTGTTTTTTCTTTAAGAAAGGTCAAATATTTCAGCTATTCTGGAATTAAGTTCTCGCAAGCCGTAAAAGAATAGTTATGAAGAAAAACAATAACTGTATGTGGTTAATACATATAGAGTAGCACATGGTAACTATTTTTTGCTCTCTAATTATAATTGGTTTACATTTCCCCCCCCCCCCCCCCCCTCTTGGCTCAGTTTACGAATCGTTGCCTATTGAAATGGCTAAAACTCTGGGATACGATGGTGTTTGGAAAGGAGAAAGCTGTAAAAAAGGCCAAACCAATCGCTGAGCAAAAAGCAAACTTCAGAACACAGAAGGAGCAGCAGGGCAAGTGGAAGACCAAAGCTCAGATCACAGAGGAGATTCTGGAGGCAGAGCTAGATCAGCACAATAGGCCTAAATACAAGGTAACTGAATGAATTCGTGAAGCGTTGTCTTTAGCAATCTATGCATCTGATTTGAAAGTAAGGTCTCCTCCAGTGGGAGCTGGTGCTCAAAATTTTTGGGGGGGCGCAAACAAACTGGGAAAAAAAAAAACCTCAATTGCCGCCACTGTGCCCAAACGCCACCAGTTTGCCCCCTCGCATGCAGCTAGTTTGCCCCCAGCCCGGGACTTCGCCGTCCTCCACGCTCCCTCATGTCTTCTTCCATCCTTGATGTCTTCTCCCACCCTCGATGTCACTTCAGCCAATCGGGTTACTGGTAACCAGACCCGGTGAACCTGATTGGCTGAGGCGCGTGTCAGTGTTAACCAGGGAACGCACAGCCCGTGCGTCCCCTGGTTAACTATTTGGAAGCCGATTAGAGCCCACAGGCTGTAATCGGGAAGCCTATCAGATCCGCTGGCTCTGATACACTTCCAAAAACCAACCAACTGCTGTTATTCAGATGGCTGGCGCTCGCCAGGGGGCCGGCCATCTGAATAGTGGGCGGCAGCGGCGCTGGCGACAATACCTACATTCATGCAATGCATGAATGTATGTATTGTTGACTTGAGTGACGGTGCAGGGAGAGAGGGGGCGGCGCTCCTGCGCCCACTATGGACGCACCGCCACTGGTCTTTTGAGAATCTTGCAAGATTTTTAAGATATCCTGTATGTCAGTGGTTCTCCACCTCAGTCCTCAAGCACCCCCCAACGGGCCATGTTTTCAGGTTTTCCTTTACTTTGCACAGCTGCTTTAAATCAATATCAATGACATGGTATTGATGAGCTATTTTATCTAAGGGAAGTTTCCAAAACATGGCCCGTTTGGGGGTACTTGAGGACTGAGGTTGAGAACCACTGCTGTATAGGGCAGCAAACATCAAACTACAGTAATAATGACTCATTGAGTTATTGCAAAGATTCCATCACATTTTAGGGGCTTAAAAATTCCCTTTCCCAACACTGCCTCAGTGGTTTGCTTGGATCAATAATCTTAAAGCATATGTTCGCATTTAAAAAAAATTATAATAATTACAAATGCACCTTCTTTTTTTTTTTTTTTTTTTTGCAGGTTAAAAAAATAAGCATTTTTTTTTTTTCTACGCGGAGTATTGCACTTGTGAACAGCAGATCACGGGTTCAATATTCAGCTCCTGCAGACTCTCAGGGTAGCTGTCTGCTCGAACACGCAGGCAGTTACCTGAGAGCAGGAAAATTGGTGGACAACAAGGACACTTATCAGCTTCCTAGCAGCTCATTGAAAACTACAAGCCATCGGCCACAATGGCTGGATGTACTTGTAGGTATTAAATCACCGGAAACTGTGAATCAATGACATGGCTGTGCTACTTTCATATAGTGACAGTGGGTACGGGGGAAAGATCCCCAGCCCGTTGTCACAGGGAGGGAGGAGTGGGGGGAGAGGCTACAGGTGCTGGAACATGTTCCACCCTAAGAACAGGTGGAACATGTAACCTGTTCCAAAAGTGAACTTCTCCCATGAAAGAATGGAAGATCTTACAGCTACAATTAAAGGAAGGGAGGAGATCTTTCACGGCAAGTGGTTTTGTCGGCATACATTTAGCTATCTGCTTATTATGTTTCTTCTCTCACTGCCCCCGAGGCCTGATATTCGAGTCCAATGTTTACATAGAAGGCATGGGCTACTTACATGAGGAGCCCTTGTTTACTTGGCCCCAACCGCCTTTTGTTTTTCTTTTTTTCTTTTTGGTTTCCCTTTTCTACCCCTTGCTCTACGATCTGCCTCTGTTCTATTCTTTTCTCTTTCACCTGAATACATCCTCCTCCTTTTACCCCACTTTTGGCGTGTGGGATCAGGGCAAGTCAAAAATACTAAATGTCGCACTGCCCCCATAGGGATTGCTGTGTGTAGACTTCCCTGGGCCTCCCCTGATTTACTTGCTGACAGTTCCCAGGTGTTTTCACACGACCAACCGTACTCTCATCCGCTCGTTATGCAATAATCAATCCAGGGGTTTGTGTCTTTTGGTATTTATGGTTGGAACTTGTATGGGAGAAGGGAATCGTGGGATACTCCAACTGGAACTATTTACAGGTGAGGACAACTCTCACTCGGCCTCACCAGGTTGAATGTGGTGGCAGACTCTCTGCTATACCATACAGCACTTGTATGGGAGAAATGCCCTTTGCTTTCTCTGGCAGCAGACTTGATGAAACTGTTTTTTATCTTCAGGACACTCATTAGCATTCCCATTTGGCGGACACCTGTCCTCTGACTCTACTAGCTGAAGGGATGGCGATCACAGGACAGGTCCCATGACACAGATCGGTGCTTACAGAAACAGTCTCCCTTCCAGTCAGCTCTGCAAGACATCTGGTTTGCAGCTTTACTTGGATTCAGGCCCTCAGGTCGACCACCTGACTCCACTTGTCAGCCTGTACAGAGGAGGGGCAGCCGCCCCCTCCCTTCGGGACCCCGTTCTCCTCCAGCCAAAGACTCTGAGCACATGTGCCCTTGGCATATATACAGTCACCCAGCATGCACCAAGGCACTTTCCTCTGCCAATGGCCAGGGCTGTAACTATGCCTATGCTCTCACTTGTCAGGTTTCCTCCTCCACTGTTCAATATGCCCCGTCTTATTGGACCAGTGTGAAACATTCAGACAACATGAGCAGCATCCGAGCACCATGAGCAGACCCCATCAATGGATCATGGGTAGGCAGAGAACATTTAAATGTACCTGGCACTGGCAGCCTTCCTGGTAAGCAGACCCAAAAACTATACAGTACTCTCTTCTAGCATCTACCCAGGAGGGTGCTACATAAGGATCTCTTGTGTGTTTGGGAGAGGACTGACTACCTTGCGTTCAATCTTTGCTTACTAGATTGTTTTTTGTTACTGTTTATAAGAGAAAAAAAAATCTTGAGGCAAGGAAGCCAGACTGGTACTTTCGCTGCTTATGATTAAGATTTTTATAGCAATAGCAATGATGTGATAGTTTGAATGTGAACACTGTCTGTCTGTGTTCATCTACGGTTGTAACAATGTTTCTGTTTATAAGTCAAACTTCTGAAATGTAACATTGTCAGATCTATGAAGACGATGATTCCAATACACGGAACTACTGTTTATCCCCATGTTATGTAATGCCTTGCTTCATTTCATGAAAATATATAAAAAGAACTCCTCCCTTCATCGGGGCTTATGTGCTGGCAGTGTACCAACAATGCAGATATGAGATCAGGGCCGCCAGACTAAAGCCTGCTACACATTGATGTTTTGGGTATTATTTGTTCCACCCAGCAGGCTGAATGAAAAAAATCTCACAGATCGCCATACTAACTTAAGCGATGTTAGTGCGGTGATCTCCCCCACTGTGTCTTTGTGTTCTGACAGAGGGGACTACTACCCCCCCCCCCCCAATTGCCTGCCAGCCCTGATTGGATGTGGGTTTTTCAGCATCTCCCTATCGTTACAGTGGCTTCTGTCAGACAGGCTGCTGTACACACTGACCGATTGTAGGCCAGTTTGTTCAACTGACCGATGCCGGCCAATATTCAGCCCGTGTGTACCCAGGCTAACTGCCTTAGTTTGACGACACAGATTATCATGTTATCTGTATTGTTTTGCAATTGTCTAGTACAGTTTTGAACTCCCTGCCAGCACACAGACCTTGATGAAGGAAGTTTTGAGCCCCTGAAAAGTGTTTCGTTTTTGGTTAATACAATTTTGGTTACTGAATCATTGTGCCTTGTGGCACTCTTATCCTTCTAATGCTCTACAGACTACAACAGGGACCCTATGGGACATCCCGTTTTGACAAGTTTATATAAGAAATATAAACATTATTTTAATGTGTGATGTATTTTTTTACCGAATGTGTACATTTTTCCAACTTTATTTTTACAAAAAAAAAAAAAAAAGTTGGGCAAAAAAAGAGTACACATTCGGTAAAAAAAAAAAGGAAATTAAAACCAAGTTCATTCATTGTGCTATAAACATTTACTGTACAGTATATGAACAAATGTTTGTTTTGGCAGAATATTCGCTTTTGCCATTGAAGTGTACACACGACCGAGTTTCTCGTCGTTAAAAACACGTCGTTTTTCTGGACGAGATTCTTGTTAACCTTGACTAGTTTCTCGTCAAGCTTTCCATGCGTACACACTGACAATTCCAAATCTCGTCGTTGTTCTGCACGGTCATGTCCAGCACGTACGACGGCAGTATAAAGGGGAAGATCGATTTCAATGGCGCCACCCCTTGGGCTGCTTTTGCTGATCTCGTGTTACCGCGTGTGAAGTAAAAGTTTGGGAAGAGACGATTCGCGCTTTTCAGTCTTCGTGCTTTCAGTTCGTTTTAGCGTGACGAATGTGTTATCTCCTTTACGAAGGCTTGTTTTACCAGAAGATGCGCTCCCGTCTCATACTTGATTCTGAGCATGCGTGCTTTTTGAAGAGTCGTAAAAGCATATACACAAACCATTTTCTCGTCGCAAAACAGGCCGACGAGAAACACGACGAGAAAATCTAGAATCCGGATGAGAAAATAGAGAGCAGGTTCTCTATTTTTCTCGTCGTAAAACCATACACACGAATGTTTTTCTCGACAATAAAGCTCTTTCGGCACTTTTCTTGTCGGATTTGGACGAGAAACTCGGTCGTGTGTACGAGGCTTTAGAATATTCCAAATGACAAGTCGAAATCCAAAGCAGTTTTTTTGATTTTTTTTTTTTTTTTGTGAACCTCGAAGATTGTTTGCTGTGGACCAGTTTACTTGTTAATGTAAAGATATGAGAATTGTCCCCATAGCTCTTTCCAGTAGTCATATTGCTCTCTACCCAAACGGAGCTTACTTTCTGAATACTGTCCTACATAGCAAGGCCAGTTTCAGTGGAAGGTCACACAAAAGGCAGATAGTGTTGTTGGCCGGAATCAAACCAAGGACCCTCGTGTTGCCAAGCAGCAATACTAACCAGATGGCCCCCATGCTGTCCAACTTCAAATCCTGCCCTAAATATTTCCTGTTTTTGAGAAGAAAAACCATAGCAGATTCTGATGGGTTATCGCAAAGGGTAGGGGGGGTCACCTTTTTGTAAACCTGATTCATGAAATTTTAGCTGGGCACATATATCTGCAGTATTTTGTTATCTCTCTTTAAAGAGCCAAGTTCCCATACCTCTCTCCTGACCCGTTCCTCTGTTATCAGCCTGATAACTCCTGACAAGTTCTCAGACACATCAGATAAAAGCAGCCTGAATCTTCTGTCAGGGGAGGTTTCTTAAGTAGATTAGGGAGCTGGTCCTGTTACAAAACACCTCTGAGAGTCTCAGCCTATGTGGAGAGGGGGTGTGTGCCTTTCCTCCAATCAGCAATGTTAACTAACTTGGCTGTATGCCCAGATATCACACTCTGTGTTAAACAGGAAGAGAAAATCTCCTAACAGGATCTGAAATTTCTAAACGGTATATCATTGTGAAGACAGCAGCTATGGATGTAAAACCTATGTAGGGAGATTTGGTTCATCTGTGTATCATCTGAGGCTGTTCACTTCACTGGGTGTATGGAGGGTTTACATCCACTTTTAAATTAACAAATTCTAAACCTTTTTTGGAGAAGGAGTAGAACGTGGGTCAGGTATTTACTGCTGTCTTTGTCACTGTTAAGCCTCGTACACACGGTCGGACTTCAAACAAACGTTTCCATGGATTTTTGTCCGAAGGCAATTGGCTGGGAACACCCATAGCATACACACGGCAGGACTTTTCTGCAAACTTTCCCAACATCATGTGGTTTTTCTGCTCTTTACCGCCACCCCTTGGTCAACTTCTGCTATTGTTGGTTGATTTTTAACATTGGTTCTAGGACTTTTGTTGCCGAAAAGTTTGTCCGTTTGCAGAGCGATCTTTTGTCCGATGAAAACCGAAAAAGTTTGTCCAAAGGAGCGTACACACGGTAGGATTTTTTTGAAAACTTGCTCATTTTGAAGTTTGTTGTTAAAAAGTCCTACTGTGTGTATGAGGCTATACAGAGATTCACCCTTTGAGTTAGAACAGGAAGAGAGAAGTTTCTGTGACTTTAATGAGACTTCCTGTTGTTGTGTGTGGGAGAGGAAGTGAAGGGAAACCTCCCCAATGGGACAAGACACAGTGAAAAAATATCCAAAATGTTTTTGATTTAACATGGAACCCCTTCAGAAAGCCAAAGAACTGCTGGTACATTGCTGATCAGTACCCTCCATTAAACATGTGTGAAGGGATTGCCAAAATTGCCCAAAAAAATTATATGCGTTTCAAAATGTCTTTATTAACAAAGAGACCTAATGTGGGCTTATATTGATATCTTATGTATATTGTGTGTTTTAGTTTCTTAAATATTCAATATATTTCTTCCCAGGTTGCATTGCTTACTGGTCCCCCTGGTCTCGGGAAAACAACTCTGGCTCATGTTATAGCAAGGCATGCTGGGTACAATGTTGTGGAAATGAATGCCAGGTGAGTGTTTTTAATGCTATGAGATTATAAAGGAACTATAAGAAGCTGAAATTACTTTCAATTGCTTCTACTCTTTCCAGGTATTGGGTTTTTCTGTCTTCATTAACTACTTCAGCCCCGGACCATTTTGTTGCTAAAGGACCAGGCCCCTTTTTGCAAATCGGCACTGTCGCTTTAACTGACAATTGCGCGGTCGTGCGACGTGGCTCCCAAACAAAATTGACGTCCTTTTTTTCCCACAAATTGAGCTTTCATTTGGTGTTATTTGATCACCTCTGCGGTTTTTATTTTTTGCGCTATAAACAAAAAGGGCGACAATTTAAAAAAAAATGCAATATTTTTTACTTTTTGCTATAATAAATATCCCCAAAAAATATATAATTTTTTTTTTTCCCTCAGTTTAGGCCGATACGTATTCTTCTACATATTTTTGGTAAAAAAATCGCAATAAACGTTTGATTGGTTTGCGCAAAAGTTATAGCGTCTAAAAAAATAGGGGATAGTTTTATGGCATTTTTATTAATATTTTTTTTTTTTTTTACTAGTAATGGCGACGATCAGCGATTTTTTTTATTATTATTATTTTTTTTTTTTCGTGACTGCGACATTATGGCGTACAGATCGGACACTTTTGACACCATTTTGGGACCATTGTCATTTTCACAGCGATCAGTGCTATAAAAATGCACTGGTTACTGTGAAAATGACACTGGCAGTGGAGGGGTTAACCTGTAGGGGGCGCTGAAGGGGTTAAGTGTGACCTAATGTGTGAGTCTTACTGTGTGGGGGCGTGGCTTGGCGTGTGACGTCACTGATCGTCGTTCCCTATGACAGGGAACAGACGATCAGTGACACTCACTAGGAAGGATCGGGGAAAGGTTCGTTTACCCTTACCCCCCCCCCCGTTCTTCAGCTCTGTGACTCGATCGCGGGACAGCGGGGGGCGATCGGTTCCCGAGCGTGACCCACGGCTAGGCTCTTAAAGGGCAACGTACCTGTACGTGCTCATGCCCAGCCGTGCCATTCTGCCGACATATATCGGCGTTAGGCTGTCCGTAAGTGGTTAACCTAAGCAGTCAACTTCCTGCCTCCAAAATCTCACTTATTGCTTTAAAGAGTTAGTCATTCCAAGCGTAATATTTCATCCTTTGGGGAATGCATTTAGGACGAGTTGCAGTACATCGGATATGTCTTGCACTTGGCTTCTGTGGTTGCTTGCTGCGGGAAGAACTATCCCCCTTGACCATCCTGTTCTACTCATCTGCTCCAGTTTGCACTAGAGATGAACTGATAACGGTATCTGTGCCGATACCAACCATTTGTGCGAGTATCGGTGCTCCTGGTATCAAAACCGATACTTTGCGGTGCAGTTTGCGCCAATACAATATTTATGGGCACAAATCGCACTGCAAAGAATCGCATGCAATTTGAACAGGAATGCAGTGCGACCCCTGTCTGAATCGCATGCGATTTTTTTTTTTTTTTCCCCCCACCACTCCTGTGTGTGTATTTAGAAAGGGAAAGCGCCATCTAGTGGGCAGCTTGTTGAAAATGTTAGCACGCACAGTACATATCTGGCCAAATGCAGAAACTGCATAGGTGTCCCGCCAATGATGGCAAATCACAGCCGCTGGAGAAAATGTAAGAGGCATCCGTCTCCAAGCTTGCATCACTTCCGCTCTATACTCACTGGGTCCTGTAACTTCTCCTCCAGCCCTGTGGGCACCTCCAGCGGCCGGGATTTGCTGTCATTGGCAGGACTGGGACACTATGCAGATTTTGCATTTAGCCAGATATGTTCTGTGAGTTCTAACATTTTTAATGGCCACTAGATGGCGCTTTTCCCTTTCTACGCACCCACACACAGGAGCAGTAGGGGAAAACACATATGATTCGCACAGGAATCGCTCCTCTATCATTGTCAGGATCGAGGGAAATATGAATGCAGCAATGTACAGAGACATCCTTGATGAAAACCTGCTCCAGAGCGCTCTGGACCTCAGACTGGGGTGAAGGTTCATCTTCCAACAGGACAACAACCCTAAACATACAGCCAAGATAACAAAGGAGTGGCTGTGTGCTTGTTTTTTTGTTTTTTTTTGTAGCACTACAATCACCGCAAGATTGCACCAAGTTTGGGGCGCCTTTAAGAAATAATGGCACTGCAAACGCGTCCCCTGTTTTTCTGCCTGTGATTCCAAAACGCTCGGGTGTGAATTGAGTCTTGCACTACCCTTCCCCTAGACTGACAGTGCTGCTGTCCAAAGGTGTCTCTATTGATCCTCCATCCAGAGTGGAGATGCCCTAAGACAGGAAGCGTGTTAATGGCTGGATCACCAGGTGGAAATCAAGAAAGAACCCCCCAAAAATAAACAATGCAGATATGGTGTTTAAAGTGTTGGGCCCCTTTCACACGGGCGGACCATTCAGGTCTGCCTGTCAGTTTTTTAGGCGGACCTGAACAGACGCTCAATACAGGTCTATGGAGCGACGGATGTCAGCGGTGACATGTTCGCTGATATCCGATCCGCTAAAGTCTGACGGATGGAAACCCTATTTTCCATTCGTCGATCAGATGAAAACCGACTCTACGGTCCCTCTTCATCCGATCCCCCAAAGGAGAGAGCGAAGCTCTGATGGGTCCGTCCCTGCAAAGTGTGCAGAGATGGAGCTGTCATCTGCCTGCTCAGCGGTTATCAACGGAGCGATCCCTGCTGAGCAAAGCGGAGACCTTACATGGACACGTCCGTGTGAAAGAGCCCTTACTAAACCCGCAACAGTAAAATCAGTGTGTATATGCAACAAAGGATGCTTTTTATACTCACTGTGGAAACTAAGGGGTTAATCCTCCGCATTGTGTAAAAAAGCTGTTTGATCTGGTCTTCTCTGATCCTCCCCTTCTTTTACTGTCCCCTGATAATTTCCTGATAAGAGTATGGAGTCGGGCTGCACATGCTCAGTTTGTGTATCGCTCGAAGAGTGTTTTGTTTTTTTCTTGGGAGAGTGCATGTGACCAGCACAGGACCAATCACCACTGTCCAAACAGAAGGTCAGGGGGTTTAAAGAGGAAGTACTTCCTCTTTTGTTCCCTGCAAAGTAAAAGCATAATGGGGTAGTATACTAGCCCATGATGTGCCACTTGCCTGCAAATGTAGCCCGCTGATGGCCACGTCCATATTCACCCCTCTTCCTTCTGTGGCCGGAGTCGCGTGACGTCATTCCCGCCTGGGGTGAGTCGACGGTCACGGCACGGGCCCTTTGGAAACGTCACAATCGTGTCCTTTCTTCAGTGCGCATGCGCCGACGACGTTGGCGCAAGTGTATGTAGTACATATCTCCTAAATCAGGGGTCTCAAACTGGCGGCCCTCCAGCTGTTGCAAAACTACAATTCCCATGAGGCATTGCAAGGCTGATAGTTACAAGCATGACTCCCACAGGTAGAGGCATGATGGGACTTGTAGTTTCGCAACAGCTGGAGGGCCGCCAGTTTGAGACCCCTGTCCTAAAGGGTGCAGGTTTAGGAGATATTTCCAGTACCTACAAGTAAGCTTATTATAGGCTTACCTGTAGGGAAAAGTGGTCTGTAAGGGTTTACAAACACTTAAATACTGCTCTAAATTTATTTCTAATGCAGCTTGTGTAAGTAACTGAAACTCTTTCAATATCCATTCCTGTAATCTCTAGTATAGCACTACTCAGACTGTAGCGGGAGAATTACTACTGTAAGCCAATCGGGTGCTGCAGCTGTGCATATGTGCTGACAGAGAAAATAGAGTTTGCTTGTGTGGTTCAGTTTCAGCAACAGCTGAACATTACTACTTGTATGCAGGTGACCAGAAAGGTAACACTTTTTTCTCTTTTCTGTTTAATTTACCAGTGATGACCGCAGTCCGGACATCTTCAAGACACGTATAGAAGCCGCTACTCAAATGAAGTCTGTTCTGGGAGTGGATGAGCGACCCAACTGCCTGATTATCGATGAAATTGATGGAGCACCCACTGTAAGTATAGGGACAGCCGCCTCCATGTTTAAAAAAAAAAAAAAAAGTCATAAGATCTAGTTTGCTGTCGGTGTTTAAAATGCAACTCTTGTCAAAAGATTTTAGTTTGGTTGGAGTGTGGAAGGCTTAGAACCACTGTCAGGTTCTTGTAAAGTGTGTTCCTATTTGGAGATTTCCCTTTACTTCTTGGTTCAGAAGCACATATTAGCGAATGAATGCGTACTTTTTTTTTTTTTTTTTCTGTTAACCTCAAAACTATTGTCTAATTTTTCTGTCTTGGCAACATTGGTCACAAGAACAAACAAATAAGACCACAATAAAAACCTGACTTGAGGTTCTAACACTTCCCTACTCTATCTTGAGCCTCGTACACACAATCGGATTATCCGACGGGAATTGTGTGATGACAGGCTGTTGGGAAATCTGACCGTTTGTATGCTCCATCGGACAATTGTTGTCGGATTTTCCGCCAACAAATGTGGGATAGCATGCTTTAACCACTTAAGCCCCGGACCATTTGGTAGCTAAAGGACCAGAGCTGTTTTCAGAATTTTGCACTGCGCTGATTTAACTGTAAATTGTGCGGACATGCAATGTTGTACCCAAACGAAATTTGCGTCCTTTTCTTCCCACAAATAGAGCTTTCTTTTAATGGTATTTGATTGCCTCTGCGATTTTAATTTTTTGCGATATAAACAGAAAAAGACCGAAGATTTTGAAAAAAAATTATATTTTCTACTTTTTGTTATAAGAAAAATCGAATAAACTCAATTTTAGTCATACATTTAGGCTAAAATGTATTCAGCCACATGTCTTTAGTAAAAAAAATGTCAATAAGCGTATATTTATTGGTTTGCGCAAAAGTTATAGCGTCTACAAACTAGGGTACATTTTCTGGAAGTTACACAGCTTTTAACTTATGACTGTCTATCTCATTTCTTGAGGTGCTAAAATGACAGGGCAGTACAAAACCCCCCCAAATGACCCCATTTTGGAAAGAAGACATCCCAAGGAAATTGCTGAGAGGCATGTTGAGCCCATTGAATATTTTTTTTTTTTGTCTCAAGTGATTGAATAATGACTAAAAAACAAAAAAAAAAATTCAAAAAGTTGTCACTAAATTATATATTACTCACACATGCCATGGTTATATGTGGAATTGCACCCCAAAATACATTTTGCTGCTTCTCCTGAGTACGGGGATACCACATGTGTGGGACTTTTTGGGAGCCTAGCCGCGTACGGGACCCCTGAAAACCAAGCACCGCCTTCAGGATTTCTAAGGGCGCAAATTTTTGATTTCACTCCTCACTACCTATCACAGTTTTGAAGGCCATAAAATGCCAAAATAGCACAAAACCCCCCCAAATGACGCCATTTTAGAAAGTAGACACCCCAAGGAAATTGCTGAGAGGCATGTTGAGCCCATTAAATATTTTTTTTTTGTCCCAAGTGATTGAATAATGACACAAAAAATTTCAAAAAGTTGTCACTAAATGATATATTGCTCACACATGCCATGGTTATATGTGAAATTGCACCCCAAAATACATTTTGCTGCTTCTCCTGAGTACGGGGATACCACATGTGTGGGACTTTTTAGGAGCCTAGCCGCGTACGGGGCCCCGAAAACCAAGCACCGCCTTCAGGATTTCTAGGCACAAATTTTTGATTTGACTCCTCACTACCTATCACAGTTTCGAAGGCCATAAAATGCCAAAATAGCACAAAACCCCCCCAAATGACCCCATTTTGGAAAGTAGACACCCCAAGCTGAGAGGCATGGTGAGTATTTTACAGCTCTCATTTGTTTTTGAAAATGAAGAAAGAAAAAATATATTTTTTTTTTTTCAATTTTTAAAGCTTTGTGACAAAAAGCGAGATCTGCAAAATACTCACCATACCTCTCAGCAAATAGCTTGGGGTGTCTACTTTCCAAAATGGGGGTCATTTGGGGGGGTTTTGTGCCATCTGGGCATTCCATGGCCTCCGAAACTGTGATAGGCAGTGAGCAGTGAAATCAAAAATTTACACCCTTAGAAATCCTGAAGGTGGTGCTTGGTTTTTGGGGTCCCGTACGCGGCTAGGCTCCCAAAAAGTCTCACACATGTGGTATCCCCGTACTCAGGAGAAGCAACAGAATGTATTTTGGGGTGTAATTCCACATATGCCCATGGCATGTTTGAGCAATATATCATTTAGTGACAACTTTGTGCAAAAAAAAAAAAAATTGTATTTTTTCCCCAACTTGTGTCAACATATAAAATATTCCATGGACTCGACATGCCTCTCAGTATATAGCTTGGGGTGTCTACTTTCCAAAATGGGGTTATTTGGGGGGGTTTTGAACTGTTCTGGCATTTTATACACAACATTAGGAAGCTTACATCCACTCTTCTAACCACTTGAAGACAAAGCCCTTTTTGACACTTTTTGTTTACATGAAAACATTTTTTTTTTTTTGCAAGGAAATTATGTTGAACCCCCAAACATATTATATATATATATATATATATATATATATATATATATATATATATATATATATAATATATTTAAAGCGAAGGCCCTACAGATTAAAATGGTGGGTGTTGCAATTTTTTTTTCTACACAGTATTTGCGCAGCGATTTTTCAAATGCATTTTTTGGGGAAAAAATACACTTTTTTTTATTTTAATGCACTAAAACACACTATATTGCCCAAATGTTTGATGAAATAAAAAAGATGATCTTAGGCCGAGTACATAGATACCAAACACGACATGCTTTAAAATTTCGCACAAACGCGCATTGGCGACAAACTACATACATTTTTAAAAGCCTTTACAGGTTACCCCGTTAGATTTACAGAGGAGGTCTACTGCTAAAATTACTGCCCTCGATCTGACCTTCGCGGTGATACCTCACATGCATGGTGCAATTGCTGTTTACATATGACGCCAGACCGACGCTTGCGTTCGCCATTGGGCAAGAGCAGGGCAGGACAGGGGTGCTTTTTTATTTTTTTATTATTAATTTTGCTTTTTTTATTTTTAAATTGTTCCTTCTATATATTTTTTTATTTTAATTTTTTATCATTTTTATTGTTATCTCAGGGAATGTAAATATCCCCTATGATAGCAATAGGTAGTGACAGGTACTCTTTTTTTGAAAAAAATGGGGTCTTCTAAACCCTAGATCTTTCCTCTGCCCTCAAAGCATCTGACCACACCAAGATCGGTGTGATAAAATGCTTTCCCAATTTCCCAATGGCGCTTTTTATATCCGGGGGGGGGGGGACATTCCCTCCCACTGCTTGTAAAAGCAGTCCAGAGGCTAATTAGCCACTAGGATTGCTTTTACATGAAAGCCGGCCGCAGGCTGAAAAGGATGATACCTAAACCCGCAGGCATCATTCTGGTATAACCATTCAAATTCCAGCAACATACCAGTACGTTGCTGGTCCTTGGACATGTATTGTAATCTTTTTTTTTCATGCAGCCAGTTGGCTGAACGAAAAAAGCGATTGATCGGTGGGTATGCCCACCATTAGAATACCGCCCTTCATCCACCCACTTCTAATGATGGGCATACATGCACCATTTATATATGCCGAAGCATGGGGGCATCCTCCCGCAAAAAAGTTATGCCGCACACACATGGTCGGACTTTTCCACGGGCAAGCCTCCGTCGGAATTTCGACCGTATATACGCGGCATTAGGAGCAAAATCGCTCCTCCGCCCCTGCTGCCCCAATGCTTCGGCATATATGCTTTTTTTTTTTTTAACTGTGGTGGTGAAATCACCTCCTACAGCACTGGAGTCGCAGGGATCAGGCCTGTCTCTGCGAATGCTGCAGTTATGTGTGTTTTTGTTTTGTAAGTGACAGTGATCGATCGATACTGCACTTGGGTGGCCTGGGCTGGACGGAGGGGCAAAACGCAGGTGCTAGCAGGTATCTGGGCTGATCCCGCTAACACTGCGTTTTTGGGAACCCTAAACTGCTGGGGACGCTAGTATAGATCTGATCAGATCAGATATTGATCTGTTCAGATACTATACCACTAAGGGAGGTGTATGCTTCATGCGTGGGTGTTAGCGTTACTGGCACTAACCTGACGCTGCCTGGGGTGTGACGCAGACCCTCTCTGACGCTAAAACCTAATTGATATCACCCGCCGGGCGATCAGGGGGTTAAACCTTTATTGGGTTATATACGGCGGGAGCCCTGACACTATAAAAAGCAAACTAACTAACCAGCGTCACCCGTAACACTTATATGGTGATCACGGGTGAAAGGGTTAACTAGGGGCAATTAGGGGGTTAAAACTTTTATTAGATAATATATGGGGGTACCTGACGCTATAAAAACCTGCGGCGAACCTAAAAAAAATTACTGGCTACCGATCTGCATCACCGACGCTAAGACAGCGATCAGAAAAACGATCGCTTAGCGACAGTGGTGATAGGGGGTGAAAGGGTTACCTGGGGGGCAATTAGGGGGTTAAAACTTTTATTAGATAATATATGGGGGTACCTGACGCTATAAAAACCTGCGGCGAACCTAAAAAAAATTACCGGCTACCGATCTGCATCACAGACACTAAGACAGCGTTTAGAAAAACGATCGCTTAGTGATAGTGGTGATAGGGTTACCTGGGGGGCGATCAAGGGGGTTAAACCTTTATTAGATAATATATTGGGGTACCTGACGCTATAAAAACCTGCGGCGAACCTAAAAAAAATTACTGGCTGCCGATCGGCATCACTGACGCTAAGACAGCGATCAGAAAAATGATCGCTAAGCGACAGTGGTGATAGGGGGTGAAAGGGTTATCTGGGGGGTGATCAGGGGGTTAAACCTTTATTAGGGGGGGTTAGGGGGCTACACTGGACCTAAAACTAAAAGGAGTGACACTTTTACAGTCACAAATGTCACTGATTGCAGTGACCATTTATTTACTGATCACTGCAATCAGTGACACTGTGACTGGGGGGGTGATTTGGGGGGGCGATTTATGTCCCTATGTGTCCTGGTGTCAGTGTAGTGTTTTGTGCACTGACCTGATGTCTTCTCTTGTACGACGCTCAGGATATGTGAGCGCCGCATGAGAGATGACATCACTTCCTCCTGCTTCCTCTGCCTGTGTTTACATTACACGGACAGAGGAAGCATTTTCATTCGCCGAGAGCGATCGCGGGGGGGGTGGCCGGAATCGAACGGCCGTCCCCTCATCTCGGATCGCTCCCCAACGAATACCGACCGCTCACTGTATAGGAGGGGGGGTCCGAACTGTACAAAGGCAATCATGTACACTGTACGTGATTGTGCCTGTCGGTGCCATTCTGCCAACGTACATATACAGTGAGCGGTCATTAAGTGGTTAAAATTTTCCGCCAACAAATGTGTGATGTCGGATTTTCCGATCGTGTGTACACAAGTCCGTTGGAAAAAGGTCCAAAGTACAAACACAATGCTCAGAATCAATGCTCACCATAACACAACATTAGCAGAAGTTGCCCAGAGGGTGGCACTAAAAAGGAGAAAAAACACATAGTTTTGTGTGTGTTGGCCGACAATTGTGTGCCGTTTGTATGCAAGACAAATTCCTGGCCAATGCCCTCAGGACAAAAGTCCTACGCTTTGTCCACGGAAAATCCGATCGTGTGTACGAGGCTTTAGGCTCTGTCTCTTGAGTGAGTTTAACCACTTCAACACCGGGGACGTCATATGACGTCCTTGACTTTGTGCGGTGATATCTGAATGATGCCTGCAGCTACAGGCATCATTCAGATAGCATTGTTTGCAGCCGTCGATTCTGTGCACCATAAGAATGATCATAGCGGCAATTCCGCCGCTTGATCGTTCTTATAGGCGGCGGGAGGGGACGTCCCCCCCTCCCGCCGCCATCCGGTGCTTCTCCGGGAGAGCCATCGGGGGCCTGGAGAAATTACCTATGACCGTCGGAGGCCCGGGCATGACAAAGCCGCAATCGCGGCTGTCAGCATGAGATCAGTGAATTTTTTATTTTTTTTCACGATCTTATGCTTTCCAGCCTGGAGGAGAGATGGGGGGTCTTATTGACCCCGCATCTCTCCATAAAGAGGACCTGTCACACACATTCCTATTACAAGGAATGTTTACATTCCTTGTAATAGGAATAAAAGTTATCAAAAAAATAAAAGTGTAAAAAAAATAAAAATGTGTAAAAATAAAAAAAATTAAGAAAAAAAAAAAAAAAAGTTAAAACGCCCCTGTCCCCGGTAGCTCGCACTCAGAAGCCAACACACATGCAAGTCCTGCCCACATATGTAAACGCAGTTCAAACCACACATGTGAGGTATCGCTGCGTGCTTTAGAGCGTGTGCAACAATTCTAGCACTAGACCTCTTCTGTAACTCGAAAATAGTAACCTGTTAAAAAAAATTAAGCGTTGCCTATGGAGATTTTTAAGTACTGAAGTTTGGCGCCATTCCATGAGTGCGCGGAATTTTAAAGCATGACATGTTAGGTATCTATTTGCTCGGCGTAACATAATCTTTCACATTATACAAAAAAATTGGGCTAACTTTACTGTTTTATTTTTTAATTCATGAAACCGTTTTTTTTTTCCCAAAAAAAAAGGCATTTGAAAAATGATTGCGCAAATACCAGGCGAGATAAAAAGTTGCAATGACCGCCATTTTATCCCCTAGGGTGTCTGCTAAAAAAAACAAAAACATATATATATAATGTTTGGGGGTTCTGACTAATTTTCTAGCAAAAAAATTATGATTTTTACATGAAAGAGAGAAGTGACAGAATAGGCCCGGTATGGAAGTGGTTAAATAGAAGTTTCATGTCTGATTGGCATGTCTCTTTAAACCTATTGTTTTGATCAGTGAACGAAGGTGGACACACGTAATGGCAGCGACAGCCCAGGAAAAACTGTTTTTATAGCAAAACGGTCACCTTAACAAAGTCACACTCCAGTTTTAGAGTTTTTAGTGACCGCACTAAGAAGCTTGACTGTTTTGGAGTCAGCATGGCTCTTGCCGTCCCTGGTGTGTAGAAAAATTCAAAACATGCAGCATATCTGTGCTTTTTCACCTCCTCTGCCCGTCAAAAGCAAGCAGGTCTTAATAATATAGATGGCACTACTTGGTTCCATATTGATATGACACTCCCCTCCAGTAAAATGCTGTGCAAGTATTTGGTATGCAGTGTAAGACCGTATTGCCTACTAAAGTTAAAAGGATTGTAAAAGCAGAGGTTTTTTATCTTAATAAATTTTATTAACCACTTGCTTACTGGGGCACTTAAACAATCTCCCTAAGGGGGGCACAGACAGCAATAAGAAATTACAAGTGTTCTAATCCATTCCCCCTCTCTCCAAAACAGGAAAAAAGTTTTGCATATTGTTTTACTTTAAGGCTACTGGAAGTGGGCCTTTCCCCCCCCCCCCCCCCCCCAATTCTTCATATGCAGCCATGACTCTTATGGCGATCACTAATTACTCAGGTTTTGGGCTTTCTAGAGGAAATCCTGTGCATGCCGTGGATTTAAACTGCATTGTTGGGTTTATTAATCTTTTAATGTTTTTGTAGATCTCCATTAACATGCTGCTCAGCTTAGTAAACAGAAAAGATGGGAAGGAGGCAGACTCTGTTACAGAAGGTGCAGTACCAAAGAAGAAAAAGAAAGAAGGTGGTTTGCTGGTTAGACCCATCATCTGTATTTGCAATGACCAGTAAGTTCTGATCTCAATTGTTTACATTCATGTGATAAAGTAGCTCTTTTTTTGTGGTGATACACCGATCAGCCATAACTTTATGACCACAAACAGGTTGCGTAAACCACAGCAGGTAACCACGTTGTCCCTGAAGTTTTGTTGAAAGCAGAAAAAATGGCTATTGCAGTTGTGTATTGGGGCTGTGTCGCCACAGGGTCAGGGTGCTCATGCTGACCCGTGTTCACAGCCAAAAGCGCCCACAATGGGCATCGGAACTGGACCACGGAGCAATGAAATGTGGCTTGGTGTGATTTTATCACGTTTTCTGGTACATCATGTGGATGGTCGGGTATGTGTGCATCACTTACCAGGGGAAAAGATGGCACCAGGATGCAGTATGGGAAGAAGGCAAGCCAGCAGAGGCAGTGTGAAGCTTTGGGCAATGTTCTGCTGGGAAACCTTGGGTCCTGCCATCCATGTGGATGTTACTTTGATATGTAACACGTACCTAAACATTGTTGCTGACCAAGTACACCCCTTAATGGAAATGGTATTTCCTGATGGCAGTGGCCTCTTTCAGCAGCATAAGTGCGCCCTGTCACACTGCAAATATAGTTCAGGAATGGTTTAAGGAATACAATAATGAGTTTGAGATGTTGACTTGGCCTCCACATTCTTCAGATCTCAGTCTAATCGAACATCTGTGGTATGTGCTGGAAAATCAAGTCCGTCCCATAGGGGATCCCACCTCGCAACTTACAGGATCTGCTACTTACTGACCGCTTGATGCCACATACCACACCTTCAGAGGTCTAGTGAGGTCCGTTCCTTGATGGGTCAGGGCAGTTGGTGTCAAAAGGGGAACCTATACAATGTTAGGTGGGTGGTCATAAAGTTATGGCTGATGGGTTTATATCTGGTTAGGTGCATAGACGGGTAGTGTAGGAGAGGGCCTGTGTAACCTGGGACAGATTTATGTGTGTGGATGTTAATTGCTCCTCGGTTCAGAATTGGTGCTACACCAATATGACATCATGCCACCAATGACTTCTATGTGTCGGTCTTTAAACACCGTTAAAGTGGTTGTAAAGGCAGAAGAGTTTTTTATCTTAACGCATTCTGTGCATTAAGATAATAAACCTCTGTGTGCATCAGCCCCCCTAATACTTGCCTGAGCCCATCTCTATCCAGCGGTTGTTGCCTGAGAGACTTGGCTGCCCGGGACTCTCCCTCCTCATTGGCTGAGACAGCAGCAAAGCGCCATTGGCTCCCGCTGCTGGCAATCAAAGTCAGTGAGCCAATGAGGAGAGAGGGGGTGTGTCCGGATAATGGCTCCGTGTCTGAATGGACCAGAGAGCTGTGGCTCGGCTTGGGTGCCCCTGTAGCAAGCTGCTCGCTGTGCGGGCACTCAACAGGAGGGGCGGGCCAGGATCACCGAAGAGGGACCCGAGAAGAGGAGGATCCAGGCTGCCCTGTGCGAAACCAACTGCACCGAGTAGGTAAGTATAACATGTTTATTTTGAACAGAATTTGGTATCACTTTAATTTCCCAGAAATGCATATGCAATGAGAGGGCATTTATTCTGGGGGTCTTGGTTTCCTCCTACCAATGCTTCTTGAATAGGATTCCCCCAATCATCCGGTCATCGGGAAGGGAGGGCAGCTTTCATATGAGGGATTAAAGATGTCCACCACCACACAGGCACAGTGCAGAACAAGACATAGTAATCAGTAATGGGGGGAAAAACAATCAGCTTCAGGAACCCTATGGCCTATCCCGGTACAACAGCTGATCGTCAACTCAGCTGTACTGCGGCTCCGTGCGGCGCATGCGCAGTTCCACCCGGGCACTATTCGATAGCCGGGCACTTCTCAGCAGAACACCACCACCTAGTCCTTTGCCCTTTGTTTTTCGTTTTTTTGGGTGTTTCATTTGTTAGTTTTTTTAGCACACTACCCCATAGGTATTTTTAAACACCAATTTGTATTTTAGTCGATTGCTGATGTCTTTCATACCAGTTTTATGCAATACAAAATATGGATTATTACAGAGAACCTATACTGTCTGATTCTTTGCTGTATATAGAAAGGTTTATGTCCACTTTGAAGGTGGCTGTTCGCTTTTTGCCCCTCTGCTGTTTAGCGCTTGTGAATCCTCGCCAACTCAGCGTGACCCTTTTCTCTCCTGTACAGGTACGTCCCATCACTGAGACAGTTGAGGCAGCAAGCCTTCATGTTAAATTTCCCTCAAACATTGCCTTCCAGGCTGGTACAAAGGCTATATGAGGTCAGTGAAAACTGGGTTGGAAATATCGTTGTATCTATAGATAAAGTGAAATCCTAGGCTATTGACTGGGACTATGCTTAAAGGGGTTGTAAAGGTTCGTTTTTTATTTTCTAAATAGGTTCATTTAAGCTCGTGCATTGGTGGTTCACTTACCTTTTCCTTAGATTTCCCTTCTAAATATTTTTTTTCTTTGTTTTCTTTGTCTGAATTTCTCACTTCCTGTTTATCCTCAGTAAGCTGTTCTGGCTGACTAAACACCACTCGGATGATGGTGTGGAGTTTACTGAGGAGAAACAGGAAGTGAGAAATTCAGACAAAGAAAACAAACATTTAGAAGGTAAATCAAAGGAAAAGATAAGTGAACCAACAATGCACTAGCTTAAAGGAACCTATTTAGAAAATAAAAAACAAACCTTTACAACCCCTTTAAACCTGCCCCTCCCCCCTTCTAAATCTTCTTCTAATTACCCTGTGAAAGAAAGATGCTTATACTTGCCTATTCTCAGTGTGCTCTGGTCCGGTCATGTGGTCGTCTTCTAGTAGCTGCTTCAGGGGAGAGGAGCGACACTGGCGATGCCCCATACCAAGCCTGTTCCAGCTGTTGGTGCTTTTCTCCTCTCCCCTGAAGCTAGCCACTGGGGAGATCATGTGACCGGAGGGCTTCAGAATAAGCAAGTATAAACCTCTTCCTTTCACAGGGTTAGTTAGAATAAGATTTAGAAGGGGGATGGGGTGAGGTTTAACCACCTCAATACCGGACACGCCTTCCTTCCCAGGTCAATCAGCGCCGTAACACTTGAATGACAATTGCGTGTTCATGCAATCCACTCTACCCATGTGAATTTTTTTTGGACACAAATAGAGGTTTTTTTTTTTTTTGACAATTGAAGAAACCTTTTTTTATTTTATTTTTGATAGATATACATACACACACACACACATTTTGGGAGGGATAGAGAGATGGAGGGAGAGATAGATGGAGAGATTCTCTATCTCTCCATCTATCTCTCTGAAAATCGATCATTGCTGGTGTACTTGCGCCCTTTCCCAGTTTTGATGTTTTGTAATGACAAAAGTAATAAAGAGAATATTGTTTTTTTATATATATGTCACCAGTGCAGTACAGCATCATCAAAACTGACATGGTGGTGATCAGAGATGCTGAGGGAAGGAGATCAGGATTGGGGTCCCCCCCCCCCCCCCACTATGATTATACCAGTGAATCACTGTTATAAACAACCATTTTTACTGAATAAAATGGGTTCATTCAGTGTGTATTGTGATTGGCCACAGCTAATTGCATGGTACAGATGGGCTCTGATTGGCCCTGTCTGTACCATGTGATCAGCATAATGGTATGAATCAAAGCCATTCATTGTGTACAATTGTCATGTGACCTGCTGTGATTGGGCACAGCGATCACATGGTACCGGCATCAGGCCAGTACGCTCATCTCATCAGTGTACACAGCTGGTGATTGCGCCAGTGTGCAGCCTGTGGGGTTATCCTGGCATGACGTCATGTGACATCCTCCCAGAATAACAGCTCTCGGCCAGCTGTCATTTTACAAAAGGATGGGCAGGAAGGGGTTGAGCCTAGTTGGGCAATAGCCTGAAATTCCACCGGCTTTATTGTATTGAATATTTTAGGTAAACTTATGCATCACTTGCTTTCATTTTTTGTGGCCACATTACAGTCCTTACCTCTAAGAACTTGCATTTGCCTTTTGAATTCATGTAGACCTCTACAATGAAGCATGGGCACCGTAGTATATTTATAACCTGAAAAATGTGAGGCCAGCCAATGCTGTATTCTGAAAAAACATATAACCAAAAGACTTTTAAATTCAATAATAAAAATAAATAAAAACAACCTATTCTTAGAGGTTGTAAACCTCTGGGGGGGAAAAAAAACTAAAACCTGCAAGACAAAGGCATAATGAGCTAGTTTTCATAACATACAAGCTCATTATAAAAAACTTACCTTAAAACTATGCCCTGCAGTGCCGCCCGCATTCCACTCCCACGGCCGACATCTTTCCTGGAGTTACTTCCGGGTTTGTGGGCTCCAGTGCTGTGATTGGCCGGAGCTGCGATGACCTCACTCCCGTGCATAGGAGTGGGTGCCGTTGGTCACTGCACGGGTCCTGATGAAACTGCACGAGCAGGCCGTTCCTTCAGTATGCATGCGCCAATGATGGCGGCGGCAGCGTATATAGTAAATATCTCCCAAACGGTGCAAGTTTAGGAGATATTTACAGTATCTACAGGTAAGCCTTATTATAGTCTTGCCTGTAGGTGCAATTACAGAGGAAGACTTTACTTCCTCCTTTAATGAATAGATGCCCATTGTAAAAAAAAATAGGGATTATCAGGTCAGAACAAACCCTATATGGCCATTGCATCGAAAGTGTGCTGCAGGATTAGGTGTAAAGGTGGCAAGTGGTCCTTTATAGATTTCCCAGCATGCATGTGAGGATTTTTATCCTGACTGGAGTCTTCCTTTATCCCGTGTGGGGATTATGTCGCTCGCCTCATTAAGCTGCAGTTGCTGTTTTACCTGTTTATTTGTTAGGAAAGTTTTATTGAGCTTAATGAGCTTGTCCCAGGACTGGGCTGAATTGTTGGACTATAAAGCATGGTCTGTGTTTCTGGCGCTCTTCTGCTAAGGCAGCAGGTACAGGGAACTGTTGTTCATTTAGGTGGCATATTGACACTGTCACGACTGGATGAACCGGTGGTGTATCTAGGTTCCAGAGAATCACTGGGGAGGCCTTTTGCTAATGAACTGCTTGACTCTTTGTGTTGATCCTGCGAGCAGTAAATGATTCCTGGCAAGACGCAGTGGTGCCCTCAATCATTTGCATGAAGAGGTAAAGTGATCCCAGTACAGTAAAGCATGTGAAGATCCAATTAATGAAAACCTGGTGGGCCTTGTTTCTCTTGGTTAAAAGGCGAGTGACAGACCCGTGCCCATCGGGTCAGCCTCTCGCATTCTAGCGGTGCAGGTCCAGTGTGAGGCAGTGTCTGACATGACACGAACTGTGATCCAAATTTTCTTTCTTCCACTGTCAGGTTTGAAAGTGGTCCCTTTAGCACACAGACAGTTCTGATTTTATGCACTTTTAGGGCCAGTTCACACCAGATGCAGTTCCATGCGCTTTTTTTCTGCACTAAAAATGCATGCACAGTGTTTACCATGCATTCCAATGGCTCTAGTGCACACCGTCCGGTCAGTTTCCGCACCAGAAACTGACTGCATGGTGTGAACTAGAGTGATTGGAATGCATGGAAAACGCTGTGCATGCATTTTTAGTGCAGAAAAAAGCGCCACGGAACCGCATCTGGTGTGAACTAGCCCTTAAGGTGATTGTACAGGCTTTTTTTCTCCCTAAAATAACATTGTTATTTCAAATAAAGTTTTTTATTTTTTTAAATGTGAGTGGCAATTTTTTTTATTACAAAATAGCTGGGTTTACAAAACATTTGGTCACACATTTATGTCATTTGTGGTTATTGAGAAATATATTTCAATGAGTTACTGTGCATGGAGTTCAATTTTAAGCATTTCTGTGTACCAGTTTCATAACTCGTGTGACTCCTGCCCGGGACATGGCCTTGTTTCTAATATCTCCCTGTTTATACAGATCACCATTAGGCAAGGCATGAAAACGGACACTGGGGCGTTGATGGCTTTGTGTGAGAAGACAGAAAATGATATTCGCTCCTGCATTAATACGTTACAGGTATGTGCATATGTCCCCATACCATGGTTCACTTGTTGGATGATTGTATCATACCTACTGCATTACCATTCAAGGTATAACCGAAATTTAGCAAAATGTGCTGGAGGGGCACCTAAAACAAGCAAATGATTAGTGGCAGCTAGTGGTATATGTTTTTTGGGGGGGCGGTCAGGTCACCCACAATCCTCCCCCCCTCCCCCCGGTCGGTCACCAGCCCCGCACTTACCCCATCTAGGTCACGCGCAGTGCTTCCTATAGGCAGCGGTGTCTCCTTCCTCCTCCTCCGCGGCCAATAGGATCGCTTCGTGAGCACTAGATCACTTTGTCGGTCCTATGGGGCTGTTTTTAAAGTGATTGTAAAGGCTTTTTACAGAAGGATTTTACCCTAATGCGGAGTTCCACCCACTTTTGAGAGGTGGTCTTAAACAAAAGGTTTTTTTCCCCAAACTCCGCTCCAGGTTTCCCACCCCCCCCCCCCCCCCAAAACTCCGCTCCAGGTTTCCCACCCCCCCAAAACTCCGCTCCAGGTTTCCCACCCCCCCCCCCCCCCCAAAACTCCGCTCCGGGTTTCCCACCCCCCCCCCCCCCCCCCAAAACTCCGCTCCGGGCCCCCCCCCCCAAAACTCTGCTCTGGGTTCCCCCCCCCCCCCCCCCCCCATTGGAATCCATGCGCCCTGCATGTAGATTAGGGGGGCGGTGCCCCATATGGACGGGCCGCCACTGCAAATGATGACACTCAGACCAATTTATCTGTGTTCATTCTATTCTGAGAGACAACGGGTGCAGAAAGTGATTTATTTTTTTCATATGGAGATTGTATTTTATGGTCATTATATAGATACGTGGTGTTTAACCGAGTCCTGATATGTGAATTTTAACTTGTCGTGTTATAACCACTTGCTTTGTCAGTTCCTGCGTGGCCGAGGGAAGAAAGAGCTGAATGTGAAAACAGTCCAAACCATGAAGATTGGACAGAAAGACCAAAATAAGAGCCTTTTCTTTGTGTGGCAGGAGATCTTCCAACTCCCCAAAGTACAGAGGTAAAGCAAATGTCTTAAGTAAGCGCTTGCATGGTGTTCTTTTCCATACTTTGCCAGTGGTTGACAAAAAGTGTGCAAGCTGTGCTGGGCTTTTTATTCGTAAAGCCTAGCATGCCTTGCACACCATCAGGGAGGCATCTTTTAGAGACAGTTGACACCACATGCAGTCCAGTGCATTTTTTTTTTTTTCTACATCATGTAAAGTAGGTTATATGGTTTCCAATGGCATAGTTCACACCAGTGCGGTCAGTTCCAGGGTATTCCAGAAAAAGGTAGAACATGCAATTTTCCTGCACTGTACACTGGAACACAGAAAAATGCATCAAAAATGCACTGGACCCCAGTACAGTGGAAGAAAGCATCTGGAAACGCATTAAAAATTTGCATGCAGAAATCTGTCTAGAACGGATCTGTAGTGCGTTTTTGTGGTTTGAACCGGCCCTTAATTTTCGTGTGGGAAAATGGCAAAAAAAAAAAAAAGTATAGCATAATATAATTGAATGGCATCAAAAATGACCTTTCCTTTTCAATCTGCAGTGCTGTAATTTGGCAACCTGGAGATGTTCTCTACACAGAAGGTGTACAGACCCCCCCCCCCCTGAAATTGCTGATTCTGTGATTGGCTCACGGATTTTACTAGAAGTCTTCACTAAGATAAAGTCAGATTTTGAGCATTCCCTGCAACAAAAATGTCATATATGGTGAGATACTCCCAAAGGGAAATCACATCTAAAGGGATGCAGATCCAGCAGTTTTCCTCATTAGCGCCCTGCAGGTGCAGCAGCAGATAATTATAAAACCACTCCCACACAGATTCACTCAGCACACGGGCACAAGCAGCTATTCCGTCAGAATAACAAAACGTAGGAATCTGCAACAAAGTTTGTTCTAATCCTTGCAACGTACGGAGATCACCCAGAGGGGAATGTGTTTTTTTTTTTTTTTTTTTCCTCAACAAAAGTGGAGTTACTCTTTAATGCTGTTTTGGTGAATAAATGTTTTGTACTTATGTGATCTAAAACAAGCTCCCAGCTGATCAAAGGCCACCGGAAGTAGCACACATTGGTGTAAATGATTAATATTTTATGGCTAGTTTTACCTTTTTTAATTTTGTTTTTATTTTTATATAAAGGAAACGTATTGGCCAAGACCTATCTGCACTAGACATCCACCACCTTCTGGGAAACCAAAATGACCCTCTGAACGTTTTGGGCAGGACACCACTGAGTGCCATGGCACAAAGGTTCCACCATGTTTTACACCTGACGTATTCAACGGGGGAGTACGAGAAGCTGACCATGGTAAGTGGGGCTTTATGTTGCCACCGGCAGTTTTCATTGGAAAGCGACAAAACTGCAATGGCAATTGTGATTCCTTGTTCAGATGTGTATTTTTTTAAATTGAAGAATCAAAATAAGGAGCAGTTGCAGCCGAAACGATTACCCAAATCTGAAGCCTTAGAGTGCTTTCACACTCGCAGCACCCGGGCGTCGGTGGTTTAACGCCACTATTTTTAGCGGCGATTTACCGTAGTTTTTGCAGCGCTTTTCGGCAGCGGAGCGCTTTTAACCCCAGCTAGTGGCCGAAAAAGGGTTAAAAGCGGCAGTTCGCCAGCGCTGCCCATTGATTTCAAGGCTCATTGATGCACCTGAGAAGCGAAGGTCTGGACTGTGTAGTCTGATCCAATAGAAGAGCTGCTGTAGCTCAAATTTCTGGAAAAGTTTATGCTGGTTCTGATAAAGGTGTCAAGCATTACAGTTTGTTGTGTATGGCAGTGGTTTTTAACCTCAGTCCTCAAGTACCCCCAACGGGCCAACATTTTTTCAGGTTTTCCTTTTACTTTGCACAGCTTTTATTACATCAATATCAGTGACATGGCATTGATGAGAGCTATTTTATCTAAGGGAAAGTCTCAAAACATGGCTCGTTGGGGGTACTTGAGGACTGAGGTTGAGAACCACTGGTATATTGTGGCTGTGTATCGACAGACCGGTCAGGGTGCTCATGCTGATACGTGTCCACAGCAAAAAGCGCCTACAAGGGGCACGTGAGCATCAGTACTTGGACCCTGGAGCAATGGAAGAAGGTGGCCTGGTTTGATGAATCACGTTCTCTTGTACATCATGTGGATGACCTGGGATGTGTGCATCACCTACCTGGGGAAGAGATGGCAGCAGAATGCAGTATGGGAAGAAGGCAAGTTGGCGGAGGCAGTGTGATACTTTGGGCAATCTTTTGGGTCTTTCCATTCATGTTGATGTTACTTTGACAACGTACCACCTACCTAAACATTGTTGATGACCAAGTACACCCCTTCATGAAAATGGTATTCCCCGATGGCAATAAATTCGCCAAAGCATCTGAAAAGCCTCTAATTTCAGTCACACTTTATATATTTGATTTTTTAGAATAAAAACATGACCATTAATGATGAACAAGTTGGTTAGGTCTCCCTCCTTTTGGTTAGACCTGCCTGTTTTGGTTACCACTGTTTTGCATGAACTGCTATAAACGATGAATGTCTGAATATTGACCATGCTTCTCTCTCCTTTCCACACAGGGACTGTATGACAACTTTTTGAACATGAAGATTAAAGAGTCCAGTTTTGGCACGGTGTGTTTGGCTATGGACTGGCTGGAGTTTACAGACATTGTTAATACCATGATCATGCATGGGCAGAACTTCCAGCTAATGAAATACTTGCCCTTCCTTCCTGTCGCCTTCCACCTCTTTTTCGCTGCCAACAATATCCCTCGGATTGCTTATCCCAGCAGCCATTACGAGGTATGTCCTGGCTAGCCATTTCTTACTTTGTTTCTCCAGCACTTAATTTGCTTAGTTTTGTCATAAATTTTTAGTAAATAAGGTAGATCATTCTAAGTGTGTTAGACCAGGGGTCATCAACCCCCGGTCCGCGGCCCACTTCCGGGCCGTGGCCCTTCTGCAGCCGGGCCGCGGGTGCGGGCGGGCGGCATGAGAGAGCCCGGCGGCCAGCTGTAGGATGTGAAGTTCCTCAGAGTGGATGAACAATGTCGGGGAAGGTGAGAGTGAAGCACACAGTGTTGTTTATTATGCACCGTGGCCCCTCCCTATGTCTCTCACACGGACACTCCCCGTGCAGTGTGAATGGACGTGCCGCCTCCTCACTGAGCTTTCCCCGCCCTTCTGTCATAGGGGAAGGCGCAGCACACCGTCACCTCCAGGACAGCCCACAGTAACAGGGAAGCCACTGGTGTCCCTTGATAGAGCTGAGAGGAGACGAGTCCACACTTCTTCCGGGAAAGCATGGAGCCGCCCCCTCCCCTCCCCTCTTATCCCTCCATACACTTACCTGCTGCTAATCCTCAGCCCTCATCACCGAACACACACCAACATGACTGAGCTCCGAAGGAGAGGCACGGGGGAGCCCCGAGTACGACAACACTGCCAGTGACAGGGTGAGTGTGAACTGGGACACGTGTGTGCATGGAGTGTACAGGGCCTAGTGGGGGCACTACCTTCATCTGTGGGGGGGTACTTCCTTCATCTGTAGGGGGGTAATACCTTCATCTCTGGGGGGGCCACTACCTTCATCTGTGGAGGGGGGGGCTGCCTTCATCTGTGGAGGGGGGGGGCTGCCTTCATCTGTGGAGGGGGGGGGCTGCCTTCATCTGTGGAGGGGGGGGGCTGCCTTCATCTGTGGAGGGGGGGGGCTGCCTTCATCTGTGGAGGGGGGGGCTGCCTTCATCTGTGGAGGGGGGGGCTGCCTTCATCTGTGGAGGGGGGGCTGCCTTCATCTGTGGAGGGGGGGCTGCCTTCATCTGTGGAGGGGGGGCTGCCTTCATCTGTGGAGGGGGGGCTGCCTTCATCTGTGGAGGGGGGGCTGCCTTCATCTGTGGAGAGGGGGCTGCCTTCATCTGTGGAGAGGGGGCTGCCTTCATCTGTGGAGGGGGGGCTGCCTTCATCTGTGGAGGGGGGGCTGCCTTCATCTGTGGGGGCCTTACCACATCTGGTGGCAGGCAGCGTGGCAAGTGACATTCCGCATCTGGTGGTAGGCGACATGGCAAGTGACACGCTCAAAGCTCCCACTGATTCTGCATTATGGTGGGTTTAACTATTTCATTTATTACTACAATGTAATCATAGAAATAATGCGCTGACAAATTGCCCGCGAAAAACCGCTTACCCCCCGCGTGCCATCCCCAACCTCCCCCCAACCGGGCCTTGGCGCAATTTTCTTCCACGCAGCCGGTCCCCGGTGCCAAAAAGGTTGGGGACCACTGTAGTTAGACAACTTGACAGTGTGGCTGTGGCTCCCTTGGTTGCAGTACCTAGTTTGGCCAGTAGATGATGCTAATTCATTAGACGCCTTGTAGTCCTTGTTGTGCGGTAGTTGTTCTAGCAGGTACATTGAAGAGTGTCTAGTGAGGATCTTTCATACATTCTAAAGCAGGGAAATTGTTAACTTTTTTTCTTCATCCAGGTTTGTATAGACTGCTTTTAATAGTGCTGCAGCATGAGAACAGGTGATGTTCAGGGCAACACAGACAAAGCTAGCAAGTATAAGTTTACCTTCTGGAAGAGAAAAGACTTAGGCTTCATGCACACGGGACGTTGTTCAACCTCTCCTGAACGATTTAACTTGACAGCTAGAAACCAGTGTCTAAAAATAGCCGTTGAGCTGCGTTTGCGTCTAGAAGCATTTGAAAATGTATTTAATTTTTTTTTGTTAAAATGAAAAATGTCTGGTAACGCAAGTAGCCGCGTTTAGCTGCGTTTGGCACTTTAACTGCCTCTAAACACAGCTTCTGAACGCATTTTTTTGTGTTCAAGAAAAAGCCTCTAAACACAACTACCTAGAAACGACTATAAACGAACCTGTGTACATGTACTGATAAGATAACATAGAGAAGAGTCCAGGAGCAGTTGAAAAAAATGCCCAACTGCTCCTAAATGTCCGTTTACCAGCAGCAGTGTACATGAGGCCTTAGAATTAATGTGTAATTTTAAAATAGACACCTCATAGTTACATGGTTACATAGTAGGTGAGGTTGAAAAAAAGACACAAGTCCATCAAGTCCATCCTATGTGTGTGTGATTATATGTCAGTATTTCATTGTATATCCCTGTATGTTTGGGTCGTTCAGGTGCTTATCTAATAGTTTTTTGAAACTATCGATGCTCCCCGCTGAGACCACCGCCTGTGGAAGGGAATTCCACATCCTTGCCGCTCTTACAGTAAAGAACCCTCTACGCAGTTTTAGGTTAAACCTCTTTTTCTCTAGTCGTCTGTCCAGGACAGCACTAGAGAGATAGGCTCCACCTCCGGAGGCAGGAAACACATCATACCGATCTTTAAAGGGCGGCTTCCGTCCCTCGTCCTCGGTCTTTGTGTTTCCTCCACCGGAGGAGGAGGCTGGATGGAGCTCTCCTTCCCATAAGCCGAGGCAGACTGCTTGAGGAAGGGGGAAGGAGGTCTGCGATACCTGGTAGGTGGCAGGCTTTGTTGGGTCCCCCGGTCAGGCTGCAGGGAAGCTGGTACCGGCGCAATCCTCCGGAATAGCCCGAGGAGGGCTGACGTTCCCCGCACAGGACATCCTGGCATCTGCCGGCCAGGTACTGTGGTCTCTGGCGTGTGTGTTCAGCGGGGGGCGGGCGTAGGCCTCGAGTTCCGGCCTGTGGAACGCAGGAGGAGGGCGGGGACTTCCGGCACAACACTTCCGGTTCCGGGTCATGCGGCGAGCGTGGACGCTGGGGCCATGGCGGAAAATTTAAAAAACCGCCGGCCACAAGATAGACGGTTCCTTGAAGATGATCCAGCAGCTGACTACAGAGGTAGAAGACAGCATGGAGACAATGGAACCAGGTGGCAGTGGTGCCGGCTCAGGTAGGCAGACACTGGGGTGCCCTGTACCTACAGGGCTGGGGAAGGAGGGGAAAAAAGGGGAAATACCCCCCCCCCCTCCTTCAGCGACAGGATCCGGGCTAAAGAGCCATGCGAATCCTGTCAGCGGCTGGTGGGGGTGCACATCGGTGTGGTGAAGGTACAATCCCCGATTGTCTAAAGGGTTTTTGACTACTTGCCCTGGTTTCTTCTCTCCTTCTCTTTCCCAGGCTCAGCCTAAAGACCCGGAGAGGTCAGGGGGGAAGAAGAGGTGTCCGTCATGTACGAACAAACTAAAGGAGGGATGGAGCAAGCCCCTTTGTAAACCCTGTATTGACAAATTGGTTTACAAGGAGGCAACAGGGGCATGTAAGGAACTAATTGCTGGGGTTCAGAAAGAAATGAAGACCATTAAATCAATGCTGGCAAGCCTTGAAACCCCAAAACCACCAGCTGCAGCCCCCCTGATTCGGCCCCAGAGGTGGGTGACGCATCAGACTGAGGGGAACAAGATTCCTTGGACGAGCTAAGTGAGGCGGCTTCATCCAGAGATATTCCGAGCCAGGGGACAAGCTCACCCAGATACAGGCTCTCACTCGAGGAGGTGGATGCCTTATTAGGGGTGATATATGAGACTCTCGATATCAAAGAAGAGCAGGCTTCCTTGTCCTTGCATGACCAGATGTACCAAACCCTGAAAGAGGGTCAGAACAGGGTATTTCCGGTACATAGTACACTGGCAGATTCTATTAAAAAGGAATGGCGGGAACCAGAGAAAAAATTGTTTTTTCCCAAAAGTCTGAAGAGGAGATTTCCCTTCAGTGAGGATTCCTCCTGTATCTGGAACAAAGTGCCCAAAGTGGATGCAGCCTTTTCCCAGTGTTCCAAGTCAACAGACCTCGCCTTTGAGGACATGGGTGTCCTTTAGGAACCTATGGACAAAAGGATGGAGGTACTGCTGAAAAGGTCATGGGAAGTAGCCATGACAAGTTTAAAGCCAGCAATGGCTACAACTATAGTGGCTCGTAACTTGGAGATCTGGCTGGACCAGCTACAAAACCATCTGGAAAGTGGGACCTCCAGGAAGGAGATTCTTGATTCCCTGCCTATGCTACACAAGGCGGCGGGCTATATGGCGGACGCATCCGCGGAGTCGGTCAAGCTATCGGCAAAGACCGTTGCCTTAATAAATTCCTCACGCAGGGCTTTATGGCTAAAGTCCTGGTCGGGAGACCCGGCATCAAAAATCAGACTATGTGGCATCCCATTTGAAGGAGACCTCTTGTTCGGGCAAGATCTAGAGAAAGTGCTAGACCGTACTGCCGACAAGAAAAAGGCCTTCCCGGTCAAAAATAAAAGGGTTCAGGGGAAACGTTTTTTTCGTCCCCAAGGACAAAGGCCGATTCAGGGGCAGGCCCCTAAGGGGTCGACCTCTGGGAAGCAGTGGGGAAAGAGTAAGCATAAAGGTGTCCTGTTTTCCTCTCCTAAAAAGACCACCAAATCCCAGTGACTTAGTTCCAGTGGGAGGGAGATTGGGGCAGTTCCTCCCACAGTGGGAAAAGACTACCCCAAATACATTTATTCGGAGGATAATCAGGGAAGGCTATCGAATTCAGTTCAGGGGCACTCCGCCCACAAGAACGTTCGTAACCGCTCCGCCCAGGGATTTTCAGAAAAAGACAGCCTTGCTGTCACAAATAGGCGACTTGGTAGACCAGGGGGTTCTTATCCCAGTGCCACAGCAGGAGATAAACCTAGGTTTCTACTCGCATATTTTCATAGTGAGAAAACCGTCGGGCAATTTCTGCCTAATATTAAATCTGAAATCACTAAACAAATGGGTGGCTTACAAAAAATTTCGGATGGAGACAATCCTTTCGGTGAAGTCAATTCTTCCCCCAGATTGTTTCTTGGCCTCCCTCGATTTGAGGGATGCCTACTTACACGTCCCTATCCATCCGGAATCTCAAAAGTTTTTAAGGGTAGCAATCAGATGGGGAAAGCAGGTCCGACATTTTCAATTCAGGGCCCTGCCATTCGGCCTGTCTTCATCCCCCAGAATATTTACAAAAATTTTGGCGAAGGCACTGGCCCCCCTGAGACTGGAAGGAATATCAGTCATCCCTTACCTGGACGACCTTTTATTTTTTGCACCCTCCGCGCTCCAACTGCAAGAGGATCTACGGGTGGCCATATCCTTTTTGGAAAAACTGGGGTGGTTAATAAATTGGGAGAAGTCAAACCTAACCCCGACACAGGTCCTGCAGTACTTGGGCTTCCTAGTGAACTCAGTGACGCAGAACATTTATCTCGCAGCAGAGAAAGTAAAAAAGGTAAAGGCTACGGCAGCCTTCCTTCAAAACAATCTGGCAATTTCTACCCGCTCAGCCATGTCGGGTTTGGGTGTCCTGACGGCAACAATCCCTGCGGTACCATGGGCAAGGGCCCATTTCAGGTGTCTTCAGGCAAATATCCTGAACAACTGGGACGGAACGCAGGAATCATTGGACGCGACCTTCCACCTATCCCCAAAGACCAAAAGGTGGTGGACGAAGAGAACCTAGTGCAGGGTCTATTTTGGTCTCTTCCGGTGTCAGTCCGAATAACCACGGACGCCAGTGCCTGGGGCTAGGGGGCCCATTGGGGATCAAAGGTAGCCCAAGGGCGCTGGGAAAAAGTGCAGTCCCAAAGGTCAGCCAATTGGAGGGAGTTGCAAGCAATCTGGGAAGCCCTAAGGGCATTTGTCGCGGAGCTGAAAAATCACCACGTACAGGTCCTCTCAGACAGTGTGGTAGCAGTCTCATATTTAAACAAGCAAGGAGGAACAAGGTGTCCATCCTTAATCAAGATAGCGAGCGCTATCTTTGCCTGGGCAGAAAAAAATCTGAAGTCCATATCCGCGGTCCATCTGAAGGGAGTGGACAATTGCCTGGCGGACTTTCTGAGCCGACACCAAGTGTGCGAATCAGAGTGGTCGCTAAACAGGGAGGTCTTCCAACTAATAGAGAAGTGGGGTATTCCCGAAGTGGACTTGTTTGCCAACAGGTCGAATGCCAAAGTTCCAGCTTACTTTTCGATAGAAAGAGAAATAGGGGCCAAAGGGATAGATGCCCTAGCCCAGAAGTGGCCGTTTCACTTATGTTACGCCTTTCCCCCGTTCAAACTTATTCCTCTTGTCCTGAGGAAATTTGTGCAGGAACGCACCACAATGATCCTAGTGGTCCCGTATTGGCCAAAGAGGCCTTGGTTTTCCATACTGTTACGCCTGACAGCGGAACCCCCCCTCATGTTGCTCGTAAGGAAGGATCTGCTATCCCAGGGCCCAGTCCTATTATCCAAGGTTCAGACCCTGAAGCTGTCAGCCTGGTGTCTGAAGAGAGTCTCCTGAAGTCGAAGGGGCTCTGGGGTAGGGTAGTAAACACCATTCTTTCTAGTAGAAAGAAGGTTACCCAAGCGATTTATGTTAAAGTTTGGAAAAAATTTTGTTCATGGTTGGATACCAAAAAGGTGTCTGCAAGTATCCCAGCCATCTTGGAGTTTTTACAAGATGGTGTGGATAAAGGACTGGCCATTAGTACACTAAAAGTACAGGTATCGGCCTTGTCAGTTTTTTTAGAGCGACCCCTGGCTATAGACCCGCTAGTGAGCAGGTTCTTCAAGGGGTTAGCCAGAATTAGACCCATTCCATTTAAAGTCCTGCCAAAATGGGACCTGACGACAGTGTTGCAGGGTTGGGCTAAATGGTCACAAGAGAAAGAGCTGTCCCTAAAATGGGTCACGCTCAAATCTGTCTTTCTAGTGGCCATAACCACTGCGAGACGCATTAGTGAGCTGCAGGCACTTTCCATTAAGGAGCCTTTTCTACAAGTTTTTGAAGACAGGCTGGTATTACGTACAGACCCAGGTTTTTTGCCCAAAGTGGTGTCAAAGTTCCATAGGGCTCAAGAAATTGTTTTGCCTTCTTTTTTTGGGTCCCCAACCAATCTAAGGGAGACAGAATTCCACAATCTGGATGTGAGAGCCTGTGTCTTACAATATCTGGAGTTGTCCAAAAACATTAGGAAATCCAATGCTCTATTTATTTTGCATTCGGGAAAAAAAATTGGGGTTTCAAGCTTCAAAAGGCACAATCGCAAGATGGATTAAGCAGGCTATTGTGGAAGCTTACAAAATCTTAGGAAAAGAATGCCCTTTTTCCCCCATGGCTCACTCCACACGGGCACTATCGGCCTCTTGGGCAGAGCGAGTTGGAGCAACACCAGAACAAATTTGTCGAGCAGCAACATGGTCAAATTACTCGACGTTCATGAAGCATTATAGATTGGACCTTCTCTCAGCGCAAGACTAAGCGTTTGGGAGGAAAGTCCTCCAAGCGGTAGTCGTCGTCGTCCCCCCCCCCCCCTAATCTGGTAAGTTCTCGCTGATCCTCTCTAGTGCTGTCCTGGACAGACGACTAGAGAAAACTAGAGTTAGACTTGCCGGTAACTCTGTTTCTAGGAGTCGTCCAGGACAGCAGGGATTCCCTCCCTATATGCTGTTATAATGGTGGACGAGTGTTTTTTGTTGTTTCAGAAGCCGTTCCGGGGAAGTTCTCGGTTAAAAGACTGAGGACGAGGGACGGAAGCCGCCCTTTAAAGATCGGTATGATGTGTTTCCTGCCTCCGGAGGTGAAGCCTATCTCTCTAGTGCTGTCCTGGACGACTCCTAGAAATAGAGTTACCGGTAAGTCTAACTCTAGTTTTTTCTAATTTTAATGAGTGGCCACGTGTCTTGTTAAACTCCCTTCCGCAAAAAAGTTTTATCCCTATTGTGGGGTCACCAGTACAGTATTTATAAATTGAACTTATATCCCCTCTCAAGCGTCTCTTCTCCAGAGAGAATAAGTTCAGTGCTCGTAACCTTTCCTCATAACTAATATCCTCCAGACCCTTTTATTAGCTTTGTTGCCCTTCTTTGTACTCTCTCCATTTCCAGCACGTCCTTCCTGAGGACTGGTGCCCTGAACTGGACAGCATACTCCAGGTGCGGCCGGACCAGAGTCTTGTAGAGCAGGAGAATTATCGCTCTATCTCTGGAGTTGATCCCCTTTTTAATGCATGCCAATATTCTGTTTGCTTAGTTGGCAGCAGCTTGACATTGCATGCCATTGCTGAGCCTATCATCTACTAGGACCCCCAGGTTCTTTTCCATCCTAGATTCCCCAGAGGTTCTCCCACCCCCCCCCCCCCCCCCAATGAGTAGATTGCATTCATTCCCAATCTTTATTGCAGGCTGGTTAAGATAAACGGGTAACAGCAATACTCATGATTTTTCCATGAACATCATTTACTTTACAGAAATATTTTATTTTTATTTTTTTGGTTGACATCTTTATACTGCATATAATATACAGTGGATATAAAATGTCTACACACCCCTAAAAATGACATTTTTAAAGATGAGAAAAAAAAAAAATCGGACCAAGATGAGTCACTAATTTAAATGTATCCACCTTTTATATGACCTATTATCTGTGCATTTCAGTTAAAGTGTAACTTCGCTCTCCCAATCAACATGAATTATTTTTAATCCTTATGCTGCTAGCACTAGTAAATAAAGTACCGGTATATCATATTTACTTTAAAACTTGGACATGGATGGATAGATGGGGGAGTTTGCTTTAAAAATTAAATACCGTATATACTCGAGTATAAGCCGACCCGAATATAAGCCGAGGCACCTAATTTTACCACAAAAAACTGGGAAAACTTATTGACTCGAGTATAAGCCTAGGGTGTCCATCTGCATACCTCACTGTGCCCAATCTCCCTACCTGATCTCCGGTGCTGTGTGACTAGACTGACATGTTACACGGGAGTCTATGGAAGGGGTGCCCGGCTTTGAAAAATCGGTGCTTCCCGGCCATAGTTCCCCTGGACAACAAACTTTGCACACTTGTAGATGAAGAGTGGGGCTACATGTGTGCCAAGTTTGGGGTCCAGGGGACCTAGGGCCGGCCAGAACCGGGTCCCCAAAATCACCAGAGAAATTACCGTTTAACATGGTAATCTATGGAAGGGGTGCCCGGCTTTGAAAAATCGGTGCGCCCCGGCCGTAGTTCCCCTGGACAACAAACTTTGCACACTTGTAGAGGAAGAGGGAACCTACGGCTGGCCAGGATAAGGCGCACAAATTTGAAGGTGGACACAGACTCGAGTATAAGCCGAGGGGGGGCATTTTCAGCACAAAAACATGTGCTGAAAAACTCTGCTTATACTCGAGAATATACGGTATACGTTTTTGGCTTGTGGTGCTCATATGCAGTAAAGATCCGCTTTAAAAACAAACCAAAGTCTTTAAAGGGGGATAAATAAAAATAACGTACAATGACATGATTACATAAATATGCCACTATAACTTTGTTGAAGCACCTTTAGTTTTTTATGACGACATTCAGTCTTTTGGGGTAGGGGTCTATCAGCATGGCACATCTTTGCCCTGGGAATCTTTGCCCACCCTTCCTTGCAAAAGCACTCCAAATCTGTCAGAATGTGAAGGCATCTTCGGTGCTTCAGGTCACCCCACAGATTTTCTTCTTTTTTTTTTTGTACCTGTCTGCTGACTTCTAACAATGAGATCTTCTTGATGCTCTAAGCTTTTCGCTGACCATAATAATAAACAAATCGCCCGCACTGGATATACTAGTGCCTATGTGTACTTCACTTGTTGCTGCTGTTCATGACAAAGTCAAAATATGTAAGGATGCAAACCACAGCGCAAACAAACACAAAGTGCAAGTGCTGTGCATAAACAAACAGAATAAAATTGAATACAAGTGAAAAAAATCCAAATAACTGACAAGCATGTAGCCAGTGAAAGTCTGTGTTAAATTGTATAAGCAGTCCCCCACACAATTTTCTTCAAAAGTGCTCCTGTGCAAACACTATTCCATAGTGCTTAAAAATCACACCGGTGATCCGTGCTTCACACACCCCCTTTTGTGCTTTTAACTCACCAGATGGAATGGACTCCTTAAGCAGTACTGCATGTGGGTCAATCAGGGTTAGACTGTTGAGCAGGGAGATGAGATGACACTTCATCTGTATCTTCCTTTGTAATTCGGACTTGTACATAAGGAAAAAGAACCCGTATAGTGTAGAAGGTCTTGGTTTATTTCAATAAAAGGGGTAAAATCTCACTTGCAATGTAGCAGAGTAAAAAGCGCATTGGTTTAATTATACACAGAAAGTCCGCTCGCTCCAGGAAGCAGCTTGGTTCTCTCACGACCTCGCCTGTGTTCCACCGCTTGCCGAATGTGATGTCACTTAGGAGCCGGAATCTACGTCAACGTAGGGTGAGGTCGTGAGAGAACCAAGCTGCTTCCTGGAGTGAGCGGACTTTCCTGTGGATAATTAAACCAATGCGCTTTTTACTCTACATTTGTGAGATTTTAGCCTTTTATTGAAATAAACCAAAACGTTCTACACTATATGGGTGGACTATACGAGCCAGCAGGTCGGGGGATGGTCTATGTGAACAGCTTTACCTCGGATGCCTACATACTTGGATGTGCCTCTTTAATCATCAACCATGTGAGTTGCTAAATGTTGTACCTTCATTAAATGTAACCATATTACTACACATAGAGGCCCCTCTCTTCTCTTTTATACTCTCCTCCTGCTGGATTTTTCTTCTAATCCACTTGTGGAGGCTTCCATTTGTGGATGGACATTTTATCACATTACTATAATCTTTTTATATGGACTATAAACTGAAGGTCTTATGAATTAATGGTTGTGGAATGAATCATCTGAGTTTACATGATTTCTTATGGGGAAATTCGCTTTGATATACAAGAGCTTTAGAATACAAGCATGTTTTTGGAACGAATTATGCTCGCAATCCAAGTTATTACTGTACGTTCCTTTTCTGAAGCTGATCCAATATGAGCCCACATTGAGCTGTCGGCTGTGTATGCGGCTGCAGAGGACACAGCCGACAACGGAAGCCCCAAAGTAACTCTATGGGTGACGTCACTTCCCATTCATTTCACAACTGTTGTCAGCCGTGTCCTCTGCAGAGCTTCTGCCGCTGGAGACCAGGTCAGATCGGCTTCAGAAAAGGTATGTATGCTCATTTTTGTCTTTACAGAGCTAGATAGGTTAGTGTTAGATCATGGGTGTTTATAGATGCAGGGATTTTAGTTTTAGCATGGACATCTACTTTAACTTCTATTAGATCGGCCGTTTTTTCTTTTTTTTTTTTTTTGGTGCGTTTCCTTCCACACTCCAAAGACATGCTGGTAGGTAAATGAGAAGTTCATCTTTTCAGCAAAACACACTATGCTGCCTAGGGCTCCCAGTGAAATAAAATGCCTTACCATTAGACCATCAGCAGTATATAGCAGTCTTGTGACTTCTATCAGTTCCTAGTGAAGCTTGTAGCAGGCGTTTTTCATAATTCACTGAGCTGTCCTATCAGGATACAGGACCCCTACACCTCTGTCTCGATGCTGCTGATTGGCCTTTTGCTGATCACATGCATTTTCCCAAGAAAAAAAAAAACCTGACCCCAAAGGCTTTGTCTTATCCGGACATGTTCTGGAGTCAGTGAAAGAAGATCTGTGCATTCAGGATCCAACAGCTTTTTTTACACGATGCAGAGGATTAACCCCTTAGGTTCCACAGTGATTAAAACAGGTTGCTTTACTGCATATACACACTGATTTTACTTGGAACAGAGAATCTTCGGATCAGCAGCACACCCACACAGTAAAGTAGAAAGTCTTTATTGAAGCATAAATTATTAAAAGCACTGGATGAGTACAGGCAGGGGAAATGCAGGTAGGTTGACGCATTTTACACTATAGAAGTGCTTTGTCAAAACCACACTGATTTTACTGTTGTGGGTTTAGTAACACATTAAAGCGGAGTTCCACCCAAAAATTTAATTTCTGCTTTTTGGAACCCTCCCCACCTCCGGTGTCACATTTGGCACCTTTTCAGGGGGGAGTGGGGTGCAGATACCTGTCTAAGACAGGTATTTGCACCCACTTCCGGGAATAGACTAATGCGGCAGACACGCCTCTACCCGCACTCCCCCGCTGTCTCCTGGGAAATGCACTGTTCCCAGGAGAGAGCGGGAAGCAGTGACGGCGCGCCGCGCTACTCGCGCATGCGCAGTAGGAAACCGGGCAGTGAAGTCGCAACGCTTCACTTCCCGATTCCCTCACTGGGGATGGCGGCGGGTGCAGCCGAGGGACGAGCGATTGCTCGACATCGCGGGCACGCTGGACAGGTATGTGTCCATATTTTAAAAGTCAGCAGCTGCAGTATTTGTAGCTGCTGGCTTTTTTAAAAAACAAAAAAATCGGCGGAACCTCCACTTTAAGTTTGCTCAAAGCTAACCTATGCTTTTCCAATGGAGGACAAAGGAACAGCTTTGCTTGAAGTGTACAATTCCAAAACTTTTATTTTTTTATTCTTTCAATGTGTAGAGGTGTACAGTGTAGAGGAAGCAACAAACCCCGTTTTATGATGGTTATTGATGCCTTTATTACGCTTTTGTCCTAATGACTGTTTTCATTGGGAAAATGTAGTAACATCTATACTTTTATAGCTATACTATACGTATACTTTTGAGTTGTCATCAAAACTCTGTCAATGGAGGTGCTTGTTCTAAATTGGAGAGACTTCCTCTCAGTTCATGTGTCTGTGGGACAGGAAGTGTAGCAAAACCTCCCAATTGGGTAAAGGCCTCCCAAAAAAAAAAAATGTCTTTTGACCATTTTATTTTTATTAATTCTTTCTCTACCCAAATCTTTTAAAAAAAAGATAACTGTTAATTGTGTTTTGCTTTGTTCTTCCAGGCCCAGTCCAAACTGAATCAGATGCAGAATATTCTTACCGCGATGGTCTCAGAAATCTCCCCACATATTCGGTCACGTGTGGGCCCTCAGTCCTTGGTATTGGATGCCCTCTGCCTGCTGCTGGATGTCATCTCGCCAAAGATGCGCCCTGTGAGTATTTTTTCTTTTGGAGTTCTAACAAAACCAACGTTCTGATCTTGGCAATTTCTCCTACTTTGCAACTATAGTATATGGCCAATACAAAAGGAAATGATTAGCACATACCCTCGCTGGCCAACAAATGCTTATCCAGTAGGGGAGCTCAGGTAGGTATAACTATGAACTCCTAGACAAAACTATGCTCTGTCAATAGTAGTTGAATCCTACGCTCTTCAGTATGAATAAATTTAAAAAACAATCTGCACAAACCTTCTTGACAATAAAAACACACTTTATTATCTCACTTAAAATATGCTAGTATAATAATAAATGTAAAACACTTGGGTAAGAGTTCTCCACTATATGCACATGTGAATCCCAAGTTCTATTGAATATTAAATTTAATATCTAAAAAAGAGCCGCCACTTTTAAATGATCATACCTAGACAGTTCCTGATATATATGGGTAGATCCTAATAGGCTAAAGTTGAAATCCACATGAAGGATTCCTAGTGTCAAGCTAGACAAATATCTGGGCTTCTGTTCTAGAGCAGCCTTTTTCAACCAGGGTTTCTTCAGGTGTGCCTTGGCAAAATTCTTAAGAATTGCCCCTCTGCCCCACTCCGTGAGCACTTTACCTGAATGACGGAGAAGAGAGACCATGGCATACTAGTCTGTAACAGTTTGCAACCGTGTACTTGCTTTGGAAAAATGAATCGCCTCGAACGTTGGGTGTCCTATGTGTGTGGATGTCGCTGTTTTCTGCAAAACTATTCGTTTTTAGTTTTTTACTTTTTAGCATGAGGTGCCTCAAGATTTATCCAGCTTTTAAAGGGTGCCTTCACTGTTCAAAGTACAACGGTACAGTTCCTCAGGACCAATCGTGTATGTGTGTATATGTTTATTATATATATATATATTACACACACACACACATACACACACACACACACACACACACACACACACATATGCAGTTCCTGTCGCAATTCTTTTACATGGTGCTCAATTGCTATTCCTTCCCCGCCTGTGCCCCCCTGTGCAAGCTGTGTGCTATAAGGGCATGTGTGGGCACACTCCAGAGCAGGGCTGTGTGCATCCATAGACAATGGACGCACACTGAGCGGCTTGGCCCTGCTCCCCACTGCCTTCTCACAGGATTTGACTGAGAGCAGCAGGAGCCGTTGGCTGAGTTCCTGTGAGAAGAGAGACAGAGCAGCGCTTCTGCAGATGGTAACAGCAGTGGATTGAAGAGGTGATCGGTATTTGGGAGGGGGGAGGAGGGGGAAGTATCAGTTGGTGAAAGGGTTTTAACCGTAAAGTAGAACTAAGTTCAAAAACTGAAAATCGATATGGGATAAAACGAAGTAGGATGTAAAATATGTCTGCCTTTGTAATCTAAATGCAAGTAAATAGGGAAATGCATCTGCTCCCCCTCCAGCTTTCCGCTTCCTTTATTGTAGAGACAACGTAGCTTCCTCATTTTCCAAATGGCTCCGTTGTCCCCTTTTGCGGTATGCTGTTGAAGAGACTACAGCGCGGCGGCCTGGCGTCATTAGGGGGGGTGTTTCCTTTCATAGGATGGCCCTAGTGTGTCAGTCAACTCAGAAGTCACGCCAAGGCTCTTCCCACTCTTCTCACATTCAGTCCGCCTATGCCCCGCCCATGTCTGGCATATGCCACTGTCTGCTGCGGACTGAGTCATGGGAACTGTAGTTCCCTGTGGGAGACGCAGAGTGGAAGGCAATGGTGTGTCAACTCTGCAAGACTCCTCCCTGCATCACTATCTGAATCCAGCGGCACAGGCTGAATGAATGCAGACAGACCCTAATGACCACCTTAAAGTGGTTCTGAAGTCAAAAGGGTTTATTACCTTAATGCATTCCCTGCATTAAAGTACAACTAGAGTCAGCCCATCAATTTTTAGTGAACCCTTAACAAAACGCCAGAAAATAACACAAATAAATATTATAAAATTATGATGACTTCAGCATTCATACAATCATTATTGCTTGCTGTAATCTACAGCAAGCAATAATGATTGTATGAATGCTGAAGTCATCATAATTTTATAATATTTATTTGTGTTATTTTCATGCGTTTTGTTAAGGGTTCACTAAAAATTGATGGGCTGCCTCTAGTTGTACTTTAATGCAGGGAATGCATTAAGGTAATAAACCCTTTTGACTTCAGAACCACTTTAAGGTGGTCATTAGGGTCTGTCTGCATTCATTCATTGATATTGTATTGCTGGACCTGTTCACACTTGCGGTGCTCATGCTGGAAGCATAACAGTGTGGCTGAAAACAAGTACTTATCTATTCTACCATCTGGGTCCTCAGGGCATTTACCGACATGCATGACTCTTTTAATTGTAGTAACGATGCAATTGTTATAATCAAAAAGTGCACACAATAACCTCTAAGCCGGCAAGTTTGCTTGTCAGCAAATCAATAGGATTACCATGATTAACTGTCATGGTGATCAGATGGTTGGGAACCAATCAATATGGATCCCAATGATTAGTGTGGGACCAGCTATGTCACTGATTCTCTGAGCTAAGAGTGCTCACAGCTTTGCAGAGCATTTTCTCTTAGCCGGGAAGACTTTCCTGAGGAGCGGTAAAAAGATTGTGGTTGGGAATGGGTTTAAAAATACATTCCAATAGTGGAACAAGACCTATCCCCGATAGACCTTCGGGCTCTCTTATGGGGATTCGAGCAGACTCGTAGATCTCTCTCCACATTATCTCCCCTCACTAGAGACGCTCTGGTAATTTGGTACCGCAGAAGGGGACCCTATGCTCTATCCACTGAACCGAGTCCGCTCACTCCCCTATTCGATAATCCAGCCCTCCCGGAGAGCAGGTCAATCCACACACTTGATGACTACGACAGAGCATCCTGGCCCACGGCACGACAATTTGTTAACACCGCTCTAGGTACCTTTGAGTTGAACTGCGACTCTACAGCCTCCCGAGTGACTTGGCTTACTTGCATGCACCTGACATCCTATTCCAAAAAACTCCACGACTCCAAACAGATCCACAGACCCCTGACCAGTTTTGAACAATTATGCACACTTCCAGAAACCCCCCGCCATACCCTTTCCATGACCTACAAACTGATCCTAAACCACACTCAAGATTCCTTGCCTAAATTTACTAAAGTTTTGTCAGAGGAACTCGGAAGAGACATCACTGAGGCGGAATGGGGTAAAGCCTTTCTCTTTACCCACAAATCATCTATCTCGAGCTACACCCAAGAAAAAAACTACAAGGTGGTATCGAGTGCCGACCACCCTCAGGGATCATGTTTCCTTCAGCTGCGGACACCCGCTGGAGATGTAACTCAGCGAAAGGTACGTACAGCCACGTCTGGTGGGAATGTGATGTAATCCACCCATTCTGGTCACAAATTTTCCAAATTTATTCTAAAATTTAGGATAAACCTCTCAAGCCCTCCCCTTTTGTTGCCCTCCTCTCCATTTTACCGGGCACTATCAAATTCCAAAAACACAATCTCCTTAATTTCTTCCTCTGCGCAGCACGGTAACTCATCTCTAGACACTGGAAAACCACCTCCCCTCCATCTATTGTGGAATGGGTGAGTGAGATGAATACTAGTATGCTAATGGAGGAGATGCTTGCTGAGTCTCTTGACAGACATGCAAAATTCTCCTTTTATCTCGAGGCATTACTCTACTTCAGATAAACTAAGGGACAGGCTTCCGCCAGCGACTGTTCCCTGAGAGTCTAACCCTGCACTCCATGCTCCTCATCATAGCTTCATACACCCCCACTGGAACGTAGCTCGCTGTCTCTCTACCCCCTACCCTTCCCTCTCCAGCATACCCCGCCTACGTGCTGGAGCCCCCTTTCTACCTTTATCTTCCCTTATTTCTTTCTGTGGCCAGCCCTACAAGGCCACACCAAGTTATGTGTATTCGGTTCTCTTCATGATTTATATTCCTATTACTTGTGAGACTTTAAATTTTATAGTTGTACTGGTGCCGTTAATAACTATAAACATGACATTTCCCACCGACTTCTTTGGACCAGGGACGCAGCAGGTTCCCACAGGGGCGTCCAGGTCGAATGAAGTCGATTTTAAATGCAAGATAGCACTATGTAAGCCTTATTGTGTCATACAATAGTCCTCATAAGATGACTGTTATTTCTACAACACCTTATGCAAGATGTAACATGTGTTCACTTCATGCTTTCCGGACCAGGTTGCCCTTTGTCAGGCTCCTGGTCCTTGTCTTTTCTTTGTTTACTTGAATCTTTGTCAAAAGAATAAAAACTAATTGAACATAAAAATACATTCCAATAATAAATAAAATTAAAAAATACAGCCCTGAAATAGTGAATGAACTGTCTATCTATAGCTCCAGGATTTTGGCACAGGTCATTTTTAATACAGGACTAGAAGTGAAAGTACTGATCTGCAGAAATCCACTACTTAAAGTGATTGTAAAGTCTTGTTTTTTTTTTTTTTTTTCCAATTTAAATATTATACTTGCCTGCTCAGTGCAGTTGGTTTTGCATAGATCAGCCCAGATCCTCCTCTTCTCGGGTCCCTGGCTGGATTTCCTGGCCCCTCCCTCCTGTTGAGTGTCCAGCCCCCCACAGCAAGCACCCGAGCGGCAGCTCTGTATATCCATTCAGACACAGAGCTGCAGCCTGGCCCCGCCCCCTCTCTCTCCTGATTGGGTAACTGAGTTTGATTGACAGCAGCGAGAGCCAATGGTGCTGCTGCTGTGTCTCAGCCAATTCGAAGGGAGAGTCCCGGACAGCCGAGGGACTTATGAGCATCGCCAAATAGAGAAGCGACTCGGGTAAGTATGAGGAGGGGCTGCTGCACACAGAAGGCTTTTTATCTTCATGCATAGAATGCATGATAATAAAAAAACCTTCTGCCTTTACAACACCTTGAGCCACGGTTCACACTGGGCTGCGGGAATAAAGCCGTGCAAGTTCAGCTGAACTCGCACGATTTCACTCCCGCCTGTCAGTCCCGATTTTGGCCGCAATTAGAGACCTCTGTGCAGTTTCTGTTTTTTATCAAAGTAAAACTCCAGGTAACAAAGTCCAGCTAGCCTAGTAATTTTCTAAATGAGTGTACAATAACCTGTATCACACCAGAGCTGGCCTGCTTGAGCATATAAAACGGACAATGGCTGGAAGTCGCAGCTCTCACAACTTCAGGCTTACGGTTTAGAAATGTCTTCCTAGCAGTGTTTTCTTTCCTCCGTGGTGTAACTCGGTGTGTTGCGTTTTGCCCTTGAGACTCCATTGACTTCTATAAAGCCTTGACAGTGTTTGTTGTCCATTGCATGCTCTTGAATCTCGAGGTGTCGGGCAAGGTCATCGTCTCCCCCTGGGTCTGAGGTTATTTTCCTTTTGTTCTTTATTTAGGTCCGTAAGCCCTAGGCTCATATCCTTTTAATTTAATTGTGATTGAAGTGAACGAAAAGCAATTTAATCTGTGTCTCCGGGTGAGCCAAGGGCCAAGGCAATTAGACTAAAAACTCATTTTTAGACTTAAAGTGCTAGCCCCCACATGCAGGGCACAGGCCTTTCTCTTGGCCTGTTTTCACCTTGTTCTTCCTTTCAGTATCGTGTAAAAGGACTTTATCGGATCCAAAAACGGGGCGTGGCCTGACATAGCATGGAGTAGGACGTGCATGATTTGAGCTCCGTCCATTACTCCTGTACAGCCCATCCTGATCTTCAGTGTCATCCTGCACCAGCCCAGCGGGACCCCCTGGGGACCCTGAACATCCGTGGCCGCAAATCCACCATCCTCCGCTCGTACGGCGGCCTCCGCAGGGCCGCGATCCCGATCGCGGGTGCCGCATTTAGGAAAGCCCGCGGCTTTGGCCTAGCCCTGGAAGTCGGCGGCCATCTTGCTCCACCCGACCTGCCGCCTGTGCTGCTTCCTGGCCCTCCTGCTCTCAGGTAACAGCCTGCAGGGGCCCACCGAGTCCCCCTGAGGACCCCTCACACCCACAGAGGCAGATACATCAGCCTCTGACTGCGCGGCCGCCGCGTTCAGGAAAGGCCCCGGCTTCGGCCTAGTGCTGGTCGGTGGCCATCTTGCTTCACCCGGCCTGCTGACTAGTGACTCTTCCTGGCCCACCAGCCCTACAGCTCCCTACCATTCGGTATAGACTGAGCTGCCTGCTTTGGAGGGGGGAGGGATCACAGCGGATACCTGCCATGACTCCGCCAAAAACGCCAAAGGCCACCCTGGCGAAATTGGACCAGTACCGCCGCCAGGAGGAGGAAAGAGATGGCGGTGCCGCAGGCGGTGAGCAGGACGCTACGGGAGGCGACACAGCTAAACTGCTCGAGGCGATCACATACTGCCGGACGTCCCTGACGGCGCAAATAGAGGGGGTCAAGGTGGACCTTTCACTCATGCGACAAGACTTCCAGAAACTTCGTGAGCGTGTCACGACTGCCGAAACCCGCATTGGAGAGGTGGAGGACACCGTTACGCCGCTCCAAGTCAGCTCCGATCGAATGCAGCTCCAAATCAATCAGATTCTAAGCAAGCAAGATGATATGGAAAATAGGCTCCGGAGGTGCAACCTCCGTTTCATCGGGCTCCCCGAGGGAGCTTAGGGCAAAGATCCTACCACCTTCTTGGAGAAACTCCTTGTTGACACCTATGGCCGCGAGGCCTTCTCCCCCACCCTGGCGGTGGAGAGGGCTCATCGTATGCCTGCCAGATCTCCTCCTCAGGGGGCTCCCCCCCGCACGTTTATAGCAAAATTCTTGAATTACAAAGATAGAGATGCGGCGCTGCGCATGGCCAGGGAAAAAGGTAACATCCACCTTGGAAACTCCAAGATCGCTATCTTCCCCGACTTTTCTGCCGAGGTGCAGCGCCGCCGCCAAGGCTTCATGGAGGCGAAGAGGAGGCTCCGGATACAACATCTTAAATACTCTATGCTATTTCCAGCTCGTCTTAGAGTCGAAAGGGACGGCCGTGTGTTCTTTTTTGAGGATCCTCAGGAAGTCATTGCCTGGTTGGAGCGTCCGGGGCCCGCCAGAGGGGCGGCGGAGTGACCTGACCGAGCATGTTCATCAGCACTATTGATTGCCTGTCATCATCACCAGCACATTATACGCCGCAGCGGGAGTCTGCAAATCCTGGTATGTTACCCCCCTTTTTTTTTGTCTCCCCTTTACTGCCCGCGGCGCATACCCTATTGCTCCTTACCCCTGGGACCCCCTTTTGCCTTCCCCTGCTATAATCCTCTTTCAATTGTAACCTGCAGAGGGGGTCTCCCATACTTAGGGCCCCCACTGACTGGTTGATCCATGTAACTACCCTGGAGACTGTAATTGCGGAGCACAATCAGTCCTACACTCCACATGCCTAACACAGCGAATTTTCGCCCCCCAGCAACCGGAACACGCATCTCTTTATTATGTGACTGCAGAACTTTCTATACCACCGACCCCGCACTGTACTTCTGGTTCACAGTACAAGAAGAGCCTGTTGCTCTTTATTTGCGGGCATTGGATCTTCCACACCTCCCATGTGAGGAGATCGCTGCAGATCTTTTACGTAACAGCAAGATATTTTGGTTTTATCTGCTACCGGTTGTTACTTTCTTTTGGTTTTGGGAACATACCCGCATCAGTTGGGGAAGATGCAGGGTGGGGAGGGGGGAGGGGGAGGTTCGTTTTTTCTTGGACTGCAATACAACGAAGTGCATGCTAACATTGATACTGCATAGATGGCAAACCTTGTATTCATGTAATGCTACTGTCCCACGATATGTTTTAATGTTTGAATTATGGCATCGATAAAACTGCTCACTTGGAATGTGCGTGGGCTTGGGGACAAGGTAAAGAGATCTGCAGTTTTCTCATTTCTCAAAAAACAACGAGCCGACATTGTGGTGTTAGTGGAGACACACGTTGAGGGTCGGCTCCAGATGGCACTCCGCCGGCCATGGATTGGGTGGGCATATCATTCATCCCACTCGTCCCACGCCCGCGGAGTCTCAGTTTTGATTGCCAAGACGGTACATTTTGAGCTGTGTGATGTTCAGTCTGACCCACAGGGGCGCTATGTCTTTCTCTCGGTTAAATTGTATGGTGAACCTTTCCTACTGATGGCATTCTATGTACCTCCACCATTTAATTCTACTATAGTCACAGAGGGCTTGCTATATATGACTCGTCATCCTTCGATTCAGGCGGTGTGGCTGGGGGATTTTAACGCTACGTTGAACCCTACATTAGACAAACTGTCGCCCTCGCCATTATCTACTACAGCTCCAACCCACACTAGATTCTCCCGACTTATCTCTTCCTTTAATCTCACTGACACCTGGCGTTTTAAATTCCCCCTCACTCGAGCTTACTCCTGTTTCTCAACTACCCATAACACCATGTCCCGTATAGATTTTATATTCATTTCTAGTACCCTTGCCCCAAGATTACTGGGAGCTGAATTTGCCCCCAGATTACTTTCAGACCATAGCCCATATTTCATTAGCCTCTCCATCCCATTAAACAAACCGCCCCGTACGTGGCGCCTGAATCCGTTTTGGCTCACCCTGTTGTCGGAGGATGACGAGCTTGGTAACAGTTGGAGAACTTACTTTTTAGAGAATGACGGATCTGCATCCCCAGACGTAGTATGGGAAGCCTTCAAACTGCATGCACGTCTGACTCTGACCTCCTTTATCAACAGGCTGAAGGCTAATTCATCAGCCATACTGGACGGGGCAATGCGGGATCTGTCCTCCTCTGAACAGGGGTACATGTCGAACCCCTCTCCTGATGGAGCTGCCCGACTCAGGTTACAAACCAGGGTGGTTAATCAGCTACAACACGAGACGGCCAGGAAAAAACTTTTCTTTGCCAGACAAAAATTGTATGAACATGGGGAGAGAGCGGGTAAACTGTTGGCCTACTTGGCACATAGTGAGGATAGACCCCCTACTGTCATTTCCCTCACTGGTCCTAATGGGGAAAAGATTACGGAACCCCAGGCTGTCACTTCTGAATTTAGGGACTTCTTTTCTCAACTATATACGTCCCAGGTTTCTACCACTGACTCTCAATTGGAAGATCTACTGGCGGAAATCATCTTTCCACAGCTAGACGATGCCCAAATGGCTATGCTAGACGCACCTCTTACACTCGACGAAATAACCACAGCGATTGGGAGCTTCGCCAGATCCAAGGCCCCGGGTTCAGATGGGTTGCCCATAGAATTTTACGCCCAATACATCGAGATACTTGCCCCCAAGTTATTGTCCCTCTTCAACCATCTATTTGACAATTTCACCTTACCCCCATCGATGGGCGAGGCGGTAATTATCCTCATACCTAAGCCAGGCAAGGACCCAGGCCTCCCGGAATCTTATAGACCAATATCGCTACTCCAGGTAGACATAAAGATTCTGGCTAAAATACTTGCCCTACGCCTTAACCAAGTGATTCTAACCCTGATCCATGCTGACCAAGCTGGATTTATGCCGGGGCGTAACACCTCCTTCAACCTCAGAAAATTGTAGATTAACTTACAAGCGACACATACTAATGTTGGGTCCCGGGTGGTGGTGGCTTTGGATACTGCCAAGGCCTTTGACTCAGTGGAGTGGCGGTACCTTTGGGGATGCCTCCGTGGCTTTGGTTTTGGACCTAAATTTATTAAGTGGGTTCAATTATTATATCTGGCACCCAGGGGTAAAGTAGTGGCCAACGGGAGGGCCTCCCAGACATTTGACTTATCCAGGGGCACTAGACAGGGCTGCCCACTGTCTCCGCTCCTCTATGCCTTGGCGGCGGAGCCCCTTGCAATCTCCATTAGAGAGGACCCCGAGATTCAGGGTCTCTGCCTTGGTTCCCTGACTGAAAAAATTAGCTTATACGCAGACGACACGCTACTATACCTGGCCGACTCTGCCACATCGCTTCGGAAGGCGTTGCATACAATTGAACACTTTGGTCAGTTCTCTGGCCTTAAAATTAATTGGGAGAAATCTCAAATACTGCCTATGGATAGTTTCCCCTCTCCCAAGCTACAGGCACAGTTACCACTCCAGCGAGTGAACACTATCAAATATCTTGGCGTATTGGTGAATAGAACACCGGCTGACTATATATCCCTGAACATAGAACCCCTTTTCGATCTCATCAAGTCTAGAACCCAGGTATGGGCGAGACTGCCGCTCGGCATGTGGGGCCGTATTAACATTGTTAAAATGATATTATTTCCTAAAATATTGTATATACTCTGGCACACACCCGTATACTTACCCTTGAAATTTTTCAAGTCAATGGAGGCCATACTCAAGACATTTATTTGGGGTAACAACAGACACAAGCTGGCCTGGAGAGTCCTTAAGAACCCTACTGACCTAGGTGGAACAGCCCTCCCTGACTTAAATCTTTATTACCTTGCGTCCCAACTGTCTCAACTATACCACATAGATAAAACCGACAGACTCAGATTCCTCACCCTCCTCTGTCCACGGTGGGCACAACTGACCACTGACCCACTCACTGCAATTGCAGTGGGACATAGTGGGAATAACTCCAATAGAGACCGTGGGTCCCTATTATACCAATATAGGTGCGTATGGGACATCACCACTAAAACATTAACGACCCCTAAACACAACAATTATACCCCCTTATGGCACAATAGACTACTCTCAGAGTTTCTCTTGATCCCTGACACAGAGATATGGTGCGAATATGGAATATATTATTTGCACCACATAATTTCCGATGGCACACTTAAAAACTTTGAGGACCTCCAAAATGAGTTCCTGCTGCCCAATTCTATGCTTTTTAGATTCTTCCAGGTGCGTCACGCAGCCCAAGCTCAGTTTCCCCAGCCTTTGCCACAATCTACGCCCAATGTTATTATGGCAGTGGTTAAGGGTGTGGACCCGCGAAAGCTGATCTCTGATTTTTATGTCATGCTTCTCACCCCATCATCTACCACGCTAGCTTACAGCCTTAAACCAAGATGGGAAAGAGAGGTGGGCCCACTGGAGGATGAGGAGTGGAGTGAAGCACTAGACTTGTGCAAGACTGTATCCCCCAAGCTCTCTGACAGGCTGACCCAGTTATACGTGGTGCACCGAGCGTATCTCACCCCCCTAAGAATCGCCCGCTTTAGACGACAGTTTTCTACCTTGTGCACAATGTGTAACCAAACGACGGGCACATTCTTCCATCTACTCTGGGCGTGCCCGGTCCTTCAGGGTTTGTGGAAGCAGATTGTTGACTTCCTCCATGATGACATGGGATCCCCATTGACCCTGGACCCCAAACAATGCTTACTGGGGATATTCCCCGACTCTGAGATGGACAAATTCACTAAAACATTCTTGCATGAAACATTGTTTAATGCTAGAAAAATTATAGCCAGACAGTGGATGAGACCCACTCCCCCCAGCTTCAACGATTGGAAACTAGATATAAATAACACTCTTCCCTACAAAAAGTTCATATACATCAACAGAGGTTGTCCAGATAAGTACTACAAAATCTGGGATCGATGGCTTGAGTCCGCAGACACATGCACTGATGGTCCGTAATATTATACATCCTTCTAGCGTGCAATTCCATGAATAGCGTGGACATAGGGTTTTCCACTTATTGATAGTCACTGAATCCAGTGTTCAATCTGAACAAGTTTTTTGATCTACTGTGCCTATATATGTATAAGCCACATTTCTTGTTTTATGCATTTCTCCAGTATTGCCTTGTAACTTGCAGAATTATGTTCCAAATGTAAATTGTTCAATAAAAAACTTTTTTCTCAAAAAAAAAAAAAAAGGACTTTATCGGCATCAAATGTATTATAATCACTTATTGCTCTCCTATGGTAGATCCGTCACCTGATAAGTTGAACTTGTACCCGTAATGAAGTTACAGTTCTGCGTCAGTGCTCATCATTGATCTATGATACTGGATAGTTTTTCAGCATTTGCACTTCATAAATTGGGTAGATTGCTGATTTCTTGCTGCTGTCCTGCGCAGTTTTCATACATTTTAATTGCTGACAATGTCATGCAACTCTGCTAAAGATATGCATATTACTTAAAGTGGAGTTCCACCCACATTTTTCACTCCCCACCATGCAGCACTAATGTGCATCCTTTAAATGAAATTGGCAATATATTTTTTTCTGTTTACCTGATTCAAGCCTATATCTAATTTCACTTCCTCCTTTAGCGGCCGCGGATGTCGTTTCCGGCTTTGCATCGGATCCTGGGAGATCTTGGTCAGCTTGGCATGGCACGGCTCCAGTAACATTTAACATTGGCGTCTATGGAAAAATCTTGGTCAGTTTGGCATGGGAAGCTGACCAAGATTGCACCACACTGCACGGGATCGGCAGGTGCATGCTGGGTAGCCAGCATGCACGGAATCCAGGAAGGACACTGTGGCTTCACATGCCCACACTGGAGATGGCCGCGCTGTGCAGGAACTTCACAAAGTAAGAAAACTATGCTGCACAAATAGAAAACTGGGCATAGTTTACAGCATACCTTTTGTTACATTGCACGTGGCATGAGTATTCTAGGGGTATTTTTTTATCTTAAAAGTCATATTTCGGCCGGAACTCCGCTTTAAACCCTATTGATCATTGTGCCAAGTAGATTTGAGATTGGGGAGGAGGTGAAAACCTTATACATGTCAAAGCCTTGTACATTAGCTGAGCTCCCTTTTTAGACCCCTGTTTAGGAGGAAGCTCCTCACTCGGCCCCGCCTATTGGGGATCCCGGTGACGACAGATGAGTTATGGTTAAGGACACGGCGGGTGCCAGCTCCTTCACCAGCTGAACGTTCATACATTCTTTAGATTTCACATTCCTGAAACACTACTTAATGCACAGGTGTCAATCACAAGGCCCGCGGGCCAAATCCGGCCCTCCAGGCCATTTCATGTGGCTCTCGCCCTCCTTTTGGTCCTCCTCAAGACACTTACTTTCTGCTTTTAAGCAATGCATCCAGCTTCTTCCCAGCAGCAGCTTAAGGAAAGGGGGTACACTGTGATGTAAGGGAGATTGGGGGACTCAACTTCTGATGGTGGGTTGGCTCTTAACATCTAATGTAAGGGGAGGGGATGCGCTGGACATCTAATCTTACAGATACAACCGGCCCTTTTGAGGGCAATCATAATGCTGATGCGACCCTCGATGAAATTGAGTTTGACACCCCTGACTTACCGCATGCATTTTTTTTCCTTTAGTGACTTGACATTTTCAGTATTGCATGTGTTGTTTGGAAAAAATGTGTCAACGTGACCCAAAGACCACATGAAATATACATTGGTGAATTCAGCCCACAGTCCCGTTTTGGTTCTCCATCTAATCTGCAGAAACAATTACAGCTAAATGATGCATTGCCCTTCGTGGCAGCTTTCCATACAAATTGCATTGGTGGACCTCAGAAAGCAATGATGATTCAGAACATTTGTGCAGCATAAAGTACAGTAATATACCACCCTGGAATGGAGTCAATCATTGATGGCCTCATCTGTAACAGCAACGGCTGTCGTGACAGTCTCTCTTTAGGGCCTCGTTCACACCATATGTGCAAAAAAAACTGATGGGGGGGGGGGGGGAGAGAGAAATACCTGCAGATTTGTCTTGCATTGGCTTGTTTACACCATGTGCAGAGATGTGCATAAGGACAGCAAGAAATCCATTGTTTTCTATTAGGAATCAACCGATTATCGGTGCATCTGATATTCACTTTTTCAGAAGTATCGGTCAAAAAAATTACCGATTATTACTGATTTATTGCTTGAAGGGGTTTGCTTTATTGTAATAACCGATGTGGCTCAACAGCCTCTCGGCTGTTATTACAAGCAGCGGGAGGGGATATCACCTCCTGCCGATCGCCCGGTCTCTCCCGTCCCACCGGGAAGCCCGAGCAACCAGCCGGCATGTCCGCCGGCTGGCCGAAGACCCGAACAAAGCCGATGCTTCGTTCGGGTCTCGGATCTAGTAATCCAGAAGTGATTATGACATCACTTCCAAATTACTGCCATCTTAAAGGCACCAGTTTTAAAAAATAAAGTATTCAAAAATGCAGATCTTGACGGAAGTTTACATTTCTTGTGACAGCAATAACAGTGACAAAAAAAATGTAAAAAGACAGTGTACATTTTTTTTTTTAAATGTACAAAATATCGGCTATCGGCAGGAGAGGTGGCTGAAATATCAGTATCGTATCGCCACTGAAAAAACTGTCGGTCGATCCCTATTTTCTATGTGCTCTGTTCACACTGTAACACTACGGTCACATGAGGTTTTTTTTCTGTACAGAAATATGTAACGTATATTCTCTGCAAGGGAACAAAGAAAACAATTGTTCTCTCTGTGCCCTGTTCACACCACAATGTTGATGTCTCATCAGTTTTTTTTTTTTGTTTTTTTTTTCTGTGCAGAAAAGTGCGTACACGTTGCAGATTTACACGCATAAAAAAAAAAAAAATCTGCATGCGATACCAGCGTTGTAGTGCGAACAGGGCATGTGGAGAGCAATTGTTTTCCCTGTGTCCTTGCAGAGACGGGTGCAAAAAAAACTTGCATCTCTGCACATGGTGCGAGGCCCAAAGCTGACCTGCAGTCTTGCACAGTTGTACAGGTCCTTTAGGGACCCCAAGTCGCATGACATGTGAAATCTCATGTTGGTCAATGAGAATTGTCTTAATTAGCACTACTGAAGTCACTTCAACCTTAGAAAAGGTTCCTGTACTATTTCAAGGCGACTTCTTTCCGACTTGTGCCCATAGACTTTTATGGAAGTCTGGTCCTTATCTATAAAGACGTGATTTGGATCTGACATTACAGGAAGATTAATAGTCCCATACTCAAAGTAGTATTTAAGTCGCCAGGAAGTCGCCTGGTTAAAGTATTATGAGCCGAGCTAACTGATTTAACTGAACACTGAGCTTCTCAGTGTGCTTCAGAAGCTGCGGCAAGTCCATACAGAGCCCTCTTCCATTTCCTGAGTAGATTTCCAGCAACATCTAACTTTTTCCTCCCCAGCCTAACTGTCCCTTGCCTGCATGTTTTGTTGATTAGACGTCAGTTCTTTCAGTCAAAGGCTCAGCATCACGTGTTGGTTAAACCACAACTTCCTTTGATCAAGATTAATATCTTGATAGAGCCGGTCTCATTTCCTGGATGGGCACCATCACCCTGCTGGTCCCTCCCACCAGCTATGATCCACCTGCAATGCATAGAGGAGCAAAGAAACCGAATGATGATGTCACGGAGTCTAAAATAAGGAACGTAATGAATATAGAGTTTTTATTTAATTAAAGCGGTGTTGCAGCCAAATTTTTTTTTTTTAAAACAAGCACTGTAGCTGCTGACTTTTAATAGGCCACTTGCCTGTCCAGGGAGCCTGCTATGTTGCCCCCCCCCCCCCCCCCCCGACCCCAGGGCGATCCGTCCATTGGATCGGGTGCTGGTGCCGCCATTCCAACTAAGGGAAACAGGCAGTGGAGCCTTGCAGCTTCACTGCCCGTCTCCTACTGCGCATGTGCGAGTCGCGCGGCGCTTTTGTGAATGGTCAGGTCCCGGAAGACAACGTGGCAGCTCGCCGCAGGAAAGGACGCAACGTCATGGGCCGCGGCCCGGCTGGATCGGAAGTACACTCGGTACTTCCAAAATGGTAGGTAAGAAAAAGAAAAAAAAATGTAATATCCAAAGACGAGGTTTTGAGAGGTGGTCTTCAGTTTAAGACCTTCTCTCAAAAATGGGTGGAACTCCACTTTAATATGTTTGAGGGGAAAAAGGAGCCAGGGAAGGCAAAAATGTAATCAAAGATTAAACGTTGGCTTTAAGTAAATGACCCCCTAAGTGTGTAGAATGCAGGAGAGCCTTGTGATCTGAGCACTGCTAGAGCCATGCATGTACTTGTGTCAAGTCTCTGGAGCTCTGCTGCGATCGTGTAATTCATCCTCGAGGTGTTGGCTGCCAGCGAAAAGCCAAGTGTTAAAAGGATAGATTTCAGGAGCTTCGTCATTAGTGGCGACTGTGATAGCCGAGGTCTGACACATCTAATATATGCCCTTTACCTGCCTGAGCACATAGAATGCCAAGATCAATATGTTTCCTTCAAGAAAAATGTTACCAGCTCCTCCTAGATCGATGTTTGGAAGCGCTGCCTGTGTCTGCTCACTTTCCTTCATGAATAATTGATGGTCGATAAGTGTTTGTAAACAGGAAATCTATACCTTCCCCCTCTGCCTCCCCAGCTGTGCGTTTACCCCTTACGTTTTCCCGGCCCTCGTTCAAAGATGAGCCATACAAAGTACTTCAGTGCTCATAACTTCGTTTTTTTTTTTTTTTTTTTTCTTTCAGCTATCTTTAAAGGGTCAGTCCACCCGTTTTTGGTGGATATTGATTTACTAAAGGCAGCTAGACTGTGCACTTTTGGAAGTTCAGATACTTCAGAGCTTAGTAAATGAGGGAGAGCTCTTCTGACTGCCATCATCTAATCATGCGCAAGCAAAAATGCTGTTTTTTTTTCTTCTTTTGGGGTTTTTGTTTAATTTTCCTTGCATGTGATTGGGTATTCTTTGTAAAGTGAAGCCTTCCTCATTTACTAAGCTCTGGAGAAACTGCACTTGCAGAGGGCAACTGCACTTTCCAAAGTGCAGTCTTTTTGCCTTTTAGTAAATCAGCCCCCTAGTCACTCAATGATGCCCTATTATTTCTAGTATCTCGTAAAGGAGTTGTAAAGGCAGAAGGTTTTTTATCTTACTGCATTCTATGCACTAAGATAAAAAAAACTGTGTAGCAGCCCCCCCAACACCCCCCTAATTGCCTACCTGAGCCCCTTTTCTCTCCAGCGATGTCCACAATCCCCTCAGCCATCCAGGAGACAGAGCAGTGGCGCCATTGGATTCTGCAGCTGTCAAAATCAGCCAGCCAATCAGGGGAGAGAGGGGGCAGGGCCAGGTCAGGGGTCCATGTCTGAATGGATACACGGAGGTCTGACTCGGCTTGGGTGCCCCCCCCCCCCCCTGTAGCAAGCTGCTGGCTAAGGGGCACTCAAAGGAGGGAGGGGGTAGGAGCAACGAAGGGGGACCCGAGAAGAGGAGGACCTGGGCCGCTTAAGCCTTTACAATCACTTTAAGCCTTCTGAAGGCATAATCTCCATGCTCGAGTTCCCAGCTTCAGCCACCTGTTGTGGCTTGCAGTAGTTGTGCTGGCCATACACATAGCAATCTGATCAACTGAGTTTCAGCGTTTTGTTTTTTGTTTTTAATTTTTCTTCTTTAACACTCCGTAATTTTTTCAATCTATTAAATACAATTCCTTTATGCGTCAATAAAAATCTATTTAATTTAAAGGAGAAGTATTAACAAAGCTCTTTTGGCCATACTTCTCCTGTAGGTCACAGGGGTCCACTTAGTGCTCACTTCTGTGACCTAGATTCAGTTGACAGCGGACTGACATCACAGAGCCGGTCCAGGCTCTGTAGGGATCCTGGCAATAATGTCGGGATCTGCCTAGATGCCTGACCAGCAGCTGGTTCATCCTCATGCTGCTGGGAGCCTAAACCAGTCACTTCCACCCCCTCCACAATCCGGCACATGCTTGGGGGGGGGGGGGCGTCGGAGCCCTGAGCGGTGACTAGCGGTGTGCTCAGTGCAGACCCGAGAACTGAGCGATAAGTGGTCTTTGATTGCTCAGTTCTCTGTGTAGAGGTGGCGGGGGGACAGATGCAGCATTGGATCAATGTTGCATCTACATAGAGGAATATAAGGTGTTTTTTTTTTTTTTTTTCAATGGTAGCCTGCCTTTTACACATCCTCCTTCATTCCCTGCAATGTAAAATTAAAAGTCCATCACGTAGAGCGGGATTTCCTCACAAAAGTTCGGACAGGTACTGTGAAAACTCAAGTGAAGGTGTATGTATATTTTGGGACAATGCAGATGGTTCTCATGCAGTTTGAGAGCTCTTTCCACTGGTGGCACAAATTAAGTTGCAAAAATTTAATAAAAGGAAATAAGATTTTTCTTTGAAGGGGTGCCCTCTCCTTTTCTTTTTTTTTTTTTTTATTCTTTTTATTAAAGTATTTTTAAAACGGACATACAAACATTGAAAAAGAGTGACCCTGGCACAACACCAGGCCCCTCCGTGGCCAACATGGTCAACCATTACACGACATGTTCAATCTACCTAACATAGGCAACTGACTGTGCAGACTTATTAAAAAACCTTCCCATACCCTCCCCCCCCCCCCCCCCCCAACAGCCCATAACTCAGTTCACCACAGTCCTCGGATGGCAGATTCACCAAAAAAAGGGGATACACAGGGTTACAGACCACGGGCATACAAATGTGGCTAAAGTAACGACATGAAAATGCATTTCTACCACCAGCAGACTAATTCCATACCCAGAGGACGTACCTACAATAATGTAAGCCCCACCCTCAGCATGTCAGGGAGATATTAGAGGACTTTCCGGACCTGGCTCAGTGGTCTGCTATTTACAGGAGACGAGACAGCGGGCCGACCTAGCCAACAGTTTTATCAGTTAAACCATGCCTGCCATACTTTGTCAAACCTTCTCGCACCCTCTGGAGAGATGCGTTGCCTTATAGTAAGGCATCATGGAATTCACAATCCCTTTCCAAAAGGATATACTGGGGGGTGCAGACGACCTCCATTTAAGTAAGATGGCCTTCCTCCCATAGAAGAATAGTATGTTCAGTAACGTCCTAAGAGCTGTGAAGGGAACCACCTCCTCTACCAGGCCCAATAGACATACCCTAATTGATATGGATAGGCACCTTCAGTATATTTTGTATGCAGGAGGCCACCCCCTCCCAGAAGGTCTTGATCTGAGTGCATTCTCAGAATATGTGTTTAGCATCAGCCGGTGAAAAGGAGCATCTCCAGCACTCCGAGGAGTCAGACGGGTAGATAACTGAAAGCCTGGCGGGAGTGAAGTGAATTCTGTGTAAAAATTTGAAGTCTATCCCTTGCAGAAACCAAGTGTTTGAAGGGGTGATCCCACATATCATCCCATTCTTGGAGGCCATCTCTTTAAACAACTATGTGCCTATAAAACGGTTTTTGTGGGGTCATAGGGTTCCTCTAGACTGGGTTGCTAGGGATCACTTGAGCTGTTGCTCATGGACTTCTGATCTGATGGTGCCTGCAAAATTCCACCTCCGTCTGTAATAGGGGGCGTTCTGATCACTAATGGTAAGGCCTTGTGTATATCGGTATAGAACGCTACGAAGAATCCTGCTGGCATCAAGATGCCACAAAAAGTGTTTCGTAGTGCATCTTGACTCTTACGGTCATATGCATGTTTGTCCATATGGTCCGAAATGTTTATAGTCTTTTGTTTACATCTCCCCTGGCCCTGAATGGCTAAAATTAGTCTTTCACTTTTGAGGTGGAAGCGCAGGTACAGAATGACTGATTGAATGCTGCTGGTCCGCTGCTGCCTAATGAATGACCCATTCAGGACCAGGGGGAGATGTAAACATCGAAGTGTAGGCAGCGGCTCAGGTGACTAAAAAACGGGGTCTTTCTGCACCGCTGCCTACGCTGGTGTTTGTTTATGTCTTTGCCATAGCCCTGATTATCACAAGGCAGTGGCAATGGCTATAGATCAGTGATGGCGAACCTTGGCACCCCAGATGTTTTGAAACCACATTTCCCATGATGCTCCACTACACTGCAGATTGCATGAGCATTATGGGAAATGTAGTTCCAAAACATCTGGGGTTCCTAGGTTCACCATCACTGCTATAGGTCATATCCACTCATATGATATGATATGTAGAAGAGAAAAATTGTTCTACGTGCTGATCCAAAGACGTTTTAATGCCGTCTACATTATGTAGTCTTTATTGGTACTGACGGTCTTTTTGTTCTATTCCTGCAGGTAAACACACAGCTGTACAGCATGAAAGAGAAGCAGCAGTTGGCAGATTTAATTAATACAATGCTGGCCTATAACCTGACCTACCACCAGGAGCGCACCATGGACGGGCAATACATTTACAAGCTGGATCCGTGAGTATGATGTCATTCCTGCACAGATGCCTACTGTTGTCCACCCTGCTACTTTTACAGCCTGCACTCCTTTTTATAAGATTGAACTGACAGCTTGTTTTACCCTAAAATAGATTATTAAACCCTCTACAGCAGACTTTAGTTGGTAAGAATTGTGCATCCCCCAAAAAATTGCTAAGATTTTCACTCATCCGCTCTTTTTCCAGAGGACTCCTGCAGCTGATTGGTGCAATTATTACATTTATGTTTAGGTATTTACTTTGATTATTGCTTCATTATATTGTACTTATTTTGGCACTACACATATTGTTTTAGATGGCGCAGAATCTGTCAGATTCGCCTGCTCAGCAGGGGATCTCTCCGCAGGCGGGTAACTGGTCCATGTTGATGGCGAACGTATCCCCATCCATCTGTTTTTAGAAGACCAGATCGGATGCCGCTGACATCCGCTGCTCCATAGAGAACGATGGGTGGTCCGATCGAGTCCACCTGAAAAACAGACAGGCTGAATCGATCGTTCCACTGGTGTGTAAGGGGCCTTATATGTATCCTGGATGTGATTACCTGAGCATTTTGTGCTGTAGATCTTGCAGCAAATCTTTCACCTAAGGGTTTGATGTGGACATTGACATGTAGGTTGGATACAGAATCTGACACATGGTGGAAGACATGATGGGGGATCTCTCTGCTGAGCAGGCAGGTGACCAGTCCGTGTTGATGGCAAATGTATCCCTATCCATCTGTTTGTAGCAGACCAGATTTCACATGGTGGAAGACATTATTTTAGTACATGAACTATTGATTTATTTGATCAATACACTTATGTTTGGTATATTCTTTATATTGTCTGATTATATTGCACATGCATTGTAAATCAAACCAATGCATCTGTCATAAGGAGCAATATTCAATAGGGCTGTTCAGATTTCCACGCAACATATGTTTAAAAAATGGAGAGAAGCGGACATAGATTGATATAACCCTGGCCTCAAACCAGGACAAAAAGCAAAATAAATAGATTGATGAAATACATGCACCTTTTGTTTTAATACGATCAAATTATCATACAATTGGATTGAAATGTGGACCTGTGCTTGTAAATGCAGGGCAGGGTCCTCAGGTCTGTGTAAGCTCTGCTTGGATAGACTTGGAGCTTGCACGGCTTCTCATTTTCAGTGGCGAGGTAGCCCAAAGAATACAAATATAAGCTGCTGTGGGGACCTGTCGCTTTACCCTGCATAGTACAGCACAGGTTTACTTCAAAGAGACCCTGTCATCACACTGTTCCATTTAAACAAAAATGTTCCTTTAAAATTATATATGCATTTATTGTATTGCAAGCATGTTTTTTTACCTTTTTTAAAAGCCTCCCTTGTGTAGACACCCAGAAGCCCTGGGACTGCTTCATGGCGTCGCCATCCTTGGATGTAATGTCAGCAGGCCCAGAAGATTCCGAGCGGTAACACTTTATAGTATTCCACTAAATCAGGAGTCTCCAAACTGCGGCCCTGGGGCCAGATGTGGCCCTTTGCCTGTCTTTATCTGTCTCTTGGGGCACTATTCATCCCACTGATATGAGACACTATTCTGCCCTCTGACACCAGAAATGGAGCATTAAAGAGGAAGTAAACCCTCTGACACTTTTCCTGAAAACAAAAAAAACCTGCAAGAGAAAGGCATAATGAGCTAGTATACATGGCATACTAGCTCATTATGAATTACTTACCTGGGATCGAAGCCCTCGCAGCGGTCCCCGTTCCTCTCCTTCGCCGCCGCCATGATACCCGAGTGACTTCCGGGTATCGCTGCTCTAGCGCTGTCACTGGCCGGAGCAGCAGTGACGTCACTGCCGCGCTCGAGCCGGCAGTGACGGCTTGATCGCCTTTCACTGCGGCACGCTCAGTGCGCCTGCGCCGTTGTCTACGGCGCAGTCTTTTCTGCAAATATTTCCTTAACCGTGTAGGTTAAGGAGATATTTCTTGCACCTACAGGTAAGCCTTAATGTAGGCTTACCTGTAGGTCAAAGTGGTCTGTAAGGGTTTACAACCACTTTAATCCAAATGGGTGCCCTTTCACCCACTGACACCAACAATGGGGTACTCTTCCTCCCCCTAATCACCCCTTTCACCCGTGCTCTTCAACATCTACCTCCGCCCACTACTTAAAATTATCAGGAAACAGGATCTGTGCTACCACTCATATGCTGACGACACCCAAATCTACTTTCGTATCACCGGAAAAAAGACCAATATCGCGGACTGGAAGAGTGCCTCGCATTGATCGATGATTGGATGACTGAGAGTTCCCTCAAACTCAATGGATCCAAAACAGAACTTCTTCTACTCCACGCAAACCAAAAGACAAAAACAAAGACGTCTTGGACACCACCGACCATTCTTGGAAAGACCGTTACCCCGAGCACCAAAGTCAAAAGTCTCGGAGTCATACTTGACTCGGAGATGTCGATGGATGCACAAATAGAATCAGTAGTTAGCGGATCGCACCATCTTCTTCGTCTGTTACGGAGACTCATCCCCTTCATCCCGGAAGAGGACACAGCAGTAGTAGTTGGAACAATCATCAACTCCCGACTCGACTACGCAAACTCCCTCTACATAGGACTACCTAAATATCAGATCTCGCGCCTACAAGTCGTCCAGAACACGGCAGCCAGACTGGTAACGGGGAAAAAACCTTGGGAATCGATCACCCCTTCACTGAGGACTCTGCATTGGCTAACAGTAAAGGATCGGGTCACATTTAAGACCCTCTGCCTCACCCACAAGTGCACACAAGGAAACACACCTCAATATTTATGCGAGAAAATAAAACATTACTCCCCCAAACGCATTCTCCGATCAACCAATCAAAACCTCCTTCACATCCCCAAATCCCGCTACAAATGGAAGGGAGAACGAAGATTTGCAGTCCAAGGACCACGGCTATGGAACGCTTTTCCCACGGACATCCGCATGGAAGAAAACCATCGGGCCTTCAGGAAAAAACTTAAGACCCACCTCTTCTGATGGATCAGGACGTCACCGGATGCAAAGCGCCTTGAGGCGATTCAGTTCGCATTTGTAGCGCTATATAAGTTATTCACTCACTCACCCTAATACCAAAGATGGAGCACTGTTTACTCCCACTAATGCCAGAAAATGTTTCTTTTCCCGCTGGCCACAATCCGGCCCCTCTGAAGGACAGTAAATTGGTCCTTTGTTTAGAAAGTTTGGAGACCTCTGCACTAAATGATTGAGGGGGGGGCAGACAGAGGAGCTGGGCCAGCACAGAGACTAATTAGACACTCCCAGAAGAGCAGAGGGCTATGACACGCAAGGAGGGAAGAAGCTGTGCTAGGAAATTGACCCTTTTTAGAGTAGACGCATTTTCTAGCAAGTTCAAAGGCACGATTTAAGTCAATAAAAAAAATAATCAGGAAAAGGAAGCATTTTCTGCTTTTTTTTTTTTTTTTTTTCTTTTCTTTTTTGTACTTTTACCTGCATTTTTTTTTTCGTGATGTAAAGAGGGGCCCCTAGGTGATCATACAATATCCTGATTCGAGCATCTCTTACAACAGGTGGAATACCTACAGGTATTTACAATTGGCATTTGGACAGCAATCATTCCTTTTCCTCTAGATGTGGAACCGGAATTGTTGTGATGCCTACTTCTTTATATGTCGGCCCAGTTGGCGGTGTACTGGTAATATTGCGGCGGCACTGTGCCACATCCGCCGTTTTTTCCATGCCCTCATACAAAGAGCCCAGTCACACGTTGTGCCTTTCAGGACTGGCAGAGAAATCAAAGCCGTGTTATTAATGTGTTGCTGCTTACATAATCTCAGGGGTGACTTCTCCTGGAGACCAGATTATGTTATCGGCCCGCTTCTGCTATCATATGAACTGCTCGCTTGTGGGAAGCAGATGGCAGCCCGCTCTATAGATGCGTTCCCCTGCCATTTAATCGCAGGGTAGCCTCTTTGCCACCTCTCGCTTCCAATCCAGAGCTTCAATACAGCTACTGCCGCTGATTGGAAATTACAAACCCAAGTTCACCTTTAGAACACTTTCCACCTGTCATGTATGTTTGCTGTACATAATTTATTTTCTCATTTCTGTTTGTTTAAATCTCAGCCAAGGTCAAATATTGACTTAGCGTTGATGATCCCAGCTGCTGCCTGTTTTAATATCCTTGTTGAGGCACCAAAGTACCTATAAGAGGGCGCCAGTGGCCACCAGAAGAGCAGGTAATCAGTGCATCTGCCTGGGTGGCCATACATTGTATGATTTTTCTATCCGATCAATGTGCGATCCAATCAAAATGATAGAATCTGCAAACAATTGGCCGTAGCTTCCTATACAATCAGTTTAATACATAGGTGTGTTGCTTTGTGTCTGTTATAACAGACTGCAGTGCAGTTCTTAGTTTGTCTTCCATGTTCCTTAATAAATGTATGTGATTCTTCACATCACTGTGTCCTTGTAGCTCCATCTGCTTCTTCAGATGTTCCGGGTTCCCATGGGTGAAGTGTACACTGAATCCAATCATCTGCTAGAATCAACCTAATACTCTTCTTTCTTAAAAATCATGCCCCACCTACTGCATAATTGAATATAAATGCTGGAAATTAAAGTATATGTGAACCCTTATGCCTGTACACACGATGAGATTATCGGACGAAAGATCGTCCCCCTTTTTCTTTTTTATATGCTGGTCTCATATCCAGAATTAAGAATTTGCTAAAGAGACAAATTCTTGTACGACAGAATAAAAATTCAGAAATGATCTAATGTGTTGTAGTGTATTTGTATTGTATTTTTAAATGACAACTCTACTGATGTAAATGAAAATCGCGTGATTTGGTATCATATGAGAAAAATGTTCGATCTTGTCCCATTGGATCAACTGTTGTGATCGGGTTTTCCAAAGCTGTGTACTAACGATCAGACAATCAGACCACACCTGTTACTGAGTTACTGTTACCAGGTGAGTTTAAAGGAGCATCACATGCTTGAAACAATCTTATTGATCCGCAATTTAAAAGGGTGCCAAGAATTTGGACCAGCCCATTTTTGGAGTTTTGTGTGACATTATGTCTAATTTGCTTTTTTTCCTCCCTTTTTTTTTTTTGTTTTGTTCCAATACACACAAAGGGAATAAACGTGTGTATAGCAAAACATGTGTTACTGCAATACTTTTCTGTGAGAAATATTTGATTTTCTGGGGTGCCAACAATTTCTGCCGTGTGTGTGTGTGTACATATAAAATAGAAAGAGGGAAGCACTCACACTGCCACATCCGGATAGGTAAGGGGACAAAAAATTAGATTGCTCAGGAGGAGCAACCACGAGGTCGGATTTTAGGGGCAACACAATATTAGTGGGATAGTCAAAAAAATATATATTTATTACAAAAATGAGACATAGAAACAGTGTATTCAAAGAATTAAAAAAACATACAGATTTTAACAGTACGAGTCCCTTATGTGTTGTCTACGTGTTTCGCCGTGGGGCTTCGTCAGGTCAAACCGCGACGGGGTACAGAAAAGGGAACAAATCTCAATATCTTAGGAAACCGCCTTAGTGTAAGTAAATGCCCATCAAGGAGTACAGGCGGAGAGAGAGTACCAGAGGGTCATATGAGAGGTGATCACTCTACATAGAAAGGGTCTGTAGAGCAGTATATATTACCCTATGTAGAGTGATCACCTCTCATATGACCCTCCGGAACTCTCTCCGCCTGTACTCCTTGATGGGTGTTTACTTATACTAAGGCTGTTTCTTAAGATATTGAGATTTGTTCCCTTTTCTGTACCCTGTTGATGTTTGTCCTTACGAAGCCCCACGGCGAAACGCGTAGACAACACATAAGGGGCTCATACTGTTAGAATATGTATGTTTTTTTTTATTCTTTGAATACACTGTTTCTAGGTCTCATTTTTGTAATAAATATATATTTTTTGACTATCCCGCTACTATTGTGTTGCCTCTAAAGTCCGACCTTTTGGTTGCTCCTCCTGAGCAATCTCATTTTTTGTGTGTGTACATACATACATACATACATACATACATACATACATACATACATACATACATACAGTGCCTTTGCGAAAGTATTCGGCCCCCTTGAACTTTTCATCATTTTGCCACATTTCAGGCTTCAAACATAAAGATATAAAATTTTAATTTTTTGTGAAGAATCACCAACAAGTGGGACACAATTGTGAAGTGGAACGAAATCTATTGGATATTTTAAACCTTTTTTAGCAAATAAAAAACTGAAAAGTGGTGCATGCAAAATTATTCGGCCCCTTTACTTTCAGTGCAGCAAACTCACTCCAGAAGTTCAGATAGGATCTCTTAATGATCCAATGTTGTCCTAAATGACTGATGGTGATAAATAGAATCCACCTGTGTGTAATCAAGTCTCTGTATAAGGCTGGGTTCACACTGGTACGACACGACAGTCCTACAACTTTCATCCTACTTTGCTCTGCGACATCAGTCCTACATTGATCCTACATTAGTCCGACATCCATCAGATTTTCATGAACAGGATACTACTTTCATCCGACTTTGTACTAGTCTGACTTGTCCTTTGACCAATCAAAACAATCCATGGGTGAGATAAATTCCTTTTACTGCTGCTGTAATCACCATGTCGGATGTCAAATGTCGGATGGTTAGGACAAGGATCCTACTTTGATCCGACTTCAATGATATTCAATGGGCTGAAGTAGGACCAAAGTCGGACCAAAGTAGTACAGGGAGCATTTTCAAAGTCGGACCGACTTGTGTCGGACCAGTTAGGACGGCTCCCATAGGGAAACATTGATTTTCACACGTCATGCGACATGAGCTCCTAATGTTGGAGCGTTTGTCGCCCCAGTGTGAACCAGGCCTAAATGCACCTGCTCTGTGATAGTCTCAGGGTTCTGTTGAAAGCACAGAGAGCATCATGAAGACCAAGGAACACACCAGGCAGGTCCGTAATACTGTTGTGGAGAAGTTTAAAGCCGGATTTGGATACAAAAAGATTTCCCAAGCTTTAAACATCCCAAGGAGCACTGTGCAAGCGATCATTTTGAAATGGAAGGAGTATCAGACCACTGCAAATCTACCAAGACCTGGCTGTCCCTCTAAACTTTCAGCTCAGACAAGAAGACTGATCAGAGATGCAGCCAAGAGGCCCATGATCACTCTGGATGAACTGCAGAGAACTACAGCTGAGGTGGGAGAGTCTGTCCACAGGACAACAATCAGTCGTACACGGCACAAATCTGGCCTTTATGGAAGAGTGGCAAGAAGAAAGCCATTTCTCAAAGATATCCATAAAAAGTCTCGTCTAAAGTTTGCCACAAGCCACCTGGGAGACACACCAAACATGTGGAAGAAGGTGCTCTGGTCCGATGAAACCAAAATCAAACTTTTTGGCCACAATGCAAAACGATATGCTTGGCGTAAAAGCAACACAGCTCATCACCCTCAACACACCATCCCCACTGTCAAACATGGTGGTGGCAGCATCATGGTTTGGGCCTGCTTTTCTTCAGCAGGGACAGGGAAGATGGTTAAAATTGAGGGGAAGATGGATGCAGCCAAATACAGGACCATTCTGGATGAAAACCTGTTGGAGTCTGCAAAAGACCTGAGACTGGGACGGAGATTTGTCTTCCAACAAGACTATGATCCCAAACATACAGCAAAATCTACAAAGGAATGGTTCACAAATAAACGTATCCAGGTGTTAGAATGGCCAAGTCAAAGTCCAGACCTGAATCCAATCGAGAATCTGTGGAAAGAGCTGAAAACTGCTGTTCACAAACGCTCTCCATCCAACCTCACTGAGCTCGAGCTGTTTTGCAAGGAAGAATGGGCAAGAATTTCAGTCTCTCGATGTGCAAAACTGATAGAGACATACCCCAAGCGACTTGCAGCTGTAATCGCAGCAAAAGGTGGCTCTACAAAGTATTAACGCAAGGGGACCGAATAATTTTGCACGCCCCACTTTTCATTTTTTTCTTAGTTAAAAAAGTTTCAAAAATCCAATAGATTTCGTTCCACTTCACAATTGTGTCCCACTTGTTGGTGATTCTTCATAAAATATTAAAATTTTATATGTTTATGTTTGAAGCCTGAAATGTGGCAAAAGGATGAAAAGTTCAAGGGGGCCGAATACTTTCGCAAGGCACTCTACATACATACATACATACATACATACATACATAGTTACACACACGATACCAGATTGTACGAATATAAGGGGTGTACTCACTTTTGCGAGATACTGTGAGAAGAGAGGTTGGGGTCTAGAAACAGCAGTACAGCGATCTTCCCTGTGAATGGCTGTGCAGACGGGCATGTCAGCACAAGTCTGACCAAAGGTGGATAGTTGGACTGTTCTTCCACCACAGCCAGAAAACTGACTGTGCTGAGATAGATGTGCTCTCTTACCTAGAGTGGTCAGTTTTAAATGGGAAAGGAGGGGGACCTGCAGGATCTCCGGAGATATTATTACACACAAAGGAAGCAATACAAGGACAACGGGATACTTTTTAACACAAGCTCATATCAGGAATATGAAATTTTAGAGTAACACATTTAAGCATCTCTCTAAATTAAACATTTTGGCATATGTCATGTACTACATTGGTGCAATTGGATTGGTTGCTGTGGGCAACCAATCATGAATTGATACACGAATATAGGAGAAAATATGACGACAACCAACAAAGCACATTTGAACTCAAGGCGACGCCGTTGCCTTTGTTTAAATCTTTGTGCTTAACTCCACCCTTAATTTATTTTTTTATCTTTTAATTTAAAAAAAAAATCTACTTCTTCTTTTTTTTTTTTTTTTGGAGGAGGAAATGCATCTTTGACATTTAGGCTCTCTATTATATATTGGTTCTTGGGTAGAGAAGTGAGAGGAATTGTGTTCCCTGCCTATAGCAACTGATTGTCTTCTTGTTTATTTTCTAAAAGCTATAGACCGTGGATATGCAATTAGCGGACCTCCAGCTGTTGCAAAACTACAAGTCCCATCATGCCTCTGCCCCTGGGTGTCATGCTTGCTGCTGTCAGTCTCGCTATGCCTCATGGGACTTGTAGTTTGGCAACAGCTGGAGGTCCGCTAATTGCATATCCCTGCTATAGACTATAGCAGGCTGGTATATTGTTCTAGGCAATCCAGATATCTCTTCTATTACGTGCTGTGGATATGGGACAGCTTGGTAAAGGCACCGTGTCTTTGTTTAGCTCTGATGAATGTTTTTGTGTTTTTCAGTAATGTGGAGGATGTGTGCAGGTTCCCCGACCTCCCAGCTCGCAAGCAGCTCACCTACCAGGCCAAGCAACTTATCTCAAGAGAGATTGAGCTGGAGAAGATGAGGAGGTCAGAGGCCTTCCAGCAGGCACGCAACGCAGGAAGGGTAAGTGCTGAGGAACAGACATGGAGATGTGTTTTTACAAACAAGGTACTTTTGTGCCCAGCAACCCACCAAAGACAAGTTACCCACGTCGCTGCGGCCCTAAACTCAATGTATTATGGGAGAAATAAATGGGCTGCTATTGCTGATCTTCTGAAAATCCAGTTGACTGGCTACACTAAAAGCTTTCATGCTTTGAGTCCCTGAACTACTATGCACTTTTCCATACCAGAATACGCGTGGTCAGGGACTGGTAGTGTGGAAGCAAGAGAGACAGACCGCTAGCATGTTTGAAGGGAAAGGTTGAGTGACGGCCTACATATTTTTCTCTTGAATGTGTGAACTAGGCGAACTGCCCCTCCCATTGGTCTTAGGGCCAGTTCACACCAGACCCAGTTCCGTACAGTTTTGTGCACATTTTTTCTGCACAAAATGCATGCACAGTGTTTTCCATGTATTCCAATGGCTCTTGTTGGCTCTAGTTCACACCATGCAGTCAGTGTCAGGTGCGGAAACTGACCGGAAACTGACTGCATGGTGTGAACTAGCGCCAACAAGAGCCATTGGAATACATGGAAAACACTGTGCATGCATTTTGTGCAGAAAAACAAGCACACGGAACTGCGTCTGGTGTGAACTGGCCCTTATACTTTTGGGGACTGAAGTGTTACAATATTTGAATATTACCGTTCTACACCTAGAGGTTCACCCTTGCTACTAAGACACAGATGCTTATTTCATGGAAAAAAATCCAACAGAGAGCCGGGTCATTTCTAATGTCTGTGTTAAGTAGTTACTAAAGTACCAAGATCTCACCTTTTTTGGAGTCCCCTAGAGCTATAGGAAACCATTTAAAGGACAATGCTTGTTGGATTTGTTCCCTGATTCTGATCTGGACAAAAACTCTTTTAAGTTTATACACGAGACGTTGTTCGGTGCCAGGGGGTGGATACAGGCTGTACCCACCACTCTCGCTACCTGAATAACTGAGGTCAACAACACTCTACCTTATAAGAAGGTGATCTATACCAATAGAGGCTGTCTGGGTAAATACAATAAAATATGGGACAGATGGCTGCAGTCTACATCTCAGTGGCGGCCCTTGAGCGCCGGCCATCTGAGTCGCAGCGTCTGATTGGCCTTTAGAAGTGCCTATCAGAGCCAACAGGTTCTGATAGGCTTCCCGACTACAGCCTGAGGGCTGTAATCGGCTTCTAAATACCTAATGAGAGGACGCACAGGGGTGCGTTCCCTGGCCAATCAGGTTCACCGGGTCTGGTTACCGGTAACCTGATTGGCTGAAGTGACATCGAGGGCGGGAGAAGACATCAAGGACGGAAGAAGGACGGCGCTGACTCGAGGAAGGTAAGTGCAGGGCTGGGGGGGACAAACTGGCTGTATTATGGGGGAGAAACTGGCTGTATTATTGGGGGAGAAACTGGCTGCATTATGGGGGAGAAACTGGCTGTATTATTGGGGGAGAAACTGGCTGTATTATTGGGGGAGAAACTGGCTGTATTATTGGGGGAGAAACTGGCTGCATTATGGGGGAGAAACTGGCTGTATTATTGGGGGAGAAACTGGCTGCATTATGGGGGGAGAAACTGGCTGCATTATGGGGGGGGAAACTGGCTGCATTATGGGGGGGGAAACTGGCTGCATTATGGGGGGGGGGGAAACTGGCTGCATTATGGGGGAGAAACTGGCTGCATTATGGGGGGGGAAACTGGCTGCATTATGGGGGGGGGGGAACTGGCTGCATTATGGGGGGGGGAACTGGCTGCATTATGGGGGGGGGAACTGGCTGCATTATGGGGGGGGGGAAACTGGCTGCATTATGGGGGGGGGGAAACTGGCTGCATTATGGGGGGGGGGGGGAAACTGGCTGCATTATGGGGGGGGGGAACTGGCTGCATTATGGGGGGGGGGGGAAACTGGCTGCATTATGGGGGGGGGGAAACTGGCTGCATTATGGGGGGGGGGAAACTGGCTGCATTATGGGGGGGGGGGAAACTGGCTGCATTATGGGGGGGGGGAAATGGCTGCATTATGGGGGGGGGGAAACTGGCTGCATTATGGGGGGGGGAAACTGGCTGCATTATGGGGGGGGGAAACTGGCTGCATTATGGGGGGGGGGAAACTGGCTGCATTATGGGGGGGGGAAACTGGCTGCATTATGGGGGGGGGGAAACTGGCTGCATTATGGGGGGGGGGAACTGGCTGCATTATGGGGGGGGGGAAACTGGCTGCATTATGGGGGGGGGGAAACTGGCTGCATTATGGGGGGGGGAAACTGGCTGCATTATGGGGGGGGGGGAAACTGGCTGCATTATGGGGGGGGGGGAAACTGGCTGCATTATGGGGGGGGGGGAAACTGGCTGCATTATGGGGGGGGGAAAACTGGCTGCAGTATGGGGGGGGTGAAACTGGCTGCAGTATGGGGGGGGGGGGGGACTGGCTGCCTTATGGGGGGGGGGGAACTGGCTGCCTTATGGGGGGGGGAAACTGGCTGCCTTATGGGGGAGAAACTGGCTGCCTTATGGGGGAGAAACTGGCTGCCTTATGGGGGGGAAACTGGCTGCCTTATGGGGGAGAAACTGGCTGCCTTATGGGGGGGGGGGAACTGGCTGCCTTATGGGGGAGAAACTGGCTGCCTTATGGGGACAAACTGGCTGCATTATGGGGGAGAAACTGGCTGCATATGGGGGGGAAACTAGTGGCGTTTGGGCACAGTGGCGGCAATTGATGATTTTTTTTTTTTCAGTTTGTTTGCGCCCCCCCGAAAAATTTGAGCACCAGCCACCACTGCTACATCTACATGCACCACATAGGGATAAGACTCCTTAGCAAATGCATATGGTTTACGCAGTTTGCCAGAGTTCATTGTCTTTACCTAAAAAGAGGCTACGTAAAGGGCTAGGTCATGCTTGCTCTTATGTTTTTTCAGGACTGGCCCCATGTTTAAGGGTTTGTATATGTTATGTTGCGTTGGTCCTCTGCACTTCTTTTGGACATATAATGTATGCTGTGTTGCTCAATATATGTCTTTAAACTGGTTGTTTTGTACTAGTCTTGGGGTTTCTACCCAAATGTTTCTTCCTGATACCTATAGTCTTTATATGTATCCTGTGTGAACCTCAATAAACCTTGTTGGAAATAATAAAAAAAGAAATGAAAAAATCGCACCTGTACCGCTGAACAGAACCACATCGGAGTCCCGCGCCGAAACCGTGGTCGCATATATGTGAACGGAGCCTTAAGCCTCATACACATGATCCGATTGTTGGCAGGGGATTATTTGTTGACAGACTGTTGTCCTAGACTCTGACCATTCTGACAATTGTTGTCCAACTTTTGGCCAACAAATGTTGGATGGCAGGCTAGTAAATTTTCGGCATAGAACGGTCTGTTTTCGTATCGTCAGTAAACAAGTCCGTCACACAAAAATTGAAAGTACAAACACGCATTATCGGAATCAATGTTTACCAAACATGAAATTGGCAGAAGGGGCCCAAAGGGTGGCACTCGAGCTGAAATTCCTCGTAGTACGTCACTACGTTCGTGTTTGTTGGCCGACAGTTGTGTACCGTTAGTATGCAAGACCAGATCCAGGCACACACCCTTTGGACAAAAAGTTGACGCTCGGTTGGCCAACAATCGGATTGTGTGTACAAGACTTTAGGGAGGTCGATCTACAATGAAGGCACAATAACACGTTGGCTAGGTGTGGTCCTAGGCTGCTGCCTCTCCAATCGCAGTGAACGAGCCGTTCAACAGAGATTTGACTTTGGATATAAAGTTAGGTGCACCTGGTAGGAATGGTCAGCTTAAAATTAATATAAAATGTTTAGTACAGTCAACATGTTTCTGGGGAAGGGCCTTTATCTTCAGGGCTTAACCATATGGTTTGTAATTAAATTTACATATCAAAATGCCTATTCTGATGCCTAAAAGGGCCTGAGGCAGCCAGAGTATCCACATGTGTTTAAGTTCTGTCTCCTTTATTCTTTAATTACTGACATGTTACAGGGTGGTAATTTAGCCACACTTGTGGCGTTTTTGTAGCATGGTAAGCTGGAAATACTTTATTTGTATTGTGTTGTCACATCAGATGTTTTATTCTCAGATGTGCGGTTGCCCTTTTTTTTTTTTTGCTAACATTTTATGGTCATTCACAATATTGGCGGGATGGGGGGGGGGGGGGGGAGTGTGGAGCATTATTGACGTTGGTAGCTTTAAATATATATCCTCGTGAGACCTCAAGTGCAGAGGGAGAATTGCATCTACTACCTGTAGTCACCGTAGAGTATTAACGATTGTCAGGAGTCACCCGATGCATGCCAGGGGCTCCCTGCAGAACCACAGTTAAGTAACATGTTGATCCCAGAAGCCTCTCTGTTTACACAGTATCTCAGAGACCAGGCTGGAAAGACGCAAACAGACAATCTCGCTGGAATGTCTTTATCTTTGTACAGCAAACGTCAGCTGAAGGAGATGATGCAATATGAGGATAGAATAAAAAGAATCCATGCATATACATGTGTCCTGATTTATCAGAGTAATGGGATTGATCAATTTTTATTACATTTTATCTGCTAAATAATGGTAAGTTATAGGAATGGCTGTTGTCAGAAGGTAGGTCAACAAACCGCTTAAAAGTAAACCAGTCCTTACATCACACTTGCAAAACTTTTATCAGTAATAAAAATTCCCAAGAGATACTTATATATTGTTATTTGCACTTAGGGAGTCATTGATAAAAGTCTCTGCTTGAACCTGGGATACTGAGCTCTAATGCGTTCCCCTGCACATTTCTAATGTGTGCTGAAGTTGCTTCAAGCACCAAGAGACCAAAGTTGCTCGTAACTGTGTGGTGCATATGGGGGTGGTCCGGAGCTTGATTCTTTTAATCATTTAAATTGCATAATTGAGCCCCCAGAGTATCGAGACTACTTGGATGTTCTGCAAGAAAGCCATGTGAAGGTACTGCATGTAGAAGCACACATAGGCGATGGCTTTGTTTAGGCATGCCTGCAATTTGTAAAGTTGTATACAAGAACAAGCTCGTCAGTCTTCTTGGCTCCTCCTTCTTTAAACGGTCGTATTTGTATACACCGAACCATCGTGCCTGTTGGAAAACCCATTCTAATGCCAAGGGCATTATTCTTGGGGGGGGGGGGGGAGTGTAGTAGGCCTGTTAAATTTGAGACTGTATGGTGGATGAGAAGAGGTGGCTTGCAATCTGCTTTTTAATCCCAAATGTGTTTGGTAGGGCTGGGGGCGGAGCTTTGTGTATACCAAATGTGTCAAGCCATGTCGGACGGACCTGTTTGTTAATGAGACCTCTTGCTACCTTCAGGCGATCCCTGAAAACTCATCTCCTCAGGGAAGCCTATCACGTCTCCAACTAATCTTTTACCACTTCCATCAGCTCATTCCCCACAGTTACAACCTTTTGTACCACCTTCCCCACCCTATTAGATTGTAAGCTCTTCGGAGCAGGGCCCTCTTAATCCTCTTGTATTTTATTGTATTACAACTGTAGTGTCTCCCTTTTATATTGTAAACTGTTGGCGCTATATAAATCCTGTATAATAATAATGTCTTTTAGGGAGCTGTCTGTGCAGAGGGGCACAGTCATATTGAAATAGAAAGGAGCCTCCTCACACGGGGCGCCAAAAAACAAAAATAAATAGAAAGGAGCCTTCCCTAGACTGTTTCCACCTGGTTGAAATGGCACCTAGTGTCTAACATTAGGAGGGATGCCCATATAATGTACCATAGGGTCTGTTTATATGAGCTTTTGTTCATATTTCCACCATTCTTCGAGCCAGGAAGTCCATTTCTTGCTTTGTTTACTACCATACCTGGAAGGACCACTTCTCCAGGTGCAAATCTCAGGTTTTTCATCCTTGCAGGTGTTCTGTAGCTCGTATTTTGGCCTTCTTCCAACGTGGCGTGGACTGACATCTGGCCCTCGGCACCATAAAAGACCATTTTTCTGCTTTGGATGTTTTATTTCCATGCCCCCTGCCCTCCCTTTCTTTGGTTCGTTCTTTCCTTCAATGGGTTACTCTGGTTGCCCCTCCTTTTAGACCCCAGATTGATTCCTTTTTAATCTATTCGAGAAGTTCCTTTTATTGACCCTCTCAGGCCTTTTTGGTAGCCATCACCTCGGCTCACAGGGTGTCGGAGCTTGCTGCTTTTTCTTGTAAACAGCTGTTTTTAGTTCTTCCTGGGATAAAGGTGGTTCTCCGTCATCAGTTATGCTTTTTGCTGAAGGTTGTATCGACTTTTCATTTGAGGACATTGTTTTGCCTTCCTTACATCCTAGTCTGCCCTGTTTTTGCTGGTTATTTGTCTCCGTTCTCTCTAATACTGCTGACTACTAACTGAATGTGTTGCAGATGGGGTGGTTTGGCAACCAGCAGGGGCCGCTTCTGGGTTGTGTGGTAATCTTTTGGTTGTACCCAGCAGGGGCCGCTTCTGGGTTGTGTGGTAATCTTTTGGTTGTACCTAGCATCCTACTCCTGCAGGTGGTGAAAGACCCAATGGTCTCAATCTACTGACCCAGCTGTGTCCTTCAGAAAAAGATTTAATGGTGAATACAAGAATCGAATTTTCCTCTTATCCTCCTTACACATAACATTAGCTAAAGATAGTTTTCTATTTAAGATACCGTATATACTCGAGTATAAGCTGACCCGAATATAAGCCGAGGCACCTAATTTTACCACAAAAAAAATGGAAAACTTATTGACTCGAATATAAGCCTAGGGTGTCCATGTGCATGCCTCACTGTGCCCATGCCTCACTGTGCCCATGCCTCACTGTGCCCATGCCTCACTGTGCCCATGCTTCACTGTGTCCATGACTAGACTGACGTTTAACATGGGAGTCTATGGAAAGGGTGCCCGGCTTTGAAAAATCAGTCTTAGGTCTCCCGGACAACAAACTTTGCACACTTGTAGAGGAAGAGTGGGGCTACATGTGGCCGGTACTGGGTCCCCAAAGTCCGGGAGATCAGGTGCAAAAAGGTGACTCGAATATAAGCCGAGGGGGGCATTTTCAGCACAAAAAATGTGCTGAAAAACTCGGCTTATACTCGAGTATATACGGTACATTAATAATTTAGTTTATTCAGCATGAAATGGAGCTTAGTTATATAACATGAGGTTGTATATTCTGCAATATTTACATTTTTGGTAAACTCATTCAATGAGTCCAAGCTGAGGTAACATGCACTGCATTCACACAATTTTACAGTAACATTTCATGAGCTAAAACAAAAAGTTCAGTAATATTTATCCCATTGTTTTGTACACTGCAAACTGTATGATTGAATCGGTTCTGATATCCCTGTTTTACTAACCTGACAGCTTATTCTAAATAGGAAACCTTCATTTTGTTTGCAAATATTAAAGTTTCTAACTACCAGCAAGAATAAGTCCTTACATTACATTTAAAGAGCACCTGTCATTTCAGATCCATCATGGCAGCGCCTGTTGGTGGATATCCACTCACCTGCTGCCGCCACGTCCCTCACCTTGTCACTGCCGCATCACCAGCCGTCCTATTAAAGTGAATGGGACTGTCGGTGAGTCAACAGCGGGTCAGAGGAGGAGCCACTGTGGGACAGAGATGACAGTTGCTCTTTAAAAATGATGATTTCAATCGAGTTGATTTAAATCAAGCTTTTTTACTAGTGATTTAAATCCAATCCACCCTGGTTTGCGGTCTTCGGTAAACAGGTGGGTTTAAATTTTTTTAGGTTTCTGATGATATGGTTAACTCTTTGTGTTGTTGGACACCACCAGCCAGTCTCAAGAGGAGTCAGAGCAGCTCTTCCCTACAAATAAATTAAGGATTTATTCACTTTTATCGTTCAATTAAAGGATCAGTCCACACAAAAGTGATATTCCAGATATGGATAGGGCCTTGTAGGCTGAGGCAGTCCCTAAGTTCTTGTATATCTTCAATACTTCAGCATCGTGGTCTCGCTGCTATAATTCCTGGCTCTGTTCCTGTCCACCTAGGGGTTCTGGGTGTCCCTGCCTCACCTTTTTGTGTGCTTCAGATATATATAATTTTTTTTATTTTTTATATTATATTTAATAGGAAGAGTGGGTGCCTTTTCAAAATGGGCACCATCGGTGTGTTGGGTGCCCGAGAGGTATATCAAAATGTAAGGGGTTTAACGGCATCTACCAAACGCTTGTCAAGGAGTACTAACCCTATAATGGGCCTCCTAAGTCTTGGACTGCTCCCCCCCCCCCCTTCAATTAGAATACCCCAACTAGAAAAAAAAATCTATATACAGTGGAACCTCGGATTGTGAGTAACGCGGTTAACAAGCGTTTCACAATGGAAACACTGTATTTGGAAAAATCCTAACTCAGTTTGCGAGTGTTGTCTCACAAAACGAGCAAGATTCAGGCCAAAGCAGTGTGCAGTACCGCGTTTTTGGCCTGATGTGGGGGGGCGCCCGAGCCGTTCGGAAATGCTCAGAAAGAAATACTACGTTGCCGAGCCTTTCCGAGGTCAGCCGAGGTGTCCTCTGGCCTTACCAGCTGTTTCCGAGGCTCTCCGGCACAACCCCCCCGCCTCTGGCCGCATGCGGTTATGCATACCATTGAAGTCAAGGCGGGACAAATTATTTTTGTTTCCATTGACTTCAATGGGAAAACTCGCTTTGATATGCGAGTACTTTTGGATTCCGAGCAATCTCCTGGAACGGATTATGCTTGTAATCCGAGGTTCCACTGTACATGCTTTTGGCTTTTTTTTTTGCCATCTTCTTGCTGGTCGTGTGATGTGCAGAGTCCTCTTCAATATTTGACAGTGCTTTATGTAATGATGTGGGCGCTGTTCTCTGCATCATTCTCCTGTCAGGCTGGCTTGGTTGTTGGCAGGAAGTGGGTTGAATGACACTGGGGTGTCATTCAGTTCAGAAGACGATTGGTGTAGGACCTCCGAGTGCTTTTTGCTGGGGCAAGTGCCAAAGTGAAGGTAAGTTATGCAGTAAAGACTGTTTGGTTTTTTTTTTTGTGTTTGGTTTTTTCCCCCCAATATGTTTTGTGATTTGGATTTTTTTTTCTAAATAAAAACTGGAGTTCCCCTTTAAAGTGTTTTTTTGAAACAAATAATTTATAGCTAGCCGTACTTCTGTTTGTAGAAGCACTGCTGACAGCATCACCCAACAAAATGCATCATTAAAACCGATCTGTAGGAGAAAATTAGCATAATCCCATTTACATAGCCTGGGGGATGTTGTCTTGTATGGATAGAATTTTGCATAGCAGTTTATAGTTTTAGTTCTGTGCAATTTTGTATAACCGTGTTTCTCTGCGCACTGATCAGGTAGGTACTGATTCATTCTAGAACGTGGCTCGTCACCGAAAATGATGTACAGCTCAACCATGGAGACCTTTCAGGTTATTCTTCCTTTTTTGGTTTCCAAGTCCTGCTTGAAATAAGCCATGGTTTCCATACACTGCACTGATGATGGCCAACAATGTCTGAAAGAACTAGATGCCGTTTTTGAGAAATGGTTCTGTAATGTTTTGCTCTGTCTGTTCTGTAAAGCCTCTCGCTATTCCATTTGCAAAGCTGGCCCAGGGGATAGTTTGCATGGCTTCATCCACTATCCTTAATATGGATTTAATCCTTTTATTTGTGGGCTTTGTGATGAAAGTAAAGCATGCCTTAAGCCTGGTACGCAAGAATATTATTTTTTTCCTGCTGTGTTAAATAAAATTAAAAAAAGATGGCTGTACATTTAGTTTTTTTTTTCTCCAAACTCCAGTCCAGGTTTTTTTCGACTTTTATAAAAAAAAAAATATATATTAAAACAAAAAAATAAAATAAAGGTGTGCTGCTTAAAAAAAAAGTGTAAAAAATAGCCCCTCAAGTGGCTACTGCATTCAGATCGCTTTTCAAAGAGTATTTGACAGGCGGGTTTTTTTCCCCAGACTCCAGTCCGGGTTTTTTTTTCCCGAGACTTCAGTCCGGGTTTTTTTTCCACCAGTCCGGGTTTTTTTTCCCCCTAGACACTCCAGTCCGGGTTTTTTTTCCCCCTAGACACTCCAGTCGGGTTTTTTTTTCCCCCCAGACACTCCAGTCCGGGTTTTTTTTTCCCCCAGACACTCCAGTCCAGGTTTTTTTTTTCCCCCAGACACTCCAGTCCAGGTTTTTTTTTCCCCCAGACACTCCAGTCCAGGTTTTTTTTCCCCCCCAGACACTCCAGTCCAGGTTTTTTTTTTCCCCAGACACTCCAGTCCGGGTTCCCCCCCCCCCCCGACACTCCAGTCCGGGTCCCCCCCCCCCCCCCCGACACTCCAGTCCGGGTTCCCCCCCCCCCCCCGACACTCCAGTCCGGGTTCCCCCCCCCCCGACACTCCAGTCCGGGTCCCCCCCCCCCGACACTCCAGTCCGGGTCCCCCCCCCCCCCGACACTCCAGTCCGGGTCCGTCCCCCCCCCCCGACACTCCAGTCCGGGTCCCGTCCCCCCCCCCCCCGACACTCCAGTCCGGGTCCCGTCCCCCCCCCCCCCCGACACTCCAGTCCGGGTCCCGTCCCCCCCCCCCCCCCGACACTCCAGTCCGGGTCGTCCCCCCCCCCCGACACTCCAGTCCGGGTCGTCCCCCCCCCGACACTCCAGTCCGGGTCCCCCCCCCCGACACTCCAGTCCGGGTTCCCCCCCCCCCGACACTCCAGTCCGGTTCCCCCCCGACACTCCAGTCCGGGTTCCCCCCCCCCCCCCCCCCCGACACTCCAGTCCGGGTTCCCCCCCCCGACACTCCAGTCCGGGTCCCCCCCCGACACTCCAGTCCGGGTCCCCCCCCCGACACTCCAGTCCGGGTCCCCCCCCCGACACTCCAGTCCGGGTTCCCCCCCCCGACACTCCAGTCCGGGTTTCCCCCCCCCCCCCCGACACTCCAGTCCGGGTTCCCCCCCCGACACTCCAGTCCGGGTCCCCCCCCCCCCGACACTCCAGTCCGGGTCCCCCCCCGACACTCCAGTCCGGGTCCCCCCCCCCCCGACACTCCAGTCCGGGTTCCCCCCCCCCGACACTCCAGTCCGGGTCCCCCCCCCCCGACACTCCAGTCCGGGTCCCCCCCCCCCCGACACTCCAGTCCGGGTCCCCCCCCCCGACACTCCAGTCCGGGTTCCCCCCCCCCCCGACACTCCAGTCCGGGTTCCCCCCCCCCCGACACTCCAGTCCGGGTTTCCCCCCCCGACACTCCAGTCCGGGTTTCCCCCCCCGACACTCCAGTCCGGGTTCCCCCCCCCCAGACACTCCAGTCCGGGTTTTTCCCCCCCCCCCCCCCAGACACTCCAGTCCGGGTTTCCCCCCCCCCCCCCCAGACACTCCAGTCCGGGTTCCCCCCCCCCCAGACACTCCAGTCCGGGTTTTTCCCCCCCCCCAGACACTCCAGTCCGGGTTCCCCCCCCCCCCCCCCAGACACTCCAGTCCGGGTTCCCCCCCCCCCCCCCCCAGACACTCCAGTCTGGGTTTCCCCCCCCAGACACTCCAGTCCGGGTTCCCCCCCCCCCCCCAGACACTCCAGTCCGGGTTTCCCCCCAGACACTCCAGTCCGAGTTTCCCCCCAGACACTCCAGTCCGGGTTTTAAAAAAAAAAAATTAATAAAGGTGTGTTGCTAAAAATAACCCCTTAAGTGGATACTGCATTCAGATCGTTTTTCAGAGAGTATTTGACAGGCAGGTTTTTTCTCAACACTCCAGTCCGGGTTTTTGAAAAAAAACTACAGACTGGCCAGCTCAAGACTCTGTTGTGCTTTACACTCGTTTACTGGGGTTTTTGTTTTTTCTCAGCCTACCTCATCATAACCTGATTGTTCCATCTGGCCTTAGGGAAGGAAATTGGAACATCATGCATCATATTGTCCTCCTTGACAATCTATCTATAAAATAGTTACTTTATTCTTGGCCTAATTAATTTCCCGGACATTAAAATCTGAAGGGGCTGCACTTGCCACCATATCCCTTGTGGCACGGAAGACTATTTTACATAAGTGGAGCTACCCAGAAGCCCTACTATATCTTTTGTTATAGCCAAATGATCCTGTTTATCGCAGGGAATAGGTGAAGGCCTCCATGCATAAGGAATTACGGGTTCAACATTTTGGGAATCTTTCATTCAAACCTTGCCTGCAGAAACTCAAAAATCTATAATACAATCCTTTCAACATACTCAATGGTATCTATCCAGACTCCTAGCCATACTGTATATTGACTTTCTTGAATTAACTTGTTGGCCAAATGTTGCAGCCATTGTTCTTGTTAATTGCATTCTTACAATAAAATGTCATTTAAAAAAAATTAAGAAATTACTTTATTCTTCTCTAAATTACTGGCAAACTGTGCAGCTCTTTTCAGAATACAGACACATTGACTTCAGTTCCTTCCCCCAAAGTTGCTTACAGTCTATTACTCCCATCACACATTTCTATATAATCTAATTTTGATGGAAGTCAGGCAGGATGTTTGTGGAAGGAACTCATATAGACAAATTCTATGATGATGCCCACGAGCATCGGAGCTTCAGGGACGATCGTGGTGCTCACCTCTGTGTGAGTCTGCATATCTGAAAAACTTACACCCCATGCACACGAGACGCTGTTATTTGCTGTTGAACGCGCGTTCAGAGGCAGTTGGACGCTTTTTTCAACTGCTCCTGAACCCATTCAATGTTATCCTATGTGTCCATGCACACACTCTCGTTTTTTGGCGTTTACAAGCAGTTGCGTTTAACCTCGTTTTTCCAGAAGCAAAAAAATGGGTTCAGACGCAAAAGTTTTCACGTTTCAGACGCTAAACGCGGTACCGGCGTTTTGCCGCGTTTGCGTTTATAAGCGTTTTTAAAGGTGACCTATTTTTTAACATTAGAAATCTCAAAAATGATGGCAAATGATGAAAAACTATTAAAAAATATAAAAGAAAACTGTAATTGCTTGCATTGCATTGTGGACAATCCACAACTTGTGGCAGGTAAAGTGGCAAGTGGACAATCAACAACTTGTGTCAGGTGATGTGGCCAGGTGACGTGGCCAGGTGACGTGGCAAGTGGACAATCCACAGCTTGTGGCAGGTGACGTGGCCAGGTGACGTGGCAAGTGGACAATTCACAACTTGTGGCAGGTGATGTGGCACGTGATGTGGCCAGGTGACGTGGAAAGTGGACAATCCACAACTTGTGGCAGGTGACGTGGCAGGTAATGTGGGCAGGTAACATGGCTAGGTGACGTGGCAAGTGGACAATCCACAACTTGTGGCAGGTGACGTGGCCAGGTGACATGGCAAGTGGACAATCCACAACTTGTGGCAGGTGACGTGGGCAGGTAACGTGGCCAGGTAACGTGGCCAGGTAACGTGGCAAGTGGACAATCCACAACTTGTGGCAGGTGACGTGGCACGTGATGCGGCAAGGTGACGTGGCAAGTGGACAATCCACAACTTGTGGCCAGGTGACGTGGCCAGGTGACGTGGCCAGGTGACGTGGCCAGGTGACGTGGCAAGTGGACAATCCACAACTTGTGGCAGATGATGTGGCAAGTGATACGCTAAATACATGTACACTGCTGCTCTCTCAGCTGCTGCTACTCACTCTGGTCTCACAAACTGGCTGAAATGGTTAAAATTTACTGTTTTTTGAGCTTAGGGAGGGTCTATGATGAAACGCTTATAAACGCAAACGCGGTTAAACGCCGCTAAACGCGGCAAAACGCGCGTTTATAAACGCCGGTTTCAGCGTTTAAAAACGTGTGTTCAGCAGAGTTTGCACCTGCGTCTCGTGTGCATGGGGCCTTAGGATTGTTGTGACATCGGTAAATCTTAATATCTCTTTGCCAGGAAGCTGCCAGCAAAAAGGAAGAAAAGAACAGTGAAAAGACTGCAGTCAAACCTGTGGCCAAACCAGGACTATTAAACCATGAGAAACGCCTTGAGAATATCATAAAGAAGACGCCATTTGAGGAGAAGGTAGAGCGGTCTTGTGGCTGTCAGTATAAAATATCCTGAATTTTTTCTTATAACTTGTATCGAGGTCAAAAAAGACAGTTTAGTTTTCATTGGACTACTGCTACAGCTGGATTATACCAAGTGTAGCATTGCTTGAGGGTGGGACTGCATTCTCTCTCACATGATACTTTGCTAGGCTGGCTGCCTTCTCTAAGGGCCCTTTCACTAATCCGTTTTTCTTCTGTTTCTTTGCCTGAATGAAAGCTCAAGAAAAATGCTCGAGCATTAAATCCTATGGAACTCTTCACACCACTCAGTTGCATTTTTAACAGTCTTGCATTTTTAAAAGGCGACGACCTTTTTGGCGTATGTTTGCTGCTTGCAGAATGTTTTTTTTTTTTTTTTTACCTTAAAGTGTTACTAAACCTAAAGACTATTTTACCTTAATGCATTGTTTGCATTAAAGTGGAGTTCCACCCCATTTGTCTCCCCCTCTGGTGCCACATTTGGCACCTTTAGGGGGAGGAGAGAGCGATCATGTTCCCACTTCCAGGAGTCACAGCCGCGGCTGTTGACATCACCGCTCAGCTCCCTCCTCCTTCCAATGCCGCCAGGCCAATAGGAGAGAGGAACGGAGCCTCGCGCATGCGCAGTAGGTTTCCCGGTGTGAAGCCATAAGGCTACCCTGCCAGGTTCCCTTACTAGCAATGGCAGCGGCAGCACCCGATAGCTGATGGAAACATCAGCTGCGGTGCGGACATCGCTGTACCCAGGACAGGTAAGTGTCCTATTAATAAAAGTTGGCAGCTGCAGTATGCGTTGCTGCTGGCTTTGAATTTTTGCAGCGCTGGGCGGACCTCTGCTTTAGGGTAAACAATTTCAGTTTCTCTGTGCCCTCTTCCCGTGTGTGAAGGGGAAGAGAGGGGAGAAGAGATCAGCACTGTTCATGGCTGCATCTATTCTCCCCTCTTTACACACCATTTGAGCAGCAGCAGGAGCCATTGGCTCTTGCTGCTGTCGATCAGATGCAGTGAAGAAGTGGGGGGGTGGGCCTAACTCCCGCTTTGTAAGTCTATGGAGCGCGGCTCCATAGACACACAGGTCGGGAGCGCACAGACTACGCTCTCCCCATAGCCAGCGGCTGGCTATGGTAGTCCTAGAAAGAAGAGGAGCCAAGGTCACCGCTGGGGACCTGAGAAGAGGAGAATCGGGGCCACTCTGTGTAATACCACTGCACAGAGCAGGTAAGTAGAACATGTTTGTTATTTTAATTAAAAAATATATATATATATGACTTTAGTAACACTTTAATGCATAGAATGCATTAGGTAAAAAAAATTACTTCTGCCTTTTTATTACGACTTTGCAAGAAAAAAAAAGGGGGCGTGATATTTGCAGGATTTAATTTTACCCGCCAATCTTGTGTCCGTTGCGATAAGTTCTGGTGATTCTTTAAGTAGCTTGATTGAGCTAAAAGTACCCACCTAACCTTAAGAAATGTTACTGATTTGGATTTTCTTTTCTCGTTTTTGCAGCCCGAGAAGGATTTCTTTGGCCGGCAGATAGTGAAAAAGGTGGTTTCCACGGCTCCAGGTAAGTACACAAACCCTTTTTTTCTGAATGGCACAGAGCAGGTTCAGGTATTGATACATCCCTTCCTGATACATCCCATCCCCATCTTGCCATTCCTGCTTGGTAAATCAATGTAGTTGATGGTCCCTCCCTGGGGTAGCTGGAATTGTCACTCACATGACAGAGAGATAACATTGTATAGACACTACAGCCATCTGTCCATGTCTGCTATGGATATGGAACTCTGTGTGTCCGACGGATAACTATATTTTTCCACAGCAGCCAGTCAGACAAACTTGCAATCTTCTAAGGAAAGTTTAACTGTGTTTTTTGATACATGAATACAACCTACAGTATGAAGGTAGATCCAAACCCAATACCAAAATCACATATAAAATGTAACATGTTTCTGTAATAAATAATGTCTGGTGATCCTGCCATGAAGGTCCTTGTTCAGGGAACTTCTGTGATGGAGTAACAACTGGCTTCCAGTTTCACTTCTGTGTTGTCTCCTGATCACATTTGCCCGTACCAAAGGCTGCAAATGGCCATATCGACACCTAAATCTAACCAATATCAACACACATTGCACAGGAATAGTCCACCGTTGTCACATCAGGAAGCCAGTCTAGAGTACTGATGTGAGGGCCAGTTCACACCACAAAAATGCACTCTGGATACGTTCCGTGTCTGTTTTTGATTACAGTTCATGTGTTTTTGTTTTTTTTATACAATTTACTATGTTCCAGTTCTGTGCAGAAAAAAATGCAGCACCAGAAACTAACTGGAACTGACTGCACTGGTGTGAACTAGAGCCATTGGAATACATGGAAAACACTGTGCATGCATTTTTTGTGCAGGAAAAAAAGCGCACAAAACTGCATCTGGTGTGAAGTAGCACTGAGGCCAATGCTGGAGCGAATGCATGTAGACAGGAAGTGGCTAAAAGACTGCAAGAGATTGCAAAAAAGGTGAACATGGTATTTTATAAGAAAAAAATAAAAACGTGGCAATTAAAGTGATATTAAATGTTCCCGTTTTTTTTAAAGTAACAAACATGTCATACTTTACGTCACTGTGCAGTTCGTTTTGCACAGTGGCCCCGAACCTTCTGTTCTGGGATCCCACGGCGGCTCTCGCAGCATCAGATAACCCCCTCTGGGAAGCTCTCTCCCGAGGAGGTTACCTTGCGGTCGCGCTCCTGTGTCATACACTGGCGTCCATAGACGCCGAGTGTATGACTCGCGCCCGTATCATTGGATTTGATTGACAGCAGCGGGAGCCAATGGCTGCACTGCTATAAATCTATCTAATAAAGAGCGGAGAACTCTTAGAGAGAGCGACGTGGAATCGCGCCCACGGAAATTCAGGGCTCAGGTAAGTAAAACGGGGGGCCGCACACTGCAAGGTGTTTTTTTACCTTAATGCATAATATGCATTAAGGTGAAAAAACACGTAGGTTTACAACCCCTTTTACAGTGCTTTGGCAAACAAAAGAGTTGCATTCACTCAGGATTAGCACCACTTTTATTCAAGCAGAAAAAATAGTTCCCCGTGGGATTTGGACTATACCGGCACTTGGGTATAACATCATAAAGTAAAAAATATTTATTGTTGATGCATGATTATAACATGGAGTATACATTACAATAGCAGCTGATGGTACAACTTATGCAACAGTGGTGATGTGCGTGAGATATCCTTCACCCGACGCGTTTCAGAGTCTGTTATAGACGCTCCTTCCTCAGGGGTAGGCAAGATATCAAATCTCTACAAGTACAGAAAATCAATACTCCTACATGTATCTACACCATGATTAGGTATGTATATTTTTTCATTTTAAACTTACAGTAGAACATGTAGAAACAAACACAGCACAGCCATAGGAAGTTGCTGCCCTTCTCGTCCCCATCAAATGTAGGCTCAGATTTATATAAAATGAACATCAATATTCAAAGCGTCATAGAGATCCCCCAAAGGGGCTCACTGGGTTTGGATTCTTTTCACACCCAGGAAATTCCCTTGGGGGGGGGGGGGGGGGGTCCCTATGACGTTATGAATATTGATGTCCATTTTATATAAAACTGAACCTACATTTGTTTGATGGGGACGAGAAGGGCGGCAACTTCCTATGGCTGTGCTGTGTTTCTGTTTTTAACCTACATGGAGTGACTGCATGTATTCAACTGTAAAAACTGTATGCAAGTTTAAAATGCAAAAATATATGTAGCGCCCATCCCAAACGGTTGGGATGCTATTCAAATTTAGAGGGATGTCTGAGCCAGTATTTAATTACACTTAAATTTGCCTCTGTCTCAGTTGTGGTTTGCCTGGTAGTGATTTTTACCCTTTTGCCTGTAGGTGGCGTTACCACCTCAGGCACTTGTTGGAATACAGGCACATTATGGTATATTGAGTGGCCCCTCTTGGCAGTGGTATAGTGGGAGTGGTTAACCTGCTGTGCCTGCTGGGAGGGGACACTTAAGGGACAGACGCCATTGATTGGGGTTCGCTGCCGCCCTCCGGGCGCGAGGTGTGTGTGTGTGTGTGTGTGTGTGTTCCTGGTCTCGGGGCCACGTTGGCCCGAGGCTGCATCGCTAGTCTGGCTGGGCCCTATATCCAGAGAAGGGATCCCAAGCTGTCCATCTAAATGGAGAGAAAGCATCTTAATGAAGGAGACCAGGGAGGTCCTGCCCTGGAGGAGACCGGCACAACACTGCTGTCTCGGGTAAGGCCTGGCAACTTTATTAAGGAGGGATCCATTACACTACAAGCCCTGCAGTTCGCTGGATTGGCTTAAAGGCTCTTTAACCTGTAAGGCTGGAAGTTTGGGACTTTGAAATCCTGTGGCAGAGGATTCCTGGACTATCCATTTGCTCAACTTCAAAAGGTCTGTGGCAGAGACTGTCCTGTTGTTGATCCGTGTGTCATCCCGGCTGCTAGGCCATGTGAGAGAGGACTATCCGGGTGAGCAATACCCACTCTAACATTGAGAGTGGTGAGTGACTTTGGACTTCTACCTTTGTCAACTTTTGTGGCGAGTGCCTGAACCTTCCCCTACTCTTCTATACCTTCTACTTCTCAAAGTTTACTGCATAAAAAAAATAAAGCCTAATGTTTGAGGGTTTTACATCTGTGTGGACATTGCATTACTACAGACTTTCCTACCCGGACAACGCAGCTGAAGAGCCAACGTGCAAAACCCAAAACTAATCAGTGGCCCTGAAGAGGATATTTCTACATACCTAATCATGGTGTATATACATGTACGAGTATTGATTTTCTGTACTTATATTGTAGAGATTTGATATCTTGCCTACCCCTGAGAAAGAAGTGTCTATAGCAGACTCTGAAACGCGTCGGGTGAAGGCTATCTCATGCATATCATCACTTTTGCATAAGTTGTACCATCAGTTGTTGTAATGTATACTCCATGTTATGTGTTTTAATTATGCATCAATAAATATTTTTTACTATGTTATACCTATCTAAGTGCCGGTAAAGTCCAAATTCCAAGGGGAACTGTTTTTTACGCTTTATACTTAGGATGTTGGCACTATGAATCAATCACTGATATTCTCTACACTTTTTTATTCAAGATTCACAAATTTTTCTATTCAAACATTGTGTGGAAAATTGGGTGAATCTTGGGTCAAAATACTGCAATACTCCTCTTCAATCTAGAACTCCCCCGCAGTTTTCTGCCACTAGATGTCCTCCGTCTTCCACATCGATTGAATGCCAGTGTTATTCTGAGCCCAGGTCCAGTGGTGTATTTAGGTTTTGTGCTGCCCTAGGCCTGACTAAATTCATGCACCCCCTAATTTAAATACGACCCACCCTTCCTGTCAAAGCCACACCCCTTCCTATTTAAGACCCGCCCTATCATCTGTAAACCACATCCCTTCCAGACCTCCGCCCCCTCCATCTCCCCCTAGCAGCAAAAATACCCCCTTTCAGCACAAATCCTCGCCCTCATATACTGTAACCCCTTCCAGTAAAAATCCCCCTTCTCAGCACAAACCCTTGTCTTAACCTTCCCTATGCCAGCACAAATCCCCCTCTTAGCACAAATCCTTCCCCATCTCCCCCTCCCAGCATAAATCCCCCCTCCCATCACAAATCCTCCCCCATCTACCCCTCACAGCATAAATTCCATCTCTCAGCATAAATCCTTCCCCCTCCCAGCATAAATCCACCCTCCCGTCACAAATCCTCCCCCATCTACCCCTCCCAGCATAAATCCTCACTTTCAGAAAAAAAATATCCCCCCTCATCTCAAACCTGTGCCTTCTTCTCTCCCCTCCCAGTACAATTCCCCCCCCCCCCCCCCAGCACTTTCTCCTGTTCTGTAGGAGCAGCCTGCTCTGCTTGGACTTGTAGTACCCTCTGGTGGGCTGAGATATGCTAGACTCCTATGCTGGGACTTGCAGTGCACTCTGGGGGGGCTGAGATATGGCAGCCTCCTATGCTATGACTTGTAGTGCCCTAGACTACAGGGGACTGAAGAATGGCAGCCCACTCTGCTAGGACTTGTAGTGCCCTCAGTGGCGGAATGAGGATTCCTCAGCCCCCCCCCCCCTAGTCTAAGGCACTGCAAGTCCCAGCATAGGAGGCTACCATATCTCAGCCCCCCAGAGTGCACTACAAGTCCCAGCAAAACGGGCTGCCATATTTCAGCCCCCAGAGTGTACTACAAGTCCCAGCAAAACGGGCTGCCATATTTCAGCCCCCACAATGCACTACAAGTCCCAGCACAACGGGGCTGCCATATTTCAGCCCCCACAGTGCACTACAAGTCCCAGCACAACGGGGCTGCCATATTTCAGCCCCCAGAGTGTACTACAAGTCCCAGCAATACGGGGCTGCCATATTTCAGCCCCCACAGTGCACTACAAGTCCCAGCAAAACGGGCTGCCATATCTTAGCCCCCCAGAGTGCACTACAAGTCCCAGCAAAACGGACTGCCATATTTCAGCCCCCACAATGCACTACAAGTCCCAGCACAACGGGGCTGCCATATTTCAGCCCCCACAGTGCACTACAAGTCCCAGCACAACGGGGCTGCCATATTTCAGCCCCCACAGTGCACTACAAGTCCCAGCAAAATGGGGCTGCCATATTTCAGCCCCCAGAGTGCACTACAAGTCCCAGCAATACGGGGCTGCCATATTTCAGCCCCCAGAGTGTACTACAAGTCCCAGCAATACGGGGCTGCCATATTTCAGCCCCCACAGTCCACTACAAGTCCCAGCAAAACGGGCTGCCATATCTTAGCCCCCCAGAGTGCACTACAAGTCCCAGCAAAACGGACTGCCATATTTCAGCCCCCACAATGCACTACAAGTCCCAGCACAACGGGGCTGCCATATTTCAGCCCCCACAGTGCACTACAAGTCCCAGCACAACGGGGCTGCCATATTTCAGCCCCCACAGTGCACTACAAGTCCCAGCACAACGGGGCTGCCATATTTCAGCCCCCACAGTGCACTACAAGTCCCAGCAAAATGGGGCTGCCATATTTCAGCCCCCAGAGTGCACTACAAGTCCCAGCATAGGAGGCTGCCATATCTCAGCCCCCCAGAGTGCACTACATGTCCCAGCAAAACGGGGCTGCCATATTTCAGCCCCCACAGTGCACTGCAAGTGCCAGCAAAACGGGGCTGCCATATTTCAGCCCCCACAGTGCACTGCAAGTGCCAGCAAAACGGGGCTGCCATATTTCAGCCCCCACAGTGCACTGCAAGTGCCAGCAAAACGGGGCTGCCATATTTCAGCCCCCCACAGTGCACTGCAAGTCCCAGCATAGGAGGCTGCCATATCTCAGCCCCCCCAGAGTGCACTACAATTCCCAGCATAGGAGGCTGCCATATCTCAGCCCCCCAGAGTGCACTACAAGTCCCAGCAAAATGGGCTGCCATATCTTAGCCCCCCAGAGTGCACTACAAGTCCCAGCAAAACGGGCTGCCATATCTTAGCCCCCCAGAGTGCACTACAAGTCCCAGCAAAACGGGACTGCCATATTTCAGCCCCGCCAGAGTGCACTACAAGTCCCAGCAAAACGGGCTGCCATATTTCAGCCCCCACAGTGCACTACTAGTCCCAGCACAGTGGGGCTGCCATATTTCAGCCCCCACAGTGTACTACAAGTCCCAGCAAAATGGGGCTGCCATATTTCAGCCCCCAGAGTGCACTACAAGTCCCAGCATAGGAGGCTGCCATATCTCAGTCCCCCAGAGTGCACTGCAAGTCCCAGCATAGGAGGCTGCCATATCTCAGCCCCCCCAGAGTGCACTACAATTCCCAGAATAGGAGGCTGCCATATCTCAGCACCCCAGAGTGCACTACATGTCCCAGCAAAACGGGGCTGCGATATTTCAGCCCCCACAGTGCACTACAAGTGCCAGCAAAATGGGGCTGCCATATTTCCGCCCCCCAGAGTGCACTACAAGTGCCAGCAAAACGGGGCTGCCATATTTCAGCCCCCACAGTGCACCACAAGTGCCAGCAAAATGGGGCTGCCATATTTCCGCCCCCCAGAGTGCACTACAAGTGCCAGCAAAACAGGGCTGCCATATTTCAGCCCCCCAGAGTGCACTACAAGTGCCAGCAAAACGGGGCTGCCATATTTCAGCCCCCACAGTGCACTACAAGTGCCAGCAAAATGGGGCTGCCATATTTCCGCCCCCCAGAGTGCACTACAAGTGCCAGCAAAACAGGGCTGCCATATTTCCGCCCCCCAGAGTGCACTACAAGTGCCAGCAAAACGGGGCTGCCATATTTCAGCCCCCAGAGTGCACTACAAGTCCCAAAAAAACGGGGCTGCCATTTTTCAGCCCCCCAGAGTGCACTACAAGTCCCAGCAAAACGAGGCTGCCACCAGTACTCCAAACACAGTATGAGGAGACTGCACAGCCTTCCACCCCCTCCCATACACTCACTCCTTGGCTCCCCACTCTCCTCTTACAACGGTGTCCTCTTACCTGAGTCTGGGCTGCATGGTGAAGCAGTGGACGGGATTTCCCGATGTCTGAAGAAGACACATGCAGGCTCCCATACCCCGGCTCAGCACACAAGGCTGCAGATAAACTCTGTCACTGGTCAGGCACCTCAGTGGCTGTGGGCGGCGGTTGCGGCCGCCAACGCCATGTGTGTGCACACGGGAGGCTGTATGAGCGGGAGGAGGCCGCAGGAGCCGGGACTCAGGAGGACAGGTCGGGGGGGATGTTTTTGTGCAGGGGGGTGGCTTTTTTTGCCGCCCCCTGCAAAGTGCCGCCCTAGGTCTGGGCCTTGTCGGCCTAGGCCAAGACACAGCACTGCCCAGGTCGTCATGGATTTACTCTTCGGTGAAGCATCATCATGCAGCTTGGGCTGCACTGAACAGCGCTGTCACATTTTCCAATTTCAGCCGTTAAAGTCTGAAAATGCCTGCTCTGCTATAGCCCATGATTGTTCCATTTCAATCCCTTATTAGGTAATGAAGCCAGGGGCACAATGGCAGAGCTTGCTGCTTTTAATAAAAAGTGTTCTGCAGCTCCCCGCTTTGTCCTTGTATGTGCATTTTAAGATGGGATCTTCGTTGTTCAAGCTTAATACATTATAGCAGGTCTACTTTTAGTAGTACAGTAATATCACATTTTTTTTGTCATTTTGCTTCACATGAAATATAATTTTTTTTTTATCCTAGCTAGACTTCCTAAATTAGAATTAAAGCAGAAACAGCCACCCACCCTCCCCGAGGCCAGGGTATGATTACCTACTTCAGACGGCTATATTTGGATTGCATTGTGTGTGCATACTTTATTTTAGTAGACGGCGGATAAAGGCCCGCATATAGATTTCTAAGGAAAGGATGACGGCATGCATACATTGCTGCTGAAATGGGCCATAGTCTTCAGCTGCACACACTTCACTTTTACAGCCCAGAATTATTTTCTCTGAAATATAAATGAGCTCTCCTCCAGTGGCCCCCATCTCTCGCCTCATTATTATATTTATATATCTTTAATTTGCCAGTCAAATGAGCTGCTTCTTCATGTGTAGATCTGGGCCGCTGTATTCGAAGCTCTTCCCCCCCTGATCTGTGCTTCACTTTACAATGCCCTGACCAGCTGCCGGTTGAAAACCGCCTAGTGCCTGAAAGGGAATATAGATTCAGGACAATTTTATTTTAACCACTAAAGCCCCGGACCATTTTGTTGCTAAAGGACCAGGCCCCTTTTTGCAATTCGGCACTGCGTCGCTTTAACTGACAATTGCGCGGTCGTGCGACATGGCTCGCAAACAAAATTGACGTCCCTTTTTTTCCCCCACAAATAGAGCTTTCTTTTGGTGGTATTTGATCACCTCTGCGGTTTTTATTTTTTGCGCTATAAACAAAAATAGAGCGACAATTTAGAAAAAAAATTAATTTTTTTAATTTTTGCTATAATAAATATCCCCAAAAAATATATATAATTTTTTTTTTATTTTCCTCAGTTTAGACCGATACGTATTCTTCATATTTTTGGTAAAAAAAAATAGCAATAAAGCCCCATACACACTATCAGTTTTCTTGCAGGTTTTTGTCTTCAGGTTTACCAAAACCATGTAGTATAAGGGCCTGCCTGATTGCATACACATTTAAACTCTTAAGGTTTGACCTCATATTAGATGGTTTTGGTAAACCTGAAGACAAAAACCTGCAGGAAAACTGATAGTGTGTATGGGGCTTAAGCGTATAGTAATTGGTTTGCGCAAAAGCGTCTACAAAATAGGGGATAGTTTTATGGCATTTTTTTTACTAGCAATGGTGGCGATCCGCGACTTTTATCGTGACTGCGACATTATGGCGGAAACATCCGACACTTTTGACGCATTTTTGGGACCATTGTCCTTTTTACAGCGATCAGTGCTATAAATATGCACTGATTACTGTGAAAATGACACTGGCATTGAAGGGGTTAACCTCTAGGTGGCGCTGTAGGGGTTAAGTGTGCCCTAGTGAGTGATTCTTACTGTAGGGGGGCGTGGCTTGGCGTGTGACATCACTGATCGTCGTTCCCTTTGACAGGGAACAGATGATCACTGACCTGCCACTAGTAAGAACGGGGTAAGGTTTGTTTAAACTGGCCTCTCCCCGTTCTTCAGCTCTGTGACCTGGTCGCGGGACACCGGCGGCGATCGGGTCTTAAAGGGGACGTACCTGTACACCCTTGTGCCCAGCCGTGCCATTCTGTCTACGTACATCAGCGTGCGGCGGTCCTTATGTGGTTAAGGTGTTTTAAGTCTAATTTAAACTTTCAGTTTAAATCTGCTAAATGCATTCCACGTACATCAAACCTAAGTGTGCAAAGTCTTGCAGTTTTCTTCACAAAGCAGTAGAGTAGAAAAGCCTGTCCCATGCCAGCATGCTGCAGAAAGGGACCCGTGCTCTCTTTGTGGAAGCAGTGGTCTCTCTGCATGTCATGTGTTTTCACAATCTCTGCTGATTGGACAGCTCTAGCTTTGATTCAGCAAGGGGGTGTGTCAGACCACTGCTTCCCCCCCAGGGAGCAAAGGGTCACGTCTCTGCTGCTTACTAGCAAGGAGCAGGCTTATTTACTCAGGCTGTGGCTGCTTCCAAAGAAAATCCTTTTGTAAAAATCACTTATTTTATTTTTTTAAATCTGATTTTATTGTGAAGGCCTTTTTTTTTTTTTTTTTTTTTTTCTAGAGTAAAGTTTTTTTATAAAGGGATAAGGCACATTGAAAGAAGTAAAAACAGCTTCAATTACATAACCAGAATATGGCCAACGATGATGAGAAATGCCATTTAAACAATGTTGTCAATAGGCAATAACTTCAGCCACCGGAAGGTTTTACCCCCTTAATGACCAGGCCATTTTTTTGCAATACGTCACTGCATTACTTTAACTGACAGTTGCGTGGGCATGCGACGCTGCACACAAAATAAATTGATGCCCTTTTTTTCCCCACAAATAGAGCTTACTTTTGGTGGTATTTGATCACCTCGGTTTTTTATTTTTGTGCTATAAACAAAAAGAAACTACAGTATGTTTTACTTCCTGCTTTAAAACATCTCCAATAACAAAATGTAAAAAATCTAATTTCTTCATCAATTAAAGGGGTTGTAAAGGTTCCTTTTTTATTTTCTAAATAGGTTCCTTTAAGCTAGTGCATTGTTGGTTCACTTACTTTTTCCTTCAATTTCCCTTCTAAATTTTTTTTCCTTTGTTTTCTTTGTCTGAATTTCTCACTTCCTGTTCCTCCTCAGTAAGCTGTTCAGTAAGCTGTTCTGGCTGACTAAACACCACTCGGATGATGGTGTGAAGTTTACTGAGGAGAAACAGGAAGTGAGAAATTCAGACAAAGAAAAAAAACATTTAGAAGGGAAATCGAAGGAAAAGGTAAGTGAACCAACAATGCACTAGCTTAAAGGAACCTATTTAGAAAATAAACAAACCTTTACAACCCCTTTAAGGCCAATATGTATTCAGCTACATATTTTTGATTAAAAAATTGGATATTTTTTATGGAATTTATATTTATTTTACTAATAATGGCGTTGCGGAGGACAAATCTGACACTTTTTGACACTTTTGGGACCAGTGATACTAATACAGTGATCAGTGCTAAAAAAAATATGCACTGCCACTGTACTAATGACACTGGCTGGGAAGGGATTAACATCAAAGGGTTAAGTGTGCTGCTAGCTGGTGCTTACCAGCTGTGTGGGGGTTGCTCTGACTGGATGAAGACAGAGATCTATCTTCTTCTTCCCTGTCAGAACGGCAATCTGCCTTGTTTACATCAGATCGCTGTTCTGCCTCTCTGGGGGAACGATCAAGGGTGGCCAGTGGACATTTCTGATTGGCATCCCCTGGTGTCCAATCAGCGTGTGATCGCACCTCCAGCGGCACCCAGTGTCTATTGCAAGAAATGACATACAGGTACATGATTTTGTGCAATAGAGCCAACCTGCCACAGTAAATAGGTGGTTGGCAAGTGGTTAAAGTGGCTGTAAACCCTCACATATACCCGGAGAAGTAAACTGCCTCAGATGACACACGGAGATAAAACAAATCTCCCTACATAAGTTTTACAACAGTAGCAAAGGAGAAACCGGAAAACCTATGTAAAGGCGAGGCTACAGCTCTGCCTCCTGGCTAGAGATGGGAATACAATCGATTCATAGGAACGATTTTCTATTTATTTACGCTGCTGTCCATGCCTTTTTAAAATATGTGCTATCCAGTTTCTTGGTCCCATGGAAAAGCACAATACAACAGCCTGACAAATGTACCCATCCGCTCCACATTTTTTTCTCCAATACCTTGATGAACACCGGACTTCTCAGAACCACCGAGGGCATATTGTGTCTGCTGTTTTGTGTTTTTGGAGGTTGCAGATTTTCTTGTTGCTATGGCTCATGTTTGATCTGGTAAAGTACGACCTTCCACCTTGTACCATTCACATTATCTATTTATTTCCCCAGTGGGTGCGAACCAAGAGGAACCCATAGAGAAGAGGATCGGAAGGGCCGTAGGGAACAGCGATGTTTGGTTTCGATTTAATGAAGGCTTTTCAAATGCAGTGCGGAGGAATGTGTACATTAAAGACTTATTGTAATTTTTTTTACATTTATTGTAAATAAGAAAAGTGTAATTTATAAGACTTTTTCCCAGAATGACAGACTTGGAGAATTTATCTGTTTGTGTTCTCAGTGGACATTTTTGTATCAATGTTGAGTGAAGTTGAGATTTTCAGTCTGTTGGACTAAACTACTTATCCAAAGGTGAGAGCTTTTATCTCCTCCCTACATTAACGCAGAGTTCTTCCTGTTTATAAGTAGATCTGTTGTTCTAGTTTTGTATGAAGATAATAAATATTTTCTATGAGATCTTTTCATATTCCTTTTTTATTCCTTCTGTGCGGGTTTGGAAATTTCAAATTTAGTTACTGCGAGCAGCACATACAGTGTTTATTTCAGACATTTTGATAAATACAGCGCTGTTGGACAAAACGGAAGGGCTCAACAAGCAGCTGACCTTCCAACTGGTGGTCCGTTTTCTTAAATTTTTTTTTTTGGATCATACGTGGAATCTTCACCTTGTGAATTGTTTTGTCTGTTTGCATGACCTCTACTGAAAGCACCCTTAAATAGAAACCTAACTATAGTTTTAAAGCCTCATACACACGATCGGACTTTTCTGTGGATTTTGGTCCGAAGGGGCGTTGGCCGTGAACTTGTTCTGCATACACACGGCAGGACTTTCAGCCAACATTCACCAAATCACAAGGTTTTTCAGCCCTTTACCGCCACCCTTTGGGCAACTTCTGCTATTGTTGTCTGATCTTTAGCATTGGTTCTGAGCATGCGTGTTTGGAATTTGGACTTTAGTCGGATGGACTTGTGTACACACGATCGGATAATGCTCCATCGGACATTTGTTGCCGAAAAGTTTGAGAGCATTCACAGCGAACATTTGTTCGATGAGAAAAGGCGAAAATAATTGTCCGATGGCACATACACATGGTTGGATTGTCCGATCAAACACGTCCGTCGGACCGTTGTTGTCAAAAAGTCTGATTGTGTGTATGGGCCTTTAGAAGGGGACATGCTGGGTGTCTCCCAGATTTGTTGAGTTCTGTTTAACCACTTAAGCCCCGGACCAATACGCAGCATAAGCAAAAGCTTTTTGCGATTCGGCACTGCGTCGCTTTAACTGACAATTGCGCGGTCGTGTGACGTGGCTCCCAAACAAAATTGGTGTCCTTTTTTTTTCCCCACAAATAGAGATTTCTTTTGGTGGTATTTGATCACCTCTGTGGTTTTTATTTTTTGCGCTATAAACAAAAATAGAGCAACAATTGTGAAAAAAAATGCAATATTTTTTACTTTTTGCTATAATAAATATCCCCAAAAAATATATAAAAACATTTTTTTCCCTCAGTTTAGGCCGATACGTATTCTTCTACATATTTTTGGTAAAAAAAAACGCAATCAGCGTTTATTGATTGGTTTGCGCAAAAGTTATAGCGTTTACAAAATGGGGGATAGTTTTATGGCATTTTTATCTTTTTTTTTATTTATTTTTTTATTTTTTATTTATTTTTACTAGTAATGGCGGCGATCAGCAATTTTTTTATTTTTTTCGTGACTGCGACATTATGGCGGACACATCTGACACTTTTGACACTATTTTGGGACCATTGTCATTTTTACAGCGACCAGTGCTATAAAAATGACACTGGCAGTGAAGGGGTTAACCAGGAGAGGGCGCTGTTGGAGGTTAAGTGTTCCCTGATTTGTGTTTCTTACTGTGGGGGGCGTGGCTTAGCGTGTGACATCACTGATCGTCGTTCCCTATTACAGGGAACAGACGATCAGTGACAGGCACACTAGGAAGCACGGGGAGAGGTTTGTTTACACTTACCTCTCCCCGTTCTTCCTCTCTGTGACCCGATTGCGGGACACGAGCGGCGATCAGGTCCGCTGTTCCCGCGGGGACGGTCACGAAGAAGAGGACCGGGTCGCGAGCGCGCGACCTACGGCTGGGCTCTTAAAGGGGACGTGCCAGTTTGCCGACGTACTTCGGCGTGCGGCGGTCCTTAAGTGGTTAAAAGGATCTACCATAGGAATGCTACCTTTCTGACCCATAGACCCGTAGTATTTATGGAAACTGTTTTTTTTTTTTTTTTTTTTTTATCGATTAGAAAGGTTTACAAAACCAAGACGGTAGAAATTCACGATTTCTCACAAAGTCCTGATTAATTTTTACAAAGCTTCCCCCCAGAAGGATAAACAGAGCGGGTTCCCATGTGGTTGATCAAACATGGCTATCGAAGAGAACCGCAGGAAACTATACAATCAAAACTTCACTTGACAATCAGTTATAGCACAGGAGAAATAAGTAGCGCAGACATAGAGCCCGCATAAGGGCAAACAATTTACATTATCAGGTAGGCCTTTTAAGGTGGATACCAGAAAAAGAAAGGAAATAGGAGAAAGAAGAGCATACCGAATATTTCCATGCTGCGATCACCAGCGCTGTGAGAAAAAAAATTGCAGGCTTTCTATTTCCTCTTCTAGTGAACCTTGCAAGGAGCATTGGCTGCTTAAAGCCCAACTCCAGAATATTAGTAACCCAATCCATCCCACCTCTCCTTCCCATTCTCTCTAATGGCTCGTACACACCAAAAGAAAATCGGGTGAACATTTTCGTCTGAGGAACAGTCGATTCCAACCATCTGAACAAAAATTTCTGAAGGGACAAACGCCCACATTTTTCTCGTACGAGAACAGAACGAACAATTTTCCCTTTTAATTTGTACCATTTTTGGACAAGAAATATCAGGTACGAGAGACTCCACTTGATCAGAAACCATAAATAACAAAAAAAAAAAGCCTTTTGTTGTACGAGAATTTTCGTACCTTAGTTCGAACCTCGGTTCCGACTTGCTGTGAAACATCGAGGGAAAACCTTCCGATCGTTCGCCCAATTTTCTTATAGTGTGTACCTGGTTTAACAAACCTAACCGCTGGAATAAAAAAAAATTAACTATCCAAATGCCCGTTTTACTTAACCACTTGACCACTGGGCACTTAAACCCCCTTAATAACCAGACCAATTTTCAGCTTTCGGTGCTCTCACATTTTGAATGACAATTACTCAGTCATACAACACTGTACCTATATGAATTTTTTGTCCTTTTTTTCACACAAATAGAGCTTTCTTTTGGTGGTATTTAATCACCGTTGGGTTTTTTATTTTTTGCGCTATAAGAGAAAAAAGACTGAAAATTCTGTAAAAAAATGATTTTTTTTTTTCGTTTCTGTTATAAAATTTAGCAAATTACTATATTTTCTTCATAAATTTTGACCAAAATTTATACTGCTACATATCTTTGGTAAAAATAAGTACAAATTGGTGTATATTATTTGGTATTTGAGAAAGTTATAGAGTCCACAAGCTATGGTGCCAATATCTGAAAATTGATCACACCTGAAGTACTGACGGCCGATCTCATTTCTTGAGACCCTAACATGCCAGAAAAGTACAAATACCCCCCAAATGACCCCTTTTTGGAAAGAAGACACTCCACGGTATTTAGAAAGAGGCACTGTGAGTTTTTTGAAGTTGTCATTTTTTCCCACAATTCTTTGCAAAATCAAGATTTCTTTTTCTCTTTTTTTTTTTTTTTCACAAAATTGTCATATTAGCAGGTTATTTCTCACACCCAGCATATGCATTCCACAAATTACACCCCAAAACACATTCTGCTATTCCTCCCGAGTATGGCGATACCACATGTGTGAGACTTTTACACAGCGTGGCCACATACAGAGGCCAAACATGCAGGGAGCACCTTCAGGCGTTCTGGAGCACCCAGGCCAATTCTGACATTTCTCTCCTACATGTAAAAATCATCATTTGTTTGCTAGAAAATTACATAGAACCCCAAAACATTATATATGTTTTTTTAGCAAAGACCTTAGAGAATATAATGGTGGTCGTTGCAACTTTTTATCTCGCACGATATTTGCGCAGCAATTTTTTTAACGCGTTTTTTACGGAAAAAAAATGTTTTGTGCTAAAAAAAAAAAACAGTAAAGTTAGCCCAATGTTTTTACATAATGTGAAAGATGAAGTTACGCCAAGTAAATAGATACCTAACATGTCACCCTTCAAAATTGCACACGCTCGTGGAATGGCGCCAAACTTCGCTACTTAAAAATCCCCATAGGCGACGTTTTAAATATTTTTACTGGTTACATGTTTTGAGTTACAGAGGAGGTCTAGGGCCAGAATTATTGCTCTCGCTCTAACGTTCGCGGCGATACCTCACATGTGTGGTTTGAACACCGTTTTCATATGTGGGCGGGACTTACGTATGTGTTTGCTTCTGTATGCGAGCTCACGGGGACAGGGGCGCTTAAAAAAATATATATATTTTTTTTTATTGTTCATTTTACTTTATTTTAGTTTGACATGTTTTTCCGCCCCCAAAAATTTTTTGATCACTTTTATACCTATTACAAGGAACGTAAACATCCCTTGTAATAGGAATATGGCATGACAGGTCCTCTTTACAGTGAGATATGGGGTCAATAAGACCCCACATCTCACCTCTAGGCTGGGAAGCCTGAAAAAAAACAAAAAAAAACAATCCTGGCTTTGATCGTAGCGGTGAGTAGGTAGAAGCACCGGAGGGGGGGGGAACATCCCCTCTCGCCTCCCGTAAGAATGATCAAGCGGCGGAACAGCCGCTATGATTGTTGTTATGGTGTAGGGAATCGCCGGCTGAAAAAGCGAATATCTGAATGATGCCTGTAGCTGCTCCCATCATTCAGATATCCCCGCACAAAGTCAAGGACGTCATATGACGGCCGGCGGGCGGGAAGTGGTTATTGCGGAGTATTGCCGGGCATTGCGGAGTATTGCCGGGCATTGCGGAGTATTGCCGGGCATTGCGGGGTATTGCCGGGCATTGCGCAGGGTATTGGCGGGCATTGCGCAGGGTATTGGCGGGCATTGCGCAGGGTATTGGCGGGCATTGCGCAGGGTATTGGCGGGCATTGCGCAGGGTATTGGCGGGCATTGCGCAGGGTATTGGCGGGCATTGCGCAGGGTATTGGCGGGCATTGCGCAGGGTATTGCAGAGTATTGCGCAGGGTATTGCAGAGTATTGCGCAGGGTATTGCAGAGTATTGCGCAGGGTATTGCACCAGGGTATTGCAGAGTATTGCGCAGGGTATTGCAGAGTATTGCGCCAGGGTATTGCAGAGTATTGCGCCAGGGTATTGCAGAGTATTGCGCCAGGGTATTGCAGAGTATTGCGCCAGGGTATTGCAGAGTATTGCGCCAGGGTATTGCAGAGTATTGCAGAGTATTGCACCAGAGTATTGCACCAGAGTATTGCGCCAGGGTATTGCACCAGAGTATTGCGCCAGGGTATTGCACCAGAGTATTGCGCCAGGGTATTGCACCAGAGTATTGCGCCAGGGTATTGCACCAGAGTATTGCGCCAGGGTATTGCAGAGTATTGCGCCAGGGTATTGCAGAGTATTGCGCCAGGGTATTGCAGAGTATTGCGCCAGGGTATTGCAGAGTATTGCGCCAGGGTATTGCAGAGTATTGCGCCAGGGTATTGCAGAGTATTTTGCAGAGTATTGCGCAGAGTATTTTGCAGAGTATTGCGCAGGGATGGCTGAGCAGGGATGGATGGATTGCTGGATCTGTGACTGCAATTGTCACAGATCCAGCCCTCAGCTGACATGATCTGACATGGGGGAGGGAGTGGACATGATCTGCTCCCTCCCCTCTCCTCTCACACTGTACTGATCGGTACAGAGAGGGGAGAGAGGAACCGGCGTCATCACATGACGCCGGTCTGTTTACAAGCGATTGCTCCGTCATTTGATGGAGCGATCATGTGGTAAACGGCTGCTATCAGCGGCGATTTGCCGCGATTCGTGATGCGCCGGGTCCTCTGGACCCGGCGGTCACGGAGATTCCCGTGTGCGCGCCCCAGGGGGCGCGCGGGAGCGCGATTCTGGGAGAACGTTATATAACGTCCTCCCAGAGTTAAGCAACCACCTTGTTGACGTTATTTGTCGGCAGGTGGTTGCCAAGTGGTTAAGCTGGCCATACAAGTTTCTTATTCAATTTCCTTTAACTTTTTAGGGAAAGGGCCTGCCTGATGGCAATCAAATGGAAAATGTTTAGGTGTGACCTCATATTATATGGTCTTGGTAAATCTAAAGGAAAATTGTATATTGTATAGCCAGCCTTACCTGAAGCCACGGCTATATGAGGATCCTTTTCTCGTTTACTCCTGTGGTCCTCTTATGGGTGTCCATAATCAGTATCTGCACATCTTCTATTGGTGGAGGTGCCCATTCATGCAGTCAGGTCTTCTCCCATAGGCTCCTCAAGCAGGAGAAAGGGGTGAGGGGACCAGTACCCAAGAAGTTAACCGCAAAAAACGCCTGGCCCCTAGGGCAGGGAATTGGCTTCGCCCAGAGGAAAATGTGACTTTGATCCGTTACACTGCAGGATGGCTTGGGAAGACACGTTTGCAATCAAGACTGGGGTGTCGTGTAATTGATACACAATGCATTCTTTTTAAATTTAATTTCCTGAAGTTGGGCTTTAATTATATCGGGATGGTCAACCCTAGAAATAGGAAAAGGTTTTTGCTTTAGCATGATCCCTTTCTTCTATGTTTCGCCATCATGTTTTATAGCCTGTGGTTCACACTACCTGTTAAGCTCGGTTTTCAGTGTGGTGAACAGATACCAGCACTGGTGGAGCACTACATGTTAAATACGCTCTTTAGCCCAGGTTCACACTGGGCTTCGGGAGTGAAGCCGTGCGAGTTCAGCTGAACTCGCACAATTTCACTCCCGCTGGCAGTCCCGATTTTGGCCGCAATTACAGAGACATCTGTGCAGGTTGCTGCACAGATGTCAATGTAAATCGCGTCCCGAAATAGCAAAAAGTAGTACAGAAACTACTTTTTGAAATTGGTGCAGCGCCGCAGATGCGGTGTCGCACCCATTTGGACGGTGTCATTGCCGGCAAATGTTGCAGATTTGACATGTCAAAACGCAGCAGTATATGAACCAGGGCTTAGGAAATGTTTTAACTGACCATTGGGGGTAATAATATACAAAAAATTCCGCCCTGCTGGGGAAAGTGAGCAGCTACAAAACCAATAGAAAAAAGGTGTGGGACAAAATAACAAATTGTAGCGCTAGTAAATAAATGAATACAACACCCAGCGATTGAAAGTGTTGCTGGATCTAAAAAAAATCAGATGACAATAGTCCATATAATAAAAGAAAACTTCTTTGATGTGAAACAGGGTTCGTACGGTCATTAAATTCCTGGAAAAGTCATGGGATTTTGACATGGCACTTTCCAGGCCTGGAAAAGTTTTGGAAAATGACTGAACCCCACTAAGTTTTGGAAAAGTCATGGAATATTTTAGTCACTACTAGTCGTGCAACGGATCGTAAGCGATCCGAACAGGTCATCCTGTTCGGATCGGCACACGGCGCGATCCGCGGAGCGCTCCGGAGCCTCGGCTATTAGGAAAGGCCGCGGCTTCGGCCTAGCTCCGGAGCTGCGGCCATCTTGGTACACTCAGCGGCAGCCTATTGGCAGCTTAGCGGCACGCTGACGTCAGCAGGAACTCGAAGGACACACACGCGCCGTGTATTGCTGTTCTGAGGTCTGTAAGGGGGGGGGGGGTGTCTGCCTGCATTACTAGGGGAGGTCTGCACTGGGGATTTCTGCACTACTGGGGGTTTCTGTACTACTGGGGGTGTCTGTACTGGGAGGTCTGCACTGGGGATGTCTGTACTACTGGGGGTGTCTGTACTGTACTTACGTCAGTGCTACAGTTTGAATTTATTTGTGTGAACTGTGAAGTTAAGTCATGGATTGTGTAAAATAACTAGTGTCGGGTGATTGTATATAGTGTTTATACCACATTTACCACCGACTAATGCATAGTTGCAATGCAAGAAAATCGGCTAAAAGTAGTTGGATCTGTATGTGCGTTATAATTAATTAATCAAAATTAGTCGTTTAATCGATTAAAAAAAAGATTAATCGAACTCAAAAATTTTAATCAGTAACTGCCCTAATTTATAATAGTAAAAATATGCTGGGTGTGACATGGTTTTTCTTCTTATTTAACATGTATACATAGACATTTCATGAAACATAAGGGCATGAATATTTACGTGAAGTCATGGAAAAGTCATGGAATTTGATTGGTAAAATTGTGTATGAACCCTGGTGAAATCAAAACCAATTCTTGACAAATGTGTGATCATCTCAAAATCTTGACATGGTGAACATGACCACCACCGATAAAAAAGAGGCTTACCAGAATCTGTGGACCCTAAAAGACATACGTCTAGAGGGTCAAAACGAGCTTTCAGTGTCTATCACTGTAAAGAATGAATCCTCTGTCGATGAATCCACCAAAACGTCACTCACAACAAGCAAGATGGGAGGGTAAGTAGAAGCCGAGGTTTAAAGACAGGAGGTGTCCTTTGGGGGTGCTGTGCAACAGTAGGCTTATTCATACATCAGTTCCTGGACGTACACCATCCAGATCAGCCTACTTCTGTAGCAGGCACCACCAGGTGCTTACAAATCAATGACGGGCTGGGATCCACCTGTAATCGCATGTGGAGTGGCCCTGGGTGTAGACAGTCTGCAGTTTTAGGAGCTGTATAGAGGCCCGGCTATGGAATCGCCCATATGAAAACAGGCTGTATTTTAGGGGAGTCGCTGCCCCCAGATGTTCAGGAGTGAACAATAGTTCATGGATTGACCGTTGCTATTAGTCTAAGGTGATTGCTCAGGCTTTCCAGAGCCCTTGGCCCTTCTGAGGAAGGTAGTTAGTTGGGTACTGAAAATATTTGAAAAGTTCTGTCGGTAAGTGTTTAACCATTTAGCATGTTTGACAGCTAATCATGTAGTTAAACCTTTGGGTCTGTGCCTTGCAAGTGTTTTACAGATCGCCATGTTTCTGTAATGCTATAACATCCCATACAAGCCAGTATATGTGTTATGAGTGAGCGCTCGTTGGCATGAAATGTGTCAACACTTGCTCTTATTATGTTATTTGGACCCTTTTTATTTAGTTTTTTCTTTCAATAAACTTCAGAATCTTGGCAACAACAGTGTGTGGGGTCATGTGCCTGTTAATTGTCCAAGCCAGTTTATTTGCTGAGCTTTGTATGTAATAAGATGACTTTTTGTGCCTTCTGTTCAGGAGGGAGACCTGTAAAATCCAGGCATGTTGTATTTTAACTTTGGATAGTAAAAGTTTTTTTTCTGCCAGTAAATACCTTATACAGCCCACTTCCTGTTTCTTGTCTGGTAAAAAGACTAGGCTTATGACGACATGCACAGCTCTCTTTCACTCTCCTGAGAGTTTTCCAGGAAGGGAGCAGGGGTGAGTCATAAGAGGGCCAATGAGAGCTGGAGGTGTGCCTCTGTGTAAATCCAGGAAGTGAACAGGCAGCAGCTTCAGCTGCCCACAGTTAAAATGGTTGCAGCCAGACTCTGTGGAGGGAGATTTCTGCTGCATATTTGTCAAGTACAGAATCACAGCATATATAAAATATGCAAAGGGGTTGGAGGGAAGCTTCAGAATGGCAAAGATGTTTTTATTACAATTTTTTTTTTTTTTTTGCAGTTTCTCTTTTTAAAGGCAATCAGGAATGGTAGGACCGGGACAAAAGCTGTAAAAATTAATAGCTAGAAATCCTAATACTGGAGAGTCATCAAATCTACCCACAATGGATATCCCAACTTTGGGTGGCTGTCTTCTGCCCAATACACCTGCCAGCTTCCTAAAGGGAAAGCCCTGGGTATTATCAGTGGGCACATATTGAGTTATTTCAATGTTTACCTTTTTTAAAGCTTGACCTCTGCAGTGTAAAACCCCCTCCCTGACCAGACCAATTTTTTTTTGCTATTCAGCACTGCGCTACTTAAACTGGTTCATATAGAGCTTTCTTTTAGTGGTATTTGAGCACCAGTTTTTTTTTTAATTATTATTAGTATTATTATTATATTAACAAAAAAAAAAAACTAATTTTGAAGAAAAATTTTTTTTTTTTACTTTCTATTATCAAACCATATCCAGTAAAAGCAAATCTCTTCATACATTTAGGCCAAAATGTATTCTGCTACATGTCTTCGGTGTAAAAAAGAAAATCCCAATAAGTGTATATTGGTTTGTGAGAAAGTTATAGTGTCTACAACCTATAGTGTATATACAGTGGGTTAAAGTAGTATTGAACACGTCACCAATTTTCTAGGTAAATATATTTCTAAAGATGCTATTTACATAAATTTTTTCACCAGATGTTGGTAACAACTCAGGCAATCCATACATACATACAAAGAAGGCAACACATATAAGTTCAGAAATGATGGTATGTGTAATAAAATGGAATTATACAGGAAAAAGTATTGAACACAGGAAAAAGTATTGAACACATGAAGAAAGGGAGGTGCAAAAGGCACGGAAAGCCAAGACACCAGCTGAAATCAATCAATCAGTAAGTAGAAAACAATCCTGCCCCTTGTCAGTGCAAATTAATATCAGCTGGTTCAGTCTTAACTGATGACCGATAAAAAGGTGTCTCATTACCAAGGTGTCACACCAGAAACACCTCATGATGGGTAAAAACAAAGAGCTCTCTCAAGACCTTTGCAACCTTATTGTTGCAAAACATACTGATGGCATTGGTTAAAGAAGGATGTCTAAACGTCTGAATGTTCCAGTGAGCACTGTTGGGGGCCATAATCTGGAAGTGGAAAGAACATAATTTCACCATAAACCAGCCACGACCAGGTGCTCCTCGCAAGATTTTCGACAAGTGAAAAGAATTATCAGAAGAGTTGTCCAAGAGCCAGGAACCACTTGTGGAGAGCTTCAGAAAGACTTGGAATTAGCAGGTACAATTCTTTCAAAGAAAACAATAAGTAATGCTCACCACGCAAGACTCCATTGCTGAAGAAAAAGTATGTTGAAAAGTTTGCTGTACAACATTTAGACAAGCCTGTGAAATCCTGGGAGAATACAGTCTGGTCAGATGAGACCAAAATTGAACTCTTTGGTGCCATAATACACACCATGATTGGAGGTCAAATGGCACATCACCCCAAAAACACCCCCAACAGTGAAGTGTGGAGGTGGGAACATCATGGTGTGGGGCTGTTTTTCAGAATACGGTGCTGACAAACCTCATATCATTGAGGGAAGGATGAATGGAAAAATGTACCAAGACATTCCTGATAAAAATCTGCTGCCATCTACCAGGATGATGAAGAGGAAAACGAGGGGGGACATTTCAGCAAGACAATCATCCCAAACACAAAGCCAAGGAAACTCTCAGTTGGGTTAAAAAAAAGAAAATGAAGCTGCTAGAATGGCCCAGCCAATCACCTGACTTGAATCCAATAAAAAAAATCTATGGGGAGAACTAAAGATCAGAGTTCATAGAAAAGGCCCACAGAACCTTCAAGATTTGAAGACTGTGTGGAAGAATGGGCCAAAATCACACCTGAGCAATGCATGCGACTCGTTTCTCCATACAGGAGGCGTCTTGAAGATGTCATTACAACAAAGGATTTTGTACCACGTATTACGTTAGCGTGTTGATTACTTTTTCCCTGTGTCATTCCATTTTATTACACATAACTTCATTTCTGAACTTATGTTTTTTGGTTTCTTTGTATGTATGGGTTGTTACCGCCGTGGTGAAAATTTAATGTCAATAACCTTTACCAATATATTTACCTAGAAAAATAAGGACGTGTTCAATACTTATTTTACCCGCTGTATACTGAATTTACACAGCTCTGAATGCCTGTCATGTTTCTAGTGTGGTGGGCAATCAGGGACTGGCGCTGGGAGGGACACTAATTGACACAAACATTGATCAGTGATAATACTGTCACTGTACTGACACTGGGTGACGGGGTGGTCAGGAGGGCAATCAAAGGGTTAACTGTGTGCCTAACAAGTATATATGTGTGTTGATTTTACTCAGACTAGCTGTCTTTGTGTCCTAATCTCAGCTCTGAATTGTAAGTGAGATTAGGAAGCCGAACACCGGTGTTGTAGTTGGCCACAGCCATCGGCAGGTTCACAGCCAAAATCATTGGCGCCAAGCCAGCTGACAAACGCATGTTGTGTCCAACCAGAGCACGAGCGGCAGGGGTTGTGCGCCTGTAAACCAGTACGTTTTCCCATGATGTACAGGTACAGCACAGGGGGAACAAAGCTCCTGGCCAGCAGTGTATGTTAATCTGCTGGTCGGTAAGTGCTACTGTGGCAAGGCTATAGACTTTCAGATAATTTCATTATCTTAAGCTGTAATTTGACTTTAAAGTGGACCAAAACTTAATAGGACCATTTACTATATTATTAAAAACATCTAGGAAGTGTTAACTGTGGCAAAACAGGCCCCTGAAAAGTCTACTTTTTGCCTTGCCTTCCTCTTGTAAAATATCACTTACTAATGTGACTCTAACTAGGCATTCCCATGTCTAAAGCCCTCATAGGGAGGAACTGCTGCCGGCAATTGTTCTTCTGAGATTTGGAAGTTTCCCTACTGTGCTGCTTGCTGAAGAGGAAACGGTATCTGAGGATATGCAAAGCCAGGATCTCCCTGTTCCAGATTTTGGACCTTTTTGCTTCCTCCATCTTGGTCATCACCACACCAGTCATCTGACATGAAGAAGCAAAGCCCTGCCTCTACCACGGCGATCAACTTCATGCAGAAACTCAGTGCAGGCCAAGTCATGCTAAGGAAATGATCAGCTGCAAGGAGTCCACATGTACTACTGATGATTAGTCCTTTCCCTCTCATTGACAGTGTTCAGCTATTCCTTAAAATAAATGTTATTTATATAAAAAAAATAACATGTTATATTTACCTGCCCTGTGTAATGGTTTTGCACAGAGCAGCCCACATCCTCCTCTTCTTCTTGGGTCCCTCACCGGTGCTCCTGGGCCCCTCCCTCCTGCCAAGTGCCCCCACAGCAATCCACTTGCTATGGGGGCATCCGAGCCACTGCTCTGTGTCCATTCAGACATGGAAACGCAGCTTGACCCTGCCCCCTCATTGGCTCACTGACTTTGACAGCAGCTGGCGCCTGCCTTTAGAACCACTTTAAAGAGTCCCTCCACTTATAGTGAGGAAAAAAACTTTCCCCTCTGGGTGATCTCTGTACATTGCAAGGATTTTAACAAACTTTGTTGCGGATTCCCCTTTTGTTATTCTGAAGAAATAGCTGTGTGTTTGTCTGTGTCCAAACAGAGTGACTCTGTATGGGAGTTATCTTTATAATTCTCAATCAGTTGCTGCACTTGCAGGGATCGAATGAGGAACATGTTATGGTCTGCATCCCTTTTAGACATGATTTTCCATTGGGAGTAACTCACCAAAAATGAAATTTTTATTACAGGGGATGCCATAAATCTCTCAGTTCAGACTTCTGGGAAAATCAGTAAGCCAATCACACAAGCAGGAAATGTTATTTTGAGGGTGCATTTTGTACAGTCTGTGTACAGGACTCCAGGTTGCCATATTGTATTTTACAGAAAATTACAGCGGTTGCACATTGAAAAGGAAAGGTTCTTTTTAATAACATTCAATTACAATATGACTTAGTTGCACGCTATATTGTATATATATATTTTTTATTATTTACAATTTCCCCCCCCCCCCCACAAAAGTAAGGTACCCTTTAAAGCAAACCCTCACTTAACCGCCAGCTGCGGACACTGGAGCACGTACACTGGGTCAGTTTAGCCCCCTCACGCTCCGGATAGACACAGGTGCTACTGCCTGCCGCCTGTCAAAGTTTACAGCAGTCTGAAATACATTGCAGCTGGGTGCTGTACCAAGTGGTCCTCACATTTAGGGCCCTTTTGTGTTCAGGAAATACCTGTGTTCTGGGCATAGGGCCCTAAATGCAAGTACCTCTTGGTGCACCATATTTCAGTCTCTCATAGACTTTGACAGGCTCCAGGCCCCTCCCAGGTGCACAAAAATGCTGGGATTGGACCCACAGGGGGTAAATGCCCAGTGTGCATGTATGTCCTACCCATGCTATTAGCAGTGTTCTAACCGCTAATATGAATACAAAGCAGAAGTGCACAACTAATTATTTTTTTTATTTTTTTGCAGTGTTCTACAGAAAGCTGACCTATGATGGGCCAATACATGTTGTTCAGCTTAGTTTCTAAGTGTGGTCATACATTATACAATTTTACTTTAGATTTACTAAAACCATATACTGTACACTGTAATATGAGGTCACTTTCTATTTGTATGCAATCAGGCAGGCCCTAAAGCCTCGTACACACGGTTCGATTTTTCGGAAGGGGATTGTCTGTTGACAGACTATTGTCAGAATGTCTTACCATTAGTACGCTCCTTAGGACAATTTTCATGACAACAAATGTTGGGTGACAGGCTAGTAAATTTTTGTCAAACGACAGCTCCACGTCAGATTTTCGGATGGTCAGTATTAGTGTTAATTTTGGCAGCAAATTTCGATTTCGATTTAGTTTTAGTCTTAGGACTAAAATGGCATTTTTGTTTTAGTCCCATTTTAGTCTCCTGCAATTGTTTTAGTTTTATTCATATTTAGTCAACTAAATCTCCAGTACATTTTAGTCGACTAAAACTCATTTTAGTCGTCTAAAATCTAATGAGTGTAATTAAATTGTAATGAATTAGTTAATATTTCTCTACAAATCCCAAACTCATTATATACTGCTGGAATGAAAATCTAATATCTTATTATTGAGGTATGAACATGCACTATAGACCAGTGTTCATTTTGAAGTCAAATTTAAATTTAGACTTATGCCGCGTACACACGATCGATTTTCGCGACGGTAAAAACACAGTCGAGAAAATCGACGGCAAAAACGAGGAACGGCTTGTTCCCCTACACACGGCCGTTTTTCCCGTCATTTTTTCTCTTGGTCGAGAAAACCGACCGTGTGTAGGCTCCCCGGCAGTGTTTCCCTATGGGAAAACTGCTGCGGAAAAAAATGCCGTGAATCACGACGAGAGAAATTAGAGCATGTTCTAATTTTTCTCGTTGATTAATACCGTTTTTCTCGTCGGGGAAAAATGACCAAAAGCCCACACACAATTTTTTTTCTCTTTGACGAGAAAAACAACCATTTTTCCCCCGACGAGAAAAATGGTCGTGTGTACGCGGCATTCGTTTTAGTCCCATTTTAGTCATCTCAATTGTTTTAGTTTTAGTCGACTAAAATAGAATTCATTTAGTCGACTAAAATGTTTTAGTCAACTAAATTAACACTGGTCAGTACACAAATCCATCGCACAAAAGTCGAAAGTACAAAACACGCATGCTCAGAATCAATGCTCACCAAACACAAAATTATCAGAAGGGGCCCTAAGGATGGCGCTCAAGAGCTGAAAATCCTCGTAGTACGTCACTTTGTTTGTGTTTGTGGCACGACAATTTGTGTAACGTTAGTATGCAAGACAAGATCCTGGCTCATGCCCTTTTGACAAAAATCAGACGCTCGGTTGTCCAACAATACAACCGTGTGTACCAGGCTTTATTCTACATAGTTGAAGGCAAATCTAAAGGAAATTGAATAAGAAAATCTGTATAATGTATGGCCAGCTATCGTGTCCTGTTGCCTTCTTTCATCACACTCTGCCCATGTAGCTTGATACTGAGTGCCATTGTGCTGTACTTAGTGGCCAGGTATTTGTGATCTATAGTACACACACACTGAGATGCAACATATAACCAAACACAGGAGGATTGGATAGACACAGACAGGAGAGGAAAAATGCACAGAGAGTTTATTCTTAGATATGAATCTGATTCATTTTACATTTTCTCTGCATTTAGCTCTTTGGAGAAATAAAAGATATAAAGAGGGGCTTGCAAGTCCCATGAGTATATAATTACAATGACGTTAACCTGAAAAGCATAGTATGTATAATATAGTGCATAACCTGGAAGGTACAGTCGGGGGGCGCTGTAGAGACATCTGCACCAGGGCATTGAAGCATCCTAGGATTGCTATGGCCCCAGACTGTATATTATTGCTGTCATACAACGGTGACAAGCAGCTGTGTCCTACCCTTCTAATCTAACCCCGTTTCACTGTTAATCTACAACACGTTCTTTGCCACGCTTCCTATAAACCTAAAATGATAAATAATAAAATTAGACCTCTTTGTTACAGCAGAACCACCCCACAGTCTAAGCTATGATGGGGTTACTGGGGTGGCAGCCCCCCCCCCCCACTTCCTGCATATGTTATTTCTGCTGGAGCAATGCAGTGTGATCAAATAGGTCTCTTCAGCTGCCTATCTGGACTCTAATATCAGAATCTAGTTACATTCAGAGTAGATGAAAGTTGGGTGGGGGAGGGGGCACAGGCGATCGTTTGGAATCTCACAGGATGCTGCACTTTCCTCTTTCTACCCAGGGGTTATTCTTCATCAGCTCCGGGTTCAGAAATGGGTCGTTGGGGATTCCTTCTTCAATCCACTTTAATAATCTGGGAATGAAAACATATATCTGGTCATTACATAGAAAAAGTTATACCCGCAATGTGTAATCTAGAAACTTTAAGACCCCATTCACACAGGGGCGTCTCAGCCGCCTGACGAGTCGTGTCCCGTTCTGTACAATGGAACCGTTCTAATAGGAGCGACTCAAGTCGCTCCGACTTAGAAAAAGGTTCCTGTACTACTTCAAGATGACTTCAGGGCGACTTCAATACAGAAGTCATTTTGGAAGTCACCTTTGAAGTCTTCTTCAGATCGCCCGGGACAAGTCGTGCCGCCCCTGTGTGAATGGGCTTAGGATCAATGGGGGGAGGGGCGGGGGGTCAACTGTGCAACTGTAGCAGAAACATGCAACTACTATAGATTATCACAGATCTATCTCAGGGGTGCTCAACCTTTTGAAGAGCGGGGGCCACTTAAAGTGTTACTAAACCCAGGACTCTGCATTTACTATATCTGGTCTCCCACAGAACATGGAAATGCAATTCTTTTAGTAAATATGAACTGCTAAATAACTTTTCTAATCCGCAGTATATGGCAGTCTTGTGACTTCTATAAATGTCTGGTTAAAGCTTGTAGAAAGAGTTTTCATTCTACTCTGATTGTCCTATGAGGCTGCAGGACCCCTGACCCTCTGTCTGGACAGTGCTGGTCACATGCACCCTAAGCATGTGCAGAGTGCCCCCAAATGCTCTGTTGAAGAAGGGGAGGATCAAAGAAGACAGGATCAAACAACCTTTACACAGTGCAGAAGATTACCCCTTAGGTTCCACAGTGAGTATAACAAGCATGCTTTACTGCATATACAGACTGATTTTACTGTTGAGGGTTTAGTTACACGTTACGTGATCTGGTAACCGTTCATGGGCTACAATGAACTATGGGCTTTTACTGCCCCCCAAACGGAAAATGTAAATAAGCCCCTACTGTTCTAAGCCCCCTCACCTATTGGCTGCTTTCACACTGATGTGCTGTGGTTCATCCATAGTGCACCCTCTGCTTTCCTGTGGGTTGGCTGCACTGAGCCATAGACTTCTATTACATTTTGTGGTTGTGCTGCATTCTCAGAAAACGCACCAAACCTGCAGGATATAATAGAAGTCTATGGCTCAGGGCAGCTAAGCCACAAGTGCACTGCTCTGCATCTGCGAATCAGTGTTAAAGCAGCCCAATAACCCTTTTTTTTTTTTTTTAAATGCCAATTTGCCCATTGCAAAACTATGTGATGTTTAACCACTTTCCGCCCGTGCTATAGGCGAAAGATGACTACAGCGCAGGCTTCCAGTGCCAGGAAGATGTCAAAAGACGTCCTGTAATCGTGCTGCCTGCGGCGAGCGGGCAGTGCGCTCTGTGATCGTTGAGTTCTTCGTACTCAGCTGATCACAGAACAGGGTAAAGGGCCAATCACAGCAGCCCTTTACCATATGATCAGAAGGAAACTAAGAAACGGCTGCACACCGGCAATATTGATCCAACGTAGATTTATTTGAATAAACTGGTACTCATGACTGCCAACCACGACAAGGAGAATGGAGATGTAACACGTTTCACACTGCAAGAGTGCTTCTTCAAGTTGAAGAAGCACTCTTGCAGTGTGAAACGCATCACCTCTCCGTTCTCCTTGTCTTGGTTGGCAGTCATGAGTACCAGTTTGTTCAAATAAATCTACGTTGGATCAATATGGCCGGTGTGCAGCCGTTTCTTTTCCTATTACCTTCAGTGCCGTTTCTTTTCCTATTACCTTCGGTGGCAAGCCGTGGTTTGCAGCCAGGATATCCGGATCTTGCATTGGGATCACCTGGAGTGGCGTTACCTCCTTGGATTTTCTCTACCATGTGATCAGCTGTCAGCCAATGACAGCTGATCATGGAAGTAAACAGCGTGAAGAAAAAAATAGCTGATAACTGGCTTCTGTTTACTTCCATGATCAGCTGTCATTGGCTGACAGCTGATCACATGGTAGAGAAAATCCAAGGAGGTAACGCCACTCCAGGTGATCCCAATGCAAGATCCGGATATGCTGGCTGCAAACCACGGCTTGCCACCGAAGGTAATAGGAAAAGAAACGGCACTGAAGGTAATAGGAAAAGAAACGGCACTGAAGGTAATAGGAAAAGAAACGGCACTGAAGGTAATAGGAAAAGAAACGGCTGCACACCGGCCATATTGATCCAACGTAGATTTATTTGAACAAACTGGTACTCATGACTGCCAACCAAGACAAGGAGAACGGAGAGGTGACACGGATGACGAGGCACTGATTGGCAGCACTGTCTGGGACCGATGTCCCTGTAACAGAAGCCGGTTACCGGCTTTCTTCCTTTCTCCTCACGGTGATAGCGTGAAGAAAAAAATAGCTGATAACTGGCTTCTATCACCGTGAGGAGAAAGGAAGAAAGCCGGTAACCGGCTTCTGTTACAGGGACATCGGTCCCAGACAGTGCTGCCAATCAGTGCCTCGTCATCCGTGTCACCTATCAGTGAAGGAGAAAAATTACCTGTTTACAAAACTTTATAACAAACTATGAAAGATCATTTTGTGTTTTTAGCAAAAAATAAACCTTGTGGTGATGTAATGCCACCAATCGCCAATTTCTGCGAAAAAAAAAAAATGATAAAAGTTTTTTGTTTGGTACAGTGTTGCATGACCGTGCAATTGTCATTCAAAGTGCAACAGCGCTGAAAGCTGATAATTTGGCCTGGGCAGACGGGGAGGGTATAAGTGCCCAGTAAGCAAGTGGTTAAAGCGGAGTTCCACCCAAAAATGGAACTTCCGCTTTTCGTAAGCCTCCCCCCCCCTCCCTCTGGTGTCACATTTGACACCTTTCAGGGGGGAGGGCGGAGCAGATACATGTCTAATACAGGTATTTGCACCCACTTCCGGGCATAGATAGCCGCATTATCTGCGGCTATCTACGCCACGTCCGGCGCCTCCTCAGTCCCCCCCCCGTTGTCTTCTGGGAGACACACAGATCCCAGAAGACAGCAGGGACCATTCGGATCGCGACTCACGCAGTAGGGAACCAGGAAGTGAAGCCGCAAGGCTTCACTTCCTGATTCCCTTACCGAAGATGACGGCGGCAGCAGCATCCGACAGCTGAGGGACAGATTGACCTCAGGTGCCGACATTGCGGGCACCCTTGACAGGTAAGTGTCCTTATTTTAAAAGTCAGCAGCTGCAGTATTTGTAGCTGCTGACTTTAAAAAAAAAAAAATCAGCGGACCTCCGCTTTAATGAACCAACCCTTCTCTCTTGCAGCTGCTGCTGGTATCACTCGCCAGGCTGCTAGAAGAGATTAGAGGCACTTGGTATCATTCCGCCTAGGACAGGAACCGGCTTGTGTGGCTCCTGCTTCCCCCGCTTCGAGCTCTATTATTCTGATGCTCTGGGGTGGTGGGTGGACAACCTGCGATCTGGGAAAGCCTACCCACCATCCCAGAGCATGAGACCGCAGGCCATGGTTTGAGCACCCCTCTAACTAGCTGAAGTTAGAAAGGCGACCAGGATGGATCATTTGGTCCCCCTGCCATACTCACTCAGGTATAGACTTGGAAGACATCTCTCGTTTGAAAGCCAGCTGATACTTTAAACTCTCCACCTCCTTCTTCATCTGCGGCGCGTCCATCTCATCCATAGTGACCAATAGAAAGGGGTAAAGCCAGCAGGGAATACACTAGAAGAGAAGAACTCGTGCTATTATAAAAAAAAATGACAATTTTTTTTTTTTTTTAAATACAGATTTATAAATGCTATGAAAATAGATATGTTTTAATTTAATTTCCTTAATTACTTTTTCCATTTCAGTCTGCAGCCAGATGTGACTGATAAAACAAATTAAGATTTCGGCAATGCTAGGACTTCTCTGCACACCTCAAAAACCCCCCAAAAAATCTCATTCACTGCTCACCTGATTGGCTGGTTTTACAAGCTGTTAGTGGTTCTGGAGTTACAATAATGAAACTGAACATATCAAGCTTCAAGACGCCCCCCACTAAGCGCTTCTATTTCTTTCAGTCTGAGGAGGTTACTACAATGGTGTGTGTGTGTGTGTTAGTATCCACATAATAGAAGCAGGTAAGGATTTGCAAAGTTTCCTCATTTCCTTGGCCACTGCAAGATGAGTTTTACCTCTTCATATCATAAATTTTAGCATGTTTGGCTATGCAAGTTAACAAACAGGTTAAGTGTATCGGGCCAAACTGTAGATGCTAACAGAAGTATTGCACAACAATGTTTGCAAGGAAATTGCTTTTCTAGCGAGTTTTTTTTTTTGCAATACTAATGTTACCTAACGCCTCACATCTTACTTTCAGAGGGATTACACCGATAGTGCGTGTACTGCTGGAACACAGCACCATATACTGCATGTAGATGAGGCTCCATACAGTAAGTATAGCGCACCGAGCAAGCGAACCTATTCATTGGTTTTATTTCAGGTACTTATATAGCGCTGTCAATTTACCGTATATACTCGAGTATAAGCCGAGGCACCCAATTTTACCACAAAAAACTGGGAAAACTCATTGACCAGAGTATAAGCCTAGGGTGTCCATCTGCATGCCTCACTGTGCCCATGCCTCACTGTGCGCATGCCTCACTGTGTCCATGACTAGACTGACGTTTAACATGGGAGTCTATGGAAGGGGTGCCCGGCTTTGAAAAATCAGTGCTCCCTCGCCGTAGGTCCCCCAGACAACAAACACACTTGTAGAGGAATAGTGGGGCTACATGTGTGCCAAGTTTCGGGTCCAGGGGACCTAAGACCGGCCAGTACCGTGTCCCTAAAGTCACCCGAGAAATTACAGTTTAACATGGGAGTCTATGGAAGGGGTGCACGGGTTTGAAAAATCGGTGCTCCTCGGCCGTAGGGGCTACATTTGTGCCAAGTTTGGGGGCCAGGGAACCTACAGCCGGCCCGTACCGGGTCCCCAAAGTCCGGGAGATCAGGAGCAAAAAGGTGACTTGAGTATAAGCCAAGAGGGGCATTTTCAGCACAAAAAAATGTACTGAAAAACTTATACTGGAGTATATACGGTACGCAGCGCTTTACATATACATTGTACATTCACATCAATGCAGGAAATAGTTCATTTGGGCCAACTTGGCCCAAACAAACCATTTAAAGTGACAAACATGGAATTAGGCTTTAACATGAAACATAGGCAATAATTAAAAGATGAAAAAAAATCTCCAGACTTAGTAAGTGATTACTGTATTTATTGGCGTATAACACTCACCTTTTTACCCTGAAAATAGAGGGTAAACTGTGCCTGCGTGTTATACACAGGGGGCTGTGGAACGTTTTTTTTCCTGAAACTTCCCACTTAAAGATAAATACGGTAAATCAGCATGAAAGTGTTTTTAAAAAAAACTAAGCATTTAAACCCCCTTTGACACGAAAGGTCTGATCGGGTCCGCCTGTCCGTTTTTCAGGTGGACCTGATCGGATCCTCCATTCTCCTTTTATGGGTAGTCAGATGTAAACCGCTTGTCAGTTTATACCCTGCTACCTCCGATTGGATCTGGCAAAAACAAATGGAAAAAGATTCGTCCCCCTCCACCTGGCCGGATCGAATCGGAGAGCAGCTGGATGTAAACGGACAGCCAGTCTGTCTGCATAAACGGAGTGAATACAGACCTGTCATCCGCCCGCTCAGCCCTGCAGACAGATCCCTGGTGAGCAAAACCGTATCCAGGCCATGTAAAAGGGGCTATAGTGTAAAAAAAATATATATATATATATATATATATATATACACACAGTGGGTACGGAAAGTATTCAGACCCCTTAAATTTTTCACTCTTTGTTATATTGTAGCTATTTGCTAAAATCATTTAAGTTTTTTTTTTCCCTCATTAATGTACACACAGCACCCCATATTGACAGAAAAACACAGAATTGTTGACATTTTTGCAGATTTAATAAAAAAGAAAAACTGAAATATCACATGCTCCTAAGTATTCAGACCCTTTGCTGTGACACTCATATATTTAACTCAGGTGCTGTCCATTTCTTCTGATCATCCTTGAGATAGTTCTAGACCTTCATTTGAGTCCAGCTGTGTTTGATTATACTGATTGGACTTGATTAGGAAAGCCACACACCTGTCTATACAAGACCTTACAGCTCACAGTGCATGTCAGAGCAAATGAGAATCATGAGGTCAAAGGAACTGCCTGAAGATCTCAGAGACAGAATTGTGGCAAGGCACAGATCTGGCCAAGGTTACAAAAAAAATTCTGCTGCACTTAAGGTTCCTAAGAGCACAGTGGCCTCCATAATCCTTAAATAGAAGACGTTTCGGACGACCAGAACCCTTCCTAGAGCTGGCCGTCCGGCCAAACTAAACTATCGGGGGGGAAGAGCCTTGGTGAGAGAGGTAAAGAAGAACCCAAAGATCACTGTGGCTGAGCTCCAGAGATGCAGTCGGGAGATGGGAGAAAGTTGTAGAAAGTCAACCATCACTGCAGCCCTCCACCAGTCGGGGCTTTATGGCAGAGTGGCCCAACGGAAGCCTCTCCTCAGTGCAAGATACATGAAAGCCCGCATGGAGTTTGCTAAAAAAAACACCTGAAGGACTCCAAGATGGTGAGAAATAAGATTCTCTGGTCTGATGAGAACTTTTTGGCCTTAATTCTAAGTGGTATGTGTGGAGAAAACCAGGCACTGCTCATCACCTGTCCAATACAGTCCCAACAGTGAAGCATAGTGGTGGTGGTGGCAGCATCATGCTGTGGGGGTGTTTTTCAGCTGCAGGGACAGGACGACTGGTTGCAATCGAGGGAAAGATGAATGCGGCCAAGTACAGGGATATCCTGGACTAAAACCTTCTCCAGAGTGCTCAGGACCTCAGACTGGGCTGAAGGTTTACCTTCCAAAAAGACAATGACCCTAAGCACACAGCTAAAATAACGAAGGAGTGTCTTCACAACAACTCCATGACTGTTCTTGAATGGCCCAGCCAAAGCCCTGACTTAAACCCAATTGAGCATCTCTGGAGACACCTAAAAATGGCCGTCCACCAATGTTTACCATCCAACCTGACAGAAGTGGAGAGGATCTGCCAGGAGGAATGGCAGAGGATCCCCAAATCCAGGTGTGAAAAACTTGCTGCATCTTTCCCAAAAAGACTCATGGCTGTATTAGATCAAAAGGATGCAAATACTAAATACTGAGCAAAGGGTCTGAATACTTAGGACCATGTGATATTTCAGTTTTTCTTTTTTAATAAATCTGCAAAAATGTCAACAATTCTGTGTTTTTCTGTCAACATGGGGTGCTGTGTGTACATTAATGAGGGAAAAAATTAATTTAAATGATTTTAGCAAATGGCTGCAATATAACAAAGAGTGAAAAATGTAAGGGGGTCTGAATACTTTCCGTACCCACTGTATGTATATATATATATATATATATATATATATATATATATATATAAAGAGAGAGAGAGATATCTATGTAGATATCTCTATCTCCTCAACTTAAGCTTGTAAATGTGAATCACGATAGGCAGGCAGCTGCCATTTTCAAAAGAAGATTTTTAATGGCAGCCTGAATATTTTTTATTTTTTTTGTATTTTCCTTCCTTCCTTCCTTTCTGGATGACTCCCTAAATAATAACACTAATATATACCTGATATGTATGATAATTCTTAGACAAGTGCAGACCCCCCAGCACTAAGTGAAATTAGAACACTTCCCGGTGGACTCAAATGACACTTCAAACATCTGTAGCAGCTTAACATTACAAGATAGGTGATCCTATCCTATCCTAGTTACAAAGCGGATTGTGTCACTTTCCTGACTTAAAACAACCCTGTTGCTGTATTAACAAGTCAGGGGGGTTTTTCATTTCTTTTTTTTTTTTCCTTGGTTTATGTACCCCTATATAGACACTTCTTGCCTATTGGATAGGAGTCAGAAATAACAGGAAGCGAGGAGAAATCTTGAATGGGGACACAGACTGCATTAAAAACACAACTTCTATTAGGCTGGATTCACATCTAGGCATTTTTACTGCTTTTTTGCAGATTTGCACTACAGAACGTGTTCCATAGGAAACCATGGTAAATGGACTGCAGTGCAAATCTGCAAAAAGCACTAAAACTGCCTAGGTGTGAATCCAGCCTTAGAGGGAGAAAGGCTTAAAGCCTCGTACACACGATTGGATTATCCAACGGGAATTGTGTGATGGCAGGCTGTTGTTGGAAAATCCGACCGTTTGTACGCTCCATCGGACAATTGTTGTCGGATTTTCCGCGGACAAATGTGGGATAGCACGCTTTCAAAATTGTCCATCAAAAAATGTGTGTTGGCGGATTATCTGATCGTGTGTACACAAAACTCCAAAGTACAAAACACGCATGCTCAGAAGCAATGCTCACCATAACGCAACATTAGCAGAAGTTGCCCAAAGGGTGGTGCTAAAGAGCTGAAGAACCACGTAGTTTCGTATTTGTTGGCCGACAATTATTTGCGTTTGTATGCAAGACAAGTTCGCGGCCAATGCCCTACGCTTTGTACGCAGAAAATCTGATCGTGTGTACGAAGCGTAAGAACCTCTGGTCAGGATTTTATTATGACTGGGTCCCCATTAGGAGATTTCCCTTCACTTCCTATCCAGGTATCAAAACAGAAAAAAATAAGGAAATTTCCACAGTGGGGATACAGAGCATTTAAAAATTCTTATATTCAAAGCTTTAAAAAAAGAAAAGCCTATCTCCAGCCCAGGTTGGGCTGGAGATAGACTTTAAAAGGTACATTTATAATATTGCTTTGCGGCAACACTTCTTCCATGAATTGCGGAATTCTGAATGGCACCCCAACACACCTTGCAGCACAGCAACGCACTGTGTAGTGCCACAAATGGGGTGTATACACCCGTTTTAGTGCTTAGGTGGCCCATTTACATTGAATGTGCTGCCTTAACGCAATGCCCATTGATGCACAGCGACAGTGTGAATGAGCCATAAATGTTTCCTTGGAAATTAAAAAGCTAAACAGTCTTACATGTGTAGACAGGGGTGTCTGGTGCCGTCTAATGGTCCCTGGTTGATAAACTCAATGAGAGGTTTGAAAACCTTGTACAATTGCTATTTATTTTTTCTACTGAGCACCAGAAGTAGTGTCTGGCTATTCTTCCACACTCCACAGGTATAAACATGTATGCACAGTAAATAACCAGCATTATTGATTATTATTTGGAAAGTTGGCTGAGAGACCAACCTCTGGGAGTTTGGCCTGCCCCTACACACCCATTTACTCATGCAGATTTATGGCCATGCTTTACAGCAGGCCTCGTCACAAAGGTATAAATACTTCAATGCCCTAAAATTTTGATGGGATCTGCCTGGGGGGTCGTGTTTAATAATCAGCAGATCCTCCAAACTATCTGAAATACATATATTGCTATTGTGGTTAAGGATCTGGGTGTACTGTTGCATCCCCTCTATGAATAGTAGGATTGAACTCCAGAACTGATTTGGATTCTTGCATGAATATTTCGCTTTTTATCTTTGAAGCTCTTTGCTTCTGATGTAAAAAAAAAAAAAAAGTGGAGGACTATATTGGAGATTTTTTTTATACCTTTTAGCCTACTATCTTCACATTCCTCGGCTGTCCCCTTCTGGGTTTGAGAATTTCCACTCCAGCAAACTGTATTGGAAAATTTTGATTTTATACTACTAGGTTTTCCTATACGGATATTGTTCACATTTGCTCCTGAGGAAGATGTTTGAAGCATGCAAAACGAGTTAAGCCAAGGTGGATGTTGAATTGAAATAAGATTTGTGACCTTCTCTTTGCAAACACTGGTTATGGTGATTATATACAATTTTATTATGTGTATAATAAACTTTATAATTTTATGAATTAACTTTGTGGTAACACGTTCTATATGCCCAGAAAAAAATCCATTGCTACAAGACTTTTTTTTTGTTTTACATGTATTTGAGGATGTGGTGATATAGGACAGAGAAACGGTATCCTTTAATACCAATTTGCTGAAATTTTAAGCCACATTTCAAGTGGCAGACGCTAGGATAAACATTGAAACTCACTTTAATAATACCTAGTTATTATTTTAGTGGGTCTATGTGAACCAAGTAAAACCTTAACCGTCTTCATATTTGCCGCAAGTTTAGAAGTTCAGCTACAAAAGTCCCGAGTACTTTACAATATATGGTTCTGAGAAATACATTTAGCCCCCAACAACTGCTTGGGGTCCACTGATCTTGATGTATAGCTGTGGCCAAATGTTTTGAGAATGACACAAATACAAATTTTCACAAAGTCTGCTGCCTCAGTTTTTATGATGGCAATTTGCATATACACCAGAATGTTATGAAGAGTGATCATATGAATTGCAATTACTTGCAAAGTCCCTCTTTGCCATGAAAATTAACTTACCATATATACTCGAGTATAAGCCGAGTTTTTCAGCACATTTTTTGTGCTGAAAATGCCCCCCTCGGCTAATACTCGAGTCACCTTTTTGCGCCTGATCTCCTGGACTTTGGGGACCCGGTACCGGCCGGCCGTAGGTCCCCTGAACTTGGCACACATGAAGCCTTACTCTTCCTCTACAATTGTGCAAAGTTTGTTGTCCGGGAGACCTACGTCCGTGGAGCACCGATTTTTCAAAGCTGGGCACCCCTTCCATAGACTCCCATGTTAAATGGTAATTTCTCTGGTGAATTTGGGGACCTGGTACTGGCTAGTCTTAGGTCCCCTGGACCCGAAACTTGGCACACATGTAGCCCCATTTCTCCTCTAAGTGTGCAAAGTTTTTTGTCTGGGGGACCTACAGCCGGGGAGCACCGATTTTTCAAATCCGGGCACCCCTTCCATAGACTCCCATGTTAAACGTCAGTCTAGTCATGGACACAGTGAGGCATGGACACAGTGAGGCATGCAGATGGACACCCTAGGCTTATAATCGAGTCAATAGGTTTTCCCAGTTTTTTGTGGTAAAATTAGGTGCCTCGGCTTATATTCGGGTCAGTTTATACTCGAGTATATACGGTATTCCCATAAAAACCATTTCCACTGCATTTGTGAAGAAGGCTTTAGGGTGCCCAGGAAAGTCCAGCAAATGCCAGGACCGTCTCCTACAGTTGATTCAGCTGTGGGATTGGGGCACCACCAGTGCAGAGCTTAAGAAATGGCAGCAGGGAGGTGCGAGTACATCTACAGGCACGGTAAGGTGAAGACTTTTGGACGATGGTCTGGTGTCAAGAAGGGCCGCAAAGAAGCCACTTCTCTCCAGGAAAAACATAAGGGACATACTGGTATTCTGCAAAAGGTACAAGGAATGGACTGCTGAGGACTGGTGTAAAGTAATTTTCTCTGATGTAGCCCCTTTCTGATTGTTTGGGGAATCCAGAAAAAACCTTTTCTGGAGAAGTCTGTGTCATGCCAACAGTAAGGCATCCTGAGACCAATTATGTGTGGGGCTGCTTCTAAGCCAAGGGAGTGGGCTCATTCATAATTTTGCCTAAGAACACAGCCATGAATAAAGAATGGTACAAAGACATCCTCTGAGAGCAACTTCTCCCAACAATCCAAGAACAGTTTGGTAAGGAACAATGCCTTTTTCAGCATGATGGAGCAGCATAAGGCAAAAGTGAGAACTAAGTGGCTTGGGGAACAAAACATTAACATTTTGGGTCCATGGCCAGGAAACTCCCCAGACCTTCATCCCATTGAGAACTTGTGGTCAATCCTCAGGAGGCGGGTGAACAAAAAATCCCACAAATTCTGATAAACTCCAAGCATTGATTATGCAAGAATGGGCTGCCATCAGTCAGGATGTGGTCCAGAAATAGATGGACAGCACGTCAGGGAGAATTGCAGAGGTCTTGAAAAAGAAGGGTCAACACTGCAAATATTGACTCTTTGCATAAACTTAATGTCATTAAAAGCCACTGACACTTATAAAATGCTTGTAATTAAACTTCAGTATACCATAGTAACATCTGACAAACACTGAAGCAGCAAACTGTGAAAATTCATGTTTGTGTCATTTTCAAAACCTTTGGCCACAGCTTGGACTTGGGTTCTTGTATTTCCTGATAAAGTTTCCTTTTTTTAAAAAAAAGATTTACTTCTAACATTTCTTTTGTTCCCCCATAAACACATTTTTCACAATATGCACTTGTCATGAAATTCAGTTGTTCAGTCGGAATTACAGTATATCTATGAACAATTCCTGGAATCTGACTGGTTGCCAAGGAAAATACTTCCACTTTTAAAAAATGTCCATAATCCCACGTTTACTCTTGTATAGTTGAAGTCCTAATTTCTAGAAAATATACTAAAATGGTCACGCTCCGAAATCCATGTCATTAAATCGAAGATCTTTCTGTAAAGTCATTTTGTAGTGCAGATGTAAACCCCATATTAGATAAATAGTAATAATCTTCCTAGCAAGTCAAGCTCTCTTACCTGGGCTCAGGCAGACTCCAGACACACCAAGTTCTTATCGAGGTCTCTCTGCTCTGTGTGTTCAGATCCCGCTTTGCATGAGCTCTCAGCACAAGTCAAATGATGCACAGGATTTGAATGAGATTTGAATGTTCCACTGGGCTGGGGAGGCAGGCTGGCAGTTCTTTATAGTGGCACTTGGAGACGGCCCTAATTGGCATGTAGGGCAGGTGTGTCAGGGTGGGCCATGTGAGGGCCTGGGGGTGGGAGAGAAAAAGTAGGGCAACATGAGGGAATATTTCAAACCATTAAACAATTTCCTAGACAGAAATCCTTGACAATTGGCCACTGGTGCTTGAATGTCTTCCGGCTCTGCCGATGGCTTAAACTAACACAAAGTTACTTGTAAGGGATCAAACGTATTTTCTCCTGGATCAGCTCCATAGGTCATTCACAGGGCTTGACAGGAGAAAATTTAAAGCTGAACTCCAGGCCCCATTTATTCAAATATTCCTCAGTAATCACAAAGGATATAAATCCATTTTGTGTGCACAAAATGCCTTTGCAGATCCAGATATTAACCTCACACAAATATGCGGCCTCTCGGAGCGTGGGCTTTGGCACCAAGGGGACACATATTTGCGTGAATTGTTGTAAATACAGCTGTGACGAGAGCGCGTGCCACGCACGCTCCTGGCACAGTTACCGATGGCTAAGGGAAAGATCATGTGATCGCCAGTCACGGCGGTCAAATGCCAAAACAAAAAATTAAAATTAAAAATTAAACCCCACTCTGCCTCCCGGCATCTTAAACCTCCTAAAGGGCCAAGAGGTTAATTTGCAGAAAACTAAAGGGGGGGTTATATACATGATCGGTCACCCTGCACAAGGAGAGTAAGCAGCAGTGACCGGTCCTAATTACAGGAATCTCCTGCACAATAACAAAGTTTCAAGCCAGATTACTGCACAGATCTGGTAGAAATACACAAAGCACACCGAGATTCATACAGGAATACATTGTATTGTATTCAGACAATATTTGCTTTTGTTGGAGTTATCAGCTTTAACTGACGTTCATTGTACTCTGACATTTTGGTCAAGTTTGTGCCCCATCGAAATGTCAAACTACATTAAAGTGTATGTAATATTTATTGCATGCATCCAACAATAACGTTTGAGTCTCAGGTGCCATTTTAAAATGGCACTGGGACAGCGGCATCCAATATTGGGTTTAGGAGCTAAAATAATAATTTCCTGGGCTTGAGCTCTTGCTACACCGCACTCTATATTAGCAGAACACTGTAAACACTGTGTGTGTTGATTTACTAAAACTGGAGAGTGCAAAATCTGATGCAGCTCTGCATAGATCACCTTCCAGTTTTTTTTGGTCAAAGCTCAATTTAACAAGCTGAAGTTAGAAGCTGATTGGCTACCATACACAGCTGCACTAGATTTTGCACTCTCCAGTTTTAATAAATCAACCCTAATAATGAGTTGTGCAAGCTGTATGCCTTCACCACTCCTCTAACCTGAGAAAATGGAGCAGATGCTCTCCTAATTAACAAAGGAACGAAAACCACTTTGTTAATTAGGTGTGATCTGTTCTATGCTGAGTCTATGACAGACACTGCACAAAACATTACAGCCAAGGTTGCATGCACCAATCCCTCTGCTCGTTCCCTTCCCCCTCTCTGCTCAGTTGAGTGCAAAGGAGAGTGGAGGGCTAAGTCAGATTCACTTGTTCCATGTTCCAGGACTGGGTCTTCCCATCCATATGCAGCCGCAGGCTTCCCGCCAATCACAGAGGGGGCATTATCTTAAAGGGTTAGCAAGCAGATTGGTAAGTGTCCATGCTCTAGCAGCAGGACCCTCCTTCTTACTCCAATAACTTTTCTATTGTTTTCCTCTGCCTCCAGTGATCCCCAGCATTTCCTAATGTCTTCGGGGATTTCAGCCTTGTGTTCCCAGTGTGTCCCAGCCTGATCCCAGTGTTCCCCCATCCTGTATCCTGCTCTAGTCATTCTGTGCACTTCTGCCTGCATCCAGTCTACCTTCACCTCCTTGCTCTTCAGTCTAATTTACTTCTCTGAACCAGTGTGTTTAGCCTGTGAGCCCCAGCCAGCCTCGTTATCTGCACACCCAGTCTGTGGTTCTCATTAGTGTCTCGGTGTCTTCCTTGTTCCGATGCCCCAGTGCTGCAAGGGAGTTTTTGTCTGTTCAGGCGAACTGGAGGACCCCAATCTGGGCATCGTCTCCACCTGTAGGAGCACTGGTGAAAACCAGGTGCTACCCTTAATTTTATGCCTCAGCCCTTCCCAGGGCTCTCAATACTGCTAAGCAGGTAGGCATGCAGAACACTCTGTGTTGTCTCTGGCTTTCACCATGATCTCCCCAGCAAGTATTCCTGGTCAGCCACTCTGCCCCTAGTGGGAACAGATTCCCAAGTCCAGTTCTTAACTATGCAGACAGCTCACATCCCGAAGGGCTTGGTATGGATTTTTGGGGGGGGGGGGGGGGAGACACCAGGCCGTTTTTTTCACGATTTCCTTTTTTTTGGCCAGCAATGCTTTTTTTTACATTCAGCTGTCAGTTGGGAATCCCGCTGACAGCTGATGACTCATCAGATGTTAAGGATGCGGCGGCCAGCTTCCCAGCCTGCTCCTTAGCAAACAGCTATATACAATGTGCTTTAAAGAGAAAAAACAAAGCAAAATGCATGAAAACTGCATGCAAAAACACGGGTTTAAAAATGCACTGCAAAATGCGCCTGAAAACCACATCAACCGCAACTGCATAGATGTGAACCTAGGCTCAAGGCTAGACCATAGAATATTATCATAATATGTTGTCCACTGGACAGGATGATCCAGTTTATTGCAGTCAAGCCTTGTGAATCTATTTGTTCTTTAGCTTGCAGACTTCACCTTAGAACAAAACCCTTACAGCGGCGCCCACTCACCGCTGAGAGGGTTGACATCTTTTCCCGTCCTTTCTTCCGGTATCGCAGGCTCCGGCACTGTGAGTGGCCGGAGCAACGATGACATCACGGGAGCCATCTGTTCCGGCAAGAAGCTCTGAAGGTCCGGCATGCAAGACCTTCAGAGCGCATGCACCACTGACATCAGCGACTGCATGCAGGGTGAATATCTCCTGTGTACATTTAGGAGATAATAAGTCTTACCTGTAGGTAAAATATATATTACTTGTAGGTAAAAATAACAAAGCAGAGTTTACAACTGCTTTAAGATGTTCATGTGATATATAAGGGGCCCTCAGATAGCTTCTAGACCCCCATCCTGTGGATTTAGGTATATTTTTTTGTATTAACTATAAAAATTGGGCTAATAAATGATCAATAAACCAGCCTTTCTCAACCCTTTTTACTTCAGAGGAACCCTTGAATGTGTTTTATTTCTTGGGGAACCCCTGCTATAACCAATTAGTTGGGAGGGATTTCTCTTATATTGATGACCAGCGGGTAGCATGCTACCCTTATAGACAGCTAAAGAGACCATGGGTGTAATGCAGCTGGCTCTTCCAAGTGGAGTTGGCCCCCGGGACTATGCAGGCAGCATCAGATGGGGACGTCATTCAGACATAACTCAAGGAACCCCTAGCAACCTCTGGAGGAATTCAAGCTGGGAATGACTACTGTAGACTAATCATCATTATCCATAATTGGTGGGATCATGCGACGTTTGACATATCCCTACGGCCTTGGAGGTAGGTATGCTTATAAAAGGTTAAAAGTGATGTAATGTACCTATAAGCAGGAGTGACACACAGATTTATAAAATGCCTTATTGGACCACTAAGGGCAGTCTCATTTATTGATTGTGTTGTTACCAGACTGCAGCCCCACTGGAGCATCACGATGCAAATTCTCCTTTTAGATTTCCATCTGTTGTAACCCCTCCCCCTCTCTGGAGGTAGTCGGTGTCATCGCATACTACTACAAAGCCCTATTTACCGTCACAGAACACTGCAACCAGATGCTAGTAACCCTTTAGTTAAGGTCGGTTTGGTATTAGAGAAGACTTATCCTAAAAATCCATGCTTTACATGAATCATAAGTCACATGTCAGCATTATATTTTTTATTTAAAAAAAAAAAATATTTTATTTCATGAACAAAAAAAAAAAACTTAGGGGGGCTAGGTATGGTGGCCTCTGGCTACCAGGAGCATTGTGGGGATTTCAAGTCACTGAAGGCTGCAGAGAGACTATTGTTATCAATAGACAAGTCCTTTGTGATAGAATTCAAAGTGAGATAAGAGTTTCACAACCAGAAAGCATACTAGAGCTTGTATATGTAATGAGCAAATACAGCTCGGCATGTGTATGTATATTATTATAGGTCATATAGAATAAAAAAAATCCTCCCAGGCTCGTCTCCAGGACTTCTCCAGAGCCTCTCCCATCCTGTGGAACTCCCTACCCCCAATCTGTTCGGCTATCTCCTACTCTGTCCACTTTTAGGTGATCTTGCAGCTCCTATTCCCTGGGTTTCTTTTCTCCAGGGACTCCGCTAAGCGCGTCGGGGTAAGACCGCGCTATATCAAGATACCTCTCAACTCAACTCAGGGAAGCCTATCCTGTATTCAGCTAATAACTGAGTCTTCTATTTCTCCCATCAGTTCATCCCTCACAGGTATTAAGCCCCGTACACACGATCGGATAACCTATGGATTTTCGTCCGATGGATTTGACCATCGGAAATCCGATGAAACTGTTTTTCATCAGTCTTGGCCACACACCATCAGTCAGAAAACCGACCGTTCCAAACGCGGTGACGTAAAACACTCCGATGAGCCGAGAAAAATTAAGTTTAATGCTTCTGAGCATGCGTCGACTTGATTCTGAGCATGCGTGGGTTTTTGATCCGATGGACTTGCCCATAGACGATCGGAAATTACCATCGGTTTTTGATCCATCGGAAAATTTTAAAACAAGTTCTATTTTTTAAAACCGATGGAAAAAAGACAGATGGGTACCATACATGATCGGATGGTTTTCATCAGTCAAACCGATCGTGTGTAAGGGGCTTTACCGTTTGTTCCACCAGCCCCTCCCTATTAGATTGTAAACTCACAGGAGCAGGGCCCTCCTAACCCTCTTGAATTGCATTGTTGCTGTATTGTAATCAGCTGCGCAAACTGTTGACGCTCTATAAATCCTGTATAATAATTTACATAAAATATCCTTTTCACCCCTAAAATCCCTGGAGTCCCTAAATTTTCCTGCATGATATACAAATCTTTCATTATTTCCTCTCAACCACCAGAGGCCGGCGCTCTTCATTCTATAGCTGCCCCATCTTCTACCTTTTGTTGAGGGAAAAGGCTGCACTTCCGTCCATCCTCGCATTGGCAAGGTACGCAATTTTCCTTTTTTCATTGGCTCCTGGAATAGCATCAATCACAGGAGTCAATGGGCAGCCCCCGCCGCTAGTATTGTGTTATTTTACCTGCTATACACACAGTGGCCCGTGATTCGTTCCCACTACACATGCCTGAGATCGGAGGTGCATGCTGGGTAGCCAGCTGCACCTAATCCCAGAAGAGAGTCCCAGCGGGCTTCAGATGCCCACAATCAGGCTGGCTGCTTGCTGGATCCGGAGTTTAAAGCAAGTCCTAATACATGCACAAAGGTGGAAACTCTACAAATATACTGCACATGCCAATTTTTAATGTGCCAGCAGCGACTATTATCTGCCGATTTTCGGATTGTTAGTACGGTGCTTTCGACATTCAATTCCAAATTTTCGGACGACAAAAACGGAATGTGCAGGCAACAAAAGATGAAAATTTGTCCGAAATAATCTGATCGTGTTTACGAGGCTTTATATTAAGTGATGGCTCACTGGGTTCACGCTATTGCAAATTGGATGCGTCTTTTCGCGCATCCAATTCGCATAGCAGGAGATTGGGACTGGCTCTCTATGGAGCCGGTGTGAATTGCACAGGAGCCCTGTGCGTCTTTTGGTCCGTTTCAGGTCCAAATTAAGCCCAAAATTTGGGCTGAAATCGGACCCGATTCGGTGAATGTAGATGCACCAGACTCCTGCTGCAAGCCACTGCGTGTTCCAGTGTGAACCCAGCCTGAAGCTGTGTGTGTTTTGGTTAGGTAAATTTAGCTTGCTCACTGCATTCTGTGCAACTGCCGTTGATTAGTTAGGTCTGCTCAGTGTTTTCAACTGCTGTTAGTCTGTTTTCTCCCTCCGCTGTCTAGGAAAACTGTGAGAACTCTCTGGATCATAGGTGTGGAGCTATACAGATGGCAGCATGAATATTTATACAGCCCTGTCCCAGGAAGCAGGGCCCTGATGGCATGTTGCATAACTGAATATATTCTCTGAGCACACACAGGGCTCTACGTCTTTTCCTGCAGAGAATCAGTCCAGCCTTGGGGGGCTTGCTGCCTTCTAGGGCAGTGCTGCCACGTGCTTGCTGTTTGTGAGGCCTCAGGTGGACAACCTGAAGGCCAGAATGTTGAAGCTGCGGAGAGCTGACTGAGGGGCTGTCTGCTGAAGATCTAGTCCAGGGGTCTGCAACCCATGGCCCACAGACCGAACCTGACCTGCTAGATGTCCAGCCGACAGTGCCGTGATTAATTCACGGGCACCTGGCCCGCAAACATTTTTGCCGCTGTCCTCTTCGTTGGACAGCGGTGAGCGGCGGTATCACAGGGTTGGATGGGGCAGGAACCGCTGGAATTCATTCATTACATTACACACCAGGTGATTGGTTGCTGGGTGATCCTCGCAACCAATCACCAGCCTGATAATGTGAAAAGTTAACCATCAGTTCCTGCCCCGTGATATCGATCTCTGCTCTGCTCACTGTACACCTGTGTAAGGAAGGAGAGTTCTGTGGTGGGTGGAGTTGGGCAGAGGACACTATGGTGGGATACAGAGGACACTATGGTGGGAGTGCAGAGGACACTATGGTGGGAGTGCAGAGGACACTATGGTGGGAGTGCAGAGGACACTATGGGAGAGTGCAGAGGACACTATGGGAGAGTGCAGAGGACACTATGGGAGAGTGCAGAGGACACTATGGTGGGAGTGCAGAGGACACTATGGTGGGAGTGCAGAGGACACTATGGGAGAGTGCAGAGGACACTATGGGAGAGTGCAGAGGACACTATGGTGGGAGTGCAGAGGACACTATGGGAGAGTGCAGAGGACACTATGGGAGAGTGCAGAGGACACTATGGGAGAGTGCAGAGGACACTATGGGAGAGTGCAGAGGACACTATGGGAGAGTGCAGAGGACACTATGGGAGAGTGCAGAGGACTCTATGGGGAGGGCGACACAGGACACTGTTTTGGGGGTACATGGACCCCCATCAACCCTGGGGACAGGGGACCCCATCTCCAGACTATGCTGGCTGGCGTCAGCCACCCTTGGGTGCCAGGATGGGGGAGGGGGCAGTAAAATGCGAATCCCCAGCTACATGCTCCCTCATGGTGAACTGGCTTTGTATTAGTGAAGCACCTTAAAGTGAGGTAAACCTGTACTGTTATTATTGCTATGTTAGGATTATTATTATCTTAATTTATTAGCAGGTGAATGCGCCCCTCCATGCATTCACATACATTGAATCCACCCTTAAGTGGGAAAAAGGTTGCTGACCCCTAATCTAGTCTGATATCACTGGAGGAAAGTGTCGCTTGGAAGGAGGTAACCAGCTTTCCTTGGACATTTTGGGCTGCTGCCGCCCCTCTTGTGCTAGAGAGTCAGCTGTGTGTTTGTTAAAAGGGGAAATTGGCTGGTGTCCTGAAGAGCTTAGTTTATTTAATTCATTGTGAAGGGATTCTCCTCTTATTGCTCTAAAGAAAGAAGCCTGTATTTAACTGCTTCTATTGCAAAGCCAAGTCCACAGTTTGCTATATGCAAGGCTTAAAATTACCCTCCTCTTGTACATAGTTTCTGTTTTTGGCGTATCCCACTTAATTCCCTCAACCTCATCCAAGTTCTCCAAAACTAAAAACAACAAAAACACCCCTAGACTGGTTATTGAAGACAAGTGTCGCTGAGACCGTGTGCCTGGCTGCAGGCCACTAGGGAAGAATCTGGACAAATTTTCACTCTTACAGGAGTGTGCACTACATACGTAGACTATTAGGTTAAGTTTGGACTTGCATCTAAACTGACACACCACGCAAATGCCACAATTGCATGTGTTTGCAGCATGTTCCCATTCGCTTGAATGGGGCTTGTTCGAGAGCAGTCGCATAATATGACGGGAGTGACCGTTTTTGCCACAGGTGCAAAGCATCGTTACCGTGGCACGTGAACACCCTCGCCCGCTACCTTTGCAGCTTAAGAGGGGGCACTAACCACAAGTCTGATGAACCGGGTGAATTTTGATCCAGGTATGGCCAGCCCAATTCGCAGTATCTGTTCTTGTTCTGTATGTATGGAGTCGGCATACAGGACAAGAGAAGTGGTACTGTGCACTGCGGAGTCAATACATACAGAACAAGAACAGATACTGAGAATTAAGCTGGCCATACCTGGATTCAAATTTGTCCGGTTTAGCAGGAACTGGCCGTATTTGAATCCATGCATGGCCGTTTACAAGAAGTAAATCTATCAATTGGCTGGTTGGTAAATTCTCGTTTAAACAGCACATGCAGCCAATAGGCTGCAGTGCCAATCAGTGTATTCTGATGGTGGAGGAATTTGGTCAGTTTTTTTTTTGGTTTAACCCGCTGGCTGAATGAAAAAACTGACCCAGTTATGTCCAAAGTGTAAAGCTGGCCATAACTGGGTCAGTTTTTTCATTCAGCCAGCGGGTTGAACCAAAAAAACTGACCCAATTCCTTCACCATTAGAATACACTAATCGGCACTGCAGCCTATTGGCTGCATGCGCTGATTGAGCAAGAATTTACCAACAAGCTGGTCATTGACAAGTTGATAGATAGATTTGTGTGTATCCAGCAGCGATCACCACAGGCAATCGCTGGCTGTGCAGAGAGCCACGAATCGCTGCAGCTGTCATAGTAAACGTGGCCAGCGGCCATCCCTTCCCTCCGAGAGCAGCATCAGGAACTGCTGCTACAATTCACACATGCCTTAAAGTGGATGTAAACCCTCCATACACCCAATGAAGTGAACAGCCTCAGATGATACACAGAGATAAAACAAATCTCCCTACATAAGTCTTACATGTATATCTGCTGTCTTCAGCCTTATATACCGTTTAGAAAGTTCAGATTGTGTTAGGAGATTTTCTCTTCCTGTTCAGCACTGCAGTGAAGCCTGGGCACACAGCCAAGACAGATGATTGGAGGAAAGGCACACAGCCCCTCTCCTCCAAGGTAGAGACTTTCAGAACTGTTCGTTGAATAGTTCAGGGCTCTACTAATCTATTTATAGCATCCTCCCCAACACAAAACTCCAGCTGCTTTTATCTCAGTTGACGGAGAACTTGTCAGAAGTTATCAGGCTGATAACAGAAGAATGGAGCAGGAGACAGCCATGGGACATAGGGCTTTGAAGAGAGATAAGAAAACACTGCAGATATATGTGCCCAGCTCAAATTTCATGAATCACGTTTACATCCACTTTAATTGCCGGTGTGAATGTAGCCTTATTGTTCTTGTTCCTTTGTGTACGTGCTGTACATCCGCATTTCTCTTGTTCTGTATGTTGGGTTTAGTTTCCAGTATCTGTTATTAACCAGTATGTATGAACTCTGCGCAGTACCGCTTCTCATGTCCTGTATGCTGGGTGTAATTCCTTGTATCCATTCTTTTTCTGTATGTGCACAGCAAAAGACCTGTGTTCTGGACTTCCATTCCTGGACATGCAGGGCCCAAGATGCCCTGCACTTTCAGGGACAAAAGTCCGGGACACGGGTCTTACTACGAAGTGAAGTGTTCAGTCCTGTTCAGCTGCAGCCTGCCCCACCATGGTGCACTGAACAGCACGATGTGGAAGGGGGCCTTACATTTCTCCTGTCCTGTATCTATTCTCTTATTCTCTATGTGTGGACCTTTTTTTTTTTCCTCTACATTGCTGTTGACCTGAAACAAACATAAAACCTGTTCCAGACTCTCTGCTTCGGGTCAGAAGCAACTCCCAAAGGAGCTCAGAATGAGATGGTTGTAAAAGGGCAGGATTTATATGCGGATTGGTAGGCTATCCCTGAACATCACATGGCCCACCACAGCGGTTGTCTTTGGGTACCAGATGATGATATTACACAGATTTTAAAAGCACTTTAGGTTTTAGGACAGCAGGGAAGGGGGATACAATAAGACAGATTTGGATTAGGCATTGGGTCCACTTTGAACAGCTCACTTTCACATGAAAAAAAATATATATATTTTTTAAAGGACTTTGACCCAATAATCATAAGCAATTGGAAAGACATCAGCCATCGCTTTTGGTGATCAGGCAACATAAAGGCTACTGTTCTCTACCAACGCTTGCCAGGGCAAAACTATTTTCTAGCAAGACCGAAAACCTCTGTATAAGCAGAAGCCAATTCGTTCTGATTCCTGTGGAGGGTCCCGAGCAGACTGAGTGAGAATGGGCACTATATGGCTGGGTAGTGGTGCACAAGAGCGCTTCAGAGATCCCCCCCCCATAGAGCAGACTGTGCTGTGGAAGCAGTCGTAGAAGAAAAGGGACTGTCATGCTGCAAGTGCTCTGGTCTTGTCAAGCTACAGATGCAGGGCCATCTTTAATGTTAATTGGACCCTGGGCAAAAAAATTCTTGCCCCCCCCATGCAATTTTGCTCTCCACCTGCTCTGAGACATACAATAAATATCAGCTAGACTTAAAATCAGTTTACTGTATCAGATCAGCCATTGATTGGTTGCCAGAGGTTACAGCATATCATTACCACTTACTGACTGGTTGCTAGAGGTTACAGCACACATTACAGCTCACCGATTGGTTGCTAGAGGTTACAGCACATCATCTCTTCACTGCAGAGCGGCATGATATACATATGAATGCCGCCTTTATTTACATATGAATGATGGTTATTTACACGTGAACACAGGGTCTGCAGGGGACTCATCTGTACACAACAATAGGGCAGAGCTGGGCAGCATTAGTAGCAGCACTTCACACTGAGATACCAGGACACAGCACAGGACTAAAACTTCAAGGGACAAGAGCATTTAAACTGGGATAGTTGGCAAGTATGAGGCAGCTGCTTTGGGCCCCACAACAATGACATGTTGCAGTCTGGTCCATGGCACCATCTGACCTTCTCCCTCTCCTGTTCGGATTCTCTGGAGAGTTTGCTCCCGGCGGCGGGGCCACTGGTTGACCGCGGGTCCCGGCTCTTGGCATTCACCTTGGTATGTATTCTACAATCGTTACCAATGATTACTGTTCCTACATGTATTAATCATATACACGTGTGTACATACATATATACATCAGTGTATTTGTGTTTTTTTTTCTTTTCGATTGGTTGTTCTCAGTAACAATTTTTCACTGACATGCATATATTTTATTATAGAACCTATGCTCGAAAATCTTTTCTCCCCCTGAAGAAAACCGCTACTACTAAGGTCGAAACGTGTTGGGGTTTTGCGTCCCTAGTAACTATCCACAATGTTGTACTACCTCCATTGGTTGTTTTTATGTATATGTTTTTGCTTTCATTGATGTCCTTTTGAGCTCATGTCCTGATTCCTACTAGACGGCTGTTTCCACTTTATATGATTTTTTTATTCTAATAGAATTGCTACTTTTTTTTACGAATTTCATGATTATTTCTACTCATTGCTGCAATTCAAAGCCCCTAGGGGTACCTTTTCCAAAGTTCAATCAGGGGTGTGCAGCACTCTTATCCACAGCTGGTATCGCTTTCCCTTTGCATTACAACAATGACAGGGCCCATGGCAGCTGCCCCTTTTGCCCTGCCTTAAAGACAGCCCTGTACAGGTGGCTGGCAACCCCCCCCCCTCCCCCTTACACACACATGTAGAGCAATTACTAAGATATGTGTGGAGCATTGTATTATACTGTCACTTTCTTTTTCGTACATCACGGGACACAGAGCGACTTAGTCATTACTAATGGGTTATATAGTTTACCTTCAGGTGTTGGCACTGGCCAATTCCAAACCGGAAGTACCCTCCCCTATATAAGCCCCTCCCACCCGGGAGCACCTCAGTTTTTTGCCAGTGTCTAAGGTGTTGGCCAAAGAGTAACATGTGTTTTCACTGGGCTTGCGTACAGGTTCTTTTGGGCCTTAGTAAGCTGTTCCGGATCCCACCAAAAAAGCTTCATAGCTAAACGGTCGGTACCCGGGCCTTGCAGCAGAAGAGCAAGGTTTTGCCTGTAATGCTTCTCTTAGGAGGGCTGGACCCTGGGATCCAGAGCTCTGGTCATACCCACGACCAAGACGCTGTCTGTGCAGGGTGCTATACAGGTCCAGGGGAGTGGAATCCTTGGGAACCCGGTCCCTGAAGGTTTAATTACAATGCCTGCCGTGATAGGTGAAGTTTGGACTTTTGTGGACCAAACAAAGTCCTGCGGCGGGGATCAGGTAAGTGGGGGCCCTCAGGAACTTGGTTCTATTGGGGGACCCCCAAGCCTAATTTGTCTTTCTGTCTGTTACCTAACGGTATTCCCGCTAAATATCTGTGTTTGCCTATATCTACTGAAAATGTAAAATTTTAATAGTAGTCAAGAAAAAAAAAAAAAAAAACAGGGACCGCGGTACCTGTGTTAAACCACTAGAGGCCGCTGTAGTCCATTTTTCTTGTAAATGTGGATCTTTGGTTTTCTCAACTCAAAAGATCCAGGCAGCTGGTAAGTTTCTCTGAGGGAATCCACTTCCTCTGCCCTGTTGCTGCGTTCATCCACCGCACAGGCCCTCCGGCAAAAAGGGCCCTGGCTCCTAGTCCTCTGTTGGTTTTCGAAAAGGGCGCCATTGGCGCACGGGCGCGCGCGCGGGCGCGTGCACGCGCCTCCTATGAAAAAAAAGGGGCGGGGCGGGTGGATGACGCTCGATGCGCGCCGCGGCGCTTCTGCGCATGTGCGGGCGTCCCAGCATGGTAAAAGACACAGTACAAGTGTCAGCTGCAGGCAAACAGAGCTAGCAACAAACAGTGGCACACAGAGGCGGTTGATGCAGGCATCCCCATAGAAAGGCACTTTAGTGGACACCAGCTGGTATATAGCAGCACCTGTGTTAGACTATTACCAGCAAAAATTGGTGTATGACGACGGGAATACCTCAGCTTTGTGCTTAAAGGATATGTCGTCCAGACGCTCCGGAAATAGATCTTCCAGGAAGCCAAAGGGGTCTCCATCGGGCTCTGAGGATATTGGGCATGCTTGCACTGCACCAATCTCCCCTGAGAATGCAGAGGTCAGTAGCCGTAGAAACCCCGCAGGAATGCCTGGTGCTGCGGCTGTCCCCAGTCCACCTGCTCCTGTATATATAACAGAGGAGGTTTTATCCTCAACTCTGGGAGGATTGGAAGAGAGATTAACAGCATTGATCGCTGCTTCCCTGTCACAGGAAAAGCGCGTCCGATCTCCGTCTCCTCCTTCAGAGTGCCTGTTAGTGGAGGAACAGCCCCACACAGAGATCGACCTACCTGAAGGGGATCAGGATGAGGTTGATTCACTTATAGAGGAATCAACAGTGGAAGAACCTTTTCTCAGCTTCTCAGGCTGAAAGATTATGGGTTCAGTCTCTGACTAACATGGTCCGATCAGCATTTAAAATGCCTCTGGCGGAACCACCATCCACTACGGTTTCCTCGCTGGGGTCGCTAAAAGCTCCCCAGGCGGTCTGTTCCTTCCCAATCCACCCTTTATTAGAAGGGCTTATTTACCAGGATTGGGAGCATCCTGATAAAATATTTGCTCCCCCCAAGAGATTTCCGGTGATCTATCCCATGGAGGATAAGTTCATAAGAAAATGGAGGGTCCCTATAGTGGACGCAGCCATCTCTTCTGTTAACAAATCACTGACATGTCCAGTAGATAATGTTCCAATGTTCAAAGACCCAATAGATAAAAAATTGGAGTCTTTACTAAAATCTGCTTTCTCTACAGCAAGTATGGTGACACAACCTGCGGTAGCAGCGATTGGAGTCTGCCAAGCAGTGAAAGATCAGTTGAAACAAGTCTTAAGGGACTTACCAGATCAGCAGGCTCATGCCCTAGCTGACCTGCCTAGAGCCTTGTGTTTTGCGGTGGACGCCATAAAGGATACAATCCAACAGGCCTCCCGCTTTACGCTGTCTATAGTACATATGCGTAGGCTTCTGTGGCTCAAAAACTGGTCTGCTGAAGCTCCCTGTAAAAAACTGCTGGTTAGCTTCCCATTTCATGGAGAACGCTTATTTGGAGAAGATCTGGACAAATATATCCAGAAAATTTCTGCCGGTAAAAGTTCACTCTTACCGGTTAAGAACAAGGGTAGAAGTCCTTCTTTTAAGAGGCCTACCTCTCCAGTCCCGGGCACATCGGCTGGGAAGCAGTTCCGACGGCCTCCGCGGTCAAATTCAGGGGGCAGAAATCAGGGACAATCACAGGGTAACAAGAAACCCTGGATCAAGAGAGGTACAAAACCTCCCCCTAAGGCATGAAGTATTGCCCCCGCTCAATCGGGTGGGGGGAAGACTTCAGTTGTTCACAGAGACCTGGCGGGACACCATCAGAGACAGATGGGTGCTCTCCGCAGTAAGTCTGGGATACAAGCTGGAGTTAAAAGGCACTCCTCCTGCCCAATTTATGAGGTCAAACGTGCCAAGAGATCCCCAAAAGAGAGGATCCCTCCTTCTGGCACTAGAACAACTATTGCTCCAAGGGGTAATCATGAAGGTTCCCCTGGAAGAAAGCGGATTCGGGTTTTACTCGAACCTTTTCACAGTCCCCAGACCAAATGGGGACGTGAGGCCCATATTAAATCTAAAAGGGCTAAACAAGTTCCTAAATATCAGGACCTTTCGGATGGAGTCGATCCGATCAGTGGCCACCGCCCTACAAGGGCAGGAATGGCTAGCCTCGATCGACATAAGGGATGCTTATCTGCATATTCCCATCTTTCCGGCCCATCAGAAATTTCTACGCTTTGCAGTAGAAGGGCGCCATTTTCAGTTCAGAGCCTTACCTTTCGGTCTGGCCACAGCACCACGAGTGTTCACAAAAATTCTGGCCCCATTATTGGCCAATCTAAGAACACAGGGTGTAACGATAATGGCATATCTAGACGACCTGCTACTAATAGACCACTCAGTGGAAAAGCTGGAAGTAGCTATTCACAAGACAATCGAGTATCTGGAATATCACGGTTGGATTATCAACCGGGACAAGTCAGCTCTAAGACCAGTCAAAAGTCTGGAATACTTAGGGCTAAGGCTGGATTCAAATCAGAGAAAGATTTTCTTACCTCCAGAGAAGGTGTCGTCTTTAAGAAATTTGACCCACTTAGTGGGTACAAAAAGAAAACCATCCATACGTCTCTGCATGAGGCTGCTGGGAAAGATGGTGGCTTCATTCGAAGCGGTACCCTACGGTCAATTCCATTCAAGGAATTTGCAAAGGGCCATACTGTCAGCCTGGAACAAAAAAGTTCAGGCTTTAGACTTACCAATGTCCCTGTCCCCTTCCGTTCGCAAGAGCCTCCATTGGTGGTTGGTGCCCCAGAATCTGGAAAGAGGGAAACCCTTCAGTCCGGTTTCTTGGAAGGTGGTCACTACAGATGCCAGCCTCATCGGCTGGGGGGCAGTGCTGGAGCAATGGTCTCCAGGGCAGGTGGTCAGAAGCAGAAAAGGCCCTGCCCATCAATCTCTTAGAGATACGAGCAGCCCGGTATGCCCTAGTAGCATGGACATCCAAACTCCAGGGGTCCCCTGTCAGAATTCAATCAGACAATGCCACGGCAGTGGCATATATCAATCATCAGGGTGGCACCAAAAGTCGTGCAGCCCAGAAGGAAGCAAATTGCATCCTGGAGTGGGCAGAAAGATATGTCCCAGCCATATCCGCGGTTTTCATCCCAGGAGTGGAAAATTGGAGAGCGGACTTTCTAAGTCGCCAACAATTATGCCCGGGGGAATGGTCTCTTCACCCCGAGGTTTTCCAGGCAATATGCCAGCGGTGGGGAACACCGGATGTAGATCTGCTAGCATCCAGATTCAACGCAAAGGTGGACAGGTTTGTGTCTCGCACAAGGGATCCCCTAGCTTGCGGCTCGGATGCCCTAGTGTTCCCTTGGGATCGGTTCAAGCTGATATATGCATTCCCACCGCCACAATTGTTACCGCGATTACTCCGCAGAATCAGGGTAGAAAAGAAACCAGTGATTCTGGTGGCTCCAGCGTGGCCCCGAAGGGCATGGTACGCGGAGATTGTAAAAATGTCAGTGAGGAGTCCGTGGACCCTCCCACTTCGTCCGGACCTGCTGTCGCAAGGACCGATATACCACCCTTCCTTACCAGCCCTAGGTTTGACGGCCTGGCTATTGAGGCCCACATTCTGAAAAAGAGAGGGCTCTCTAATTCTGTGGTATCTACCATGATCAATGCCAGGAAACCGGTATCCAGGCAGATCTATTATAGGATCTGGAAAGCGTACATTACGTGGTGTGAGACCAAGAAATGGCATCCACGTAAGTACATGATAGGGAGGATTCTGGACTTCCTACAGTGGGCTGTAGATAGGAAGCTGGCCTTGAGTACTATCAAGGGTCAGATTTCGGCCTTGTCAATATTTTTTCAAAGGCCCTTGGCTTCGCATTCACTAGTCAAAGCCTTTATACAAGGAGTGATGCGTATTAGCCCTCCGGTTAGTATTCCCATATGTCCTTGGGACTTAAACCTGGTGCTGTCGGTTCTACAGAAACAACCGTTTGAACCATTACAACACATTTCCTTGGTTCTTCTCACCAGGAAATTGGTTTTCTTAGTAGCCATTTGTTCGGCTAAAAGAGTGTCGGAATTAGCAGCTATGTCCTGTAAGGAGCCATATCTGGTTGTCCATAAGGACAGAGTAGTATTACGTCCTCATCCAGCCTTTCTTCCTAAGGTGGTATCGAGGTTTCATTTGAACCAAGATGTGGTTCTTCCTTCTTTTTTCCCCAAACCTAGCTCAGTAGAGGAAAAGTTATTACATTCTTTGGATGTGGTAAGAGCAGTTAAAGCTTATCTAAAAGCCACTGCTCAGATTCGCAGAACGGATTCTTTGTTTGTTCTGCCGGAAGGCCCCAGAAGGGGTCAGGCAGCATCAAAATCTACTTTAGCCAAGTGGATTCGACAGGTCATAATACAAGCCTATGGCTTGAGAAAGAGACCGCCTCCGTTCAAAGTTAGGGCGCACTCCACAAGAGCGGTTGGAACTTCATGGGCAGTGCATCACCAGGCCTCCCTGGCTCAAGTATGTAAGGCCGCAACATGGTCTTCGGTACACACGTTTACTAGATTCTATCAGGTAGACGTTAGAAGTCAGGAGGATGTCGCCTTTGGGCGCAGTGTGTTGCAGGCCGCAAAAGATCCTCATGCCTGATGGCGCCCAGCTTATGTACCCCCCCCTCATTTGGCATTGCTTTGGGACGTCCCATTAGTAATGACTAAGTCGCTCTGTGTCCCGTGATGTACGAAAAAGAAAAAGGGATTTTTATAACAGCTTACCTGTAAAATCCTTTTCTTGGAGTACATCACGGGACACAGAGCTCCCACCCCTCTTTTTGGGACACTTATTGCTTGGCTACAAAACTGAGGTGCTCCCGGGTGGGAGGGGCTTATATAGGGGAGGGTACTTCCGGTTTGGAATTGGCCAGTGCCAACACCTGAAGGTAAACTATATAACCCATTAGTAATGACTAAGTCGCTCTGTGTCCCGTGATGTACTCCAAGAAAAGGATTTTACAGGTAAGCTGTTATAAAAATCCCTTTTTCAGTTAGAGGCTGTCATTCCCATCGGAGCAGAGACTTTCCTGTTACACTAGTGTTGGAGAGGCAACCATGTCACCATTATTAGTGTTGGCCTGCCGTGATGGGTAAAGGCACTGGAGCAGTGAGCCTGTTATAATGCTTATGTTGACCTGTGCTGTTTTCAGGCATTTGAAGCACATATCAAATGCAATTCAGCAGATTGTCAATTACTTTAATGGCGTAGTATGCCCGACAGTTGTGAAGCTGCATCTGACCTGCTTTGTGTTGCCGTTGGTTGGACGCAGCCGGTCCTACTGAGATGCCTGTTCATTGAAGGTTCAAACACATACATAAACCCTTTGTCACATTATCTGACACGCCAGCATGACTGGTGGTCATGGATCCATCATGTATTAAATGGGGTTTTGTAAAATAAATATTTACAGCAAAATCCATTATTGTCCCTTTAAATCTTGTATGCAAAAAAAGAGCAGCATTTTCTAAGCTGGTCATTGGAGACTTTTTCTTTTTTTCCAGCATATTTTCTGCAATTTCAGGTTAGAGACCAGCTGTGTTTATTAATACGAAGCCAAATGCTTTCAGTTGTGATTCCGCAAGGAAATCTAAAGTCACAGGACCCCCGGCTCTTACATGAAACTTGTACTAAGGCCCCTTTCACACTGGGGCGGGCAGGAGCAGTGGCGGTATAACAGCGCGATTTTCAGCGCTGCTATACCGTCGTTCTTACCGCGGTATGCGGTCGCTAGGGGGGGGTTAATTTAACCCCCGCTAGCGGCCGAAAAAGGGTTAATACCGCCCGCAAACCGCGGCTATTGCCAAGGTTTGCGGGCGGTATTACCGCGCTGTCCCATTGATTTCAATGGGAGACCGCGGTAAAGGAGCGGTGAACACACCGCTCCTTTACCGCTGTAAAGAAGCGGCTAGCAGGACTTTTGGAGCGGTCCTGCTAGCGCACCGCTTCAGTGTGAAAGCCTTCAGGCTTTCACATTGAAGGCACAGGGCAGGATTTTTTCATGCGGTATAACAGCGCTATTATTAGCGCTAAACCGCATGAAAAACGCCCCAGTGTGAAAGGGGCCTAAGTATAAAAACTTATCCTGCTGATCTCTCCCTTTATAAATACTAGTTGCCTGGCCGTCATGCTGATCCAATCATTCAGTATTCTGAGTCACTGACCCTCATCCGATGCTGCCATTTCTCATCTGCAGGCTTGTTTTAGCTTGGGGGTCCAAAAAAATGACTGAAGCCATGGACATCTAGGCAAGGAGGTCACCATTGGCGGCCTCCAAAATGTTCATTTACAGGTTTCCTTCAACAAACATAAAAGTACTGTGAACGGGGTTTTGAATCAAATGTTCGATTAGGAAAAACTTTTTAACCGCTTAAGGACCAGCGCACGACGCTATACGTTGACACAATGGCACCGCTGGGTAGATGGACGTACCTGTACATTCCCTTTAAGATGCGACATTATGGGTGCACGCGTGCGCGCCGCAAGCTTCCTGAGTCCAACCGCGGGTCCCGCAGACTCGATGTGCGTGGGGATACCAGCGATCGTCTCACGGAGAGGAAGAACGGGGAAATGCTGATGTAAACAAGCATTTCCCTATTCTTCCTAGTGACAGGACACTGACCACAGCTCCATGTGATCGGGAGCGGTGATCAGTGTCGTGTCACACGTAGCCCATCCCCCCTACAGTTAGAACACATCCCTAGGACACACTTAACCCCTTCAACGCCCCCTACTGGTTAACCCCTTCACTGCCAGTGTCATTTTTACAGTAATCAGTGCATTTTTATAGCACTGATCGCTCTATCAATGACAATGGTCACAAAAATGTCCGTTGTGTCCACCATAATGTCGCAATCACGATAAAAATCGCTGATCGCCGCCATTACTAGTAAAAAAAAAATATATATATATATTATTAAAAATGCCATAAAACTACCCCCTATTTTGTAGACGCTATAACTTTTGCGCAAACCAATCAATATACGCTTATTGCAATTTTGTTTACCAAAAATATGTAGAAGAATATGTATCGGCCTAAACTGAGGAAAAAAATTGTTTTTTTATATATTTTTGGGGGATATTTATTATAGCAAAAAGTAAAAATTAATGCTTTTGTTTTTCAAAATTGTCGCTTTTTTTGGTTTATAGCGCAAAAAATAAAAACTGCAGAGGTGATCAAATACCACCAAAAGAAAGCTCTATTTGTGGGAAAAAAAGGACGTCAATTTTGTTTGGGAGCCACGTCGCACGACCGCGCAATTGTCAGTTAAAGCGACGCAGTGCCGAATCGCAAAAAGTGCTCTGGTCTTTGGCCAGCCAATTGGTCTGGGGCTTAAGTGGTTAATAGAAATATCATCCAATAGTTTAAAATCATCTGGAGGAACGTGACCAGAAACACAGTCACTAATTCGAAACCTAGGGCCAGCTACTTTGCTTCAGGTTTCAACTGGCCATCCTGTCAGACTCACCACTGCTGACAAGCAGCTTTTCCCAATTGACTCAACCCTTCTAACATGACCTTTTCTGACCGACCTCACTGGTCAACTCAACCCTGCTGAGATACAGCCTTTTCAAGCTCTGGTTCACCCCCATCGACTCACCATCGTCTATATATAAAATATGCAAAGTGGTTGGAGGGAATCTTCAGAATGGCAAAGATGCTTTTATTACAAATTATGTGAGCAGACTGCAGTTCCTCTAACAATTTTTTCCATCTCAAATACTAATAAAGAAATAGGAGATATAGGGGCACATAGGGTCATTATTAGAAATTGTGGTGCCCCATAGTGCCTGCCTGATAGGGCCCATCCTTGGGTAAAGAGGAGCCAGCCTAGGTTCAGACCACTCTTCAGCTGTTAGGGTGTTCAGATGAATGCCATTCTATACATTCTATATATGTCAGCTTCCCACTGTCAATGGTTCCTAAGAGGGTAGTGGGTGCTGGTACCCCAATGACGCCACTGACACATTGACTTACATGGCTGGGAATCCCTGGCCCTGCAGGAAAAGGGCGAGGAGTAGCGGCAGGGCCGCCATCAGGGGGTACAGGCAGTACAACTGTAAGGGGCCCGGAGGTCCCCGGATGGCAACCCCCCTTTTTTTTGTAAATTTTTATTTATTTACTTTTTTGTAAGGGGCCCGGAGGTCTCCAGGGCAACCCCCCTTTTTTCTTTTTATAAAACATTTTTTATTTTTTTTTGCAAGGGGCCCCCCTTTTTTTGTTCTTTTGGTGTTTTTTTTGTTCGTCCGCACCCAAAGCCCCCCCGACCTCAACAATTTGCAGTGACAGCACCCCCCGCTTCTCAATCCCCCCCTCAATTTGCAGCGGCAGCCCCCCCCGCTCCTCAATTTGCGGTGGCAGCACCCCCCCCCCCCCGGCTCTCCTCTGCTCCAGGGAGCCCATGCCTGAAGCTGTGTAAGGGGCCCCAAAACTCCCGATGGCGGCCCTGGGTAGGCGGTGACATCACTGGTCATATTTGGGCAATGACATTACCGCTATTCCCACCCCTTCCCCTATTTAGCTGATGACAGCTCAGGGAGTCAACAGGCATTGTGCTTAATGATGGATTCATTTTTTTAAAAATTTTTTTTACCAAGCCTTCTGTAAAGTAGAGGGAGCGAGGAGGATGTGGGCATTGTTTAACCCAGATGGGTGAGGACATACTGTGGGTGAAGACCACCATCATGGCGCTCTGCACTCACAGCAAATCGATGCAAAGAGCAGCACTAAGATCATAGAGCCAACGCTATTATTCTCTGATTCATCAAGGGCCACTAAAGAGGAACCGGTGCATCACATGGACGGCCCCTGAAGACATCTAAAGGGGGTCCAAAGGAGAAGCCTGGAGTTGGGCTTTAAGGTTTCTTTTTCTTTTGGTTTGGAGGAGATTACTCTCAAGTCATGTGATTCTGTTCCCTGTCTGCATATTTTTTATGTGGACACGCTCTCTACTGATATTGATGTATATACATTTATATGGAATTACAGTATATGAGTAATCCCATGAATTATTAATAGAAATCCATTGATGAATAGCTGGGTAAGATGCTGACATCCAGTGAAAAGCTATACATCTGCGAGTCACTAAAAGGAATTCTCTCATTAATATTGTAAAGCACCATTGTCCCTCATTTTCCGGCACCGTGCTGGAGGCACCTAAAGTAGGTTGGTGGGCGCTCCGTTCAGTCTACAGCTCGCCCCAGAGCCCATTCGCCTCTGTGCTTGAAAATGCTGCTGTGTTTGAAGATGATGCGTTTAGAAGTCTGTTTTCTATGTGTTGCAGCAAGTATTGGGGATGTTGAACATTTATGTATGCCCTTTTGAGTTATAGAAAAGGACACTTGGTCTGTGTGTGGAAGCAGAGGTCTCCCTGCAGAGGTCTGATACGCCCCCCCTCGCTGAACCAGAACTAGAGCTCTCCAAACAGCAAGAAGCATAAGAACTGCTGATTGCAGCGCTATAGGTTTGACTGAGCAAGGGGCATTGCAGACCTCTGCAGAGAGACCGCTGCTTCCATGTAGAGAGCAAATAACTTGCAGCTGCTGGCAGGGGACAGGCTTTTCTACTGTGACTGCTTTCTAAAGAAAAACAAAGACTTTATGCCTCATTTGTTTTGATGCACCTGGAATGTATTTAGCTTATTTAAAGTGGAGCTCCGCCAAAAAAAAAATATTAAAAGCCAGCAGCTACTGCAGCTGCTGACTTTTAATACTAGGACACTTACCTGTCCTGGACTCCAGCGACGTCGGCAGCAGAAGACGAGCAACCGCTCGTCACTCTGCTGCCCCCACCGCCATCATCGGTGAGGTAACCAGGAAGTGAAGCCTTGCGGCTTCACTGCCCGGTTCCCTACGGCGCATGTGCGAGTCGCGCTGCGCTGACTGGTCCCTGTTGTGTTCTGGGAGCCGAGTGTCTCCCAGAACACAACGGGTACACTGCGGGAAGTGACGTGCTTCCCGCAGAGAGGTATCTGCACCCCCCTGAAAGGTGTCAATTGTGACACCGGATGGGGGGGGGTTCCGATGAGCGGAAGTTCCACTTTAGGGTGGAGCTCCGCTTTAAACTGAAACTTGAATTGGATTTAGGGCCAGTTCACAGCACAGAAACACAGGGCGGAAGCGTTCCAGATGTTTTATCTGCATACGTGTTTTTGATGCAGTCCAGTGCATTCCCCCCCCCCCCCTTTTTTTTCTTAACCTTAAATAAGGACATGTGTGTTCCAGTGCGTTTTTGGTGCGTTCTAGTTTGTTTTTGATGTGTTTTACAGCGTTCCAGTACAGTCCAGTGCAGAAAAAATGCAGCATGTTCTACTTTTTTTTCCCTGGAACTGGAACTGCAAGCACTGGTGTGAACTATGCCATTGAAAACCATATAACCTACTTTCCATGCGTTTTTGATGCAGAAAAAAAAAGCACTGGACTGCATGGGGTGTGAACTGGCCCTGAATATGGAACTGCAGCCACACTATTTTAGTTTCCACTTTTGGATAGAGACCTAGAATCGCTGTCACTGACATCTCTGGTTAGATTGTCCACCATTTCCTGTCTTGACACAACTGAAGGAATGCAGTGCCCGCCTTAGTATGTGGCTTTGATGCTTTAGCCCCCCGTTCACACCAAATCCAACTTTGAAATCACGCGACTTCACTTGAAATTGCACGATTTCAAATCCGGCACTGGTGCGGCACCGCAAAGTCGCCATCGCACCGATTTGATCAGTTCCATTGCCAACAATAGGGTGCGACTTGTCACGTGATTTGGACCTTTTAAAAATACATGACAAGTTACACCGGTGTGAACGCGGGCTTAGGGGATGATATGGGCCAACTTCATAGGTTCAATCAGTTTCTGTCTATTTGCACTCTCAGGCCCAATACACACTATTAGATTTTCTGCAGATTTTTGTCTTCAGATTTACCAAAACCATGTAGTACAAGGGTCTGCCTGATTGCATACGAATAAACTCTTAAGGCTTGACCTCATATTATATGGTTTTGGTAAATCTGAAGACAAAAATCTGCAGAAAATCGAATAGTGTGTATGGGACCTAAAGCCTCGTACACACGGTACGATTGTTGGCCAACTGAGCGTCTGATTTTTGTCAAAAGGGCGTGTGCCAGGATCTTGTCTTGCATACTAACGGTACACAATTGTCGTGCCACAAACACGAACGTAGTGAGGTACTACGAGGAATTCCAGCTCTTGGGCGCCACCCTTTGGGCCCCTTCTGCTAATTTCGTGTTTGGGGAGCATTGATTCCGAGCATGCGTGTTTGTACTTTCGACTTTTGAGTGACAGATTTGTATACTGACCATCCGAAAATCAGACAACAGACCGTTGTCCGCCGAAAATTTACTAGCCTGCCATCAAACAATTGTTGGCCGAAAATTGGACAACAATTGTCAGAAAGAGCGTATTAACGGTAAGAATTTAGGACAACAGTCTGTCAACAGACAATCCCCTGCCAACAATCGTACCATGTGTACGAGGCTTTAGGCTCCTTTCACACGGGGGGGGTGTAAAAACAGGCATCTTGTCCCCGTTTTGACTGCCCACCTACAAGCAGACATGGTGCCATTTGGGTGAATACACACAGCCTTGGCCGTGGCACTTTGCATCGCAGTGCAGCAATCCTAACGACATGCCAAGTTTGACAGGTGGCCTCAGGTATCAAACTCTTCCATGTAAGTGAATGGGACCACACCTCTACTGCATTGGCAGGTGACCGTATCACTTCCCGAACGACTGCAAACCTCCTTTCACCTTCCTCTGGAAAGTGATCCACCATGGATTGCTTTTCGAGGGTCAGGAAATACTGCAGCTACTGTGAAAGGAGTCTTAAGGCCCATACACACGATCGGACTTTTTGACAACAAACCTCCAACAGACCTGTTTTTGCAGAAAATCCGACCGTGTGTACGCTCCAACGGACAAACTTTTTCGGTTTTCATCGGACAAATGTTCGCTGTGCAAACAGTCAAACTTTCCGGCAACAAAAGTCCGATCGTGTGTACACAAGTCCATCGGACTTAAGTCCAAAGTACAAACAGAACCAATGCAAAAGATCAGACAGTAATACAGAAGTTGCCCAAAGGGTGGCGGTAAAGAGCTGAAAAAAACACGCGATTTGGTGAAAGTTGGCTGAAAAAGTCCTGCCGTCTGTATGCAGAACAAGTCCACGGCCAACGCCCTTCGAACAAAAATCCACGGAAAAGTTGGTTTGAAGTCCGATCGTGTGTATGAGGCTTTAGGATGATGGCATTTCAGGGTAAATTTCTTGATCCCGACAACAGTGGAACATGGCTGGGCAATGTGAGTCAGCCTGGGTGAGGGTGGGGGCACAACCCGGAGACAAGGACAGAGTGCTGGCACCCTATTACAGGAAAATAGCCTTTAGAATCACTTTAAGTGAATGGATTTACATATATTAGAAAAAAAAAAAAACTTTAAAAAAAGAGATTCCCTTGATCATTCACTCGATGTAAATTAGAGCAACTGCCGCAAATCCAGACAAAGTGGAATGACGAAGCAGCTATTTGCATTTTAACTCTTTACCAGCTGGATTACAGGGAGCAGAATGGGAGAATTCTGAATCGATCAGGCACACAGGCCGAGATGGAATTGGGCCTCTCCCCTCTTCTAGGTGGATGACAGAGGACTAGCTGGGAAGATCAGTAGACAGCAGGATGTGGGAGCCGAGCCGAGCGGCAGTGAAATCGGAGCCGAGATGAAGGAGAATGAAGATCTCGTTAGAGTATCAGACTCTCCTGCATCCAATTAGAGTGAAAAAGCCCCCGATAACGACCAGCACAGCCAACTACAGCCTCATGGGCCAAGAGTGTTCACAGTCTACTCAACCAGACTGGAGGCCACCAACTTACACGCCTAACCTAAATCTTGGGTCCCTCCTATTCTCTATCTATACCTCTTCCCTGGGCCAGCTGATAACCTCCCATGGCTTCCAATACCACCGTTATGCCAACCACACCCAGATCTATCTCTCCACTCCTCAACTCACCCCCTCGATCTCCTCACGGGTCTCAAACTTACTGAATGATATATCGGTATGGAGGTCACACCACTTCCTCAAACTCCATCTTTATAAAACTGAGCTTGTTATATTTCCTCCTTCCCGGTCCCCCCCCCCCCACCATGACTTTACCATTAAGATCAGCAACACAACCATTGGTCCCTCCACACATGCCAGGGTGCTGGGTGTAATCCTCGACTCTGACCTCTCCTTCAGCCCCCCACATCCAATCAATGGCTAAATCCTGCCGCCTTAATCTCCGCAACATCTCCAGAATTCGACCCTTCCTGACTAACGACACCACAAAGCAACTTATTCACTTCTTGAGTAATTTCCCTTCTTGACGACTGCAACTCTCTCCTAATGGGCCTACCCCTACGCAGGCTATCCCCCCTTCAGTCTATTATGAATGCTGCTGCTAGACTAATACACCTCTTTAACCAATCCATGACTGCTGCTCCTCTCTGCCAATCCCTTCACTGGCTTCCCCTACCCCCTAAGATTTTGGAAATAAATCGTTTATACAGAGTGCGGCAGTCCAGGGCTCCTTTCTTTTCCATGCATCAGTGCAGAGCCAGCACCTGTTCCAGTATCAGGGCGGCAGCATTTTGAAAGCCCTACAGCTTAAAAGAGCGGTACAACCCTTCATGGCTTCCCCCACCCCACCGTATAAAATTCAAAATGCTAACCACAACATACAAAGCCATCCACATCGCCCCCATTTACATCACCAACCTCATCTGCAGATATTGCCCAAATCGTCCACTCCGCTCCTCCCAGGACCTCCTGCTCTCTAGCTCCCTTGTTAACTCCTCCCATGTTCGCCTTCAGGACTTTTCCAGAGCCTCTCCCATCCTCTGGAACTCCCTGCCCCGGTATGTCCAATCAGCCCCTAACCTGTCCACCTTTAGGAGATCCCTGAAAACTCACTTATTCAGGGACGCCTATCCCACACCCACCCAAGAACTCTACCCGAGCCACCCCCATCAAATCATCCCCTGCAGCTATTACCTTTTGTACCACCACCCCCTCCCTTTAGAATGTAAGCTCTACGAGCCGGGCAATTCTGTCCCTTCTGTATTGAACTGTACTGTAATTGTTCTGTCCCCCCTCTACATTGTAAAGCGCTGCGTAAACTGTTGGCGCTATATAAATCGTGTATAATAATAATAATAAATCTTAAACACAAATTCCCCAATCCATAAGCTCAGAGTGACTGATCCACTGTAATTGAGGTTGCATCTCAGCTTCAAAGCACCAACAATTTCCACAAATGTATTTAGAAGAAAGCGATAGTGAGAAATATGTAGGCCGTTATTGACAATCTAAGAAAATGCTAGTTACCAAGTTGTCATGCTGATCCTTTAGATTTGCAACCTGCAAGCCAGGAGTTCTGTCTTTGCTGGCTGCAAACATGTTGCAGGTCAGAGACTGCCAGGGATAGAAGTCTTCATTCATCCAGCCGCAGGAGCATGCAAGGCAATTTCAAGTGCACTTAAAGTGATACAAAAACAAAAGGTTTGTTTAAAAATAAAAAATAAAATAACAAACATGTTATACTTACCTGCTCCGTGCAAGGGTTTTGCACAGAGTGGCCCCAATCCTCCTCTTTTGGGGTCCCTCAGCGGCACTCCTGGCTCCTTCTCTTATCGAGTGCCCCCTCGGAGAACCGCTTTCCAAGGGGGCACTCTTGCGGGCGTGCTCCCGAGTCCTGCTGCTGCGTCCATTGACACGGACAGCATAACTTGGCCCCGCTCCCTGACTCCCGTTTCACTGGATTTGATTGACGGCAGCGGGAGCCAATGGCTCCTGCTGCTATCAATCTATCCAATAAGAACCCGAGACAGTGGCTGGAGCTGCTGTGCTCGTTCTCGTTGCTGGAAAGATCGGGTTCAGGTAAGAAAAAGGGGGGTCTGGAGCACGGAAGGTTTTTCACCTTAGTGCATAGAATGCATTTAGGTGAAAAACACAGACTTTACAAACCCTTTAAGTCATTCTAAAGAGGCCTCTGCATCAATATGAAGTGTCATTTTAACATGCCTTAAAATGATTTTAAAGTCTCGTATTTCCTTTTTTTTTTTTTTTTTAAATAACAAACATGTTATACTTACCTCTTCTGGGCAGATGGTTTTGCACAGAGCAGCCCCGATCCTCCTCTTCTCGGGTCCCTCTTCTGTGATCCTGGCTCCTTCCTCCTGTTGAGTGCCCTCACAAACAGCAGCTTGCTAAGGGGGCACCCGAGCCGAGTCACAGCTCCCTGTGTCCAGACACGGAGCTGCTGTTTGGTCCCCGCCCCATTTCTCCCGATTGGCTAACTGACTTTGACGGCAGCGGGAGCCAATGGCGTCCCTGCTGTGTCTCAGCTAATCAGAGGGGAGAGTCCTGGGTGGCTGAGGGACTCATAGATGGGGCTCAGGTAAGTATTAGGGGGGCTGAGGGAGGCTGCTACACACAGGGGGCATCAAGATAAAAAACCTTCAGCCTTTACAACTCCTTTAAAGTGGAGATCCATCCAAAAGGGGACGCTCCGCTTGTTTGTGCCCTCCCTTCACTGCCACATTTGGCACTTTTTCCGGGGGGGGGGGAGCGGGTACCTGGTTTTGACAGGTATCTGCTCCCATTTCCAGCTCAGATCACTGTGGCAAACTGAGCCTGAAGTTCAGCTCCCCTCCTCTCCCCCCCCCCCCCCCGCAGTCTTCTAGTCCCAGAAGACTACGAGACCATTCACAAGGCACAGTGTGACTTGCACATGTGCAGTAGGAAACAGGCTGTAAAGCCACAAGGCGTCACTTCCTGTTTCCCTTACTAGAGATGCCGGCGCCTGCACCCAAAATTGTTGAAGAATCGACTTGGGTGAGGACATCGCTGGATCCCTGGACAGGTAAGTGTCCTTATATTAAAAGTCATAAGCTACAGTATTTTTTGTAGATGCTGACTTATGTTTTCCTGAAGACGCCTGGAGCTCCACTTTAAAGGGTAACTCCACTTCCATGGGGAGAAAATTGCTAAATTAAAATAGCATAGAAAATTTCTATACGAGTCATATTGTCATTTTTATTCCATTCAATGACCTTTCTTTCTTCAATCTGCAGCTCTGTGATTTCCAGTAAAATGCAATATGGCAACCTGGAGGGGTTCTGTACACAGATAATGTATAGAACGCCCCCCACCCGATATGTAATTTTCTGCTTGTGTGATTGGCTCACTGATTTTTCCCAGAAGTCTACACTAAGATACAAGTTAGGTTTCAGGCATCCCCTGCAACAAAAATGTTTATTTTGGTGAGATTCTCCCAAAGGGAAATCACTGCAACTTTCCTATAATTGGATCCCTGCAAGTGCAGCAGTTGATTGATAATTATAAAACTACTCATTAGATTCACTTTCCACATGGACAGAAACAGAAATCCAATTCTCAACAAAAGCGGAGTTACCCTTTAAGTGCTAATCGGCGCACCTAATGCAATTGTGGCTTTAAAAGTCGGGGCCATAGAGCTTTAGGGCCCAATCATGCATTTTAACACAAGGCATTGCATGGTCACAGACAAGCTATTGTTAGAAATGATGATATTTCACATCTGATAGATGCATTGATGTGCACTGTCCCTGTTTCATGCATAATATAGGGCCTATTTCTGAAAAAAGGAATGATTGACAAGAACACATGAAAATGCACATTGAAAGGTGGCATCCCAGGTGTTTTTATTATGACAGGTTACCTTTAACGCTGAACTTCAGGTCAACTGTTCAAATATACAGGTCCTTCTCAAAAAATTAGCATATTGTGATAAAGTTCATTATTTTCTGTAATGTACTGATAAACATTAGACTTTCATATATTTTAGATTCATTACACACAACTGAAGTAGTTCAAGCCTTTTCTTGTTTTAATATTGATGATTTTGGCATACAGCTCATGAAAACCCAAAAATCCTATCTCAAAAAATTAGCATATCATGAAAAGGTTCTCTAAACGAGCTATTAACCTAATCATCTGAATCAACTAATTAACTCTAAACACCTGCAAAAGATTCCTGAGGCTTTTAAAAACTCCCAGCCTGGTTCATTACTCAAAACCGCAATCATGGGTAAGACTGCCGACCTGACTGCTGTCCAGAAGGCCATCATTGACACCCTCAAGCAAGAGGGTAAGACACAGAAAGAAATTTCTGAACGAATAGGCTGTTCCCAGAGTGCTGTATCAAGGCACCTCAGTGGGAAGTCTGTGGGAAGGAAAAAGTGTGGCAGAAAACGCTGCACAACGAGAAGAGGTGACCAGACCCTGAAGAAGATTGTGGAGAAGGACCGATTCCAGACCTTGGAGGACCTGCGGAAGCAGTGGACTGAGTCTGGAGTAGAAACATCCAGAGCCACCGTGAACAGGCGTGTGCAGGAAATGGGCTACAGGTGCCGCATTCCCCAGGTCAAGCCACTTTTGAACCAGAAACAGCGGCAGAAGCGCCTGACCTGGGCTACAGAGAAGCAGCACTGGACTGTTGCTCAGTGGTCCAAAGTACATTCGGAAATCAAGGTGCCAGAGTCTGGAGGAAGACTGGGGAGAGGGAAATGCCAAAATGCCTGAAGTCCAGTGTCAAGTACCCACAGTCAGTGATGGTCTGGGGTGCCATGTCAGCTGCTGGTGTTGGTCCACTGTGTTTTATCAAGGGCAGGGTCAATGCAGCTAGCTATCAGGAGATTTTGGAGCACTTCATGCTTCCATCTGCTGAAAAGCTTTATGGAGATGAAGATTTCATTTTTCAGCACGACCTGGCACCTGCTCACAGTGCCAAAACCACTGGTAAATGGTTTACTGACCATGGTATTACTGTGCTCAATTGGCCTGCCAACTCTCCTGACCTGAACCCCATAGAGAATCTGTGGGATATTGGGAAGAGAAAGTTGAGAGACGCAAGACCCAACACTCTGGATGAGCTTAAGGCCGCTATCGAAGCATCCTGGGCCTCCATAACACCTCAGCAGTGCCACAGGCTGGTTGCCTCCATGCCACGCCGCATTGAAGCAGTCATTTCTGCAAAAGGATTCCCGACCAAGTATTGAGTGCATAACTGAACATAATTATTTGAAGGTTGACTTTTTTTGTATTAAAAACACTTTTCTTTTATTGGTCGGATGAAATATGCTAATTTTTTGAGATAGGATTTTTGGGTTTTCATGAGCTGTATGCCAAAATCATCAATATTAAAACAAGAAAAGGCTTGAACTACTTCAGTTGTGTGTAATGAATCTAAAATATATGAAAGTCTAATGTTCATCAGTACATTACAGAAAATAATGAACTTTATCACAATATGCTAATTTTTTGAGAAGGACCTGTACATATAGGGACTGCTTTACCTGCTGAACAAATAAGTAACCTCAGAACCCCAGCTGTAGTGAAACCACAAGTACCATAATGCACCGCAAAACCCTGACAGCCACAGGCACCAGTCCCCGAGGAAGAGGCATGATGGGATTTGTAGTTTCCCCACAGCTGGATTGCCCCTCTAGCCAATGCTGTGATTGTTTTTTTCTTTGACCTGCCAGACAGCACAGCCAGGCTGTTGATCTGTTTTTTTTTTATTACTGCAGTTATGCAGTACAGCCTGGTCACCTCCCCACCCCAGCCTGTGATTGGGCAATGAAGGAGAGCAGAAGACAGCTGAGGTCCTCTCTCTTCTAATTGCAGAACAAAATTGGTTCCTGGCACCATGGTCAGACACAGCAGGACATAAGCTTTATGAAGAAATCTGTGCGTGCAGCAAAAAGAGTCAACGCGTTTCGGCCATAACGGCCTTACTCATGGTTCCTGACATTCACATTCACATTCAGCTTCACGCACTTAAAACACTCATTTAATGATTTTGTAATGAGTACAGAAGTGTAAATTGATGTTGTTTTACATCAGGAGGTGAGAATCTCAAGTGAGTTAGGTGCTAACGACAGCTGTCTCTGGGCTATCTAATGTCTAAGCATGCCGTAAATCCATCGGGTCATTCTCAAATAACACACTTTTTCTCTTTTTTTATTTAAAGGTAAAGACTTTAGCATGATGCTTCTCAAACTGTGCCATTTGTCCCCCCCCCCCCAGGTGCAGTGGGCTCAAGACATGGTTTGCCATTGATGAGAGGACTCAGTGATCCAGGGGGGACTCTGATGTGATATGTGATGGGGGTACTGTAATGCGATGTGGGGCTGTCATGTATAGGACACTCGCTCCTGTTTCCCCCGACGACGAAACACGTAGGACAGGGCCAGAACTTGTGACGTCATCACATCTGCCGATTCGGGTTGTCGGCAAGGTTTTTGCGGTTTGATTATTTAGGTCATATTTTAGCAATGTGAGAACCTTTCACTTTTTACAATAACTATACCTTTAGCAGTATTCATGCTATGTGCACCCTCTGTCCTCTTTCCTCTATGGTGGTCATTTGAGATACACAAGACCCGGGGAGAAGACATTAGAAGCCAGTGGATACCATAGGTTGTGATCTAGTGGTCTGGGGTTCAGTAGGCCTCTGGACACCAGAAAGTGTCAGTATATCATGCTTGTTTGATCTCTCTAATTGGGGATCCTATTGATCCAGTAAGAGGCTTTCAGTACGGTGTTTATGTTTATGATTTTTAGTAATTTTCCACGGGGGTTTGCTGGTTTTGGAGTGCACCATTACATAATAGAATACATTGACTATTTTTTCACTTTTTTTTTACTTTTTTGTGACACATGGATTATTGAGAATTTATTTAAATTTTACTGCAAGAATTGTAACTTAGCATTTTTATACTTATTCATCAACAACATTTGCACTGTATTGAATCAATTTCTGTACCAGGCACTGCCAGGACAGGTTCCTCTAGAGCCCAGGGCAAGGATGCCAAACTGCACCCCCCCCCCCAAATGTATGAGCAAAAACACTGAGCACTAATCTGCTTATTTACCCCCCAAGTATAAATTCCCAATCCTCCAAGTACAAATCCACCCCCCTGCTGAAATCCCTCCTCAGCACAAATCTTTTCTCCCCCCCCCCTCCCACCCCAACCAAAAATTTATAATTCACTCCTCCTAGCACAAATCCTCTACCCCTAAAATTTCCCCTACTAGTAAATATCCCCCCCCACTTCAAATCCCCCCTCAGCACAAATCATCCCCCTCCCAACACCAATCCCCCAAATCACCACTCTTAGCACTTTCTTCCCACTTTAATTCCCCCCCGCATAAATCTTCTCCCCCCCAACACAAATCCCCCTAAATCACCACGCTTAGCACTCCCCTCCCCAAACAATACTTACCCCCTGCCGCCCCCCAAATTTCCCATTCCAACACAAATCCCTTTCCCCTCCAATCTCCCTGTTGGGACTCCCCCCACCTCGCATGATTCCGCAGTGCCCAGGGCAGACGTCCCTCCTGCCCACCCCTTGTCCCAGCCCTGTCTTGTAGGGGGACCTCGTAATCGAAGGGGGGGCTCGTACGTGAAGCTAATTTCATAAGCATGCATTGTTTCAGGCTCAGGTTTCCCATTGATAGGCAACAATTAAAACGTTATTAAACCCAAAACCAAAAATATATTGAAGCTTACCAGTCATTAGATGTGGTAGCTGCATTCGTTTTCATCTCATTTTCACCCACCCCCCCGGTTTCAGCTGGTGATCTGGCCAGTAACACAACTCCTGTATTAGAGTGCCTCTGCATTGGGTGAAGGAGCACAGGTGGCACAGCAGACAGCATCATTGTCAGTCTGGGGGGAGGGGAGTGTTGTATGTACTAGCAGATTTAAATACACCAACAAATTAAAAGTGATTTTAAAAAGGTAGTTTTTTTTTATCTTAATGCACTCTATGCATTAAGGTAAAAAAAACTTGTGTGCAGCAGCCCCACCTAATACTTAACTTAGCCCCCTCTCGATCCAGTGATGTTGCACAAGAGGCTCGGCTGTCTAGCACTCCCGCTCATTGGCCGAGACAGCAGCAGGAGCCAATAGCAATCAAAGTCAGTGAGCCAATGAGGAGAGAGAGAGGGGGCAGGCTGAGCCCCACAGCTCTGTGTTTAAATGGACACATGGAGCCGTGACTCGGCTCGGGTGCCCCCATAGCAAGCTGTTTGCTGTGGGGGCACTCGGCAGGAGGGAGGGGCCAGGAGCGCCAACGAGGGACCAGAGAAGAGGAGGATTCGGGCTGCTCTGTGCTAAACCACAGCACATAGGAGGAAGTTTCTTATTTTTAAACCCCAAAAAAAAAAAAAAAATGGGACTTTAGTATCACTTGAAGCCAAACTTCAGCTCACACTTTATAAAAAGTTACAGCAGTTTTTTTTTCCCCTTTTAGGATAAAGGCTTTACAGAAATGAAAAAAGCGGATCATTGTAAGCACCCCTGTCAGTGGTAAATGGCTTGTCTCAACCCTCTAACTGATACATCTTCAGGACAACTTATTCTTTTGAAAAACAACAAACTTATTGGCAGGCTCACCAGATGAAAAGAAAAGAAACAAAGCCTAAAAAAGAAAACAAATTCAGCCACCACGTCTAAGTGCCGGTTCACACTGGGGCGGCACAACTTGCCGCGCGACTCGGCAAGGCGATCTGCAGACGACTTCAGAGGCGACTTGCAAAATGACTTCTGTATTGAAGTCAACAGAAGTCGCCCCCAAAGTCAAACAGGAACCCTTTTCTAAGTCGGAGTGACTTGAGTCTCTCCTATCAGAACGGTTCCATTGTACAGAACGGGACACGACTTGTCAGGTGGCTGAGTCGCCCGTGTGAACCGGCTCTAAGAATCGGTACTATAATTGCAATATAATAAATATTTGCTTTTGGGTTTAATACTGATCTAAAATGTTAGCATTGATGGGGCTGCCTTTTGATTTTGCACACTGATAAAGGGTGCCATGACCGAAAAACGCTGCTTCAAGTGAGACGAATCGGCTGCGACCGATGTGGGAATTGTGGACTTTTCCAACCATGCCAAATTTTACACACAAGCTGACCCCATCACCCCCCACCCCGATCGATATCCGCAGAGTAGAGCGCAGAGTGATAGATAAGCGCCACATATAAAGAAAGAACCATTCGTAGAGTAATTGTAAAACAAAGACATTTCTACATTCTCCTGGGCGACTCGCTGTCTGCTCTCTGTGAATGCAAACGCTGCAATCTGACGAGATCTCTCCAGGCGGAATGCTGCACTGCATCACCATCCGGAGCTTCAGCCGGTGATTTATTGGGAGAGCGAGGAGGAGAGGAGCGAGGAGGAGCGAGGAGGAGAGAGGAAACACCTGAGCCAGGCCCAGCCAGTGACAACACCGCCATATTAATGGACTAGTCACCCCATGCCAAGTACTCAACCCCACCCAGGGGGACTGCAAGGACTGATCAACCTCAGCCTGTCCTTCCCTTATCTGTACCATGAAAGGTGATCAGTATTCCCATCACCCCAATACTGGGAAGGTATGGAACCCGTCTGAGCCCTATAGGGAATAAGGAGATGTAAACCCCAACTGGATGAGTACAGTAAAACACTGCATATCAAACAAATGCCTGTTTTTTTTTTGTTTTTTACAATAAAATAACTGTTTTCATCCTCCTTTGCATACAAGTGTTTATCTCCTGCAGCTTCTTTGCAGCCACTTCCTGTCTACATTCCATGATGGCTGTGTAGCGGGGGTTCCAAATTTAGGAACTGCTATGCCAAATTTAAGGGTGATTCGAGTGGTAGTTGGCTTGAATCTTTTCAATTTGTTGGACTCTGCCTTGCTGTTTCACCTGGTGTGCAGTTCCCCTAAGAGGTATGGGTGGTGCTGTCATCTATACTCGGAGTTGAACCACAGGTGATGGGGCGGCAATTTGGTGTCTCCTCTCGGCAGCCCTACAGTGGGTGTGGTAGACCTGATGGGCATGCCGGGAGGGGGTACAAAAAGGGGCAGACGCGGTGGAGGTGGGGTTCAAGTTGCCACCCCGGGACCTGTACCCAGGGGAAGGTATTGTGTGGAGTCCAGTTTGAGTGCATGGCCCTCCAGGCTATGGGGCCACGTGTGCCTCAGTCCCAGGCACCTTTAGTCCTGGGACTGCAACTTCAGCCCTGGGCCCAGCACCTTTAGCTGGAGCCCACTTCGGGAGGAGGAATCCCAGGGTGTCGCCTCGCGAGGGGACCCGTTTCTGGAAGAGGAGGCTGGGGGAGGACTGTTCCGAAGGACTGGTGAGAGATCACAGTGAAGGAAGGGGCCCAGTAACTCTAGAGGGATGTCATCCATCCGGAAACCAGGGGCCTAACATCTGGACCATCAGGAGGTTTGGGACGCTATAGATTCTCTGGCAGAGAATCTCCTAGACGCATCCAGTAAGGAATCAAATAGACTGTGACCAGTAGGAGGTTTGGGGCACTATAGATCCTGTGGCAGAGGAGCTCCTGAACGCATCCATTAGGGAACCAGTGGCGGCTGGTGCTCAAAATTTTTGGGGGGGCGCAAACAAACTGAAAAAAAACCCATCAATTGCCGCCACTGTGCCCATTAAACGCAGCCACTGTGCCCTAAACGCCACCAGTTTGTTTCCATATACAGACAGTTAGTTTCCATATACAGACAGTGTGTCCCCCATATACAGCCAGTGTGTCCCTCATATACAGCCAGTGTGTCCCCCATATACAGCCAGTGTGTCCCCCATATACAGCCAGTGTGTCCCCCATATACAGCCAGTGTGTCCCCCATATACAGCCAGTGTGTCCCCCATATACAGCCAGTGTGTTCCCCATATACAGCCAGTGTGTTCCCCATATACAGCCAGTGTGTCCCCATATACAGCCAGTGTGTCCCCATATACAGCCAGTGTGTCCCCATATACAGCCAGTGTGTCCCCATATGCAGCCAGTGTGTCCCCATATGCAGCCAGTGTGTCCCCCATATACAGCCAGTGTGTCCCCCATATACAGCCAGTGTGTCCCCCATATACAGCCAGTGTGTCCCCCATATACAGCCAGTGTGTCCCCCATATACAGCCAGTGTGTCCCCATATACAGCCAGTGTGTCCCCATATACAGCCAGTGTGTCCCCATATACAGCCAGTTTGTCCCCCATATACAGCCAGTGTGTCCCCATATACAGCCAGTGTGTCCCCATATACAGCCAGTGTGTCCCCATATACAGCCAGTGTGTCCCCATATACAGCCAGTGTGTCCCCCATATACAGCCAGTTTGTCCCCATATACAGCCAGTTTGTCCCATATACAGCCAGTTTGTCCCCATATACAGCCAGTTTGTCCCCATATACAGCCAGTTTGTCCCCATATACAGCCAGTTTGTCCCCATATACAGCCAGTTTGTCCCCCAAATGCAGCCTGTTTGTCCCATATACAGCCAGTGTGTCCCCCATATACAGCCAGTGTGTCCCCCATATACAGCCAGTGTGTCCCCCATATACAGCCAGTGTGTCCCCCATATACAGCCAGTGTGTCCCCCATATACAGCCAGTGTGTCCCCATATACAGCCAGTGTGTCCCCATATACAGCCTGTTTGTCCCCCAAATGCAGCCAGTGTGTCCCCCATGTACAGCCAGTTTGTCCCATATACAGCCAGTGTGTCCCCCATATACAGCCAGCTTGTCCCCATATACAGCCAGTTTGTCCCCATATACAGCCAGTTTGTCCCCATATACAGCCAGTGTGCCCCCATATACAGCCAGTTTGTCCCCATATACAGCCAGTTTGTCCCCGTATACAGCCAGTTTGTCCCCATATACAGCCAGTTTGTCCCCATATACAGCCAGTTTGTCCCCATATACAGCCAGTTTGTTCCTAAATGCAGCCTGTTCTCCCCCCCAGCCCTGCACTTACCTTCCTCGGGTCCGCGCCATCCTCAATGTCTTCTCCCGCTCTCGATGTCGCTTCAGCCAATCAGGTTACCGGTAACCAGATCCGGTGAACCTGATTGGCTGAAACCCCCCACAGTCTTCTCCAAGGAACGCACCCCCGTGCGTACCTGGGAGGAGTTTTTGGAAGCCGAATACAGCGTAAGAGCTGTATTCGGAAAGCCTATCAGAGCCGCTGGCTCTGATAGACACTTCCAAGTCACACCCACCGCCGGCCACCGCTCTAATTCATATGGCCGGCGCTCACCAGGAGGCCGGCCATATGAATAGTAAGCAGCGCGGCAGCGGCGAAAATACACAGATTCATGCAATGCATGAATCTGTGTATTGTCTTTCAGTGGCGGTGCGGGAGCGAGAGGGGGCGGCGCTCCGGCTCCCTCTATGGACGCACGGCCACTGTAGGGAACTAAATTGACTGTTCGAGCTACACGCTGGCTGCTTGTGCCATTGGGTGACTATCCGGGTGAGCTGTACCCACTTGGGATCGAGTGGTGACGGAATTCAGGCACTCCTGGCTTCATCTGTCTTCCTAACACCTTTCTCCTTTCATGCATAAGAAAATAAAGCTCTACGTTGGAGTGATATACTGGTGTGGACCTTGGAGTTACTTGGGGCATAGAGACTTTTGTCCTTATACACTAGGGCAGTATTTCTCAACTCCAGTCCTCAAGGCGCACCAACATGTCATGTTTTCAGGCTTTCCATTATTTTGCACAGGTGATTTGATCAGTTTCACTGCCTTAGTAATTACCACAGCCGTTTCATCTGAGGGAAATCCTGAAAACATGACCTGTTGAGGCGCCTTGAGGACTGGAGTTGAGAAACACTGCACTAGGGACAGAAACCAACACTGAGGGGACTCGCTGCAAAGACCCGTAAGGAAACTAAGTGTGCCTAACCTCTGTAACCCAGGGGGGTACGGGCATGGCGGAGACTACGCTCCTTCCTCTCCAGTGAACGAGCCAAAGAGTGGAGAAGGAGGGTGGCGTGGGCGCTGCAGCTGCATGGCATTTCTCAGGGCGTGTTTCCTGATGGTGACAATAGCGGCCCATGCCTGTGTACTATATGTGTTGAAAAAGCCACTTGGAAACCCGTGTCACAGGGTGACAATGCAGGAGCATAACTGGGGGACAAGGACAGAGTGTTGTCACCCTTTACCAGGACGTGTCTAAACAAGAAACCTTCATGGCAGGATCACCAGGCATGATTTGAATTAACAATAGTGACTTTTTTTTTTTTTTTTAAAAGACGTTAAAGATCTATCTCAGGGGTGCTCAACCTTTTGAAGAGCGAGGGCCACTTAAAGTGTTACTAAACCCAGAACCTGCATTCACTATATCTGGTCTCCCACAATACACAGAAGATGGAAATTCAATTATTTTAGTAAATATAAACTGCTAAATGCCTTTTCTCATCAGCAGTATATAGCAGTTTTGTGACTTCTATCAGTGTCTGGTTAAAGTCTGTAAAAGGAGTTTTCATTCTCTTCTGACTGTCCTATGAGGCTGCAGGACCCCTGACCCTCTGCCTGGACAGTGCCAATTAGCCCTGTGCTGATGCATACACCCTCCCCCCAAAAAAAAAAAAAGCAACACTTCTCCAGCGATGCACACTAAACCGAGCATGTGCAGAGTACTCTCAAAGTTCTGTACTATCAGCGGATGGATTGAGGACAGTAAAGAAGGGGAGGATCAGAGAAGACACGATCAAATAGCCTTTTTACACAATGCAGAGGATTAACCTCTTAGAATCCACAGTGAGTATAACAGTCTAAAGCTGGGTACATATTGTACTTTTTTCCTTTAGATTTACCTTTGATGTAGTGGAAGGGCCTGCCTGATTGCATACAAATGGAAAGTGTTTAGGTGTGACCTCATATTATAGGGTTAATCTAAAAGGAAAATTGTATAATGTATGGCCAGCCTAAGTATCAACTTGGGAAGCGGGACTTTCTGCATGCCAGTTTCCCTTTCATTGCCTCCCCATTCCATATGTTTACCAGGAGCAAAGAAAACGACTCCATATTTCCAGGTATTATGGAGCATGTGGTGTTTGCCGATCGGCCACTTAACCACCTGGAGTAAAGTGTTACTAAACCCAGGAACCTGCATTCACTATATCTGGTCTCCCACAGTACACAGAAGATGGAAATGCAATTCTTTTAGTAAATATAAACTGCTAAATACCTTTTCTCATCAGCAGTATATAGCAGTCTTGTGACTTCTATCAGTGTCTGGTTAAAGCTTGTAGGAGGAGTTTTCATTCTCCTCTGACTGTCCTATGAGGCTGCAGGACCCCTGACCCTCTGTCTGGACAGTGCTGATTGGCCATGTGCTGATCACATGCACCCTTTCCAAGAAAAATAAAAAAATCTCTCTAGCAACACACACCAAACTGAGCATGTGCAGCCTGACTCCAGTAACTGTATTATCCGGTCCTGTTTTGGAGTCAGTGGAAGAGGAGGAGGATCTGTGCATACAGGATAAAACAGCCTTTTTACACAATGCAGAGGATTAACCCCTAAAGCCTTGTACACGCGATTGGATTTTCCGCAGACAAAGCCTCAGACTTTTGTCCGAAGGGCCTTGGCCAGGAACTTGTATTGCATACAAACGGCACACAATTGTCAGCCAACAAACACAAACGTACTAGACATACTACGTGTTTTTTCCGCTCTTTAGCGCCACCCTTTGGGCACCTTCTGCTAATGTTGTGTTATAGTGAGCATTGCTTCTGAGCATGCGTGTTTGTACTTTGGACTTTTGTCCGGCGGACTTGTGTACACTTGATCGGAAAATCCGACAACAGACAGTTGTCCACGGAAAATTTTAAAGCATGCTATCATTTGTCGGGGGAAAATCCGACAACAATTGTCTGATGGAGCGTACAAACGGTCGGATTTTCAGCCAACAGGCTGTCATCACACAATTCCAGTCGGAAAATCTGATCGTGTGTATGAGGCTTAAGGTTCCACAGTGAGTATAACAAGCATGCTTTACTGCATATACACATTGATTTTACTGTTGTGGGTTTAGGAACACGTTAAAGAGGAACTCGTTAAAGAGGAACTCCATCCACAAATAACAAGATAAAAATGAATAGCCTATAAACTCATAAAATAAAACCAGCCTTTGCTGCAATACTCAGCTTCAATACAGAGATTTTACCCTGCAGTACTTTTTTCAGCTGCTAGATGTCCTCAGTCTGATGACCAGCATCATTCATCCCACTTCCTCTGAGCCCGGATTGTCCTGGATCCGCCTCCAGACTGTGACTGGACAGTGAAAGGGGAAACCTCACAGTGATGAGCTCATCTCCCTGTCACTCTGCCCTATCCTCCTATCAGGATGCTCCTTGTTAGCGCTGGTACTGCTTCTTCCTCCTACAGCTCTGCTCAACAGGGACTAGAAGATTCTGATATCAGGTCACATTCAGGTACTTTACATTGCTTGTAGTTTAAGAAAAATCTATATTAAAGCTGAATTCTAGGTATGGATTTTACTGCGTAGTTACATTGGTCCAGCTTGAACCAATGTAATAATCCATCCTCTAGAGCTGTGAGATCACTGTGGAAGTAGAGAATCACTGTAGTAGTCACCACTACTACAATGATAGCCACGGTCTTCAGGGTCCTGTGATGAGTGGCTGCCCTGCTGCTTAGTATCCACAGAGGGCCACTTGCTTGGAATGGACACCTTTCACAGAACACCTTGCACCTTTCTCAAAAAATACAAAGTGTTCTCTGATTGGATGAGGTGGAGAGTGTGGTGGTAAAAAGGTGGTCTTATTTAGTAAGGTAGAGCAAAGCTGTGCAACAAGTCATAGCAAACTATTGGAGCCAAGCTTTAGTTTATAACAAACAAGATGATTGCACAATGATGTTTGATTGATGGCCCCCTGGTCTGTCAGTGCACAGTGAAAGGAGAAAGAGCTCAGCTTTCTGTCACTCTGCTCTCTCCTCCTATCTGCAACACATGTAACTGGATCCTTGCGCTGCTTCTCTCTCTCCTAGTCTGAGCTCTGCTGAGCAGGGACTGAAATAGGCTGATGCCAATTAGAATTCAAGATTTAGCACTTCTTGCATTTAAAAACACATTGTTTAAATTAATTCTAAAAGGCAAGTTAAAAAGGAATTACAAAGAAGTCATACTTACCTGCTCTGTACAGTTGGTTTTGTACAGAGCAGCCCCGATCCTCCTCTTCTCAGGTCCCCGGCCAGTGCTCCTGGCCCCTCCCTCCTGCCAAGTGCCACCATACCAAACAGCTTGCTATGGGGGCACACAAGCAGGCTGGCTCACGAACTGCTGCTCTGCATGTCCATTCACAGAGCCATGGCTCAGCCCTGCCTCCTCTCTCCTCATTGGCTCACTGGCCAGTGAGGAGGGAGAGTCCCCAGAGAGCTGAGGCTCTAGTGCACATCGCTGGATCACTATGGGGGCTCAGGTACGTACAGGGGGTCCCTGACTTACCAACGCGTTGGGGACTTTCCTCTTGTTTGCAATCCGGAAATGTTCGTAAGTCGGGCCACGCATGCGCAGAACGGCATTTACGGACATTTCCGATGTTCCGTCGAATGCGGCCAATTATGGACATTTTCTGATGTTTTCTGAGGCTCCGTCTGGCCGCGCATGCGCAGAACGGTCCACGCAGAACGGCAGATGGTCCCCGCAGCGTCCTGTTCGTAAGTAGGAGTAGTTCGTAAATCGGGCGTTGGTAAGACGGGGACCCCCTGTATTTTTTTGGAGGGGGGTGGGGGTGGTCTGCTGCACACAGAAGGTTTTTTACCTTCAATATGTGAAGGTAAAAAAAACGTGTGCCTTTAACAACCATTTTATGGCTCGGTTCACACTGCAGCGACTTGTCAGGCGACGAAGTCTCGCTCCATTCAGTGCAATGGAACCGTTCTAATTAGAGTGACTCAACTCGCTCCGACTTAGAAAAAGGTTCCTGAACTACTTGGGGGCGACTTCGGAGCGGCTTGCATTGACTTCTATTAAGGAAGTCGTTTTGCAAGCCACGCTGAAGTGGCGCTGTGCGTCGGGCCACTCTGAAGCCATCCCAGTGTTAACTGAGCCCAATGGTGTGTCATTGATTGCAGAGATTTATTATATTGTATCTTTTAGATTTGCCTGGGAGTTCAGCTTTATAGGGCCAGTCCACTTGTATCTGATATTTCAGCATTTGGTAGTGGGGCTGTGCCTGCACTGCAAGGGGTAATGGCTTATGTAGCCTAGGGCAGTGGTTCCCAACCCTGTCCTGAATTTCCCCAACAGGCCATGTTTTGGGAATTTCTCTTCGAGATAAAATATCCGTCCAAAATACCAATCCATTGATTCTGATTTAAAGCACCTGTGCAAGATAAAGGAAAACCTGAAAACATGGCCTCTTGGGGTACTTGAGGACAGGGTAGAGAACCACTGGTCTAGGGGACAGTAATACTGCTTTACTTACCGGATCATTCACTCCCCCCTGACAGATGGTGCTCCCCTAGGCTCCAATGATGGATTGTTCCCTTCATGGACCCTGCATTGGTCTTGAAGAGGAAATAAACCCGAATGGGTTTTACTGCCTCTTTATTTCCCTGCAAAGGTAAAGCATAATGGGCTACTATACATCGCATAGTAGCCCATTATGTGTCACTTACCTGAAACCGAAGCCAGCGAGCGTCCATCTTCACCTCTCTTCCTCCCGGGGCCACAAACTACGGCTCTGTGACTGGCCGGAGTCGTGTGCGTGCGGGAGCTGCCAGTCACGGCATGACCTCCTTTAGAAACGGCACGATCGCCGTTTCTAAAGTGCGCCTGCGCCGTAGACATCAGCGCTCGTCTCTATTGTAAATATCTTCTAAACCAGGGGTCTCAAACTGGTGGCCCTCCAGCTGTTGCGAAACTACAATTCCCATGAGGCTTTGCAAGGCTGACAGTTACAAGCATGACTCCCACAGACAGAGGTATGATGGGACTTGTAGTTTTGCAACAGCTGGAGGGCCGCCAGTTTGAGACCCCTGTTCTAAACTGTGGAGTTTTAGGAGATATTTCCAGCACCTACAGGTAAGTCTTAAAGGGGTTGTAAAGCTTCAAAACATTTTTTTTAAATAACAAACATGTTATACTTACCTCCACTGTGCAGCTCGTTTTGCACAGAGTGGCCCCGATTCTCCTGTTCTGGGGTCCCTCGGCAGCTGTCTCGGCTCCTCCCTGCTTCTGGTAACCCCCCTGGGAAGCGCTCTCCCAAGGGGGTTACACTGCGGGCACAATCCCGAGTCCTGTATCCAGCGTCCATAGCCGCCGACTACAGAACTCGGCCCCGGCCCTCTTGTCATTCGAGTTGATTGACAGCAGCACGAGCCAATGGCTGCGCTGCTATCAATCTATCCAATGAAGAGCCGAGAAGACCGGGCCGAAAAGAGCCGAGAAGCAAGCGCGTTCTTCACGCGGGACTTTCGAGGGCTCAGGTAAGTAAACGGGGGGGCTGGGGGGCCAGGAAGTAGCTGATGTTTTTTCCCCTTAATGCATAGGATGGATGCATTAAGGGGAAAAAACATGAAGGGTTACAACCCCTTTACTCTAGGACATCAGGACCCTAGACCCCTGGAACATGGGGGAGAAGATGGTGCAGGGACCAGTCTAGCGGCACAGAGGATCTTCTTTAACATGTTTCCAAGAGCCAAGCTTCAGAACGACCTGATGGTGTCTTATCTCTGGCGCGGTAGTAAGTTATCCATGCTTGCATGGCATTTCTTGGTTAGCAACATATTAAACCGAGAGGCACAAATGTTCCATTTCCATGACTCATCCCAGTTTGTGTAAAGTGTGGATCGATCAATTAGTCTTGCATGCCTAGAGAATGGACACCTGCTGTGACCATTAGGAAGGGTTTCCCCTCTCCCTACTGAATTGTTTGTCTTTATTTTAGCAGAAGCAACAGGAGGACCACACAGTGGTTGGCAGGGACGGCCGGCATCCCAGGTTGGTCAAGCCAAAGCCAGGAAGTATAGCAGGAAGAGGATTCTTCAAGAGACACAAATAATCAATAGGTGATTCCTGCAACCAGACTCCACCTATGTTATTTTTTTAATGGACTGTCCCTTTAGGATCACCCACCCCCTACAAAACCTAATAAATTACAGGAGTCTGTTTATTAAGGTGGTAATAAATCCAACAACAAACATTTATTTTATTGCAACTTACCAAATTCTTAAATGTGATGGCCGCATTCATTTTCTTTTTTAGGCTTTCTATCTTCTTTTTTCATCTGATAATCTGGCCAGTAAGTCTGTTTTTCAAAAGCACAAGCTCTCCAGCAGCATGTATCAGTTAAAGAGATGAGATAAACTATTTAAAGTGGTTGTAAACCCTCCATTACAACTTGCACCTACAGGTAAGCCTAGATTAAGGCTTACCTGTAGGTACAAGAAATATCTCCTAAACCTACACGGTTTAGGAGATATTTGCCCAAAAGTTTTACAACGTTGTCTACGGCGCATGCGTGCCGTAGACAACAGTGCATTCACAGGGTTAATCCCCATTCACAAATCTGGATTTGACGGCTCCCGCGCTTCAATTTGTTATTCAATTTTTATCTAAACTTGCTAGTCCATCTAACACACGCCTTCCCCCAGACTGACAATGCTGCTGGGCAAAGGTGCCCCCTGTGCTGCTTCATCCAGAGAAGGGGCACTGTAATACAGGAGGTGTGTTACTGGCCAAATTACCAGGTGAAAAGAGAGGGGGAAAATGACTAATAAAGAAAACGAATGCAGCCACCATATCAAAGAATTAGTAAGCTGCAATATTTTTTGGTTTAATACCGCTTTATTCAACACAATCTTTAGACTAGTGGTTAAATCAGCCCTTATCAATCGGGGTTCCATAGGGTTCCTCCAGAGGTTGTTAGGAGTGCCTTGAGTAATGAGCAATTCCTGTCTCTCAGATAAGTTCCCACAGACAATGATCTTTTAAGCCATCTGTAAGGCCATTCTACCCAAATGACCACCAATGTAAGGAGCATTCTTCCCAATGACAACCAATGTGAGGGACTTTTTTCCCCACTGAGCGCAAGTGTAAGGAACATTCTTCCCAATGACCTCCAATATAAGGAGCATTCATCCCAATGAGTGCCAATGTAAGGAACATTCTTCCTTATGACTGGCAAAGTAAGGAACATTCTTCCCGGTGAGCGCCAGTGTAAGAGAAAATCTTCCCAATGAGCGCCAACGTAAGGAACATTCTTTCCAATGACTGGCAAAGTAAGAAACATTCTTTCCAGCAATGCCATGTAAGAAGAATTCTTCCCAATGAATGCCAATGTGAGGAACATTCTTCCCAAGGAGTGCCAAAGTAAGGAACATTCTACCCAATGAGCACCAATGTAAGGAACAGTCTTCCCAATGAGTGCCAATGTAAGGAACAGTCTTCCCAATGAGCGCCAATGTAAGGAACATTCTACCCAATGAGCACCAATGTAAGGAACATTCTTCCCACTGATCACCAATGTAAGGAACATTCTTCCCAATGAGCGCCAATGTAAGGAACATTCTTCCCAATGAGCACCAATGTAAGGAACAGTCTTCCCAATGAGCACCAATGTAAGGAACAGTCTTCCCAATGAGCACCAATGTAAGGAACAGTCTTCCCAATGAGCACCAATGTAAGGAACAGTCTTCCCAATGAGCACCAATGTAAGGAACAGTCTTCCCAATGAGCGCCAATGTAAGGAACATTCTACCCAATGAGCACCAATGTAAGGAACATTCTTCCCAATGAGTGCCAATGTAAGGAACATTCTTCCCAATGAGCACCAATGTAAGGAACAGTCTTCCCAATGAGTGCCAATGTAAGGAACATTCTTCCCAATGAGTGCCAATGTAAGGAACATTCTTCCCAATGAGCACCAATGTAAGGAACATTCTTCCCAATGAGCGCCAATGTAAGGAACAGTCTTCCCAATGAGTGCCAATGTAAGGAACAGTCTTCCCAATGAGCGCCAATGTAAGGAACAGTCTTCCCAATGAGTGCCAATGTAAGGAACAGTCTTCCCAATGAGCACCAATGTAAGGAACATTCTTCCCAATGAGCACCAATATAAGGAACAGTCTTCCCAATGAGCGCCAATGTAAGGAACATTCTTCCCAATGAGCACCAATGTAAGGAACAGTCTTCCCAATGAGTGCCAATGTAAGGAACATTCTTCCCAATGAGCGCCAATGTAAGGAACATTCTTCCCAATGAGTGCCAATGTAAGGAACATTCTTCCCAGTGAGCGCCAATGTAAAGGGCATACGTCTCCACTGACCACCAAAGTAATACGGTCCTTCTTCAATGTGAGGGAACACTACTTTTTTTACTGTCTGCATATCTTTTCTGATCAATCATAATTTCTTATTTTTATTACTTTAAAATAATTTTGTTGTATATAGCAGGCCTATTCATAAAACAGCGAATGTGAATTTCACCAAACATTCTCTGGTGGAGAATCAATTACTGTCATGTATAATGCATGGATCTGGAAGATTCACCTGTGGAGAATGTTTGAAGGTCAAAGTATTCCTTATTCTCTTACTTGTTTGTTTTATATCAGCCTAGAGCTCATAATAATAGACCATGGGCTGTAAACTTTGCTAATTCAGCTCTCAGGGGAACTGTTGCTAATACAATTATTTTAAGGGCTCCTCCATCCTAAATAGTTGAGAAAGGTTGGGTCAAACATATCGGAAATGTGTGCTATTTAATACACAATATAAATCACCCTATTAAATAATGACACTGGTCTGATCTCATTGCCCTGGTCAAAACATTAATGAGCAAAAACGCACCACTGAGACCAACGTATTAGACCTCATACACACTATCCGATCTTCTGCAGATTTTTGATTATATGGTTTTGGTAAATCTGAAGACAAAAATCTTTAGATTTACCAAAACCATGTAATATGAGGTCAAACCTTCAGATCCCATATACACTATACAACTTTTGTGGTCAGATTTTCTGCAGAATTACCAAAACCATGTAGTGCAAGGGCCTGTCTGATTGCATACAAATTGAAACTCTTAAGGTTTGCAATCAGGCAGGCCCTTGCACTACATGGTTTTTGTAAATCTGCAGAAAATCTGACCACAAAAGTTGTATAGTGTGTATGGGGTCTTAGGGTTTGACCTCATATTACATGGTTTTGGTAAATCTGAAGACAAAAATCTAATAGTGTGTATGGGGTCTTACTAATACCAAGAATTGGGATGACAGCACACAAAGAGCAGTAACCCACAGTAACCAGACGGTATGATTTTTAGTTCATAGTAGCCAAAATAATAACTGCCCATTGGTTAAAGGGAGGCACTTTTTCTTATTTGTTATAACGTCTATATACCTCCTGGGTTAATAAATCCCATAACAGTGGTTTGCTTCTCCAGGCGCTGGCCAGATGCTGAATCCCAGCAAACCCTCCGGGACTCCCACTGGTGAGGTCTGCTCAGCTGTGTTCCCAGCTCCGCCCATCCACTATGACCATTACATAGGGATCTGACATAAAGCAGCATGCTCCGGGCGATAGCCAGGGCACCTCCTGCTGCAGCAGGAGCGAGACTTCCTGGAAATGAGAGGCAGAGCCAAGAACTCAAGGGAGGAGATCTTACCACTTGGCGATTTAAAAAGCCAGTGGCTGAAATAGCCGACCAGTACCCACCCATAACTCAGCTTAGGGGACTAAGCCTTTATTTTTATTTTATTTATCAAAAAATAGGACTAAAATATGTCAACACTTTTAGCTCCCCTTGTATGTAAATGTAACAAAAAAAATAAATAAAAAAAAAGACTGCACCAATCTACCGTATTACAACGTCGTCCAGACACGCATCAGCTGCAACAGATATTAACCTCTAATCCGCCAGTTCAAGCTATATACATGGCTCAATCCTTTACAATTCCAAGCATAAAAGAACTAAAATAGGTCTTACCTTTTACTGCTGTGACCGATCCTAAAGAAGACAGAAGGGAAAAAAATAAATAAAAATCAATGTAATAAAAAAAAAAGATGATGTATAAAAAAAAAAATCAATCCTTGACAGAAGGATAGAGGAGGTGTATGCCGGAGCCCAACCAAAACTCTAAATGGCCTTTAAACAGATTGAATCCGGCTAAATCTCCCCAATATCTCCAATGTAATCTTTTAATGGTCGTGCAGCCCAGCTGCTGCAGCAAAGAGGGAGGATTATCAGAAGTGATGGCCTTTTTCTGGGGTTGGGTTAAAAGCTGGCCGAACGATAGCGTTTTATGGGGAGAGAAGGAGAGACACAGCTGGTATACGCTCCTCTTCTCATAAGCACTTACAATGCTCTGTGCATTAAGTAGGTTTTGTTGGAGAACAGGGAGAAAAAAAAGGGGGAGAGGGAGGGAGAGAGGGAGAGAGAGAGAGAGAGACAGATAAGGATGTCCTCAGATGCAGTCAAGATTCATTAGTTGCCCAGTATATTTTAGCAATTTAATTACTACCTGATGCTAATGACTTGCAATGTTTGGCTACCATAGATACCTGGATATCTGTATTAATTGCCTCCCCAAGGAGCGCCGTCCCAGGGATTTTGGATACAGCAATTGACACTTGCTTACGACAACGAGGCATGATCTCAGCCACACGCGACGCCTTCCGTGTTTTGTCTTGCGGTGTGAGATGTGTGGTGCCTACAAGCTAAATGACTATTTGACAACATCTAAAAAGCACAATAGAACACATTTGCATATAATTGGCTGGCGCTGGGGTCCTGAGTTCAGCGCCAACCAGAGACAACGCGTGGAGCTTGTATGTTCGTGACATGTTTGCGTGGGTTTAATAGAAAAATATATATATATATCATTAAAAAAAAATATTTTTCTTTTCAACATAACCATTTAGGTGATTTGATCTATTTTGGGTTACATACCATCTTGGTTAGGATTAATCTAAACTATATTATTTAGAAACTGTATATGTAATATCATATTTACTAATTTAGGATTATACAACCCGGTAACATGTATATTGTATTATATGAATTTTATTACAGATTTCATTTTTGATTTTCTGAATAAATTCTTTTGCATTATCAACAATTCAAATAATAATAAAAATATTGAAATAAAAAAAAAATACTATTAGGTTAGGTTTGGTCTCAACTGGTGGGAAACAGGGTTGTATTTCCACCCCTAAGGCCGGGTTCACACTAGTGTGAGTCGGATGCAGGTTTCGCCGCATCCAATTCGCATGACAGGAGATTGTGATTGGCTCTCTATGGAGCAGGATCACACATCTCCAAGGGCAGCTGCGGAGCGGATTTCACGGGGGTCCTGCGAGTCTTTGGCTCAGTTTCAAGTCTGAATTTAGGCAAAAATTTGGGCCAGATTCGTCGCAGAAACGGAGCACAGGGACGCACCAGATAGGGTTACCACATCATCCCTTTAATCCAGGACACATATGAATTACACAGGTTCTGAGGCTGATTTAGGGCCAGTTCACACCACAAAAACGCACTCCAGATCCATTCCGGATACATTTCTGCATGCGAGTTTTTGATGCGTTCCAGCGCATTTTTTGATGCGTTTCCGGATGCATTCTAGGTGCTTTTTGTTCTCATTTTCTTAAGCCTTGAACACGCGATAGGTTTTACCGATGAAAACAGTCCGATGGACTGGTTTCATTGGACAAACCGATCGTGTATGGGCCCCATCGGTCTTTTTTCCATCGGTGTTTAAAAATAGAACAAAATACAAACAATATTCGCGCTACTAACAAATGTGAGCAGCTACAATGCCTATGGAAAAAGCAAAAAACAAACAATATACAAAAAATGTAGCGCTATACATAAAAGTTATATACAAAACACCCAAGTGTAGTGCTCAAAACAAATAAATGTAAAAGAGTCCGTAAAAAGTCCAAAATGGACAAAATATATGTGTAAATAAAGTCTTTGATGACCATTCAAACGTGGATAGTCTTGAAATTTTCAAAACACAACTGGTGACTTTCAAAAAGCAAATGACTATAACGTGACCACCACCAAATGGAAAGGAGGCTTACCAGATGGAATGGACCCAGTAAACGTATGTCTAAAGGGTCAAACAGGCTTGGTACATGTATACTCGTAGGTCTAGAGTCCTGGCTGGCGTTGCACACATCAATGTCCAAAATCCAGGGTCTAGTGGTGTCACCAAATATCCGAACCCAGTATGATGATGGGATAGCTCACAATGGAACCATATTATAGGGAAGAAGGAGAGGGCACATAGCGTAATAACGTAGATACTATTTATTAAATGCAGGTAGATACACTTACATTCAAGCAGTAAACGTAGCGCTTTGCAAAACACTCAGTGGCAGCAGTGGAATATCCCGACGCGTTTCGCAATACCTTGCATCGTCTGGGGTATGACTCCACTGTTGCCTGCATATTATTTATAAGTTTAAGGGACCTCCCCCTCATTAATCCATTATGCAATCACTTCCTGAATCTTTCAAAATGGCGTGTCGGCGTGCGTTCCACGCCTCTCTATGTAATCCCTGCATAGTGCGCTAATATATTCATCATATGGGAAGCTGTATGGAAAAAAGATGGGGGGATAGATCCATGTTTGTGTGGAATAACCTCATCATACATGCTAGATACGGGGCATCACTAACCCAATACTTACAATACATCATAGATCTTAGTCTGGCGACTAACGTCGTGGCTGTGACGTCACGCGTAAACCATGTGATAGACGCCATGCAATCGTCCGGCGACGTTACATGACGCGCGAACATCAATGTCCAATCAGACGGCGCCTGAACCATGTGACGGACGCCATGTGATCGTCCAGTGGCGTCACATGACGTCCATATCCAATCAGACGGCGCGACCGCGTCACGAGGAATCCCGCCGTCATGTGACCATCACATGATGTCACATGACCCGCGAGCATCTTAATGAAAAGCGACGCGATCGCGTCATCGCATACAAGCGCCGCCCCCATCTGAGACACGCAGCCCGGATAGGACGTAGAGACGTCCGTATTGAGTCCGACAACGCAATCGCATAATCAAGCGATCACGGCGTGCTTCCCGGAAGTGGGCAACCCTGAAATGCTAATACATTGACTGTGCTCCACCGCCCCATAACGGCAAAAAATGTGAAACGCAGCCAAATGTGTACACACAGGACTCCAACTAATCTACAGGAATTATCTAGCATCGCCCAAATCGGGCGAAAAAAGGAAAAAATTCCCCGGGATAACAATGGTGAAGCTAGTAGCTGTAAGTCTAACTACCCATTAGCACAAAAATAGTTTTATTGTTATAAAAATAATAAAATCAGCTGAGCTGAGGTTAAATTACTAAATGTGTAAACAAATAATAAATATAAAAATAAAAATAAAAAATGAAAAATAAGAAATATCTTTTGGATAACAGATCAAGAAATATAGATGGTCCGCTCCAACTGTGCGAGACTAACGTCTCGCACATAGAGAGGACCATCAAGGTGGAAGAATGTAGGGACCTCAACCCATCATAACCAATGACGGAAGGAGGCCCACACACCCCAACAGGAGATTGCCCAATGGATGAATGAGGAGCAAATTCCATATAAATCCAAATTTGTCCCCAAACACAACCATACATAATATATTAAAAGTTGTGTAAAGAATATATAAAACCATATTGAATTGGTTAAAAATACAAGAAACACTAAACAACAAGAAAAAGCAGAAAACGGATCCATGATCGAAAGGCACCAACTAATGTTAGGACTGGTCGATGAAGGAATTGATATCCCATTCGACATTTAAACCAGACGGCCTGTGTGTCTGTAATTGGTATATCCAGTAAGTCTCCAGCTGGGACACACCCCTAATTCTGGGGGCACCTCTCCATGGGGGAATAAAACGATCAATGATCAAGAACTGTGTGCCAGCTGGATTCCTACTGTGATGTAACCTATAGTGTCTAGGGACCGTGTGATTCACATCACCCCCTAAAATTAATGTAACATGTTCCCCCACTCTAACCGAAAATGGCCTGATGGTGCGGCCCACATATTGTTTGCCACAAGGGCAGGTGATAAGATATACAATGTGTGTAGTAGAGCATGTACAAAAATGTTTACTTGGGTATGACTTCCCTGTACTGGTAGACCTAAACTCTAAGGTTTTACCTCTCCCGGATGTGTTATATTTACACACACTGCACTTTTTACAGGGATGATATCCCACCAATTGATGAAAAAAGGAAGGACGTACCGGGGGGTTAATGATGTTGGGTGCTATTTTACCCTGGAGAGTGGGTGCACCTCTGAAGACAACTTTGGCCTGTTCGGGTAAAACTGAGCCGAGGATATTGTCATTCCTCAAGATGTTCCAGTGCTTGGCTATAATAGCTTTCACTTGTTTATGTTGCATAGAGAAGGAGGTGAGCATTGCCCATTTGAAGCTGTTGTTGGATTCTACTTTGGGCTTAACTTCCAATAAGGAATGCCTGTCGGTCTCCAGTACTTGTTCGAGATCTCTATCGATCCTGACGGGGTCATACCCCTTATCAATGAATCGTTGTTTGAAAATCTCGGCTTGAGTCAGGAAGATATCGGTATCAGTACAGTTTCGCCTCAACCTCAGAAACTGACTACGTGGGACGGACCTCAACCAAGATTGGTGATGACAACTGTCCTGCGGAATGTATCCATTCCGATCAGTTTTCTTGAAGTGTGTCTGAAAGTGGAACTGTCGATCTTGGATGCTGATCTCCAAATCCAGAAACTGGATTCTTTCATGGCTGGCAGTATATGAGAGAGAAATGCCTCTGTCATTGGCATTAAGATGGTCCATAAAGATCTTAAGTGATGCCAGACTGCCACTCCATAGGAGGATGTCGTCAATGTACCTAGCCCAAAACACTAAGTGTTGGGTGTCATAGGTATAGACGACATCCTCCTCCCATTTGGCCATGAAGAGATTCGCCAGGCTGTTATGGGGCGGTGGAGCACAGTCAATGTATTAGCATTTCAGGGTTGCCCACTTCCGGGAAGCACGCCGTGATCGCTTGATTATGCGATTGCGTTGTCGGACTCAATACGGACGTCTCTACGTCCTATCCGGGCTGCGTGTCTCAGATGGGGGCGGCGCTTGTATGCGATGACGCGATCGCGTCGCTTTTCATTAAGATGCTCGCGGGTCATGTGACATCATGTGATGGTCACATGACGGCGGGATTCCTCGTGACGCGGTCGCGCCGTCTGATTGGATATGGACGTCATGTGACGCCACTGGACGATCACATGGCGTCCGTCACATGGTTCAGGCGCCGTCTGATTGGACATTGATGTTCGCGCGTCATGTAACGTCGCCGGACGATTGCATGGCATCTATCACATGGTTTACGCGTGACGTCACAGCCGCGACGTTAGTCGCCAGACTAAGATCTATGATGTATTGTAAGTATTGGGTTAGTGATGCCCCGTATCTAGCATGTATGATGAGGTTATTCCACACAAACATGGATCTATCCCCCCATCTTTTTTCCATACAGCTTCCCATATGATGAATATATTAGCGCACTATGCAGGGATTACATAGAGAGGCGTGGAACGCACGCCGACACGCCATTCTGAAAGATTCAGGAAGTGATTGCATAATGGATTAATGAGGGGGAGGTCCCTTAAACTTATAAATAATATGCAGGCAACAGTGGAGTCATACCCCAGACGATGCAAGGTATTGCGAAACGCGTCGGGAGATTCCACTGCTGCCACTGAGTGTTTTGCAAAGCGCTACGTTTACTGCTTGAATGTAAGTGTATCTACCTGCATTTAATAAATAGTATCTACGTTATTACGCTATGTGCCCTCTCCTTCTTCCCTATAATATGGTTCCATTGTGAGCTATCCCATCATCATACTGGGTTCGGATATTTGGTGACACCACTAGACCCTGGATTTTGGACATTGATGTGTGCAACGCCAGCCAGGACTCTAGACCTACGAGTATACATGTACCAAGCCTGTTTGACCCTTTAGACATATGTTTACTGGGTCCATTCCATCTGGTAAGCCTCCTTTCCATTTGGTGGTGGTCACGTTATAGTCATTTGCTTTTTGAAAGTCACCAGTTGTGTTTTGAAAATTTCAAGACTATCCACGTTTGAATGGTCATCAAAGACTTTTACACATATATTTTGTCCATTTTGGACTTTTTACGGACTCTTTTACATTTATTTGTTTTGAGCACTACACTTGGGTGTTTTGTATATAACTTTTATGTATAGCGCTACATTTTTTGTATATTGTTTGTTTTTTGCTTTTTCCATAGGCATTGTAGCTGCTCACATTTGTTAGTAGCGCGAATATTGTTTGTATTTTGTGCTATTTTTTGGTTTGAATATATTTGCTGCAGCTACTTACTCTGTTCATTACACATCTTGTTATGGATGTGTTTGATTACAGAGCTTCTCGCACTGTTAACACGGATGGTGTGTTTTCCACCACCAATAGTGATACAGAAATAGGAGGTTTATTTACCAGACTCAAAAATGTTATGTCTTCAGAATTACATCTGCAATGGGACTTACTGTTCTTGGAACAATACATATCAGACCGTATGGTTCCTAGAAGTCTCCGCTGGGAAGTTCAACCCCAACAGGGAGACCTAGAGATTGATTCCTGGTTCAATTATTTCAATGACGCCGGGATCAATTTTCTGGGAGTTCTGATCTCTAGGAAAAAGGTGAGACTGGCGGAATTAGACAGGGAAATTAAGGAACTCAAGGAGAAACTTTTCTCATACAAACAATCCCTTGAGTATCTTTCCCTCTCTGCCAGCCTACAAAACCACCTCGAAAAAGAGGATATAGAGACCAGAAGCTAAAAAAGCATAAAAAATATTCAAGGGATGCCGGAGATTACAGGAATAATACTGTGTTTGGGTGGCAGAAATTATTTTTGACATCCTTTGGCGCAGAGATGGACTCTACCCCCTCTCAAACATCTGCAGCCAGTTCCACCCAGGCTTCCATAAGAGGTCCAGCACCTATTCAGATTGCAACCACATCTAGTGTCCCAACTCCTTCGTCTAACTCACAAGGGGGCCATTCTCGAGCACCCCCACCTAGAAACCCTCGTACCCCCATTCATCAACGGGGTAGGGGTAGGTCCAGAGGGGTTAGAGGGACCAGAGGTTCATCTAGGGGTCATCCCTATCATCATAGTGCTCCACGTCACTATGAGTATGACGATTATTCATATAACGTCTCTCCAGCTCGACAGAGAGCTGCCCCGTCATCTTACTATGACCATCTATCATATTATGGTCCCCCACCAGTTACTACTCACAATAGATATATCCCTCTAGAGGATACGCGTGATGATAGCCATCATACACGTACTAGATATCCTCCTGTATCCTCTTTTCTTTTTCGTACATCACGGGACACAGAGCGACTTAGTCATTACTAATGGGTTATATAGTTTACCTTCAGGTGTTGGCACTGGCCAATTCCAAACCGGAAGTACCCTCCCCTATATAAGCCCCTCCCACCCGGGAGCACCTCAGTTTTTTGCCAGTGTCTAAGGTGTTGGCCAAAGAGTAACATGTGTTTTCACTGGGCTTGCGTACAGGTTCTTTTGGGCCTTAGTAAGCTGTTCCGGATCCCACCAAAAAAGCTTCATAGCTAAACGGTCGGTACCCGGGCCTTGCAGCAGAAGAGCAAGGTTTTGCCTGTAATGCTTCTCTTAGGAGGGCTGGACCCTGGGATCCAGAGCTCTGGTCATACCCACGACCAAGACGCTGTCTGTGCAGGGTGCTATACAGGTCCAGGGGAGTGGAATCCTTGGGAACCCGGTCCCTGAAGGTTTAATTACAATGCCTGCCGTGATAGGTGAAGTTTGGACTTTTGTGGACCAAACAAAGTCCTGCGGCGGGGATCAGGTAAGTGGGGGCCCTCAGGAACTTGGTTCTATTGGGGGACCCCCAAGCCTAATTTGTCTTTCTGTCTGTTACCTAACGGTATTCCCGCTAAATATCTGTGTTTGCCTATATCTACTGAAAATGTAAAATTTTAATAGTAGTCAAGAAAAAAAAAAAAACAGGGACCGCGGTACCTGTGTTAAACCACTAGAGGCCGCTGTAGTCCATTTTTCTTGTAAATGTAGATCTTTGGTTTTCTCAACTCAAAAGATCCAGGCAGCTGGTAAGTTTCTCTGAGGGAATCCACTTCCTCTGCCCTGTTGCTGCGTTCATCCACCGCACAGGCCCTCCGGCAAAAAGGGCCCTGGCTCCTAGTCCTCTGTTGGTTTTCGAAAAGGGCGCCATTGGCGCACGGGCGCGCGCGCGCGGGCGCGTGCACGCGCCTCCTATGAAAAAAAAGGGGCGGGGCGGGTGGATGACGCTCGATGCGCGCCGCGGCGCTTCTGCGCATGTGCGGGCGTCCCAGCATGGTAAAAGACACAGTACAAGTGTCAGCTGCATGCAAACAGAGCTAGCAACAAACAGTGGCACACAGAGGCGGTTGATGCAGGCATCCCCATAGAAAGGCACTTTAGTGGACACCAGCTGGTATATAGCAGCACCTGTGTTAGACTATTACCAGCAAAAATTGGTGTATGACGACGGGAATACCTCAGCTTTGTGCTTAAAGGATATGTCGTCCAGACGCTCCGGAAATAGATCTTCCAGGAAGCCAAAGGGGTCTCCATCGGGCTCTGAGGATATTGGGCATGCTTGCACTGCACCAATCTCCCCTGAGAATGCAGAGGTCAGTAGCCGTAGAAACCCCGCAGGAATGCCTGGTGCTGCGGCTGTCCCCAGTCCACCTGCTCCTGTATATATAACAGAGGAGGTTTTATCCTCAACTCTGGGAGGATTGGAAGAGAGATTAACAGCATTGATCGCTGCTTCCCTGTCACAGGAAAAGCGCGTCCGATCTCCGTCTCCTCCTTCAGAGTGCCTGTTAGTGGAGGAACAGCCCCACACAGAGATCGACCTACCTGAAGGGGATCAGGATGAGGTTGATTCACTTATAGAGGAATCAACAGTGGAAGAACCTTTTCTCAGCTTCTCAGGCTGAAAGATTATGGGTTCAGTCTCTGACTAACATGGTCCGATCAGCATTTAAAATGCCTCTGGCGGAACCACCATCCACTACGGTTTCCTCGCTGGGGTCGCTAAAAGCTCCCCAGGCGGTCTGTTCCTTCCCAATCCACCCTTTATTAGAAGGGCTTATTTACCAGGATTGGGAGCATCCTGATAAAATATTTGCTCCCCCCAAGAGATTTCCGGTGATCTATCCCATGGAGGATAAGTTCATAAGAAAATGGAGGGTCCCTATAGTGGACGCAGCCATCTCTTCTGTTAACAAATCACTGACATGTCCAGTAGATAATGTTCCAATGTTCAAAGACCCAATAGATAAAAAATTGGAGTCTTTACTAAAATCTGCTTTCTCTACAGCAAGTATGGTGACACAACCTGCGGTAGCAGCGATTGGAGTCTGCCAAGCAGTGAAAGATCAGTTGAAACAAGTCTTAAGGGACTTACCAGATCAGCAGGCTCATGCCCTAGCTGACCTGCCTAGAGCCTTGTGTTTTGCGGTGGACGCCATAAAGGATACAATCCAACAGGCCTCCCGCTTTACGCTGTCTATAGTACATATGCGTAGGCTTCTGTGGCTCAAAAACTGGTCTGCTGAAGCTCCCTGTAAAAAACTGCTGGTTAGCTTCCCATTTCATGGAGAACGCTTATTTGGAGAAGATCTGGACAAATATATCCAGAAAATTTCTGCCGGTAAAAGTTCACTCTTACCGGTTAAGAACAAGGGTAGAAGTCCTTCTTTTAAGAGGCCTACCTCTCCAGTCCCGGGCACATCGGCTGGGAAGCAGTTCCGACGGCCTCCGCGGTCAAATTCAGGGGGCAGAAATCAGGGACAATCACAGGGTAACAAGAAGCCCTGGATCAAGAGAGGTACAAAACCTCCCCCTAAGGCATGAAGTATTGCCCCCGCTCAATCGGGTGGGGGGAAGACTTCAGTTGTTCACAGAGACCTGGCGGGACACCATCAGAGACAGATGGGTGCTCTCCGCAGTAAGTCTGGGATACAAGCTGGAGTTAAAAGGCACTCCTCCTGCCCAATTTATGAGGTCAAACGTGCCAAGAGATCCCCAAAAGAGAGGATCCCTCCTTCTGGCACTAGAACAACTATTGCTCCAAGGGGTAATCATGAAGGTTCCCCTGGAAGAAAGCGGATTCGGGTTTTACTCGAACCTTTTCACAGTCCCCAGACCAAATGGGGACGTGAGGCCCATATTAAATCTAAAAGGGCTAAACAAGTTCCTAAATATCAGGACCTTTCGGATGGAGTCGATCCGATCAGTGGCCACCGCCCTACAAGGGCAGGAATGGCTAGCCTCGATCGACATAAGGGATGCTTATCTGCATATTCCCATCTTTCCGGCCCATCAGAAATTTCTACGCTTTGCAGTAGAAGGGCGCCATTTTCAGTTCAGAGCCTTACCTTTCGGTCTGGCCACAGCACCACGAGTGTTCACAAAAATTCTGGCCCCATTATTGGCCAATCTAAGAACACAGGGTGTAACGATAATGGCATATCTAGACGACCTGCTACTAATAGACCACTCAGTGGAAAAGCTGGAAGTAGCTATTCACAAGACAATCGAGTATCTGGAATATCACGGTTGGATTATCAACCGGGACAAGTCAGCTCTAAGACCAGTCAAAAGTCTGGAATACTTAGGGCTAAGGCTGGATTCAAATCAGAGAAAGATTTTCTTACCTCCAGAGAAGGTGTCGTCTTTAAGAAATTTGACCCACTTAGTGGGTACAAAAAGAAAACCATCCATACGTCTCTGCATGAGGCTGCTGGGAAAGATGGTGGCTTCATTCGAAGCGGTACCCTACGGTCAATTCCATTCAAGGAATTTGCAAAGGGCCATACTGTCAGCCTGGAACAAAAAAGTTCAGGCTTTAGACTTACCAATGTCCCTGTCCCCTTCCGTTCGCAAGAGCCTCCATTGGTGGTTGGTGCCCCAGAATCTGGAAAGAGGGAAACCCTTCAGTCCGGTTTCTTGGAAGGTGGTCACTACAGATGCCAGCCTCATCGGCTGGGGGGCAGTGCTGGAGCAATGGTCTCCAGGGCAGGTGGTCAGAAGCAGAAAAGGCCCTGCCCATCAATCTCTTAGAGATACGAGCAGCCCGGTATGCCCTAGTAGCATGGACATCCAAACTCCAGGGGTCCCCTGTCAGAATTCAATCAGACAATGCCACGGCAGTGGCATATATCAATCATCAGGGTGGCACCAAAAGTCGTGCAGCCCAGAAGGAAGCAAATTGCATCCTGGAGTGGGCAGAAAGATATGTCCCAGCCATATCCGCGGTTTTCATCCCAGGAGTGGAAAATTGGAGAGCGGACTTTCTAAGTCGCCAACAATTATGCCCGGGGGAATGGTCTCTTCACCCCGAGGTTTTCCAGGCAATATGCCAGCGGTGGGGAACACCGGATGTAGATCTGCTAGCATCCAGATTCAACGCAAAGGTGGACAGGTTTGTGTCTCGCACAAGGGATCCCCTAGCTTGCGGCTCGGATGCCCTAGTGTTCCCTTGGGATCGGTTCAAGCTGATATATGCATTCCCACCGCCACAATTGTTACCGCGATTACTCCGCAGAATCAGGGTAGAAAAGAAACCAGTGATTCTGGTGGCTCCAGCGTGGCCCCGAAGGGCATGGTACGCGGAGATTGTAAAAATGTCAGTGAGGAGTCCGTGGACCCTCCCACTTCGTCCGGACCTGCTGTCGCAAGGACCGATATACCACCCTTCCTTACCAGCCCTAGGTTTGACGGCCTGGCTATTGAGGCCCACATTCTGAAAAAGAGAGGGCTCTCTAATTCTGTGGTATCTACCATGATCAATGCCAGGAAACCGGTATCCAGGCAGATCTATTATAGGATCTGGAAAGCGTACATTACGTGGTGTGAGACCAAGAAATGGCATCCACGTAAGTACATGATAGGGAGGATTCTGGACTTCCTACAGTGGGCTGTAGATAGGAAGCTGGCCTTGAGTACTATCAAGGGTCAGATTTCGGCCTTGTCAATATTTTTTCAAAGGCCCTTGGCTTCGCATTCACTAGTCAAAGCCTTTATACAAGGAGTGATGCGTATTAGCCCTCCGGTTAGTATTCCCATATGTCCTTGGGACTTAAACCTGGTGCTGTCGGTTCTACAGAAACAACCGTTTGAACCATTACAACACATTTCCTTGGTTCTTCTCACCAGGAAATTGGTTTTCTTAGTAGCCATTTGTTCGGCTAAAAGAGTGTCGGAATTAGCAGCTATGTCCTGTAAGGAGCCATATCTGGTTGTCCATAAGGACAGAGTAGTATTACGTCCTCATCCAGCCTTTCTTCCTAAGGTGGTATCGAGGTTTCATTTGAACCAAGATGTGGTTCTTCCTTCTTTTTTCCCCAAACCTAGCTCAGTAGAGGAAAAGTTATTACATTCTTTGGATGTGGTAAGAGCAGTTAAAGCTTATCTAAAAGCCACTGCTCAGATTCGCAGAACGGATTCTTTGTTTGTTCTGCCGGAAGGCCCCAGAAGGGGTCAGGCAGCATCAAAATCTACTTTAGCCAAGTGGATTCGACAGGTCATAATACAAGCCTATGGCTTGAGAAAGAGACCGCCTCCGTTCAAAGTTAGGGCGCACTCCACAAGAGCGGTTGGAACTTCATGGGCAGTGCATCACCAGGCCTCCCTGGCTCAAGTATGTAAGGCCGCAACATGGTCTTCGGTACACACGTTTACTAGATTCTATCAGGTAGACGTTAGAAGTCAGGAGGATGTCGCCTTTGGGCGCAGTGTGTTGCAGGCCGCAAAAGATCCTCATGCCTGATGGCGCCCAGCTTATGTACCCCCCCCTCATTTGGCATTGCTTTGGGACGTCCCATTAGTAATGACTAAGTCGCTCTGTGTCCCGTGATGTACGAAAAAGAAAAAGGGATTTTTATAACAGCTTACCTGTAAAATCCTTTTCTTGGAGTACATCACGGGACACAGAGCTCCCACCCCTCTTTTTGGGACACTTATTGCTTGGCTACAAAACTGAGGTGCTCCCGGGTGGGAGGGGCTTATATAGGGGAGGGTACTTCCGGTTTGGAATTGGCCAGTGCCAACACCTGAAGGTAAACTATATAACCCATTAGTAATGACTAAGTCGCTCTGTGTCCCGTGATGTACTCCAAGAAAAGGATTTTACAGGTAAGCTGTTATAAAAATCCCTTTATTATAGTCCTGGCTATCCCAATCAACAAAGCCACGATACACGGGATTTTCACGAGGTCCCAGACACACGCCGAAGAGGGCCAGATCCAAAAGAGGGACCAGAGGGGGGCAGAGAATTCAGAAGAGGAAAAAGAAGGAGAGTATAAAAGGCCAAGGCGTTTTCAACCTAAGTACAAAGGAGTTCACCCCCGAGGAATTATCAGTTTTGGATAAAGGCCTCAAATTTGCCCCTCCAAAGAAACTCGATAAGTTTGGTACCTTTATCGACATACACAAGTATGTTCGGAAGGTTAACATACAACGGTACCTCATCACTAATCCCATTGTGAGTGAGGCCAGGGCAGCTACGTTTGGGACGGTACACTCGGGTCTATCTAACCCGTCTCTGTTTAATCCCCCCGTCCCCGTAGCACCCTCTGTCAGTATCTTCAGAGATTTAGTACTGAAGGACTTGTCAGAAATTCCAGAGAAACGAGGCTCTTATCAAACTGTGTCCAGTGTGGGTCTCAAGTCCTTGTGTTCAAACAAGGACTTGGTGATCCGCCCAGCGGACAAAGGTGGAGGTATAGTGGTCCTTGACAAATCTGACTATGAACAAGAAATGGTCAGGATTTTAAATGAACCCAATACCTACCAACGGATGTCCACGAACCCTACCTCTAGGTTTAAAGTTGAACTTCAGAGTTTGGTTGACAGTGGCTTCTCTAGAGACATTCTAAACAAGAAGGAAAAGGCGTTCCTGGTTCCCGCGGTCCCCAGGATACCAACTATTTATTATTTACCGAAGGTTCATAAAGACCCGGTACACCCCCCCGGTCGTCCCATTGTGAGCGGGATTAATTCTGTTACATCCAGAATTGGCCGCTATATCGACCATTATCTTCAGCCCTTGGTCAGACATGTGCCATCCTATTTGGCGGATACTGGGGCCACTATTAGAAAACTCCAGGATACGAGTATAGGAGGTGATTACATCATGGTGACAGCCGATGTGGCCTCACTATATACTTGTATCCCACATGGCAAAGGGTTAGAGGCTGTTAAGTATTACCTAGAGAAGGAAGAAACACTAGCTCCCTTCCAACGGGAATTCATTATGGAATTGTTGGAGTTTGCTACCAGAAGTAGTTACTTCTGGTTCAACGACAATTTCTACCTCCAACTAAGAGGTGTGGCTATGGGGGCCAAGTATGCCCCCAGCCTGGCGAATCTCTTCATGGCCAAATGGGAGGAGGATGTCGTCTATACCTATGACACCCAACACTTAGTGTTTTGGGCTAGGTACATTGACGACATCCTCCTCCTATGGAGTGGCAGTCTGGCATCACTTAAGATCTTTATGGACCATCTTAATGCCAATGACAGAGGCATTTCTCTCTCATATACTGCCAGCCATGAAAGAATCCAGTTTCTGGATTTGGAGATCAGCATCCAAGATCGACAGTTCCACTTTCAGACACACTTCAAGAAAACTGATCGGAATGGATACATTCCGCAGGACAGTTGTCATCACCAATCTTGGTTGAGGTCCGTCCCACGTAGTCAGTTTCTGAGGTTGAGGCGAAACTGTACTGATACCGATATCTTCCTGACTCAAGCCGAGATTTTCAAACAACGATTCATTGATAAGGGGTATGACCCCGTCAGGATCGATAGAGATCTCGAACAAGTACTGGAGACCGACAGGCATTCCTTATTGGAAGTTAAGCCCAAAGTAGAATCCAACAACAGCTTCAAATGGGCAATGCTCACCTCCTTCTCTATGCAACATAAACAAGTGAAAGCTATTATAGCCAAGCACTGGAACATCTTGAGGAATGACAATATCCTCGGCTCAGTTTTACCCGAACAGGCCAAAGTTGTCTTCAGAGGTGCACCCACTCTCCAGGGTAAAATAGCACCCAACATCATTAACCCCCCGGTACGTCCTTCCTTTTTTCATCAATTGGTGGGATATCATCCCTGTAAAAAGTGCAGTGTGTGTAAATATAACACATCCGGGAGAGGTAAAACCTTAGAGTTTAGGTCTACCAGTACAGGGAAGTCATACCCAATTAAACATTTTTGTACATGCTCTACTACACACATTGTATATCTTATCACCTGCCCTTGTGGCAAACAATATGTGGGCCGCACCATCAGGCCATTTTCGGTTAGAGTGGGGGAACATGTTACATTAATTTTAGGGGGTGATGTGAATCACACGGTCCCTAGACACTATAGGTTACATCACAGTAGGAATCCAGCTGGCACACAGTTCTTGATCATTGATCGTTTTATTCCCCCATGGAGAGGTGCCCCCAGAATTAGGGGTGTGTCCCAGCTGGAGACTTACTGGATATACCAATTACAGACACACAGGCCGTCTGGTTTAAATGTCGAATGGGATATCAATTCCTTCATCGACCAGTCCTAACATTAGTTGGTGCCTTTCGATCATGGATCCGTTTTCTGCTTTTTCTTGTTGTTTAGTGTTTCTTGTATTTTTAACCAATTCAATATGGTTTTATATATTCTTTACACAACTTTTAATATATTATGTATGGTTGTGTTTGGGGACAAATTTGGATTTATATGGAATTTGCTCCTCATTCATCCATTGGGCAATCTCCTGTTGGGGTGTGTGGGCCTCCTTCCGTCATTGGTTATGATGGGTTGAGGTCCCTACATTCTTCCACCTTGATGGTCCTCTCTATGTGCGAGACGTTAGTCTCGCACAGTTGGAGCGGACCATCTATATTTCTTGATCTGTTATCCAAAAGATATTTCTTATTTTTCATTTTTTATTTTTATTTTTATATTTATTATCTGTTTACACATTTAGTAATTTAACCTCAGCTCAGCTGATTTTATTATTTTTATAACAATAAAACTATTTTTGTGCTAATGGGTAGTTAGACTTACAGCTACTAGCTTCACCATTGTTATCCCGGGGAATTTTTTCCTTTTTTCGCCCGATTTGGGCGATGCTAGATAATTCCTGTAGATTAGTTGGAGTCCTGTGTGTACACATTTGGCTGCGTTTCACATTTTTTGCCGTTATGGGGCGGTGGAGCACAGTCAATGTATTAGCATTTCAGGGTTGCCCACTTCCGGGAAGCACGCCGTGATCGCTTGATTATGCGATTGCGTTGTCGGACTCAATACGGACGTCTCTACGTCCTATCCGGGCTGCGTGTCTCAGATGGGGGCGGCGCTTGTATGCGATGACGCGATCGCGTCGCTTTTCATTAAGATGCTCGCGGGTCATGTGACATCATGTGATGGTCACATGACGGCGGGATTCCTCGTGACGCGGTCGCGCCGTCTGATTGGATATGGACGTCATGTGACGCCACTGGACGATCACATGGCGTCCGTCACATGGTTCAGGCACCGTCTGATTGGACATTGATGTTCGCGCGTCATGTAACGTCGCTGGACGATTGCATGGCGTCTATCACATGGTTTACGCGTGACGTCACAGCCGCGACGTTAGTCGCCAGACTAAGATCTATGATGTATTGTAAGTATTGGGTTAGTGATGCCCCGTATCTAGCATGTATGATGAGGTTATTCCACACAAACATGGATCTATCCCCCCATCTTTTTTCCATACAGCTTCCCATATGATGAATATATTAGCGCACTATGCAGGGATTACATAGAGAGGCGTGGAACGCACGCCGACACGCCATTTTGAAAGATTCAGGAAGTGATTGCATAATGGATTAATGAGGGGGAGGTCCCTTAAACTTATAAATAATATGCAGGCAACAGTGGAGTCATACCCCAGACGATGCAAGGTATTGCGAAACGCGTCGTGAGATTCCACTGCTGCCACTGAGTGTTTTGCAAAGCGCTACGTTTACTGCTTGAATGTAAGTGTATCTACCTGCATTTAATAAATAGTATCTACGTTATTACGCTATGTGCCCTCTCCTTCTTCCCTATAATATGGTTCCATTGTGAGCTATCCCATCATCATACTGGGTTCGGATATTTGGTGACACCACTAGACCCTGGATTTTGGACATTGATGTGTGCAACGCCAGCCAGGACTCTAGACCTACGAGTATACATGTACCAAGCCTGTTTGACCCTTTAGACATACGTTTACTGGGTCCATTCCATCTGGTAAGCCTCCTTTCCATTTGGTGGTGGTCACGTTATAGTCATTTGCTTTTTGAAAGTCACCAGTTGTGTTTTGAAAATTTCAAGACTATCCACGTTTGAATGGTCATCAAAGACTTTATTTACACATATATTTTGTCCATTTTGGACTTTTTACGGACTCTTTTACATTTACTTGTTTTGAGCACTACACTTGGGTGTTTTGTATATAACTTTTATGTATAGCGCTACATTTTTTGTATATTATTTTAAAAATAGAACATGTTTTAAATTTATCCGATGGTTAAAAAACCGATAGCAAATTACTATCGTCTATGGGGAACTCCATTGGAGAAAAAACCCACGCATGCTCAGAAGCATTGAACTTCATTTTTCTCGGCTCATCGGAGTGTTTTACGTCACGGCGTTTGGAACGGTCGGTTTTTTGACTGATGGGGTGTAGGCAAGACTGATGGAAGTCAGCTTCATCGGTTGTCCGATGGAAAAATCTATCGGTTTAAAAACCATAGGAAATCCGATCGTGTGTGTACAGAGCTTTACTGTTTTTTTTTTTTTTTTTTTTTTTTTTACTATGCTTGGGTCCAGTGCGTTTTTACTGGCTTCCAGTAGAGTCAAGTGCAGGAAAAATGCATCATGTTCTACTTTTTGTGCCATTAAAAGTAATAAAAAAGAAATACCTCCAATAGTCTGTACACGCTATAATGTTCGCATAAAGCAATATACAAAGATTGGGATTTTTTTTTTTTTTTTTTTTTTTACCAAAAATATGTAGCAGAATACATAGTGGCCAAAATTCATGAAGATATCGGATTTTTTTTAATTGGATATGTTTTATAGCAGAAAGTAAAAAAATATGTTTGTTCTTTTTCAAAATTGTTGGTCTTTTTTTTCTTTACAGCGCAAAAAATTTAAATACCATCAAATACCACCAAAAGAAAGCTCCATTTGTGGGGGAAAAAAAAAAATGATATAATTGTGTTATAATATGTTATTTGGTTACAGCATTGCATGACCTCGCAATTGTCAGTCAAGATAACGCAGTGCCATATCACAAAAAATGGCCTAGTCATGAAGGGGAGGGAGTTAATTTTCCGAAGGTCAAATGGTGAGCCTAGTTTACACCATTGGTGTGCTTTCACGTGTTTAAAAAAAAAAAAATGTAAACATACCAGAACGCACAAAAATACAACTCAGATAAAAAAAAAAAAACATAAAATGCATTGCAAAAAAAAAAACTCACTACAAATGCATATGTGGCAATGCACACTGAACGTGGGGATTGTGGTGTACACTAGCGGTTGGCGAACAGTAAAACCCTGTGTTTTTACCACCCCTTAACCGCTCTCCCTTTAGCTGGGAAGGAAAAAATAAATAAAAAAAAAAGAGTTAAAATTGAAGAGCCTCACCACTGCCAAGGGGTCCAGATACAACTTTATTCTATTAACCACTTGTCCCCCGCCCACTGTCAATTGACGGCCGGTGGAGGATACTCTCGTTCTGGGAGGACGTCATATGACGTCCTCCCTTTAAAACGAGGTAGAAGGCGCGCGCCCGCCGCGTTCACAAGGCCCCGGTGCGCGTGCCCGGCGGCCGCGATTGCCGCCGGGCACCCGCGATTGCCCGGGAAACGAGCAGGAAAGTGGGTCTCTGTGTGTAAACACAGAGATCCACGTCCTGTGAGGGAGAGGGGACCGATGGTGTGTCCCTTGTACATAGGGACAACCATCGGTCACCTCCCCCAGTCAGTCCCCTCCCCCCACAGTAAGAACACATTGAGGGAACATATTTAACCCCTTCCCGCCCCTAGTGGTTAACCCCTTCCCTGCCAATCACATTTATACAGTAACCAATGCATTTTTATAGCAGGGATCGCTGTATAAACGTGAATGGTCCCAAAAATGTGTCAAAAGTGTCCGATGTGTCCGCCGCAATATCGCAGTCACAATAAAAAAATCGCAGATCGCCGCCATTACTAATAAAAAAATAAAAATGCTATAAATCTATCCCCTATTTTGTACACGCTATAACTTTTGCGCAAACCAATCAATACGCGCTTATTGCGATTTTTTTTTTTTACCAAAAATATGTAGAAGAATACGTATCGGCCTAAACTGAGGAAAATTTTATTTAAAAAAAAAAATGGGTATTTATTATAGCAAAAAGTAAAAAATAGTGTTTTTTTTCCAAACTGGACGCTCTTCTTTTGTTTATAGCGCAAAAAATAAAAACCGCAGAGGTGATCAAATACCACCAAAAGAAAGCTCTATTTGTGGGAAAAAAAGGACACAAATTTCGTTTGGGAGTCACGTCGCACGACCGCGCAATTGTCATTCAAAGTGTGACAGCGCTGAAAGCTGAAAAATGGCTTGGGCAGGAAGGGGGTTTTCGTGCACAGTAGGGAGGTGGTTAAAGGGTTGTACTTTCTTTTATCCGCTTTGCCTTATAATATGTCCCTGTGCGTCTTGTTTAAAAAAAAAAGAAGCTGCATATACCTTACCTGTAAGCGCTAATCAGCGGTCACATGACGCGCCGCATCTCTACTCTGTCCGTGTGACAGATGCAGCGGGAGGGGCCAAGATTCCCCCGCTGACATCACTTTGGAAGGGGGGAGGAGAGAGCCAGAGAGATGTGTTGGGTCATGTGACCACGGATCAGCACTCACAGATAAGGTATATACGTTTTTTGTTATACAACAGACACTTTATCATAAGACAAAGCAGATTATAGAAAGTATGATGTGCTATTAAGGCACAAGAGCTGAAAGGCAGGGATGGGAGGGGGAGGAGGACACAGGAGCAGAGAGGAGAGACAGCAGGCTGCGGATGAAGGCACGTAAACTGACCACGGTGTCAAGGCTCCGCAGCTATGATTACTGTGGTCAGTTTACAGGTTTTTTAGGTGTTACTGACGGCCAAATTACACAGGACAAGCACTGTGTCATATAACATGTTTTAACCGGTTAACAACCGGCTCACGAACTTATACGTCGGCAGAATAGCACGGCTGGGCAAAGTGACGTGTATATACGTCGCCTTAAAATTCCCACCTTGAGGGCACGCGCAGGTATCAGTGACGTGTCACTCGTAGCCACGTCCCCTAACAGTTAGACTCACACACTTAACCCCTTCCCTTAGTGGTTAACCCCTTCCCTGCCAGTCAAATTTATACAGTAATCAGTGCATTTTTATAGGACTGATCGCTGTATAAATGTGAATGGTCCCAAAATAGCGTCAAAAGTGTCCGCCATAATGTCACATGCATTTTAGATGCGTTTCAGTGCCTTTTGCCATGTTGCAGGTGCATTCCATACAGAAAAATGCAGCATATTCTTTTGTTGACTGCACTGGTGTAAACTAGGGCCATTGAAATACATTGGTGTTTTTAATCTGCATCAAAAACGCATGCAAACTACATCTGGTGTGAACCAGTCTTAAATTGGTGCTGCAGCCCCAGTTGTAATCAAGGCCTGAAGGCTGGGTGTTGTAGTTCTACAACAGCAGCAGAACACTGGCCATAGCTGACATCACCTTTGGTCCAGTCTCTATGATACAATTAGTTACAAGCATGCCGTGACTATATGGCAATAAGTAGCAGGTTTCCCCAGCGGGTGCCTCGAGGACACAGACATCTGCTGGGAACAGAAGCAACCACAGAGGAACTACAACCGCAATATGCCACCTCTGATACTTCTCGCTGCAGTCAATTGACCATGCTACATGCACCAGCTGTGCCCCCATTCTCCCCCCCCACCCTGCTGGCATTGATACTTAAATGGGAAGCTTAATCCTTACTAGACATGCAGATTATAATTTATATTCCCCATAACATCCAGATCAAATGCAGTTATCTGAACCAGGGTTAAATCCATGCTTTTTTTTTCGAAAAAGATTATTACTGGTTTCCCAAATATTAATGCATTAGTGACATCTGCAGATAAGAGTGACATGCTTAATCCGGAGAAATCCTTACACTCTGAATAATTCATACAAGACTACAGTCACTAACTTTGTCATCTGCATTAAGCGGTCAGTTTTATTTTAGCAGATGTCAGCCAGAAACATTTTAAAAGCACCAACTAATAATTTATAGATTTCGTTCTCTTCTATTCAGAGTCAGGTTATACTGCCACCTACAGGAAGTTAGGACACTGGCAAACCAAAAAAATTGTAAGCCAGGCCTTTTATAACCCCCTCCTCTACCCATCGTGCCTCATTGTTTTCTTCATGTTCTATGAGGTTGGTCATCTTTTCTTCAAATGCTGAGAAAAAAAAAAAAAAAATGCTAGTCTTCTCACTAGCCCCTGCAAGTGTTTCCATTTTGGCAGAGCATACGCGGTCATGTCAATGATAATCATTGGAGGTGATCTGCTTAATCCAGTAGCAAGACATTTTTCCAGATTTCATCAGTATAGTCAAATTGGACAACGTTTAAAAAACTTCGGAAAGAATTCACCCCCAGCCTCGAGGGATAGAATGATCCTACAAAAAAAGGGAATGTTGATGGATTTTCCCTTTACAAGCCTGCAAAAAGCCAGGGTTTAATGAAAAAACAAGTTATTTCACCTTATTATAAATAAATCATTGATTATACCACCCGAGGGCCAAAATTTCTTTGCTCCGGGTTATTCCATTCCCTTATTTTTTTGGTAGTAATAAATGTATTTTGTAAATTCATATATTTTTGATTGCTCTTTAACTACTTCAGCCCCAGAAGATTTGGCTGCTCAATGACCGTGTGATTCGGCACTGCGTCGCTTTAACTGACAATTGCGCGGTCGTGTCACGTTGTACCCAAACAAAATGAATGTCCTTTTTCCCCACAAATAGAGCTTTCTTTTGGTGGTATTTGATCACCTCTGCGGTTTTTATTTTTTGCGCTATAAACAAAAAAAAAGAAACTATTTTAAAAAAAATAAAATAAAAAAAAGTTGTACCTTTTGCTATAATATCCCCAATTTATAATTTTTTTTTTAAAAAAGAGAAAAGGCATTTTTTTTCCCTCAATTTAGGGCGATATGTATTCTTATACATATTTTTGGTAATAAAAATCGCAATAAGCGTATATTAATTGGTTTGCGCAAAAGTTATAGCGTCTACAAAACAGAGGATAGATTTATGGATTTTTTTATTTATTTTTTTACTAATAATGGTGGCGATCTGCGATTATCGCTACTGCGACATTATGGCAGACACATCGGACACTTTTTGGGACCATTGGCATTTATAGAGATTAGTGCTATAAAAATGCACTGATTACTGTGTAAATCAAGGGGTTAATCGTGTTCCCTAGTGTGTGTTCTAACTGTGGGGGGAGGGGGACTCGCTATAGGAGATGAAAGATCGTGTTCCCAACTTGTAGGAACTCACGATCTGCATCTCCTCACAGAACAGGGATGTGTGCGTTTATACACACCACACACACACATCTCTGTTCTGCCTCTCGTGCCCACGACCGCCGGTCACAAGCTTCGGCATCCCCGCGCGTGCGCTATCCTACTTAAAGGGACCGACATACAGCTACGACGGTTCACGAGATCGTGCCGACCTGCCACAGTATGACGACGGCAGCAGGTCGGCAAGTGGTTAACCTCTTCAGCCCCGAAGATTTACCAGGCCATTTTTTGCAATATGGCACTGCGCTACTTTAACTGACAATTACACGGACCTGCGACATTGTACCCAAATAAAATCAACTTTTTTCCCCCCATAAATTCCCATTTTTTTTATGTTACCCTACAAGTTTCATATTGGATTAATGTATGGGCATTGGGCTGGCCACTCCATAACATTAATCTTGTTGGTCTGGGAACCAAGTATCTGCTCACTTAGTGGTGTATTGGGGGGTCATTGTCTTGTTGAAACATTTGAAAGTTATTTCCTCTTTCGCATTAAGGCAACACGACCTCTTAAAGAATTATGGGGTATTCAAACTCATCCATGATCCCTGGTATGCAATAAATAGGCTCAAACCAGCGGTCTCCAAACTATGGCCCTCCAATTGTTCAGGAAACACAATTCCCATCATGCCTAGTCAGGTCTATGAACGTGAAGTTTTACAAGGCCCCATGGGATGTGTAGATCCGCAATAGCTGGAGGGCTGTAGTTTGGAGATCCTTGGCCCAACACCATAGTATGAGAAACATCCCCCGTGTCATGATCCATGCGCCACCATGCTTGACTGCATTTACAGTGTACGGTGGCATCAATTCAGTATTTGGGGGTCGTCTGACAAACCTGCCTGTCACCCCTAGACCCAAAAAGAACAATCTTGCTTTCATCAGTCCACAAAATGTTGGGCCATTTCTCTTCAGGCCAGTCAATGTGTTCTTTGGCAAATTGTAACCTCTTCAGTAGGTCATTTTTTCCCTCAACAATGGGGCTTTTTGCCGATAGCTTGGCTTCACATAGGCATCTAATTGTTTTTTTATCAGAAAAGGTTTTAATTTGGTTGTTCATAGTGCAAAATACATATCATACAAAATAATGTGTAAAGAGAAAGAAAACATTTGCCATCATATGCCATTTTGTCAAACCAATACAAAGTCTACAGTACATATGAGATTTGCGCATCATGTCTGACAGTACAAAAAGGTACTTAATTGTTGCAATACTCACAGGTAACTTTACACCTTCTTTGATGACCCCCGGCACCAATCATTGGCTGAATCTTTACTATTATCCATTTGAATGGTAGTTTTCCTGTTTCTTCCATGTCTTTCTGGTTTTGGTTGCCATTTTAAAGCATTTGAGATCATTGTAGCCGAGCAGCCTATAAGTTTCCCCTCTCCAATAATTCTTTTTAATCAAAGTATGCTGTTCTGAACAATATCTGGAACGTCCCATTTTCAGTGCACTATACCCAACATATAACAACATATAACAACATTTGCTGCCTTCCTGCTTAAATAAGTGCCTTTTGTGTGACACCTGTGCTTTTTCACAGACTTAATGACCTCACTAACTGAACACGTCCCTTTCAATAAACCACTTCAGCCCTGGTAGGTTTACCCCCTTCCTGACCAGGCCATTTTTTGTGATACTGCACTGAGTTATTTAACGGCCAATTGCGTGGTTGTGCAATACAGTACACAAATAAAATAATTTTTTTGCGCTATAAACAAAAAAACTGTACATTTTGGAAAAAATTATATTTTTTACTTTATGCTACAAAACATAAAAAAAATCAAATGTATTCATCAATTTAGGCAGATATGTATTCTGCTACATATTTTTGCTAAAAAAAAATCCCAATAAGCGTATATTGATTAATTTGCACAAAAGTTATAGCGTCTACAAACTAGAGGATATTTTTATGGATTTTTTTTATTTATTACATTTTCTTTTTACTAGCAATGGTGGCAAGCAGCAATTTTTAGCGGGACTGCGATATTGCGGCGGACAAAAACAGACACCTGACACTTTTTGGGGACCAGGGACACTAATACAGTGAGCAGTGCTAAATAATATGCACTGTAACTGTACTGACACTGGCAGGGAAGGGGTTAACATCAGGGGTGATCAAAGTGTTAAGTGTGCTCCTAGGGAGTGTGCTTGCTAAGTGTGTGTCTGTGTCTGGAGGAAAAGAGATCCGTGTTCCTACTTAGTAGAAACACAAGATCTCCATCTTCCTCCCTCACAGAACGGCGGTCTGCCTTGTTTACATAGGCAGACAGCCATTCTGCCTCTCCTGTGAAAGATCGGAGAATCCCGGAGCCATCGTGGCCGCTGGACCTGCTATTTGGCTTAGGCTGTGTATAATCACAGCAGGAGAGGGTGGCCGGCGGAGTGCGCCCCAGACCCACTGCACGAAATCACATACCCGTACGTGATTTCATGCAGGAGGGCCACCCTGCCTCATTATATCTGCGTCGGGCAGTTAAGTGGTTAAACTTGTAAACCATTATTTGTGACTATAGGTACTGTAAATATCTCCTAAACATGCACCATTTAGGAGACATTTACTGTATATGCAGCCGACGATGCATCGGCACAAGGCCTCTGAAAGAACCGACATCCATGCCGTTTTCGCAAAGCCTTGTGTGGCAACATGCACAGGAGTGATGTAATGCCAGTCACAGATCCAGAATCTGCAGACCCGGAAGGAAGATGGGCGAGGATGAATGCGGCCTTCAACGGTCACCGCAACGCATCGATGGAGGGCTTCATTTGTAGGCAAGTTTCCCACATTATGCCTTTACTTTGCAGGTCATAAAAAAATTTATAAAACTAAAAAAAAATAAAAAGGCAGCACTTTACTTCCTCTTTAATGATTCAATTACACGGAATCAGTAGCATGCATGTCATGACTGTTGGTTTTCTTTTACTCTACTACACCTACTAGTAAAAATATAATTTACCGTATTTGTCGGCGTATAAGGCGACCCCCTAATTTTTCCGCTAAAATGTTGGTTTTGAGATATACTCGCCGTATAAAAGACGACCCCCTTCCGACTAGTCTGTCTAGTAGCTTGGGTAACATACTGAAACAGCAATAAGTCTGTGCAACTTAATCAACAGCTTTGTGTAGCAATGCTGCGGTTGTAAATACCTCATGTGTCTGGAAAAATCCACTGATGGAGGGTCAGGTGCTTCAAACCAAAGCTCTGGTGGTGGATGGCGAGGTGGTCGTGGAAGGAAGAGGAGCCAAGGGGTAGCCGCATTCAGTAACATACTGTATACAGTATACCGCGCTGAGTCAATCATGGCAAGCGATGTATTCTATTAATGAATAGACTGCGTGGATTGGCTTTGAGATTCGGAGAGGCGAATATAATAGAATACATCGCTCGGCGTGATTGGCAGGAGGTTGTTACATCAGCCCACGCCTCTGACTCTCAAAGCCAATCCGAGCAGTCTTTGTATTCATTAATAGAATACATTGCTTGCCGTGATTGGCTCAGCGCGGACATTAATGCACATCCAGCGGGCTGACAACCATATACCAGCGTATAAGACGACCCCGATTTTCGGGGGATTTTTTTAAGTATAAAAGGTCATCTTATACGCCGGATAATACGGTATACCAAAACCAGTGATTGATCTGGTTAGTGATGTTGGACTGCTATTATTTTAATCACAACTGTATCAAATAGATAACAAAATATTTCTAATAGAATATTTAACCGCTCAAAGGAAAGCAAAAGATCGTTGATGGGATTTATATACACTGTTGCCAGTTTGGGCTGATCTACTACCTGTTTTGTTACATTTCAATGAAGTAAACCTGTCCAATAAATTTCTCCTCTCCATTGCTGACCTACTTCTGAATGTTCTGGCTATTCCTGGAAAATAAGACCTAGCGTTATTTTCCATGACGGTTGCAATATAAGTCCTACCTCGAAAATAAGCCCTAGTTTAAAATGCTTGTAAAATCCTATAAGCCACTCATATTACAGAAACGCACACATTGTACAATATATTCAACTGTAATAAATTGTGGGAAAGAGAGCTCCGGCGGGTCACAGAAGCGCAGAGCGGCGCTATAACAAAGGTATTTGGCACAATTAGAGAAACACACACATTGTACATTGTATACTACTGTAATAGAGTGAATTATAGGATTTTACAAGCATTTTAACTGTTCACACTGGGGATTCCTGTCAGGCAGAGGGAGAGAGAAGACAGCACATTACATGGTAAGACCTACCCCGAAAATAAGCCCTACTGTGTCTTTTGTTGCCAAAATGAATATAAGACCCGGGCTTATTTTTGGGGAAACACGGTACTGATCCTATTGCTTTCAATATTTTCAGTCATGGACCCAGAACAATATGCAGATTAGGTTATCAGAATTCTTGCCTACTTGTTGAGTAAATGACTCAAATACTAAAGCATAAGGATTGACATGACAGCCAGACATTTAGCATTTTCAGAGGAGGACACCAATGGATTCGTCAGTTTATCTAAAAAAAAAAAAAAAACAACAGAAAACACACCAAAGCTTTCAAAAGGCTTTTATTTTTTATTTCTAAATTGTATCTACATGTATATGTACAATAAAAATACAACACAAACAGTATTAAGAAAACAATCCAAAGTGCCAAGTGGATTAAGCCAATTAGCACTCCACAAGTCAGAAATATTAACATTAAAAAGCCTGTGGACAGGCGTAGTTATTTCCAAAGTGAAATGATGGCTTCATATTGCCCTAAACAAAAATGGCTTCCGCCACAGGTCAAAAAGTGACTAGGCACACAGGCTTGTTTAAAGTAAAACTGTGGCCAGGTTATGGATTTTTTTTATTTTTCTTATGTTCTCAACAAGCTATAAATAAAGCTTTAAAACAAGCCCCATGTAGCACTGTGGAATAATTCAACAGAGAAGCAGTAAAGGTCTTTATGTCAAGACTTAGCACTCTGCTTTCTCCCTCTCTCTGTGTACCCACCTACTCTGTGTTCACATTAGAGATCAGAAAGCTGGCAGGCAGCAAAGTCTCTGCAGGGAGGAGGGAGCTGAATGGTATAAACACTGAAAAATTTGTGTATTGGGATAGTGAGCGGCACTAATCATCGCTACGGATTCGAGAACTATAGGCAAAACTTTTTTTTTTTTCATTTTGGATAGAGCAAGACAGGGTTATAACCCCTGTCAGATTTGTTTTTACCATCTATATCCAGTTGTGGAGATTTACCTTCACTTCCTGTCTCATAGCAAAACAGGAAGTGAGAGAAAATCTCTACAAATTAAGGGAATTTCTTGGGGACCCCCAGATCACCAGAACTAGTGTTCCCATTGGAAGATTTCACCTCTATTACTTTTCTGGGGACAACCCAAAATTTGTGATTTTCTTTTACCTTCACGTTCAATAACAGTAAACAGGACAAAGAGAGAATGTACCTCCTTAACAGGGTCACAGACAGCAATAAAAACCTTACAGGTGTTCTAATCCTTCTCCATTCTATCCAAAACTAAAAAAAAAAAAAAGTTTTGTCTTTAGTTATACTTTTCAGCTATAATTGCTGGATTTCTTATGCATTGCCACCTGCAGGTGACATCTGGTATTGCAACACGTCCATGTATAATGTTCCCTGAGGGAGCCTCAGCTTTTTTTTGTCAGTTCCCCTAAGCAGCCCTAGCAAATCTGGGTTTGGTAATATTGCTAATTTTGTTACTTTAAAATGTAAGCTTCCCCCCCCCCCCCCAGCCCCACCCAGAAATAAGCCTATATCAGCGTTACATGAAATAAATAGGAATTATCATTGAGAAGCTGGAAGAGCCCCAGCACTAAAACCTTTTCAGACAGAAAAAAGAAAGCTGGCCAGAGTCTGCGCCGACGGGCAGCCAGATGTCTGAGAAAATACAGAAATGATTCCATATTAAACGTATTAACAGGACCCACAGGAATGCTACAGGTCCTGCTTTCTAATGAGGTAAATGCAGAAATGGACTTTTCTCAGACTGGTGGAGAGAAGGTAAAGGATAAAGTAGGAGACAGGCTGGCTATTTGTAGCAAATATTATAGTCATCGGTGTATTTGCTCCACATTTATCTTCTCTCGGCACAATCAGCGGCAGCCAGTTCCACCCAAAGAAGAAGCCGAATTGGGAATTTTAAGAGTTAAAATTTGTGACGACCACCAAGGCCGGGGCATCCTTTCAGCACCAACAGTATTCATAGTTTTCTTCTACAACAGGAAAACAGATTAAAACAAAGTCTCTGTAAAATGAGAGGTTGGAGGGGGTGGGGATAAAATGCGGTAATTTATAAAGACTAGAACTGTATGCTAATAATTTACCACACAATTCACTAAAAAGTGCGGAAAACAGTCATAAATAATATGTACATTGGAACGAAGGGGATGGATGACCAGGGAGGATAATGGATATTAAAAAGGAGGTTTCCAATTTATATTGAAATCACTGCCAGTGTTCCGTCGAGAAGTGCCCCCCCCCCCCATTGAATAGTGCCCGGGACGACCTGCGCATGCGTCGTACGTCATATGAAGGGTCCATTCACACATCAGGTTTTTAAGGTAAATGGTGCTATGCAGCCCGTGAATATATGAATAGTGTGTGAATACCTGAGAACACGAGTCCTGCTCTATTTTACAAAACACAACGCAGAGTTATCAGTGCATGGCGGTGCACTGCAGAACTCCACATAGGTACTCTGGGATTCATTTAACAAATGGTGATGCACCGCAATACACACAGTGTGGTGCCATTATGATGTGCTCGGCGACAGTGGTTCTCAACTCTGTCCTCAAGTACCCCCAACAGGCCATGTTTTCAGGTTTTACTTCATCTTGCACAGGTGCTTTAAATCAGAGTCAATGGCTTGGAATTTTGGACAGCTTTTTTATCCAAGAGAAATTCCCAAAACATGGCCTGTTGGGGGTACTTGAGGACAGGGTTGAGAACCACTGACCTACGGGATCCCTTAAATGGGGAAACTTTCTCTCGTGACAATGCTAGTAATATCCAGGCTGCAATAACAGCTTCTATTATAACATGGCGTTACACATCAAATCTAAAGCTGTGGATCCTAGTTAAAGAACGGAAAGCTGTGGGGAAGAGGCATGCTTCTGTGTAGTGGTGATGAGCTCGGACGTGTTCGGATGGCACCCCCCCCCCACAGAAGCCATCACTGCACACCGCCAATCATAGGCAGCGAGGCATTTCCCGACCTGCAGTTGCACATACACACACTGCCTAATGATTGGCGGTGTGCAGTGATGGCTTCCTGGCAGGCTCGATCCCAACACACCTGAGCCCATCTCTACTTCTGTGTAACCGCATGGTGCAATGCAATACAGAGATTACCACTTCAACTAAAAACCTAAATAAACGCATGAGGGATGTGGTAAAGGGAAAAAGAAAAGTTTTGGGACTTTGAATGAAGCATGTGTATGTAGCATAACGAATGGAACCTATTTTTTCGGGTCATGCGTTGCGTTTCCGTGTACAGGGCAGCACAAGATCCCATAACAAAAAAACTCCAATTAAACATTTTGCCCTGTAGCCAAAGTACATGCATTCTTCTCCTGATGAGTGGCTACAACCGCGTCGAGACACGAGTCATCTGATTCAAGGATGCCAATACCAGCCCTTTTTTAACTATGCACTTTATTGTACGATTTCATTCATTTTTCTATGATGATTATACATTATTGGATTTGTATGCGTATTTTATTTATCAATTGCTCTTCTTTGTATCAATTATGTATATTAAATATGTCAACTTGATCATGTTCATTTCTAATTTATTATTATGTTTCTTTTTGAAACTGTGTGTCATGCATTTTTACATGACCCAATCTATGTTATATTGGGTACTATGTGTATTCATGAACCATAAATTGATCAAATGTTTAGATGGAGTTTTTTTGTTCTGGGATCTTGCGCTGCCCTGAACAGGGATTCACAATGCATGACCCGAAAAAATAGGTTCCATTCCATTCATTATGCTACATACACATGCTTCATTCAAAGTCCCAAAACTTTTCTTTTTCCCTTTACCACATATATATGGGGATGGAGGCATGTGTATGATACATTTGGCTTGGGCGTTACGAGGTCATTCTCTCCTTTTTTATTTTTCGTAAACTCATGAGGGGCTGTAGCTGACCTACTTGTCAAAATGCTATGTGCCTGGCTATAATACCGAATCATTGGCTTCTGGGTCAGACCCAGGAAGATCAGTGTAAAGTCAGAAGAGCTGCTCTGTATATTTGTTCGAAGATGGTTACAAAATACTGGAACCAGAGGAACATTGGGGGTTGATTTACTAAAACTGGAGAGTGCAAAATCTGGTGCAGCTCTGCATAGAAACCAATCAGCTTCCAGGTTTATTTGGTCAAAACGTAAATTAAATAAACTGAAGTTAGAAGCCGACTGGCTACCATGTACAGGTGCACCAGATTTTACACTCTCCAGTTTTAGTAAACCAACCCCAGTATAACCAGCAATATAGAATGTGAAGTCACCAGTGGCAACCTGCTATGGTTTCCATTTACGTGTTCCCTGTTTGGGACAATCCTCTGAGCTCTCAATAAGTACTGAACCGTTCTTCTGCACTCTCCTCAGTATCTCTATAGCTTAACTTTCTCCAATCCCTGGGGTAGACGATATGGAGGATACCAAACCAGTTGCTGGTGAGCTCAGTGCCCAACACACCAATGGTCAAAAAAACATCAACAGGGGATTCCTAACTTAGTTTATATATATGGTCTCCACCTGCAAGCCCTGATGAAGGGAGCCATGTTGGGCTCCATGAAGTGTGTTGGGAGGTCTCATTTGATCTTCTCTCTGACATTACACTGGAATAAAATTGTATCTGTGTTGTGACATGTTTTTTAATACCCATTGTTTGTCTCCTATCCTTAGTATGCTGCTAGCACTTATCAGGAAATTTTGTTCAAGAAACCTCCTCTGAAAGAGACCGCTTCTTTTCACTGCTATTCTGACAAACCACCCTTTAAGGGAAGCTTTCAAAATAATGGCAACAATGCCGGTGTTTCATCAGATTAGGCGACCCGTCAGATTTTGTAACGGAAGTGATGTTCCGTCGCGGCCATCTTTGTACCAATGGGGGGGATTTACTAAGACTGGAGCGAGCAAAATCTGATGCAGCTCTGCAAAGAAACCAATCAGCTCCCAGGTTTTGTCAAAGCTTAATTGAACAAGCTGAAGTTAGAAGCCGATTGGCTCTTATGCACAGCTGCACCAGATTAACTCTCCAGGTTTAGTAAACAAACCCCAGTATGAATGATGATGCCATTCACAAAACGGAGGCCTCCACGGTGTACAAGTGCACGTTACAAACACACAGCAGCAAAGAAAATACAAATAAATCAGTGTACAAACACAAGATCCTGGAGTACTCATTATAGGAGGAGCAGCATGTGCTAGTCGCTCACAATAAAACAAGGATACAGCTGCTTTTTTTTTTTGCAGGATAAAGCAATATAAAAATATCCTTTGCAACCTGTCCCAAAGGATGCAGAGATGGAGGACTAGGACGCATCATGGGATGCTGTGAAAGGATAACAACGTAATACCAAAGCCACCTGCTGTGCATAGACAAGTGCCAGATTCCAGGTTTAACATTTGCCAGGGAGGCACTTAAACAAATTAAAGGCACAGATTTATCAGATGACATGCCTGCCTTCAGCCTCTGCAATTAATGAGAACCGGTCATGAAAGAGCCATTGTACTAATCTGAATCTCCGCTCTGGGAATAGCATAGTCTTACTGGCCAGAAATGGATATTTGACCCATTATTCATCTCCACCCCTCACCCACTGTAGGCAGAATTACTGCTCTGAAATCTGAAAATCAGATGGAATCGTCCCGCTGCTGCTTTACCTGCTGTCAGAGTTCAGTGCTAATATAACACAAGCTCAGCATTTAATGAAACGTCACATAACACAGAATGATGAATTTGTCTGGATTACCTCTCTGCTCTGAAATTTGATAAGGCGGAGGGAGGTACATGATCTTCAGCATCCTTTACAAGAATGGGGTGGAAATCTATTTTGTGATAATGAGAGCCACCTGGTGGCAAGAGGCACACATTACAACACAGGGAGATTTCCCCCAATTTAGGGCTCTTCCACACGGGACGGATCAGTCATGATCCGCCCCGTGAAGCTCCGCTTGCTCAGCGGGGATCGCTCAGTTGATCCCCGCTGAGCCGGCGGATGACTGGGCGGTCCTCGCACACTGTGCAGGGACCGCCTTGTCAGAGCGCCGCTCTCACCGATGAACACGGACCGTCTGTCCGTTTTCATCCGATCCGCTCCGCCGACTGAAGGAAAAATAGGGGTTTCCTCCGTCACACTTTGGCGGAGCGGATGTCAGCGGACATGTCACTGCTGATATCCGTGGCTCCATAGGGCTACATGGAGCGTCCGTCCAGGTCCGCCTAAAAAAAATGACAGGCGGACCTGAACGGACCCTCCGTGTGAAAGGGGCCTAATGGAAATCTTCCTCAAGTGGCACCAGATCACTCTTCTACCCAAAGGATCGGGAATGCCACGTGTGCCAAAACACACACACACGCACAGCTGGTCCCTGTACTAGAATGAGGATATGAAGGTATCTCTCCACTCTGTGTTGTGCGTTTTCCAGTCAAAGGCCTAATCTCCAGAGACGAATGGTGCTCTGTGTAAACCGAGTCTAAACCAAACTGCACCATCTAAATCCAAAGAATTGGGCCTCACACCAATGACGTCCAGAAAGCTCAGTCAACTTTAATGACCGTGCAGATGGAATGTACAGCACACACACCGAAACCACCCACCTGAGGCCAAGTTACTAACGCATTTCATTTAGGGCTAAAATTATAGGGATCACTGCACAGTTTAATGCAGAGGTGTCACTCTAAGCCCCATGGAGTCCTATACCCTGCCTGTGCTTAGTGCTAACAGATACGGTTTATGCTGCAATATCCATATAAAACGGATTTGCAAACAAACGGTTAAATTAAACATTTAGTGTAGTATTTAGCAAAATGCACCCATAATTAGAAAGAATACTGACTCGCATAAAAGGATTAAAATATATATTGCATCATCTCACTCAGAGATGTAACTGTAGCCATTGGAGGCGCTCTCACCTCCTGCCGGTGCTCTGGTGCGCTTTCTGGGTTCTTGCAGCAGAAAAGGTGTTTGCAAAAGATTCAAACATCCAAACCTTTATTTTTTTTTTCTTTTCCTGGTAACCCTGAACTTCACCCCTTTTTTAAATCATGTCAAAGTCTCTGCCACCATAATCAGGGGGAGTCTCTATTATAAGCGCTAAGCTCAAGCAGGAAATATGATGGCTGCTATGGGGGCTCACAACGCACATTTAGAACAGACATTTTGCCATCACAAAAATAGAATACAGGTAAAAAAAAAACAAACAAAAAAAAAACACAGGGACCATAGCTACCCCTGACCAGCAAGAAAAAGCTGGTATGACAAGTTGCAGTGGAAATTCGGATTTTTTTTGCAACTGCTGACTGGTTCTCTTTAATGCAATGATGTGCAGTGAAGACTTCTTACCACGGTATAACAGTGCCATGAACAGCTGCAACAAATTTAACTGAACAATCAGCATTAATGCATGTTGGGGTAAATAAAAAATATCAGTACATCTCACCAGGTTTTGTTCTTTAAACAGGCAAGCCCAGAAAAATACCCGGTGATCTTGCAAGAAATCCAGTGAGCTACCAACATCCTGTTTTAGCAGACAATGCTGCCTCTGCTGCCCTGAAATCCCAAACAAACAGTGTTGTCAGCCCTGCCCGAGTTCTCCACTATTGAACTAAAGAATACATCCCAACATGTTGTTATTTTAGTCAGAAGAGGGGGGTGTTCTGTAGTCCAGTAGAGAACTGAGTAGGGCTGGCAGCAGTTCTTCAGTGCAGCAAAGGCAGCATTGTCCGCCCACTGCAGGAAGTTCGTTTCTCATTAGATTTTTGGCAGGATCACAAACGACTTTTCTGTACTAGCAGCGTTTTCAAGTGGACAAAATGTGAGGATACATGCATATGTATTGCAGAGATGCACTGAAAGTTTTTGGGGATTTCTATTCCCCAGAAATACACTAGGGCCGGTTCACATCAGAAAATGGCACAGAAATGTGCTGCACATTCACATGTGGTGCAGCGTGGCACGATTTGAGTCCATTCATTTTGAATGAGCTGATTGGAACTGGACCGCACCAAAAGCACTGCTTTAGAAAACACACTGCAATCGGATCACAGGCTACTTCTGTACAGTGCAATCTGGTGCAGGCAAACGCACTGTGTTTGGGGTCCTGTTAACTTAGCATTGAGTCTAGCTGCAGATCGCAACTGCAGTGCACTTTGAACGCGGTGCAGCAATTGTACACGTAATTCAAGTTTTCTGAGCAGCTTTTTGGTGTGAATGAGCACTTAAGGTCACCAACATGCAAAAACAACATTTCTATTTTACCATGGTTGCTGGCAAGATGAATCGCATGTCAACTGGTCATGTTCCAGGGATTACATTGAAGAGATCAGATATTAGGAAAAAAAAATTAAAAATAAATTGCGTTACACTTTCCTGACAAACCCTTCTAAATTCAGAAAAAAATCATAAGCAGGGAGTTCAGCTTCAAAAGAGCGAAACCACCAATTGGCCTTGATAGAGGGAAATGGAGAAAAAACGCTGCAAGTAAACTTCACTGCTAGAGCCGGAGACATAAGGACAGACAGAACGCTTAGATGGAAAGCACCTGAAGGCAAACATACCCCTATTGACTTTATCAGTTATAATAATGCCTTGGAAATGTACATCAAAACTGACGGAAGGCAATGGTGAACAAGGCCCAATGGTCCTAGAGAAATGAACTCATAAGGCACATTAGTAAAAAGTGCAAATTTTACAAAATAAAACTCAACTTTTAAATTGGAAAAGTTTGTTTGGTGTCCTGGAAGGTAGCAGTCTCTGTATACACCTCACAGGGGAGGGTTACTTCTTTCCAGTCAAACATCCTAGTTTGGTTAGCAGAAGTTTCATTTGCACGTCATTGAAGATAAACAAGTGTGAATTCATGCTGCATACCTGAAAGAAAGACGAAATGTACAATGCAGATGTGAGAATTATTAAAGCAGACCCCCCCCCAATTTCATAAACTGCAAACCATAGTGAAAATAAAATAATTGCCTCGTCTGTGTCTATTTTCTCTAATCCAATTGCTTTACCCACCTCATGCTTGATGACCCTTGCTGCAACTTTCAAAATTTACATCATCGGTGGCAGGATTTTTCTCCCTGGTTCTCCATGCTGGCCGACCGATGAGGTCTGTGTCAAAGTTGGCAGAGTTTATGTTTAACGGTTTCTATAACTTAAGCAATGTGAGCATTAATAAGCCACCCAACACTGCTGAAGCCATGGCATTAGTTAAACCACATTAAACTGCCTAAGGTGCATGGGCAAACCCCAGAGCTGTCTCGGCTTTAGACACCCCCCCAAAGAAAAGACGTGAGCAACCTGGAAGGTAATTGCCAACACCACTGCTGCCTCAGAAGAGCCAAGTACAGTGGAACCTTGGATTACGAGCATAATCCGTTCCAGGAGAATGCTCGTAATCCAAAGCACTCGCATATCAAAGAAAATTTCCACATAGAAGTCAGTGGAAACGAAAATACTTTGTTCCGCATTGACTTCAATGGCACGCAATACCGCATGTGGCCAGATGTGGGGGGGGGGGCGCCAGAGAGCTTCGGAAAGGTTTGGAAACGGAGTATTTCCGAATGGCTCCGGCGCCCCCGCACCTCTGGTCAAATGCGGTACTGCACATCGCTGTGGCTTGAATCCTGCTCGTTTTGCGAGACACTCGCAAACCGAGTCAGGATTTAAAAAAATTTAAATAAAAAAATGCTCGAATTGCGAAAACGCTCGTTAACCACGTTACTCGCAATCCGAGGTTTCACTGTACAAGGAAAGGAAAAAAGGGGACGTTTTCAGTAGGGCTGTGGAAATGAACTATTAACTCCTCGATTAATCGATTAATTGTTTTGATCGATCAAAATTCTTTTGATCGGTACTCGCCTCTCCGCCGGCTTCCGGGTCTTCAGGGAGATCCAGTGATGTCACGGACATCGGCGGGGCTTGCCGTGTCCATCTGAAGGGCTCCTTTGCTGTTCCTTCATATCTGCATGCTGGCGGGACCTTACTATCTGCCACACGCAAGGGCTGTTACACTTCCCACAGCCCTAGTTTTCAGAAATACTGTTAACTTTACATAAAAAACAAATTCATAACTGTTCAGCATGCAGAGCTGAATGCGGGTGTTCTTTTTTGGTTTGGGGAGTCTGCTCTAAAGTGCATCACGTGGATGCATCCAGTCACCATACACTACAACATCTACAAGGGAATGTACAGGGAAAAAAAAAAAACTTAGTCTAAGTGACGGGAGTGAACTTCTGAGTTGCCCGCATTGTAATGCCAGCTAGGGCAATCACAAAGTATGGGGAAGGGGAGAACAGAAACAAAGGTAAGCCAGGATACCTACTCCCTGCATGTTAGGTGAGAAGGGGGTAGCCCAACCCTGGAGAAGAGAGGCACCTAGGGCTTCATTAGACTGACAAATCTAGGGATTAGTTTCACACAGGCTTGAATAAAGGATTAAACCTCAACACCCCTGACTTTGCGCCCACTTTGGCAGGGTAAACACCCAAGCAATGTGGTCTTTCGGGAGCCTCTGCCCCTGACCTGTATATCAGCATGTAGCCAACTCAACAAGTTATACTGTGTGCCAAGGTGGGCACCTAACACCATCTTTTCTTTGTTTGGGTCTTGCACAGTCACCAAAGATCTCAACACGGGGCACCAATTCAGAAGCAGAGTAAAATGCTGTTGTGGTCACAACGCAGCAAGAAAATTAGGTTGAAGAATTTGTCAAGTGTAGCCAACAACATTCCACTCAGAGGAGGCCTCCAACACCTAAAGATGCCAGCAATAGGACTGAGTATTGCTGAAAGTGGGAGGGGCTATATAGGGGTTCTCAGTTTTGCTAGTGTGTCCAGCCACTGCCTATAATCCAGTGGTCTCTGAATCTGCCTGTCCTGTATAAACAAGAAATGTGTCACAACCGCAAAGCACAGCAGGGAAGGATAAATCACAAGAGTCTGTGCATTATTTTAATTTAAGCTTTTGTCAGGTACACAGGTTCCCATATGGGCTCATTCACACCTTTACAAAGCTATGGGCACTGCCATGTGTTTAATGAAAATAGATCCCTATTGCAAATCTGTTTTTTATTTGTACACATGCCTGGAGCGAACAATCCAGAAATGTGCAATGTGTATTTCATGGTTTGGCTGGAATGGTCTTACAATGTCACCTTAGCCATGCAGGATATAGTGACAGTGTCTCTGCAAAAGAACCTCCCACCCCATCAGCAGCAAGATTGCCGAGAGCTGGGGAGCGAAATTCTGCAGCATTTTAGGCAGAAACATCACAAGCCTAGGTAGATAGTCTACAGCGTGTTTAGTGATTTTGCTGCGGGTGATTTGCCATAAGTTATGTGATCTCTAGTGGAACATGGCCCTTAATCTTCCACAGGGTAACCTACTAGTGTTGCCATAGGAACAGGCAGAAAGCAGGGAATCCCAGAGGACTACGTAGAGGAGATGTTCCACATTACATTTTAGTTTAGAACACTAAACTCTGGTTTTAAAAACAAACAAACAAAAAAAAACCACTAACTCTATTTAAAGTGGTTGTATACCGCAAAACTTTTTTTTTTTTTTTTTCACAACCTGCAAGGCAAAGTCATAATGAGCTAGTATGACTATTATTATTATTATTATTATACAGGATTTATATAGCGCCAACAGTTTGCGCAGCGCTTTACAACATCAGGGAAGACAGTACAATCACAATACAATTCAAAACAGAGGGATCAGAGGGCCCTGCTCGTTAGAGCTTACAGTCTAGGAGGGACTAGCATACTAGCTCATTATCAATCACTTACCTTAGATCGAAGCCCCCGCAGCGGTCCCCGGACACGTCCTCCGTCGCATCCATGATACCCGAAGTGACTTCCGGGTATCGCCGCTCCGGCGCTGTGATTGGCCGGAGCGGCGATGACGTCACTCCCGCGCATGCGCGGGGAATGCCACGATCCCCGCGCATGCGCGAATTCCGGCAGGCTGCCATTCAAAGAGCCGCCTCGCTCAGTGCGCCTGCGCCGTTATCTACGGCGCGCGCGCCGTAGATAGCGGTGCACTCTTTTTTGCAAATATCTCCGAAACCGGGTAGGTCTCGGAGATATTGCAAGCACCTACAGGTAAGCCTTAATGTAGGCTTACCTGTAGGTGCATTTCATATTTGTGGGTATACAACCACTTTAAGTAGAATTCTTAAGTATGTGTAAACGGTTACCTTGTAAATCAAGCCATTCAGTTTAAAATAGAAAAGAAAGGCAAACCATTTTTGTGTGTATATACAGTTGTGCTCTTCTACAATGGCAGAACTTATGATTTCTTGCCCATTTTTCAGGGAATATGAATAACACAAAAACTTTTCTTTCACTCATGGTTAGTGTTTGGCTGAAGCCATTTATTATCAACCAACTGTGTTTACTCTTTTTAAATCATAATGTCAACAGAAACTTCCCAAATGACCCTGATCAAAAGTTTACATACCTCAGTTCTTAATACCGTGTATTGCCCCCTTTAATATCAATGACAGTTTGAAGTCTTTTGTGGTATTTGTGGAGGAGGCTCTTTATCCTCTCAGATGGTAAAGCTGCCCATTCCTCTTGGCACAAAGCCTCCAGTTCCTGTAAATTCCTGGCCTGTCTTGCATGAACGGCACGTTTGAGATCTCCCCAGAGTGGCTCAATGATATTCAGGTCAGGAGACAGAGATGGCCACTCCAGAACCTTCACTTTATTCTGCTGTAGCCATTGACAGGCCGTACCATGCGCAGCTTCCTGGCTGATGAATTAAAATGTTCCTCCAGTATTTTTTGATAACATACTGCATTCATCTTGTAGCTCACATCCCCAAAACATCAGCGATCCACCTCCGTGTTTCACAGTAGGAATTTCATCATAGGCCTTGTTGACTCCTCTCCAAATAATAGGATTTTTATAACAGCTTACCTGTAAAATCCTTTTCTTGGAGTACATCACGGGACACAGAGCGACAGTCATTACTAATGGGTTATATAGATACCGTCAGGTGCTGGCACTGGCAACTTCCAAAACCGGAAGTACCCTCCCCTATATAAGCCCCTCCCATCCAGGAGCACCTCAGTTTTGTAGCAAAGCAATAAGTGTCCCTAAAGAGGGGCGGGAGCTCTGTGTCCCGTGATGTACTCCAAGAAAAGGATTTTACAGGTAAGCTGTTATAAAAATCCTATTTTCTTTCTCGTACATCACGGGACACAGAGCGACATAGTCATTACTAATGGGATGTCCTAAAGCAATGCCAAATGAGGGGGGGGGATACACCATATATAAGCTGAGCGCTATCAGACATGAGGATCTTTTGCGGCCTGCAACACACTGCGCCCAAAGGCGACATCCTCCTGACTTCTAACGTCCACCTGGTAGAACCTAGTAAACGTGTGTACCGAAGACCATGTTGCGGCCTTACAGATTTGAGCCAGGGAGGCCTGGTGATGCACTGCCCATGAAGTTCCAACTGCTCTCGTGGAGTGCGCCCTAACTTTGAACGGAGGCGGTCTACTTCTCAAGCCATAGGCTTGTATTATGACCTGTCGAATCCACTTGGCTAAAGTAGATTTTGACGCTGCCTGACCCTTTCTGGGGCCTTCCGGCAGAATAAACAAAGTATCCGTTCTGCGAATCTGAGCAGTGGCTTTTAGATAAGCTTTAACTGCTCTTACTACATCCAAAGAATGCAACAACTTTTCCTCTACCGAAGTAGGTTTGGGGAAAAAAGAAGGAAGAACCACATCTTGGTTCAAATGAAAACTCGATACCACCTTAGGAAGAAAGGCTGGATGAGGACGTAACACTACTCTGTCCTTATGGATAACAAGATATGGCTCCTTACAGGACATAGCTGCTAATTCCGATACTCTTTTAGCCGAACAAATGGCTACTAGAAAAATCAATTTCCTGGTGAGAAGAACCAAGGAAATATGCTGTAATGGTTCAAATGGTTGTTTCTGTAGAACCGACAGAACCAAGTTTAGATCCCATGGACATATGGGAAAATTAACCGGAGGACTAATACGCATCACTCCTTGTATAAAGGCTTTGACTAGTGAATGCGAAGCCAAGGGCCTTTGAAAAAATATTGACAAGGCCGAAATCTGACCCTTGATAGTACTCAAGGCAAGCTTCCTATCTACAGCCCATTGTAGGAAGTCCAGAATCCTACCTATTACGTATTTAAGTGGATGCCATTTCCTGGCCTCACACCAGGCGATGTACGCCTTCCAGATTCTATAGTAGATCTGCCTGGATACCGGTTTCCTGGCATTGATCATGGTAGACACCACAGCATTAGAGAGCCCTCTCTTTTTTAGAATGTGGGCTTCAATAGCCAGGCCGTCAAACCTAGGGCTGGTAAGGAAGGGTGGTATATCGGTCCCTGCGAAAGCAGGTCCGGACGATGTGGGAGGGTCCAAGGACTCCCCACAGACATTTTTACAATCTCCGCGTACCATGCTCTTCGGGGCCACGCTGGAGCCACCAGAATCACTGGTTTCTTTTCTACCCTGATTCTGCGGAGTAATCGAGGTAACAATTGTGGCGGTGGGAATGCATATATCAGCTTGAACTGATCCCAAGGGAACACTAGGGCATCCGAGCCGCAAGCTAGGGGATCCCTTGTCCAAGAGACAAACCTGTCCACCTTTGCGTTGAATCTGGATGCTAGCAGATCTACATCCGGTGTTCCCCACCGCTGACATATTGTCCGGAAAACCTCGGGATGAAGGGACCATTCCCCTGGGCATAATTGTTGGCGACTTAGAAAGTCCGCCTTCCAATTCTCCACCCCTGGAATGAATACCGCAGATATGGCTGGGACATATCTTTCTGCCCATCTCAGGATGTAATTTACCTCCCTTTGGGCTGCACGACTCCTGGTGCCCCCCTGACGATTGATATATGCCACTGCTGTGGCATTGTCTGACTGAACTCTGACAGGGGACCCTTGGAGTTTGGATGTCCAAGCTACTAGGGCATACCGGGCTGCTCGTATCTCTAAGAGATTGATGGGCAGGGCCTTTTCTGCTTCTGACCACTTGCCCTGGAGAGACCATTGCTCCAGTACTGCTCCCCAGCCTACAAGGCTGGCATCTGTAGTGACCACCTTCCAGGAAATCGGACTGAAGGATTTCCCTCTTTCCAGATTCTGGGGAACCAACCACCAGCGGAGGCTCCTGCGAACGGAAGGGGACAAGGACATTGGTAAGTCCAGAGCCTGAACTTTTTTGTTCCAGGCTGACAGTATGGCCCTTTGCAACTTCCTTGAATGGAATTGACCGTAGGGTACTGCTTCGAATGATGCCACCATCTTTCCCAGCAGCCTCATGCACAGGCGTACGGATGGCTGTCTTTTTGAGCCCACCAAGTGGATCAAATCTCTCAAAGACGACCCCTTTTCTTGAGGCAAGAACATTTTTCTCTGGTCTGAATCCAGCCTTAGCCCCAAGTATTCCAGACTTTTGACTGGCTTTAGGGCTGACTTGTCTCGGTTGATAATCCAACCGTGATATTCCAGATACTTGATTGTCTCGTGAACAACCACTTCTAGTTTTTCCACTGAGTGGTCTATCAGCAACAAGTCGTCTAGATATGCCATTATCGTTACACCTCGTGTTCTTAGATTGGTCAATAATGGGGCCAAAATTTTTGTGAACACTCTTGGTGCTGTGGCCAGACCGAAGGGTAAGGCTCTGAACTGAAAATGGCAGCCTTCTACCGCAAAGCGTAGAAATTTTTGGTGGGCTGGAAAGATGGGAATGTGCAAATAAGCATCCTTGATGTCGATCGAGGCTAACCATTCCTCCCCTTGTAGGGCAGTGGCTACCGATCGGATCGACTCCATCCGGAAAGTCCTGATATGCAGGAATTTGTTTAGCCCTTTTAGATTTAGTATGGGCCTCACGTCCCCGTTTGGCTTCGGAACTGTAAAGAGGTTTGAGTAAAACCCGAACCCCCACTCTTCCAGGGGAACCTCTATAATTACTGCTTGAAGCAATAATTGTTCTAGTGCCAACAGGAGGGATCCTCTCTTCTGGGGATCCCTTGGCACGTTTGACCTTATAAAGCGGGAAGAAGGGGAGTTTAACTCCAATTTGTATCCCAGATTTACTGCGGAGAGCACCCATCTGTCTCGGATCGTGTCCCGCCAGGTCTCTGTGAACAACTGAAGTCTTCCCCCCACCCGATTGGGTGGGGGCAACCCTTCATGCATTTGACTTTGGGGGAGGTTTTGTACCTCTCCTGCTCCAGGGCTTTTTGTTACCCTGCAACTGTCCCTGATTTCTACCTCCGGGATTTGACCGAGGAGGCCGTCGGAACTGTTTCACAGCCGATGTCCTAGGGACTGGAGAAGCCGGCCTCTTAAAAGAGGGACCTCTAACTCTATTTTTAACCGGCAAAAGTGTACTTTTACCGCTGGAAATTCTCTGGATATACTTGTCCAGGTCTTCCCCAAATAAGCGCTCCCCATGAAATGGGAAGCTAACCAGCAATTTTTTACAGGGAGCTTCAGCAGACCAGTTTTTGAGCCATAGAAGCCTGCGCATATGCACTACAGACAGCGTAAGGCCTGATGGATTGAATCCTTTATAGCGTCCACCGCAAAGCATAAGGCTCTAGGTAGATCAGCTAGGGCAAGAGCCTGCTGATCCGGCAAGTCCCTTAAGACCTGTTTCAACTGATCCTTCACTGCTTGGCAGACCCCAATAGCTGCCACTGCTGGTTGTGTCACCAATCCTGCTGTAGAAAAAGCAGATTTTAATAAGGACTCCAATTTTTTATCTATTGGGTCCTTGAACATTTGGACATTTTCCACCGGACATGTCAGTGATTTATTCACACAAGAGATGGCTGCGTCCACTGTAGGGACCCTCCATTTTCTGATGAACTTATCCTCCATGGGATAGACCACCGGAAATCTCTTGGAGTAAATATTTTGTCAGGATGCTCCCAATCCTGGTAAATGAGCCCCTCCAGTAAAGGATGGATCGGAAAGGAACAAACAGTCTGGGGAGCTTTTAGCGACCCCAACGAGGAGACAGAAGTGGAGGATGGCTCCGCAAGTGGCATTTTAAATGCTGATCGGACCATATTAGTCAGGGACTGAACCCATAACCTTTCAGCATGTGATGCTGAGAACGGCTCTTCCACTGTTGATTCCTCTGCAACCGAATCGACCTCATCCTGATCCCCCTCAGGTAGGTCGACCTCTGTATGGGACTGTTGCTCTGTTAACAGGCACTCTGAGGGGGGAGACGGAGATCGAGCGCTTTTCTCCTGTGACAGGGAAGCAGCGATCAATGCTGACAATCTCTCTTCCAGCCCTCCCAGAGCTGAGGAAAAAACCTCCTCTGTTACATACACAGGAGCAGGTGAACTGAGGACAGCCACAGTACCAGGTACTCCTGAGGGTGCTCTACGGTCACTAACCTCTGATTCTTCAGGGGAGACTGGTGCAGCCAAAGCATGCCCAAGATCCTCAGAGCCCGATGGAGACCCCCTATTCCTCCTGGAATTTCTAGTCCCGGAGTTTTTAGACGGCATATTCCTAAGCCACAAAGCTGAGGTATTCCAGCCGAAATACACCAGCTACTGATAATAGTCTAGCATAAATGCTGCTATAAGAAACAGTTGGTGTCTACTAATGTGCCTTTCTAGGGGATGCCTGTATCAACCGCTTGCTGTATGCCTTTAAATGTTGCCAGCTCTGTCTCTGTACTTCATAGCCAGCTCACTACAATATTGTGTTTTTTTTAAACTGCTGGGACGCCCGCACATGCGCAGAAGCGCTGCGGCGCGCACAGAGCGTCATCCCCCAGGCTCCGCCCCTTTCCCGGCTCACCTCTATATATAGAGGCGCGTGCACGCGCGCGGCCACGTGCGCCTTCGGCGCTAATTTCAAAAAATGGTAACAAGGGACAGGAGCCAGGGCCCCTCTTTGCCGCAGGCCGGGGGATGGACGAGCACTGCAACATGGCAGAGGAAGCAGTTTCCTATAAGAGAACTCACGATCTGCCTGGACTTTGCTCTGCTGAGAAGAAGCTAGTCCACATGACAAGAAAACATTCCACAGCGGCCTCTAGTGGACAAACACAGGTACCGCAGTCTAATATATTAAATTATTTTTTTTTTTCTTGACCACCATTAAAAATTATTACATTTTTTTAGTAGTTACAGGCATGCACAGAATTTTGCGGGAATACCATTAGGTAACAGACAGAAAGACAAATTAGGCTTGGGGGTCCCCCAATAGAACCAAGTTCCTGGGGGCCCCCACTTAACTGTTCCCCGCCGCAGGACTTTGTTTGGTCCACAAAAGCCCAAACTTCACCTATCACGGCAGGCATTGTAATCAAACCTTCAGGGACCGGGTTCCCAAGGATTCCACTCCCCTGGACCTGTATAGCACCCTGCACAGAAAACATCTTGGTCGTGGGTATGACCAGAGCTCTGGATCCCAGGGTCCAGCTCTCCTAAGAGAAGCATTACAGGCAAAACCTTGCTCTTCTCTGCAAGGCCTGGGTACCGACCGTTTAGCTATGAAGCTTTTTTGGTCGGATCCGGAATAGCTTACTGAGGCCCAAAAGAACCTGTACGCAAGCTCAGTGAAAAAACACATGTTTCTTCTTGGCCAACACCTTAGACACTGGCAAAAAACTGAGGTGCTCCCGGATGGGAGGGGCTTATATAGGGGAGGGTACTTCCGGTTTTGGAAGTTGCCAGTGCCAGCACCTGACGGTATCTATATAACCCATTAGTAATGACTATGTCGCTCTGTGTCCCGTGATGTACGAGAAAGAAAAAGCATTTATGATCTGTTGCCAAAAAGCTCAATTTTGGTCTCATCACTCCAAATGACTTTGTGCCAGAAGGTTTGAGGCTTGTCTCTGTGCTGTTTGGTGTATTGTAAGCGGGATACTTTGTGGCATTTGCGTAGTAATGACTTTCTTCAAGTGCCTCCTTATTGTGCATCTTGAAACAGCCACACCACATGTTTTCAGAGAGTCCTGTATTTCACCTGAAGTTATTTGTGGGTTTTTCTTTGCATCTCAAACTATTTTTCTGGCAGTTGTGGCTGAAATTCTAGTTGGTCTACCCGACTGTGGGTTGGTTTCAACAGAACCCCTCATTTTCCACTTCTTGATTAGAATTTGAACACTGCTGATTGGCATTCTCAATTCCTTGGATATTTTTTCCCTGTTTTATACAGTTCAACAACCTTTTCCCGCAGATCCTTTGACAATTCTTTTGCTTTCCCCATGACTCAGAATCCAGAAACGTCAGTGCAGCACTGGATGAAAGATGCAAGGGTCTATCAGGAGTCCAGAAACTCATTGACCTTTTATACACACACACTAATTACAAGCAAACAGATCACAGGTGAGGATGGTTACCTTTAATAGCCATTCAAACCCCTTTGTGTCAACTTGTGTGCATGTTATCAGGCCAAAATCACCAGGTTATGTAACCTTTTGATCAGTGTCATTTGGGTAGTTTCTGTTGTCATTATGATTTAAAAAGAGTAAACACAGTTGATTGATAATAAATGGCTTCAGCCAAACACTAACTACGAGTGAAAGAAAAGTGTTTGTGTTATTCATATTCTCTGAAAAATGGCCAAGAAATCACATTTTGCCAGACACACACACACACACACACACACAAATGCCTTTTTTTTTATAAATGATCACATTCCCTGTTTTCAGCTGCATAACAGCTGGGGGGAGGAGAAGCGGCAGGACACTGATCTTCCCAGTGAATGGCTGTGCAGGGGGAGGGGTTTCATAACATGTCTGATCATTGGAGAGCAGGCTGAGCAAGAGGCTTGCTATGGGGGCACTTGGGGCAAGGCGGAGGGGCCCAAAGCACCAGCAGGGGACCCGAGGAGAGGAGGATCGGGGATGCTCTGTGCAAAACCATTGCACAGAGCAGGCAAGTAGAACATGTTTGTTTGTTTTTCTTTACAAATGCTTTAACCTCCCTGGTGGTATGATTCTGTCTGGAATTTTGTACCAAAAGTGGTACAATTATTTTGCATGGAAATTTGGTGTTATGTATTGTAGGCCTGCGATTCTTAGTAATTACTTACTTAAATCTGTCCAAACCAGAGTCTAGTAGACATCCCGGGTATGATAAAGTTTGTAACACAAAATCATAAATTATAATATAATAAATAACTATAAATAATTATAACAAATAATATAATAATAAAAATTATTCAATAATGTAATCAAATCAAAAACACAGAAATTTGCTCAGTTGCAGAATTTTCGCTGTCATTAGATTTCGTGTTTGATGATAAATTTCCCCACAAATCGCTCAATTCTGCAAGAGATTCTAATTTATTATCGCTGTTTTCTAGCTGGTCTAAAACCACTTTTGACATAAAGAGACACTTTTTGGTTGCTATGGACAATCTCCAGTTTCCAGGCAGAAAGAACAGTTTTTATAATATAAAAGTGCATGCAGGACACTGGACAGACCACTAGGGACAAAAGGGGATGTGTATTTTTTTACACAGTACTGTAATCAGTAAGATTACAGTATACTGTATGTGTACTACGTTTTAACTTTTTTGAATTTGTCGCCGAACTCCGCCCCCGTACGCCGCGCCACTCGGGAATGGAGCCCGGCGGCACTCGGCAGTCACCAGTGTGTGAATCGAGCGAGATGACGGCTCGCACACACAGCGGGACACATCGCAGGATCCAAGAACAAGGTAAGTAACGTCCCCTGTATCCTGCAATGCGATCCCGAGTCTGGCTCGGGGTTACCGCTTTGGACATGAAAAATCCACCCCGAGCCAGACTCGGGATTACTGCCAGGGAGGTTAAAGACAATCACTACTATGGACTGTGGGACCCTAACCAATGTGAACAGCTTGTTCCAAACAGGAAGTGAGGGGGAAAAGGACAGGTTCAGGAGCTAATGGAGGACATTACAAGGAGGCAGAAAAACACAGCAAGAACCAATTTCCCGGGCCAGATAAAATTGTTTAGTGTCAATTTAAGACAGGGCTACCTCGGCCCTCCAGCTGTGGTGAAACTACAAATCCCATCATGCTGCTGCCTCTAGGAGTCTTGCCTGGGTCTTGCAATGTCTTATGGGACTTGTAGTTTTAAAACAGCTGGAGGGCCGAGGTTGCCTACCCCTGATCTAAGACTATAGTACAATTCACACATTTGGTGTTCTAGTCAAAACTCATTCAGCCCACTGAACTTGGCACTACAGGTTTAGGCCCCGTTCACATCTGGCGATTTGGGATCATGGGCAGAATCGCTGTGATTCTCCCCGTCATTCCGACTCGTGCCGCAACAGTGGCAGAATGCACTGCGTGTGTTTGGCTGTCACACATTTTGAATAGCACCTCAAACTCGGTGCGGTTTTACCACTGTCATGTGGCAAATGCTACTACTCTTTGGCAACAAGCTTTGTGCGATGCAGTTTGCCAATCAAAACGAATGCCACCTAAACATGTGTGGTGTGTCTTGCCACTATTGCAGTGTGATTTGGAATCGTGGACAGAATCGCAGTGGTCCCAAATTACCAGATATGAACGCGGCCCTAAGTTTTATTTGTGGTTCTATGTGCTTTAGTACATAGTCAAGCATAAAAATTACTTGACTGGTCTCAATTAGGAACGGTTTAAGATTTTGACAGGTTTATTTTTATTATGGATTCCACTTACAGAAGGTTTTGCAAAATGATAACACTACAGGAATCCGTGTTCTTGTAGCTTCAATGTGTCAGAATGTACAAAAACTAGAAATGGTTCACGTGACTCTATAGCAGTGTTTCTCAACTCCAGTCCTCAAGGCACCCCAACAGGTCATGTTTTCAGGCTTTCCATTATTTTGCACAGGTGATTTGATCAGTTTCACTGCTTTAGTAATTACCACAGCCATTTCATCTAAGGGAAATTCTGAAAACATGACCTGTTGGGGCACCTTGAGGACTGGAGTTGAGAAACACTGCTCTATAGCACAGTAATAACACAAGCTTTGAGAATGAACATTATGAGGAAAGAAAGGTGCGCCAATCTAAGTGCAGTAAAACAGGCTTTAATTAGCAAATTTGTATAAAAACAGCCAAATGGCTACTCACAGGATACAAGAATAATACAGGCATGTAAGGAGTTAAAGGTGGTCCGGAGTCATCTAAGGCGGTCCTCAGGGGAGATGTTGGTTCCAGATGGAGAGAGGTAGCTGAAGATGGCTGAAGGCAGGAAGGCAGGTTGCGGTGTCAGCAAGGGAAGTCAAGAAAAACCAGGCATCCAAGCTGCAGGTGTAGTGATGCGCCCTGTGTCATCAGGGTAGACATGGGATAACCAGGAAGCTGCAGTTCAGCGAGGACTTCAGCGTGCGCTTCAGCGTGGAGCGCAGCGTGCCGTCGGACCGGAAGTGACGTGTGGATAGAACGGACCAATGGGATGACGCGTTTCACAGCATCCGCTGTTTCATCAGATCCATCTGGATCTGATGAAACAGCGGATGCTGTGAAACGCGTCATCCCATTGGTCCGTTCTATCCACACGTCACTTCCGGTCCGACGGCACGCTGCGCTCTCCATCTGGAACCAACATCTCCCCTGAGGACCGCCTTAGATGACTCCGGACCACCTTTAACTCCTTACATGCCTGTATTATTCTTGTATCCTGTGAGTAGCCATTTGGCTGTTTTTATACAAATTTGCTAATTAAAGCCTGTTTTACTGCACTTAGATTGGCGCACCTTTCTTTCCTCATTATATTTTACAGAGTCTGCTTCTGCTCATGGTAGCTGCCGCTAGTGCTTGCAACATCAACATTAACATTCATTGATCCCTTTGATTTTTACTCTGCCTAGAACTCATTCTGCGCCATTTTTTCTCCCCTTTTTGAGAATGAACATTATCCTGTAAAACATTTCTGATGTATATAACTGATGTGGACACCTGACCATCACACATACAGTATGTTGGACATCCCATTACAAAACCATAGCCATTCATGTGGCATTTGTACCTCATTGTAGATACATGGCCTCCACTACTCGCAAAAAGACTTTCCACAAGATTTTGGATTCTATCGGTGGGAATTTATGCCCATTCATCTAAAGAGTATTTGTCAAGTCAGGATGTTGGTTGAACTGGCTCATGATCATAATTCAAATTAATTCCCAGAGGTGTTCAGTAGGGTTGAGGTCAGGGCTCTGTGCAGGACACTCAAGTTCCTCCACCACTAAACCCATCAAACCGTGTCTTTATGGAGTTGGTTGGGGCACAGGGTACAGTTATGGCAGCAGAAGAAAAAAAAAAAAAAAAAAAAGGACCTTCCCCAAACTATAAGTGCACAATTGTCTAATAAGTCTTTGCATGCTATGGCAAAAACAGTACTAGAAAACAAATTTGGGGGGTGGCGTCTATTTTTGATCGTACAGGTAGGTGTGATATCCGGTATCCTCAAACAATTGACCATGCAGGATTTTAGTTATGCAAGCTGATTATTTAAAAGTGAAATTTAAACAAAGAATTTAAAAAAATAATACCACAAAGACATCCACTTACTCTGCTCTTTAGGTTGTTGCCAACAATTGAAGTCCAATTATACCTGGGGAGGAAGGGATCAGTTCTGATTATTAATAAGCCCTAACAGGTGCAATTCTTCTAAGTTAATAACATGTTGCTTTAGCAAGGCCACAGTATAAAACTCCTAAAAGTAATAAAGTAGAACTCCAGACAAAACAATTTTTATATTTTCTGTATAGAATGTGGAAGGCTCAGGTTTTTACAGGGGTCATTATCCCCAATGGGAAGATGTCCCAGGAGTTCCTGTTGTGTCTCACAATAAGGAGAAGCTCTATAACATGCACAGCAATAACAGTAGAAGAATTATTATAGTAGAAGGTGTTAGAACCTCTTTCAGGATTTCAATGCTGTGTCCCCGTTGGCAGCATTTGCTCACTTCAAGATAGAACTCTCCCTTGTTTTATGTAAAATGTACACACACAGCTGGAAACCGTTAATAGAAACTTGTCACCAAACAGATTTCTTCCACTTTGGGTTGTGTCTAAACCCTGGTAGCAACTTACTGCCACCCACAATCTTTGCAGGTATTTCATCCAGTTTTTCATCCAGCCCCTTATATGTCACTGGTAGTGAGAGCTACAATTCAGTGTATCCTTTGTATATATGCCTAGATTGTAAGCTCCAATGAGCAGGGCCCTCCGATTCCTCCTGTAATGAATTGTAACTGTACTGTCTGCCATCATGTTGTAAAGCTCTGCGTACACTGTTGGCGCTATATAAATCCTGTATAATAATATTCTCCTCCAGCTTCACTACAGTGTGTTACTAACCCACAACTAGTATGCAGTTCAGGCTTCACTGCCTGCATGTTTGTTTTTGGAAAGTGACTATGTAGGGAAGATAGGCGACAGCCAGAAAACCAGCAACATCCTGAAGAAATGCTGTAAATGTGAAGTGCATGCTCAATCTCCAAAACTGCAGTAGGAACTAAACACTGGATCTCTCTGACAGGTGAAGCTCTAGAATACCCTTAGACCTCTTTCACACGGAGCCGCCCATAGTGTCGGCGGTAAAACGCTGCTCTTTTTACTGCCGACGCTATGGGCGGATTTGCGACTCATTTCGGCCGCTAGCGGGGCGGTTTTACCGGTGCCAGGGGAGAAAGTGGGAGCTGGGTACCCCCCCCCCCCCCAGATACTACAGAAGTGCCAAATGTCTTATCAAAAAAACAGGAAGCAACCTGGCCTTCTCGTCATCAGGGAAAGAGTAGAAGCTGCTAGCAGGATCACCAGGTAATTGCAAGATAAGGCACATAGGGATTAAATATTATTGCTAAACAGAAAATGTAATGTGGGGTTTACAGACACTTCAAAAGAAAGGGCAGACAGGAGGCTGATGCAGTTAATGTGAGAAAAACCAAAGACAAATACCACCTACCTTGTTACATTTTTGATGAGCACATCAATCAACTGTTGGCCGAAAATCCGAACAGGTCCACATGCATGCAGCAAAAAAACAGATACGAGGTTTGCAGCATAAACGCCACCGCGATAGTTTAGTCTAGAAATAGGATAAAGCATAAATGCTTCATAAACTCCGGAGCGCTCCAGAGAACAAACATGGAATGATTCCAGAACACTAGCAGTTTATTTAACACATTTTACTTTTTTTTTTCTTAGCTTTCTTACGTGTTTAACACTTGCTGTTCATTGTCATTCAGCTCCTTTTGAATGTTTGCCATGAATGCCAGCAGCAATGTGTTCATAGGCATGATGTTTTGAATAAGTAGATCCAGGGCCCAAAGGTTTGACTATTTAGGAGGAAAGAAATTTGGTGGATCAATACAAGTCAAAGCAAATTTCATTCAACCAGTAAGAGTTTCAGTCCACCTAAAAGTGATATTTTAGTCATAGGTGGAGTTAGCCCCTAGATCAATGGTTCTCAACTCCTGTTCTCAGGACCCACTAACAGGCCAGGCTTGCAAGATAACTGAAATACCTCACAGGTGATATAATTTGCTGCTCAGTGATTGCAGTAATCTAGTCTGCATCTCCCCAAAGTAATACTTAAAATCTGGCCTGTTAGTGGATCCTGAGGACAGGAGTTGAGAACCACTGCCCTAGATAGATTACGCCAACAGTTATCTACAGCATAATTCACTACTCTAAATCTGTCCAACTGTGGATTTAGGTGTTCCCATCCACCTTTCTCCTTTCCAGATCCTCCTGTTACATTTTTCACAGTATAGGAGGGAAGCAGAGGATGGTGTGGCTCCCAGTAAGCTCTGAAGTAAAGATCTACACTAAACGTGGACAGGCATTTGTAAGATTTGGGGAAAATGATTATGGGGAAAATTAAATTTTTGGTTTACCTGTAAAATTCCTTTCTTGGGGTACATCCCAGAACACAGGGTACCTTCATATCAATTATGATAGGGTTATGCTGCTAGAGTCAGGTGATTGTACGCTGGCAAAAACACAGGAATTCCCCTCCTTAATATAACCCCTTCCAGCTAAGCAAGGCTTCTGTTTTTTTTTGTAGCAAGCTATGAACTACAAATGAAGAGGGTGGGATCCCTGTGTCCTGTATGTCCAAGAAAAGGATATTACAGGTAAACCAAAAATCCCATTTTCTTTTTCTCACACTTCCCAGGACACATGGTATCTTCATATCCATTACAACAGGGATGTCCCAAAGAACTACATGGGGAGACGGCAATACAGCAACAAACCAACTGGCCCCAAAATACTTAAGCTATACAGGTTAGAACCACACGCAGCAACATGCAAAACTCACTAACCAAAGGAAGTGGCCTTTTGGGCTCAAACATCCACTTGGTATAAAAGCATGAACTGAAGACCAGGTAGCAGCATTACAAATGTCATCAAAGCCTGGCGATGAATGGCCCAGGAAGGACCAACACTCCTGGAAGAGCCGCCATCGGAAATGGTGGAACTAAAAACTTTAGTAATATGCTGAAGGATCTATCAAGAAATGGTAGACTTGAAAGCAGTGTGATCTTCCTTGGGCCTTCTGAAAGCACAAAGAGGAAAGCTGAGCAGTCATCTTCAGGTAACAGCTGAGAGCATGAACATCATCCAAAATATATGAAGAGCCTTGTCCTCCAACATCTGAGGCTTTGAACAGAAAGACGGCAATAGAATGACCTGGGTGAAATAAAACAAAGAAACCACCTTGGGTGGTTGAGGCCATAGAACCACCTTGTTCTGATGGAATATCAGGAATGGCTCCTTACAAGTAACAGCTGCCAATTCTAAAACCCTCCAAGCTGAAGCAATGGCAAATAAAATAAAAATAAAAAAAAACCTTTTGAGTCAGAAGGACCAAAGGATTATCCTGGATGGGTTCAAACACAGAACTCTGCCAAATCGAGAAAGTATCAAGTTAAGGTCCCACAGTTCCCGATGGAACAATACAAAAAGGTACACACGAAGGAATGCGAAACATTCAGTGTCTAAAAAAAGACCTCCAAGACCAAAATTATATTATTGATTGTACTTAAGGGCAGTCCCAGATCAACTCCAGACTGGAGGAATGCCAAGATGCAGCCCACAACATATTTGCAAGGAAAAAATCCCCTAGCCTCACACCAAGCAAAATAGGATTTCCAAGACCCAAATTAAATATCTTTAGTAGGGTAGCAAGAATTGATTTTGAGTCTTCCCCACAAGAAAGGAAGGAGATCCTCTTCCTCCTGAGCAGCCTTTTAGTGCCTCCTTCATGATGTATGAACACCAACATGGTGTTGTTCAACTGAATCTTTAGAAAGAGGCCCTTCAGCTGCACCAACAACTCAATTCCAGATGTTGATGGGGCAACAACCTCTTCTGTGACCAGGTCTACTGGATCAAGAGATTGTCTAGAACTCCACCAGGATGGCGTCCACCATCAGCACCCTCCAGGACAGAGGGAGATAGGATTTCCCCCAACTCCAAGAAGATATCCACTAGTCCAGAGACAGTCCCATGCCGGAAAGTAACGGTATCAAGGAATCCAATGAATGTAAACCCCCTGTCCCATGCTGCCAAGACATTTCTTTGGTGGTGCCTGGAATGAACCTGGGCAAAGGGCACTGCCTCCAAGAGGGCAATGAACCCTCATGCAAAAGTGAATTGAGTTTAGAGAGACGCTTAAGTGGAGGGAAAATCAGTCTCCCCTGACCAGAATCCAGAGTCAGACCAAATATTACAACCTCTGGGTTGGGACTAAGGCCAACTTTTACAAATTCCAGAGCGTGCAGCATGTGAGACACATTGGTCTCCATTAGCAAAGCAGACTGCTCCCTCAGAAGCAAGTTATTCAGGTGCCCTATAACAAAAACCTAGGACCGGGGTCAGGACCTACTTGAACACTCTGGGAGCTGCGGGCAGCCCAAAGAGTGAATTCAAAGAAAATTGAAAGCATGAATCGTGGAAGAGGGAGGCTCTGAAATTCCAGCTTGTAGCCTCAAGCCACAATGTAGCGAACGCACTTGTCTGCAATCTCCCTCCGTGAAGGCATGCAAATGTCCTACCACCCAGGTGGAAGCACCCCTTCATTGTGAAGAAATCTTGTACACAGGCTTAGAGGTCTTTGGTGTTCGCGTCTTCTTACAGGAAAGGGGATTTGGGGCCAAGGCCAGAGACTGGTGAAAGGAATGATTCTTGGAAGTAGCAGGAGATGCAGGTTTTTCCCCCTAGGCTTAAGCCTTCTGTTAAAGTAGTAATCGAGTACTCTCACCCAGTCACCTTCTGGTGTAGTCATGCAGAGCAGGTCTAACCAAACTTTACATGCGCTTCTTGCAGGGTATCGTCACTGACCAACGTTTTAGCCATAGGATCCTGCACATATGTATGGACAGGAGCCCCAAACCAGAAAGTTGTTGAATGGCATCCTTCAAGGCATTGCACAGGGAGGCTAAGACCACATGGGAAATCCTTGAGAATTCTGCCCATTTTGGTATCTCCACTAGCAGGATCCCACTCTATCGTCATGTGACATGCCAAGACCTTAAAGTGAAGTCTCGTTAAAAAAAATAAAAAAACACGTCATACTTCCCTCCTCTGTGCATTTGGTTTTGCACAGAGCAGCCCAGGTCCTCCTCTTCTCTGATCCCCCTTTACTTCTCCTGGCCCCTCCCTCCTAACGAGTGCCCCCACAGTCAGCAGCTACCTATGGGGGCACCCGTGAAGTCCAAATTGAAGCTGCACTCACAGTGCTCACCATTTTTTTCCCCCCCATTCAAAAAAGGTTTTATTAAATATAGATCAGCGATTCTCAACAAGGGTTCCGTTGAACCCTAGGGTTCCTCCAGGAGGTTGCTATGGGTTCCTTCAGCATTGGGCAATTTCTGCCTCTCAGATGAGTTCCCACCGACACCATTGATCTTTTTAGCCATCTGTAAGGAGGTAATTATTCCCAATGACAAGTGTAAGGACCATTTTTCCCACTGACCATCACACTAATGTATGAGTTGTATACTTCTAATTTTTAGCAGGGGTTCCCCAAGACCGAAGAACTATTTCAAGGGTTCCTCAGTGTTGAAAAAGGCCGATATAGATATTCAGTATAACAGTGCCTATTCAATATGCAAAACATCAAATACATGTAAAATACAGAGTATATATCCGGGATACAGACCACTCTCTAAAGAGAACATTAGACCAGAAGCTCCTGTTAGGAATAAGATATTGAATCATATGCATCAATGAAGGCGATGGCACAACCAGATGCAAAGATTTGAAGTCACCAGCACTGGTGACATTGGTCAGACTGGAGACACATTACATGAGAATGCTACCAATCACTGCTAATACTGCCTCTAAAATACAAAATTTCTTTCACATTTGTGCTCCTTAAAAAATAACTTGCCCCACATTTTTTACATTTTTTCTGGTAAGTTCTACTAGTCTGTAAACTAAAAACAAACTCTACAAAACACTTGGGTTTAAAACTCACCCCAAAGGCGAAGACCAGTTCTAACATGGGAGGCAATGGAAGAGCAGCAGACAGCAAAAAGCGGGTGACAGCTTGAACAATTACTATAAACTCTGCAGCAACCCTATGGGGCTACAGGAAAAGAAAGGAGGAGGAAAAAAAACACACAGAAATGATTTGCAAATGTAATAGAAATAAATAAAATTTACTTTTCAACATTGTCACTAAACAGAATACCCAATTTTATAACTTTCCAAAAGGGGGGGGGGGTTGCCGATGCAGAGTGGGCAAGCTACTTTAACTACTATGCAATACAGGCGACTTTGCCCTCTGCTTTTTTTTACTAAAAAGATACCGCCATGGTCAAACTACCATATGTTTTTTCACAGCGTTTCACTTTTTCCACATTTTGTTATGTTACAGCCTTATTCCAAAATGGATTAAACGAATTTTCCTCAAAAGTCTACAACTAATACCCCATAATGAAAATGTGAAAGAAGTTGGTTTGAGATCTTTACAAATTTATATATATATAAAAAAATAAATAAAAAATCTCATGTACATAAGCATTCACAGCCTTTGCCATGATACTCAACATTGAGCTCAGGTAAATCCCGTTTTCACTGATCATCCTTAAGATGTTCTACAACTTGGAGTCCACCTGTGGTAAAATCAGTTGGTTGGACATGATTTGGAAAGGCACACACCTGTCTATACAAGGTCCCAAAGTTAACAGTGCATGTCAGAGCACAAACCAAGCCATGAAGTCCAAGGAATTGTCTGTAGATCTCCGAGACAGGATTGTATGGAGACACAGATCTGGGGAAGGGTACAGAAAAAGTTCTGCAGCACTGAAGGTCCCAATGAGCAGAGTGGCCTCCATCGTCCGCAAATGTAGTAAGTTTGGAACCAAGACTCTTCCTAGGGCGGGCCGCCCGGCCACACTGAGCAATCGGGGGAGAAGGGCCTAATGCCCAGTACACACAATGAGATGATCGTCTGTTGTTTTTTTTTTTTGCATGCTAATCTCAGATCGAATCTGATGAGTTTACTAAAGCCACGAAAATTTGTGTATGACAGAATAAAAATACATACATGATGTCATGCGTTGTAATGCATTTTCGAACGACAGCTGTACTGATTAAACAAAAATCGTATGATCTGGCATTGTACAATTTTTTTTTCGTGCATGTCTGATCAAATAATATCGGATGAACTGTCCGGATCGTCTGTCGAAAGCTCTGTACCAACGATCAGATTATCGTACGATCGCTTTGAAATCAGTATTTTTCCTTCGATGTTCTGATCGTGCTTACTAGGCAAATAGTCTGGGAGGTGACCAAGAACCCGATGGTCACTCTGACAGAGCCCCAGCTTTTCTATTTGGAGAACCTTCCAGAACAACCACCATCTCTGCAACACTCCACCAATCAGGCCTGTATGGTAGAGTGGCCAGACGGAAGCCACAGTCTGCCTGGAGTTTGCCAAAAGGCACCTGAAGGATTCTCACACCATGAGAAACAAAATTCTCTGGTCTGATGAAACAAAGATTGAACTCTTTGGTCGGAGTGGCAAGTGTCATCATCTGGCCAATACCATCCCTACAGTGAAGCATGGTGGTGGCAGCATCATGCTGTGGGGATGTTTTTCAGTGCCAGGAACTGGGAGACTAGTCAGGATCGAGGGAAAGATAAAGGCAGCAATGTACAGAGACATCCTTGATAAAAACCTGCTCCAGAGTGCTCTGGACCTCAGACTGGGGCAAAGGTTCATCTTCCAACAGGACAACGTCCCTAAGCACACAGCAAAGATAACAAGGGAGTGGCTGCCGGACAACTCTGTGAATGTCCCCGAGTGGCCCAGCCAGAGCCCAGACTTGAACATCTCTGGAGAGATCTGGAAATGGCTGTGCACCGACGCTCCCCATCCAACCTGATGGAGCTTGAGAGATCCTGCAAAGAAGATTGGGAGAAACTGCCCAAAAATAAATAAATAGGTGTGCCAAGCTTGTAGCATCATACTCAAAAAAACACTTGAGGCTGTAATTGGTGCCAAAGGTGCTTCAACAAAGTATTGAGAAAAGGCTGTGAATACTTATGCGCTGTATGCGATTTATTTTTTATTTTTAATAAAGTTGCAAAGATTTCAAACAAACTTCTTTCACGTTGTCATTATGGGGTATTGTTTGTAGACTTTGGAGGAAAATAATGAATTTAATCCATTTTGGAATAAGGCTGTAACATAACAAAATGTGGAAAAAGTGAAGTGTTGTAAATACTTTCCGGATGCACTGTACAGGCAATACCCCAGTATTTTTTCTTACAGGAGGCGGGCAGCTTTTATGTAAAAAACATCCTAGTGGCTAACTAGCCCCTCCTTCCGTTGGTGCCTCTCCAGACTATGGTTCCACCGGTGAGCCCCCCAGAAAGAAGCCAGCGGTTCCGCTGGCTTACCATAAAGCTCCTTGAGGACTGGATGGTCCCCGATGAGCTTCATGGTATAGAAAACCAAAGGCAACAAGCATTTTCGTCATTTCCAGTTTCCCTGCATGTAAACAGCGACATTTAAAAATTCTGAAAGTTTCTGATCACACCGATCTTGGTGTGATCGGATGCTTTTAAGGGCAGAGACCCCAGATCTCTCCATAAATATACCAGTCACAAGGGATGTTTACATTTCTTTTGTTAGCAATAAAAAAAAAAATATTATAATATATATATATATATATATATATATATATATATATAACAACACAGTATCTCACAAAAGAGTAACCTTTCACATTTTGCCCAATTTGGACATTTTCACTTAGGGGTGTACTCACTTTTGTTGCCAGCAGTTTAAACATTAATGGCTGTGTGTGAAGTTATTTTGAGGGGACAACAAAAATTACACTGTTATACAAGCTGTACACTCATTACTTTACATTGTAGCAAAGTGTAATTTCTTCAGTGTTGTCACATGAAAATATATAAAATATTTAAAAAATGTGAGGGGTGTACTCACTTTTGTGAGATACTGTATATACGTAAAAAAAAACAAAACACATTTCTCTAAAAGTGCCCCCATCCCTCCGTGCTCATGCAAAGGCGAAAAAACTGATCACACCACACAAGTGAGGTATTTCCACGAACATCAGAGTGAGAGCAATTATAGCACCAGACCTCCTCTAACTCTAAACTGGTAACCTGTAAAGGATTTTAAAGAATCGCCTATGGAGATTTTTCAGTACCGTATGTTTGTCACCATTCCACAAGCATATGCAATTTTAAAGCGTGACAGGTAAGGTATCCATTTACTTGGTGTAACATCAGCTTTTATATTTTACCAAAAAAATAGGGCAGTGTATTGTGCTTGTGTACTTTAAAAAAAAAAATGGCGTTTAAAAAACCACCGGGCAAATATGGTGGGACATAAAAAATTGCAAAACCCACAATTTTCTTTCCTCTATGGCCTCTAATAAAAAAGAAAATATATAAATGTTTGGGGGGTTCCAAGTAATGTTCTAGCTGAAAAGACAGATTTTTACAAAAAGTGTACGGTGGCGGCCTGGCTTTCAAGTGGTTTTAATTCAACACAAATTGATACTAAAGCAAAATACTTTTTGTTACCTTAAAGCGGCGTTCCAGCCGCAATTTTTTTTTTTTTTAAAGTCAGTAGCTTCAAACACTGTAGCTGCTGACTTTTAATAAGGACAATTACCTGTCCAGGGAACCCACAATGTCAGCCCACCCGTCCATCGGATCGGGTGCTGCCATCCTAACGAAGGGAAACAGGCAGTGGAGCCTTGCGGCTTCACTGCCCGTTTCCTACTGCGCATGCGCGAGTCGCGCGGCACTTTGTGAATGGGTGGTGGTCTTCTGGGACATACACAGGTCCCAGAAGACAGCGCGCCCCATTTCCCAGGAGGCAACGCGAGGACGAGACCGAGGAGCTCCGCGGAGAAGGAAGCGGCAGATTAGGAAGACTGCCTAGCAACCGCCATTTCTGGTAAATAAAAACATTTTTATTTTTTCAAATATTTTAAAATTTTTTTTAAAGGAGTCTTTTAATGTTAATTTTTTTATTTTTAGGGTGGACCTCCGCTTTAATGCATTCTTTGCATTAAAAAGGTAACAAAAAAAAGGTTCTATTTCCTCTGTCCTCCCCCCATGTAAAGGGGAAGAGGGGAGAATAGATCCAGGGCTGTGCACAGCTGCATCTCTTCTTCCCTCTACTCCTTTTCACACAGAAATCGAGCCACTGGCTCCTGCTGCTGTCAAACAAATGCAGTGAGGAGAAAGTGGGGGGTGGAGTAGGTCCCGCTGTGTGTGTCCATGGAGTGTGGCTCGTGAGTAAGCAGCCACCGTGTGCTCCCATTAGAAAATCACTTGCTATGGATACACACCAAGAAGAGGAGGAGCCAAGATGGCTGCCGGGGGACCAGGTTAGAGGAAAATCGGGGCCACTCTGTGCAATACCCTAGCACAGAGCAGGCGAGTATAACATTTTTAAAATTAAAACAAACATTACTTTAGTAACACTAAACAAAAACTCTTAATGATGCAAGAAAGACAAAAGCACAGCCTACCTGATGAAATGGAGGCGGTAAGTTTGGCATACTGTGTCTCTGCAGCTCATCCAGAATTGGGCACGACATATCTAGCAGCATCTAGATTAATCAGAATTAACACCAAAATCAGTGTCTGGAAAACTGTCTGCACCTCCCATGTGTACATGTCGGTTCCTGGTCACCTGATCGCTGTTGTAGGCCTGTGATTGGCTATCACAGTGATCAGTTGCTCTGAAGCTCACCTATGTGTTTTCATTTCTTTCTCTTCTGAATGGATAGAAAGATGCATTGTATCTTTCCTCCCTTGCAGGAGAGAAAGATGTAAACAAAAGTGTGTTAAAAAAAAAAAAGAAAAAATATCTAGATTTGATCTAGGTCAGCGTTCGCCTCGGTTCACACTGCTGCAACTGTAAAGTCGTACTCCCTGCAACTTCCTTCCGACTTGATCCAACTTGGATGTTATTTAGGAGCCTGTACAAGGGCTGAAATCGCACCCAAGTCAGACCAAAGTAGTGGAGGAACCTTTTTTTAAAGTCAGAGCGACTTGTGTAGTATCAGTTAAGACGACTCTCATATTAAATTTGACATATCATGAGAATGAGAGTAAAGCCTCGTACACACGATCGGATTTCCATCGGACAAATCCGTGGAATTTTGTGCGAAGGGCGTTGGCCATGAACTTAGTATGCATAAAGACAACAGAACTTTTTCAGCCAACATTCACGAAACTACGTGGCTTTTCAACTCTTTAGCGCCACCCTTTGGGCAATTTCTGCTAATGTTGTCTTATGGTTAGCATTGATTCGAACCATGCGTGTTTGTACTTTGGATTTTTTTCCGACGGACTTGTGTACACACGATCGGATAATCAGACGGCACACATTTGTTGTCAGAAAATTTGAGAGCATGCTATAAAACATTTGTAGTCGGAAATTCCGACAACAATCGTCCGATGGAGCGTACAAACGGCCGGATTATCCTACAAAACTCTTCCATCACACAATTGTTGTCGGAAAATCCGATTGTGTGTACAAAGGCTTTGGAGTCTCACTAGTTGGATCCCATGTTGCAGCAGTGTGAACCGAGCCTTATGCCCTGTACACACGACCGTTTTTCCTGTAGGAAAAAGTCAGAGATTTTGGTTGGGAATCCCGACCGTGTGTATGCTCCATCAGACTTTTTCCAAGAGGAAAACTGCCGGAAAAAAAAAAAAAGAGCAGGATCTCTTTTTTCCCCGGCAGGAAAAAATCCTAGCGGAAAAAACGTTCGCCTGTATGCTTTTCCGACGGGAAAAAAAACACGCATGCTCAGAAACAATTTGACGCATGCTCGGAAGCATAGAACTTAATTTTGTCGGCTCGTCGTAGTCTTTTACGTCACCGCTTTCTTGGCAGTCAAAAGTTCACCGGACTTTTGTGTGACCGTGTGTATGCAAGGCAGGCTTGAGAGGAATTCTGTCGGGAAAACCATAGTGTTTTTTTTTTTCCACCGACGGGAAAACCACTCGTGTGTACGGGGCATTAGGGCTAAAGTCAAAGCCAGGATTTTTTAAACAGGATTTTTTTTTAATGTATCAGTGTGTTTTAGGCAGGATAAAAAAAAAAAAAAAACATTTACACTTTTGTTTTTGAGCCCTACTACACTTACAAACAAACATACTCATTTGTGATATCACTGCGATTGTCAGGAGTATAATTTTTTATTTTTTTAGGTAGTTCTTTGATGGCATTGATTTTTGTACTAGCAATAAAATACAGTTTATTACAGTAAATACAGGTATTGTAATAGCAATAAAATACAGTCAACTTAAAAGAAAAAAAAGGAAAGTATTTTGGGACAGTTTTTATTGATAAAAAAAAATATCAGGAGATATTTGTTGCCATTTACCACCAAAAAAAAGCCCAATTTGTCCTAAATTATTATTTTTTAACCACTTGTCCCCCGCCCACTGTCAATTGACGGCGGGCGGAGGATACTCTCGTTCTGGGAGGACGTCATTTGACGTCCTCCCTTTAAAACGAGCTAGGAGGCGCGCGCTCGCACGCCGCGTTCACAAGGCCCCGGTGCGCGTGCCCGCGATTGCCGCCGGGCACCCGCGATTGCCCGGGAAATGAGCAGGAAAGTGGATCTCTGTGTGTAAACACAGAGATCCACGTCCTGTGAGGGAGAGGGGACCGATGGTGTGTCCCTTGTACATAGGGACAACCATCGGTCACCTCCCCCAGTCAGTCCCCTCCCCCCACAGTAAGAACACATTGAGGGAACATATTTAACCCCTTCCCGCCCCCTAGTGGTTAACCCCTTCCCTGCCAATCACATTTATACAGTAATCAATGCATTTTTATAGCAGGGATCGCTGTATAAATGTGAATGGTCCCAAAAATGTGTCAAAAGTGTCCGCCGCAATATCGCAGTCACAATAAAAAAATCGCAGATCGCCGCCATTACTATTAACCACTTAACGACCGCCCACCGCCGATTTACGTCGGCAGAATGGCACGGACAGGCAGAATCACGTAGATCTACGTGATCGCCTTTGTGCAGTTGGGGGGTCCATCCGGACCCCCCTTCACTGCAGTGAGCGGCCGTTAAGTGTTCGGGAGCGATCAGGCATGAGGGGGCGGCCGCTCGATTCCGCCCCCCCCCCTCGCGATCGCTCCCGGCCAATGAAATTGCTTCCTCCGCCATGTGATGTAAACACAGGCTGGAGGAAGTGATGTCATCTCCCTCGCCGCGGTCTTTTCTTTCCCGGCGCCGAGGAGTGAAGACAGAGGTTAGTGCTCCAACAGTCCACTGACACGTAGGTACACATAGGCACACAAATCACCCCCCAGTCAACCCCAGATCACCCCCCCGGTCACCCCAAAGCCCCCAATCACAGTGTCACTGATTGCAGTGATCATTTATTTTACTGATCACTGCATTTAGTGTCATCTGTGATTGTAAAAAGTTGCAAGGCAGTTAGGATTAGGCCCCTTTAGGTCCAGGGTAGCCCCCTAACCCCCCCTAATAAAGGTTTAACCCCTTGATCACCCCCCAGGTAACCCTTTCACCCCCTAACTTCAGCGTCACTAAGCGATTGTTTTTCCGATCACTGTATTCGTGTCGCTGGTGTTTTAGATAGGCAGTTATTTTTTTTTTAGGTTCGCCGCAGGTTTTTATTGGTGTCAGGTACCCCCATATTTAACCTAATAAAGGTTTTAACCCCCTGATTGCCCCTAGTTAACCCTTTCACCAGTGATCACCATATAAAGGTTACGGGTGACGCTGGTTGATTAGTTTGCTTTTTATAGCATCAGGGCACCCGCCGTATATAACCCAATAAAAGTTTAACCCCCCTGATCGCCCGGCGGGTGAGATCAATTAGGTTTTAGCGCCAGAGAGGGTCTGCGTCGCCCCAGGCAGTGTTAGGTTAGTGCCAGTAACGCTAACACCCACGCGCAAAGCATACACCCCCCTTAGTGGTATAGTATCTGATCAGATCTATACTAGCATCCCCAGCGGTTTAGGGTTCCCAAAAACGCAGTGTTAGCGGGATCAGCCCAGATACCTGCTAGTACCTGCGTTTAGCCCCTCCGCCCAGCCCAGCCCAGCCCACCCAAGTGCAGTATCGATCGATCACTGTCACTTACCAAACACAACACACATAACTGCAGCGTTCGCAGAGACAGGCCTGATCCCTGCGATCGCTAACAGTTTTTTTGTAGCGTTTGATATATTTGCTGACGACAGTCAGGTGCTTTTTTTCCTGTGAATCTTACTAGTGTACCCCTAAATTTAGAGCCCAAAATGGCAAGACGAAGGTACACTAGTAAAGAGGCCTACGAGATTCTGAGCATGACAGATAGTGAAGAGGAGGTCACGTATCTGTCAGATTCAGGCTCAGAATATCTTCCCGTAGAAGACAGTGACGTCAGCGGCCCCACGTCAGATAGCTCTGACGACGAAGTTGAGGTCCCTGCTAAGGTCAGGCGTACCCGATCCCGATCTTCTGAGGTTGTTGAGGAGCAAGAACCGCAGGTCTCTCGTATCATGGAGCAGAGTAGTACTAGCGCCGCTATTCCTTCTGGTGAACTGGCAAGCACCAGCGGCCTAGTACAGCCTGGACGTACATCCAGCACTGCAGTAACACTTGGTGACGTGGCGAGTCCCATAAGTGCAGTTCAAGCTGGCGAGGTGGCAAGCACAAGTAGTGTCCCGCTGCCACCAAGAAGACAAAGGCAGGCCCGTCGTGCCCATACTGCCCTTCCTGCAGAATTCGCCTATCCTGATTGGGTCCCCACCACTTCTGCAGAACCCGTACTTCCCCCATTCACTGCCCAACCCGGTATTCAGGTGGAAACAGCTGATTTTATGCCAATCGATTTTTATTCGCTGTTTTTCACGGAAGATCTCTATAGATCTATTGTGGACCAGAGTAATTTATATGCTGGTCAATTTATCGCCGCTAACCCCCAGTTGCCTAAAATTGCCAGAAATTGGAAACCAATTACGGTTTCCGAATTTAAGACCTTTCTGGGCCTTTCCCTCAACATGGGCACACATAAATTTCCGTCATTGCGTGCTTATTGGTCCACGCACCCAATTGACCACATGCCCGTGTTCTCTGCCTCCATGTCCAGGGCACGATACGAGCAGATTTTGCGGTTCATGCACTTCAACGACAATGAACTTTGTCGTCCACGTGGGGACCCTGAATACGACCGGCTCTATAAAATTCGGCCCCTCATAAACCACTTCAACGAACGTTTTGCAGCCTTGTTTACTCCCGATCAAGTTGTCTGCGTTGATGAGTCCCTGATTAAATTTTCTGGCCGCTTGTCTTTCAAGCAGTACCTTCCCAGCAAGCGTGCCAGATACGGGGTCAAGCTCTACAAGTTCTGTGACAGGGCAACAGGCTATGTAGTGAACTTTACGGTTTATGAGGGAAAAGACAGTCAGATTGAGTCGGTCAACTGCCCGGATTACATAGGGAGCGCTGGCAAGATAGTGTGGAACTTGGTGTCACCCTTATTCGGAAAGGGGTACCACTTGTATGTGGACAATTATTACACGAGCGTGCCACTGTTTAGTCACTTGTTTGATCATAAGATTGGAGCATGTGGCACCGTGCGACCTAATCGCCGGGGCTTTCCCCAGCGGCTTGTAGATGCCCGTCTTAGGCTGGGGGAGAGAGCCTGCTTGAAGTGTAATAACTTGCTCGCTATGAAGTGGAGGGACAATAAGAATGTTTTCCTTCTTACCTCCCTTCATGCAGACACGACAGTCCAAATTCGTATGGCGACTGGTGTTGTGGAGAAACCCCTCTGTGTCCACGAATATAACCAAAATATGGGAGGGGTGGACCTCAACGACCAGTTGATGGCGCCGTATCTAATTGACCGTAAGGCGAGACGCTGGTACAAAAAAGTGTCTCTATCATTATTCCAATTGGCTTTGCTGAACGCTCATGTGCTATACAGAGCTTCAGGCGGGACGTTATCTCTTCTAAAATTCCAGAATGAGATAGTCACAGAACTCCTGTATCCAGGCGGTTCTGCACCTCACCATCCCCAACCAAATGCAGTAAGCTGGCTGCATGAGAGGCATTATTCGTATGTCCTCCCGAGTACCCCTACCCAAAGCCACCCCCAAAAAAGATGTCGTGTCTGTAGCAAGCGCGGATTTAGGCGTGACACCCGTAGTTTTTGTCCACTCTGTCCTGACAAGCCTGGTCTTTGCCAAGGTGAATGTTTTGAACGCTACCACTCAAAAGTGAAGTTTTAGCGTAGGGTACAGCATTTCACAGACAAGGACACACTTACACAGGGTCTCCCAAGATGCCATTACATTTTGAGAGACCCGAACCATTACAGTTGTAAAGTTACAAAAAAAAGTGTAAAAAAGAAAAAAAATACGTAAAAAACAAAACACAAAAAAATATAAAATAAAAAAACCAAAAATAGTTGTCGTTTTATTGTTCTCTCTCTCTCTATTTTCTCTCTATTGTTCTGCTCTGTTTTTACTGTATTCTATTCTGCAATGTTTTATCATGCTTGCTTTTCAGGTATGTAATTTTTTGTTTTCAGGTGCGCCATTCAACTGCAGCGCGGAATTGTTTATCTTGACAGCAACAGCGTTTGCTCCCACGATACATAAAGCCGTGACTCCAGTGCTGTAGGAGGTGATTTCACCACCACAGTTAAAAAAAAGAGCATATATGCCGAAGCATGGGGGCAGCAGGGGCGGAGGAGCGATTTTGCTCCTAATGCCGCGTACATACGGTCGAAATTCCGACCGTGTGTACGCGGCATAACTTTTTTGCGGGAGGATGCCCCCATGCTTCGGCATATATATATTTTAGGCACAGGTTGCGTTAAAACATTTTTTTATTTTTTACTAGGTTTTGTTTTGGTATTTGCTTTACTTTTGTCCCAAGTGATTGAATAATGACCAAAAAAAAAAAATGTACAAAAAGTTGTCACTAAATTATATATTGCTCACACATGCCATGGGCATATGTGGAATTACACCCCAAAATACATTCTGTTGCTTCTCCTGAGTACGGGGATACCACATGTGTGGGACTTTTTGGGAGCCTAGTCGCGTACGGGACCCCAAAAACCAAGCACCGCCTTCAGGATTTCTATGGGTGTAAATTTTTGATTTCACTCCTCACTGCCTATCACAGTTTCGGAGGCCATGGAATGCCCAGATGGCACAAAACCCCCCCAAATGACCCCATTTTGGAAAGTAGACACCCCAAGCTATTTGCTGAGAGGTATGTTGAGTATTTTGCAGATCTCGCTTTTTGTCACAAAGTTTTGAAAATGTAAAAAAAGAAAAAAAAAAAAAGAAAAAAAAATGTCTTTCTTAATTTTCAAAAACAAATGAGAGCTGTAAAATACTCACCATGCCTCTCAGCAAATAGCTGTCTACTTTCCAAAATGGGGTCATTTGTGGGGGTTTTGGGCTATTTTGACATTTTATGGCCTTCAAAACTGTGATAGGTAGTGAGGAGTGAAATCAAAAATTTATGCCCTTAGAAACCTTGAAGGCGGTGCTTGGTTTTTGGGGTCCCGTACGCGGCTAGGCTCCCAAAAAGTCCCACACATGTGGTATCCCCGTACTCAGGAGAAGCAGCAGAATGTATTTTGGGGTGTAATTTCACATATAACCATGGCATGTGTGAGCAATATATCATTTAGTGACAACTTTTTGTACATTTTTTTTTTTTTGTCATTATTCAATCATTTGGGACAAAAAAAAAAATATTCAATGGGCTCAACATGCCTCTCAGCAAATAGCTTGGGGTGTCTACTTTCCAAAATGGGGTAATTTGGGGGGGTTTTGTGCTATTTTGGCATTTTATGGCCTTCAAAACTGTGATAGGTAGTGAGGAGTGAAATCAAAAATTTACGCCCTTAGAAATCCTGAAGGCGGTGCTTGGTTTTTGGGGCCCTGTACGCGGCTAGGCTCCCAAAAAGTCCCACACATGTGGTATCCCCGTACTCAGGAAAAGCAGCAGAATGTATTTTGGGGTGCAATTCCACATATAACCATGGCATGTGTGAGCAATATATCATTTAGTGACAACTTTTTGTACATTTTTTTTTTTTTTCTTTTTGTCATTCTTCAATCATTTGGGACAAAAAAAAAAAATATTCAATGGGGTCAACATGCCTCTCAGCAAATAGCTTGGGGTGTCTACTTTCCAAAATGGGGTCATTTGGGGGGGTTTTGTGCCATCTTGGCATTTTATGGCCTTCAAAACTGTGATAGGTAGTGAGGAGTGAAATCAAAAATTTATGCCCTTAGAAACCTTGAAGGCGGTGCTTGGTTTTTGGGGTCCCGTACGCGGCTAGGCTCCCAAAAAGTCCCACACATGTGGTATCCCCGTACTCAGGAGAAGCAGCAGAATGTATTTTGGGGTGTAATTTCACATATGCCCATGGCATGTGTGAGCAATATATCATTTAGTGACAACTTTGTGCAAAAAAAAAAAAAGTTTGTCATATTCCCGCAACTTGTGGCAAAATATAAAATATTCCATGGACTGAACATGCCTCTCAGTAAATAGCTTGGGGTGTCTACTTTCCAAAATGGGGTCATTTGGGGGGGGGTTTGTGCTATTTTGGCATTTTATGGCCTTCGAAACTGTGATAGGTAGTGAGGAGTGAAATCAAAAATTTGCGCCCTTAGAAATCCTGAAGGCGGTGCTTGGTTTCCGGGGTCCCGTACGTGGCTAGGCTCCTAAAAAGTCCCACACATGTGGTATCCCCGTACTCAGGAGAAGCAGCAGAATGTATTTTGGGGTGCAATTCCACATATAACCATGGCATGTGTGAGCAATATATCATTTAGTGACAACTTTTTGTAATTTTTTTTTTTTTTTTTTTTGTCATTATTCAATCACTTGGGACGAAAAAAAAAAATATTCAATGGGCTCAACATGCCTCTCAGCAATTTCCTTGGGGTGTCTACTTTCCAAAATGGGGTCATTTGGGGGGGTTTTGTACTGCCCTGCCATTTTAGCACCTCAAGAAATGAGATAGGCAGTCATAAATTTAAAGCTGTGTAAATTTCAGAAAATGTACCCTAGTTTGTAAACGCTATAACTTTTGCGCAAACCAATAAATATACGCTTATTGATATTTTTTTTACTAAAGACATGTGGCTGAATACATTTTGGCCTAAATGTATGACTAAAATTGAGTTTATTTGATTTTTCTTATAACAAAAAGTAGAAAATATCATTTTTTTTCAAAATTTTCGGTCTTTTTCTGTTTATATCGCAAAAAATAAAAATCGCAGAGGCAATCAAATACCATTAAAAGAAAGCTCTATTTGTGGGAAGAAAAGGACGCAAATTTCATTTGGGTACAACATTGCATGTCCGCACAATTTACAGTTAAAGCAGCGCAGTGCCGAATCCCAAAAACAGGCTTGGTCCTAATGGCCGAAATGGTCCGGGGCTTAAGTGGTTAAAAAAATAAAAATGCTATAAATCTATCCCCTATTTTGTACACGCTATAACTTTTGCGCAAACCAATCAATACGCGCTTATTGCGATTTTTTTTTATACCAAAAATATGTAGAAGAATACGTATCGGCCTAAACTGAGGAAAATTTTATTAAAAAAAAAAAAAAAGGGTATTTATTATAGCAAAAAGTAAAAAATGGGATTTTTGTATTTACCGTAAAATCCATTTCTCTGACATCCATGGACCGACACGGCGTCTCTTACACTTTACACGTGGGTATATGTCCCTGCTTGCAGGAGAAGACCTAGGCAGAATGTTAAAACATTCCAGAACAAACCAGAGCTGAACAGCCCCGCCCAGGGGGGCGGTCCCTCCGGACATTACCCTCACACCTGCAGCTAGCAGGCCTCAGTTCGTAACAAAGCAGCACAAACTTAAAGGAAGGGTGTGTGCCGTGTCGGTCCATGGATGTCAGAGTTCAAAAATCCCATTTTCTCTTATCATCCATGGACCGACACGGCGTCTCTTACACTTTACACGTGGGATGTCCCAAAGCAGTGTCAAGAGGGATGGGAGCAGTATAAATGGAAAAACCAAAAAACTTCACTCCAAACAAGGCAGAGCTCCCCAACGGAGGAGTTGCCACTTTAAACAGTGGCCTGCAACACCTTGCGGCCGAAGGAAGCATCCGGAGATGCAGCCTCATCAACCCTATAAAACACAGAAAAGGTATGAACAGACGACCAGGTCGCCGCCTTGCACACTTGTGCAACCGACGCTTGATGTCGGAAAACCCAGGAAGCACCAATTGCCCTGGTGGAATGCGCCGTAACCGGGAAGGGAGGCGCCCGCCCCATGAGAGTATAGGCTTGAAAGCCGGTTTGTCCGATCCACCTAGAAAAAGGTGGCAGACGAAGCCGCTTGACCCTGTATCTGACCAGAGACAGTCAAACAGAGAGTAGACTTCCGAATAGAAGCAGCAGACAGGCACACCTGCAAGGCACGTACCACATTCAAAGTGTGCCGCGCGCACTCTGGGATGCGACGGGCGAGGACACTAGGACGGGAGGACAATGTCCTCATTTTAGGTGAAAGGTCAAGATCACCCTTGACAAAAGAGAAAGTCGCGTATGCAACACCGCCTTATCCTTATGGATGACTAAATATGGCGACTTGCAGTACAAGGTCGCCAATTCAGATACTCGTCTAACAGAAGTGATTGCCACTAAAAAAGAGCCACCCACTGAGACAAAGCGAAGAGGGGAATATCCCTGATATTCTCAAAAGGAGGTTCCTGGAGAACCGAGTACCAATTCCGATCCCACGGGGGGAAAGGAGACACGACAGGAGGGAGCCCATGGCAAACCCCCTGTACAAGGGTGCCAACCAAGGAATGACCCGCTAGTGGTCACCGAAAGAAGACGGCCAAGGCCGAAACTGACCCTAAATGATACTCAAAGCGAGCCTTTGGGCCACGCCATGCTGTAGGAAACGCAGGATTCTAAGGACGGAATACGTTCGTGGATGTCAGTCCAGCTCTTCGCACATGGCGATGTAAGCTATTCCAGGTACAGAGATAGTTCTGGAGGAAGACTTCCGTGTCCTTCATATGGACGAAATGACCGAGTCCGAGAGCCTCGGTCTCTCAACACCTGGCTTATAACAGCCATGCCGTTAAGGCCCGAGACTGTAAAGGCAGGATGAAATATATGACTTTGAGACAGAAAGTCCTCCCTATTGGCAACCATCAGGGAACGGCCTCGACGAGACGTACCAGATCGGCGTACCAGTGAAGCCGAGGTCGATCCGGAGCAATGAGGATCACCGGAATTCCCTCGGTCGCCACCCTGCGCAGCAGGCGAGGAAGCAACTGCAGCGGAGGATAAACGTGTATCAGGTGATCATGACCCCATGGGCCACTGACGCCTCTGATGCATCCGCCCAAGGATCCCTGGATCTGGCCACAAATCGACAACTTACAATTGAGTCGAGAAGCCATCGGGTCCACCTCCGGCGTGCCCCACCGTTTGTGTGGCAAAGGAGTTGAAATACCTCCGGGTGCAAGGACCACTCTCCCCGGTCCAACGTCTGGCAACTCAATAGTCCGCCAGTTCTATGCCCGGAATGTAAACGGCTGACAGAGCCGGCACGCTTCCTTTAGCCCACTTCAGGGTACGGGGGACCTCGGAAGCCTCAGCTGAGCTTCGAGGTGGTCGACATACGCCACCACCGTGACTTGTCCGACAGGATCCTAATGGAACGATCCTGCAATCTCTCAGACCACGAGGAGAGGCACAGTCTGATGGCCCGTATTTCCAGAACATTAATCGGCAAACGGGCTTCGTCCGGAGTCCAAGCCCTTGGGCCAACAGGACTCCCCAGATTACACCCCAGCCCTTCAGGCTGGCGTCTGTAGTGAACACCGTCCATTGGACGGGGAGGAACGACTTCCCGGACCGAAGAGCCGGGGACCCAAACTCCATGTCAGGGACGCCCTGACCAGGTGGCTCACCTGGATCGGAAAATCCAAAGACATCGGGGATTTGTCCCAAGGGAACAAGATCTCCTTCTGCAATGCCCTGGTGTGTGATTGGGCATACAGAATGGCCTCGAAAGAGGTCACCATGAGTCCCAGGATTCCCATGCAAAAACGGATTGACGACCATTTTTTGGGATGTCAGCATCCGTACTGCAGACTGAAGTGTCAGTAGCTTCCCCGGAGGTAGGAATACCTTTTGCCTCCAAGGAGTCCAGAATCAGACCGAGATACTCCAAATCTCGAGTCGGGACCCGGACTGACTCCTGAATGTTTAGGAGCCACCCGAAGTCCCTGAGGGTCTGACTGACGATAGTCACACTGTCTTCTAATACTGAGCCATTTCCTGCTCTGAGAAGAAGATCGTCCAGATAGCCCACGACAGCAATGCCTTGCTGTCTCAGCAAGCTAGAACCGGCACAAGCACCTTAGTGAACACCCTCGGCGCCGGGGCTAGGCCGAAAGGAAGAGCCAAATTGATAGTGGACTTCGTCGATCGCAAGCGCAGATCGGAACATACAAGTAGGCGTCCTTGAATTCCAAGTTCGCCAGAAAATCCCCTTGATGGAGTGCACTGACCACCGTGCGAATGGATTCCATGCGGAACTTTTGCACCTTCACGAAGGCATTCAGGACCTGGAGGTCCAAGATAGGCCAGTAGAATCCCTGAAACCTCTCCTGTGACGGAACCGGCACAATCACTCCGGACCTCAAACCTGAATAGGCCCCATAGGGCCACCCGACGGGCAGGAAGGAGAGGAAGATTCGAGGGAAGAATCTGTCTGGTATTAGGAACGGAACCTATCCTGTAACCTGAGGGGATCACCTCGCACACCCACCAGTAGGAGATCCGGGAGGTCCATTGATCCGTGGACCTGCAAAGTCGTCCCCCCTACCCCAGAGTTGGGAGGGGGCAAGACTTCACACGGAGGCGGGCTAGGGAGCCGGCTTGTTTGGCATACGCACCCAGGGGCGCTCGTGTCCACCAGCCGTACCGCTGTCAGTCTGGGGGGGCCTCCCCGTTGACTGACGAAAATATCCCCTTTTTTCTGGAAAGGAAGAACCCTGCTTATAGCGGCCTCCTTGCCAGCCTGAGGAAGAAGTGCTTTTACCTCTCGTGACATCCTTGATGATGTCATCCAGCGCAGCACCGAAAAAACCTACCACCTTTTAATGGTAAACCCTTCCGAGGCTTTTTAGAAGCTAGGTCAGCAGACCAGCATTTCAAACAGATCAGACCACGCAATACCCTGAGTTATAAGGGGCCGCGTCAAACGTGGTGTCGCCACATAAACCAGGCCCTGCACCATTTGTGGGCCAGAGCAATAGTGTCTGGAGGAAGATCATGCTCCTGTACAGTTGCCCATCCCGCAAGTGTTGGAGACACGAGGGTCGCCGCTACCACAAGCCGTAGGGCGGACCCCAACAAGGCAAACATGGCTCTACTCACCACTTCTGACCTCCTGTGAGTGGGGTCCTTAAATGCAGGAGTCCCCTCCACCGGGAGAATGGTGGCCTTGTTCAACCGGGCGACTGGAGGGTCGACCACTGGGGGAGAAGCCCACATTTTTAGTAGGGCATCCTCAAAAGGGGTATCTGATAGACAAACGCCGCGGGACCATAAAAGACTTCTGCGGCTTTTTCCCCAGACCTTGTCAGTGAGCTGGTCAAAGAAAGGTACATATTGAAAAAAACACTTTTTAGAAGGCCCGGCCCCAAGGAACCAGAGGAGACCGTCCGCCTGAGGTTCTGCATCCGCAGCATTTAGCTTGCGAGTGTCCCTCACTGCATCAATGAGTTCACAAAACAAGCACCCTGTCATTTACTGACACAGAACTGGAGTTTTCCTTGCAAGGAATGTCCTGTTCAAAACCATCAAATATATATTCAGAGCTAGGGTCCTGAGCGGTAGTGGCTAGGCCCATATCTGAATCAGCGCATTACCCCCCCTTTTTTTTTTTTGTGGAAAAAAGGTGGGGATAGGGGCTTTTTTGCTCCCTTGCGCTCACACACTGCTTTCTCCTGGTCAGATTAATGATTCCAGGAATGCCGACAACTGGTCCCTAAGGACCGCAGGTGCAGAAGCACTGTCAGTTGTCTCTAACAATGTGAAGAAAACAGGTGAACCAGACTCCAATATTGCCACCCTCTGAGACCTTATTCACCATTATAGTGAATAATACAGCCCACCCACAGGCCGTGCTGGGGCTGAGGAGGGGATACCTGGAGTACTCACCACCCCTAGGGACCGCTGTATGAGCCGCGCTGTAGCGCTGTATGAGCCGCGCTGTAGCGCTGTATGAGTCGCGCTGGTGCAGCCTGAGGTGAAGAATCTGTGGGGATGTGTGTATTTCGCGCCGTACAGCAGCGCTGCTAGAGGCCGAAAACTAAAGTGCAAGTGCCGCGGCTACAAGAAAATGGCCGCCGGCCACCAGTTTAACTATGTATTAAGCCTCAGCCAAAATGGCCGCCAATGGCGCATTTTTTTAAAATAAAACACCGCGCCAATGGCGCACAGAAAACACCACAGCCAGTCCCCCAGAACACTTCCCAATAAAAATAACAGTCATGGAGCGGCCCCCCCAAGGCAGAGTGACCCCCCCAAGCATCCCCACACAGCACAACAGCACAACAGGGTGCAGAGAGCAGCATACAGGGAGAACCCCCCACACACAGAAACACAGCCAGCATGTACTCACCTTGCAGCAGGAGAGACTACTTACCCGTCCCGCAAGCACCTTGGAGAACACCCCCAGTGCCAATAGAGGGACTCACTGGCTTGTTTCAGACAGGCCTATCACAGAGTCGTACTGCGTAGCTGTCGGCCTGGTCCACCGCGAAAGATACAGTAGGTACTGTTCGATCTTGAGAGGACCGCGGGAGCATGAAAGTAACCCGGCCACCCCTGGAGCCATGGGGTATGTCGTGAACTGAGTCTCACGCACACAAGGCGAGGATCAGCACGCTCGATGGTCGGACAGGGAAGACTACGAGGATACTAGTGTACCCAACCTGTTGCCCAGCCGACAGTTGATTGAAGGTCTCAAAAATAAAATAATAAAATTCCCAAAGGAATAAAAATTAAAAGTAAAATCTTCCAGGAGACTGGCTCCTGAGAGAGCCACGTCTTCTCCTTCTGCTAGGCAGAAAAAAACTGAGGCCTGCTAGCTGCAGGTGTGAGGGTAATGTCCGGAGGGACCGCCCCCCTGGGCGGGGCTGTTCAGCTCTGGTTTGTTCTGGAATGTTTTAACATTCTGCCTAGGTGTTCTCCTGCAAGCAGGGACATATACCCACGTGTAAAGTGTAAGAGACGCCGTGTCGGTCCATGGATGATAAGAGAAAATAGTGTTTTTTTTCCAAACTGGACGCTCTTCTTTTGTTTATAGCGCAAAAAATAAAAACCGCAGAGGTGATCAAATACCACCAAAAGAAAGCTCTATTTGTGGGGAAAAAAGGACACAAATTTCGTTTGGGAGCCACGTCGCACGACCGCGCAATTGTCATTCAAAGTGTGACAGCGCTGAAAGCTGAAAAATGGCTTGGGCAGGAAGGGGGTTTTCGTGCACAGTAGAGAAGTGGTTAAATAAAAAGGTATCCACATGGATACACAAAAGTAGTTTGATGATATGTTCAGTTTTATTACTGCATGTCTAAGGCTGCTTTCAAGCGGGCTTTCACAATGGAGCAGTGCGCTGGCAGGACGATAAAAAAAGTCCTGCCAACCACATCTTTGAGAAAGGGAGTCACCGCTCAAGGCAGAAAATGCAGGTGATGCAAATGATGAACCTCTTCACCGGATCTGAAGCCACAGGTGCTGGCAATGCATATAGCAATGCAAAAGTAAAAAATTACGAGTTTCACACTAAAACTTAGTGCTTAATCATAGCTGACTCAGCTACGATTAAGCACCAAGTTTTAGTGTGAAACACGTCAGCTTGTATCCTGTGATCCTATTTTTACAATAAAAAGCAACATTTTTCGAGTGCGGCTGTCCAGACATCCATTTTCATTTTTGCATAGCCGCATCTTTGAGGAGCTGTAGGAGCTTTGAGGAGCCCCTGCACATTGCGTTTTTAACCCTTTTTCGCCCGCCAACGGGGGTTAAAAGCGTCTAAAGTGCAAAATTGTGTTAAGGCATTAATATGTTTTACTTTCAGTCATTAAGGGGTTAAACAATATGCTCTAATGACAAGGTATACAAAACATTAAACGTTTAGTTTTTTTGGTCCACATGATTGGAGGCTGAGGAAGGGTGTGTGGCCTCCTACTTTTTACTAGTATTCTAAATACAGTAATACCTTGGATTGTGGGTAACGCGGTTAACAAGCGTTTCAAAATACGAGCTATTGTTTAAAAAAAAAATCCTGACTCGGTTTGCGAGTGTTGTCTCGCAAAACAAGCAGGATTCAAGCCTCTGCGGTGTGCAGTACCGCATTTGGCCAGAGGTGCGGGGTGCCGGTGACACCCGGAAACACTCTGTTACCAAACCTTTCCGAGGGATCCAGAGTGCATCCGAGCGGCCCCTGAGTCTCTCCCGCGCCCCCCTCCACCTCTGGCCACATGCAGTATTGCATGCAATAGAAGTCATTGTGGAACAAATTATCTTTGTTTCCATTGACTTCTCTGGGGAAACTCGCTTTGATATGCGAGTCCTTTGGTTTACGAGCATTCTCCTGGAACAGATTATGCTCGTAATTCAAGGTTCCACTGTACTCTCAGCCTCAAAAAAATAAAACAATCCGTGTCATTTGGCTTGATGCCATAATGACAGTACAATAGCACCGAGGCACCGGTCATCAGCACAGTTATCTGTCAAAGTGAGCTTAACCCTTGCACTGCCATCGACATGCGTCATACGTTGGCAGCAGCGGGTGGTTTTATAAACACTCCTGGCTGTTACAGCACCAGAAAGGCATGTAAATCTGACAAGTCAACTATAGATGTCCACATATCCCCAGTAGTTGCATTGTACATACCCTATAAAATTATACATATAACCATTTATATTCAATACCATCTGAAAATCTTTATCAGGTTCGGGGATAATCCTAGGAATTAGCTTCCCGTCCTTTGACAAACAGTCACTGGTACTCCAGATGCGGACCACCGTACTCCAGCACCTGACCTAAACGAAATGGTACAAAATGAAAGTTAAAGGGGTATTGCATTTCACAAATGTTTTGTTAAAACAAAATATACAAGACTACCACTTTGTAATGTACAGCATATGCGTTTATAAAAAATGTAGTGACAAGGTAAATTTCTCATATGTGGAGGTCTGCAGCCTTTGATACACCCAACTTATAGTCCCATACATTGTGCCCCCTGGTAGATTTACCTTCCATAGGAATGAATGGAAATGGAATTGGCAGTGGGCCATCCACCAAGCTGCACAGAGAAAGTCTGGAAAAGTGTAGTGGGGACAGGAAAGCAAGACTTTGAAGGGATGCTGGGGAGGAGAGAGGCTGAGGGTCCTAATAAGGACAACTTTACTAATGCCTCGTATACACGATCGGAATTTCCGTCGGAAAAACATTAGATGTTTTTTCCGATGGAATACCGCTCAAGCTTGGCTTGCATACACACGGTCACACAAAAGTTCTCTGAACTTTCGACCGTCAAGAACGCGGTGACGTACAACACTACGACGAGCCGAGAAAATGAAGTTCAATGCAATTTCCGAATGGAATTTTTTTCCGTCGTAAAATTTGAGAACCAGCTCTCAAATTTTTATTGGCGGAAATTCTGACAGGAAAAGTCCGATGGAGCCTACACACGGTCGGAATTTCCGACCAAAAGCTCACATCGGACTTTTCTTGTTGGAAATTCCGACCGTGTGTACGCGGCATAAAAGTAGTTATCCTTGGAGAAAAACACACAGAACAAATGACTAACCTCATGTATAAATGCAGTATTGCAGAGCAGGATTCGAAGGGCTATTCGTAGGAAAACCCCAGCCTTTAGTGGAGGACCTGTTGAAGTACAAAGCACTTTAAATTATGGGAGAATTGGGATTATACCTTCCAAAAGTTGCTTGCTGTATTTGCTTTACATTTAGGTGAATATAGCATTGTCCTGTTCTTCTGCATCTAAACTACTCCCCCTCCATGCAAGTCAATATGAATGCAAACAACTAAACTGCAAGATAGCGCTCACATCATCCTTCAGAGTCTGAATCCAATGGAGCACAAGCCCTCAGCCATTTAAAAAGGCTGGCAGTTATTTTACAATTAAACTATGGTCAGCTTGTAAAAATCCCTTTTTGGTAGCTCCTCCTCCTATAAGGCTTTTTTTTTTTTTTTTAAGATTTTTTTTTTTCACAGAACTCAGACCAATCCTCTTCTGTGATAACAATATCAAAAGGAGGCCCACCTCTCTTGAGCAATCCGAAACCTAGGGTTAGTGCCCGTCATGAGAGTGGAGTAATACGTGGATATAAGTTTCGTCTGGTCCGGGTCTCTCAGAAGTTTTTCCAGGTCAGGTGTCTTAATAGGACTGAGCAGAGAACCAAACGGAGTACGTATAGCATGTCTGAGTTGGAAATAATAAAATAGGTATGACGATGGGATGTCAAAGTCTGTCTGTAGTTGAGAAAAGGTTTGAAAACCCTGGGGGGTATATAGATGACATAGGTATTCACTCCCTTTGATGTCCATCTGATGGGGTCAGGTATAGAACATAACGCCTTAAGGTTAGGGTTGAACCACAAGGGATTGTTGGGGAGGTCTACCATGAAATCAGTGGACATTTTCGCAACCATCGTTCGGAATAGGGAGAGGGAGGTTTGAATTATCGACATGCCTGGTTCAGTTATCGACATGCCTGGTTCAGGTGGCGTGCATCCCCTATAGACAATGTTGTGGAGTGACTTTCTTTTGACACAGAAGGCCGTACCAAGATGCATTTGCATTGCGAGCAAAGCAGGTCACATGCAGTCTTTTGCTGTGCTTTGAGTTTATCCACTTCAATACCGGGCACCATGGGCATCCCGCAAGTAGGGGGCAAACGTCACTTCTGCCCAATGCTCTTAAAAAGGAGAATTTTTTTGTTGCATTTTAGTGTAAATATGAGGTCTGAGGTCTTTTTGACCACAGATCTCATATTTAAGAGGACCTGTCATGTTTTTTTTTCTATTACATGGGATGTTTATATTCCTTGTAATAGGAATGAGAGTGACACAAAAATTTCTTTAAAAAAACATGTAAAAATTTAATAAAAAAGTAAAATGAAAGAAAAAAAACAACAAAAAAAAAATAATTTTTTAAAGCACCCCGTCCCGAGGAGCTCGCGCGCAGAAGCGAACGCATACATGAGTAGCACCGGCATACGAAAACGGTGTTCAAACCACACGTGCGGTATCGGCACGATCGTTTGAGCAATAATTCTAGACCTCCTCTGTAACTCAAAACTGGTAACCTGTAGAAATTTTGCCTATGGAGATTTTTAAGGGTAGAAGTTTGACGCCATTCCACGAGTGGGCACAATTTTGAAGCGCGAGTATCAATGTAACATTATCTTTCACAATATAAAAAAAATTGGGCTAACTCTACGGATAGATTATATATATATATATATATATATATATATATATATATATATATATATATATATATAGTATTTTTTTATTTATTTTTTAAGTTTTGGTTAGAGATGTATTAGAACACTTGCCAGTTTTTATTGCTGTCTTTGCCCCCGTTAAGGAGATTCACCCTCTCTATTTGTCCTGTTTACCATAATCATTGAAAGTAAAGAAATAAGGTTGTCCCCAGAAAATTAAGAGGGGAAATCCACCAACGGAGACACAAGTTCTGGTGACATGGTGGTCCCCAAGGAATTTCCTTAATTTGCAGGGATTGCCTATCACTTCCTGTTTGGCTATGGGACAGGAAGTGAAGGAAAACCTCCACACTGGGACAGATGGCGAAAAAATCTGACAGGGGTTATAACCCTCCCTTGCTCTATCAAAAATAAAATACAAATTGTGCCTATAGTTCTTCTTTAAAGTGACACTTCACAATCCCAATCTACATTGTTTTTTTTTTAAATCCTCATACTGCTAGCATTAGAAAATAGATAGGAAAGTATATATATATATATATTTGCTTGTTTTAAACTTTTTTTCTTTTTTCAGTTACTTCCTGGTTACTTGCCTAGGCAAATGATGATGTCTTACATCCCAGAAGTCTTAGGGAGGAAAGGTTTTCTCATCCAAGTACACTCTCCTGCACGCATCCCTGAGCTAAGGGCAGATGGATTTGAGGAAGTAAATGCTACATGAATCTGCCCTTACTCCAGATGGCCATGGCCATAAATGCTAGGGGGGTGTTTTTCAAAGTAATTTCACAACAAAATAAAGCATTGAGACATACTGTATTTATTGGCGTATAACGCCCACATTTTTCCCCTGAAAATAGAGGGTAAACTGTGCCTGCGTGCTATACGCAGGGGGCTGTGGAAAGTTTTTTCCCTGAAACTTCCCTCTTATCCCGTGTTATACGCCGATAAATACAGAAATTGGATGGGAGAGTTTGCCTTGAATATTAAAAACTAAATCAAATCGTGTTTTTGGTTTGTGGTGCTCCGATGCAGTGAAAATCGGCTTTAAGGGTCAGTTCACACTGCTGCGAATTCTATTGCGAATTTGAGCCGTTGCGATTGCTCAAATTCGCAAGTCATTTAAATAACATTGTTTTACATTAGTGCCGTTCACATCAATGCGTTGCGAATCTAAGCTGCGGGAAAAAATAGGATTTTTATAACAGCTTACCTGTAAAATCCTTTTCTTGGAGTACATCACGGGACACAGAGCGACATAGTCATTACTAATGGGTTATATAGATACCGTCAGGTGCTGGCACTGGCAACTTCCAAAACCGGAAGTACCCTCCCCTATATAAGCCCCTCCCATCCGGGAGCACCTCAGTTTTGTAGCAAAGCAATAAGTGTCCCTAAAGAGGGGCGGGAGCTCTGTGTCCCGTGATGTACTCCAAGAAAAGGATTTTACAGGTAAGCTGTTATAAAAATCCTATTTTCTTTCTCGTACATCACGGGACACAGAGCGACATAGTCATTACTAATGGGATGTCCTAAAGCAATGCCAAATGAGGGGGGGGATACACCATATATAAGCTGAGCGCTATCAGACATGAGGATCTTTTGCGGCCTGCAACACACTGCGCCCAAAGGCGACATCCTCCTGACTTCTAACGTCCACCTGGTAGGACCTAGTAAACGTGTTGTGAGGGGGTTAGCTTGGCAGCGGGTGTGTGTGACCCCCGGGATGGGCTCCCCACACAAAAACAGGCCCAGCAAACGGAGGTTGTGGTTTTCAAAATCAAAAAAAAGGTGCGGTTTATTTTCTATTTACAGTGACAAAACACAGCAAAGCCAAAAGAAACATAAACAAATTAAATCCTGGTCAACTTGACCTCTGACTAAACATACAGGTTTCCTAACTAACAACTGGGATCAGCCTAGTGCTGTCCTAGTCCCTAAGTCCCTGGTTTTAAATGTCCAAGCAAATAGCCACACAGGCTTTGTCTCACCGGACAAGGGTTCACTCTCTCCAGGAAGTCCACACAGGTCTGCTTCCAGGCATGAGCTAACATCTAATGAAGCTGGGAGTTCTTATAGAGGCCTAAATGAGCTGACAAGTTTCAGCTGGTCTCATCAACTCCCTGTCTGTACGACGCCCCACACTCTCCCTAGAGGTATGAGTCATCCATGAGCCCACTAGCCTTAGCTGGGCTTATACAACTCTCCACCTAGTTGTATAAGTCGGCGTAAAGCCTGAATCTGGGCGAAATATATCTACCCCCCTGGATGCAACCAGGTGACTTTACCTTCCTGCTGTCACATACCCCCCCCCCTTGTTTTAACCTCGGGGTTGGAACACCAGCAATCAGGCATTCATGTACTCGAGACAAAGCATCCACATTCCCCATTTGAACGCCAGGGCGATGCTTTACTGTGAAGTTGAATTCCTGGAGGGCCAGGAACCACCTATTCACTCTTCTATTTGTTTCCTTGTTTTGAGCCATCCACTTTAACGGAGCGTGATCCGTAACCATGTCAAAGTGCCTACCTAGCAGGTAGTACCGAAGGGAATCTAGAGCCCACTTCACCGCTAAACACTCCTTTTCAACGGTGGCGTAATTTACCTCATGGGACTTCAACTTCCTGCTGAGGTAAATGACTGGGTGCTCTTCCCCGTTCCAGACCTGGGACAATACTGCTCCTAACCCCACATCTGACGCATCACTTTGTACGACAAAGTCTTTAGAGAAGTCGGGTGAGTACAACACTGGCTGGCTACATAAGGCTTGTTTCAAGAATTGGAATGCTGCCTCAGCCTCGGGGGTCCATTTAATCATGACCGACCCTTTCCCCTTCGTTAGGTTGGTTAGGGGCACAGCCTTAGAGGCAAAGTGGGGAATGAATCGCCGATAATACCCAGCGATTCCCAGAAAGGCTCGTACCTGCTTCTTGCTGTTGGGACGTGGCCAACTCTGGATGGCCTCGACTTTGTTGAGTTGGGGTTTTATTACTCCCCTCCCAATGGTGTACCCAAGATATTTGGCCTCCTCCTGCCCAATGGTACACTTCTTGGGGTTAGCCGTAAACCCCGCTTCCCGAACAGAGTCCAGGACTGCTTGCACTTTTGGCAGATGTGAGGCCCAATCTGTGCTATGGACAATTACGTCATCCAGGTAAGCCGCAGCATACTTCCGATGGGGCCTCAGCATCTGGTCCATTTTCCGCTGGAATGTGGCCGGCGCATTCTGTAACCCGAACGGCATTCTTTTATATTGGAACGCCCCGTCTGGGGTTACAAATGCGGTTTTCTCTTTGGCCAATTTGGCCAGGGGGATTTGCCAATACCCTTTTGTGAGGTCAAGAGTCGTCATGTATCGGGCTGTTCCCAGCCGGTCGATCAACTCATCTATACGTGGCATGGGGTAGGTGTCAAATTTTGTAACTTTGTTCAACTGACGAAAATCGTTACAAAATCGCCAGCTCCCATCCGGTTTAGGCACCAACACAATGGGACTAGACCAATCACTTTGGGACTCCTCTATCACCCCTAAGTTCAGCATTTTCTGTACTTCCTCCCGTATTGCCTCCCGTCGGGCCTCTGGGATCCGATAGGGTTTTAACTTCACCCTTTCACCGGGCGGGGTAATGATGTCATGCTCTACCCCAGATGTTTGTCCCGGCAGCTCAGAGAATACCTCCTTGTTGCGAAGCACAAACTCCTTAACCTCCTGTTGTTGGGGTTGTGACAAGGTGGCTGCTATTCCAACCTCAGGAATCACGCAACCAGTTTGAGCTGGTGACCAAGTGTCTGCGACTAGGGACTCTCTATCCCTCCAGGCTTTCAACAGATTAACGTGATAGATCTGTACGGGCTTTCGCCTTCCTGGTTGTCTGACCTTGTAATTCACTTCGCTCACTTTTTCCATTATCTCGTAGGGGCCTTGCCATTTGGCAAGGAATTTACTTTCAACCGTAGGGACAAGTACCAGTATCCTATCCCCCGGGGAAAAGGTACGGGTCTTGGCTCCACGGTTGTACACTCTCTGCTGTGCTAACTGCGCTTGGGCCAAATGTTCCTTCACGATGGGCATTACCTGTGCAATTCGGTCTTGCATCAGGGCGACATGCTCAATCACACTCCTGTGGGGAGAACTCTCACTTTCCCAAGTTTCCTTGGCAATATCCAACAGCCCTCTTGGGTGTCTCCCATACAGTAACTCAAAGGGGGAGAATCCCGTAGAGGATTGGGGCACCTCCCTAATAGCAAACATCAGATAAGGAAGTAGACAGTCCCAATCCTTTCCATCTCTATCCACCACTTTCTTCAACATTTGCTTTAGGGTTTTGTTGAATCTTTCAACCAGCCCATCGGTTTGGGGGTGATACACAGATGTACGTAATTGCGTCACTTTGAACAATTTACACAGCTCCTTCATAACCCGGGACATAAAGGGTGTACCTTGGTCCGTAAGCAGTTCTCTACAAATACCCACCCGGCTAAACACAAGAGATAGCTCTTTGGCTATGGTTTTGGCCGAGGTATTTCGGAGAGGGATCGCTTCTGGATAACGGGTGGCATAGTCCATTATAACTAATATGTACTGGTGCCCCCTAGCGGACTTGATTATAGGACCTACCAAATCCATGGCGATCCTCTCAAACGGGACCTCAATGATGGGTAGAGGGACCAGCGGGCTACGGAAATGTGGCATCGGGGCCGACCTCTGACACACAGGGCAGGAGGAACAATAATTTTCTATGTCCTTTATCACCCCCGGCCAATAGAATCTCTGTAATACCCTCTCTCGGGTTTTCTCTGTCCCCAGATGACCTCCAAGAATGTGCCCATGGGCCAACTCCAACACCAACTTCCTGTAAGGTTTGGGCACCACAAGCTGCTCAACGGTTTCTTCTGCCCTTTTTGCCACCCGATACAGTAGGTCCTTCTCTACGCTGAAGTATGGGTAAGTGCAGGTATTATCTGGGTTCACTAACTCGCCATCTATTTTCACTACGTTTTCCCGTGCCTTTATTAGGGCGGGGTCTTTCAACTGTTCTGTGGCAAAGTTTTCCCTGTGAACCTCAAGATCAGAAAACTCCACAGACGGTAGGTTTTCGTCTGAGGAGGTGGGCTCCTCTCCAGTTTCTTGAGTCTCCCCTGCCAATACTGATAAGGGAAATTCCGGAGAGTCCTCACCACTCTCAGGGGAGTTCTGGCTATCCCATTCCTGGTACATAGGGGCACCAGTGGGGGGCTCAGGATCATCCCACAGTTCCCAGAACTTCGGAAAATCCCTTCCCACAATGGCGTCATGCGGTAACTGAGATACTAAGCCCACTGGATGAGAGAGGGTACCTTTGGGGGTCTCGAAACACACTGTAGTCACTGGATACTCTCGGGTGTCCCCATGCACACAAATAACAGCTACCTTGCTATTCCCAGAGACCTCTGTTTTAACTAACTCAGCCTTTATCAGGGTCACAAGGCTACCTGAATCCAGCAATACCACAACATTTCTACCATTAACACACATTTTGCATAAATGTTTCTCAGTTCCTCGAATGGCAGTGCATGCGACTGTCGCACACAGCGACTGACGTCTGCCCATCAGAAAGTCACACTGCATGGGTTCCTCCACAACCGGGCAATTGGCTGCAATATGTCCCGCTTGCCGGCAGCGGTAGCAAACGATCCTTCTTGCCGCCTCTTGAGCCGCTGATTTCCCAGGCTGTTCTCGCCAAACTTGGGGTAGAGCTCCCACCCTCTCACTCTCTCCACCCTCACCCCTTGGAATCCTCTTATCCGCCCCTGGGGATGGTCTGGTCTTAGGGTGGAAAGTCCGAGTGCCTCTGGAAGAGGCCGTCAGGTTCTCTGTAGCCAAGTATTTCTCCACACGATCCACAAGACCATCGGCCGTCTCTGGGTCTCCATGGCTTACCCACTTTTGGATGGCAGTAGGAAGAGCTCTCAAAAACCGATCCATTACAACACGTTCCACAATCTTTGGTGCGGACAAAGTCTCTGGCTGTAGCCACTTTCTGCTCAGGTGAATGAGATCATACATTTGAGACCTGGGGGGTTTTCCAAGCTGGAAAGTCCAGTTATGCACACGCTGAGCCCGGACAGCCTGGGTGACACCCAGCCTTGCCAATATTTCAGCTTTTAGCATCACATAGTCTTTTGCTTGGTCAGGCTCTAGGTCATAGTAAGCCTTCTGCGATTCACCAGTTAACAGAGGAGCCACCAGTCCAGCCCACTGCTCCTCAGGCCACTTTTCTCTTTCAGCAGTCCTTTCAAATGTGGTCAAAAATACCTCTGGATCATCCTCTCCAGTCATTTTTGTCAATAAACGACTCACCCCAAAGGACGCGGTATTAGTGGGACGGCTTTCCTCACTGGTCTGCGGACGTTGCTGCATTACTGCTTCCATTTGTTGTAGTCTCTGCTCTTGCTTCTGTAACAGGTCTATGAAGCGGGCCTCAGATTGCTGCTGGGCTTGTTGCTGAGCTTCCAGACTCTGTTGGTGAGCTTGCTGCTGGGCTGCAAGGCTCTGTTGATGAGCTTGCTGCTGGGCTGCAAGGCTCTGTTGATGAGCTTGCTGCTGGGCTGCAAAGTTCTGTTGTTGAGCTGCAAGGCTCTTTTGCAAACCTGCATTTGTCTGCTGTTGATTGGCATTTTTGCTAGAGCCAGCTGCTTCAGTATCTCCTCCATGCTGGCTTAAAAAAAAACTGCCCGCATTCTCCACCAACTGTGAGGGGGTTAGCTTGGCAGCGGGTGTGTGTGACCCCCGGGATGGGCTCCCCACACAAAAACAGGCCCAGCAAACGGAGGTTGTGGTTTTCAAAATCAAAAAAAAGGTGCGGTTTATTTTCTATTTACAGTGACAAAACACAGCAAAGCCAAAAGAAACATAAACAAATTAAATCCTGGTCAACTTGACCTCTGACTAAACATACAGGTTTCCTAACTAACAACTGGGATCAGCCTAGTGCTGTCCTAGTCCCTAAGTCCCTGGTTTTAAATGTCCAAGCAAATAGCCACACAGGCTTTGTCTCACCGGACAAGGGTTCACTCTCTCCAGGAAGTCCACACAGGTCTGCTTCCAGGCATGAGCTAACATCTAATGAAGCTGGGAGTTCTTATAGAGGCCTAAATGAGCTGACAAGTTTCAGCTGGTCTCATCAACTCCCTGTCTGTACGACGCCCCACACTCTCCCTAGAGGTATGAGTCATCCATGAGCCCACTAGCCTTAGCTGGGCTTATACAACTCTCCACCTAGTTGTATAAGTCGGCGTAAAGCCTGAATCTGGGCGAAATATATCTACCCCCCTGGATGCAACCAGGTGACTTTACCTTCCTGCTGTCACAGTGTGTACCGAAGACCATGTTGCGGCCTTACAGATTTGAGCCAGGGAGGCCTGGTGATGCACTGCCCATGAAGTTCCAACTGCTCTCGTGGAGTGCGCTCTAACTTTGAACGGAGGCGGTCTCCTTCTCAAGCCATAAGCTTGCATAATGACCTGTCGAATCCACTTGGCTAAAGTAGACTTTGACGCTGCCTGACCCTTTCTGGGGCCTTCCGGCAGAATAAACAAAGTATCCGTTCTGCGAATCTGAGCAGTGGCTTTTAGATAAGCTTTAACTGCTCTTACTACATCCAAAGAATGCAATAACTTTTCCTCTACCGAAGTAGGTTTGGGGAAAAAAGAAGGAAGAACCACATCTTGGTTCAAATGAAACCTCGATACCACCTTAGGAAGAAAGGCTGGATGAGGACGTAACACTACTCTGTCCTTATGGATAACCAGATATGGCTCCTTACAGGACATAGCTGCTAATTCCGATACTCTTTTAGCCGAACAAATGGCTACTAGAAAAATCAATTTCCTGGTGAGAAGCACCAAGGAAATATGCTGTAATGGTTCAAATGGTTGTTTCTGTAGAACCAACAGAACAAAGTTTAGATCCCATGGACATATGGGAATATTAACCGGAGGCCTAATACGCATCACTCCTTGTATAAAGGCTTTGACTAGTGAATGCGAAGCCAAGGGCCTTTGAAAAAATATTGACAAGGCCGAAATCTGACCCTTGATAGTACTCAAGGCAAGCTTCCTATCTACAGCCCACTGTAGGAAGTCCAGAATCCTACCTATTACGTACTTATGTGGATGCCATTTCTTGGCCTCACACCACGCGATGTACGCCTTCCAGATTCTATAGTAGATCTGCCTGGATACCGGCTTCCTGGCATTGATCATGGTAGATACCACAGCATTAGAGAGCCCTCTCTTTTTTAGAATGTGGGCTTCAATAGCCAGGCCGTCAAACCTATGGCTGGTAAGGAAGGGTGGTATATCGGTCCTTGCGAAAGCCGGACGACGTGGGAGAGTCCAAGGACTCCCCACTGAAATTTTACAATCTCCGCGTACCACGCTCTTCGGGGCCACGCTGGAGCCACCGGAATCACTGGTTTCTTTTCTACCCTGATTCTGCGGAGTAATCGAGGTAACCATTGTGGCGGTGTGAATGCATATATCAGCTTGAACTGATCCCCAGGGAACACTAGGGCATCCGAGCCGCAAGCTAGGGGATCCCTTGTCCGAGAGACAAACCTGTCCCCCTTTGCGTTGAATCTGGATGCTAGAAGATCTACATCCGATGTTCCCCACCGCTGACATATTGTCCAGAAAACCTCGGGGTGAAGGGACCCTTCCTCTGGGCCTAATTGCTGGCGACTTAGAAAGTCCGCCTTCCAATTCTCCACTCCTGGAATGAATACCGCAGATATGGCTGGGACATATTTTTCTGCCCATTTCAGGATGTAATTTACTTCCCTCTGGGCTGCACGACTCCTGGTGCCCCCCTGATGATTGATATATGCCACTGCTGTGGCATTGTCTGATTGAATTCTGACAGGGGACCCTTGGAGTTTGGATGTCCATGCTACTAGGGCATACCGGGCTGCTCGTATCTCTAAGAGATTGATGGGCAGGGCCTTTTCTGCATCCGACCATCTGCCCTGGAGAGACTATTGCTCCAGTACTGCTCCCCAGCCTATAAGGCTGGCATCTGTAGTGACCACCTTCCAAGAAATCGGACTGAAGGATTTCCTTTTTTCCAGATTCTGGGGAACCCACCACCAACGGAGGCTCTTGCGAACGGAAGGGGACAAGGACATTGTAAGTCTAGGGCCTGAACTTTTTTGTTCCAGGCTGACAGTATGGCCCCTTGCAAATTCCTTGAATGGAATTGACCGTAGGGTACTGCTTCGAATGATGCCACCATTTTTCCCAGCAGCCTCATATACAGGCGTATGGACGGCTGTCTTTTTTGTACCCACTAAGTGGATCAAATCTTTCAAAGACAACACCTTTCCTCGAGGCAAGAATATTTTTCTCTGGCCTGAATCCAACCTTAGCCCCAAGTATTCCAGACTTTTGACTGGTTTTTAGGGCTGACTTGTCTCGGTTGATAATCCAACCGTGAGATTCCAGATACTTGATCGTCTTGTGAACGACCACGTCTAGTTTTTTCACTGAGTGGTCTATCAGCAACAAGTCATCCAGATATGCCATTATCATTACACCTTGTGTTCTTAGATTGGCCAATAAAGGGCCAGAATTTTTGTAAACACTCGTGGTGCTGTGGCCAAACCGAAGGGTAAGGCTCTGAACTGAAAATGGCGCCCTTCTACTGCAAAGCGTAGAAATTTTTGGTGGACTGGAAAGATGGGAATGTGCAAATAAGCATCTTTGATGTCGATCGTGGCTAACCAATCCTCCCCTTGTAGGGCAGTGGCCACCGATCGGATCGACTCCATCGGAAAGTCCTGATATACAGGAATTTGTATAGCCCTTTTAGAATTAATATGGGCCTCCCGACCGCGTTTGCTTCGGGACTGTAAAGAGGTTTGAGTAAAACCCGAACCCTCATTCTTCCAGGGGAACCTCCATAATTACTCCTTGGAGCAATAGTTGTTCTAGTGCCAACAGGAGGGACTCTCTCTTCCGGGGATCCCTTGGCACGTTTGACCTCAAAAATGGGAAGGAGGAGAGTCTTTTAACTCCAAACTGTATCCCAAACCTACTGCGGAGAGCACCTATCTGTCTTGATCGTGTCCCGCCAGGTCTCTTGCGAACAACTGGAGTCCTCCCCCCACCCGACTGAGTGGGGGCTTCAATGAATTTAACTTTGGGGGAGGTTTTGTACCTCCCCTGACCCAGGGTTTCTCATTACCCTGCTACTGTCCCTGTTTTTTACCCCCGGGATTTGACCGAGGAGGCCGTCGGAACTGTTACACAGCCGATGCCCCAGGGACTGGAGAAGCAGGCCTCTTAAAGAGGGACCTCTAACTCTGCTTTTAACCGGCAAGAGCGTATTTTTACCGCTGGAAATTTTCTGGATATATTTGTCCAGGTTTTCCCTGAATAAGCGTTCACCATGAAATGGGACGCTAACCAGCCATTCTTTACAGGGAGCTTCAGCAGACCAGTTTTTGAGCCATAGGAGCCTACGCATATGTACTATAGACAGCGTAAGGCGGGAGGCCTGATGGACTGAATCCTCTATGGCGTCAACCGCAAAGCCTAAGGCTCTAGGTAGATCAGCTAGGGCAAAGCCTGCTGATCTGTCAAGTCCCTCAAGACCTGTTTCAACTGATCCTTCACTGCTTAGCAGACCCCAATAGCTGCTACTGCTGGTTGTATCACCAAGCAGATTTTCATAAGGACTCCAATCTTTTATCTATTGGGTTCTTGAACATTTGGACATTATCCACTGGACATGTCAGTGATTTATACATACAAGAGATGGCTGCGTCCACTGTAGGGACCTTCCATTTTTTTTTTTTTTTTTTGATGAACTTATCCTCCATGGGATAGACCACCGGAAATCTCTTGGGGGAATAAATATTTTCTCAGGACGTTCCCAATCCTGGTAAATGAGCCCTTTCAGTAAAGGGTGAAGTGGAAAAGAACAAACAGTCTGGGGGCTTCTAGCGACCCCAACGAGGATACAGTAGTGGTTGATGGTTCCGCAAGGTGCATTTTTAAATGCTGATCGGACCATGTTAGTCAGAGACTGAACCCATAATCTTTCAGCTTAAGATGCTGAGAAAAGGTTCCCCCACTGTTGATTCCTCTATAACAGAATCAACCTCATCCTGATCCCCTTCAGGCAGGTCGATCCCTGTATGGGACTGTTGCTCTGCTAACAGGCACTCTGAAGGAGGAGACGGAGATCGGGCGTGCTTTCCCTGACAGGGAGGCAGCGATAAATGTTGACAATCTCTCTCTAATCCTCCCAGAGCTGAGGAAAAAACCTCCTCTGTTACATACACAGGAGCAGGTGAACTGAGGACAGCCACAGTACCAAGTACCCTGCGGGGTCTCTACGGTCACTTACCTCTGAACTTCAGGGGAGACTGGTGCAGCAGGAGTATGCCCAAGATCCTCCGAGCCCGATGAGACCCCCTTCGCTTCCTGGAAGATTCAGTTCCGGAGCTTCTGGACGGCATATTCCTAAGCCTAAAGCTGAGGTATTCCAGCCGTAATACAGCACTTTTACTGAGAATAGTCTAGCACAATTGCTGCTATATCACAGTTGGTGTCTACTAATGTGCCTTTCTAGGGGATGCCTGTATCAACCGCTTGCTGTATGCCTTTAAATGTTGCCAGCTCTGTCTCTGTATTTCATAGCCAGCTCACTACAATATTGTGGTTTTTTTAAACTGCTGGGACGCCCGCACATGCGCAGAAGCGCTGCGGCGCGCACAGAGCGTCATGCCCCAGGCTCCGCCCCCTTTCCCGGCTCACCTCTATATATAGAGGCGCGTGCACGCGCGCGGGCACGTGCGCCTTCGGCGCTAATTTCAAATATGGTAACAAGGGACAGGAGCCAGGGCCCCTCTTTGCCGCAGGCCGGGGGATGGACGAGCACTGCAACATGGCAGAGGAAGCAGTTTCCTATAAGAGAACTCACCATCTGCCTGGACTTTGCTCTGCTGAGAAGAAGCTAGTCCACATGACAAGAAAACATTCCACAGCGGCCTCTAGTGGACAAACACAGGTACCGCAGTCTAATATATTAAATATATATAAAAAAATTATTTATTTATTTATTTTCTTGACCACCATTAAAAATTATTACATTTTTTTAGTAGTTACAGGCATGCACAGAATTTTGCGGGAATACCATTAGGTAACAGACAGAAAGACAAATTAGGCTTGGGGGTCCCCCAATAGAACCAAGTTCCTGGGGGCCCCCACTTACCTGTTCCCCGCCGCAGGACTTTGGTCCACAAAAGCCCAAACTTCACCTATCACGGCAGGCATTGTAATCAAACCTTCAGGGACCGGGTTCCCAAGGATTCCACTCCCCTGGACCTGTATAGCACCCTGCACAGAAAACATCTTGGTCGTGGGTATGACCAGAGCTCTGGATCCCAGGGTCCAGCTCTCCTAAGAGAAGCATTACAGGCAAAACCTTGCTCTTCTCTGCAAGGCCCGGGTACCGACCGTTTAGCTATGAAGCTTTTTTGGTCGGATCCGGAATAGCTTACTGAGGCCCAAAAGAACCTGTACGCAAGCTCAGTGAAAAACACATGTTTCTTCTTGGCCAACACCTTAGACACTGGCAAAAAACTGAGGTGCTCCCGGATGGGAGGGGCTTATATAGGGGAGGGTACTTCCGGTTTTGGAAGTTGCCAGTGCCAGCACCTGACGGTATCTATATAACCCATTAGTAATGACTATGTCGCTCTGTGTCCCGTGATGTACGAGAAAGAAAAAGGGTCCTGTGCGAGTTTGATCCGCGTGCAATGCAAATTCAGCTCTATAGACAGGCATTCCCCGTTGTGTGCTGGGAAACACACGGCTCCCAGAACACAGTGGGGACCAGTGAAAGACACGCAGCGCTGCTCGCGCATGCGCAGTAGGGAACCGGGAAGTGAAGCCGCAACGCTTCACTTCCTGATTCCCTCACCCATGATGGTGGTGGGGGCAGCCGAGAGATTGCTCGTCTTCTGCTGCCGACGTCACTGGACTCCAGGACAGGTAAGTGTCCTAATATTGAAAGTCAGCAGCTGCAGTATTTGTAGCTGCTGGCTTTTAATATATTTTTTTACGGCGGAGCTCCGCTTTAAGTCGACTGGCAGGAGGCTCCCGGATAGATTTTCCGCTTTCCTTCTTCTTATCCCGTTTCCTTCTTTTCCCTTCACCTTTTTTAGCCAAACTTGGCATTGTGTGTATGTAGCCTTTTTTGGAACCCAGCCTATTCTGGGCATAGTTTGGGGGATTTCATGCCTCATATGGGATAGTTACAATGGTGATAGTCGCAAATGCCTTATTTATCGCACAAATTTGAGTAAGGGGAATAATTGCCACTAATACTATTTTATCAGGATTTAGTTATAGCAATGCTAGGCTCCCAAGTCCATTAACTTTCGTATATATATATCTGCTTCATCAAGGGGTTAACCGGATGGTGTACCTCCTGCGTTTAACTTTTTATATACTACTAGAGAGCATTCTGGCAATATAATGTCTTCCAGTATACCCATGTTAGAGATCCCTCACGGCACATCTTATCAAGGTGCTGTGATCCTCATCAGTTTCTACCTAGCCTTGTATTTTGTATGTTTCCCAGTTACATGCTTGGAGCAGACGAGGATTCTTCGCTGCTCCATTATATGATCTCTATTTTTTTTTATCTTACTTGTTTTCTAAAAAACAATAAAAACTATTAAAACAGAAAATCTGCTTTAAGGCAGCTTTTCACATTTTCCAGCACCTCTGTGTGTAGTGGGCATAAAAGTGATTGTAAAAGGCAGAAGGTTTTTATCTTAATGCATTCTATGACTGACAGCAGTGGGAGCCAATGGCGACATGCTGCTTTATCAGCCAATGAGGAGGGGAGTCCCGGGCAGCCGAGACATTCCTGCAACATCACTGGATCTAGAGGGACCTCAGGTAAGTATTAGGGGGGCTGCTGCACACAAAGCCTTCAGCGTGCAGCAGCCCCCCCTCATACTTACCCGAGGTCCCTCTAGATCCAGTGATGTTGCAGGAATGTCTCGGCTGCCCGGGACTTCCCTCCTCATTGGCTGATAAAGCAGCATGCCGCCATTGGCTCCCACTGCTGTCAAAGTCAGTCAGCCAATGAGGAGAGAAAGGGGGTGGGCCGGGCCGCAGCTCCGTGTCTGAATGTGTACGGATGCCAATGCACACGTTCCTGCTGAAGTGACTGTGTAATCGAGTGGGTGCTGCGGCGACCAACAGCCGGAAACCTTCAAAGTCAAAACAAATTAAAAAAAATTCACCAGCACACCAGGGATGGTCACATGCCTAATGAAGGGGTCCTGCGTGGCTCTGAAAGTTACTTTCCGCTGTTACGACGAGATCGCTATTAAAACTTTGAACCCATTTTAGGAGATCCCTGGTGTGCTGGTTTTTTGTTTTGTCAGTGTCTGAATGGACACAGGGAGCTGTGACTCGGCTCAGGTGCCCCCATAGCAAGCTGCATGCCGCGGGGGCACTCAACAGGAGGGAGGGGCCAGGAGAGCCGAAAAAGAGGGACCCGAGAAGAGGAGGATAGGGGCTGCTCTATGCAAATCCATTGCACAGAGCAGGTAAAAAATAGGATTTTTGTACTCACCGTAAAATCCGTTTCTCTGGCATCCATGGACTGACACAGCGTGTCTTATACACCTTTACACGTGGGTTATGTCCCTGCTTGCAGGAGAAGACCTAGGCAGAATGTGAGATGTTATACATACATTCTAAACAGCCAGAGCTGAACAGCCCCGCCCAGGGGGGCGGTCCCTCCGGGCATAACCCTCCCACTGCAGTCAGCAGACCTCAGTTCGTAACAAAGCAGTACAAACTTAAAAAGAAGGGTGGGTGCTGTGTCAGTCCATGGATGCCAGAGAAACGGATTTTACGGTGAGTACAAAAATCCTATTTTCTCTTGTCATCCATGGACTGACACAGCGTGTCTTATACACCTTTACACGTGGGATGTCCCAAAGCAGTGTCAAGAGGGATGGGAGCAGTATAAATGGAAAACCAAAAACTTCACTCCAAACAAGGCAGAGCTCCTCAACGGAGGAGTTGCAACATCAAACAGCGGCCTGCAACACCTTGCGGCCGAAGGAAGCATCCGAAGATGCAGCCATATCAACCTTATAAAACTTAGAAAAGGTATGAACAGACGACCAGGTCGCCGCCTTGCACACTTGTGCAACCGACGCTTGATGTCGGAAAGCCCAGGAAGCACCAATTGCCCTGGTGGAATGTGCCGTAACCGGAAAGGGAGGCGCCCGCCCCTTGAGAGCATAAGCTTGAATGACGGTTTGTCTGATCCACCTAGAAATGGTGGCAGACGAAACCGCTTGGCCCTGTTTCGGCCCAGAGACAGCCACAAATAGTGAGTCAGACTTCCGAATAGAAGCAGTAGCAGACAGGTACACCCGCAAGGCTCGTACCACATCCAAAGTGTGTAGCGCAAACTCTCTGGGATGCGATGGGTGAGGACACAAGGACGGGAGGACAATGTCCTCGTTTAAGTGGAAGGCCGAGACCACCTTTGGCAGAAAGGAAGGTCGCGGACGTAACACCGCCTTATCCTTACGGACGATCAAAAAGGGGGACTTGCAGGACAAGGCCGCCAATTCAGACACTCGTCTAATGGAAGTAATGGCCACCAAGAAGGCCACCTTCTGAGACAAAGTCAAGAGGGGAATATCTCTAATATTTTCAAAGGGAGGTTCCTGGAGGACCGAGAGCACCAAATTCAGATCCCACGGGGGGAGAGGAGGCTTGACAGGGGGGAGCACATGGCGAACCCCCTGCACAAAGGTGCTAACCAAGGGATGACCCGCCAGCGGTCGCTGAAAGAAGATGGCCAAGGCCGAAATCTGACCCTTAATGGTACTCAAAGCGAGCTTTTGGGTCACGCCACGCTGCAGAAAATGCAGGATTCTGGGAACGGAATACGTTCGTGGGCGCCAGTCCAGCTCTTCGCACATGGCGATGTAAGCTCTCCAAGTACGGTGATAGATCCTTCTGGAGGAAGACTTCCGTGCCCTTAACATGGTCGAAATGACCGAATCCGAGAGACCTCGGTCTCTCAGCACCTGGCTTTCAATAACCATGCCGTTAAAACCAGAGACTGTAAAGCAGGATGAAATATAGGACCTTGAGACAGAAGGTCCCCCCGTATCAGTAACCGCCAGGGAACGTCTGCGACGAGACGTACCAGATCGGCGTACCAGTGACGCCGAGGCCAATCCGGAGCAATGAGGATCACCGGAATTCCCTCGGTCGCTACCCTGCGGAGCAGGCGAGGGAGCAACTGCAGCGGAGGATAAACGTATATCAGGCGATACTGACCCCATGGGGCCACCAACGCATCCGAGGCATCCGCCCAGGGATCCCTGGATCTGGCCACAAACCTCGACACCTTGCGATTGAGTCGAGAAGCCATCAGGTCCACATCCGGCGTGCCCCACCGTCTGCAAAGAAGTTGAAAGACCTCCGGGTGCAAGGACCACTCCCCCTGGTCCAGCGTCTGGCGACTTAGATAGTCCGCCTGCCAATTGTCTACGCCCGGAATGTAGACGGCCGACAGAGCCGGCACGCTTCTTTCGGCCCACCTCAGGATGCGGGCGACCTCGGAAGCCGCAGCTGAGCTCCGAGTCCCCCCTTGATGGTTGACATATGCCACTGCTGTGGCGTTGTCCGATTGTATCCTGATGGAGTGACCCTGTAGTTTCTCCGACCATGAGGAGAGGCACAGTCTGATTGCCCGTATCTCCAGCACATTGATCGGTAAGAGGGCTTCGTCCGGAGTCCAAAGCCCTTGGGCCGACAGGACTCCCCAGACTCCCCCCCAGCCCGTCAGGCTGGCGTCCGTCGTGATCACCGTCCATTGGATGGGGAGGAACGACTTCCCGGACCGAAGAGCCGGGGACCTCAACCACCACGTCAGGGACGCCCTGACCAGGTGACTCACCTGGATCTGAAGATCCAAGGACAACTGGGATTTGTCCCAAGTGGACAAGATCTCTTTCTGTAAGGCCCTGGTGTGCGCTTGGGCATAAGGAACGGCCTCGAAGGAGGCCACCATGAGTCCCAGGACTCTCATGCAAAAGCGGATTGACGACCATTTTCGGGACGTCAGCACCCGTACTGCAGACAGAAGTGTCAGTAGTTTGTCTGGAGGTAGGAAGACTCTTGCTTCCAAGGAGTCCAGAATCAGACCTAGATACTCCAGACGCTGAGTCGGGACTAGAACCGACTTCTGAACGTTCAGGAGCCACCCAAACTCCCTGAGGGTCTGACTGACGATAGTCACACTTTCTTCCAATTCTGAGCCACTGTCTGCTCTTAGAAGGAAATCGTCCAGATAGCCCACGATAGCAATGCCTCGCTGTCTCAGCAAAGCTAGGACCGGGGCAAGCACCTTGGTGAACACCCTCGGTGCCGAGGCCAGGCCGAAGGGAAGAGCCACAAATTGATAGTGGACTTCGCCGACCGCAAAGCGCAGAAACTTCTGGTGGCTTGCGCAGATCGGAACATGCAAGTAGGCGTCCTTGATGTCCAAGGATGCCAGAAAATCCCCTTGACGGAGTGTAGCGACCACCGTGCGAATGGATTCCATGCGGAATTTTTGCACCTTCACGAAGGCATTCAGGGCCTTGAGGTCCAGGATCGGCCGAACCCCGTCCTTTTTTGGAACAACAAACAGATTCGAGTAGAACCCCTGAAACCTCTCCTGGGACGGAACCGGCACAATTACTCCGGACCCGATCAAATCCTGTACAGCCCCCAAGAGGGCTGCCCGACGGGCAGGAAGGAGAGGGAGATTTGAGGGAAAGAATCTGTCTGGGGGCCAGGAGAGGAACTCTATTCTGTATCCTGAGGTGACCACCTCGCACACCCACCGGTCGGAGATCCGGGAGGTCCACCGATCCGTGAACCTGCGAAGTCGTCCCCCCACCCCAGAGACGGGCGGGGGCAAGACTTCACGCGGAGGCGGGCTTGGGAGGCGGGCTTGGGAGCCGGCTTGTTCGGCTTACGCACCCAGGGGCGCTTGTGCCCGCCAGCCGCACTGTTGTCAGTCTGGGATGGCTTACCCGTGGACTCTGACGGACGAAAAAAACCCTTTTTTGCTGGAAAGGAAGGACCCGGTTTACGTCGGGCCTCCTTACCCTTGATAGTTTGAGGAAGGAGAGTGCTTTTACCTCCCGTGACATCCTTGATGATGTCATCCAGAGCAGCACCAAAAAGTCTACCACCCTTAAAAGGTAGATCCGTCAGGAGCTTCTTAGAGGCTAGGTCAGCAGACCAGCATTTCAACCAGATGAGACGACGCAATACCACCGCCGAGACAGAGGCCCTGGATATTAAAGGGGCCGCGTCCAACGTGGCGTCGCACACATATATCAGACCCTGCACCATCTGGTGGGCCAGAGCAATAGTGTCTGGAGGAAGGTTATACTCCTGCACAGTTTGGTGCAAAATTTTTGCCCATTCCGTGAGTGTCTGAGACACAAGGGTCGCCGCTACTACGGGCCGTAGGGCGGATCCCAACAAGGCGAACATGGCTCTACTCACCACTTCTGACCTCCTGTCAGTGGGGTCCTTAACGCAGGAGTCCCCTCCATCGGGAGAGTGGTGGCCTTGTTTAAACGGGCGACTGGAGGGTCGACCACCGGGGGAGAAGCCCACTTTTTAAGTAGGGCGTCTTCAAAGGGGTATCTAATAGACAAACGCCGCGGGACCATAAAAGTCTTCTGCGGCTTTTCCCAGACCTGGTCAATGAGCTGGTCAAAGAAAGGTACATATGGAAAAACCTTTTTAGAAGGCTTGGTCTTAAAAGAACCAAAGGAGACTGTATCCGCCTGAGGTTCTGCGGTCGCAGCATCTAGCTTGAGAGTGTCCCTCACAGCATCAATGAGTTCACTAACAAGCGCCCTGTCATTTACTGACTCAGAACTGGAGTCTTCCTCACAAGGAATGTCCTGTTCAAAACCATCCAAATATTCAGAGCTAGGGTCCTGAGCAGCAATAACTAGGCCCATATCTGAAGCAGAGCACTCCCCTTGTGGAGATAAAGTGGGGAGAGGGCGCTTTTTTGCTCCCTTGTGCTCACACACAGCTTCCATCCTGGTCAGAAATGATTCCAGGACTGCCGACAACTGGTCCATAGGGACCGCAGGTGCTGGAGCACTGGCTGCTGCCTCTGGCATGTTAGGGGAAGCTGGTGACTCTGACTCCATAATGTCCCTCTCAGACCACCCACAGGCCGTGCTGACTGAAGTAGGGGAATGCCCAGGGAACCCACCAACCTGACCAGGACCGCTCGGTTCCGCCGCTCTGTCTCACTGCGCCGCGCTGCTCAGCGTGAGTGAGCTGAGAGGAGAGAGTGTGAGGAGATTCGCGCCGTTTCCAGCGGCGCTAGAGGCCAAACTAGTGCCAGAAAAGACGTGCGGCTACAAGAAAATGGCCGCCGCAATGTGCTCCGGCGGGCCCCGGCAAGATGGCCGCCAATGTAAAAACCAGCACACACACAAAACATGGCGCCGAACGGCGCCCAGGCCCCTCACCTCCAAATACAAAACAGCCCCAGCGAGTGCAGAGCAGCATGAGCCCCCCCCAGGACAGTATGGCCCCCAGGCACCCCCTATAGTACAGCGCCAGCACTAGTGAACAGTGACATTAAAAACACAGGGGGAGACAGGGAAATCCCCCACACAAGAAACACACAGCATGTACTCACCTGCAGCCAGGAGAGACTACTTACCCGTCCCCTGAGGGACCCGCTGGTGTGTTTCTGACAGAACTATCACAGTGCGGTACTGAGTAGCTGTCGGCCCGGTCCACCGCGAAAGATACAGCCGGACTGTTCTATCTTGAGAGGACCGCGGAGCTGGAAGCCCACCGGCCACCCCTGGAGTCGTGGGGCATGTCGTGAACTGAGTCTCATGCACACAAGGCGAGGATCAGCACGCTCGATGGTCGGACAGGGAAGACTACGAGGATATCTTGTACCCAACCTGTTGCCCAGCCGACAGTTGATAGAAGATCTCAAAAAAATAAATAAATAAATAAAATAAAAAAAAATAGGAAAAAAATTTCCAAAAGAATAAAAATAGGTCAGGAGACTGGCTCCTGAGAGAGCCACGTCTTCTCCTTCTGCTAGGCAGAAAAAAACTGAGGTCTGCTGACTGCAGTGGGAGGGTTATGCCCGGAGGGACCGCCCCCCTGGGCGGGGCTGTTCAGCTCTGGCTGTTTAGAATGTATGTATAACCTCTCACATTCTGCCTAGGTCTTCTCCTGCAAGCAGGGACATAACCCACGTGTAAAGGTGTATAAGACACGCTGTGTCAGTCCATGGATGACAAGAGAAAACATGTTTATTATTTTTAACCAAAAAATAAAAAACAAGACTTTACAATCACTTTAATAGCCTAAGCTCAGATTTTACACAACCACACTGACTCATCCCTATTTTCTGCACTTCACGGTGTACGATTCTGTCCCAGTGCTGCAATTAGAGCTAGGTTCTAGGAATTCCTTTTCATGTATTATATTTGTGTGAAATATAACATTAGGCTCAGAGGAAAAATAAATGAGATCGACCCCAAACCATTATGGTTTAGTTGTAAACTACTGCTTTGTCAACCATAATTTGCGACTTTGCTACCCTACAAGTGAACAAGCTAGATAAATCTCTGTATAGCAAAACCTGCCCCAAAGAATTTGGATCCTCAGACTTTTCCAAAACCCACTTTTATAGCATCCATGTTATAAGAAAGTTGCCCCATTGTAAGAGAATTCTATACAGGTTAATTATGCTCCTGCTGTAACTTACAGGAATATTAGGATTCACAGACAAGCCCACGGACTATAAAAATATATAGGAGTTCACAGAAGTACATATATAAAAATTTAATATAGCATATGTATAGAATACAGTAAAACCTTGGATTGCGAGCATAATAATTTGTTACATGCTTGTAATCCAAAGCACTTGTATATCAAATGAAATTTTCCCATAAGAAATAATGGAAACTCAAATGATTTGTTCCACAACCATTTATTCATAGGTCCTTCATTTTATAGTCCATATAAAAAGATTATAGTAATGTGATAGGTTGTGTACCCATAAAATGTCCATCCACAAATGGAAGCCTCCACAATGGGATTAGAAACAAAATCCAGCAGGAGCTACAGAGTATAAAAGAGAAGAGAGGCGCCTCCAAGTGTAGAAATATAATGCTAAATGTTGTGCCTTCATTAAATGTTACCATATTGCTACACTTACAGGTGCCTCTCTTCTCTTTTATACTCAGTTGAGACATGCAGCTACTTGCATATCCAGAAATCGCTTGTATATCAAGTCAAAAGTAAAAAAACGCTTTCAAACCAAGGTTTTACTGTATATGTAAATATATACACATACATAGAAAATGTTTAATGCTATGATGTTGTAATGGACGCAACACAAGCAGTACCTTCACATGGAATCCACACTTCACCCGCTACTGGCTCCTTCCCTGGTGGACAACTATTGGTGTGCAGCATAGTAAGGTAGAGTTCATACTGGTCCGGTGTGAGGAGTGAGGCCACAGAACACTGCATTCCCTTGGTCTGCAGCAGGAAGAGAGCTGCTTGAGTGAAGTTGCCAAACTTGCACATATAGAAGGCCATCTTCTGCTTCAGGCAGAACAAGCTGCATAGCAAATAAGCAGAAGTAAAAAACTTTACAGCACTTTTTCATGGTTCTAAAAGCATAAATTTAAGGCAAAAAAAAAAAAAAAAGCCGTACATCTTTGCACTACATGAAGATTTCCCCCTTGATTCCTTTAAAATGAAACTTTAATTATCTTCACTCAACGTTCCCTGCTAACCGTTCTATGTCTTCTGCATTAAAGGAAAAGTACAGCCAAAGTTCATTTGTCTGTATTCTCTTGTGGATCACAGGTGTGCAGTTTGTTCTGCAGCCCTGTGACCCTCTGAGGGCAGAGCAGACAGTGGTGACCGACACTCACCCGTTCATGGATCACCAAGAACTGAGAGATCAGCCACGCTTGATTGCTCGGTTCTCAGGTCTTTGAAGCAGCGGGGGACCGATGCGGCATCCTCGAGTATGATTCCAAAAAAGAAAAAAAAAAGGCTCTGCCTATTGTCCCCCAATTTTGTATCCACTTTTGAATTCCACTTTAGCCACCTCAAAACCAGGCACTTACACCCCCCTTCCTGCCCAGGTAAATTTCCAGCGTTGTCGCACTTTGAATGACAATTGCGCGTTCGCGCAATGTTGTACCCAAATTTATTTTTTTAACGTTTTCTTCCTACAAATAGAGCTCTCCTTTGGTGGTATTTAATCACTGTTGTTTTTTTAAAGATCAAAAATGTAGAAAAAAAAATAAAAATTAATGTCAGAAAATTTTGTAAATAAGTAATTTTTTTCCTTCAATGATGTGCGCGGATAGGGTGGCACTGATGAGGAGGCACTAATATGCCGCACTAATAAGTGGCATGGATATGCTGCACTGAAGGGCACAGACTGGCGCTGCACTGTAATCAGGGCACTGATGATCAGTGCTCCGATTACCTATACAGGTCTCCTCTGTGAGGAGACGAGGATTAGCTCTCCTTGCCTCACACTATCAGTGTGAGTAAAGGAGAGCCAATAAACTTCCTTGCTTACATGTGATTGGACACCGCTGATCACATAGGTAAAGAGACGCGGCGGCTCTTTACCCGAGATCGTGCTGAGTCCCGACGACGTCATATAGAGCGAGAGCCGCTCTACTAAAGTGAAGGGCGACAGGGACATATCCTAAGACTGGGTAGATGCTGCCTTCCTCAGATGGGGTGATCCGATAAAAACTACAAAAAAGACAAAATGGAAGGCTAATGAGAGCTCATGCCTAGCTCTGAGGAAGGGGATGTGCCCCCAATACGCATCAGCTGTACCACGTGTTATGGTCCTGCACAAGTCCATACACTGTGATTTTTATGGCTCAATTGAGTTGCCTTTTGGGGAGTACCCACTTTTTATGGATTTTAGAATTTAATTGTCATTGGTAATGCACGAGGTGTGCACGCCTTCCATTATGTCTTTTTGTAGGATCCCTCTGTTCTATATCAATCTTCCCTTTCAACATGCTCAACCATTCCCGTTAATCTACCACTTCCCAATCTTTCTCAGTGGAAATAAAGAAAAAAAAAAAAGAAAATAGATAGGAAAGGTAAAAAATAAATAAAAATAAAAAAGTTTATTTCTTATTAAATTTCAAGCAGAAATAGAACTTACCCAGCCTGGTCTGGACATTTCACTGCAGTCAGGTAACGTACTAACTGCCGGTAACTGCAAGAAACCAAAACATTATCTGTACCAGAAGTCCATGTTCTATAACCTAGGTTGCACAGTGTGGGTTTTGATTAAGGTTGGGTTCAGATGTGTGTCTCTGAGGGTGTATTTCAGAAGCATAGGAGTGCCATTAAGAATTAATGGCTCCCCCACCTGTATGTTATTGAGCAGCAGGTTTTGGCTATTGGTGTGGAAACATGCGATATTTACACACGTTCCCACGTGTGTGTTAAACTAGATTTAAAATAGATTCCCACGCAAAATATCTGGGGCTCTCAAAGTGTCAAAAAATAAAATAAAAATGTCATCAGTTTCTACCGACAGACACTTTATAACTCCAAAACAATGATCTGTGCAAATAAAGGATGCACAATAGATAGGAAATCTATGCATCAAACCAAAGTCCTGACATTCCAATTGTGGCCTAAAATACAATGAGTAAAACGCAGTACAGAGTGCTAACCTTTGGTCCATCTCCATCTTCTTCACCCTGGACTGCACCACCGGCAGCGGCTCAATCAAGTTTTCTCGCTTGCCTTTGAACACCCTGGTTCCCGACACATTCTGACCAGCCAGCACCGACATGAGGAAAAGGTTATCCCATCGGAAGATATTCAGGCTATTAAGAGAAAATTCAGAATGTCAGCACATACGGTGAGCAGTTAAAGTCATCCAATTGTATCTCCTTCTCTAGAAGGGTACTACATTGGTGGTTGATCTGAAATATGAATAAAGATATCAAAACCATATTCCACCTGCATGACATAGGAGTACAATAATATAGCTTGTATACCGCTAGTGTGTATATATATATATATATATATATATATATATATATATATATATATACACATACATATATACACACACACACATACACATACATACGAGAGCTGCAACTAACGACTATTTTGTCTGTCGACTAATCTAACGATTATTTCTTCGATTAGTCACGACTATAACGACTATTTTTTTTTTAAATTAAACTAGTGTGTTCTTTTTGTGATTAGCTAATTAATCTTTTGGATAACTTTACAAAAAATAAGTACATAAAAAAAAAAAAAAGTAAGATAAAAGAATATAAACTATATATAATATATATATATATATATATATATTTATGATAAAAAAACTGCGCTAGCAAAATGAATAAATCAAATAACATAAAAAACATAAAAAAGGCAGCAGTAATGGTGTGACAACACCTGGAAGCAAATGGAGAGGAAAAAACTGCGCCAACCCCCTTAACCTAAATCCAAACCCAGTCCCAACAGGGATACTAGGCTTATTAAATACACAAGGTTAAAAAAAAAAACAACAGGTATTTCACCAAAATAGTCCAATAGATATTGATATTATTCAATTGGTCTAAGAAAAGTCCACAAATCCTTATGGCACATATATATATATATATATATAATGTGTGTATGTAGTTATATTCTTTTATCTTACCTTTTTTTTATGTTCTGTTTTTCTTTTCTGTTCAGAAGTTCATGAATGTTTATAATTTATTTTTTACAATGCTTTATTTTTTTTTATTTTTTTTAATCAATAGTTTATTAAAATTTTCAAGTCAAACATAAAAAACTTAGTCAATGCAGTACAGATGATTTTTATACATCTTATCACAGGCTTCATCATAACCAGGAGATAATATCTTGAGGTCTAGGTCGTGTATGCAACAGTCTACTCCCACCTTATGCGATCCCTCTCTGTGGTCGCGGTGGGCATACCCTGCTCCACAATGACCATGTACCTGGACCTGGTTGGTATTTCAAGTGCAATCATATTTCATTGTCAATGTATTTCCGTAAGCATCAACCTCGGTACAAATTAACAGTACAGAACCATATATAACATTTCCTTAAGTCAGAAGGGTGTTCCTCCATGGCCTTGAATAATATAGCATAATATAAAACCTTAAACCATGCTCCCAGGGACATATTAGAAGATTATATTATGATATTGTAACATTAACATTATAGTATCGCTCCATTACGGTACCAGACTAGCCATTACAATGCTTTATTTTTTTTAAGAAGGGGGGGGGGTGTGGGGACAGTGTCCGTGTGCATTTATTATTTTTTACAATATTTTTTTTTTAGCAGCCCTGTTGGGGGGGCTATGGTGAGATATCAGGGGTCCTAACAGACCTCTGACATCTCCCATTTGAGACAGGGAAAGGGACTAGGGACACAGATTCCCCAGTTCTTTTCTGCAGCCTCAGTTGCACTGATAATGAATGGAGAGAAGACAACGGCTTCTCTTCATTCATTAACTGAGACATCGTAATCACAGGAGGTTACAATGTTTCAGTCATGTGAATGGACAGTCAGTGATCACTGACTGTCCATTCAGAAAATTAAGGAGCCGAGTTTACCGGCTCCTACCTCCGCTCTCCATCCTGAGATACCGAGGGGGACACTGAGAAGAGAGAGGGGGACGGCAGCACGGAGGGGAAAAAGAGAGAGGGGGAGGACACGGAGGAGAGGGGGAGGACACGGAGAGGACACGGAGGAGAGGGGGAGGACACGGAGGAGAGAGGGAGACACGGAGCAGCATGGAGGGGGACACGGAGCAGCATGGAGGGGGACACGGAGCAGCATGGAGGGGGACACGGAGAAGAGAGGGGGACAGGGAGCAGCATGGAGGAGAGAGGGAGACACAGAGCAGCATGGAGGGGGACAGATGTACGGAGGAGAGAGGGAGACACGGAGCAGCATGGAGGGGGACAGCAGCATGGAGAAGGACGGATGGGGACTGGAGGAGGATAGGGGACAATCAGCGGCGATCGTGTATGGGAGAGAGGCACTGTGCTGAAAGCCGCGGTGGGGGTGTTTTGACCTGCAACTCGCGACGCGTCGAGGCCTTTCACGCACCTCGCCGCGTTGTGGCAGCTCTAATATATATACACACACACACACGTTGTCTAGGAAAGCTACAAAATTATATATAACTTCCGCTGAGACAGAGACCAGTCCTCATTGCTGTCCAGGGAGTTGGTTATGAGGCTGTCCATATTGCTGGTGGTAGCTTGACCCTTTCGTTGATGCTTTGAGTCTCTGCTCCACATTTTTATATAAACGATTTGCTTTAGCGCAGGGGTGCTTAACCTTTTGAAAAGCAAGGGCCACTTGACTCACACCCTATACCCATTTCCTCTGTACCCTGGCTCCCTCCCTCGAAACGCCCGCATGGGTTTGGGCCATGTATGGCTCACGCTCTCCGCCTATGGGATTCTGTTAAATATTCGGCCGGACTATTGTCCCCCCACCTACCTCTACTGCGTCTTATTTATTGCCCATTATTTCCCCCTAGCTGTGAGAACCCAAAACAATTCTCATGATGGACGAAGAGTGGATTCACCGATGTCCATTCTCTGTTCACCCCCATGAAAATAATCACATTTGAAATGCTTAGATCTTCCCATGATATACCCCTTCGGGAACATTATAGCTGCCTCCAACTTAAACATTTCCTTCAACAGCTCATAAAGGGCCAACCTACCCCATACACCTTGACCCCCTTTGAAAAAATTTGTAGGGCTACACCCCACTCCCCGGGAGTAATATCCTTACTTTTCTCCTCAATAATTTCCATTAGGACACCCCAGTGAGATCCTATCATCTCAAATGGGAAAAAGACCTGGGTAAACAGTTGGATCCGGGGGACTGGCAGATCATGACGATAGCCCTTACAAAGAGCTCTAGGAATGTTCTTACTCTAGAGAATGCATACAAGGTGTTCTATAGGTGGTACTACACGCCTGCTAGGCTAGCTCGATTTATCCCTTCCTACTCTCCTCATTGTTTCCGGGGCTGTTTACTGGAAGGTACAATGGCCCACATTTGGTGGACATGTCCAAAGGTATGTAGATTGTGGGTCAGGGTCTACACCCTCCTGCGCAATATTCTCCACTCCAACCTTAAAAGAGACCCCTATGAAGCCCTCCTCCTATGTAAACCTATCCCTGAACTCCTCCGCCCGGAACGCCAATTAGCTCAATACCTTTTCAATGCAACCAAGTTGACCATTGCGAGGGCTTGGAAAACCCCTGTACTTAGCTTTGATGTAGTGAAAAATCGTATGAACGATATGATTAATGAGAAACTGACGTCCCTCTCAGGGTTTGTTAACCATGAAAATCTTACGATCACCCCTCCAGGTTTAACACCCTACTTCTATCAATCTAATGGCCTCTGGATGCACCCCCCCTCCCTCCCTTTTTTTTTTTCTTATACCCCCCCCCCTCTCTCGTTGCGATTTACTCATGATCTTTTCTGAGTAGTCTCCTTTGTGACTCCTGATAATGAGTTAGTTTGATGACGATGGTTGCAGTGATACGGAACAAACCAACAAAAATGTCTAAACTATGGGGGAAAGAATCGTTACAAAGAAAAAACTTCACATTATTTTTTTTCTATTCTTTGTTCCCTACTCAACATACAGTCGATACGTCAATGTATGCACCCCTTTGTGTTGCTTTTTCTCTTTTTGTTATTTTCGATTGCATTTGTGCCTACCGATCAACATTGACTGTCTTTTAATAATGTGTTTTTTTCCCCCCTTTTCTTTTTATACAAACAAATATTGTAATGTGTATACAGCATCCTTTTGTTGGGATCCTCTTCTCCACCTTATGTCTGATGTAACCATCATATTGTTGCACTTATTTGTTGTATTTACTTTTCTCTCAATAAACCCCTTGTAAAAGAAAAGCAAGGGCCACTTAAGTAATTTGGTAACCGGTCGTGGGCCACAATGAACTATGGGGTTTTACCGCCCCCCCAAACTGCAAAAAACTGAGCCCTTACTGTCCCGAGTACCCTATAAGACTGCATTCATGCTGATGCGCTGCGGTTGTGGGTAAGAGAAGGATAGGTGCTGCTCTGTGCAAAACCACTGCACAGAGCAAGGAAGTATGACATGTTTTTTTTTTTTTTTTTTTATAATAAACATCACTTTACTTGTTTTATCATGGCCTTTGGGTTACGCAATGCCTTTAAAATCCTAGTGAGTTTTATTTTTTCCAGCAATAAAAGATTCAGAGATGTGGAGCCTAGACATTTGTCAGACTGAATCTTGCCTCATTTATAGGTAAATCTTTGTTTACGGTTTTGTTTTTTCAAGGAATAACAAGGTATATAATAGGAAAAGAAAAAAGCACAACTTCAAAATTACAGATTAAAGGATAAGGAGTGAAATAAGGCATTTAGTCGCATGTAGCAAGGGTGAAGAGTTAATTCATCACATGCCTTGGTTGAGATAAATTGAGAAAACAGAAAAGTGAAACCATTTCCATAACACGGAGTTACGGTATAAAGTAGAACATGTTGTTCCCATCCTCATGAGGGGAAGCTGTGCTATAACAATATACAGAAATACAGTAGGCAGGAGAGTAGGGGAGGGCAGGAATGGAAAGGAAGAATGTGGTAGGTACATTTTGTTGGGGGTTGTAGTACATATGTGGAAAAGTCATTCATTGGAATGTAATGAGGAAATGATTAAAGCAGACCATGCATTAACTGATTAGGAATCTTGCTTGATTCCACCCTTCAACACATTCAGCGTTGGGGGGGGTAATCCTTCCCATGGAGCCATTGTATTCTGACAGTGAAAGGTTTCCCCGCAATGATCATTGCTGCAAACTATAGCCGCCGGCAGTGATCACATGATAAAATTCCACCAGGCTGGTTGTACTGAAGTCAAAAGGATCGGCTTCAGTACAACCAGCCTGCCCACACATGGACTGAAATTCAACCAGACAAATTTTGATCCGTTTATGGCCGGCTTAAAAGGGAGAAGTACATCCAAAGCACATTTGGCTGACAATCACCAGCTCTCTGCTCACAGAGCAGTGAGAACTGAGCGATCGCAACCAGGAGGTGAAGACTTCTCCCTTGCACATATAGTTTACAGTACTGACCCATAATAATGGAGTCTATGCGGGTGTTTTCCAGAAAGTAGGGATGAGTTGACAAACTAATATAATAAAGTGTCTTAGTGGAAGTTTTTTCAAGAACTCTTTGGGGCCTGGAAAGAGATAGAAGCATAACTACATGGGATGGGGAGATAAGGAGTCCTCAAAGATTTCATTGTAGATGTCATAGATCTTGCCTCATCTTATATTATATGAAAGTTACAGAAAAATGGGAAACATCAAAGTTATGCAAATATCCAAAAGAGTGAACCCACAAGTAGCTAAAATGTTGCTTCTGTGTAGGTGCAAAAACTATACAAAACACATACATGCATATTCTAACATCTAAAAGAAGAATTTGTGAGTGTCCTTTTAAAGACAATCAGCTGCCTTCAGGCACACTTACCCGTTTAAAAAATGGCAGCAATGTCGAGGTAATGGGATGGACTGAAAAAATCTAATAAACTTCTCATAGAGGTTCCATGGATAATCTTCTAAAACCAGAAGCCTTTGAAAAGTAGCCACAATCCTGGGAGCAAACACCAAAATGTTTCCATCATATTACATCTAAAATCTCAAAGTCCAGCCATTGCTTCATTAAATTCTTACATTTATACATTTTTCAAATGTTTTTATTTCTATGACAGAGAAACAGGTCTATTAAACCAAAAAAAAAAAAAAAGCAACACAATAGTCCTGAGCACATTGTATCTGGGGGGAAAACTATTTATTTTTTAAAGTGAAATGAAATATGAACAAAGCATATCCCTCTATATCAGGGGTATTGAATTACAATTCACCGAGATCCGGTCAGTAAAATTTTCTTCTAGCAGAGGTCTGAATATCATGTTGGTTCCCTGTCACGCATTTTCGCATGCGCCAAACTACATGTTGCTGCAGCACAATAATTTTAATTTTTTTTTTTTAAATGTCAAGGACTTTTCTCTCGGTTTCTTGTGGGTAGTGCAGCCTATTAAAATGGGCTGATCCGCCCACGACGTGTGCACCCAATGCACATTCACAGATCTTAACCCATTCTTATATCAGCGTCCTTAGTCCCCAGGGCACATCACAGTCCCCTCCCCTTCACATCAATATCCCCTCTTGATGAGTGTCCTCAGCTCCCCCTTTACATCACCCCTGTCCACTCCTTCCACAGTAGTGTCCTCACACTTCCTTAACATCAACCCCCATTAACAGTACTGTCCTCTGCTCCTATTTACATCATAACCCACATGACAGTCCTCAGCTCCCCCCACATGACAGTCCTCAGCCCCCCCCCCCCACATGACAGTCCTCAGCTCCCCCTCTTTGATGTCCTCAGCCCCTCCCCCCCCACACATCAATGCAATCCAGAGGCTCGGCATCCTCCACCCACATTCAGTTGTTGGCTCTTAACTTCACCCCCTCACTGTCCTACCTTACACAGATAGATCAAAGGGGGGCACAGCGTGTCTGAATAGGGGCAGGAGAGGAGTTGCCGGGAGGGAGGGAGGTGGGACAGTTCTGGATGGAGGGCCGAGGTAACAAACAGGCGATTGGCTGCTAGGATGAAGGAGAGTCCTAGCAGCCAATCGCCTGTTTGATAATCTTGGACAGCTCCGTCCTCCACCCAGAATTCTTCCACCTTCTGCTGTCAGCTCTGTGAGGATTACAGAGCGACGGCAGGAGGAAGAAAAGGCTGCTACATGGCGGTACTGCGGTGTCAGCGCCGGTCCTGGTGAAATTTTTTTTTTTTTTTAAAAATCGATTTGCTGAAAATTTGAATCGATTTGACCTCTCAACTTGATTTAAATCGATTTTTTCCCCAGCCCTAGCTGCAATATAATACAATTTTCGATTTTGGATTGAATACTGCTTTAATCTATTTAGCCATTGGCCTGGTCTTCAGTTTATCTGTCAGCTTTAAAAAAAATAAAAAATCTGCTGGCAGTGTAAAGTGCACCTACAGTTTTTTGTGTACACACGCCTGTAGCAGCCCCCAAACCTTTGCCATTACTTCTGACCTCAACCAGTTTCTGCTTTAACTTCAGTAGCTCTGGAAGCCGCTTCATTCCTGCAACACTAAGGTCATTTCCTAAGTTTCTGGGATGAAAAACAGCAAGTTAAAGTACTCAGAAGTCCTATTTGAGTCCAGTCCTGATGTCCTAGCTCCACATCCTACAGGAGCCACCATGAGAGGGTCTCACTCAAGGAATGAGAACCATTCTGCAACAGGAGAAACAAGACTCCATGCTGTGGGATGAGTGAGGCAGACAAGTACAGTTGGGGGGGGGGGGGGGGGGAGACTGCTCTTTTAATATTACATAATCAGCCACAATGCTGTCCAGACCTAAACCATAGAAAGATCTGTCAGACATACCTTGACATTAGGGCGACCGAAGACTCAATAATGCTGGTAGATGCATCATAAAATTGGACTGGGCTGTTTTTTGAGGGGGAAGACAAATAAACACATAATTATTCACTTTAGCTATTAGGGCATTTTAAGAAATGTTAAAAGTGATACTAAACACTCTATAATTTACATTATTCCTCCTCAGTCTGTATATGGAGGATGGAACTGTAATAATGGTCAGAAAAAAAAAAATGTAAGTACTTTTTCCCTAATTGATAAACAGCCGTCACATGACCCAGCTCTTTCCCAGCCTGTGTGCAGGGAAACATAAGCAGGAGGAGCTTCTAGTCCTCTGCTGCTGGTCACATGTTCAAAAATAATAATAAAAATAAAATAAAAAAAAACAACACACAAAACAGCCTTTGGGATATAAAGTAAATCAAACAGTTTTAAATGGTCATACAAATATATTTGAAATCAAATCTTTATTAATTTTTTGGCAATAACATTGTGTAGGTGGATTTCTGCCAGTCACATGCTGTCACGCCCCTCCAGCCTGTGTCTTAGAATAAGAGGGAGGTGAAGCCTCCATAAACCTACATGTAATATCCCACCTTCATTGTGTTTAGCTGGTTGGTGGGCACGGAAGAGGGAGGGAGTGGGCTGTCATTTACCACTGTGTATACACCCACATCTGACTCACATGTGGTAGGGAGGAAATGCTCAGCACACAAATTCACTGAAAACTGAGCATGTGCAGATCTGCCAACACTGCTCTGCAAAAACCACAACTGCATTGGGTACATGGACGGGGCGGGGGGGGACAGAGCAGCAGGATCAACCATGTTTTTTTGCAGCATACAGAACACAAATCTCATAGTGACAGAGTATGAACAGCGTGTGATACACCATTTATTAATAGTTTTTTATGATGTGGGTTTAATGACACTTTACGTTACATTATAAAGTGCAGTGGTGTTCTTTAAGCTGGCCATACATTGTGCTATTCAATTTCCTTTAGATTTACCTTCAACTATGTAGTGCAAGGGCCTGATTGCATAGAAATGGAAAGTGTTTAGGTTTGACTTCATATTATATGGTTTTGGTAAATCTAAAGGATAGTTGTATGAGAAAATGCTAGAATGTATGGTCAGCCTTACACACATGCCCACTTGCTTTTTTTTCCGGGACTCAGTCATATACCCAGCCTCTTGGCCAAGCAGCTTTTGTTCCTTAAACAAGACAACACTGAAGAATACAATGACTAGCATTTTATGAATGGCTCATAAAACGTTAGCGCGGTGTGGCGTAAACCTCACTCTATGAGTAAAGCTAGGAAAGGCACAGTCCAGTTAAATATCTGTGGGCAGAGAAGAGGCTTACACGATAGGCCGTCACTTAGCACTAAAGAAATATTCCTTTAATATTGGTGCTTTTTTCTGCCATGGCTTTCCAGATGTTCCTTTTACCAGTAAGGTTTGTGCTCCTGTGCCCGCTATTATAACTACCTGAGATGCCCACCCAGAGAATGACAGCTACAGAATTATTTTTTGAGCAAATTTACCCATAATACCGATTAACAAACAAGTCCACAGACTTACTTCATCAAAATCTTCTCCATAAGAATCTCTCTGGCAACACCGAGTAACATCACTGCAGCAGTCCTTGGGTGTTCATGTTCAGCTTTGTTCAAGTATTCAGTCACCAGCTTGTATACTGGCAAGTAACTGTGTGGTAAGGTTCAGAAATATTAGGCCCATCTTTTTAAATTAGTCATAATACAAACATAAAAATGTGGCTTTGTTTAAAAAAATCAAGTTGCCATATACTAAGGCCAGCAATAGACCGTTTGAATCTCGGTCGGTTCAGCAGGACCAGTGTATGGGCAGGCTGAATGTACAAAGTTGATCGGTTGATCAATTTGGGTACAACCAGCCTGCCGGATTTACTTGTAATTATCACTAACCACTGTGTTCTCCTGGCGGGGAAGAAGGATTCCCCTGCTGGGAGAATACAAATTCTCGGTAGGAGTGATTTCCCTGTCAGCACGCTCTGTGTTGATGGGGGAATCGTGTAGTTGCAGGAAAGAAATCCGCACCATCTAAGTGCGTTACCTCAATGATACCACAAAGTGGAGCCAGTGTCATATTTTCAAACTAATATGGTTAAAGAAAAAAGATCACCGCTCTGAAGCCTCTGAATCCATGTAATGCTTCCGCCCCACTCCAAGTACACACAGGTGCTGGCTCTGCACAAAATTAGGTGAGGAAGGAAAAATATTCTGGATGGCCGCACTCTGCAAAGGATGCTGGTTTATTGATAAAATCCACAAATACAGCAAAGGCACTCAAAAATAAACACAGAAGTAGGCTAACGCGTTTCACATCGTGAGATGCTTACTCATAGCTCATGAGTAAGCATCTCACGATGTGAAACGCGTTAGTCTACTTCTGTGTTTATTTTTGAGTGCCTTTGCTGTATTTGTGGATTTTATCAATAAACCAGCATCCTTTGCAGAGTGCGGCCATCCAGAATATTTTTCCTTCCTCACCTAATATGGTTAAAGCTGAGCTCCGCCGAAAAAAATATATTAAAAGCCAGCAGCTACAAATACTGCAGCTGCCGACTTTTAATATTAGGACACTTACCTGTCCTGGAGTCCAGCGACGTCGGCAGCAGAAGACGAGCAAACGCTTGTCACTTTGCTGCCCCCACCGCCATCCTCGTGAGGGAACCAGGCAGTGAAGCCTCACTGCCCGGTTCCCTACGGCGCATGCGCGAGTCGCGCCGTTCTCACTGGTCTCCGTTGTGTTCTGGGAGCCAAGTGTTTCCCAGAACACAACAGGTATTCTGCGGGAAGTGACGTACTACCCACAGAGAGGACTTCCGGAAGTGGGTACAAATACCTGTCTTAGATGGGTATCTGCACCCCACTCCCCCCTGAAAGGTGCCAAATGTGACACCGGAGGGGGGGGGGGGGGGAGGGTTCCGATGAGCGGAAGTTCCACTTTAGGGTGGAAATCCACTTCAATCAAAAAAGTACACAGACATGTACAGTCAACAGAGCATGCAAGTGTTAAGTCTATTGAGTTTACTAAACTCTGGAAATTCAGATACTCCCATCAAAATATCAATGTACTGTAGATTATCATTTCTCCCTGCTGGTGTTCTTGTACTGCACAATACTGATGAGGTGTACGGGGTCTCCAACTTCATTTTGCAAATACAGTATATGCATCGGGGGGCCTCATATTTTTTTTTTATTGAAGGGTATGGGCGAGAGACTATGGATCCTGAATTTTGTGGATATTAGTAGGAAATTGCAACTTTGGATGGGTGCGACTTGGATGTGACTTCTTGTCCTTCTGCACAGTTAGATTCACTGTTGCATGTAAAACATTCAGGTATGACTTTCATGCAACTTTTGAGGGTTAACACTGAAGTCTATGGCCCTCAAGTTGCATGAAAATCAGATCAAAGTACAACATGAGCTACTCTGAAGTCGCTACGACTTTGTCGCACATATAAGAATGGGTATCAATGGAAAACATGGGGTATGGACTTGTCATGCGACTTTGATGCCCAAAGTCGTATGACAAGTCACACAAGTGTGAATGGAGGGGTAAGGACCTCTAGGGGGGACTTTGGGTGTGAAACATATTTATAAGTGAAGGAGCACAACACACACTAAATTTTCATAAGCTGAAAAATATAAAAATATCAGCGGGGATAGTACTGCAGCTGATACACACTCAGTATTTACAAATACTGCAGCTGCTGACTTAATATACGGACATTTACCTGGGCACCCGCAATGTCGGCACCCGAAGCATCTATCCATCGGCTCTCGGGTGGAGGCGCCGCCATCTTCAGTAAAGGAATCAGGAAGTGAAGTCACAAGGCTTCACTTCCTGGTTCCCTACTGCACATGCGCGAGTCGTGCTGCGCGGTCTCACTGGTTCCTGCTGTCTTCTGGGACCTGTGTGTCCCCGAGAAGACAGCGGGGGGACAAACATGGCGTAGATCACTGCAGATACTGTGGCAAACTATGCCCAGAAGTGGGAGCAAATACCTGGATTACACAGGTATCTGCTCCTCCCTTCCCCCTGAAAGGTGCCAAATGTGACACCAGAAGGGGGGGGGGGGGGAGGAATCTGAAAAGTGGAAGTTCCATTTTTGGGTGAAACTCCGCTTTAATATAGTTGGTAGACCCAAGATTGTGCATTTTTTTTTTTTACTTGGAAAAACCAACTTTATTAATTTAAAGCACAGATTACATGACAGTCAAGCACATTCGTCAATAAAAGTACAGTTTCATATGGTGAAATGCGTGACCATTTTGTTTACCTAGATACCGCTAGTCATACATTTACATGTTCACAAAGAACAAAGGAGCATTTTATTGTAGAACAACCTCCGGTTAAGGCAGAATCAGACACGTTTCTCCATCCTCTAGCCATCTGTCCCATACCTTGGAATACTTTTGTGCGGAACCCCTGTGTGTGTAAATCAGCTTTTTGAACGACAAAGTGTCATGAACAGCTTTTTTCCACATCTGTAGAGTGGGGGGGCAAATCCTGCATCCATCTCTGGGCGATCACTTTACATGCTAAAAATAATGTTTCAAATAGGAAAATTGTGTGATATTTATCCACCTCTACATCAGGCAATAGCCCCAGAATACACAACTTAGGGTCGAGTACCACAGGGGATCCCATATTGTCATGCAGAAAGCGGACAACCTGCGTCCAATACGTCTGAATATTTGGACAGCTCCAAATGAGAGGGTAAAACGTGCCAAGCGTGGACTGACACAGACGACAGGTCGGATTGGATGTGTGTTGGAATTTGGCCATACTCAGTGGTGCTAGGTAAGCTCTGTGAACAATGTAAAGCTGCGTCAGTCTGACAGTTTAGGGGACGTAGTCTTGGTTCCCTCAAGTATTTCGCCCCAGTCTGCGTCTTCTATTGGACCTACGTCCTGTTCCCAAGCCGTCTTGGCCTTCTGAGTAACGGCTACTGTACCCCGGTGTCTGATGGTGTAGTACAGGTGCGAAATAAGCTTGGAGGGGTCACTCCCCAAAACAATATTTAGCACTGGTGGGGGTTCCGTCTCTACATCCAGAGATGGCAGCTGAGTTCGGAGTGCATGACGGAGCTGCAGGTAGTTAAAAGTTAAGTGCTGTGGGAGCGAAAATTCCTCTCTAAGTGCCTGAAACTGTTTGAACCCAGGGTTTGATAGGACTTGGTGTAAGTATATTATACCGTGTCTAGCCCAGACCACCGAGTCGGGAATCTCTGCTAGTTCTGGCATATGGCTGTTAAGCCACAATGGGGTATGAGGATAACATTTCCCAACATTCTGTTTAAGGGATAATTCCCAAATCCGTTGGTGATGCATTAACATCCCTGAGTTATGCCTTAAGGCCTGCTTATGTGTTTGTTTCCCGCGGAGGATAGCCTGAAGGGGCGTGTGCGTCGGGTGCCCGGGTTTAATCGCAAACTAAAGACCTATAGCGTTGGAGCTCCGAGGTATTGAAGTGGTATAGGTGAGAGAGCTGTGAGGCCAAGTAATGGTCATGGAGGTCTGGGAGGTAAACCAAGATTGTGCATTTGATATAGGAGAAATATGCATAAAGATCAATGAAATAAGATATACTATGGATAAATACATTTGGTATATTGAACAATACTTTGATGCATAGCAGATTTGTCCACAACTGGGCGACTGATGTTAAATACATGACTAAAAAACCAATTACATACCATTAAATTAAGTGGATTGCAAATGCAACATATTCCCGCCCCCCCCCAGCATGTTTTTGTATGCCATTTTTCTTATATACACCAGTACTTATATTTCCAAATTCTTTAAGCTTAGTCTCATACCACTGCAAGGGCTGGGTGGTCCTTACTCATGCTGAGAGCTGCTTTCTACAGCCATGGATTGTGAATAAAGCCCTAATTGGCTTGCTCTGGGGGGCACTTGTGCGGGCATGCTGGGGCGGGCTGCGTGTGCCCATAAACACACACACACACAGCTCAGCCCCAGCCTTTTCTCACAGAAGTTGATCTACAGCAGCAGAAGTCAATGTCTCCCGCTGCCGCCAGAGCCTCCTGTCAATACAGAGTCAAATGATGAAATATAAACAGCAAACAAAAAGCTTTATTATATTTTTTTACCTGTGTACACGCATTGGTTTGTGGGCCATGATACACAAGTTACACTTGGGCTTCTTGTCACGGTGGCACGCACATAAACACTTGCTGTCCAGCATCATGAATGTACCATCCCTGTACTTTTGCTGCACTGGTGAGAGCTCCAATAGGAATTTTTCCAGCTGGTTTCCTACAGCAAACAGACATGGTGGTTACTACTAGGATGAAATTAGAGAAATAATTAATGCTGAACTTCCAGCAAACAACTAGAGACAAAGATAAAATGCATGAATCATGTTACCCAACAATTATTTTTTTATTTCTGTCCACCCCCTCCTGAGATTTACCTAGCTCTGCCACACAGTACAGCTGTCTGGTCAGGAACCTGACATTTCTGTGTTGCAGTTTCTCTCACATGTCTTTTCCCTCTGCCACCCTGCGACTAGATAGTGACAGAAGAAGCAGCACAGTACTTAGATCATCTCTCTCATTCTCTCCTCCTATCATGCTACTTGCACTGCAACATACCCAATTGGCAGCCTGTTCTGCTTCTCTCCCACATTTGAGCTCTGCTGTGCAATAACCTGCAAGAGGCTCATACCCATTCAAATATATATATATATATATATATATATATATATATACATATATATACACACACACACACATATATACACACACACATATATACACACACACACACACTCTTTCTCTCACAAAAGTGAGTACACCCCTCACTTTTATATTATACATTTTCACCTAAGGGTGTACTCACTTTTGTTGCCAGTGGTTTAGACATTATTAACTGTGTGTTGAGTTTGTTTGAAGGGACAGCAAATTTACACTGTTATACAAGCTGTACACTCACTACTTTACATTGTAGCAAAGTGTCATTTCTTCAGTGTTGTCACATGAAAAGATAATAAAATATTTACAAAAATGTGAGGGGTGTACTCACTTTTGCGAGAGTGTGTGAGTGAGAGCGAGCGAGAGAGTGCGCAAGACTACTACATTGCAGCACTGTTCTCAAACGCACACAATTGGCTGATAGCTCACAAAAACAAATGCTTAGGTTGTCTTAGAGGCGGCATATCTAGGGTCTTATGAGGCCTTGCGTAATTTGCTGTAGAGAGGCATTTCAGCCCCTTTTCTACTCACGTTGTTCATGAAGGTGCTACTTAGGGCCTGGCACCTTAAACTCCCAGCATCTTCCCACAGTTGGTGACCTCATACACCCTTGTGGTTAAATCCTACACTTCCTGATTTAACCCAGGTGTCTGGGCCACTAAAGGGGAAAGGTATATCAACAAGATTTGTGAAGGTTGTGCTCTTAGATCCTTTGACTCTCTGAGGCTGCATTGTGTCCTCAACTCATACCTGTTCTGGTATCTCCAATTGCACCATGCATTCTAGACACAGTTTTGTAATCAACCGACCACCTTTGTTGTTTCGGGATTGAGTCTTTACTGCGAGATGTCTCCCTAGTGAAACTGCTTTCTACTGTTTATAAGGCCCTTTTACCATCTGTTTAAGATGGCCTGGATAAACTGCTGACTTGCTGGTGAAGGAAGGTACCGGAGATTAATGCTGAGGACTAGGAGGACGTATGGGATTATTCTATGTTGTATTTAGTCTCTACACGTGAATACAAGATTCTTCATAGAATATATTTAATTACTCAAAGGCTACACGGGATTTTCCCTGAACACCCCTCTAGATGCTGGCACTGCCCAGAGGATCCAGCTACTATTATACATGTTTTTTTGGGACTGACCATTTCAGTGTCCTTAAACTACTGATGTATTCATGTTAAGATTGGTCCATCTCTTGGCCACAACCAGAGATGGACCATTAGGTTTGTTATTGTTTTATGCGTGCAAGGCTCTACTTCTTAAATGGAAATCTCCCTCAGCCACCACTTTACTTCTATAAGCACCTGGTTATGACAGCGGTTCCGCACTACCAATTCACATATGAATCTAGAGGCTGCACCCAAAAATATTCTAAGGTATGGGACATTTGGTTAGAATAGCCTACTACCACTGCCTCTACTGAGTTAACTCAATAATACTATAATGCTAGATCCACTTGCTCTTTAGAAAGGAAATATAGTCCTGTTGGAAGCTCTATTTTATCTTTTGCTGGAGTCATTGGGTATGGTTCATCCTGGTTGCCATATCACTGTTTTTCGTTGTGTTTTTTTTTAGTCTTGTAGTATTTATGCCCAATCGGCTTTTTTTTTTAGGACCATTAACAAATCAATAAATAGATTTAAAAAAAAAAAAAATCTGTAAAAGGTATTGGAATACATAAGCACCTCCTTCCCTAAGCTCAGCATCAATCTCTGTAAGATCCAGCTTGAAGATGGTAAGGATCCCAGCTAAAGCTATGTCTCTGCGCTCCTTCCAGTATTTGCTCTTGTTGTGGGCATTACAATGGCAGTCTGAGGGACACGTCCATGAGGAACACTAAAAGAGAAAACAGGCAAACAAACATAAAAAAAAAAAAAAAGAAAAAAAAAGAAAGTAGCTAGCGATTACATTTAAATGGCAGTGGTGGCAAGCTATTGGTTTGAACAAGGTACAAATCTGACACTTATTGTAGTGTCACGGTTTGGAATGATTTCTTAAGGTTAAAAATTGATTTGGAAACGTTTATTTTTTTACCTCTGAAGCAAGCTTGTCACACAGGTAGCAATAACATTCTCCACAGAAGCTGGAATTCTGCTCCAACGGGACATCAGTCTCCTGCTCCACACGCCTAGGGAACAAGCAGTCATGTTATAACTACTGCCCACTATACACTCCTGGCACAATGCGGTTTACACTATGTGCGTCTTACGTGAAAGGATGCAAAGTGCAGTCGTATCTGGCGTGTGGCATCACATGAGGCTTTTTACTATACGTTATCGCAAGTTCATCATCCAGCACTTCCAACTTCCTCTTCTCTGGTGTGAAGAACCTTTCTGAAATATAAAAAAAAATTAAAATATATATAATTTTTTTAAGTGAACGAACCAGTCACAACTGGGCTTTCAAGAACCTGAAGAGTCAGTCTTTTAATATAAATGCACAGTGATTATTAAATTTGCCCCTTTTTTTTAGCGTTTCTTTTTTTGAGCTCAATGCTGGATACACACTACAGGCATACCACGCTTTAAGTACACTCACTTTACATACACTCGCGAGTAAGGACATACCCGTGAGTATGTAAAGTGGCTCTCAAGCTAAAGCTGCAGCTGAGTAATCCGTGCACGGATAGTCCAGATGCCCCGCTACTTGGAAACACACTCCCTGACCCCCCCCCACTACAGTCCCTGACACCCCCACTACAGCCCCTGACACCCCAAAAGTGAAAAAAAAGGTATTGCTTGACTTTAAGTACATTTTCGTTTTACATACATGCCCTGGTCCCATTGTGTACTTAAAAGTGGGGTATGCCTGTATACAACTTTTGTTGCTCGATTTCCTTTCAACAATGTAAGCAAGGGCCTGCCTGATTGCGTATAAATTGAAAGTGTTTAGGTTTGACCTCAGTTCTCGTGTCCTTAGCTCTCGTGCTTCAGTGTCAGAGGTTACCTGAAGTACATTATGAGGGCACTGAAAGGAGAAGAGACCAGAAGTCTCAGGACGACACCAGGCCTGTTGGTTGTATCACCTTAATTCCAGGTAAGAACATGGGGCTCACATCTCTTTTCTTTTAAAATGCTAGCAATTAGATAAAGGTGGGTGGAGTGGCAATATACATTTTTTTTGTGGCCAGAAATCAATGTTAAAATTGCGTAAAGCTGGTCACACTTTGTTTACCATTCAACACACACACACACACCAGAAAAGAGCACGAGGGGGGCATGGCTTGGCTATGGTGAAGTGAGGATGCACAAGCTGTAAACTCTGCTGTACCAGGCTGCTATTCAAGTTCTTAACCAACCAATATGAATCATTAACTCAACTACTGATTCCATGCCTAAATACAGGAAATAAGACAGGGGGGGTCTGCTTTGGACAGATGAACGGACGAACAGACAAACCATACACCTCTATGGAGTGACGGATGTCAGAGGAGACATGTCCGCTGACATCCGATCCGCTAAATCCAGACGGATGAAAACCCTATTTTCCATCCGTCTGGCGGATCAAATGAAAACAGGCAGGCGGTCCATTTTCATCCGATCCCCCATAGAGGGAAGCGGAGATCTGACAGGTCCGTCTCTGCAGTGAGCGGAGACGGACTTCTCATCCGCTGACTCAGTGGGGATCAACTAATAGATCCCTGCTGAGTAAGTGGATAAGTGAAAACGGATCCACCCGTGTGAAAGGGGCCTTAGCGTAGTAATTTTTATTGCTACCTATAAATACTATGGCTGCTGACTTTTAAAGTGGTTGTAAACCCTTACAAACACAATTTTTGCTATAGGTAAGCCTATAATAAGGCTTACCTGTAGCTACCCTGGATATCTCCTAAACCTGAATGCCATTGGCGCACTGAAGCAATGGCACGTATGTGCCGTTGCTTCAGTGAGTGTGCCAATACCGACTGCTCCCGCGCGCATGCGCAGGAGTAACGTCATCGCGGCTTCAGCCAATCACAGCGCCGGAGCCGCGATACCCCGAAGTAACCCCGGGAGAGAGGTCGCCGGCCGGAGAGGGGTAGGAGGACCGCTGCGGGGGGCTCCGATGTGAGGTAAGTAATTCATAATGAGCTTGTATGCTATGCATACTAGCTCATTATGTCTTTGTCTTGCAGGGTTTTTTTTTTTTTTTATTGGGTCCTCAACCACTTTATTATTAGGGCACTCACCAGTCTACAAATTCAAAAGGTGCCAAATGTAGCAGCAGAGGGAGGGAGGAGGCAAATAAATGGAGCTTCCTCTTTTGGGCTCTTTTGGGTGGAGCTCTGCTTTAAGGTACTGAAATTTCGGCAGCCGAAACATATCGCTCGAAAATTGTGTTATCTGCAGTTTGCTGTGATTTTACTGAGCTTGACTCAAAAACCGCATCAAAAAAGTAACACGTGTGTGTTATTGATTCGTTGTTCTTCTGTTTTCAATGCACTTTTGGTGCTTTTTTTAAATTTATTTTTAACTGACCACAAACGCAGCAAGCAAGATTTTTAACAACACAAAAGAAGCGCAACGGCCCAGTGTGAAGGCAAACAGAATTTAAAGGGATACATTTTTCTTGAGCTAAAAAGGTGTCATTACTGGCCAACAAATTCATATTCATGCTATTAATAAAAAAGCCGAATACAATACATATACAGTCAGGTCCATAAATATTGGGACATCGACACAATTCTAATCTTTTTGGCTCTATACACCACCAAAATGGATTTGAAATGAAACTAACAAGATGTTCTTTAACTGCAGACTTTCAGCTTTAATTTGAGGGTATTTACATCAAAATCAGGTGAACGGTGTAGAAATTACAACAGTTTCTATATGTGCCTCCCACTTTTTAAGGGACCAAAAGTAATGGGACAATTGGCTGCTCAGCTGTTCCATGGCCAGGTGTGTGTTATTCCCTCATTATCCCATTTACAAGGAGCAGATAAAAGGTCCAGAGTTCATTTCAAGTGTGCTATTTGCATTAAGAATCTGTTGCTGTCAAATCTCAATATGAGATCTAAACAGCTGTCACTATCAGTGAAGCAAGCCATCATTAGGCTGAAAAAAAACAAAACAAACCCATCAGAGAGATAGCAAAAACATTAGGTGTGGCCAAATCAACTGTTTGGAACATCCTTAAAAAGAAAGAACGCACCGGTGAGCTCAGCAACACCAAAAGACCCGGAAGGCCATGGAAAACAACTGTGGTGGATGACCGAAGAATTCTTTCCCTGGTGAAGAAAACACCCTTCACAACAGTTGGCCAGATGAAGAACACTCTCCAGGAGGTAGGTGTATGTGTGTCAAAGTCAACAATCAAGAGAAGACTTCACCAGAGTGAATACAGAGGGTTCACCACAAGATGTAAACCATTGGTGAGCCTCAAAAACAGGAAGGCCAGATTAGAGTTTGCCAAACAACATCTAATAAAGCCTTCACAGTTCTGGAACAACATCCTATGGACAGATGAGACCAAGATCAACTTGTACCAGAGTGATTGGAAGAGAAGAGTATGGAGAAGGAAAGGAACTGCTCATGATCCAAAGCATACCACCTCATCAGTGAAGCATGGTGGTGGTAGTATCATGGCGTGGGCATGTATGGCTGCAAATGGAACTGCTTCTCTTGTATTTATTGATGATGTGACTGCTGACAAAAGCAGCAGGATGAATTCTGAAGTGTTTCGGGAAATATTATCGGCTCATATTCAACCAAATGCTTCAGAACTCATTGGACGGCGCTTCACAGTGCAGATGGACAATGACCCGAAGCATACTGCGAAAGCAACCAAAGAGTTTTTTAAGAGAAAGAAGTGGAATGTTATGCAATGGCCAAGTCAATCACCTGACCTGAATCCGATTGAGCATGCATTTCACTTGCTGAAGACAAAACTGAAGGGAAAATGCCCCAAGAACAAGCAGGAACTGAAGACAGTTGCAGTAGAGGCCTGGCAGAGCATCACCAGGGATGAAACCCAGCGTCTGGTGATGTCTATGTGTTCCACACTTCAGGCTGTAATTGTGGGTGTATAGAGCCAAAAAAAGATTATAATTGTGTAGATGTCCCAATATTTATGGACCTGACTGTATAATACATATATATATATACACACATACATATACACACACATACAATGGGTGAGGTGCACTAAACGGTCTCCACGAATGCTGTGCCAGCAATGTAGTCCTTCCCAGGGACCATAATATAGAAAAAATACAATTGCTGCACAAAAAGGAGAGAGGTATGCGGTTGTGAAGAAGGGCCTTATCGTTGTCAGCCCGTAACGTCACCTGTTATACCTGGTACCTAAAGTAATTTTTTTTAAATAAATTCTACTTTTTGTACAGCAATCCTCTCTCTGATTGATTGATTTATATATTATATATATATATATCAATTTCAGTTTTCTGCCACATTTTCGGTACAAAAATTTCCATTCGGTGCACCTCTAATTTAAAGCGTTACCCCAACACCTCATTTTCCTAATATGGGCTGCTGTACCATGTACTTGTGTGAGAAAGTATCCGGTTCTCTTTGTATTGCTTCCTTTATGTGAAATCCCTGGTGTTCCTGTCGGTCCCTCTGCTTTCCTATTAAAAACTGACCACACTAAGCAGGAGAACACACAGTGGTCAGTTCTCTCTCCATGCTAGAAATTCAGTGTGCTCTCCTCCAATGATCAGACTTACATCATACACCCCCCCCCTCACAGCCATTCACTGGGAAGCTCAGTGTGCTGTTGCTTCTCCCACCGGCTCTTATGCAGCTGTGAACAGAGGGAATGTGACCACACACATTATACGTGTGTGTACGTGTGTTCACATTTGTTTAGCCTTTCATTTCTTTTTTCAAATGTTTTATTTGGTCCAAAAAAGACAAGACCCACAGGGCCAATGTAAGAAAGAGTAATACAAGAACATAATGTATGAATAGATACGGTACAACATGTCACAACAGTGTGCATATCCCCATGGGAGGGGAGATTTAAAAAACAGCGAATAGATGTATCTCCAGAGATCGTAGCATCTCAAACTGTCTTGGCTTCTAAGTCCACCAGGCATAGTACGTTAGCCCTTTTCTATTTTAAACTGAATGGGTTGTTTTACAAGGTGAACGTTTACATATATTTTAAGGGATTATATACCCTACCTGTCTGGGTACACTTGGTTTGGGACCAGAGAGCAGTTATCCCTTCTACCTTGAATATTTGCGTTTAATACCCAGCATATGACCACATTTCATCCATGAAAACTCTGATTGCTCTATGGTATTCCTGTCCCCTTTCTTTGGTGGTGCCCATTGATGGGCATGACAGTAGTGGGGAGAGTCTCCCTACATTGATTGGTTGTTCCCCCCCCCCCGTCTCATTTGCAGACATGCCAGTAGGCATTTTTGAGACTTCTAACACGCACTCAACACAAGTGAAACTACAGAACCAAAACCAGAGGAATGGTACCAGTTTACCAAACCAAATAAACATTCTGAATTTAGTAACACTTTACCTTCTAAGCAGCCAGCACTGCAGGTTTGCCACTGCCGTAGATGCACTTGTAGATTCAAAAAATGTGAGCACGCTGATTAGCAGGCTTGTAGTTTATTCATTCTTCCTCCAGCTCTGTAACAGAAAGTCCGTACAGAGATACAGGCACAAAGCTGGGGGAAGGCTGTGCAACAGAAGGAATTAAAAAAAAAAAAAATCTAAAAGAAAACTTTGCCTTTAACCACTTAACGACCGCCCACTGTAAATATACGTCAGCAGAATGGCACCGACAGGCAGAATCACGTACATATACGTGATTGCCTTTGTATAGTTGGGGGGTCCGATCGGACCCCCCTTCTTTACAGTGGGTGGTCGTTTTACCTTCGGGAGCGATCCGGCATGAGGGGACGGCCGTTCGATTCCGGCCACCCCCTCTCGATCGCTCCCGGCGAATGAGAGAGCTTCCCCTGCCTGCCAGGAAGGAGGAAGTGATGTCATCTCTCCTGGGGCGCTCACATATACAGAGCGCCGTACAGGAGAAGATGCAGGTTAGTACACAAAACAGCACACTGACACCAGGACACATAGGCACATAAATCGCCCCCCCAGACACCCCCCAGCCCCCAGTCACAGTCACAGTGTCACTGATTGCAGTGACCATTTATTTAGTGATCACTGCAATCAGTGACATTTGTGACTGTAAAAGTGTCACTACATTTAGTTTTAGGTCCAGTGTAGCCCCCTAACCCCCCCCTAATAAAGGTTTAACCCCCTGATCACCCCCCAGATAACCCTTTCACCCCCTAGCACCGCCGTCACTAAGCAATCATTTTTCTGATCGATGTCTTAGCGTCGGTGATGCTGATCGGTAGCCAGTAATTTTTTTTAGGTTCGCCGCAGGTTTTTATAGCGTCGGGTACCCCCATATATTACCTAATAAAGGTTTAACCCCCTTGATCGCCCCCCCAGGTAACCCTTTCACCCCCTAACACCGCCGTCACTATGCGATCATTTTTCTGATCGATGTCTTAGCGTCGGTGATGCTGATCGGTAGCCAGTAATTTTTTTTAGGTTCGCCGCAGGTTTTTATAGCGTCAGGTACCCCCATATATTATCTAATAAAGGTTTAACCCCCTGATCGCCCCCCAGGTAACCCTTTCACCCCCTATCACCACTGTCGCTAAGCAATCGTTTTTATGATCGTTGTCTTAGTGTCGGTGATGCCGATAGGTAGCCAGTAATTTTTTTTTAGGTTCGCCGTCAGGTTTTTATATAGCGTCAGGTACCCCCATATATTACCTAATAAAGGTTTTAACCCCCTAATTGCCCCTAGTTAACCCTTTCACCAGTGATCATCATATAAGTGTTACGGGTGATGCTGGTTAGTTAGTTTGCTTTTTATAGTGTCAGGGCACCCGCCGTATATAACCCAATAAAGGTTTAACCCCCTGATCGCCCGGCGGGTGATATCAATTAGGTTTTAGCGTCAGAGAGGGTCTGCGTCACACCCCAGGCAGCGTCAGGTTAGTGCCAGTAGCGCTAACACCCACACGTGAAGCATACACCCCCCTTAGTGGTATAGTATCTGAACAGATCAATATCTGATCAGATCTATACTAGCGTCCCCAGCAGTTTAGGGTTCCCAAAAACGCAGTGTTAGCGGGATCAGCCCAGATACCTGCTAGCACCTGCGTTTTGCCCCTCCGTCCAGCCCAGGCCACCGAAGTGCAGTATCGATCGATCACTGTCACTTACAAAACACAACACACATAACTGCAGCATTCGCAGAGACAGGCCTGATCCCTGCGACACCTGTGCTGTAGGAGGTGATTTCACCACCACAGTTAAAAAAAAAAAGCATATATGCCGAAGCATTGGGGCAGCAGGGGCGGAGGAGCGATTTTGCTCCTAATGCCGCGTACATACGGTCGAAATTCCGACGGAGGCTTGCCCGTGGAAAAGTCTGACCATGTGTAAGCGGCATAACTTTTGCGAGAAGATGCCCCCATGCTTCGGCATATATAAATGGTGCATGTATGCCCATAATTAGAAGTGGGTGGATGAAGGGCGGTATTCCAATGGTGGGCATACCCACCGATCAATCTTTTTTTTTTCGTTCAGCCAACAGGCTGCATGAAAAAATAGGATTTTTATAACAGCTTACCTGTAAAATCCTTTTCTTGGAGTACATCACGGGACACAGAGCGACATAGTCATTACTAATGGGTTATATAGTTACCGTCAGGTGCTGGCACTGGCAACTTCCAAAACCGGAAGTACCCTCCCCTATATAAGCCCCTCCCATCCGGGAGCACCTCAGTTTTGTAGCAAAGCAATAAGTGTCCCCAAAGAGGGGCGGGAGCTCTGTGTCCCGTGATGTACTCCAAGAAAAGGATTTTACAGGTAAGCTGTTATAAAAATCCTATTTTCTTTCTCGTACATCATGGGACACAGAGCGACATAGTCATTACTAATGGGATGTCCTAAAGCAATGCCAAATGAGGGGGGGGATACACCATATATAAGCTGAGCGCTATCAGACATGAGGATCTTTTGCGGCCTGCAACACACTGCGCCCAAAGGCGACATCCTCCTGACTTCTAACGTCCACCTGGTAGAACCTAGTAAACGTGTGTACTGAAGACCATGTTGCGGCCTTACAGACCTGAGCCAGGGAGGCCTGGTGATGCACTGCCCATGAAGTTCCAACTGCTCTCGTGGAGTGCGCCCTAACTTTGAACGGAGGCGGTCTACTTCTCAAGCTATAGGCTTGTATTATGACCTGTCGAATCCACTTGGCTAAAGTAGATTTTGACGCTGCCTGACCCTTTCTGGGGCCTTCCGGCAGAATAAACAAAGTATCCGTTCTGCGAATCTGAGCAGTGGCTTTTAGATAAGCTTTAACTGCTCTTACTACATCCAAAGAATGCAATAACTTTTCCTCTACCGAAGTAGGCTTGGGGAAAAAAGAAGGAAGAACCACATCTTGGTTCAAATGAAAACTCGATACCACCTTAGGAAGAAAGGCTGGATGAGGACGTAACACTACTCTGTCCTTATGGATAACCAGATATGGCTCCTTACAGGACATAGCTGCTAATTCCGATACTCTTTTAGCCGAACAAATGGCTACTAGAAAAATCAATTTCCTGGTGAGAAGCACTAAGGAAATATGCTGTAATGGTTCAAATGGTTGTTTCTGTAGAACCGACAGAACCAAGTTTAGATCCCATGGACATATGGGAATATTAACCGGAGGACTAATACGCATCACTCCTTGTATAAAGGCTTTGACTAGTGAATGCGAAGCCAAGGGCCTTTGAAAAAATATTGACAAGGCCGAAATCTGACCTTTGATAGTACTCAAGGCAAGCTTCCTATCTACAGCCCATTGTAGGAAGTCCAGAATTCTACCTATTACGTATTTACGTGGATGCCATTTCTTGGCTTCACACCAGGCGATGTACGCCTTCCAGATTCTATAGTAGATCTGCCTGGATACCGGTTTCCTGGCATTGATCATGGTAGACACCACAGCATTAGAGAGCCCTCTCTTTTTTAGAATGTGGGCTTCAATAGCCAGGCCGTCAAACCTAGGGCTGGTAAGGAAGGGTGGTATATCGGTCCCTGCGAAAGCAGGTCCGGACGATGTGGGAGGGTCCAAGGACTCCCCACAGACATTTTTACGATCTCCGCGTACCATGCTCTTCGGGGCCACGCTGGAGCCACCAGAATCACTGGTTTCTTTTCTACCCTGATTCTGCGGAGTAATCGAGGTAACAATTGTGGCGGTGGGAATGCATATATCAGCTTGAACTGATCCCAAGGGAACACTAGGGCATCCGAGCCGCACGCTAGGGGATCCCTTGACCAAGAGACAAACCTGTCCACTTTCGTGTTGAACCTGGATGCTAGCAGATCTACATCCGGTGTTCCCCACCGCTGACATATTGTCCGGAAAACCTCGGGATGAAGGGACCATTCCCCTGGGCATAATTGTTGGCGACTTAGAAAGTCCGCCTTCCAATTCTCCACCCCTGGAATGAATACCGCAGATATGGCTGGGACATATCTTTCTGCCCATCTCAGGATGTAATTTACTTCCCTTTGGGCTGCACGACTCCTGGTGCCCCCCTGACGATTGATATATGCCACTGCTGTGGCATTGTCTGACTGAACTCTGACAGGGGACCCTTGGAGTTTGGATGTCCATGCTACTAGGGCATACCGGGCTGCTCGTATCTCTAAGAGATTGATGGGCAGGGCCTTTTCCGCATCCGACCATCTGCCCTGGAGAGACCATTGCTCCAGTACTGCTCCCCAGCCTATAAGGCTGGCATCTGTAGTGACCACCTTCCAGGAAATCGGACTGAAGGATTTCCCTCTTTCCAGATTCTGGGGAACCAACCACCAGCGGAGGCTCCTGCGAACGGAAGGGGACAAGGACATTGGTAAGTCCAGAGCCTGAACTTTTTTGTTCCAGGCTGACAGTATGGCCCTTTGCAACTTCCTTGAATGGAATTGACCGTAGGGTACTGCTTCGAATGATGCCACCATTTTTCCCAGTAGCCTCATGCACAGGCGTATGGATGGCTGTCTTTTTGAACCCACTAAGTGGATCAAATCTCTCAAAGACGACCCCTTTTCCTGAGGCAAGAAAATCTTTCTCTGGTCTGAATCCAGCCTTAGCCCCAAGTATTCCAGACTTTTGACTGGTTTTAGGGCTGACTTGTCTCGGTTGATAATCCAACCGTGATATTCCAGATACTTGATTGTCTCGTGAACAACCACTTCTAGTTTTTCCACTGAGTGGTCTATCAGCAACAAGTCGTCTAGATATGCCATTATCGTTACACCTCGTGTTCTTAGATTGGCCAATAATGGGGCCAGAATTTTTGTGAACACTCTTGGTGCTGTGGCCAGACCGAAGGGTAAGGCTCTGAACTGAAAATGGCGCCCTTCTATCGCAAAGCGTAGAAATTTTTGGTGGGCTGGAAAGATGGGGATGTGCAAATACGCATCTTTGATGTCGATCGAGGCTAACCATTCCTCCCCTTGTAGGGCAGTGGCTACCGATCGGATCGACTCCATCCGGAAGGTCCTGATATGCAGGAATTTGTTTAGCCCTTTTAGATTTAATATGGGCCTCACGTCCCCGTTTGGCTTCGGAACTGTAAAGAGGTTTGAGTAAAACCCGAACCCCCATTCTTCCAGGGGGACCTCTATAATTACTGCTTGAAGCAATAATTGTTCCAGTGCCAACAGGAGGGATCCTCTCTTCTGGGGATCCCTTGGCACGTTCGACCTTATAAAGCGGGAAGGAGGGGAGTTTTTTAACTCCAATTTGTATCCCAGATTTACTGCGGAGAGCACCCATCTGTCTCGGATCGTGTCCCGCCAGGTTTCTGTGAACAACTGAAGTCTTCCCCCCACCCGATTGGGTGGGGGCAACCCTTCATGCATTTGACTTTGGGGGAGGTTTTGTACCTCTCCTGCTCCAGGGCTTCTTGTTACCCTGCAACTGTCCCTGATTTTTACCTCCGGGATTTGACCGGGGAGGCCGTCGGAACTGTTTCACAGCCGATGTCCTAGGGACTGGAGAAGCCGGCCTCTTAAAAGAGGGACCTCTAACTCTATTTTTGACCGGCAAAAGTGTACTTTTACCGCTGGAAATTCTCTGGATATACTTGTCCAGGTCTTCCCCGAATAAACGCTCCCCATGAAATGGGAAGCTGACCAGCAATTTTTTACAGGGAGCTTCAGCAGACCAGTTTTTGAGCCATAGAAGCCTGCGCATATGTACTACAGACAGCGTAAGGCGGGAGGCCTGATGGATTGAATCCTTTAAAGCGTCCACCGCAAAGCATAAGGCTCTAGGTAGATCAGCTAGAGCAAGAGCCTGCTGATCTGGCACGTCCCTTAAGACCTGTTTCAACTGATCCTTCACTGCTTGGCAGACCCCTATAGCTGCCACTGCTGGTTGTGTCACCAATCCTGCTGTAGAAAAAGCAGATTTCAATAAGGACTCCAATTTTTTATCTATTGGGTCCTTGAACATTTGGACATTTTCCACCGGACATGTCAGTGATTTATTCACACAAGAGATGGCTGCGTCCACTGTAGGGACTTTCCATTTTCTGACAAACTTATCCTCCATAGGATAGACCACCGGAAATCTCTTGGGGGGAGTAAATATTTTGTCAGGATGCTCCCAATCCTGGTAAATGAGCCCCTCCAATAAAGGATGGATCGGGAAAGAACAAACAGTCTGGGGAGCTTTTAGCGATCCCAACGAGGAGACAGAAGAGGAGGATGGCTCCGCAAGTGGCATTTTAAATGCTGACCGGACCATATTAGTCAGGGACTGCACCCATAACCTCTCAGCATGTGATGCTGAGAACGGCTCCTCCACTGTTGATTCCTCTACAACCGAATCAACCTCATCCTGATCCCCCTCAGGTAGGTCGACCTCTGTATGGGACTGTTGCTCTGTTAACAGGCACTCTGAGGGAGGAGACGGAGATCGAGCGCTTTTCTCCTGTGACAGGGAAGCAGCAATTAGTGCTGACAATCTCTCTTCCAGCCCTCCCAGAGCTGAGGAAAAAACCTCCTCTGTTACATACACAGGAGCAGGTGAACTGGGGACAGCCACAGTACCAGGTACTCCTGGGGGTGCCCTACGGTCACTAACCTCTGATTCTTCAGGGGAGACTGGTGCAGCCAAAGCATGCCTAAGATCCTCAGAGCCCGATGGAGACCCCCTATTCCTCCTGGAATTTCTAGTCCCGGAGTTTTTAGACGGCATATTCCTAAGCCACAAAGCTGAGGTATTCCAGCCGAAAATACACCAGTTACTGATAATAGTCTAGCATAAATGCTGCTATAATAAACAGTTGGTGTCTACTAATGTGCCTTTCTAGGGGATGCCTGTATCAACCGCTTGCTGTATGCCTTTAAATGTTGTCAGCTCTGTCTCTGTACTTGATAGCCAGCTTACTGCAATAATGTGGCTTTTTAAAACCTGCTGGGACGCCCGCACATGCGCAGAAGCGCTGCGGCGCGCACAGAGCGTCATCCCCCAGGCCCCGCCCCTTTTTCCGGCCACCTCTATATATAGAGGCTCGTGCACGCGCACGCGCGCGGCCACGTGCGCCTCGGCGCTAATTTTCAAACATGGAAACCAGGGACAGGAGCCAGGGCCCCCTTTGCCGCAGGCCGGGGGATAGACGAACACTGCAACATGGCAGAGGAAACAGTTTCCTGTAGGAGAACTCACCAGCTGCCTGGACTTTGCTCTCTGAGAAGAAACTAGTCCATATGACAAGAAAAACATTCCACAGCGGCCTCTAGTGGACAAACACAGGTACCGCAGTTTAATATACTAAACATATATAAGAAAACATTCTTTTTTTTTTTTTTTTTTCTTGACCACCATTAAAAATTATTACATTTTTTTAGTAGTTACAGGCATGCACAGATATTAGCGGGAATACCGTTAGGTAACAGACAGAAAGACAAATTAGGCTTGGGGGTCCCCCAATAGAACCAAGTTCCTGGGGGCCCCCACTTACCTGTTCCCCGCCGCAGGACTTTGTTTGGTCCACAAAAGCCCAAACTTCACCTATCACGGCAGGCATTGTAATCAAACCTTCAGGGACCGGGTTCCCAAGGATTCCACTCCCCTGGACCTGTATAGCACCCTGCACAGAAAACATCTTGGTCGTGGGTATGACCAGAGCTCTGGATCCCAGGGTCCAGCTCTCCTAAGAGAAGCATTACAGGCAGAACCTTGCTCTTCTCTGCAAGGCCCGGGTACCGACCGTTTAGCTATGAAGCTTTTTTGGTCGGATCCGGAATAGCTTACTGAGGCCCAAAAGAACCTGTACGCAAGCTCAGTGAAAAACACATGTTTCTTCTTGGCCAACACCTTAGACACTGGCAAAAAACTGAGGTGCTCCCGGATGGGAGGGGCTTATATAGGGGAGGGTACTTCCGGTTTTGGAAGTTGCCAGTGCCAGCACCTGACGGTAACTATATAACCCATTAGTAATGACTATGTCGCTCTGTGTCCCGTGATGTACGAGAAAGAAAAAAGATTACAATACATGTCCAACAAGGACCAGCAACGTACTGGTATGTTGCTGGACTTTGAATGTTTATACCAGAATGATGCCTGTGGGTTTAAGTATCATCTTGGAATCATTCTTTTCAGCCAGCGGCCGGCTTTCATGTAAAAGCAATCCTAGTGGCTAATTAGCCTCTGGACTGCTTTTACAAGCAGTGGGAGAAAATATCCCCCCCCCCGGATATAAAAAGCGCCATTGGGAAATTGGGAAAGCATTTTATCACACCGATCTTGGTGTGGTCAGATGCTTTGAGGGCAGGGGAAAGATCTAGGGTCCAATAGACCCCAGTTTTTTCAAAAAAGAGTACCTGTCATTACCTATTGCTATCATAGGGGATATTTACATTCCCTGAGATAACAATAAAAGTGATAAAAATAAATATGGAAGCAACAGTTTAAAAATAAAATAAAAAAGCAAAATTAATAATAAAAAAAAAAAAAAAAAAAACACTCCTGTCCTGCCCTGCTCTTGCCCAATGGCGAACGCAAGCGTCGGTCTGGCGTCATATGTAAACAGAAATTGCACCATGCATGTGAGGTATCACCGCGAAGGTCAGATCAAGGGCAATCATTTTAGCAGTAGACCTCCTCTGTAAATCTACTGGGGTAACCTGTAAATGCTTTTAAAGGCTTTTAAAAATGTATGTAGTTTGTCGCCAATGCGCGTTTGTGCGAAATTTTAAAGCATGTCCTGTTTGGTATCCATGTACTCGGCCTAAGATCATCTTTTTTATTTCATCAAACATTTGGGCAATATAGTGTGTTTTAGTGCATTAAAATTAAAAAAAGTGTATTTTTTCCCAAAAAAATGCGTTTGAAAAATCGCTGCGCAAATACTGTGTAGAAAAAAAAATGCAACACCCACCATTTTATTCTGTAGGGCCTTTGCTTTAAAAATATATATAATGTTTGGGGGTTCAACATAATTTTCTTGCAAAAAAAAATATGTTTTCATGTAAACAAAAAGTGTCAAAAAGGGCTTTGTCTTCAAGTGGTTAGAAGAGTGGATGCAAGCTTCCTAATGTTGTGTATAAAATGCCAGAACAGTTCAAAACCCCCCCAAATGACCCCATTTTGGAAAGTAGACACCCCAAGCTATATACTGAGAGGCATGTCGAGTCCATGGAATATTTTATATGTTGACACAAGTTGCGGAAAAAATAATTTTTTTTTTTTTTTTTTTTGCACAAAGTTGTCACTAAATGATATATTGCTCAAACATGCCATGGGCATATGTGGAATTACACCCCAAAATACATTCTGTTGCTTCTCCTGAGTACGGGGATACCACATGTGTGAGACTTTTTGGGAGCCTAGCCGCGTACGGGACCCCAAAAACCAAGCACCGCCTTCAGGCTAAGGGTGTCAATTTTTGATTTCACTTCTCACTGCCTATCACAGTTTCGGAGGCCATGGAATGCCCAGATGGCACAAAACCCCCCCAAATGACCCCATTTTGGAAAGTAGACACCCCAAGCTATTTGCTGAGAGGTATTGTGAGTATTTTGCAGATCTCGCTTTTTGTCACAAAGTTTTGAAAATTGAAAAAAAAAAAGAAAAAAAAAAAAAATGTTTTCTTCATTTTCAAAAACAAATGAGCTGTAAAATACTCACCATGCCTCTCAGCAAACAGCTTGGGGTGTCTACTTTCCAAAATGGGGTCATTTGGGGGGGTTTTGTGCTATTTTGGCATTTTATGGCCTTCAAAACTGTGATAGGTAGTGAGGAGTGAAATCAAAAATTTGCGCCCTTAGAAATCCTGAAGGCGGTGCTTGGTTTCCGGGGTCCCGTACGTGGCTAGGCTCCTAAAAAGTCCCACACATGTGGTATCCCCGTACTCAGGAGAAGCAGCAGAATGTATTTTGGGGTGTAATTCCACATATAACCATGGCATGTGTGAGCAATATATCATTTAGTGACAACTTTTTGTAATTTTTTATTTTTTTTTGTCATTATTCAATCACTTGGGACAAAAAAAAAAAATATTCAATGGGCTCAACATGCCTCTCAGCAATTTCCTTGGGGTGTCTACTTTCCAAAATGGGGTCATTTGGGGGGGTTTTGTACTGCCCTGTCATTTTAGCACCTCAAGAAATGAGATAGGCAGTCATAAATTAAAAGCTGTGTAAATTCCAGAAAATGTACCCTAGTTTGTAAACGCTATAACTTTTGCGCAAACCGATAAGTATACACTTATTGACATTTTTTTTACTAAAGACATGTGGCTGAATACATTTTGGCCTAAATGTATGACTAAAATTGAGTTTATTCGATTTATCTTATAACAAAAAGTAGAAAATATCATATTTTTAAAAAATTTTCGGTCTTTTTCCGTTTATATCGCAAAAAATAAAAATCGCAGAGGCAATCAAATACCATTAAAAGAAAGCTCTATTTGTGGGAAGAAAAGGACGCAAATTTCGTTTGGGTACAACATTGCATGTCCGCACAATTTAGGCCTCATGCCCACGGGCGTTTTTTCAGCCGCGTTTTTTACAGCTTAAAAACGCCTGTCCATGTTAGTCTATAGCTTCATGTCCACCTAGGCGTTTTTGAGCTGTAAAGAGCATAGGCGTTTGTAAGCTGTAAAAAAAACCCAGGGCCAGTGCGTTCCTCAGCGTCAGAATTAGGCAGTAAAAAACGCGAGCGTCAAAAAACGCGCAAAAACGCGCGGTCGCGTTTTTAGCTCCGACGTTTTTTTTTTCAAAAAAAAAAAATTTACAATAACATGGACAGGCGTTTTTAAGCTGCAAAAAACGCAGCTGTAAAAACGCCAGTGGGCATGAGGCCTTACAGTTAAAGCAGCGCAGTGCAAAATTCTGAATTCACCTCTGGTCCTTTAGCTACCAAATGGTCCGGGGCTTAAGTGGTTAAATAAATAAAAAATAAAAAACATACGAAGGAATCTGGCACTAATACACAATTACTTACCAGCAGTATCTTCAATCAGCAGGACAGAGTTGCCAAGTGCTGACACTTCACTCTCATCATCGCTAATTACAATTATGCTCACTTCTGGAAGGGCTGCTTCTAAAGATGTTCCCTCCCCACAACTTCCTTCACCCGTCCTCATTCTGATGGTTCCTATGAGCAAAACACAAAACAAGTGCTGATGAATACAAACCTGACTGCTGGATGCACACACATTGGTAATACAATGTACACGTCACTACAGAGTTTGGTGTCACACAAGTTAACTCTTCACTTCCGATTCCGTTGGTTTCTGTCAAACTTGTGTAAACTCTGTCCTGGTTGTATGAGAAACATATATGAATTGAACATTGGTGAAAACTTGAAAAATTATAGAGGGCTTCAAGTGCAGCCGAGCATATTTTTGCACCTCAACACCCAAAAACTTCTGCCCTGCTGCATTTTTTGCAGAAGTTGGATTACAATAACCCCAGTGTCAGCAGAAGCAACAGCCCCCCCTCAACAATGGCGTCGGCCGACGCAGCAACAGCGCCCCCCCCCCCCAACAATGGCGCCGGTCGACGCAGCAACAGCCCCCCCCCCAACAATGGCGCCGGCCGACGCAACAGCCCCCCAACAATGGCGCCGGCCGACGCAACAGCCCCCCAACAATGGCGCCGGCCGACGCAACAGCCCCCCAACAATGGCGCCGGCCGACGCAACAGCCCCCCAACAATGGCGCCGGCCGACGCAACAGCCCCCCAACAATGGCGCCGGCCGACGCAACAGCCCCCCAACAATGGCGCCGGCCGACGCAACAGCCCCCCAACAATGGCGCCGGCCGACGCAACAGCCCCCCAACAATGGCGCCGGCCGACGCAACAGCCCCCCAACAATGGCGCCGGCCGACGCAACAGCCCCCCAACAATGGCGCCGGCCGACGCAACAGCCCCCCAACAATGGCGCCGGCCGACGCAACAGCCCCCCAACAATGGCGCCGGCCGACGCAACAGCCCCCCAACAATGGCGCCGGCCGACGCAACAGCCCCCCAACAATGGCGCCGGCCGACGCAACAGCCCCCCAACAATGGCGCCAGCCGACGCAGCAACAGCCCCCCAACAATGGCGCCGGCCGACGCAGCAACAGCCCCCCAACAATGGCGCCGGCCGACGCAGCAACAGCCCCCCCAACAATGGCGCCGGCCGACGCAGCAACAGCCCCCCCCAACAATGGCGCCGGCCGACGCAGCAACAGCCCCCCCCAACGGCGCCGGCCGACGCAGCAACAGCCCCCCCCCAACAATGGCGCCGGCCGACGCAGCAACAGCCCCCCCCAACAATGGCGCCGGCCGACGCAGCAACAGATCCCCCCAACAATGGCGCCGGCCGACGCAGCAACAGCCATCCCCCCAACAATGGCGCCGGCCGACGCAGCAACAGCCATCCCCCCAACAATGGCGCCGGCCGACGCAGCAACAGCCATCCCCCCAACAATGGCGCCGGCCGACGCAGCAACAGCCATCCCCCCAACAATGTCGCCGGCCGACGCAGCAACAGCCCCCCCCCCCCAACAATGGCGCCGGCCGACGCAGCAACAGCCCCCCCCAACAATGGCGCCGGCCGACGCAGCAACAGCCCCCCCCCCCAACAATGGCGCCGGCCGACGCAGCAACAGCCCCCCCCCCAACAATGGCGCCGGCCGACGCAGCAACAGCCCCCCCCCCCAACAATGGCGCCGGCCGACGCAGCAACAGCCATCCCCCCAACAATGGCGCCGGCCGACGCAGCAACAGCCATCCCCCCAACAATGGCGCCGGCCGACGCAGCAACAGCCATCCCCCAACAATGGCGCCGGCCGACGCAGCAACAGCCATCCCCCCAACAATGGCGCCGGCCGACGCAGCAACAGCCATCCCCCCAACAATGGCGCCGGCCGACGCAGCAACAGCCATCCCCCCAACAATGGCGCCGGCCGACGCAGCAACAGCCATCCCCCCAACAATGGCGCCGGCCGACGCAGCAACAGCCATCCCCCCAACAATGGCGCCGGCCGACGCAGCAACAGCCATCCCCCCAACAATGGCGCCGGCCGACGCAGCAACAGCCCCCCCCAACAATGGCGCCGGCCGACGCAGCAACAGCCCCCCCCCAACAATGGCGCCGGCCGACGCAGCAACAGCCCCCCCCCCCAACAATGGCGCCGGCCGACGCAGCAACAGCCCCCCCAACAATGGCGCCGGCCGACGCAGCAACAGCCCCCCCCCCCAACAATGGCGCCGGCCGACGCAGCAACAGCCCTCCCCCCCCAACAATGGCGCCGGCCGACGCAGCAACAGCCGCCCCCCCCAATGGCGCCGACCGACGCAGCAACAGCCGCCCCCCCCAATGGCGCCGGCCGACGTAGCAACAGCCCCCCCCCCCCCAATGGCGCCGGCCGACGCAGCAACAGCCCCCCCCCCAATGGCGCCGGCCGACGCAGCAACAGCCCCCCCCCCCAATGGCGCCGGCCGACGCAGCAACAGCCGCCCCCCCAATGGCGCCGGCCGACGCAGCAACAGCCGCCCCCCCCCCCAATGGCGCCGGCCGACGCAGCAACAGCCCCCCCCCCAATGGCGCCGGCCGACGCAGCAACAGCCCCCCCCCCAATGGCGCCAGCCGACGCAGCAACAGCCCCCCCCCCAATGGCGCCAGCCGACGTAGCAACAGCCCCCCCCCCCAATGGCGCCAGCCGACGTAGCAACAGCCCCCCCCCCCAATGGCGCCAGCCGACGCAGCAACAGCCCCCCCCCCCAATGGCGCCGGCCGACGCAGCAACAGACCCCCCCCCAATGGCGCCGGCCGACGTAGCAACAGCCCCCCCCCCAATGGCGCCAGCCGACGCAGCAACAGCCCCCCCCCCAATGGCGCCAGCCGACGCAGCAACAGCCCCCCCCCAATGGCGCCAGCCGACGCAGCAACAGCCCCCCCCCCAATGGCGCCGGCCGACGCAGCAACAGACCCCCCCCCAATGGCGCCGGCCGACGTAGCAACAGCCCCCCCCCCCCCAATGGCGCCGGCCGACGTAGCAACAGCCCCCCCCCCCCCAATGGCGCCGGCCGACGTAGCAACAGCCCCCCCCCCCCAATGGCGCCGGCCGACGTAGCAACAGCCCCCCCCCCCAATGGCGCCGGCCGACGTAGCAACAGCCCCCCCCCCCAATGGCGCCGGCCGACGTAGCAACAGCCCCCCCCCCCCCCAACAATGGCGCCGGCCGACGTAGCAACAGCCCCCCCCCCCAACAATGGCGCCGGCCGACGTAGCAACAGCCCCCCCCCCCCCAACAATGGCGCCGGTCGACGCAACAGCCCCCCCAACAATGGCGCCGGCCGACGCAGCAACAGCCCCCCCAACAATGGCGCCGGCCGACGCAGCAACAGCCCCCCCAACAATGGCGCCGGCCGACGCAGCAACAGCCCCCCCAACAATGGCGCCGGCCGACGCAGCAACAGCCCCCCCAACAATGGCGCCGGCCGACGCAGCAACAGCCCCCCCAACAATGGCGCCGGCCGACGCAGCAACAGCCCCCCCAAACAATGGCGCCGGCCGACGCAGCAACAGCCCCCCCAAACAATGGCGCCGGCCGACGCAGCAACAGCCCCCCCCCAACAATGGCGCCGGCCGACGCAGCAACAGCCGCCCCAACAATGGCGCTGGCCGACGCAGCAACAGCCGCCCCAACAATGGCGCCGGCCGACGCAGCAACAGGCCCCCCCCTCCCCAACAATGGCGCCGGCCGACGCAGCAACAGCCCCCCCCAACAATGGCGCCGGCCGACGCAGCAACAGCCCCCCCCAACAATGGCGCCGGCCGACGCAGCAACAGCCCCCCCCCCCCAACAATGGCGCCGGCCGACGCAATAATAACCATCAGCATTGGAGCCAGTACTATTAACCCTTCCACCCACATTGTTGGTCAGTTCAGTGAAATTTAACCACCCCTTCCGGCATTGGGGTAATCTTGGCAGTGAAAAGGTAAACCCCCAGCCCACTCATTGGTGTAATAGAGGAGCTCCAGTCTGGACATTTTTTTTTTTTATTAGTTCAGCAGCTACAGTATTTGTAGCTGCTGACTTAATAGGGAACTTAAGTGTCTAGGGATCCCACGATATCGGCACCCCAAGCCGATTCTTCAGCCTACGTTCACATTGGGCCAAGTCGGCATGCGATTTGACTTGTGAAATCGCAGGCCAAATCGCCAGCAATAGCTGCCAATAGCACCATCCGAATCTGTGCGACGCCGCACCAACTCCCAAAAGTAGTTCCTGCACTACTTTTGGCGACTTCGGGGGCGATTCCGACATCTGTGCAGGAACCCCCAGAAAAGTCTCTGAAATCGCTCCCGAAGTCGGACTGACAGGTATGAATTTGGCTGAACTCACACAATTTCTAACCCGCAGTCAGTGTGAACTTTGGCTCAATCAGCTTCGGGTGCAGGTGCCAGCATCTTCACTAAGGGAAACTGGCAGTGACGTCTTTAGGCTTCACAGTTTTCTACTGCACATGCGTGAGTCACACTGCGCTTTTTAAATGCTCCCGCTGTCTTCTGGGACCTCTGTGTGTTTCAGAAGGCTACAGGCAGTAAAGCAGGAGGGGCTGGACATACTTGGGAGATCGCCACAGGGATCTTACCTGAGCGGGTACCAGTCAAAACCAGGTACCCGCTCCCCCCTTAAAAAGTACCAAAATGTGTCAATGGAGGGTGCAAACAAGCGAAGCTTCCCCCTTTGGGTGGTTGTTAAGGCTCAAGGTTTTTTACATTTATGCATTCTATACAGGAAGGTAAAAAAACTCCTCTTTACAGCAGTCCCCCTAATATTTACCTGAACCCGATCTTCCTTCAACGATATGCACAAGAGCCTCAGCTCTCCAGGGACTCTCCCTCCTCATTGGCTGAGACAGCAGAGGGTGCCATTGGTTCCCACTGCTGTGATTGCTTGGGAGCTCCAGAGTGTATTGCACAGAGTGGCAATGAAACTCATTTTCTGAGGAGCTCAGTTTACATTTCCGGCATGGTGCCAGTGTTCTGTCGATTACTGCAGAATATCAGAGAATGCCTCCGACAATCTGTGCATGGCGCAGACCCGGACCACAGAAGCCAGGCCTTGGCGCAGACCCAGACCACAGAAGCCAGGCCTTGGCGCAGACCCGGACCACAGAAGCCAGGCCTTGGCGCAGACCCGGACCACAGAAGCCAGGCCTTGGCGCAGACCCGGACCACAGAAGCCAGGCCTTGGCGCAGACCCGGACCACAGAAGCCAGGCCTTGGCGCAGACCCGGACCACAGAAGCCAGGCCTTGGCGCAGACCCGGACCACAGAAGCCAGGCCTTGGCGCAGACCCGGACCACAGAAGCCAGGCCTTGGCGCAGACCCGGACCACAGAAGCCAGGCCTTGGCGCAGACCCGGACCACAGAAGCCAGGCCTTGGCGCAGACCCGGACCACAGAAGCCAGGCCTTGGCGCAGACCCGGACCACAGAAGCCAGGCCTTGGCGCAGACCCGGACCACAGAAGCCAGGCCTTGGCGCAGACCCAGACCACAGAAGCCAGGCCTTGGCGCAGACCCAGACCACAGAAGCCAGGCCTTGGCGCAGACCCAGACCACAGAAGCCAGGCCTTGGCGCAGACCCGGACCACAGAAGCCAGGCCTTGGCGCAGACCCGGACCACAGAAGCCAGGCCTTGGCGCAGACCCGGACCACAGAAGCCAGTAGGGCTGGGAAAAAAATCGATTTTAATCTTGAATCGAGTTTTGAGCTCAAATCGATTCAGTTTTGAAGAAAATCGATTTTTTTAGATTTTTTTTTTTTTTTTCCTTCCCTTCAAAGTTTCCGTAGTAGGACTGCAGGGGGCGTATCCGGAATGGCACTGGGCAGCATTACCCCAATTACATCTACTCGCTGCAGCCGCCGTCTGCCTACCTGATCAGCGTGTCATGCAGACAGACGGCGGCCATTGCAGTGTTCAAAAGCCGCGCCTCCCGAGACCTCGTCGTCTGTGATAGGCGGAACACTCAATTTCACAGCAGGCAGTATTCAGCCTATCACGGACATCCTCTCATCCTCGTCTGTGTTATGAGGATGACCATGATAGGCGGAACACTGAATGCTGGGAAATTGAGTGTTCCGCCTATCACAGACGAGAAGGAGGCGCGTATTTTGAATACTGGAATGGCCACCGGTGTAGCAGTAAAATCCGTATACCATGAAAATCTGCATCAGGTACGGGCACAGTGATTGAAGCATGGGCACAGTGAGACACGGGCACAGTGAGGCATGGACACAGTTCAATTCAACTAAGAGTAACCTCAGGATTTTTTGTTGTTTTATTAGCTAAATCCAAATACAGTATTATTAATTTGGATGTTTAACAATCTTTGTTGCACACTGCAAAAAACAACAAAAGGTCACAAGCGCTAAATTGGTGGATAAAGAAAAAAATATAATGGATGATGATAATAATAAGAAAAAAATCCCAAATATTTTGGGAAGTACAAAGTATCCAAAAGGGGGAAAAAACAGGATCCAGCGCAGCAAGAAAAAATCCGTACCCAGAAGTACAAAATACACAACATGCACACAATATAATCCAGCGCTCATGGAACATACATTATTAACTATTGAAAACTCTTGAAGAATTGATAAAAAAGCTTAGTCCATTTATCACAATAAAGAGAGGGATCCAATCCCAAATGTGCAGAGGGCAAATGAATCTTAACTCTCCAGTTGCCAGTGGTGACAAACTTGGTAAACTTGCAGTGACATCCGTGGAGCAAGGAGGGGTTAAAAAAGTCAAAACAAAGCCTGTGGCATGATCTCCGTGTGAGCACAGTACCTTGAATGATGGACAACAGGCAGACCAGCGTGTGGAGGGCCCTCCAACACAAAAGGATGCAGAGCCAGGATCGCAGCAAGGCTGGGACAGAAGGAATCACACACAGAGTTTCAAGAGTTTTCAATAGTTAATAATGTATGTTCCATGAGCGCTGGATTATATTGTGTGTTTGTTGCACACTGACTTTGCAGTTAGAGAAAGGGTTTGCCTTTGCAATTTTGTTTGTTGATGCACTTTAATTAATATAATAAAAAAAAAAAAATCGAATCGAATATCGAGTTTTTTATAAAAAAAAAAAATCGCAGATTTTTTTTGGGGGGAAAATCGCCCAGCCCTAGAAGCCAGGCCTTAGCGCAGACCCGGACCACAGAAGCCAGGCCTTGGCGCAGACCCGGACCACAGAAGCCAGGCCTTGGCGCAGACCCGGACCACAGAAGCCAGGCCTTGGCGCAGACCCGGACCACAGAAGCCAGGCCTTGGCGCAGACCCGGACCACAGAAGCCAGGCCTTGGCGCAGACCCGGACCACAGAAGCCAGGCCTTGGCGCAGACCCGGACCACAGAAGCCAGGCCTTGGCGCAGACCCGGACCACAGAAGCCAGGCCTTGGCGCAGACCCGGACCACAGAAGCCAGGCCTTGGCGCAGACCCGGACCACAGAAGCCAGGCCTTGGCGCAGACCCGGACCACAGAAGCCAGGCCTTGGCGCAGACCCGGACCACAGAAGCCAGGCCTTGGCGCAGACCCGGACCACAGAAGCCAGGCCTTGGCGCAGACTAAGGATGAGCTCAGGCCTGTTTGCAAGTCTACTGGCCCGCCAGAAAGCTGACTGCAGCGCTAATCACAGGCAGTAAGACATTTCCCGATCTGGCGGGCACGTGGACTTGCGAACATGCCTGAGCTTATCCTTAGTGCAGACCCATGCACAGTGAGAGTGAGGCAGAATCTGGCGATCAGATGGTCGGGTAATGCCTGTGCAGTGCAGTGTTGACGTCAAATCAGCTGAAGTGATGTCATTACTGCACATGCGCAGATAAACATCAGATATGGAGGGGAATACACCAGTGGAGGTGCGTCCATAATGGGCGCCGCCCCCTCTCTCCAGCCACTTCCCTTATCACCAAAGATTCATGCATTGCATGAACCTATCTATGGTCGCCGCCGACACCCCCTATTCAGGTGCCCGACCCCTTTTCGGGCGCCGGGCCCCTGAATTACAGCGGGCAGGGGGGGGGAATTTTTGGAAGCACCTGATTAGAGCCGTAAATAAGCATCCAATAAGGTGAACAGCGGGCGCCATGCTGGGTGCTCGCTGTTCACTCAGCATTGTGTTAGGAAAGCGAATGAATATTCGCTTTCCTAACACTGAACCGCCTCTCAGCCAATCAGGAGCTCGGGTCTGTCACCTGATTGGCTGAAACGACAGGCGCTATAATTGGACGCCTATCAGGTGTCCAATCATAGCAGAGGACGGGAAGAGGGGAAGAGAGAACGGGAGAAGACATTGAGGAGCGTGGAGGACACCGCCGCCCCACCGAGACAGGCAAGTGCCGGGCAGGCGATGCACACTGGCAGCAATTGATGGGCACAGTGGCGGCCCTTGATGGGCACAGTGGCTGCGTTTGATGGGCGCGGTGGCTGCGTTTGATGGGCGCGGTGGCTGCGTTTGATGGGCGCGGTGGCTGCGTTTGATGGGCGCGGTGGCTGCGTTTGATGGGCGCGGTGGCTGCGTTTGATGGGCGCGGTGGCTGCGTTTGATGGGCGCGGTGGCTGCGTTTGATGGGCGCGGTGGCGGCGTTTGATGGGCGCGGTGGCGGCGTTTGATGGGCACAGTGGCGGCACTTGATGGGCACAGTGGCGGCACTTGATGGGCACAGTGGCGGCGCTTGATGGGCACAGTGGCGGCGCTTGATGGGCACAGTGGCGGCGCTTGATGGGCACAGTGGCGGCGCTTGATGATTTATTTTTGCGCCCCCAAATCTTTTGAGCAGCAGCCGCCGCCACTGAAATACACATGCCAGGTTAGTGACAACCTATAAACATGCATGGTAGTGATGGGATCACAAGGTGGGGGCACCCAGGAGAAGGCCCCCCCCCCCCCCCGGACATTGCACGGTTGGAGCAGAGGCCTATTCATGCTTTTAGGGAGAGTTTTGGAAATGGAGGAACTACAAGTCCCAGGATAGAAGCAGCAACTTATAAACATCAGATATGGAGACACTAGAAGTGTCAGTCTATAAAGATCACACAACGGAGGAACTACAACTCCCAGCCAGGTGACATAGAAAGGGACTAACAGACTCTCACCTCGCCCTTCTCTTCTCTTCCAGCTGAAAGTTCGCGCGCTCCCGCCTCCTGGTGTAACAGGAAACGCCAATGGGCGTGGCTACAGACCGGAGCTCCACGATTGACAGGAAACATGTGACCTCCACTCCACTTTTTTTTTTCCTGAACTTTAATGTCACAATCATTCAGCACTAGACACAGGCTCCTGGAAGTGGAGACCACATGTTTCCTGTCAAACGTGGAGCTCCACTCCGCAGCCAGACCCCTCTCTCTTGTTGTGCAAAGCTATTGTATATACGCAGCCCGAAGCGGCGGCGACCATATTTAGTAAGGGAAATGAAAATAAAGGGCAATCCCTTTCTGCAGTGCTGTGTGATTTATGTAAGGGGGGAAAAAAAGACACCAGCTGATATTAATAAATAAAAGAAAACCTCCACCAATGTCCGGCGGTGGTTTTGTTTTTCTCTTTTTAAATGTGATCAGTTCCTGGAAAATTGGAGAAACAAGTGACAGTCTGTACTAACACGTCACTACTTACTGTCATGGGAGTTTATAATGCCCTGTAGGGTTGCCACCTTTTCTTCAAGCCAAACCGAACACTTTTCTGGCGCACTGCAATTTTTTTTGTAGTATACACTATATAGACAATAGGATTGTAAAAGACCTTGGACACCTCTGGGTGGCTTAAAGAGAGTAGTAATACAGTGTGCTGTGTACGCCACGGTAAACAGAGGGTGCAGCCACATTGCGTTAACCGTGGAAGGGGCCTTAATTAAACCCACCCTACCTACAACACCCCTTAGTATCCACTGCACCCAAACCTTCCACTGTCAGTTCAAAGTAGCCCACCCTACCTATAGCAACCCACACTATCAACACCACACCAAGGTGGCCCATTCTATCTCAACACTTCAAATCAGTCGATCATATCCAAGGCCAGTGGGACGGTGAGATGGACGGGGGGACAGTGAGATGGACGGGGGGACGGTGAGATGGACAGGAGGACCGTGGGATGAACGGGGGGACGGTGGGATGGACGGGGGGACAGTGGGATGGACGGGGAGACAGTGGGATGCTCCTTCTGCTGGGCTCCTGCAAGTAGCGCTGCATTGACAGGGGCGAGAGGGACCGACCAGAATAGTCCGTAACTTACCTGTCACAATTAGACATTAGCTCTGCTGGCGTGGGGGAAGATGGGGAGAGCGTGCTGCTGGTGGGAGAGAGCGTCCTGATCGGCACATTGCAGGGAGAGAGGGGGGGGGGTAGAGTTACCACCTCATCCCTTTAAACCCGAACACATATGAATTACACAGGTTCTGAGGCTAATTTAATGCAGATAAGGCACCAAGTGAGTTTAATTACCACCTTAATCAGCCACAGAACCTGTGTAATTAATATGTGTTCGGGTTTAAAGGGATGAGGTGGCAACCCTGGGGGGGGGCGATGGGGACTCACTCAGGAGTGCTGCTCACCGCTGAAGGTGGGGGCGGGGGTTGCTGCTGGCGGGAGAGAGCGCATTGGAGCGGGGAACAGGATGGGGCACTCACCACTGTAGCCACAGGAGCGGGGGGAGTGCTGCTGGTGGGACTCGGGAGAGAGCACATTCAGCGGGGGGGGGAGTCCATCCCACACTGGCTGGGACTGGAGCTTATGCTGCGGTGTCCGGATTACAGGAGAATACAAACCCGGGCACAGCTGTCAAAAACCGGACTGTCTGGGTCATTCCCGTACATTTGGCAAACCTACTGCCCTGTTTCTGTATATTGCCCTAATAAAAAAAAACGGTCACTTTAATAAAAAAAATTAAAATACAATTCTGTTAATGCTGTTTATTAATGCTAATAAAATAGGACAGGGGCCCTTTGGCTACTTTCACACTGAGGTGTATAAACCGCTCTTAGAGCGCCTCAAAGATGACATCCTCAGCTTTGTGGGGGTATATCTGAATGATGGGTGCAGCTACAGGCATCATTCAGATATCAACGTTTTTAAGCCGGTCGATTTCCTACACCATAAGAATGATCATAGCGGCTGGTCAGGACGTCCCGCCGCCCTCCGGTGCTTCTACCGACTAACCTTTCCGATCGGTGAGTCGGAGAACAGATCCACGGGCATAGTTGTCAACATTGCAAAAAAAAAATCCGGGACACTTTTTTTGCATGGAGGCGGAGCCTTGCTATAATTAGGGGGTGGGCCATTCATTTGTAGGCATGTCACGTCCTAATAGGAAAATGCGGCGCGCACCGCAACGAAAAATGTGAGTGGTTTACGTGCGATAGTGGGCGTGGCTTGAATGGGCGTGGCTCAGAAGGGGTGTGGTTAGAGTCCGAGATGAAGAAAGAAAGAAAGAAGCCAGATCCTACACCACAATAGAAATTTGTGTATTCCAGAAAGTTTAACAAAATCGGCAGATAAAGATACTCCAAAACATCTGTTGTTGGCGCTTCAATCATCCCGGGATCATGGTTGTTATGGTGTCAGGGTGATTGAAGTGCATTATTTCTATTATTACATTGTAATATAAAATTAAATCATTCAACTCACCATTAGAGTTGAGCGGAAACCTGGATGTTCGGGTTCGACGGGTTCGGCCGAACTTCGGAAAAAAGTTCGGGTTCGGGACCGAACTTTAACCCGAACCCGAACCTGAACCCGAACCCCATTGAAGTCAATGGGGACCCGGACTTCTAAGGACTAAAAAGGATCTAAAAAAAGTAATGGAAAGGGCTAGAGGGCTGCAAATGGCAGCAAAATGTTGTTAAGAGCATGGCAAGTGCTCTGCAAACAAATGTGGATAGGGAAATAACTTAAAATAACATAAAAAAAATAAAAAAATATGCTGGAGGCCCCCTTTTCAGCAGAAGAGGTACAGGAAGTCATTAAGAACCTCAGAAACTCAACGGCACGATGCCACACATATGGTGGGAATGCCCCAGAATACGCCCTTTCTGGAATAAATTATTCAATTTAATGGATAAGCTAGTGGGAAAATAAAAAACTTTGAAATAAAAATGTAGCGGGGTGCTAAATTTAAGGGAAGTGTTTGAGTGGTAAATAGGCTCAAACACCCTAATTCTGTAGGATTCATGGACCATTTTGTCCTCGGGGGACAGTATTGGTGTGCAGTTCCCTGCGGCCTACAGGTGGCGCTGCCATGGTAGGCTAGGGTTGAACCGCCGATACAGTGCTGTGCCTTTTGTGTCCCCTCTTGGCAGTAGTACAGCAGGGCGGGGAACCTGCTGTGCATGCCGGGAGAGCATATAAAAGGGGCAGACCTTTGGCCTGGGGGCTGATGTCCAGTGGGGTCCGCGCCCAGGTGCCTTCGGCCTGGGTGCATGTGTTCCTGTTCCATCTCGGTCACCTTTAGCCTGGGGTGAGGTACTATCCTGGAGTTCCTGCTGCCCTGGGTATGGAGGCCTAGGGGCGGGAGTAAAGCCTGGAGTCCAGAGCCTTCGTCTGGAGTCCGCTAAGGGTCGAGGAGTCTTAGGGTGCCGCCTCGTGTAGGGGACCCTGTTCCAGGGAAGGGAGGATCATTCTGATGGACCGATGCGGGATTCACGGTGAAGGAAGGGTCTGTTGACTCCCTGGAGAGATGTCTTCCCCTTGATATGGGCTAGGTTCGTAGAAGGAGAAGCTCAAGGTCATCTTGACTGTATCAGAGGCCTTATTCACCCGGCCCGTGGCAGGGGCCTTATACACCCTGGTCTGTGGCAGAGACCAAAGTTCTCCAGGTCCGTGGCAGGGTCCTTGTACACCCGGTCTGTGGCAGAGACCAACCTCAAGGTCTGTGGCAGAGACCGTGCACCTAAAACTGTTTGAGAAACCTAAGCAGTGAAGTGAATGTGCTATGTTTGTGCCTGGACCTCCTCCACACCTTAAGCTGTCCTGTTTCTTTGCTCTAACCTTTTCTATCCGAGTAGAGTTTATTTTGCCATGAGAGAATAAGAGTTGTAGTTTCAGCTGGTGTGGACATTGACTATACTGGGAATTAAAGGACTTGCCTCTATCTACAGTAGAGGTGAGAATCATCCTCTGGAGGAGTTTTGACTCCGGCTGTGGACACGGCCCGTCAAGTACACCGCTCAACCTCTTTATATAGGAGGGTACGGGCTGGTAGTGTGGTGTGCCTTTCTCCCTCCTGCGAGGAGCCAACAACATAAAGGCAGGTAAGGGGGAAAGGATCTGTGCGCTACAAAAAAATAAAATAAAAATTATAATCTTGACCTAGGAGGACGAGGTCCATATGGAGTAGGAGGTTGAGGTGGCGGTGGATGTGGCTGTGTAGGTGGAAGCGGCGGTGGAGGAGGACGAGGTAGCCAACACTGGTTCAAAAATACAACAATGGCTGGGTAAGGCCGGTGATGTGTCGAATTCTGTCCCCCGTCGAATAGTGTCAACCCTGTACTGCGCTTGCTTAGTATGTAGGACAAGGGGATTTCGAAAATCTCCCAAGACGAACGGCGCCTGCGTGGTGAGTTCAGGTGAAGGCAACACCGTCCGTGGTTCAAGCCGAGCCAAGTGAGGCCGTGCCCGAAGCGTGGCGATCGAAGTGAGCCCGTGAGAGGCCCTGTTACTATGTGCTACCGTATGTCCACTTGGATGGTGGGGCTTGAACCTGCACTCACGGCGCAGGCGCCATTCATCTTCGGAGATTTTGTGAATCTCCTTGTCCTCTGTACTGCGCAAGCACTGCGCCTTCGCAGTACGGGCCGGACACAATCCGATGGCCGGACAGTTTTTGTCACAACACCGGTATACATGTCTATTCTGCAGAAGGTACGGACAAGTCCTGTGGGATCCATGCCTGGTTCATTTTAATGAACGTGAGCTTGTCCACATTGGCTCTGGACAGGCGGCTGCGCTTGTCTGTGATAACGCCCCCTGCCGTGCTAAATACACGTTCAGATAATACACTGGCTGCAGGGCAGGCCAGCACCTCCAAGGCATAAAGGGCAAGCTCAGGCCATGTGCCCAATTTGGAGACCCAGAAGTTAAAGGGGGCAGACCCGTCATCCAGTACATGTAGGCCTGTGGACACATACTGCTCAACCATGTTGGTGAAATGCTGCCTCCTGCTAAGACGTTCCATCTCAGCTGGTGGTGCTGGTTGTTGTGGCGTGCTGACAAAGCTTTTCCACATTTCGGCCATGCTAACCCTGCCTTCTGAGGTGCTGCCGGTGCCCCGGCTGTGTTGGCGACCTCTTCTTCCTCCTCTGCCTTTGCCTTGTGCTTCCACCGTACGCCCGCTGTCAGGTGGGAATGCCACCAGCAGCGCGTCTACCAGCATGCGCTTGTAGTCGCGCATCTTACGATCCCGCTCCAGTGAGGGAATTAAGGACGGTACGTTGTCCTTGTAACGGGGATCCAGCAGGGTGGCCACCCAGTAATCAGCACCTTGACCTTCTCCTCATATTTTTCAAATTTAGGATCTTGCCCTAAATGGGTGTTTTTGGAAGAGCAGAACACACCCACAGTATGTAACCGCTGAATTGCACAGCTACAGAACTGTAGAAAATGCTATTCAAAAAAAAATTGTTTTTTTAGTATAGCACAGTAGAAGAAAAATATATAGAAATTGTTTATTTCACACACCTCCACATATGTATAACACACTGCAAAATATTTTTTGTGGCCCTAAATGGCGTTTTTTGGAAGACCACAACACACCCACAGTACGTAACCGCTGAATCGCACAGCTGCAGAACTGCAGAAAATGCTATTCAAAAAAAATGTTGTTTTTTTAGCATAGCACAGTAGAAGACAAATATATAGAAATGGTTTATTTCACACGCCTCCACATATGTATAACACACTGCAAAATATTTTTTGTGGCCCTAAATGGGTCTTTTTGCAAGAGTACATTAAAGTGCAAATTTTTATTAATTTTTTTGCCCTAAATGTGTCTTTTTTTGCACGAGCAAAATAAAATGCAATTTTTTTTTTGTCCTAAATGGGTCTTTTGGAAAAGAGCACAATAAAGTGCCTTTTTTTTTTTGCCCTAAATGGGTCTTTTTCCAAAAGCAGAATACACCCACAGTATGGAAACGGTGTATCTCTCAATGTAATATATGCAGTGCTGGTGCACTGAGCTTGCAGATAAAAGTTAGATTTTCTCTGACACTGGGCTCATGGCAGTATAAAAAGACTGTGCACTGCAACACAAACAGGTAAACCTATGCAGATCGCTGAGTTATATCTCTGAATCTGGACTCCTATTCCTATATAATAAATCTCTCTCCCTGAAAGCACCAACAGGAACCTGGCCCTACACTACACTGTCTCTCTATCTTTTCCCTCAGATTCCAGAATCAGGACTAACTCATGTATTTTCAATCTCTCCCAATAAGCAACAGCAGCAGACAAGATCCTCTCCCTATCTATTCTGAAGCAGAGTGACGTGTGTGCTGTGTGCCTCTAGCTTATATAGAAGCTGGGTCACATGTTGAACTGACCAATCACAGCCATGCCATTAGTAGGCATGGCTATGATGGCTTCTAAGGGCACACCAGCTAATCAAAAGGTGATTGGCTGGCCCCTGAAGCATTTCTAACTGCACCATTAGATTGCCGAACCCGAACTCGAACACGGACTTTCACACAAAGTCCGGGTTCGGGAAAAAGCTAAAGTTCGGTACGGACCCGAACTTTACAGTTCGGGTTCGCTCAACACTACTCACCATAATGCCGAATCAGTGGAAGCGTGTCACCTGCCAAGTCGCCTGCCACCAGATGGCCTCCTCAGCAGTCCGTCCTTGCATCAGGTGCCTCCCCAGCAGTCTGTCCTTGCATCAGGTGCCTCCCCAGCAGTCCGTATTTGCATCAGGTGCTTCCCCAGCAGAGTCCGTCCTTGCATCAGGTGCCTCCCCAGCAGTCCGTCTTTGCATCAGGTGTCTCCCCAGCAGAGTCCGTCCTTGCATCAGGTGCCTCCCCAGCAGTCTGTCCTTGCATCAGGTGCCTCCCCATCAGAGCCCCCTCCACAATTGTGTCCCCATCAGAGCCCCCAACACACTTGTGTCCCCATCAGAGTCCCCTCCACACTTGTGTCCCCATCAGAGTCCCCTCCACACTTGTGTCCCCATCAGAGTCCCCTCCACACTTGTGTCCCCATCAGAGTCCCCTCCACACTTGTGTCCCCATCAGAGTCCCCTCCACACTTGTGTCCCCATCAGAGTCCCCTCCACACTTGTGTCCCCATCAGAGCCCCCACCACACTTGTGTCCCCATCAGAGCCCCCACCACACTTGTGTCCCCATCAGAGTCCCCACCACACTTGTGTCCCCATCAGAGTCCCCACCACACTTGTGTCCCCATCAGAGTCCCCTCCACACTTGTGTCCCCATCAGAGTCCCCTCCACACTTGTGTCCCCATCAGAGTCCCCTCCACACTTGTGTCCCCATCAGAGTCCCCTCCACACTTGTGTCCCCATCAGAGTCCCCTCCACACTTGTGTCCCCATCAGAGCCCCCTCCACACTTGTGTCCCCATCAGAGCCCCCACCACACTTGTGTCCCCATCAGAGTCCCCACCACACTTGCCATCACAATTATATTGTATGAGGGCCTATCAAAACATGTATTTGATTTCTATCTAACAGGCCTTTGTATAACATAATTTTTGTTAAAGTTAGTTTATAAATGTAAACTATTTTTGTAGTTTTGGATGGAGCAGGGAAGCTTTTTTTATTGCTTCCTGTTTTGGCCTTACATAAGCCGGCCATGGATGGATACAATTCAGTTGGTTCTGCAGGGACCAGACTAATTTCGATCCATCTTTGGGCATGCTGGTTGTACTGAAGTTAACTGACTTCTGTGCTACCAGCCTGCCGGGTTTATATCATGCTATAGCCACCAGCAGTGATCATTGTATTCTAAGTGCTAGAAAACCTCTCACTGTCAAAATACAAAAGCTCCGCAGGAGGGATTCATCAACATTGACTGTGTTGATGGGGGATTTGAGCAATTCCCTTTCCTTCAAAATTGCTTAAAGTGGTTGTAAACCCTTAAAAAAAAAAAAAAAAAAACCTGCAAGACAAAGACATAATGAGCTAGTATGCATAGCATACTAGCTCATTATGTATTACTTACCTTAGATCGAAGCCCCCGCAGCCATCCTCGACCCCCCCTCCCGCCGCGGACATCTCTCCCGGAGCTTACTTCTGGATATCGTGGCTCCGGCGCTGTGATTGGCCGGAGCCGCGATGACGCATGCGCGGGAGCCGCCGGTAACGGCACATCTAACTGAAGCAGCGGCACGACATGCCATTGCTTCAGTGCGCATGTGCTAATCACTTCGGCACATGCAGACACAGAGGGATATCTCCTAAACCATGCAGGTTTAGGAGATATCCAGGGTAACTACAGGTAAGCCTTAATATAGGCTTACATGTAGCATAAACTTGTTATAATGGGTTTACAACCACTTTAATGTATGTCCGGCTGTACAATCACATTCAATCATATTTGGACATTTTTACTATTAAAAAAAACTATTTGTGAGAATTTGTAAAGTGTATGTGCTACAAATTCACCAGTGATTCCAAATAACCATATACAACACTTCTGTGTATTGTGCTAAATTCTGCCTTTACTGATGATATTTTCTTTGAACATGATTTAGTTATAGCAAGCATGCATGACTATACCTGATAATTGTAGCGTTAGGATTACCAAAGATAATGCTTACCATCAATCTTTTCTATGTCTCCATCAGATTCCTCACCGCAGAGATCCTTTGCGGCCTGCAGTTCCTTCATAACCGGGGGATTGTACACCGGGATCTCAAACCTGACAACATTCTGCTGGACAGCGTTGGACATGTGAGGATCGCTGACTTTGGCTTATCAGCAATAGGTGTGGGCTCTGACAAGGCCCTGGATGACTCGGTCGGCACTCCAATGTACAGGGCACCAGAAGTGAGTATTGGATCGTTTTGGTTTTTCTTTCTTCTTGTCAGTAAAATACTCATTACCGACCATTCAAATCTTTTTTGATATTTCTACAGATCTACTTGGAGCTGCCATATGGATATGCCGCAGACTATTTCTCCCTGGGAGTTATAGTCTATATAATGGCAACTGGATATTACCCATTCATGGGCTTAGACGCTAACATGCTTGCATGCTCCATCCTCAACGAACGTCCAACTTTCCCCGAGGATTTCAATATGGATCTCAAGGACCTCATAGGCGACATAGTAAGTAAACACCATCTGTAGCCAGTATAAAAATGGCTATTCTATTAATATTAGAAAAGTAGAATTGCAGAGATATGGTCTATTACCTTTTAATAACCTATTTGTTGACTGGCTATAAGGGGAGGTTGGAGGCCGATAGACCTTATGTCTCGCAGGTGCGTGTTGGACTGGCTATGAGGGGAGGTTGGAGGCCGGTAGACCTTTTTTCCCGCAGGTGCATGTTGGACCGTCTATAAGGGGAGGTTGGAGGCCGGTAGACCTTTTTCCTCGCAGGTGTGTGTTGGACCGGCTATAAGGGGAGGTTGGAGGCCTGTAGACCTTTTTTCTCGCAGGCGTGTGTTGGACTGGCTATGAGGGGAGGTTGGAGGCTGGTAGACCTTTTTTCCTGCAGGTGTGTGTTGGACCGGCTATAAGGGGAGGTTGGGGGCCGGTAGACCTTTTTTCTCGCAGGTGTGTGTTGGACCGGCTATAAGGGGAGGTTGGAGACCGGTAGACCTTTTTTACAGCAGGTGTGTGTTGGACCAGCTATGAGGAGATGGTGGAGGCTGGTAGACCTTTTTTCTCGCAGGGGAGGTTGGAGGCTGGTACTTTTTTTTTGGGGTGCGTGTTGGACTGGCTGTAAGGGGAGGTTGGAGGCCATTTTTTTCTTCTTTTTGCCATCTGGCACTAGTTGAACCAGAAAAAAAAACACTGGCTGAAATAATGTTTCAAGTTGGGAGCTCTGTGTGGCTTTACATGTGATTGTAAATACTGTATATGCAACCAAAACCTCTGTTTTTTTTTAACAATTTTTTTTAAAATAGTTTGGACTCTCAGTTTATTTCTTTCAATGTCACAATTTAGAAACAATGTTAGAGTAGAGTTAGGGACCGCACTTTGCAGAGGAGCCTTATTGTGGCAGTGCGGTTTCACATATATTTGCACAACGTAAACCTAACACAAATTGTGGAAACACTTTAGACTTTTTTCTTATTTTGCTGGCTATCTGGTAAGTATGCTGCAGGATTTTATGTATTGGACTGTTCTGTGAACTGCCCTGCCCATGTCCACCTTACTTTAAGCACCTAATCACACTTTTGTGCTTTACTGCAATGTTACATGTGTTAGCGTGCTGCAGTGCCATCTATTGTCAATGGTACCCCAACGCACTTCTGCCACACATGCATTGTGGCATACCACACTGCACATCCATTGTGCTGTGCTGAGTCAGAAGAAATGATGCATGTCCGATTTTCTTTGTCTTTTCCGGTGTGTTGAGAGCCCATTCAATTGAATACAATGCACCGCAACAAGCAGTTTAGAATGCAATCTTGTAGATAGTAATACATTGATCAGAGGAGGTACAACTCTGGCAACTCTTAGGTCACATAAGACATTTATCCACAGTGACTGAATGGAGTGACCGGAGAGTCAAAAGGAAGGTAAGTGGGCATGTTTTGCCCTACACGGTGAAGTCACAGAAAAACTTTAAAGCGGAACTTCACTCTCTCAATCAACATTTATTATTTTTAATCCTTTTGCTACTAAATAGATAGGACCGTATATTATATTTACTTGTTTTTATGGTTCTTCAGTTACTATCTGGTTTCCAGGCCTAGGCAAATGATGTCATACATCCCAGGAGTCTTCAGGAAGGAGGAGGAGTTTTCTCAGCTAAGCACAGCCTCCTCACTATATGCGTTATACAGATGGATTCCAGGAGATAAATGCTACATCAATCATCTACCCTTTTGCAAGATTGCCACAGCCAGAAATGCTAGGGATGTTATTCAATGTGATTTCTCAGCAAAATAAAGCATAGATACATGGGGGGGATTTGCTTTGAATATTAAAAAAGAATTAAACAGCATTTCTGGTGCTCAGATACTCAGATTGCTGCCATTAATTTCAAAGTTACCTTGTTTCTTTCTTAAAATGGTACATTTGATGTTTTCCATTGTGAATAAAATATGGGTTTATGAGATTTGCAAATCATTAACAACCAAGACTTATCTGCTGTTAGTGGGATTCCCTGCTGACAGCAGAATGTAAACAAACAATACCAGCTTTAAAAAAAAAAAAAAAGACAGCACTGCCCACCCCCCCAAATTCCATACCAGACCCTTATCCAAGCATGGGGGGGGGCAAGTGAGTGCCCCCCACATCCTGAACAATACCAGGCCACATGTCCTGAACATGGGAGGGTTCTCTGGGGCAGGGGTGTACCCCCCCCACAAAGCACCTTGTCCCCATGTTGACAAGGGCCTCTTCCATACAACCCTTGGAGTTGGTTGTTGGGGTCTGCGAACAGGGAGCTTATCAGAATATGTAAGCCCCCTTTAACAAAGGGGCCCCCATATCCAACCCCCCTCCCTAAACGTGAATGAGTATGGGGTGCATTGTACCCCTACTCATTTACCAAAAAAATGTAATTAAATAAATAAAAACACAAACACAGTTTTGGACAGTTAATGTGTCTATTCATATTAACCGCTTGCCGACTGGCTCACGCTGATATATGTCAGCAGAATGGCACGTACAGGCAGATTAACGTACCTGTACGTCGCCTTTAAGACGCTGCATTGTGGGCACCGAAAGCTCCGTGAGTGTGATCGCGGGTCCCGCGGACTCAATGTCCGCAGGAATACCCACGATCGTCTCACGGAGAGGAAGAACGGGGAAATGCTAATGTAAAGAAGCATTTCCTCCTTCTTCCTGGTGACAGGACACTGATCACAGCTCCCTGTCATCAGGAGCGGTGATCAGCTTTGTGTCACACATAGCCCATCCCCCCTACAGTTAGAACACATCCCTAGGACACACTTAACCCCTTCAGCGCCCCCTCCTGGTTAACCCCTTCACTGCCAGTCACATTTACACAGTAATAAGTGCATATTTATAGCACTGATTGCTGTGTAAATGTGAATGGTCCCAAAATAGCGCCAAAAGTGTCCGATGTGTCCGCCATAATGTCGCAGTCACGATAAAAATCACTGATCGCCGCCATTACTAGTAAAAAAAATTATTAATAAAAATGCCATAAAACTATCCCCTATATTTTAGGCGCTATAACTTTTGCGCAAACCAATCAATAAACGCTTATTGCGATTTTTTTATCAAAAATATGTAGAAGAATACGTATCGGCCTAAACTGAGGAAAAAAATATTTTTTTAAATAGTTATGGGGGATATTTATTATAGCAAAAAGTAAAAAATATTACTTTTTTTTCAAAATTGTCGCTATTTTTTGTTTATAGCGCAAAAAAGAAAAAACGCAGAGGTGATCAAATATCACCGAAAGAAAGCTCTATTTGTGGGGAAAAAAAAGGACGTAAATTTTGTTTGGGAGCCATGTCACACGACCGTGCAATTGTCAGTTAAATCGACGCAGTGCCGCAAAAAGTGCTCTGGTCTTTGGCCAGCCAAATGGTCCGGGGCTGAAGTGGTAATTAAAGTTGTGTTAGGTTCAATCCATTATGAATAAATCAGCTTTACTTTTGCACCATCCTTTTTGAATCATACTGTATATATACATATATCAGCCCTCAAATTTTCCACTCGCCTACTTACATTTTGCAAGTGGAATTTGAGGGCTGGCGAGGAAGAGCTGCCTGGTAGGGGGGGTTGGGGGCGAGCACCGCCAGCAGATGGGTTGAATGGGAATCCTTCTCCCAGCGATTGCGGAGGGGAAGAGAGAGGAGAGAGCCGGCTGGATGATCAGAGCGCGAGGAACATCACTAGCGGCTTTCATTTCAATTGCTGTGTTGCCCGCACTCGCTTTCACATAGAGCCACACCTCCTGATCCTGATGCCGCGTACACACGCCCGTTTTTCTCGTAGAGAAAAACGAAATTTTTCCCATTCGACGAGAAAAACGATAGTCTGTGGGTTTTCTGTCGTTTTTTTCGACGAGAAAAACGGCATTAAAAACGACGAGAAAAATTAGAACATGTTCTAATTTTTCTCGTCGTTTTTTTCGACATGTTTTCCGTGGCAGTGTTTCCCATAGGGAAACACTGCCGCGGAGCCCACAGACGGTCATTTTTCTCGACAAGAGAAAAAACGACGTGAAAAACGACCGTGTGTGGGAAACAAGCCGTTAACTCGTTTTTAATGACAATATTCACGGCGGTTTTTTAACCGCCGTGAATAATGATCGTGTGTACGCGGCATGAGACTTTGATAGACAGATCACCCGTTCAATCCCAGGACGTTCGACGTGTTTTAAAGTGCCTGGGGCCGGGGCTGTATGTGACGGCGAGCGGTGGGAATACAGCAATTAAAATTAAAGCTGCTCCAGCGGTGTTCCTCTGCGCTCTAATCATCCGGCCGGCAATCCTCTTCCTCTCCTCTGTTCCCCTTCACAGCAGGCTGCATGGTGGACAGGACACAGGTAGGCTGCATGGTGGACAGGACACAGGTAAGCTGCATGGTGGACAGGACACAGGTAAGCTGCATGGTGGACACAGGCAGGCTGCACAGTGAACACAGATAGGTTGCACAGTGGACACAGGTAGGCTGCCTGTGTCCACCATGCAGCCTATCTGTGTCCACCATGCAGCCTACCTGTGCAGGGGAACAGAGTACAGGAAGAGGATTGCCGGCTGGATGATTAGAGCGCAGAGGAAGGTGTTCTGTGTTTATACTTAGGATAATGTAGTAGTTGCTAAAGGAAGGGGAGTAGCCATGAGTTAGCCCTACCTCGTTATCTAGCCCATTGTGTGATGTTTTGGGTAAATATTTGGGTTATTGTGTATGTGGGGGACTGACATACTTATTAAACAGACAATAGCAGGAGACTCCAGTAGCAGACTGTTCGTCTCCTACATACAATAGTCTGAAGCAAAGCTCATACAACATTCCATCATTCTGATACAGTGGAATTAATGTATCATAGATTTCTTGAGGGATGTTGTTGATAAATATTACTGTCCCATCTTCAGTAATCCAAACCACAATCTCAGTGTCCATTAAGTAGTTGTCCATTATTTTCTTGGTCACCCTGTGTCCCTAGTAGACACTGGGGAGCTAAAACAAAGGTTTCCCAGTTCTTTCCAAAAGCCCCTGTCATGGCTAGGTCTGTCACAAGTATAACATGTTTATTTAAAAAAAAAAAAGCGTTACAATCACTTTAAGGCTGGGTTCACACTTATGCGAATTGGATGCGGGTTACAGGAGATTGTGACCATCTCTCAATGAAGCGGATTCACACACCTCCAGGGCGGCTGTGGAGCGACTTGCACAGGAGCCCTGTGCGTCTTTGGCTCTGTTTCAGGTCCGAATTCGAGCCTGATTCATCCCTGAAATGCAGAACAGGCACGCACCAGACCCCTGCTCTGAGCCGCATCTGCCTAAGGTGTGAACCCAGGCCTAAAACAGCAGTAACAGGTCCTTGAACTCTGCTCCTGTTTAACACATTAATATGCTCAGTCGATTATACTGGGACATTAAGGCTCCTTTCACACGGGGTGAATCAGCAGGGGATCAGCTCACAGATCCCCTGCTGATAGGAGCAGAGCGGGCAGATGACAGATTTGTGTCCACTCAGTTTCTGCAGAACAGACACGGACAGACCTCACTCTGCTCTATGGGCAGCCAGGAATAAATGGACTCTGCCCTCTGTTTACACCTGACTACCTTCGATCCGATCCACCTAGACAGAAGGGGATGGATCCCTTTTAATTTTTTTCACCCATTCAGACTCAGAGGTAGTCAGGTGTAAACAGACACGAGCCAGTTCACACCCACCTGTTCATAGAAATATCCCGTTGAACCCCTCTAGGGAAAGGGAGCCTTGACAGGGCATCTATGTGGGCGTCAACCTAAAACAGGGAGGTTAAGTGGTTCCATTAGGATTGTCCACAAAGACACAAGGTGACTGGGTGGAGCCTGAACTCTAGAAAAGGCTATGCAGGGGCACGTGCCACTACTCTGAGGAGATTGAGACCTCACAAGAGTTTTTTTTTTACCTTACCAGGGATTGGTTTTGCTTTATAGGCTAAGCCCTCAAGTTTAATTCTGGGGTCAGTTTAATGCCTGTCTTGCACTGATGGTGGAGATAGGCCTTGTAGATTATCTGTGTTTTGTTATGGATGCTCACGGTATAACTGTGACTGGCATCGTTATGTGGTACTTTATTGCTGTTACATTTGGAAAGAATCCATCATCTGGAAATGGAAAGAGTATGCCACAACATGGCCGTCCACCTAAACTGACAGGCCAGGCAAGGAGAGCATTAATCAGAGAAGCAGCCAAGAGGCCCATGGTAACTCTGGAGGAGCTGCAGAGATCCACAGCTCAGGTGGGAGAATCTGTCCACAGGACAACTATTAGTCGTGCACTCCACAAATCTGGCCTTTATGGAAGAGTGGCAAGAAGAAAGTCATTGTTGAAAGAAAGTCATAAGATGTTCTGTTTGCAGTTTGCAAGAAGCCATGTGGGGGACACAGCAAACATGTGGAAGAAGGTGCTCTGGTCAGATAAGACCAAAATTTTACTTTTTGGCCTGAAAGCAAAACGCTATGTGTGGCAGAAAACTAAGACTGCACATCACTCTGAACACACCATCCCCACCGTGAAACATGGTGGTGGCAGCATCATGTTGTGGGGATGCTTTTCTTAAGCAGGGACAGGGAAGCTGGACAGAGTTGATGGGAAGATGGATGGAGCCAAAAACAGGACAATCTTAGAAGACCTGTCAGAGTCTGCAAAAGACTTGAGACTGGGGTGGAGGTTCACATTCCAGCAGGACAATGACCCTAAACATACAGCCAGAGCTACAATGGAATGGTTTAGCTCAAAGCATATTCATGTGTTAGAATGGCCCAGTCAAAGTCCAGACCTAAATACAATTGAGACTCTGTGGCAAGACTTGAATATTGCTGTTCACAGACGCTCTCCATCCAATCTATTTTGCAAGGAAGAATGGGCAGAAATGTCCCTCTCTAGATGTGCAAAGCTGGTAGAGAAATCCCCAAAAAGACTTGCAGCTGTAATTGCAGTGAAAGGTGGTTCTACAAAGTATTGGCTCAGGGGGGCTGAATACAAATGCACACCACAGTTTTCAGATATTTATTTGTAAAAAAAATTGAAAACCATTTTTCATTTTTTTTCCACTTCACAATTATGTGCCACTTTGTGTTGGTCTATCACATAAAATCCCAATAAAATACATTTAAGTTTTTTGGCTGTAACATGACAAAATGTGGAAAATTTCAAGGGGTATGAATACTTTTTCAAGGCACTGTATGTGAGAAGTGTCAGAATTAGCTTGGGCGGCAAGTGGTTAATTTTGAGTATTTTAGCAGGATTTCTATGTAGACTTATTTGACATTTTTACAGAAATACACTTTATGCCCTTAGTATCTAATTTTACTGACTAGTCTACGGGCTCGCTTACATCAGAGGATAGGCATGGTAACCGGACCTGTTATTGGTCTCGCCATTCATCTGTTGAAATCATTTGTTGGGCAATAAGATGCTGCTGTCCATCAACTACGCGCCACAAATGCCTTCTGGCATCTTTGGGAGTATTGTTATGACGCCAGAACTGTCCAGAAGCGAACGCAGTCCAGTTATTGGACGCTGTATGTGTTCTAGAGGGCTCTGCCATAAGGCAGTGCCCTCCAGCTGCCTGCAGGAGATTGGCAGCACATGTTCAGGATTGGACCGCAGGGCAGTTTTCTGACATTAAATTATGTATTGAGTGGGAGAAGTCTAATGCCGCGTACACACGACCGTTTTTAATGTCATTGAAAAAAACAACGTTTTTCTCGACGTGATTCTTCTCAAGCCTGCCTTGCCTACACACTATCATGAAAAAAAATGCTAGAGCAAAGCGCGGTGACGTACGAAATGTACGACGGCACTATAAGTTCCATTCGGATGGCGCCACCCTTTGGGCTGCTTTTGCTGATCCTCGTGTTAGTAAAGTTTGGTGAGAGACGATTCGCGCTTTTCAGCTTCGTACTCTTCAGTCCGTTACAGCGTGACGAATGTGCTATCTCCATTATGAACGCTAGTTTTACCAGAAGGAGCGCTCCCGTCTCATCACTTCTGAGCATGCACGTTTTTTTCACGTCGTTAAAGGCTACACACGGCCATTTTTCATGACGTGAAAAACAACGAGAAAATTTAGAGCATGTTCCTCGTCATGAAAAACGGTCGTGTGTAGCATGAACTAAATGGTGTTTACAGGCAAAGAACGTATCCCCAAGGCAATCTTCTGTACTCGATTACCAGGGACAGACCTATTGTTTTGATGACTGTCCCTTGATATGTCCCTGATTTGGAAAACCAACCCAACTCAGAGTAAGCCCTGGTTCACACTGGTGCGTTTTGACATGCGATTTGGCATGTCAAATTGCATGTCAAAACGGCGATATTTCCCGCAAATTGCCGGCAATGACACTGTCCTAATCGGTGCGACGCAGCATCTGCGGCGCTGCACCGATTTCAAAAAGTAGTTTCTGTACTACTTTTTGCGATTTCGGCCGCGATTTACATTGACATCTGTGCAGAAACCCGCACAGATGTCTTTGTAATCGCGGCTGAAATCGGGACTGCCAGCGAGAGTGAAATCGTGCGAGTTCAGCTGAACTCGCACGGCTTCACTCCCGCAGCCCAGTGTGAACCTGGGCTTAAGGATATTTAAAGTGAACCTGTTCTTTGCACATGCAAGGCAAAGGAACTTTAACCTATCCCTCACCTGCACCACATACTTACATTCTCTTAGTTCCCTAGGACGGACTTAACTAAGGGGTGTTGAAAAGAATAGAACCCTATAAGCCCCCCCCACACACACACACACAGTCCAGTGCGTTGGTGTAAACTGGGCCCCAGATTCTGGCATTAGAGAACCCAAACAGTATACCAAACAGGCAATACTGTTCCTTTAAGCACTTGCTGACCAGCGCACACACATATACGTCAACAGAATGGCACGGACAGGCAAATGGGCGTACAGGTACGTCCGTTTACATTTGCCGCCGTGTGGTGGCGCGCGCGACCCTCCTGCGAGCTCTGTGACTGTGCCCATGGGACCCGCGGACTCTATGTTTGTCGGTGTCCCGTGATCATGTCACGGAGCAGGCAGAAGAACGGGGAGATGTCAGTGTAAACACAACATCTCCTCGTTCTTCCTAGTGACATGTCACTGATCGAATGTTCCCTCTCATCGGGAACAGCAATCAGTGATGTGTCACTCGTAGCCACGCCCCCTAACAGTTAGAATCACTCCCTAGGACACACTTAACCCCTTCCCTAGCCCCCTAGTGGTAAACCCCTTCTAGGCCCGGACTGGGATAAAAAATAGGTCTGGGCATTTTAGACTGAGCAGCCCGGGGTGGGGGGGGGGGGCGCGGCGGCGGTTAATGGTTAATGATGGGATGTGGAGTTCCAGCACCTTGTACCTCTGGACCCCTTTACATTGCACAGCACCCTGGACCCCTTTACATTACATAGCACCGCACCTCTGGACCCTTTTACATTACACAGCACCCTGCACCTCTGGGCCCTTTTACATTACACAGCACTCTGGACCCCTTTACATTACACAGCACCGTGCACCTCTGGACCCCTTTACATTACACAGCACCCTGCACCTCTGGACCCCTTTACATTACACAGCACCCTGCACCTCTGGACCCCTTTACATTACACAGCCCCCCACAGTTTGTTACACAGACACCCCCTAACAGTTCTGGACCCCCTGCATGTTACACAGACCTCCCTACAGTACAGACCCCCTCCCTACAGTGCAGACCCCTCCCTACAGTACAGCCCCCCTCTACAATACAGACCCCTCCCTACAGTACAGACCCCCTCCCTACAATAAAGACCCCCCTACATTACAGTCCCCCCTCTACAATACAGACCCCCCTACAATACAGAACCCCCCCATACATTACAGACCCCCCTACATTTCAGACCCCCCTAAAATACAGAAACCCCTACATTTCAGACCCCCCTACAATACAGAACCCCCTACAATACAGAACCCCCCTACATTTCAGGCCCCCCTACAATACAGAACCCCCTACATTTCAGACCCCCCTACAATACAGAACCCCCCTACATTTCAGACCCCCCCTACAATACAGAACCACCCTACATTACAAACCCCCCTACAATACAGAACCCCCCACAATACAGACCCCCCCTACATTACAGACCCCCCTACAATACAGAACCCCCCTACATTACAGAACCCCCTACAATACAGACCCCCCCTACAATACAGACCCCCTACAATACAGAACTCCCCCTACATTTCAGACACCCCCTACAATACAGAACCCCCCTACATTACAGACCATCCCTACAATACAGAACCCCCTACATTACAGACCCCCCTACAATACAGAACCCCCCTACATTACAGAACAACCCTACAATACAGAACAACCCTACAATACAGAACCCAACTACAATACAGAACCCCCCCTACATTTCAGACCCCCCCTAAAATACAGCACCCCCCTACAAAACAGAAACCCCCCTACAATACAGAACCCCCCCTACAATACAGCGGGCCGTCGCGGCCCACCGGGCATATGCCCAGTATGCCCTATGGCCAGTCCGGGCCTGACCCCTTCACTGCCAGTCCACACAGACGATCGGAATTTGCTATCATTTTTTTTCCCATCGGATAAATTTAAAACATGTTCTATTTTTTTATACCGATGGAAAAAAAAACGATGGGGCCCATCCACGATCGGTTTGTCCGATGAGAAAAGTCCATCGGACTGTTTTCATCTGTAAAACCGATCGTGTGTACAGGGCTTTACTCTACTAATAGGTGAAATTTGAACAACCTACGTAAGTTGACCTTCATGACAGGCCATTTTTTGCGACACAGCACTGAGTTACTTTAACTGACAATTGCGCGGACGTGTGACACTGTACCCAAATACAATGTCTATTTATGTCTATTTTTTCCCACAAATAGAGTTTTCTTTTGGTGGTATTTGATCACCTCTGCGGTTTTTATTTCTTGCGCTATAAACAAAAAAACCCTGAGAATTTTGAAAAAAAAAAAATATTTTTTTTTTACTTTCTGCTATAAAACATATTCAATAAAAAAATGTAAAAAGTATAAAAATCGAATTTCTTCATAAATTTAGGCCAATACGTATTCTACATATTTGTGGTTAAAAAAATCTCAATATGCATAATAAGCTCATCGACTTGCGATATTGCGGCTGACATTCTTACACTAATTGGCGCTTTTTTGGGAACTACTGACACTAATACAGTGATCAGTGTGTTTGTTTTTACTGTGGGGGAGGTGCTTGTACAAGGGGAAGACATGAATCCATGTCCCTGCTTTGCAGAGACACAAGATCCATGTCTTACCTTCTGACAGAACGGCAATCTGCCTTGTGTACATACTGTAGGCAGACTGCCGTTCTGCCTGTGTACCGAATGATCAACGGGAGTCCGCGATACCCGCCCATCGGCTTGGCATCGAGCCACTGGCGGCACGCACTCGCACCTGCTACCCGGAAGTGCAGGATCACGTATATATACATGATCATGCACACAGGCACTGTAAAACTACCATAGCGTGGTCGCTAAGTGGTTAATAAAAAGGTTGTAACTACTTTTGCAATACGTTTGGTACAGCGTGTGGTGTGTGGGTGTATATATAAATATGAATGTGTATATATATATATATGTGTAGCGGGTAGGTACTTTTCAGTATGTTGATTCGGGTGGAGACATCAGTGATGTCCAGTTCCCGGCGGCCCAGCAGGTGGCGCTGTGACTTTGGGCCGGGGTTTAACCATCGCTGGAGTGCCGTACCCTTTTTGGTCTCTCGCAGCGGTTGTACGGCGGGGCGAGGAACCCGTTGTGCTAGCTGGGAGAGGCTATAAAGGGGGCGGACATCTTCGCCATGAGGTCCAAATCCCAGACACCTTTAGCCTGAGGGCTGCTGTTCAGTGGTTGGTGTCCAGGCGGCCTAGGCCTGGACACGTGGAGTTCGGGAGTCACCCCAGACACCCTCAGTCTGGGGTGAGGTGCATCGTTCAGGCCTGGAGCCCAGCTTCTTCCACTGGGATCCGCCCGGGAGGAACCATCCTAAGGCACCCACAGGATCGGGTGTCTGAATCCAGGCGTAAGGGACCGCGCAGGTGATCTTCCTGTAGATCTGGTGCAGCAGATTGCCAGTGCCGGGACAGGGCCTCCGGAGACCATCGGGATGGATGTCCTCGCCATATTCACACGGAAGGTGGTCCTGTTCTGAGGTCGGTGGCAGAGACCATTACTCTAAGGTCGTGACAGAGACCGTTACTTAGGCCCGTGACAGGGGCTCCAAACAGTTCACCCGGTAGGTGGCAGCTACCAACTTCACGGTCAGTGGCAGAGACCGTGCGCCAGGCCTATCCACACTAGAAAGGGATAGGAGAGTTCATTGTGCCTGGGCCTACTCGTATCCACACCCCTGTCTGTCTGTTATGGAAGTTCAACTGATTACCGGTATGTTCTTTCTGGCATTGAAGAAATAAAGGAGTGTTGAACTTTTAATGGTGTGGGGCTCTATTACTGGCAGATACACCTCCACGGAAGAAGCGGAGGCTCCATATGCAGGATGCAGACCCGAAGGTAATTTGAAAAAGACTTTGCTCAAACCTCACATACACAGAGGGTGAGAGCTTGGCGTAGTGTCCTGCACTCTCTCCTTCAGAGTACCCCTAGACAACAGCCACAAACAACCGATACAAGAGAGAGAGAGAGAGAGAGAGAGTGAGGCCGCTACACGTGGGGGCTCGCGTCTGGGATGTGTTTGTGTTACTATGGAGCTGAAGTTGTGGAATTTGAATGTGTCTGCCCGGAAGAGTTACGAGTAGGTCGACCATGTTGGTCAAGAGGCACACCCTCCATGCTCGGTTCGTGGGCGTGACCTGGGCCGAGAGAGGAAAGCCCGCGAACTGGGGCGAAGAAGGGGAGGAGTCCAGTCGTGTGAAGGACTACACGTGGGGACTTTGGCGCCAACCTTGCAGTGCGCAATGGATCAGCAGAGAGTCGCCATATTCGGAAATACATTGTGGATTCCATTTCATCCTTCTACCACGAGTTTGACTACTACTGCTGCTCCGATAACAGATACGGGGATCCGGCTAAAGCCCCGGGGACGATTCGCCCTGTACTCATGCATGGATGTTGAGGCCCTGGGTTTGATTTGTCCCGGCTGTTCAGGACTGGTGTGTCAGCTGAAGCCGTTCGGGCGCTGCGAGGCCTGCGGGGAGTTCTTATTTGAGGTGGAGCCACCTGTCGAGAAGCCAAAAACCATCCACCTCAACCGCACTACAGACACCACCACTCAGGAAGGAGGAATCACTGCTTTGACAGCCGTCCCTGTGCGCACTGCAGCGACCGCGGGGGAGGTCGTGATTAGAGAGACACGGGAGAAATCCGAGGATGCTGACTCGGTCACCACTGCTTCCCAGCATCCACCGTCGAAGAGGAAGACCGGCATGGTAGCCCCGTCCAGCGGTCGCGGTGGATCATCCTGTCCGCCTACGCCCAGCCCGGATGGATCTGCTAGGAAGAGTCCCGGACATCCCTCCTCAAGTATGGGCCGAGGTAAGCCAGGCAAAGGGACTTGGTGTTCTGGCGGAGGTGTCGGGGAGTCACGGCCCTGTGTGTTCACGGGAGGTAGCGATTCAGTCTCTACTACAGGCTACCTGCCCGCGGAGGAGTGTGACACCTCCGACCTAGAGTCGCTCTCCGATTTGGGAGACGACGTCGTCATAGACAGGCCCGGAATGGCCATAGGGCAAGTGGCCCGTGATGGCCCGAAACGGCCCGCGGCGGCCCGAGGGCCGCCGGACGTCATGTCATGTTTCCCCATCATCTCCAATGTCTCTGGAGGCAGCCGGTATTGGTGGGGAGACGTGACATGATGTCCGGCGGCCCGCAGGCCGCCGGACGTCATGTCACGTCTCCCCATCATCTCCAATGTCTCTGGAGGCAGCCGGAGTTGGTGGGCAGAGCTGGGAATGTGGCTGCCCCCTCCACTCCTCCCACAGACTCCCCTTATGCCACCGCACCCTGCCTAATGCCACCGCACCCTACCTAATGCCACCGCAACCTGTCCTATGCCACGCAACCTGCCCTATGCCACCGCACCCTGCCCTATGCCACCGCAACCTGCCTTATGCCACCGCAACCTGCCCTATACCACCCCAGCCTGCCCTATACCACCGCAACCTGCCCTATGCCACTGCAACCTGCCCTATGCCATCGCAACCTGCCCTATACCACCCCAGCCTGCCCTATGCCACCGCAAACTGCTCTATACCACCCCAACCTGCCCTATGCCACCGCAACCTGCTCTATGCCACTACACCCTGCCCTATATCACCCCAACCTGCCCTATGCCACCCAGCCTGCCATATACCACCGGAAAACTGCCCTATACCACCCAAACCTGCTCTATAGCACCCCAGCCTGCCCTATACAACCCCAACCTGCCCTATGCCACCCCAGCCTGCCCTTTATCACCCCAACCTGCACTATATCGCCCCAGCCGGCCCAATACCACCCTATACTTTATTTACAGGGGTCATTTGGGGTGCGCCTCGTGACCGTGCGCTGCCTGCAGGGCGCTGGGCAGGATAGACAGGAGGGGGGTGACACCATGTTTTGCAGCACCAGGTGACACCAACTCTAGTGATGCCACTGCCCCAGTGCACTCTCAGCTGCGAGTCGGAGCCACACTCGAGTGACAGTGACTCCCGTCGGCACATCAGGGGGCCAGGACCCGCAACGATCCCCTTCTCTCTGGCAAGGTGGCCACGGCACTGATGATCTGATCAGTCTCGGGTCGGCTGTCTCACACAGCCGAGCAGAGTGAAGCCGCCTCCCCCTCCTCCTTTATGTCCAAACAGGGGGAGGGGACCCAACATGCAGTTCCACGCTGATCTGAGGTACAGTAAGGGTCTGAAGGGGGGGGTCTGAAATGTAGGGGGGGTTCTGTATTGTAGGGGTGGTCTGAAATGTAGGGGGGGTTCTGTATTGTAGGGGGGTCTGTAATGTAGGGGGGTTTTGTATTGTAGGGGGGGTCTGAAGTGTAGGGGGGTTCTGTATTGTAGGGGTGTGTTCTGTATTGTAGGGGGGTCTGTAATGTAGGGGGGTTCTGTATTGTAGGGGGGGTCTGAAATGTAGGGGGGTTCTGTAATGTAGGGGGGTCTGAAATGTAGGGGGGTTCTGTAATGTAGGGGGGTCTGTAATGTAGGGGTGTTTTGTATTGTAGGGGGGTTCTGTATTGTAGGGGGGGTCTGAAATGTAAGGGGGTTCTGTATTGTAGGGGGGTTTGAAATGTAGGTGGGTTCTGTATTGTAAGGGGGTCTGTAATGTACGGGGGGTCTGTATTGTAGGGGGGTCTGTAATGTAGGGGGCTTCTGTATTGTAGGGGGGTCTGTAATATAGGGGGGTTCTGTATTGTAGGGGGGTCTGTATTGTAGAGGGGGGTCTGTAATGTAGGGGGGGTCTGTATTGTAGGGGGGTCTGTAATGTAGGGGGGGTCTGTACTGTAGGGAGGGGGTCTGTAATGTAGGGGGGTCTGTAATGTAGGGGGGTCTGTAATGTAGAGGGGGGCTGTAATGTAGGAGGGTCTGTACTAGGGCCGAAACAACTAATCGATTAATCGACAACTAATCGATTATGAAATTAATCGATTACTATTTTCATAATCGATTAATCGGCCAGTAACATAATGGGGTTAAAAAAACTAAAATTAGCCCTTTATAGTACATAAAGAGCAAATCGCTACTGTAAATATTACTTTCACTGTCCCACAGTAAAAAAAATGAACCCCTTACAGTAGCGATTTGCTCTTTTTTGTACTAATTTTAGTTTTTTTTTTTAACCCCATTATGTTACTAAACATCTAAACAGGCCCGGGTCACTCCTCTGTGTTTTTTGGTGCTTTTTGCAGAAACACACTACAGTTCATTTACATGGTTTACTATGGGATACGTTCACATCCATGATTTTTTTTCAGCTGCTGCGTATTTGGAAAGGGCAAGGACTTTTTTTTAACGCAAAGCGGTGCTATTTTGTTTTTTTTGGTTCAATATAGTTCAATGGAGGTGCAGAAAACCATGTAATAATGCGTTTTTTTGCGGCAATTTTTGCTTTTTAATCTGCCCAATAACAAAAATTACCTTTTTTTTTTTTAAGGTTATTAACCGATTAATCGATTAATCGAAACAATAATCGGCCAACTAATCGATTATGAAAATAATCGTTAGTTGCAGCCCTAGTCTGTACTGTAGGGAGGGGGTCTGTACTGTAGGGAGGTCTGTGTAACATGCAGGGGGTCCAGAACTGTTAGGGGGTGTCTGTGTAACAAACTGTGGGGGCTGTGTAATGTAAAGGGGTCCAGAGGTGCGGTGCTAGGGAGGGGGTCTGCACTGTAGGGAGGGGGTCTGCACTGTAGGGAGGGGGCCTGTACTGTAGGGAGGTCTGTGTAACATGCAGGGGGTCCAGAACTGTTAGGGGGTGTCTGTGTAACAAACTGTGGGGGGCTGTGTAATGTAAAGGGGTCCAGAGGTGCGGTGCTATGTAATGTAAAGGAGTTCAGAGGTGCAGGGTGCTGTGTAATGTAAAAGGGTCCAGAGGTGCAGGGTGCTGTGTAATGTAAAGGGGTCCAGAGGTGCAGGGTGCTGTGTAATGTTAAGGGGTCCAGAGGTACAAGGTGCTGGAACCCCACATCCCATTATTAACCGCCGCTGCGCCCCCCCCTCCCCCCGGGGCTGCTCAGTCTAAAATGCCCGGGCCTATTTTTTGTCCCAGTCCGGGCCTGGTCATAGACAAACTTTTTGTTCAAAAGGGTTGGGACAAGATGCCTCTCTCCTCGTCCTGCCGAGTCAGGGATCCACCGATGTCAACGGGGGATAGTACACCCCGGGTGGAGGCACCAGCGCCTGAGGAGGGATCCTGTCCCCAGTCTGCCCTTCCACCCCCGGTGCCACCTGCATCTAGTACCGGGGGAAAGAGACTGTTATTGCGGGCACCTATGCCCAGGATGGAGGTGATCAAGGTACCTCGCGTGTTCCCCCAAAGCATTTCAACGCTTCAAGGACTGTAAGGCAGAATGGATGTTGGGTCGGCACATCCACGCGGATAAGGTGCTGATTCGACGGAAAGAAGGGGAGGATGTCGAATACCATTTAGAGACAATGGACGAGTATTTGAAGCCTCTTGTCCTGCCGCATCCAAGGTTCTATCTATAGGAGGAAAAAGACTCCGTTCTTGCTTAGTCTACTGCTGCTGAACTTTCCGGGGTTGTTGTTCTGTTACCCGGAAACCCAGTGACTGTACCTGAGTTTAACGGGTGTTTGTGCTCTTTGGAGGAATTGGAGGACTGTTGCCGTTGTTTGTTCTTCAGTTTTTTCTTTTCACAGAGTGATCGTGGACTTTGGGGTAGTTAGGGCTGCAGAAGAAGATGGAGGAAAGCCTTCAACAGGTGCAGTTACCGCGTCACTGTCACCAGTTGGCAGTGTTGCGCATCAATATTCACTTTTCACACACACACTTATAGAAGGAAAGGATTTCTTTACGGAGAAGTTTTTTTGTTCTTACACGAACATATGTGTCAGGGTTGTGTGTGTTAACGTTTCTTTTCCCCTCTGCAGGAGAACGTCCCATCAAGACCGCTGAGACTGGGGCGGGTCTTAGTTAGGATGGGTGGGGAAAATGTTAATGTGATATGTGATAATGTTTTGTTGTTAGGTGTTGTTTGTTTCCCTTCCCTCCCCTTTCATGTTAGGCTCAGGCACAACGGTTTAGTAAGGCCCCTTTCACACTGAGGCGTTGAAAAAACGCAAAAAAATTATAGGATTTTGTACCTCTATTTTACCGTGATTTTACCGCGTTTTTACCGCGATCGCGGTAAAAATAGCGCTAACGCGTATGCGTTTTTACCGCGATTTTACCGCGTTCGCGCTAATTTTAGCGCGAACGCGGTAAAATCGCGGTAAAAACGCATAGGCGTTAGCGCTATTTTTTAACATAACGCTTATGCCTATGCGTTTTTACCGCGAATCCCATTCATTTCAATGGGGATAGGCGTTTTTACAGCGCTATTTTATGCGCCCTAAAGTTGCTCTAAAAAAGCTGTTTGCAGGATTTTTTTCAACGCCCAGCCAGCAAAACGCCTCAATGTGAAAGCCCTCAGAGATTTCACATTGAGAATGCTGGGGCAGGATTATTTCAGGCGTTATTACAGCGCTATTTTTACCGTGAAAACGCGGTAAAAACGCCTCAGTGTGAAAGGGGCCTTAGTTTTTTTTAAAAAAACAACTTTTTAAATTTTTGAGATTTATAGTTGGTTTCTGGATTGGGCTATGTCAGTTTTTTTTTTTTGGGCATAGTTTGCGCCAGACACTGGGGACCAGTGTCAAACAACCGGGGGGAGAGTGTAGCGGGTAGGTACTTTTCAGTTGATTCGGGTGGAGACATCAGTGATGTCCAGTTCCCTGCGGCCCAGCAGGTGGCGCTGTCACTTTGGGCCGGGGTTGAACCATCGCTGGAGTGCCGTACCCTTTTTGGTCTCTCGCAGCGGTTGTACGGCGGGACAGGGAACCCGCTGTGCTAGCTGGGAGAGGCTATAAAGGGGGCGGACATCTTTGCCACAAGGTCCGAGTCTCAGGCACCTTTAGCCTGAGGGCTGCTGTCCAGCGGTCGGTGTCCAGGCGGCCTAGGTCTGGACACGTGGAGTTCGGGATTCACCCCAGACACCCTCAGTCTGGGGTGAGGTGCATCGTTCAGGCCTGGGGCCTAGCTTCTTCCACTGGGATCCGCCCGGGAGGAATCGTCCTAAGACACCCACAGGATCAGGTGTCTGAATCCAGGCGTAAGGGACCGCGCAGGTGACCTTCCCGTAGATCTGGTGCAGCAGATTGCCAGTGCTGGGACAGGGCCTCCAGAGACCGTCGGGATGGATGTCTTTGCCAAACAGGGGCCATATTCACACGGAAGGTGGTCCATGTTCTGAGGTCGGTGGCAGAGACCGTTACTCTAAGGTCGTGACAGAGACCGTTACTTAGGCCCGTGACAGGGGCTCCAAACAGTTCACCCAGTAGGTGGCAGCTACCAACTTCACGGTCAGTGGCAGAGACCGTGCACCAGGCCTATCCGCACAAGAAAGGGATAGGAGAGTTCATTGTGCCTGGGCCTACTCGTACCCACACCCCTGTCTGTCTGTTATGGAAGTTCAACTGATTATGTTCATTCTGGCATTGAAGAAATAAAGGAGTGTTGAACTTTTAATGGTGTGGGGCTCTATTACTGGCAGATACACCTCCACGGAAGAAGCCGAGGCTCCATATGCAGGATGCAGACCCGAAGGTAATTTAAAAAAAGACTTTGCTCAAACCTCACATACACGGAGGGTGAGAGCTGGGCGTAGTGTCTTGCACTCTCTCCTCCAGAGTACCCCTAGACAACAGCCACAAACAACCGATACAAGAGAGAGAGAGAGAGAGAGAGAGAGAGAGAGTGAGGCCGCTACATATATATAAACTATCAATTTTTCACCAGCCAAATAAATCTTGAAGCTCTGTAAGTCAGAGCTTATCCTATTGTCGCCTCTGATTTTATAAACAGCAGGAAAGGTGGACAGACAGGAGACAGGCCTGCCTTAGAAATTGAACAAATTGTTGGTTACTGGTCCCCAAGTGCTGTAAATCGCACAACGTAAGACGCTACCAGCTTTATAAGCAGTGAAGAGACAGAGACGTCAAGTACTTCCTGCCATCACATTGCAGCATTCGGCCCATGGGATTCCTCCGAACAATTCCTAGGATTCTGTATTTATGAGGGAGATTCATGAACTTTGGCCCTCTAAAGGCGTTTGGAGAGGTTCTGTTTCTCATTAGTAGTGGGAACAGCAAACAGCCGCTTCCCATAGGATACAGAAAGCAATTTTGAAGTGAGAAGTTGATTGACTCAGTTGCCTACTTTAAAGCTCATTAAATACCTCACAACTTTCTGAGATTGGAAAGGACACCTAGGGCAAATATATTTAGGTAAAAGAGAACCCTTCACTTGTGGTCGTGCAGGCCTTAAAGAATTCATGAGCACAATACATGCATTTATGTATTTACAGGTCCCTGTATGGGTCAACATCAGCAGAACTAGGTTCCAAACATAGAAACAACTTGAATAGATAAAAGCTGGGAATACACGGTTACTTTCTGGATGAACGAAAAAAAAACAAGAAAAAAAAATGCCTCCATCCACACAAACGAGGTAAATGGAGAAATCCCCCCAGGTGGGACATTGTATTCTGGCAGCGGGACCTGTAGCAGCTGATTGCCATAGGTTTTTCTGCATATCCCTTCAACAGAATTTGATCAAAAAAATTGAATTATGTTGAGTGGGGACAGCTGCACACTGATCGGAACTTGGCCGGTCCCTGCTGAACGATCAGTGCATGGCCAGCTTAAAGCGTTTGTAAAGGAAAAATGTAAAAAAAAATAACAGACATGTCATACTTACCTGCTCTGAGTAATAGTTTTGAACAAAGCAGCCCTAATCCTCCTTTTCTTGGGTCCCCTGCAGGCATCCTGGGCCCCTCCTTCTTTGCAGAGGGTCCCCATAACAAGCTGCGCGCTCGCTCTCGAGCTGGCTCTCTGTGTCCATAAGACACAGAGATCGCAGCTCAGCCCCCCTCCTGCCTCACTGGCTGTGATGGACAGCAATGGCTCCTACTGCTGCATCTCAGCCAATGAGAAGGGAGAGACCTGGGAAAGCCTCGACTCTCGTACACATCGCTGGATTGAGATTGGGCTCAGGTAAGTATTAGGGGGGGGGGGGCTGAGGGAGGAGCTGAACACTGGAGTTGTTTACATCAAGGTAAAAATCCTTCAGCATTTACAACCACTTTTTTTTTTTTTTAACAAAGGAGCCTTTACAACCTTTTTATTGCTATGCTTTACATATATGTTCCTTTATATTAGCATTTGTAAAAAAAAAATAAACACTAATTTAAAGAGGTAACCTCTTCCTGGAAATAACCTATATATCAACATGTACTAAATAAATCTAGTGCAGCGCTCCAAAAAAATTTAAGAAAAAGTGCTAGATAGCTTATGTGACAAATACAGCAATAGTGTTTAAAGCGGAGCTCCGCCGGAAAAAAAAATATTAAAAGCCAGCAGCTACAGCTACTGCAGCTGCTGGCTTTTAATATTTGGACACTTACCTGTCCTGGAGTCCAGCGACGTCCGCAGCAGAGGACGAGCGACCGCTCGTCACTCTGCTGCTCCCTCCGCCATCCTCGCTGAGGGAACCAGGAAGTGAAGCCCTGCGGCTTCATGCCCGGTTCCCTACGGCGCATGCGCGAGTCGCGCTGCGCCGCTCTGATTGGTGTTCCTGTGTTCTGGGAGCCGAGTGTCTCCCAGAACACTACGGGAAGTCTGGGGGAAGTGACGTCACTCCCGCAGATTCCCGGAGACAGGACTCCCGGATGTGGGTGAAAATACCTGTCTTAGACAGGTATCTTCACCCCCCTCCCCCCTGAAAGGTGTCAATTGTGACACCGGAGGGGGGGGAGGAATCAGAGTAGCAAAAGTAAAAAATTAGGGTGGAGCTCCACTTTAACCTAAAATACAGTATCTCACAAAAGTGAGTACACCCCTCATATTTTTGTAAATATTTTATTATATCTTTTCATGTGACAACACTGAAGAAATTACACTTTGCTACAATGTAAAGTAGTGAGTGTACAGCTTGTATAACAGTGTAAATTTGCTGTCTCCTCAAAATAACTCAACACACAGCCATTAATGTCTAAACTGCTGGCAACAAAAGTGAGTACAACCCTAAGTGAAAATGTCCAATTTGGGCCCAATTAGCCATTTTCCCTCCCTGCTGTCATGTGACTTGTTAGTGTTACAAGGTCTCAGGTGTGAATGGAGAGCAGGTGTGTTAAATTTGGTGTTATCGCTCTCACTCTCTCATACTGGTCACTGGAAGTTCAACATGGCACCTCATGGCAAAGAACTCTCTGAGGATATGTTTTCCCAAGTTTTTCTGCAGAGCCCTGCCCCTGCTGGAGAAACAATTAAAAATAGACCAGCTTGTGAGAGAGAGAGAGAGAGAGCTCCAGCATGGGAACAGAGAGGAAGGAGTGCTGCATCATGTGAAGCTACGCATTCAGGGTACAGGAAGATGGATATGGACTCTTATGAAAGGACTTTTCTTATCTGGAAGAATGAACTAGAGCTGTGTATGGAAGGGTCAGCCACATTAACATTGTAATTTGTAAGAAGTTCAAGTAAAAGTTCTTAAAGTTACCAAATGCCTGGTCTGAAGTTCCTACAAAGGGGTGCATTAAAAATGGGGATGAAGAGGGGAAGAGAGATGGCCACCATGAAGTGTAAATTGTGAAGGGGAGTTGGCGGGAGAGGCAGCCATATTGCTATTGTCATGAGAAACCAGTTTAGTGGTGTGGCATGTTATAGCAGCCAGCTAGTGGTAAGTAGTGCCTTGGCATGAGAGATGGTAACCCTGGTAGTGAAAGGGTTGGTGAGCTTGACCCACTACCTAGCGATTGGTACCCAACATATTTGGGACCGGACCCACGGAATGGGGAACCTATGGACCTGCCTGGAAGGTACGGGAAGAGAGAGAGGAAGTAAGTGGATCAATGTAAAATTTTCAAGCTCATTAGATACAGAGAACTCTGGGAGTGAGGTGGCAATCATGGCTGTGCTGGTGGAGTGGCACACAGCCTCCACAGTGTCCCTTCAGAAATGCTGCATTTTGTATGGAAGAAGAAGGTGTGCGGTTACACGGGAGCTTTCAGTGTATCATGTGGAACTGTGCAAGACTCGCTTCTAAGTTGGGGTGCCACTTTTATGCTGATTTTTGCATGATTGTGGCCCGCATGCCTCTGTTAATGGGCATTAGTGAGTGCATTCACGAGGGTCCCCACATTGGGTGATAAGTCCCGGATACCTACCTAGCATATCTACTCGCAGCCCTGATTCATGCAATTAATGTCTTTTCGATCTACTGGGCATGTGCAGTAACTCAAAGTTGGTGCTATGGTCCCAGTTTATGGCCCGGAACACAGTACCGGTGGGACAGAAGGACCATAATTCAGAATTCTCCCAGCACATAGAGGACAGTTGGCATCTAACCTATTTTGGTGACAACTGTAACATTTTTGACTTCCCATCACCTTCTACCCAAAAGTCACCAGGACAAAGGTGAGTTCTTCCCAGCAGGGACACAGAAAGCAATAAAAATCGAACTAATTCTAACTGTTTGATAGTCTTTTTAAAACTTAAAAAAAAAAAGTTTTGTCTTCAGATACACTTTATAAAAATAAAATCAGACTCCAGGCTACCCTCACAGCACACCAGCAAGGTCCTAAATCTAGAAGTCTCTATTTCACAAACCAGCTTTTGGCTTATCATACACAAACATTAAATGTGGATAACGTGTAGCACTACCCTGGTAGGAGCTGCTGGTTAGTTTTGGGTTTTGCACGTTACCTCTTCAGCTTCGTTGTCCGGGTAGGAAAGTCTGTATTACATGCACTGTCCACACAGATGTAAAACCTTCAACAGTCAGGCTTTATTTTCTTATGCAGTAAACTTCAAGAGAAAGTAGGAGGTAGAGAAGAGCAGGGGAAGGTTCAGGCACTTGCCACAAAAATGCATCAATATCAGCTCAGAGTCATTCACCACTCTCAATGTTAGAGTGGATATTGGTCACCTGGATAGTCCCCTCTCACATGGCCTAGCAGCCGGGATGACACACGAATCAGCAACGGGGCAGTCTCTGCCACAGACTGCCCTAGGTGAAATGGGTCTCTGCCACAGACCTTTTAAAGTGAACAAAGTCTCTGCCACAGACCTTTTAAAGTTGAGCAAATGGATAGTCCAGGAATCTTCTGCCACAGGATTTCAAAGTCCCAAACTTCCAGCCGTGCAGTGAAAGAGCCTTTAAGCCAATCCGGCGAACTGTAGGGCTTGTAGTATAGTGGATCCCTCCTTGATAAAGTTACCAGGCCTCACCCAAGACAGCAACACTTTGCCGGTCTCCTCCAGGGCAGGTTCTCCCCCGGTCTCCTTCATTATGACAGCTTCCTCCCCATTTGGACGGACAGCATGGGATCCCCTCTCCGAATGTAGGCCCCAGCCAGACTAGCTGGGCCTACTAGATAGCGATGCAGCCTCGAGCCAACGTGGACCTGAGACCAGAATAACACACACACACACACCTCGTGCCCGGAGGGCCACGAGGCGAAGACGAACCCCGATCATTGGCATCTGCCCCTTAAGTATCCCCTCCCAGCAGGCACAGCAGGTCGAACACTCCCCCCGTACCACTGCCGAGAAGGGCCACTCAATGCACCATAGTTTGCCCGTGTTCCAACAGGTGCCTGAGGTGGTAACGCCACTTACAGGCAATAAGGGAAACTACCATCGGGCGAACCACAGCTAGAACAGAAGCAAATCTCAATATAATTCAACAGTCTGAGCCCAACTACTGGCTCAGACATCCCTCTAAATTTTAAATAGCATCCCAACCTTTTGGGGAGGGCGCTACAAACGTTTTTACCAAACACTGCACCCAAATTAAAAGCTGGGCATAGGTAAATGGTCGCAATTTTTATAACTTGCTATCCTTTAGACTCTGGAAGATATGTGGGCCCAAGCGGAAGATTGGATTTTGGAATCTCTGCTAAAGAATCAGCAAAAGGTCCACCTCCATGGAACAGAAATAGAAGCATTATTAAGCCCCAGTAAATCCTGGGAGAAGACGTAGTGCGTTAATAAAGCTCTAATCCCCATCAGCTGGAAATAGCCTGGTTGTCCCTGATCCCAGTGGACCCCCCCACCCTGCTCACATACACAGATGTTTAATAACCTGCCTTTAATTTATGGTGCACAGGAGGTCCTGCAAAGACCAAGAGGATTACCTGAGTGTCACAAGTATATTGTGACCAGAAACAAAGCCTTTTGCTGGAGAAAGTAATGTAGCTTTACAAAATGTTGCTATTTATTAAGGATTCATGCGTTCTGTTCTTGCCTATCTATTGTGTTAATTTTCCTAAAATGGCTATATCTGGCTGAAGCAAAACATTCCTTAAAGTGGACCTTTCAAAACCTTGAGAAGCCATGATTGTGAAATTCCTGACATGTTACAATGTACAGCAACAGTGCCATATAAAAAAGGCTCCATCATTTATCATTGAAAAGCAGCTCTTGAGCTCCAGTGCAGTGACTTTAAGGGCTACATTGATGCTACTTACTTGCTCTGTGAAATATATTTGCATAGAGCAGCCCCGAACCTCCTCTTCACGTGTCCCCCACTGGCGCTCCTGGCCCCTCCTCTCTGTCCAGTGCCCCTATGGGAAGCCGCTTTCCATGGGGGCACTTGGGTGGGCTAAAGTAGTTCTTCTTTAACGCAATGCAAGTCAACACGCAAAAAAGAAAGGAAATAAACCCATGTGCATTAACATAAATCACCAGGATGCCAAGGTATGTACGGGCCCAAAGTGCTGTGAATGGAATGATCTTCAGGCAATAAGCTTTGCAACAAGTTTGTAGGAGGGGTGCAGAGTGGTGTGGCAATAATAATTCACACAGTCAGGTGCAGTGAAGAACTTGTATTGAAAGAGTACAGCAACAGTTCATAACAAATCTGGTGGAAAGGCCGCCCAACCGGGTGCACTCACGGTTTCCAGTAATGTGAAGAAAGCAGGTATCAGCCGGACTGACAGTGTCTGTTGAGAGAGCAGAATGTGGCCTGGCCATCTTGGACCCAAACTGGATCCAAAAGGAGATGCATCCCTTTGCTTTTATTCCGCATCAGGAGCCTTTCCCTTACCACTAGTACTGCCCCTAACAGGCGGGGTACCCATCCCTACTCTACCACCTCGCAAAAAGCACATCCAACCTTCCTTAAAAAGACTCTACCTGACCCAAGATTTCTGTCAGAGTCACATGGGGCAGCAGCATCCAATTGGATGCTTCCTCAGTGACTTGGGAAACCCTAGAGGAAACTCTGTTCCTCTTGACTTTCTCTCCAACAGCAGTGCCGCTAAAGAAAAGTGCCAGATGCAGTGTAGAAAGTAGACTGCACCTGCCTACAAGTTCACATAATATTTGTTTGTTAAAGAAACTGTATACAGTGAGCCATGATGCCAAACATACTGGATAATACAGTCGATTTTGGGTCTACGTATACTTTACCCCCAAAGCATTATATTTTCCCCTAAAGTCTGCAGGTAGCCCATTACATGAAACAATCAGCAGATATGTAAGGTAGATGGCTCTCCATGGCTCACTACAACCCATAAGATTTGGGTTTCCATATACTGTAATGCTGGTTTCCATTTTTTCCAAAGCCAATACTTGTACAGCTTATTATATATCTTCCACCATCGTAGTTTCCATTTTGCTACAATTATGCCAGTTCTTCAGCAATTTGGCCTCCATAGATGTTAAAATGACCATTTGATTACTGTTCCTTTACACATATGAAAGTCATTGTCTTAAAACCCCCTGATTCCTCTACCCGGCAGCTGAGTGTTGCTTTCGCCACCTGTCAAGGTGCAGAGAAGTTGTCGCTGGTCCAATTCCCGTAGCTCTGACCCTTTGATAATAAGGTTTGCGAGCATCTTCCAGCATCCTGGTCCTTGTCACCACCTGGACATGTGGAATCCATCCCCTGAACAGCACCTTGTTGTGGAAGGAGACACACAGCTTGTCCTCATCCAGGTGTGGGTCGCTGGTTTCTTTCAGCAGCTCTCCCCCTCCACATACTAACTCTCTCTTGTGTATTGCAAAGCTTTGCCTTATTGCCTGTTCCACCAGGGCTGCAAATAATGGTATTACAGGTGTATTATACCCTTGTTTCACAGTCTGTGATATGTGTATCCCAAGAGGTTATTCTGGCGGGCTTAAAGAGTATGTTTGTCTGTAAAAGAAAAAATAATAATTATAATATAATATTGATTTTAATAGTAATAAATCATATTTAAAGGCCCATTTACATTTTTGCAGTAAGTTAATGCATCTTATATCAAGCGCCGCGTTAAGACAGCTTATTGAAAATAATGGACAGCCAACACTCCAAAACGTCCTGAAAAGGACGTGACATACAGGTATAGTGCACAATGCATTACAACACAATACAGTGATTTGCTGTACATTGCTGCGTGCTACAATGTATGTGTGGTGCCTTATTGCATTGGGGTGTCATTCAAAATGCATTGCACCACAACACGAGAACTGTGCATTGCTGCACATTGTAGTTTAGCACACATTACCACAACATAAAATAAAACAAATGAAGTGTTTTTAGTTATTATAGAGCCCATTTACACTTCTGCATTGTGGTAACATAAGATGTGTTAGTGCCTAGCGACACATCCAATTCTGAATATTTTTTGGATATGTTGGCAGACCATTATTTTCAATGCACGTGAATGCACAGCAAAAATTTTAATGGACCTTAAAAGTGGAACATTAGCAAAAAAAAAAAAATTTTTTTTAAAAGTACACAAGTAAAGTAAAGCCTTGTGATTACATACTGAGCCTTAATGGTCCAACCACTGGGAATACAGGTAACTATTTCACTCAGTAATGGCTGGCTAACCACCAACCAAATATCTATAACCTCCTCTTCCCATGGTGCCCATCCCCTATCAGGAGCAGGACTGCCACTTAAAGAGGAACTTCATCCAAAAGGAGAAGTTCCGCTCTCCTTCCTCCTTTACGTCTGGCCCTTTTTTTTGCGGGGGGGGGGGGAGCGGGTATCTTATTTTGACAGGTAGTCTCTCCCCCACCTTCCGGTCAGATTGCCATGGCAAACTGAGAGGAAGTTTGACCCCCTCCCTTGCCTCGCAGCCTCCTGGGACACATCATAGGTGCCAGAAGACTGCAGGACCAATCACAAAGCACAGCCACATAAACAGTTGGAAGCTGGCTGTGAAGCCACAAGGCCGAAGCCGATTAAAGAATCAGCTTGGGTGAGGGCAGCGCTGGATCCAGGGGCAGGCAAGTGTCCTTATATTAAAAGTCAGCAGCTACAGTATTTGTAGCTGCCGACTTTAGATTTTTTGGGGGGAGACTGGAGCTACTCTATGAGTCAGCATTCACACTTCAGATTTGCTGCGATTCTGCCTACGATTTGAAAGCGCCGATGTGTGAATGACAAATCGCAGGACTTGCATTTGAGATGCCATTCATTTGAATGAGACCTAAAATCGCAGCGCGGGTCTGCATGTCGCCCAAAAGTAGCTCCTGAACTTTTTTTGGGCGACATGCTTCCCACGATGCAGGGTTGCCACGATTGCAGCGCGATTTATCACGATTTTAGGTGCCATTCAAATTAATGGCTTCTCAAATGCAAGTCCCGCATTTTGTCATTCACACATCGGCACATTCACACATTGGCGCTTTCATATTGCAGGCAGAATCGCTGGGAAATCTGCCCACGATTCAAAACACTAAAGTGTTAATGCAGCCTAACCGCAAGGACTCTAAAAGTCACAGCTCATACACCACCTATAATCTAGTGGCCAGCCTGGGGAACTGCCACATCCGTGCCCTAACTTAGACTTGTACAGAAAATACCTGTGAATCCTGCCAGAAATGCAGTTCCCTTGTTGCTTCCTGTGAACTGAAAAGGAAACCAATCTTATCTTGATTTTTTTAAAACCATCAATCCACCATATATTGGAAATGAATGAAAACAGACATGTTTGAAGTCCAGCCTGTGTGCCAACCATGGCTGCCTATATAGATATAGCGCAGAAGGGAGTGTAGAAGCGAAGGGACAGGAAGTGTGGTTTTCACCGTATTACAGATGAAAATAAAACTGCTATATATCATATTTTTGTTCTTGGTTTTAGACATACTTGACCAAGAGCAGTCAGATAACTGTTGAATAAATCTCTCCCATAAGACAAGCCACTTATCTGATCTAAGACCAAGAGTCTAATACATCAATGATGGGCATAACTTTGCAACCAATGGTGCAAAGGACTAACTTTTGCACATCCTGACCAACAGTGTAAGGCAACTGTTACATAGTCCTGACCAGTGCAATCTGTATACTATATTGTCAGGTATATATATGGGCGGCACAGTGGTGTAGTGGGTAGCACTCTCGCCTAGCAGTTGCTGGTTCGAATCCCAACCACGACACTACCTGCCTGGAGTTTACATGTTCTCCCTGTGCCTGCGTGGGTTTCCTCCGGGTACTCCGATTTTCTCCGAAACTTCAAAGACATGCTGGTAGGTTAATTGGCTTCTATCCAAAATTGGCCCTAGTATATGAATGTGAGTTGGGGACCTTGGATTGTGGGCTCCTTGAGGGTAGGGACCGATGTGAGTGTGCGATGTATGTGTGGAGCGCTGCGTAAATTGACGGTGCTATATGGGTACCTTAAATAAATAATAATATAATAGATGAGCATCTTAATGAGATACAGTGTACAGGGATAGGGAGAATTGTAGACACGCACCCACACTCACTCAGGTTGAACTGGATGGACTGGTGTGTTTATTCAACCTTACTAACTATGTATGTGCACTGTACATTACATACTCCTAACCAAGGTGTTTGTTTTCTCATCAGTTGCTGGTTGCCAACTAGTTTTCAAGTTCACCTTTAGGCCTCATACCGTACCAATGTGTTCACCCGTGTGAAGGGCCATCTTCACCCCTGTGGAATACATACCGTGCAGCCCTAATGCAGGCTGTTCAAATCTATGACAGCTGCATGAACCTGCACAGATCTCCAAGTGCATCCCCATCTGTACATTCATGCGGGACCGATCGCACGCATCGTCATTTATTTAAGTACGGTCCCTAGTCCTGATTTTAAAAAACAACTTCAGCTTTAAAGGCAAATGCCCTGTACACACGACCGGCTTGTCCGTCGGAATAAAGTCCGATGGTTTGTCCAACGGAGTTCCGACGGATTTCCGCTCAAGCTGTCTTGCATACACACGGTCACACTAAAATCCGACCGCCAAAAACGCGGTGACGTACAACACTACGACGAGCTGAGAAAAAAGAAGTTCAATGCTTCCGAGCATGCGTCGACTTGATTCTGAGCATGCATGGTTTTTAGTCCGTCAGAATTGCATCCAGACGAACGGATTTTCCGGAAAAATAGAGAACATGTTCTCTAAGTCCGTCTGACTTTTTTCATCGGAAAATCCGGTCGTGTGTACAAGGCATAAGTCTACTTTTTAGACTATATTTAATTTAAATAATTCAGTTGGAAAGGTGTCAAAACAAACAGTGCATCACAGTTTGTGGTCTAGCACCCTCTAGTGTGTGCTACTATAAGTGAGAATAGGAAAAAGCATTTCTGGCACAGGGATAAACCTGAGTCACTGAATCTGGGTCAGGGTTATTAGAGGCCAGGGCTGAATGACTCATCCTGGTAGCTCTCTGGTGCCTACACCTGGTATCTGGAAAGTTGGAGAACATTCTGTAACTAGTGGGTGGAGGTGGGGAGGAGCTACCTTGAATATTTATGGGCTCTCAGCCAATCCACGGGAGTGCATCTGGCAGGGAACTGGGATAACCCATAAATAGACATGGGCTATGCCAGCAAGAGGGGTCGTGGAAGATGGAGAAGCAGTGCTGACAAGAGGCTGTCGTGGCCCTTGAGGGACCCCCACTGGGGTGGTTTACCTCGGGCTGGTGCTCGGGAGGCTGGCCTGGAAAGATCCCACCACAGGAGGCAGTTGGAGAAGGGGGGGAGGCGCCACCTGAGTGTAGTATTACTTTAAGACTTTATGAACATAGGATTAAAACACTCACAAAATATAGATAATAAACTTGCTCATCTGGGTTTCTGAGGTGGAAAGAAGGGGAATCCACGCTGGAAGACTCTACTCAATCAGATTCTAAAGAAATACGGGCCTTACAGTTACAGGTCAGATGGTTGCAGAAAAAGACTATCGATACTGAAAATCGCCTTAGGCGGAATAATATACGCATCTTAGGTCTACCGGAAAGAGCTGATGGGACTAAATCAACTGAATTTGCTGAGCAATTACTTACCTCTGTTTTGGACCTAGGCAATGTGCCGCCCACCTCTGTGGTGGAGCGGACACATAGGATTCCACCAATACCACCTAAACCTGGGGCCCCCCCTAGGCCTTTTCTGCTACGATTATTGAATTCTCGAGATAGGGATAGGGTCTTGGCAGCAGCTAGAGCTAAACAAGATATACCTTTTGAGAATACCAAATTATTATTTTTTCTGGATTATTCTCAAGAAGTTCAGCAATGCCGTAAGTCCTATATTGAGATCCGTAAGAGATTACGAGAAAAAAGAGTATACAGTTCAGCCTTCTTTTCCCTAGCAGACTGCGCATTATTGATGGTGGACAGACATTTTTCTTCGATACCCCGGCTGCTGCTTCCGTCTGGCCAAATGGACGATAAGTGAATTATAATCCTACATCAGGAGCTCCAACCAGCGCTTCTTGGACCTCTCCTAAATACCCCCAGTATCAACTACAGTTTCCCCCTCCTGGCTCGGAGTATAGTTCTGGGGCGGTGGGAGTAAACTGTTTTGTGGGGGCACCTCTCCTTGCCTTCCATCTCCCTTTTCCCTTGACCCCCCCTTTTTTTTGTGTTTTTTTTTCTCCTTTTGCATAGGACAATTAGATTATAGTTGCCTATTTTTGATAGATTTTTTGATAGATTTTGGGATAAGGCCTTATCCACGCCTCCTTGTTTTTTTGGGATGGCGTTGGAGAAAGGTAGGAAGGGCGTATCAACGCCCGTGGGGTGTGTTTTTTTATCATTGTTTTTTGAGGTTGTGGTTTTTAAGATCCATGGGTACAGAAGGCCTACCATGCCACATATTCAAAGTTTTTTAGAGGGGTCTTGATATTGATTAGTAGAACTTTACCATGCATAGTGGAACATGTATTCTCTGACCCCAGGGTAAATATGTTTTGGTTGTGTTTCTTCTGTGGGGCCAGAGATATATAGTTGTTAGTGTCTATATACCACCTCCTTTTGGGGGGACCCTCCTATATAGTCATGTAGAAAAAATTTCCTTGTATGGTCCAGCTAAGTTATTGATAATGGGCAATTGTAACGTACCTTAGGTGTGAGCCTGACGTGCGGAGAGGGACCTCCCGTACAACCCCGGCTCGGAGACCACTGGAGTGGGGACAGTGGTGGTAAGAGCACGGTGAGGTAAGGGTGCCTGTCTGATCCTCACTGCTTGGAGTGGTGGAGCCGAGTAGAGACTGGAACAGCTGGTTCCAGAAGCAGCGGATGCAGATCAGCAGGTGCAGGTTGCAGAGCAGAGAATGCAGGTCAGCGGGTGCAGCTTGCAGAGCAGAGGATGCAGGTCAGCAGGTGCCGGTTTGCAGAGCAGGGATGCAGGTCAGCAGGTGCAGGTTTGCATTGCAAACAGGGCTGGTGCTACCACTAGGAAAACTAGGCAGCCGCCTAGGGTGCACTGCTGCCTAGGGTCACCGCTGGTTTCCCTCCACGTCTGCATGCTCTGCAGGATGCAGCATGTAACTAATTCAGTCCGGCCGGTAGTGTAATTAGAGGTGCAGCGCAGCACTGGAGCCAGTGCTAGAGAAAGCAGAGTCAATGCGCCTTCTATCATATGGGCAGGGCAAAGGGGGTGGAGTCAGGGGTGGAGCCAATGGGGGCGGCAAAACGACGTTTCGCCTAGGGTGTCAAAGATCCTTGCACCAGCGCTGATTGCAAAGGATGCAGGTCAGCGTGTGCAGCTCGCAGAGCAGAGGATGCAGGTCAGCTGGTGCAGGTTAGCAGAGTCAGACAAGCCGGGTCATACACATCAAGGTAAACATCATAAGTGGCAGGCAGAGAGTAGTCAAAGTCCAGGCCGAATCTTGGCAACAGGCAGACTGACAGATAACTGAGCAGGGTCAAACGAGCCAAGGTCAGGACTGGAGACAGAAGCGTGGTCAGGAAGCCGGGTCAAACACAGGAACAGGATACAGGCACAGAATCAGGAACTCAGGGAACAGAAGCAGATCAAACCGCAAGGGGCAACATCTCTGGAAAATAAAACTGCATGGTGGGTGATCATAATGTTATTGCGGATCGGTATAAATGCTGGAGTATGGAGCTGACACTTTTGAATTCACTTGACTAAGCTACAAAACACATTCAGCATTACAGAACTAGTCTGGGTCAATGTGACTAGCCACTTCTAGAATACCAGATAATATAACTTTGGCACAACCTGAATTTAATTGTACAATCAGGTTGTAAAGTATATGGTCAGTTTCAGGCTCTAGAGGCTGGAGGGGGAGCCGTTAGCAGAATACTACAGAATACTAAGGAATCTACAGAGCTGCAGGCTTCCAATAGCCCAACCACCTCTGGCAGTACTATCGTTTTCCCCTCTCCCTGTCATTGTCATTTTTGCTGGAAAGCTTCACCTGCATTTATTGGGAAAAAAATAAATAAAAATGAATACAGCAATTAAAATGAATAATATTATATTGAATGCACACATTACAAATATTAACCACATACAGTTACCAGAATACACAAGAGCTGTACTTGTATGCATGTGTTTAAATGCAACATACTGCTGCGTCTTGCTGCTGTTCCTGCATTGGTCTGCAGGGGGCAGTCTGTACGCATGATACAATTCCAGCAGCTGCTACTTTGCAGATTGTGAAAGGGAGAGTGTTTGACAAGGCACCATGGACCATAACATTTTTAAGGGTTGTGCTAGCTGATTAACTATGCGTTAATTGGAGCAATTTCATGGAGTGTAAAACAGTTGTGGTAGCTGTCAGGTCTGACAGTTGATACTGAAGATAGATGGTGTCTTATGGAGTACACTCAGGAGAGAAGCGATGGTGTGGAGGGGAATATATGTGAATGTTGTCTGACATTAAAATAATTGGGCTAACTGGCGAAAGCTGAAAGTTGGTTCTGCAGGAAGAAGGGGGTCACCTTAAAATGGTACTATGGCACAAAAAAAATAAAAAAATTACACATAATGCTGTTACTAGCATTACCGCAGCAGTTCTTGTTGTTCTGAGTTCCCTCAGTAACATAGCTTATTACCTGTTGATCCTGCCTGTAGATCTGTTATTTTTTCCACATTCTTTAACAGGGTGACAACTCTGTTCAATCTGCAGTGAAATCACACAGCAGCGTTGTCACCCTGTGAACAGAATAGTTTTAGATGAACAATTCCTTTTTAAATGAACTTTAAGTAAGAGGCAAATAAATTAAAGCCCAACTCCAGCATTTGCAGCTGGCCCTGTATTGCTGCAAACTTGAACCCTATCCCTACTCTGTATGTATCCTGTTGAAAACAAAAAATAATAAAAATGATATAAAAAAAAAGAATACACTGGATTATATTATTATAATTGTTATTATTATTAATCACATACACTTCCCAGAATACAATTTTATTTTGGACTATAGTTGGCCTTTAAAGCGGAGGTCCGCCAATTTTTTTTTTCTTTTTTAAAATCAGCAGCTACAAATACTGCAGCTGCTGACTTTTAAAATAAGGACACTTACCTGTCCTGGGCGCCCGCGATGTCGGCACCCGAAGCCGATCTATCGCTCGGCTCTCGGGTGGAGGCGTCGCCATCTTCGGTAAGGGAATCAGGAAGTGAAGCCTTGCGGCTTCACTTCCTGATTCCCTACTGCGCATGAGCGACTCACGCTGCGCAATTCCACTGATCCCTGCTGTCTTCTGGGACCTGTGTGTCTCCCAGAAGACAGCAGGGGGGACGAAGGAAGTGGCGTAGATACCCGCGGGTGGCTCCGGTATCTATGCCTGGAAGTGGGAGAAAATACCTGTATTACACAGGTATCTGCTCCCCCCTGAAAGGTACCAAATGTAACACCGGAGGGGGGGAGGGTTGCGAAAAGAAGTTACATTTTTGGGGTGGAACTCCGCTTTAATTAATTGGCTGCAAGCCTCCCCAGAAGAGTGGTGCCTGTTATAACCACAAAGGGGTTTAACTCCATATTAATACCCATGGTTTTAGGCTAGGTTCACACAAGCCCGCACTGCGCATTCCGGGCGATTGTGGGTGTGGGAACCGCATGGTCAAAAAAGAGGATTGCGGTTTCTCTGCAGCCTAGAGTTGCCACCTCATCCCTTTAAACCCGAACACATATGAATAATAACACAGGTTCTGAGGCTAATTAAAGGCAGATAAGGCACCAAGTGAGTTTAATTACCACCTTAATCAGCCACATAAACTGTGTAATTAATATGTGTTCGGGTTTAAAGGGATGGGGTGGCACCCTACTGCAGCCAAGTTTAAAAAAAGGTGCATGCACCTTTTTTTGGTGTGGTTCACGCTGCTGTGCCTGAACTAACGTGGGACACATGGCTCCTACTAGTGTGAACTGAGCCTTAACCCTGTCCAGACCAATTTTCAGCTTTTTGAATGACAATTGCGCGGTCATGCAACACTGTACTCAAACTACATTTTTATCATTTTCTTTCCACAAATAGAGCTTTCTTTTGGTGATCACCTCTGGGGTTTTTATTTTTTGCTAAACAAACTAAAAAATACCCACATAAAAAAATAAAAATAAATAAATGTTTTTCTTTGTTTCTGTTATAACCTTTTGTTTTCTCCTTCACTGATGGGTTGGCACTAATAAGGTGGCACTGATGAGGAGACATTAATATGTAGAATTGGTGGGCACTGATAGGCGGCACTGATGGGCACCGATAGGTGGCACTGACAGGCGGCACTGATGGGCAGCACTCATGATGAGAGTCATTACTGATGGGCACTGATTGGCATCTGTGAAGGGCACTAACAGGCGTTACTGATGGGCACTGACTGGCACTTTGGTGGGCACTGACTGGCAGCTGATGGGCAGTGATTGGCAGATGTGGTGGGCACCTCTGATGGGAGCTACGCTGATAATCGATGTGCTGATTATCAGCGCAGACCCCCTTCTGACAGGAGAGCCGCCGATTGGCTCTCCCTGTCAGCGCGAACCGAGGAAAGCCATTTACCGGCACTTCCTGGTTACACGCTGTGATTGGTTACAGCTGATCACGTGGTAAAGAGCTACGTCATAGGCAGAGTTGCCACCTCATCCCTTTAAACCTGAACACATATGAATTACACAGGTTCTGTGGCTGATTAAGGTGGTAATTAAACTCACTTGCTGCCTTATCTGCATTAAATTAGCCTCAGAACCTGTGTAATTTAGATGTGTTCGGGTTTAAAGGGATGAGGTGGCAACCCTAGTCATAGGCTCCTAACCACGATCGGAGTTGCGGTGGGTCAGAATGACACACCATACTGCCTCCGTGGGCGCGCAATCGGGGCTTATCCTGCTGGATGTCATATGACGTCCAGTCAGGATAACTTAACCACTTTGCGCACGTCACTCTTTTATATGGCGGGCGAGAAGTGGTTAAATAGGATAACAAGGTGTGATGGGCAGGTGCCTACAATCTTTTGGCCATATAGTGCATTTCTTAAAGCTATGACGTAGATACTTGAGATATGTTTTGTATGTTTTATCACAAACCCTGAATATCAACTTATGAGCTAAAGGAGCCTCAAACATGGCCCCTGACATCACCAAAGGGCCACACATAATGTTCATTATATGTAATGCTTGTGAGGACTGTTGAAAATTGCAGACCGCCTTGTACACACGATCGGATTTTCCGTCGGGATAAACTCCGACGGATTTTTCCGAAGGAATTCCATTCAAGCTGTTTTGCATACACACTGTCACACCAAATTCCGACCATTAAGAAGACGGTGACGTACAACACTACGACGAACCGAGATATATGAAGTTCAATGCTTCCGAGCATGCGTCGACTTGATTCTGAGCATGCGTGGTTTTTACTCTCTCGGAGTTCTAACTCGGTCGGAATTTCCGACGGAAAAAGTCTGATGGGGCACACACACGGTCGGAATATCCGATGAAAAAATTCCGTCTGACTTTTTTCATCGGAAATTCCGATTGTGTGTACAAGGCATTAGGCCCCTTTCACACAGGCGGATAGAATTCAGCTTTTAGCTGCGGATAGAATTCAGCTTTTAGCTGCGGATAGATGAAGTTATCTACTGCACTAAACTCACACAATGCTTTCCTATTACATGGTTACATTGGTTACATGGTGTTTTGTGCGGTTAGAAAAAATTAATTTGACTGCGTCCAGGATCGATTTATCGCAGCTATCTGCACATAACCGCAGGTAATCGCAGTGTACTATTTCTCCTGCGGATAGCAGCAGCAACAAGGAAAGAAAAACAACAGGAAGCACATCAGAAATGGCAAGAATGTTCCACCGCAGCTAAACGCACATAATCGCTGCTAATCGCAATGTACATCTGCAAGTGATCTCTGTGCCTGGAGTCTTGGAATTTCAAAACATGCTTTTAACAGCGGCAGGACAGCCGCCCGTGTGAAAGAGGCCTAAAGCCCTGTACACACGATCGGATTTCCTATGGATTTTAAACCGTTGGATTTTTCCATCGGAAATCCGATGAAGCTGACTTCCATCAGTCTTGCCTACACACCATCAGTCAAAAATCCGACCGTCCGAAACGCCGTGACGTAAAACACTCCGACAAGCCGAGAAAAATTTAGTTCAATGCTTCTGAGCATGCGTCGACTTGATTCTGAGCATGCGTGGGGTTTTTATCCAATGGAGTTCCCCACAGACGATAGTAATTTGCTATCATTTTTTTTTCCATCGGATAAATTTAAAACATGTTCTATTTTTTAACACTGATGGAAAAAAGACAGATGGGGCCAAATTGCGGCCCTGGGGCCAGATGTGGCCCTTTGCTTACCTCTATCTGGCCCTTGGATCACTATTTCATCCACAACATCCACAACTGACACTAATGATGGGGCACCATTCCTCCCATTGACACCAGTGGTGGAGCACTATTCCTCCCACAGATACCAATGATGGGGTGCTAGTCTGCCCACTTATATCAACAGTAGGGCACTATTCCTTCCACTGATACCAACAATAGGGCACTATTCCTTCCACTGATACCAACAATGGGGCACTATTCCGTCCACTGATACCAACAATGGGGCACTATTCCTTCCACTGATACCAACAATAGGGTCCTTCCACTGATACCAACAATGGGGCACTATTTCGTCCACAGATACCAACAATGGGGCACTATTCCTTCCACTGATACCAACAATAGGGTCCTTCCACTGATACCAACAATAGGGCACTATTCCTTCCGCTGATACCAACAATGGGGCACTATTCCTTCCACTGACACCAACAATAGGGCACTATTCCTTCCACTGACACCAACGATGGGGCATTATTCTTTCCACTGATAGCAACAATAGGGTCCTTCCACTGATACCAACAATAGGGCACTATTCCTTCCGCTGATACCAACAATGGGGCACTATTCCTTCCACTGATACCAACAATAGGGTCCTTCCACTGATACCAACAATAGGGCACTATTCCTTCCGCTGATACCAACAATGGGGCACTATTCCTTCCACTGACACCAACAATAGGGCACTATTCCTCCCACTGATACCAACAATGGGGCATTATTCCTTCCACTGACACCAACAATAGGGCACTATTCCTTCCACTGACACCAACGATGGGGCATTATTCCTTCCCCTGATAGCAACAATGGGGCATTATTCCTTCCACTGATAGCAACAATGGGGCACTATTTCGTCCACTGATACCAACAATGGGGCACTATTCCTTCCACTGATACCAACAATGGGGCACTATTCCTTCCACTGATACCAACAATAGGGCACTATTCCTTCCACTGATACCAACAATGGGGCATTATTCCTTCCACTGACACCAACAATAGGGCACTATTCCTTCCACTGACACCAACGATGGGGCATTATTCCTTCCACTGATAGCAACAATGGGGCATTATTCCTTCCACTGATAGCAACAATGGGGCACTATTACTTCCACTGATACCAACAATAGGGTCCTTCCACTGATACCAACAATGGGGCACTATTTCGTCCACTGATACCAACAATGGGGCACTATTCCTTCCGCTGATACCAACAATGGGGCACTATTCCTTCCACTGATACCAACAATAGGGCACTATTCCTCCCACTGATACCAACAATGGGGCACTATTCCTTCCACTGACACCAACAATAGGGCACTATTCCTTCCACTGACACCAACGATGGGGCATTATTCCTTCCACTGATAGCAACAATGGGGCATTATTCCTTCCACTGATAGCAACAATGGGGCACTATTACTTCCACTGATACCAACAATAGGGTCCTTCCACTGATACCAACAATGGGGCACTATTTCGTCCACTGATACCAACAATGGGGCACTATTCCTTCCACTGATACCAACAATGGGGCACTATTCCTTCCACTGATACCAACAATAGGGCACTATTCCTTCCACTGATACCAACAATGGGGCACTATTCCTTCCACTGACACCAACAATAGGGCACTATTCCTTCCACTGACACCAACGATGGGGCATTATTCCTTCCACTGATAGCAACAATGGGGCACTATTCCTTCCACTGATGCTGGGACATTTTCTACTTCCACTAGCCACAGTCCGGCCCCCCTAAACTCTGAAGGATAGTTAACTGGCCCTTTGTTTAGAAAGTTTGGAGACCCCTGCTGTAGAAGACAATATGAAACTGGGAAGATGTTACATGAGACTAGTAGAGATTAATGTCATTACCCCAATCAGTGTTCCCACTACAGACTGCTGAGGTCCGAGGGCCACACATCATATACCAGAGGGCAGCAGGCTAGGCACCAGGGCTCTATGCCATTTCAGTAAGTTGTGAAGTATGCCCCTGTGCCCCCTTACCTGTATGATTAGTTTGCTGAATTTAGCTACAGATGTTCAGATGGACCATAAGTGGGACACAAAATAAGAAAGAAAAAACATCAGATCAATGCTGAGTCTTAGAGCTGGAACCCTGCTGTCCCAGGATCTGGCCTGCAAATGCCCATATAGTAAGTACAGCCCTGGGTATGACTTTGCTGCCATCCTGATGGAAGTACATGTGTATTTTGTGCCCATGAGTGTTACTAGACCTCTACAGACCGGACACCTGGCCCTGGAAAAAAAGAGGGAAAGTCACCCGGCACAGCAGCAGTGGCAGGTGTATCGGGTGGCTGGGGATCACTTGTGCCACGCACACATGTCACTGCCTGTTACAGGGCTGATTTCATGCTGCTAAATGGACGTGTCTGAAAATCCCATGTGCCGCATTCTCCAGCAGAACACCAGACACGGGACATTCCTGATTAACCCTCCACATTCCTCCGGCCTTATCAGCACTGAAAGTGTTAACAGCAGGCCTTCACACATCCTAACTGAGCCCATATGTCTTTATAAGATTATACAATATCAGGTTTATTAAGAAATCTTAGATGACTAGTAATATAAATCAGTGAGCTGCTAATCCAGCTCAGTTTACCAACCCATATGGTGGATTGTTTGGCCAGTTATGGCACCAAGGCCTACAGTAAACAATTGCAGTGATGGCGGGTCGGAGGCCGCAGCAACCATCACTCTGGTTCACTACATTTCACAGCTTCTCCACTAAACTTAGCGTTAGGGCCAATCAGGAGACACAACTTACACACTTGCAGTAGGGAACTAGTTCACAAGGCGTCCCGCCAAACACTTGAGGTCCATGAGACAAGTGGGTCCAGCCAGGTCAGTAGGCACATACACATAGCTCCCAACTGTCCCTGATTTTAAAGGGACTGTCCCGGATTTGGAACAAAGTCCCTCTGTCCCTCTTTCTCCCTCATTGTGGTCTGATCTATAAAGTTGTATATAAAATGCACTTGTTATCTTTCAAAAAGTGTTTCCCAGTGCTAAACCTTTCCTCCAAATTCTAAATTGCTGCATTTGTACATTTTAAAAGCCAATATAAAGGAATAGTAGTGATAAAAAAAAAGCACTTGTGGATTTAATTAACCTTTTCTTTGGTTAATTCTCCTTTAAGGAGGTGTGGCAGGGGGCGTGTCCTATGCCTACATATGTTTGTTAGTAGGTGTCCCTCATTCCCATCTCAAAATGTTGGGAGTAGTGATGAGCCGAACACCCCCGGGTTCGGTTCGCACCAGAACCCGCGAACGGATCGAAAGTTCGTACGAACATTAGAACCCTATTAAATACAATGGATGCGAACGTTCGAATTCTAAAGTGCTAATTATAACAACTATTATGCATGTTATTGTCCTAAAAAGGGTTTGGGAACCCGGGTTCTGCACCAGGGGACATGTATCAATGCAAAAAGAAGTTTTAAAAACGGTCGTTTTTCGGGAGCAGTCATTTTAATGATGCATAAAGTGAAAAAAAAAAAGTCAAATATTCCTTTAAATATCGTACCTGGGGGGTGTCTAAAGTATGCCTGTGAAGTGCCACGTGTTTCCCGTGTTTAGAACTGTCCCTGCACAAAATGACACTTCTAAAGGAAAAAAAAGCCATTTAAAACTGCTTGCGGCTTTAATGTAATGTCTGGTCCCGGTAATATGGATGAAAATCTTTAAGAAAAATGGCATAGCTACCCCATGACCCCCCCCCCTACCCCAGCCCATTACCAGCCCCTTTGGGTCTTGTATGGATATTAAGGGGAACCCCGCACATAAAATAAAAAAGGCCCTATATACTCTGAACAGCCGTATACAGGCGGTGCATACAAGACAGGGACTGTAGGTTTGTTCTTATGTAGAATGTGTTTGTAATTTTGAACAGGTACATTGTTGAAGTGTAGCTCCAGCCCAAAAATCTATTTTTAAACTTTTTGGAAAACATAGGTAAGGGTTATCACCCCTGTAACATTTGTTTTGCTGTCTGTGCCCCTGTTCAGAACATTTCACCTCACTTTCCGTCCCAATGACAACTGTTTTTGAAATGTGGTGTTTTTCTTGAAACAAGGATTGCTGATAAAGCATCAGTACAGATGAGACCCCTTTCTCCCATATTTATTCTTACAGGAGAGAATTTTCCTTCCTAGTGGTAGATTTCCTCTCACTTCCTGTTGTCTTCTTTCGTTTGCAAGTAGGAGTCGTTTGTAAGTTGGATGTTTGAAAGTAGGGACCTGCCGTATATACTCTGCAGAAATAGGCCCCTTAGTTGTTGGTGTTGGCACAACACTGTAAGCACTCACAGTTACTCTTGGTTGGTGCTGGAATGCCCTGCTGTCAACTATTATATCAGGAATTTTAATTACATATAATTGTTGAACAGTGGTAGTAAAAATTGGGCCTTTGATGGTGGTGCTGGTGCCACAACACTGTAAGCCCTGACAGTTACTCTTGGTGGGTGCAGCAATGGGCCCTGCTGTGAATTATTAGATCAAGAATTGTAATTGCATGCCCCTGTTGAACAGGGGCTGAAAAATTGGGCCTTTCGTGGTGGTGGTGGTGGTGGTGTTGCCACAACACTGTAAGCCCTCAGAGTTACTCTTGGTGGGTGCAGGAATGGGCCCTGCTGTGAATTATTAGATCAAGAATTGTAATTACATGCCCCTTTTGAACAGGGGCTGAAAAATTGGGCCTTTCGTGGTGGTGGTGGTGGTGGCGTTGCCACAACACTGTAAGCCCTCAGAGTTACTCTTGGTGGGTGCAGCAATGGGCCCTGCTGTGAATTATTAGATCAAGAATTGTAATTGCATGCCCCTGTTGAACAGGGGCTGAAAAATTGGCCCTTAGGCACTGGTGGCACAACACTACAACCCCTCACAGATACTGTACTTGGAGCACAGCAATGAGCCCTGTTGCAAAGTATTGCTTCAAAAATTGTAATGACACGCCCCTGTTAAACAGGGGCTGAAAAATTGGGCCTTAGGCACTGGTGGCACAACACTACAACCCCTCACAGATACTGTACTTGGAGCACAGCAATGAGCCCTGTTGCAAAGTATTGCTTCAAAAATTGTAATGACACGCCCCTGTTAAACAGGGGCTGAAAAATTGGGCCTTAGGCACTGGTGCCACAACACTCCAACCCCTCACAGATACTGTACTTGGAGCACAGCAATGAGCCCTATGGCAAATTATTGCTAAAAAAATTGTAATTACACGCCCCTGTAAAACAGGGGCTGAAAAATTGGGCCTTAGCCACTGGTGGCGGCACCCATAAACAAAAATGATCTTCCAAGCTATCATCATCAATCGTATCATTGAGGACTCGGAGGAGGAGGATAGCCAGTCAACATAACAGCACAGGCACTCAGCATCAGCATCAGTCTTGAAGGGATGTGACATGTTAAAATCAATTAGTCTGTTATATCAGCATCAGGTGTGTGGTAGCTGGTGGTGATCCAAGACTGGTTCATCTTGATGAAAGTCAGTCGATCAACCGAGTCGGTGGACAGGCGCACCCTGTGATCCGTGACAAATCCTCCAGCAGCACTGAATGTGCGTTCCGAAAGAATGCTGGATGCAGGACAGGCCAGTAGCTCAATTGCATACTGTGCAAGCTCTGGCCAGTGATCCATCCTCAAGACCCAGTAAGCCAGAGGATTTTCGGTGGGGAAGGTGTCCAAGTCTGACCTTGCCCCTAGATATTCCTGCACCATGTTTATCAGACGCTGGCGATGGTTGCTGGAACCGATCATACTTTGGGGCTGCGGACTAAAGAATTGTCTGAACGCATCGGTCAGACGGCCACCTTCCCCACCGCTCCTTCTTTGACTGGCCGAAGCCTCAGCAACTCGTTGTCCAGGACCAGGAGTTTGTAACCTCCCAGTCTCTGGGAACGCGTTGCACAGACCTTTCTGCAAGGCCTCCCGGAGTTGTCTCATCCTCTGCTCCCTCTGCGAAGGTAACATAAGGTCCGCAACCTTACCCTTGTACCGTGGATCAAGGAGAGTGGCCAGCCAGTAATGGTCCCTCTCCTTGATCCGAAGAATACGAGGATCCTTCCGCAGACTTTGCAGGATCAGGGAGGCCATGCAGCGTAGGTTTGCTGAGGCATTCGCTCCGGAGTCCTCTGGGTCACTAAGGACGACATGATCCGCAGCCACCTCCTCCCAGCCACGTACAAGTCCACTGGTTTCTTGGGACTGTAAATCATCCCTAAAAGACTGCTGCTGATGATGCTGAGTGCCAGCCTCCACCTCCATGCTGACACAATCCTCCTCCTCCTCCTCTTCCTGTGCGATGGGTGGGACAGAAGGAACACTGTCTGGGTAAAGGGGGCCTTGAGAGGCAAGGAAGTCCTCCTCTTCCTGCCTCTGTTCTGCCTCAAGTGCCCTGTCCATTATTCCACGCAGCGTGTGCTCCAACAGGTGGACAAGAGGTACAGTGTCACTGATGCATGCACTGTCACTGCTCACCATCCTCGTGGCCTCCTCAAATGGTGCCAGGACAGTGCATGCATCCCTGATCATGCCCCACTGGCGTGGAGAAAAAAAACCAAGCTCCCCTGACCCTGTCCTGGTGCCGTAGTCGCACAGGTACTCATTGATGGCCCTCTGCTGCGTGTGCAGCCGCTGCAGCATGGCCAACGTTGAGTTCCACCTGGTGGGCATGTCACATATAAGGCGGTTCTTGGGCAGGTTCAACTCCTTTTGCAGCTCAGCCAGGCGAGCACTGGCATTATAAGATCTGCGGAAATGCACACAGACTTTCCTGGCCTGCCTCAGGACATCCTGTAAGCCCGAGTACCTGCCCAAGAACCGCTGCACCACCAGGTTAAGGACGTGAGCCACACAGGGCACATGGGTCAGTTGTCCCTGTCGGAGGGCGGAGAGGAGGTTGGTGCCATTGTCGCAAACCACCATTCCTGGCTTAAGCTGGCGTGGCGTCAACCACCTCTCGGCCTGGCCCTGCAGAGCAGACAGGACCTCTGCCCCAGTGTGGCTTCTGTCCCCCAAACACACCAGCGCAAGCACGGCATGGCATCTTTTTGCCTGCGTACTTGCGTAGCCCCGTGAACGGCTACGGAGCACCGCTGGTTCATAGGACAAACCACAGGAAGAGGCCATGGAGGAAGAAGAAGAGGAGGGGGTGGAGGAGAGAGGTGTGTCACAACCAGTAGTAGCATTTTGGAGGCGTGGCGGTGGAACAACCTCCAACAGTACTGCACCTTGTCCTGCATCCTTCCCAGCTGCCAAAAGAGTGACCCAATGGGCCGTGAAAGAAAGGTAACGTCCCTGTCCATGCCTGCTGGACCATGAGTCAGCGGTAATATGCACCTTACCGCTGACCGCCCTGTCCAGCGAGGCCAAGACATTGCCTTCCACATGCCGGTAGAGAGCCGGAATAGCCTTCCGTGAGAAAAAGTGGCGTTTGGGAACCTGCCACTGAGGAACCGCACATTGCACAAACTCACGGAAGGGGGCCGAGTCTACCAACTGAAAAGGCAGCAGTTGAAGCGCTAGCAATTTAGCCAAGCTAGCATTCAACCGCTGGGCATGTGGATGGCTGGGAGTGAACTTCTTTCGACGGTCCAGCAGCTGGGGCAGGGAAATTTGCCTGCTAGAATCGGACGTCGGTGTACTGCTAGCAGAGTGGCCGCAAGTACTTGGCTGTGACACACCTAATTCTACACCTTCATTCCTCTCAGTGCATGTTTCAGAGAGGACTGAAGTTATAGTGGGGTTGGAGATCCCAGCTGATGCGGTGCAAGGAGAGGTCCGCTTTGTTCTTTGGTGTGGGTCTTTGAGGTAGGCTTGCCAACGAGCTGCATGGCAGGTCAACATATGTCTGGTCAGGCATGTGGTACCCAAGCGGCTGATGTTTTGGCCACGCGATATACGCTTGAGACATATGTTGCAAACAGCAGCTGTGCGATCTGATGCACTAGCCTCAAAAAAGGCCCACACCAAGGAACTTTTTGAATGACGGGCAGAGGCAGCGCCCTGCACAGGCGGAGCTCTGCGGTGTGATTCCGTCGGTGTACTGCCCTTACGCTGGCCACCAAAGGGCATCCTGCCTCGTTGGAGATGTGCCTCCTCCTCATCCTCCTCTCTCCTATTAGGCACCCACGTGGAGTCAGTGACCTCATCATCCCCTCCCTCCTCATCACTGGAGCCAATCTGGCAGTATGCTGCAGCTGCTGGAACATGACTGCCAGATTGGTGTCCTTCTTGAGCATCCCCTCTGTCTGCTCTCACACTACTGCCTTCCTGTAGCTGGGTTTCATCATCAGACCCTTCGAAACACTGGGCATCCTCCTGGAGCATGTACCCAACACTGTGCTCAAACAGTTCGGGGGACTCCTCAGGAGGAGGACATGGTGGGTCTAGGGAAGGAGTGACTGATGATGAGTCTGACATTGATACCAGGGAAGAGGACGCTTTGGCAGCTGCTTTGCCAGTACCCTGAGCCTGGATGAGAGAGGATGAGGAGGAGGAGGAGGGCTTGGTCATCCACTCTACCAAGTAGACTTGTGCACAACGGAAAAATTCGTTCCGTTTCGGTTCGTTTCTTTCCGGTCCTGTTGATTCGTAATCATTCGTAATTTTGCTAGACGGGATTTTTCGTGTTCGGACTCATTCGTATTTTTGCAAGCGACATTTTTCGTTGAATTTTTTGTTGCTTTATAATTCGTACTTTCGGTAGAGTACGTTGTTTTTCGTTGATTCTGGACACAACTCCTACTTTCGTAACTTTTTTTGGGTTCGTTGATTCGTAATTTTCCGTGTCTCTCTCACAACGACGCTGCCTATTATGCCTAATGTGCTTCGAATGGATTTGTACTTTTCTAAATACATAGCGGTTATTTGTAACGATTCGAAATCTCGTATTTTACTTTCGTTTTTTACATGCGGCTATAGGCTCCGCCCCTGTACACCATTTTGAGAGGGTTCAGCACGGTGAGGGAGAAGCAGAGAGCAGAGCAGAGTGAGTGTTATTGTGCTTCGAATGGATTTGAAATCTCGTATTTTACTTTCGTTTTTTCATGCGGCTATAGCCTCCGCCCCTGTACACCATTTTGAGAGGGAGTTCAGCATGGTGAGGGAGAAGCAGAGAGCAGAGTGAGTGTTATTGTGCTTCGAATGGATTCGTACATTCGTAACTTTTTTCATAACGAATTATGCCGAAGATCTTCGGGCATTCGCTATTTTGCGGTATAATTTATTTCGGATTCGGTTTTATTCGTAATTGCTCTGTTCGGAAATTCGAATGCTTCCGAATGTCCGAAAGTTGCTAAATTCGGACGAATTTTGATTCGTTACGAAACGAATTGCACAAGCCTACTACCAAGTCTTCGGCATGATGTGGCTCAACATGTCCAGCTGCCGAAAAGAAGGACAAGCGTGTCCCATGGCCATGTGCTGATGACAATGCACCGCGTCCACGACCAGCACTGTTGCCCCCAGACACAGAGCCTGCTTGCCCTCTTTTATTGCCTCCTGACTGTCTGCCTCTCCTTGTTTGCCTTCCAGACATTCTAATAGATGGCCTGCAGGGAGATGGGAAAAAAGCAATAAGGGCTACCTTCAGGTGTCCTTCTCTGTCCCTTTACTTAAGGATTTCTAAATATGGTTGAGGATGATTGCTTTTGCACAGAATAGCACAACGACAATTTCCCTGACTGTCCAAAAAACAAGGATTTCAAAGATGGTTGATGAGGAAGCACACTATAGCACAAGGAGAATTCCCCTCACTTTTCTTCTTTGTCCCTAGAAACAAGGACTCGCACAGTGAAAGAAACTGACACTCTCCCTACCTAGAGTTTTCTGTCCCTAGAAAAAATGTTTTTTTAAAGCACACTATAGCACAAGGAGAATTCCCCTCACTTTCCTTCTTTGTCCCTAGAAACAAGGACTCGCACAGTGAAAGAAACTGACACTCTCCCTACCTAGAGTTTTCTGTCCCTAGAAAAAATGTTTTTTTAAAGCACACTATAGCACAAGGAGAATTCCCCTCACTTTCCTTCTTTGTCCCTAGAAACAAGGACTCGCACAGTGAAAGAAACTGACACTCTCCCTACCTAGAGTTTTCTGTCCCTAGAAAAAATGTTTTTTTAAAGCACACTATAGCACAAGGAGAATTCCCCTCACTTTCCTTCTTTGTCCCTAGAAACAAGGACTCGCACAGTGAAAGAAACTGACACTCTCCCTACCTAGAGTTTTCTGTCCCTAGAAAAAATGTTTTTTTAAAGCACACTATAGCACAAGGAGAATTTCCCTCACTGTCCTTCCCTGTCCCTAGAAACAAGGACTCGCACAGTGAAAGAAACTGACACTCTCCCTACCTAGAGTTTTCTGTCCCTAGAAAAAATGTTTTTTTAAAGCACACTATAGCACAAGGAGAATTCCCCTCACTTTCCTGCTTTGTCCCTAGAAACAAGGACTCGCACAGTGAAAGAAACTGACACTCTCCCTACCTAGAGTTTTCTGTCCCTAGAAAAAATGTTTTTTTAAAGCACACTATAGCACAAGGAGAATTCCCCTCACTTTCCTTCTTTGTCCCTAGAAACAAGGACTCGCACAGTGAAAGAAACTGACACTCTCCCTACCTAGAGTTTTCTGTCCCTAGAAAAAATGTTTTTTTAAAGCACACTATAGCACAAGGAGAATTCCCCTCACTTTCCTTCTTTGTCCCTAGAAACAAGGACTCGCACAGTGAAAGAAACTGACACTCTCCCTACCTAGAGTTTTCTGTCCCTAGAAAAAATGTTTTGTTAAAGCACACTATAGCACAAGGAGAATTCCCCTCACTTTCCTTCTTTGTCCCTAGAAACAAGGACTCGCACAGTGAAAGAAACTGACACTCTCCCTACCTAGAGTTTTCTGTCCCTAGAAAAAATGTTTTTTTAAAGCACACTATAGCACAAGGAGAATTCCCCTCACTTTCCTTCTTTGTCCCTAGAAACAAGGACTCGCACAGTGAAAGAAACTGACACTCTCCCTACCTAGAGTTTTCTGTCCCTAGAAAAAATGTTTTTTTAAAGCACACTATAGCACAAGGAGAATTCCCCTCACTTTCCTTCTTTGTCCCTAGAAACAAGGACTCGCACAGTGAAAGAAACTGACACTCTCCCTACCTAGAGTTTTCTGTCCCTAGAAAAAATGTTTTTTTAAAGCACACTATAGCACAAGGAGAATTCCCCTCACTTTCCTTCTTTGTCCCTAGAAACAAGGACTCGCACAGTGAAAGAAACTGACACTCTCCCTACCTAGAGTTTTCTGTCCCTAGAAAAAATGTTTTTTTAAAGCACACTATAGCACAAGGAGAATTCCCCTCACTTTCCTTCTTTGTCCCTAGAAACAAGGACTCGCACAGTGAAAGAAACTGACACTCTCCCTACCTAGAGTTTTCTGTCCCTAGAAAAAATGTTTTTTTAAAGCACACTATAGCACAAGGAGAATTCCCCTCACTTTCCTTCTTTGTCCCTAGAAACAAGGACTCGCACAGTGAAAGAAACTGACACTCTCCCTACCTAGAGTTTTCTGTCCCTAGAAAAAATGTTTTTTTAAAGCACACTATAGCACAAGGAGAATTCCCCTCACTTTCCTTCTTTGTCCCTAGAAACAAGGACTCGCACAGTGAAAGAAACTGATACTCTCCCTACTGTGACAGCAGGAAGGTAAAGTCACCTGGTTGCATCCAGGGGGGTAGATATATTTCTCCCAGATTCAGGCTTTATGCTGACTTATACAACTAGGGTGGAGAGTTGTATAAGCCCAGCTGAGGCTAGTAGGCTCATGGATGACTCATACCTCTAGGGAGAGTGTGGGGCGTCGTGCAGACAGAGATGAGACCAGCTGAACCTTGTCAGCTCATTTAGGCCTCTATAAGGAACTCCCAGCTTCATTAGATGTTAGCTCATGCCTGGAACCAGACCTGTGTGGACTGTCTAGGGAGAGTGAACCCCTGTGCGGTGAGGCAAAGCCTGTGTGGCTATTTGTTTGGACTTTTACTAAACCAGGGACTTAGGGACTAGGACAGCACCAGGCTGATCCCAGTTGTTAGTTTAGGAAACCTGCATGTTTAGTCAGAGGTCAAACTGACCAGGATTTATTTTGTTTGTTTCTTTTTGGCTTTGCTGTGTTTTTGTCACTGTACATAGAGAAATAAACCGCACCTTTTGATTTTGAAAACCACAACCTCCGTCTGCTGGCCCTGTTTTTGTGTGGGGAGCCCAACCAGGGGGTCACACACACCCGCTACCGAGTTAACCCCCTCACAGTTGGTGGAGAACCAGTGGCAGTTTTTTTAAGCCAGCATGGAGGAGATACTGAAACAGCTGGCTCTAGCAAATGCCAATCAACAGCAGACAAATGCAGGTTTGCAAAGGAGCCTTGCAGCCCAGCAGCAAGCTCATCAACAAGCCCAGCAGCAATCTGAGGCCCGCTTCATAGACCTGTTACAGAAGCAAGAGCAGAGACTACAACAAATGGAAGCAGTAATGCAGCAACGTCCGCAGACCAGTGAGGAAAGCCGTCCCACTAATACCGCGTCCTTTGGGGTGAGTCGTTTATTGACAAAAATGACTGGAGAGGATGATCCAGAGGTATTTTTGACCACATTTGAAAGGACTGCTGAAAGAGAAAAGTGGCCTGAGGAGCAGTGGGCTGGACTGGTGGCTCCTCTGTTAACTGGTGAATCGCAGAAGGCTTACTATGACCTAGAGCCTGACCAAGCAAAAGACTATGTGATGCTAAAAGCTGAAATATTGGCAAGGCTGGGTGTCACCCTGGCTGTCCGGGCTCAGCGTGTGCATAACTGGACTTTCCAGCTTGGAAAACCCCCCAGGTCTCAAATGTATGATCTCATTCACCTGAGCAGGAAGTGGCTACAGCCAGAGACTTTGTCCGCACCAGAGATTGTGGAACGTGTTGTAATGGATCGGTTTTTGAGAGCTCTTCCTACTGCCATCCAAAAGTGGGTAAGCCATGGAGACCCAGAGACGGCCGGTGGTCTTGTGGATCGTGTAGAGAAATACTTGGCTACAGAGAACCTGACGGCCTCTTCCAGAGACACTCGGACTTTCCACCCTAAGACCAGACCATCCCCAGGGGCGGATAAGAGGATTCCAAGGGGTGAGGGTGGAGAGAGTGAGAGGGTGGGAGCTCTACCCCAAGTTTGGCGAGAACAGCCTGGGAAATCAGCGGCTCAAGAGGCCGCAAGAAGGATCGTTTGCTACCGCTGCCGGCAAGCGGGACATATTGCAGCCAATTGCCCGGTTGTGGAGGAACCCATGCAGTGTGACTTTCTGACGGACAGACATCAGTCGCTGTGTGCGACAGTCGCATGCACTGCCATTCGGGGAACTGAGAAACATTTATGCAAAATGTGTATTAATGGTAGAAATGTTGTGGTATTGCTGGATTCAGGTAGCCTTGTGACCCTGATAAAGGCTGAATTAGTTAAAACAGAGGTCTCTGGGAATAGCAAGGTAGCTGTTATTTGTGTGCATGGGGACACCCGAGAGTATCCAGTGACTACAGTGTGTTTCGAGACCCCCAAAGGTACCCTCTCTCATCCAGTGGGGTTAGTATCTCAATTACCGCATGATGCCATTGTGGGAAGGGATTTTCCGAAGTTCTGGGAACTGTGGGATGATCCTGAGCCCCCCACTGGTGCCCCTATGTACCAGGAATGTGATAGCCAGAACTCCTCTGAGAGTGGGGAGGACTCTCCAGAATTTCCCTTGTCAGTATTGGCAGGGGAGACTCAAGAAACTGGAGAGGAGCCCACCTCCTCAGACGAAAACCTACCGTCTGTGGAGTTTTCTGATCTGGAGGTTCACAGGGAAAATTTTGCCACAGAACAGTTAAAAGACCCCGCCCTAATAAAGGCACGGGAAAACGTAGTGGAAATAGATGGCGAGTTAGTGAACCCAGATAATACCTGCACTTACCCATACTTCAGCGTAGAGAAGGACCTACTGTATCGGGTGGCAAAAAGGGCAGAAGAAACCGTTGAGCAGCTGGTGGTGCCCAAACCTTACAGGAAGTTGGTGTTGGAGTTGGCCCATGGGCACATTCTTGGAGGTCATCTGGGGACAGAGAAAACCCGAGAGAGGGTATTACAGAGATTCTATTGGCCTGGGGTGATGAAGGACATAGAAAATTATTGTTCCTCCTGCCCTGTGTGTCAGAGGTCGGCCCCGATGCCACATTTCCGTAGCCCGCTGGTCCCTCTACCCATCATTGAGGTCCCGTTTGAGAGAATCGCAATGGATTTGGTAGGTCCTATAATCAAGTCCGCTAGGGGGCACCAGTACATATTGGTTATAATGGACTATGCCACCCGTTATCCAGAAGCGATCCCTCTCAGAAATACCTCGGCCAAAACCATAGCCAAAGAGCTATCTCTTGTTTTTAGCCGGGTGGGTATTTGTAAAGAACTGCTTACGGACCAAGGTACACCCTTTATGTCCCGGGTTATGAAAGAGCTGTGTAAATTGTTCAAAGTGACGCAATTGCGTACATCTGTGTATCACCCCCAAACCGATGGGCTGGTTGAAAGATTCAACAAAACCCTAAAACAAATGTTGAAGAAAGTGGTGGATAGAGATGGAAAGGATTGGGACTGTCTACTTCCTTATTTGATGTTTGCTATTAGGGAGGTGCCCCAATCCTCTACGGGATTCTCCCCCTTTGAGTTACTGTATGGGAGACACCCAAGAGGGCTGTTGGATATTGCCAAGGAAACTTGGGAAAGTGAGAGTTCTCCCCACAGGAGTGTGATTGAGCATGTCGCCCTGATGCAAGATCGAATTGCACAGGTAATGCCCATCGTGAAGGAACATTTGGCCCAAGCGCAGTTGGCACAGCAGAGAGTGTACAACCGTGGAGCAAAGACCCGTACCTTTTCCCCGGGGGATAGGATATTGGTACTTGTCCCTACGGTTGAAAGTAAATTCCTTGCCAAATGGCAAGGCCCCTACGAGATAATGGAAAAAGTGAGCGAAGTGAATTACAAGGTCAGACAACCAGGAAGGCGAAAGCCCGAACAGATATATCACGTTAATCTGTTGAAAGCCTGGAGGGATAGAGAGTCCCTAGTCGCAGAAACTTGGTCACCAGCTCAAACTGGTTGCGTGATTCCGGAGGTTGGAATAGCAGCCACCTTGTCACAACCCCAACAACAGGAGGTTAAGGAGTTTGTGCTTCGCAACAAGGAGGTGTTCTCTGAGCTGCCGGGACAAACATCTGGGGTAGAGCATGATATTATTACCCCGCCCGGTGAAAGGGTGAAGTTAAAACCCTATCGGATCCCAGAGGCCCGACGGGAGGCAATACGGGAGGAAGTACAGAAAATGCTGAACTTAGGGGTGATAGAGGAGTCCCAAAGTGATTGGTCTAGTCCCATTGTGTTGGTGCCTAAACCGGATGGGAGCTGGCGATTTTGTAACGATTTTCGTCAGTTGAACAAAGTTACAAAATTTGACACCTACCCCATGCCACGTATAGATGAGTTGATCGACCGGCTGGGAACAGCCCGATACATGACGACTCTTGACCTCACAAAAGGGTATTGGCAAATTCCCCTGGCCAAGTCGGCCAAAGAGAAAACCGCATTTGTAACCCCAGACGGGGCGTTCCAATATAAGAGAATGCCGTTCGGGTTACAGAATGCGCCGGCCACATTCCAGCGGAAAATGGACCAGATACTGAGGCCCCATCGGAAGTATGCTGCGGCTTACCTGGATGACGTAATTGTCCATAGCACAGATTGGGCCTCACATCTGCCAAAAGTGCAAGCAGTCCTAGACTCTATCCGGGAAGCGGGGTTTACGGCTAACCCCAAGAAGTGTACCATTGGGCAGGAGGAGGCCAAATATCTTGGGTACACCATTGGCAGGGGAGTGATAAAACCCCAACTCAACAAAGTCGAGGCCATCCAGAGTTGGCCACGTCCCAACAGCAAGAAGCAGGTACGGGCCTTTCTGGGAATCGCGGGTTATTATCGGCGCTTCATTCCCCACTTTGCTTCTAAGGCTGTGCCCCTAACCAACCTGACGAAAGGGAAAGGGTCGGTCATGATTAAATGGACCCCCGAGGCTGAGGCAGCATTCCAATTCTTGAAACAAGCCTTATGTAGCCAGCCAGTGTTGTACTCACCCGACTTCTCTAAAGACTTTGTCGTACAAAGTGATGCGTCAGATGTGGGGTTAGGAGCAGTATTGTCCCAGGTCTGGAACGGGGAAGAGCACCCAGTCATTTACCTCAGCAGGAAGTTGAAGTCCCATGAGGTAAATTACGCCACGGTTGAAAAGGAGTGTTTAGCGGTGAAGTGGGCTCTAGATTCCCTTCGGTACTATCTGCTAGGTAGGCACTTTGACATGGTTACGGATCACGCTCCGTTAAAGTGGATGGCTCAAAACAAGGAGACAAATAGAAGAGTGAATAGGTGGTTCCTGGCCCTACAGGAATTCAACTTCACAGTAAAGCATCGCCCTGGCGTTCAAATGGGGAATGTGGATGCTTTGTCTCGAGTACATGAATGCCTGATTGCTGGTGTTCCAACCCCAAGGTTAAAACAAGAGGGGGGGGTATGTGACAGCAGGAAGGTAAAGTCACCTGGTTGCATCCAGGGGGGTAGATATATTTCTCCCAGATTCAGGCTTTATGCTGACTTATACAACTAGGGTGGAGAGTTGTATAAGCCCAGCTGAGGCTAGTAGGCTCATGGATGACTCATACCTCTAGGGAGAGTGTGGGGCGTCGTGCAGACAGAGATGAGACCAGCTGAACCTTGTCAGCTCATTTAGGCCTCTATAAGGAACTCCCAGCTTCATTAGATGTTAGCTCATGCCTGGAACCAGACCTGTGTGGACTGTCTAGGGAGAGTGAACCCCTGTGCGGTGAGGCAAAGCCTGTGTGGCTATTTGTTTGGACTTTTACTAAACCAGGGACTTAGGGACTAGGACAGCACCAGGCTGATCCCAGTTGTTAGTTTAGGAAACCTGCATGTTTAGTCAGAGGTCAAACTGACCAGGATTTATTTTGTTTGTTTCTTTTTGGCTTTGCTGTGTTTTTGTCACTGTACATAGAGAAATAAACCGCACCTTTTGATTTTGAAAACCACAACCTCCGTCTGCTGGCCCTGTTTTTGTGTGGGGAGCCCAACCAGGGGGTCACACACACCCGCTACCGAGTTAACCCCCTCACACTACCTAGAGTTTTCTGTCCCTAGAAATTTTTTTTTTTTAAAGCACACTATAGCACAAGGAGAATTCCCCTCACTTTCCTTCTTTGTCCCTAGAAACAAGGACTCGCACAGTGAAAGAAACTGACACTCTCCCTACCTAGAGTTTTCTGTCCCTAGAAAAAATGTTTTTTTAAAGCACACTATAGCACAAGGAGAATTCCCCTCACTTTCCTTCTTTGTCCCTAGAAACAAGGACTCGCACAGTGAAAGAAACTGACACTCTCCCTACCTAGAGTTTTCTGTCCCTAGAATTTTTTTTTTTTAAAGCACACTATAGCACAAGGAGAAATCCCCTCACTTTCCTTCTTTGTCCCTAGAAACAAGGACTCGCACAGTGAAAGAAACTGACACTCTCCCTACCTAGAGTTTTCTGTCCCTAGAAAAAATGTTTTTTTAAAGCACACTATAGCACAAGGAGAATTCCCCTCACTTTCCTTCTTTGTCCCTAGAAACAAGGACTCGCACAGTGAAAGAAACTGACACTCTCCCTACCTAGAGTTTTCTGTCCCTAGAAAAAATGTTTTTTTAAAGCACACTATAGCACAAGGAGAATTCCCCTCACTTTCCTTCTTTGTCCCTAGAAACAAGGACTCGCACAGTAAAACACACTGACACTCTCCCTACCTATCCTTCTCTTTCCCTAAACTAAAGGAATCCAGGTTAAGCAAGAAAGAAATAAATGTCACTGTCCCTGCCTATGCTTGTCTTTCCCTGCTCCGGAACACACTACACTAGGCCGCCGTGCTGGCGGCCTTTTATAGTGTGGGGCGTGTACTAAACACCCTCAGCAATAATTGGCCACAGGCATCCTGCCTGTGGCCAATCATTGCTCTCCTCGCTGCCGGCGCTGTGATTGGCCAAGCATGCGGGGTCACAGTGCATGCTTGGCCAATCACAGCGCCTGGATGACACTGCGATGGCGTAGTGCATTGTGGGCCGTTCGCGTCACTCGAATTTGGCGTGAACGGCCCAAATCGTTCGATCTTCGTCGAACGATCGAACAGCCGATGTTCGAGTCGAACGTATGTTCGACTCGAACACGAAGCTCATCCCTAGTTGGGAGGTGTGCGTTAGTTCAGTCATGTGCACTGCTCTATGTACACTACAAATCTCATAGTCCATCCCGGAAGTGAGAAATAGAGAGTGGCTATGTCCCTACATACAGTGGGACCATAGAGAATGTAGGTTCATCATGCATATATCCGTACAATCAACCTTAGATCTACCAAAACTGGGAGGATCTACCTGAACTATCCAATCAGGCAGATCCTTCCACTACATACTTACTTGGTGGATCTAAAGTAGAGTTGCCACCTCATCCCTTTAAAACCGAACACATAATAATTACACAGGTTCTGTGGCTGATTAAGGTGGTAATTAATCTCATTGGTGCCTTACTTGCAATAAATTAGCCTCTGAACCTGTGTAATTCATATGTGTTTGGGTTTAAAGGGATGAGGTGGCAACTCTAATCTAAAAGGAGAATGTACAATTAGATTGTAATGTGTATGGTGAGCCTCACTGAGCACCCATGACATTGTAAGCACCTGAGTAGTAGCAATTCTGGAAGTTGTTTCCTCTATTGAAACTTGCCTTAAGCCGCCATGTTGAAAGATTGTTTGCTAAAAACAAGTTATATTAAACAAAAATTTAGGGCCAAAACAACTAATCGATTAATCGACAACTAATCGATTAATCGGCCAGTGACATAATGGGGTTAAAAAAAACTAAAATGAACCCTTTACAGTACAAAAAGATTTGCTCTTTTTGTACAAATTTAATTTTTTTAAACACCATTATGTTACTAAACCTCTCAGGCCCGGGTCACACCTCTGGTTTTTTTGGTGCTTTTTGCAGAAACACACTACAGTTAATTTACATGGTTTCCTATGGGACACGTTCACATCCATGATTTTTTCAGTTGCTGCGTATTTGGAAAGGGCAAGGACTTTTTTTAACGCAAAATGGTGCTATTTTGTTTTTTTGGTTCAATATAGTTCAATAGAGAAGCTGCAGAAAAGCATGTAATAATGTGTTTTTGCAGCAATTTGTGTTTTTTAGTCTGCCCAACAACAAATTAGCCCAAAAAAAAATGAAAAAATGCAAATCGCAGCAAAATTACCTTTTTTTTTTTTCTCTTTTTTTACAGCTATGAACCAATTAATCGAAACAATAATGGGCCAACTAATCGATTATGAAAATAATCGTTAGTTGCAGCCCTACTAAAATTGTTAAAATGCAGTTCATACCTGACTGGACATTCTGCAATGGGCTAGGAGGAAGAGTAAAGCCCCGTACACACGGTCGGACTTTTGCCCAACAAACTTCGTTTTGAGCAAGTTGGACCAACAATCCGACCGTGTGTACGCTCCATCGGACAAACTTTTTTCGTTTGGTTTTGGATTTCATCGGACAAAAGTTGGGTCTGCAAACGGACAAACTTTTGCCCAAAAAAAGTCCGATGGAGCAAAGTCCTACCGTGTGTACAGAAAACCATCAGACTTTAGTCCGATGGACAAAACAACTAATGTTAAAATCAACCAACAATAGCAGAAGTTGACCAAAGGGTGGCAGTAAAGATCAGAAAAGAGCAGAAAAACACGTGATGTTGTAAGAAGTTTTAAGAAAGTTTGCAGAAAAGTCCGAGCGTGTGTATGCTATGGGTGTTCCCGTCCAACTCCGTTCGGACAAAAAACCACGGAAAAGTCCGATGGAAGTCCGACCGTGTGTACGAGGCTTAAGAAAGGGTAGGGAATAGGAAAGGTGCCCAGAAAAATGGGGTGGTTGGGTCTACCACTGCAAGGGTTAAAGAGGTTGTATTGCCCGCTTGGTCATTTTTACCTACAGGTGGCACCTATAATAAGGCTTATTTGTAGGTAAAATGAATATCTCCTAAACCTGCACTGTAAAGGAGATATTCACCTTTCATGCAGTCGCTGACGTCAGCGGTGCATGCGTGCTGAAGGTCCGGCCGCTCGTGCCGGACCTTGAAAAACAAAGGACTCCTAACGCGCATGCAGCGCCTGAATTCCAGCGGCGGGGGTGTTTTTTTGAAGCACCTGATTAGAGCCATAGGCTCCAATAGGCTTCAGAAAAGGTGGATTGGAGTGCAGAGCATTGCTCTCGCAGTCCACCCAGGCGTGTTAGAAAAGCAAATGAATATTTGCTTTTCTAACACTGAACCGCCTCTCCACCAATCGGGAGGCGCACGTCTAATACCAGTCACCTGATTGGCTGAAGGCACAGGCGATCCCATTGGCCAGCTAGAATAAGCAAAGAAGAGACGCACAGAGGACACAGGAGCCATCGCTTGAACCCGCGCTACTCGGCCCACTGCTCGTCGCCGTCACCCACTGCCTGACCTGCCACCAAGATGGGGTAAGTGGCAGTCAGACAGCGAGCAGGCGGGTGGGGGGCACAGTGGCTGCATATGATGGGCACAGATACTTCAATTTACAGGGCACAGTAGCTGTATATGATGGCCACAGAGTCTGAAATTGATGGGGCACAGTGGCTGCATTTGATGGGGCACAGTGACTGCATTTGATGGGGCACAGTGGCTGCATATGATGGGCACAGTGGCTGCATATGATGGGCACAGTGGCTGCATATGAAGGGCACACATTGGCTGCATATGAAGGGCACACAGTGGCTGCATATGATGGGCACAGTGGCTGCATATGATGGGCACAGTGGCTGCATATGATGCGCACAGTGGCTGCATATGATGCGCACAGTGGCTGCATTTGATGTTTTTGTTTAAGTATTTTTCTGAATTTGTTCAGTTTGTTTGCAACCCCCCCCCCCCGCCTCGGCGGTGGCCGGGCGAGCTGCAGGAGCCTCGTTCTAAGGTATTTCGTATTGTGCTAGTATGCGATGCATACTAGCACATTAAGCTTTTGTCTTGCATGTTTTTCTCATTTTGAGTAAGGGAGAGGAGAAGTTTTACTTACGTGATCCTCCATTCCCTGGCAGATGGTGCTCCCCCATGATCCGCTGGTGGACTATTTTTCAGCACCCTCACACCCAGAGCAGGGCTATGGACCCTGCCCTGGTCATGATGATGTCAGGACCTTAGATCAGTGGAGTGTGGGGGTGGGGGTGCTGCAGGGACTACACTAGCTGCGGGCAGGAATGGAGGGTCGGTATGGAAATCTTTTTTTTTTTTTGTTCCTTTAGACAAAATTAGCAATTAACCCTTGCAGTGCAGGCACAGTCCCACTGCAAGGGATCATTTTTTATGTGCCCAGAGTTGGATTTTAAGTGACTTGGTTTCTGACCTATCCACCTGTTAAAATGGGCAGTTACATTATTATTATACAGGATTAATATATCGCTAACAGTTTGCGCAGTGCTTTACAACATGAGGGCAGACATTACAGATACAATACAATTTAATACAGACGGAATCCGAGGGCCCTGCCTATTAGAGCTTACATCTTTGCATATTCGTGTATAAGCCACTAGGGGGAGCCGTCATAACCACTCGTGCTACAAGTCGGCAGCGGTCACCAGCACAGGTGTTCTCATCGGAGGATTTGTCCTCACTTCCTGTTCCTGTGACAACTCATTTTGTATTTCCCATCACTTTCTATATAATGGTCAGCAGGACCAATAGTGTGGATCAATCTCCTTAGCAGGGGCATGAATAACCTTACAGAGGTTTTAACACTTGCACAGTCTATCCAAAACTAAAAAAAAGTAAGTTTTGTCTTTACATACACTGTAAACTTTTATCAGTTTAGAGCAGAACTAAGAAGAAAAATACCAACATAAAGTGATTTGAAAGGGCTCATCAACCATACTGCATCCTGCCACTAGAGGGCAGTGTTCCCTCTTATTTCATTGGGTGAGCTTCCTGGAGTCACACAGTGAAAACTTTACAAGCATGTTGTATATTAGGTATAGAAATAGCACACCTTTTATTTATCTATTATAACGAAAGAACCGCAAGTATCTTCCCTGATAAAATTACTATTTTTTTGTATGTAATTCATTAATTACGCTCACACTACAGACATTTTCCAGCATGCTGAGAAATTCGCACAACCAGATGCTATTTTTTTTTCTTCTTTAACCACTTCCATACCAGGCACTTTCCCCCCTTCCTGCCCAGGCCAATTTTTAGCTTTTAGCGCTGTCGCACTTTGAATGACAATTGCGCAGTCATTCAACACTGTACCCAAACAATTTTTTTATCATTTTGTTCCCACAAATAGAGCTTTCTTTTGAGAAAAAAAAATAGTTTTTCTTTGTTTCTGTTATAAAATGTTGTAAATAAGTATGTTTTCTCCTTCACTGATGGGCATTGATGATGGGCACTAATATGCAGCACTGATGGGCACTAACATGCAGCACTGATGGGCAGCACTGATGGGCACGGATAGGCAGCACTGATGGGCACTGAAGGGCTGCACTGATGGGTAGCACTGATAGGTGGCACTAATAGGTGGGCACTGATGGGCATCACTGATAAGGAGGCACTGGCAGGCATTACTGGGCACTGACTGGCACCGTTTGTGGGCACGGATTGGCATAGATTTTGGGCACAGATTGGCATCCCTGGTGGCCATGGGTGGCAATCCCTGGTAGTCCTGGTGGTCTGAAGTGGGCATCCTTGGGGGGGCTGCACCCAAAATTAATCAGCGCAGACCCCCCCTGACAGAGGAGCAGCCGATCGTCTCTCCTGTTCTCGCGTCTGTCAGACGCAAGTGAGGAAAAGCTGATACACGGCTTTTCCTGTTTACATTGTGATTGGACACAGCTGATAATGTGGTAAAGAGCCTCCGTCAGAGATCATTGTTGCAGTGTGTAAGACTGACACGCCGCACCACCGATCGCCGCGCGCGTCGGCTATTATCCTGAAAGACATCATATGACGTCCAGTCAGGGTAACGGAACCACCCCCCCGGCTGTCATTCTGCTATAGGCTGGGCAGGAAGTGGTTAAAACTCATCCCAAAAGGGGAAGTTCAGCCCCCCCCCCCTCTTCTCCAAATGGCACTTTTTTATTTTTTGAGTGGGGCAGGTACCTGGTTTTGACTGGTGTTCTCCTCTACCCCTCACACCCTGCAGTCATCTGGGACACTTCACAGGTACCAGAAGACTGCGGACCAGTCACAATGAGAGGCGTGGCTCGCGCATGCACAGTGGGCACCTGGAAGCTGTCACAGCCGGGTGCCTACAGTTGAACTGCAGGTGTCGGGGAGAGAAGACTGAGAGAAGGGATGGCTCAGGTGAGCACATCCCTGGATCCTGGGACAGGTGAGTGTGTGTTTATTACAAGTTAGCAGATTTTTACGACTGGAGCTCCTCTTTAAAATGGACATAAAGTCAGTAATACTCCCCTTACATCTATGTTCTTTTACAGAAGTATTCCAGGTATGGTTATTTTATGTGTAGCGCCCTTCTCAAATATTTGGGGGCGCTATGTGTAAATTTAGGGGTAGTCTGAGCCAGTAGTTGGGCTCAGACCTGGATAGATGTGTTGAAATTTGCTTCTGCTCTGGGTGTGATACTGCCTGGCAGTTGTGTTCCCTGTTCGCCTGTAGGTGGCACTGTCACCACCGGCCCAGGTTGAAATACAGGGGGTAGCACAGCACATTGGGTGTCCTCTCTCGGCAGCCGTGCAGTGGGCGTGGTTAACCCGCTGTGCATGCTCGGAGAGGGTACATAAGGGGCAGACATCATTAGCAGAGAGTTGTTCCTGTGTGCCCGCCTCGTGGCCCGCATGGCACAGGCTGCGTGCGTGTGTTCCAGCCCCGGGCACCTTCAGCCCGAGGCTGCATCGCTGCCTGGTAGGCCCAGCTCTGCTGGCTGGGGCCTATGCCTTTGGAGGGGATCTCAAGCTGCCCACCTGTGGTAAGCCCACTCTTAGGGAAGGAGGCCAGGGGAGGATCTGCCCCAGAGGAGACTGGCGACGATACTGCTGTCTCGGGAGGAGGCCTGGAGACTCACCTAAGAAGGGATCCATTACTACAAGCCCTGCAATACGCCAATCTGGCATAAAGGTTCTCTCTATTGCTTGGCTGGGAGGTTCGGGACTTTGATAGTCCTGTGGCAGAGGATTCCTGATCGCATCCCTAAATTCTCAGATAAAGTTGATCCGTGCGTCATCCCGGCTGCTAGGACCGAAGGAAACTGAACTATCCGGGTGAGCAATACCCACTCAGGCTTGAGTGGCGACGTTGTGCCTTTAGTGTTGCGTGCCTGAACCTTCCCCTCTACTTCTCTTGTTTCCTACTTTCTCTACAAGTTCCCACAGCAAGAAAAGGAAAATAAAGCCTTCCTGTTTAGGTTTTACATTGAGATGGACATTGACTTTTTTTTTCTAGAGACTTTCTATACCCTGACAACAGAAGCCATGGAGGTAGTTTGCATGACCCAAAACAAAACCAGCCGGTCCCTTAAATGGGGGTAAGTGCTACATAATGTATACAGTTACATTGGTACAGCTTGAACCAATGTAACTATGCATATACCATACCTGTTGGAACTAGGGTTGCCAACTTTTCTTCAAATCAAACCCGAACACTTTAGCGGCGCACAGCAATTTTTTTTCTAATAGTATAAACTATACATATATTTTGCTATTAAATAACATTTCTAATCATATGGCGTAAATAACAAGAGTTCCCCTTTTACATCTGAACTCGCAGAGTTCCCTTTCACTGTAAGGGGGGACTCTGCAGACTCTGATGTAAGGGAGAACTCTGGGGAGCTCTGACATAAGGGATCCTCTGGAAACCCTGATTTAAGGGGGAACACTGAGCACTCTGCTATATGGAGAGGACTCTGCTATAAGCGGGAAGACTGTGGCCTCTGGTGTAAAAGGGAACTCTGATGTAAGGAGTGCTCTGAGAACCCTGATTTACTTTGGTGTAATTACTCAGAGGCAGGAGAGAGAAGGGGGAGACTTCAGTCAAAGACAGGGATGGATGGTGAGCTCACTCACCCCTTGGCAGTCAGCACCTCTCATCCAGATGTATCTGAGGCTGCTAGACCAATTTCTGACCCCCACTTTCCTTTTCTGAGGCACAGCGCCTGGGATTGGAGTGTGGGCAGACACAGAGGGGTAAGAGGAAGAGATGCAGATCGAGCCCCCTCTCCTCTCCTGTCAGTGTGGGGGGCAGGGGGTGGGGAAATTGTTAGTATTGTTAGTGCTGGCTTTGGGCAGTGGGAAAAAGAGTGTAAAGCCTCATACACACGGCCGGTTTTCTCATCAAGAAACTACAAGAAAATTGCTGGCAGAGATTTCTTGCTGAGAAAACCGTCCGTGTGTATGAGGCTTTCAGGTTTCTCGTCAAGAAAACTGCCCAGAATCTCGACGAGAAAAATAGAGATCCTGCTCTCTATTTTCTCGTCGGGATTCTTGTCGGCCTGTTTCCTGACGAGAAACCCGAGAGTGTGTATGCTTACCTGTCGCAGTGGAAACCCGCGCATGCTCGAAATGACTGACGCATGCGCGGTAGCTTCCAAGGCATAGGTAGGGTGAAGCAAGATGGCGGCGACGGCATCGAATGTGACGAGCCCATGCTCGTCGTAGTCGACGACGACACAGGGTTCGTGCCAATTAAAAGAACGGCGGTTCTTTTGAATCGTACGTGTGTACACTTGGCTGGGACAAGATTCTTGTCAAGAATCTCGTCAGGAAAAACTACGGGTTTTTTTCCTGACGGGATTCTCGGCCTTGTGTACGAGGCTTAACAGACACTCTCAGCTTAGCCAACTGCAGCCAGCAAACCTGCTGGGAAGCCATAGTCCAGTCTGAATAATGTGCTAGGGTTTCAGGCAGTCTGAAACCCGGACGCATGACTCCAAACCCGAACTGTCCGGGTGAATCCCGGACAGGTGGCAACCCTAGTTTGAACCCCTGGAAGTTGGAAATCACTGTAGTAGGCACTGCTACTCCAGTGATCCCTAATTGCTTCTGGATCCCATACTGAGCAGCTGCCCTGCTACATTGTGAACACAACAGGTCGCCCGCTCAGTATGGGCACCATTTAGAGAACGCTTCACATTTTCTCAATTAATGCAAAGCATTCTCTGAGATGCGGTGGAGAACGTGAGGTCACTGCCCCATCCATTCAGAGAACGTTTAGCATGCATTGAGGAGATACAAATGCATGCAAAGTGTTCTCTGAATGGATGAGGCAGTGACCTCACGCTCTCCACCTCATCTCAGAGAATGCTATGCATACATTGAGAAAATATGAAGCGTTCTCTAAATTGTGCCCATTCTGAGCGGGCGACCTGTTGTGTTCATAATGTAGCAGGGCAGCTGCTCAGTATGGGACCCAGAAGCAAGTAGGGATCACTGGAGTAGCAGTGCCTACTACAGCGATTTCCACCTTCCAGGGGTTCCAACAGGTAGATAATCCCTAATTGGCATCCATTCCAAGAGAGCAACCTCCTGAGTTCACAATGCAGAAGGGCAGCCGCTCAGCACAGGACCCGGGAGCTAGCAGAGATCACTAGAGTAGTGGTGTCTACAACGGTGATGTCCAACTTCTAGGGGGATACCTACAGATATGGAATATACATAGTTACATTGGTCAAAGCTTGACCAATGTAACTATGTATAACATATCCGTATCTGGAATTCCTAAAGATAAAGGAAATAGAACCTATTCTTGATCTCATGTTGATGATTAATAGACATATGGAAAGATGTATATTTAGACTAAAGATGGACTTTAAACGGCACACAGATAAATATTGTAAAAATTCTAAGGGTTTTATTGTTGGTAGAAAAATATAATTGAATTTAGGTAAAAAGTACATTAATATAGGACACTGACATTATATAACAGTTATCTATAATTGATAGAGGGTCCCATTTACAAGACTCGACACATCTCCCAAAAATTACATTTACATGTAAAGTATATAAGGTAAAATAGAATATTGTATAGCCAACAAACAAAAATGAGGAGTTGGACGGTATGCACGAGAGATGGCTGGTTTTGTTGATGGGTCCAATAAATTCAAAGATAAAGATCTTGCTTTCGCTCGACTAGTTTCGCGTTCCAAAACGCTTCGTCGGGAGCATAGTATTGAACTAGGCCGTGTTAAGTAGTGAAACCAGCCTAGGTATTCCTACCTGGCAGTCCGTGTATCACAGGGTGCCAGTAATATCTAAACACATTCGTGGTAAACATTCATGCGTGATTTGAGTAAAAAAATATATATAACTATGCACAGGCTACTGGTAGGTAGGGAACGTGAATCCAGGTGTAGCAGACCAAACGATACTGTAAAGATGTGTGTCAATCAAGAGCAATTGCTCGAGCCACACTATGGTACTCTGTTAGGGTAACCCCTAATGATAGACTGACCCAGCTTATAGTTTGTCAGAGATTGTAAGTCAGTAGGCCTGGACGGAACCTCTCCTGTGGACAGTATCGTTTGGTCTGCTACACCTGGATTCACGTTCCCTACCTACCAGTAGCCTGTGCATAGTTATATATATTTTTTTACTCAAATCACGCATGAATGTTTACCACGAATGTGTTTAGATATTACTGGCACCCTGTGATGAATCATTCCACAGTACATGCAACTGCATCGGTCAGTGAGGACCTGTTCTAAAGCTATTTGCTCTTGCCAAACCTTTGATTGTATATGGCCTGGGTACAGGTGCAAAATTTGAGACTACAGTGGAATGTGTAGGGACAGATTTGGACCTTGGGGGGCCTGGGGCACTTCAGGTTCTGGGGGCCCCTCATACACAAAGGGGGTACATTCTCAATGACAGTCACACATTTTTAAAATGTATGACACAACGTAATTCTGAGGTTATCCGTACACACACAGTCATAGCGCTTTATGTGTGGTTGGCTTGAGCTGCCAAAATTTGTTTTTAAAAACAATGCAATATAACAATCCAAAGTAAAAACTGTTACAGATGACGGCCGGCAAAATATTACTTCCAAAGGTTCATTAAATAAAATAAACTAAATTTTAATTATTATATATGTAGCATTCCCCCCGTAGGAGCTGCTGGTTAGTTTTGGTCTGCTGTTACCCCACTGTTCTCCGTGTTGGCTTAAAGCGGAGGTTCCGCGGCATTTATTTATTTTTTTTCCGCTTGCATGCAAAGTATTTGTAGATCACCAATTAGTACTCACGTGTTTGGTGACTTTAAACCTCCCCTGTCTTTTTTCTGGCAAAAGATGCACTTTTAAAATCAGCCGTCTGAATTTTCCATTTTGCTTGTGGGCATTTTGAAGCCCACAAGCACTGACTTCCTGGTGGTGGACGGTGTAATGCAGAAAAAGTTCCCCGGCGGATAAGGTTCCCCCCCCCCTGTACTGCGCATGCGCGGCACGAACCTCAACGGAGTTTCCGAAAGTAGCCGAACATGTAGAGCTGCGAGTTAGCTCTACACGGCGCCTGCGCAATGACTAGGAGTCATGTAGAGCTGACTGCGCAGGCGCTGTGTAGAGCCGACTCGCAGCTCTTCCTGTTCGGCTACTTTCGGAAACTCCGTTGAGGTTCGTGCCGCGCATGCGCAGTACAGGGGGGGGGGGACCTTATCCGCCCGGGAACTTTTTCTGCAGGACATGTCACATCTGGGCGAACTCCCAGATTGCATTGCGGGTGAATAGAAACGCCTACTCCCGCGGGAGTGAGTACCCGGAAGACGAAATTGGAAATGACATTAGTACGGTATGTACTACATAAAAAAAAAAAAAAAGTGGCTAATGTACATGTTCGTTCTTTAAGGAGTGTGCTTGTATATGGATGTTATTTTGCCTGAACCTCCGCTTTAAAGTCTAGGGTTAAAGTTGCATAAAACACGGTTGCCAATCACTGAGTCTTTTACCAACGTTGGCAGAAAGAGGGATGGGGGGTTAGGGGAAGTTCAGGTACCTGATGCAGATTACTGAGGCACTTATGATTATGATGAGACAGGCACACTTATCGCCCTGGATCTTGCTCACCCGGATAGGCCCCTCTCACCAGCCTAGCAGCCGGGATGATGCACGGACAAAAATGAAAAGTCTCTGCCACAGACTTGGTAATCAGAATTTCAAAGTTCAAGCGCAACTGATACTGTGAGGCAGATGGGTTTGGATGCATCTTCCAATTGAGGCCCCAGGCTCCTCTCGAGATACCAGCCTTCCGCTGCGTATTCTCCAAGACGAGTCCTCCCCTGGTTCGTTCAACTGCTCGGCTTCTTCCCGCAGGACAGACAGCACAGGACCACCCTCAAACCAGTAGACCCCAGATAACTTCTGGGCCTACCTCCAGTAACGAAACCTCTGGCCAGCAGGCCCTGAGGCAGAAGAGGAGTTGTCACATACCTCCGGCCGGGGGGGGCCACGAGGTGAGAGCTTCCCCAGAAATGGCATCCGTCCCTTAAGTACCCTCTCCCAGCATGCCCAGCGGTATCAACCTCCCGCTAGGTTGCCTCTGGGAAAAAGCACCCAATAAGCCTCGACTTGTTGTACCTTCCAACACGAACCAGAGGTGGCAGCGACACCTGCTGGTAACCGCGGGTAATACACCCAACTCAGCCAAGGCTGGAACATAGGCCAATTTAGCCAAACATAGAATCTGAACTAACTACAGTTCAGACATCCCACTAAATTTAGATAATAGCACCTGGTCAACAGGAACAGGGCGCTACATATAGTTTATACTATTTTATTATTATTTATTTGTCATTATTGTATGTTTAATATCTTTTATTGATTTTAAAAGTATAAAAAGACACAATAACAAATGAGAATACAAACATATCAAAGGAACATTGAAATATCATACCCCACACAGATACGTAGAGTAAATAATGGCAACATCTATCAGAAACAAGCCCGCATCTGCGGGGAATAGGTAAGCAACCATCATTCCAGTTCGAACATGAGCAACCAAATGACCGAGTCCCATATCATAGAGATGGGGAGAAAACAGAATAGATCTCTATAGCAAAGAGTGAAGTTAAAAAGTATTTGACCCCCTGCTGATTTTGTACGTTTGCCCACTGAGCAATGATCAGTCTATAATTTTAATAGTAGGTTTATTTTAACAGTGAGAGACAGAATAAGAACAAACAAATCCAGAAAAACGCATTTAAAAAAAGTTATAAACTGATTTGCATTTTAATGAGTGAAATAATTATTTGACCCCTTCGCAAAACATGACTTAGTACTTGGTGGAGAAACTCTTTTTGGCAATCAGAGGTCACATGTTTCTTGTAGTTGGCCACCAGGTTTTCACACATCTCAGGAGGGATTTTGTCCCACTCCTCTTTGCAGATCCTCTCCCAAGTTATTAAGGTTTCCATTCTGACGTTTGGTAACTGGAACCTTCAGCTCCCTCCACATATTTTCTATGGGATTAGGGTCTGGAGACTGGCTAGGCCACTCCAGGACCTTAATGTGCTTCTTCTTGAGCCACTCCTTTGTTGCCTTGGCCGTGTGTTTTGGGTCATTGTCATGCTGGAAGACCCATCCATGACCCATTTTCAATGCCCTGGCTGAGGAAAGGAGGTTCTCACCCAAGTTTGACAGTACATGGCCCCGTCCATCGTCCCTTTGATGTGGTGAAGTTGTCCTGTCACCTTAGCAGAAAAACACCCCCAAAGCATAATGTTTCGACCTCCATGTTTGATGGTGGGGATGGTGTTCTTGGGGTCATAGGCAGCATTCCTCCTCCTCCAAACAGGAGGCTTGATTTTGGTCTCATCTGACTACAACATTCACCCAGTTCTCCTCTGAATCATTCAGATGTTCATTAACAAACTTCAGACGGGCTGTACATGTGCTTTCTTGAGCAGGAGGACCTTGCTGGCACTGCAGGATTTCAGTCCTTCACAGCGTAGTGTGTTACCAATTGTTTTCTTGGTGACTATGGTCCCAGCTGCCTTGAGATCATTGACAAGATTCTCCCGTGTAGTTCTGGGCAGATTCCTCACCGTTCTCATGATCATTGAAACTCCACGAGGTGAGATCTTACATGGAGCCCCAGACCGAGGGAGAGTGACAGTTATTTTGTGTTTCTTCCATTTGCGAATAATGACACCAACTGTTGTCACCCTCTCACCAAGCTGCTTGTCTTGTAGCCCATTCCAGCCTTGTGTAGGTCTACAATCTTCTCCCTGACATCCTTGGACAGCTCTTTGGTCTTGGCCATGGTGGAGAGATTGGAATCTGATTGATTGCTTCTGTGGACAGGTGTCTTTTATACAGGTAACAAGCTGAGATTAGGAGCACTCCCTTTTAAAAGAGTGCTCTTAATCTCAGATCCTTACCTGTATAGAAGACACCTGGGAGCCAGAAATCTTGCTGTTTGATAGGGGATCAAATACTTATTTCACTCATTAAAATGCAAATTAATTTATAACTTTTTTTGAATGCGTTTTTCTGGATTTTGTTGTTGTTGTTCTGTCTCTCACTGTTAAAATAAACCTTCCATTAACCACTTGCCGACCGGCTAACGGCGATATATGTCGGCAGAATGGCACGGCTGCGCAAAGCAACATACCTGTACAATGCTTTGAATTTGCTGCCGGCAGCACGCGCCCGCCGCAAGCTCCGTGACCCTGCCCGCGGGACCCGATGTCCGCCGGTGTCCAGCGATCGTGTCACGGAGCTGCAGAACGGGGAGATGCCTTTGTAAACAAGGTATTTCCCCGTTCTGCCTTGTGACACGACACTGATCTACTGCTCCCTTTAATCGGGAGCAGTGATCACTTGTAGCCCACCCCCCCCACAGTTAGAATCACTCCCTAGGACACACTTAACCCCTTCATCGCCCCCTAGTGTTTAACCCCTTCCCTGCCAGTGTCATTTATACAGTAATCAGTGCATTTTTATAGCACTGATCGCTGTATAAATGACAATGGTCCCAAAATAGTGTCAAAAGTGTCCGCCATAATTGTCGCAGTCACAATAAAAATCAGTGACCGCCGCCATTACTAATAAAAAAAAAAATGATAATAAAAATGCCATAAAACTATCCCCTATTTCGTAGACGCTATAACTTTTGCGCCAACCAATCAATATACGCTTATTGAGATTTTTTTTTTATACCAAAAATTTGTAGAAGAATACATATCGGCCTAAACTGAGAAAGAAATTTGTTATTTTTAATGTATTTTTTGGGATATTTATTATAGCAAAAAGTTAAAAATATTGCAATTTTTTTCAAAATTTTCTCTCTTTTCTTTTGTTTATAGCGCAAAAAATAAAAACCGCAGAGGTGATCAAATACCACCAAAAGAAATCTCTATTTGTGGGGAAAAAAGGACGTCAATTTTGTTTGGCTGCAACATCACATGACAGCGCAATTGTCAATTAAAGGGACACAGTCCTGAAACGCAAAAAATTAATGGTAATAGAAGAGGAGAACAGAAAGAAAAAAGAGAATGGGAGGAAAGAAGAAAAAAAGGGGGGGGTAGATTGAGAAGGGGGGAAGGATAAAGGGAGAGGGAGGAGAGGGCTATTAATACCTACATAAATCAGCAGCCCAGCAGCAAAAACTGTTGAGAGGATACTGTATTTACTAAGAAGGCTAAACCACGGTAGTGGTAAACGTGTCACAAATAGATGAATACCGGAAATGATTCCAGACAGTCCAGATAAAATTATGAGAATCTCATTAGTCATCATCCCATGCGATCATATTTTCAATACATTCAATGTGATTACTTCCTCAAGTCCAGGCGGCTAGGGTTGGTGGGTCAGATTGACGCAATAACAGATCGATTGTTATTTTTTTTTTTTTTTATATTGTTTTATATTCTTTTTGTATAGTGGAGAGTCCCTTCTGTCAGGGGGCACCACAGGGCAGTTGCCCCATGTGCTCCCTTATAAATCCGGCACTGAGATTGTAACCACCTTTGTCAAAATAATCAAAAAATAAGTGGAACCTGGCCAGAGTTTTAGGCAGGGTTCACATAAGTGCGAATTGGATGCGGCTTTTCCCCTCATCCAATTCGCATGATAGGCGAGTGTAAAAAAGGTAAAAAAGCGTTAAACCGCATAGGCGTTGGCGCTATTTTACCACAAATGCGGTAAAACCCGCATAGGCTTTAGCGCTATTTTTACCGCGAACGGGGTAAACAAATGGTAAAATCACGGGAAAAAATCTCAGAATTTTTTTGCGTTTTTTCAACGCCTCAGTGTGAAAGGGGCCTTATATAATTAAGCCTATTAGCAACAAATACTCCTTCTAATTTTATCAGCCAGGTGAAACACGCCCGCTGTAAAGCCTCGTACACACGATCAGCTTTTCTGCGTACAAAGCGTAGGACTTTTGTCCGAAGGGCGTTGGCCAGGAACTTTTATTGCATACAAAGAATTGTCGGCCAACAAACCCAAAACGACGTGTTTTTTCAGCTGTTTAGCGCCACCCTTTGCGCAACTTTTATTAATGTTGTGGTGAGCATGCGTGTTTGTACTTTGGTGTTTTGTCTGACGGACTTGTGAACACACGATCGGATAATCCGACAAAACACATTTGTTGGTGGACAATTTTAAAGCATGCTATACAACATTTGTTGGCGGGAAAATCCAACAATTGTCCGATGGAGCGTACAAACGGTTGGATTATCCGACAAAAGCCTGCCATCACACAATTCCCGTCGGATAATCCGATCGTGTGTACGAGGCTTAAGAATGAGAAATTGTACCTGGTGTGCAGGGAATGATAGGAACCAAATAAAAAGATGAAAGACTGTGGGATGTGGGTGTATTCTCACAGCCCATTCTAAATTAACATAATCTCAATTTTTTTTTCTCCTCTATATAGCAGTCCTTTAAAACCTCTCCAAGACAGCTATGGCCCCCAGTTGCTCATGAGGTCATCCCACAGAAAAGCTGCAGCTCCGGCTGTCTGTGTCCCCTTTTCTATACGACCCATTAGACCCGAGGCGGCTGGCCAGAGTGCAATTGGCAAAGCAGAATATCCAAATGTTGATTTCCCTGGACTGGAACAAAGTGATCTGAACCCCAACTGCCCCGGAGTCAGGTGCCTGGCTCTATATAAGCTGCTCTTTGTATGGTGCTGTCTGGTTCTGCCGTCTAGGCTGTTGGCTCTTCATTTAGTGGGTGTCAGGACACCCTAAATTACAGACACTGAGAAGACAGAACCTCCCCGTCTTCCCTTCATTCCCCTGATTGTTCATATGTAACTATCCCTCTCAAAGGCCTTTGTTTGGATTTGCAAGGTGCAGTGACAACCAATAAAAAAATATATTTTTTCATAAATTTAGGCCAATATGTATTCTGCTACATGTTATTGTTAAAAAAAAAAAAAAAAAAAAAAACAATAAGCGTATATTTATTGGTTTGCGCAAAAGTTATGGCGTGTACAAACTATGGGATATAAACTGGAATTTTTAGGCTGGATTCACACCTAAAAAAAACACAGTCACTTCCAGCGCTAAAAGGTCTTCTGAAGTAAAGGGCAACATGTATAGTAGTGGTAAAATGGTATCCCAAGACTGGGTGGATGCTGCCCTCCTCAGATGGGGTGATCCGAAGGAAACTACAAGAAAAACAAAATGGAAGGAGTGCATTACCAATGATAATTTAATAATAATATTAAAAAAATATATATAAAAGTGGGTACTCACAAAATGCAACTGCCAATAAGCCAGGCTAATCTAGCCTAGCTCTGAGGAAAGGGGTGCGCCCCCGAAACGTGTCAGCGGTACCCCGCATTGTGTTCCTGTGTATGTCCATACCCCTTGTAATTCTATGGCTTATTGGCAGTTGCATTTTGTGAGTACCCACTTTTATACATTTTTTATTATTAAATTATCATTGGTAATGCACTGGGTGTGCGTGCCTTCCATTTTGTTTTTCTTGTGCGTTTACACCTTTGCGCATTAGATGCGAGTTTCTCCGCATCCAATTCGCATGACAGGAGATTGTGACATATCTCCGTTGTGGCTGCAGAGCGGCTTGCACAGGAAAGTTGTGCGTCTTTGGCTTAGTTTCAGGGCCGAATTCAGGCAAAATTCAGCCCTGATTCATCCCTGAAATGGAGAACAGGGCCCTTGCATCCGTCGGTGTTGTGAACCCAGCTTTATTTATTTTCTTTTATACTAGTAATGGTGGCGATCAGCGACTTATGCCGCGTACACACGATCATTTTTCCCGTCTGGAAAAATTACATTTTTTCCTTTGGACGAGAAAAACGATCGTCTGTGGGCTTTTTGCCGTTTTTCCCGACGGGAAAAACGGCATTAATCACGACGAGAAAAATTAGAATCGTCGTGATTCCTGTCATTTTTTTCCGTGGCAGTTTTCCCATAGGGAAACACTGCCGCGGAGCTTACACACGGTTGTTTTTTTCGTCAAGAGAAAAAATGACGGGAAAAACGGCCGTGTGTGGGGGAACAAACCGTTCCCCCGTTTTTCCTGTCGTGATTCACAGCGGTGTTTTCACCGCCGTGAATCACGATCGTGTGTACGCGGCATTAAAGCGGGACTGTGATAGTATGGCGGGAAAAATCTGACACTAACTGACATTTTTTTTTTTAAATTTGTTTATTTGTAACAGAGAGACCGCTCTGCACGGACCAGTACAGCACATACAGTATAATACATAGCGCACACGGCAATCTTTGGTACAGGTGGGTATATTCTATTCAATTATTGCTACATATATATATATATATACATATACACATACACATACCCATACATACACATATATTACAGACAATGCCTGCCATAGGTGTTCATATATGATCCGTTATCCGACATCCCCCTACGGGGGGGGGGTCGACACGCCTGTGTGGTTATGTGCGCGTCAGAGGAACCGTATGTGTGTGGGTGGCCTACCCTATGGCCCCGGGCGTAATCCCCAACACCCCCTACCTCAGGGTAAACGGGAATCCCACCCCAGGAATTTCCCCTAAATAATCCGGTCCCGCTGAGCCAGTCCCTCAACTTTTTTTTTTTTTAAATACTAATACAAAAGAAGAGACATACAAGATTAGAGAAACAGAAAATATAAGAGAAAGTAGAGGGAGACGGAAGAATGGGGGGGGGAGGTTGAAGAGGGGGAAGGAGCTGTGAGTGCGAGCAGGGACGTGGTGGAGGGGGAGAGGGGGGGGGGGAGGGGGGGAAACCCACCCCTCCAGAGGCTCCCCAGCTGGTCAATGGTATCCCCAGTAGGTCCTCAGTAGAGTCGGTAGGCCCGGACGGGTGGCCGTCGCTTAATCTAAATGACTGTCTCGTCCACGCCCCTAAGCCTCTGACCCTCTACGGAGTATTTGAACACGTTCCACGGCTGCCAGGTCTTTTTAAAAGTCTCCTGTCTCTCTTGGCTGGTAAGGATCAAGTCCTCCAGCTGGCATATGTCGTCTACCTTTTTAAGCCAGAGGGAGATGGACGGCGGGTGGGGCGACTTCCAGCGAAGTGGGATACATGTCTTAGCAGCGTCCAGCAGATGTCTCACAACTGATTTTTGGTAGGTTCGCGACGGTGTATCTGTTGCATGGAGTAGGAAATAGGCTGGGTCGTCAGGCACTTCACGGTCGGTGAAGTCCTGGATGATTCGTCGGACCTCCCCCCAGAAATTCCGCAGTCGGGGGCAGGACCAAAAGATATGCAGGAGGGTGCCTTTCTCCTCCCGGCATCTCCAGCAAAGATCCGAAGATGCCGGGTAGAGAGTATGCAGGAGGGCGGGGGTCCTGTACCACCTAGTGAGAATTTTGTAATTAGTCTCCTGGAATCTCGAACACAAAGAGGATTTATGGGCAAAGTGAAGTATCTGTTTCTTCTTCCCCTCGGTGAATTGACAATTCAGGTCCCTCTCCCATTTAGTTAGGTATGGTATGGGGCTGCCCGCTGATGGCGTAATCAACATGTCATACGTCAAGGATAAGGAATGAGGGAGCGTCCCCGATTCCATGCAGAGTTCCTCCAGCACTGTGGACGTGGAACGGGTGGCATCTTGGGGGGGTGGCTGGCTCTGCAGGAAGTGACTGAGCTGGTGGGCTCGCATGAAGTCTAATTTGTATGGTCCCGAATGGTCTGATAGTTCTACGATCGTTTTCCACCGTCCCATAGTACTGAAATGCGCCGCCTGATGATGTCCCGCCGCTTGTAAATCGAGAAACCTCCTATCTTGGATGCCCGGCATAAAATGAGGGTGCCCCAACACAGGTCTCAGCGGTGAGTCAGGAGTCGAGATTGAGGGTTTAGACAACAATTGTGCGCAAATCTTGACCGTCGTACCTATCAGCGGGTGTCTTTTAAGCTCCGGGGGCAGGGCCGCGTGGCACCATGGTGCTCTGCGGAGGGGCACCATGCTCTGTGACTGCTCTATTTGCGTCCAGAGCTTGGTGTCCTTATGTCGGCACCAATCTAGGAGCCTGCTGAGGTGAGCCGCTTGGTAATAAACCCGAATATCCGGCATGGCCAAGCCTCCATGCAGCTTCGGTAGGCAAAGTGTAGTCCTGTTAAGGCGCGGGTTTTTCCCTGCCCAAAGGAATCTAGTAAAGACCGAGTGGATCTGTTTAAAGAAGGATCCCGGAATGGAGATCGGGAGGGCCTGCAGCACATAAAGGAATTTGGGTAGGATTGACATCTTAAGAATGTTACAGCGGCCCAACCACGAATGCAGACCACTGTCCCATTGGTCCAGGAGCTTCTGCACTTTCGCTAGAAGCGGGGGGAAATTAAGCTTAAATAGGCGGGAGAACGATGCAGGGATATAGGTGCCCAGGTATTTCAGGGCTTCCTCTGTCCATTTCAGGTTGAAACTGGTTTTAAGCCTCACCATTTGGTGCGGAGGGAGCCCCACTCCCATAGCCTCCGATTTGGAGAGATTTATCTTCAAGTTGGAGAGCTGGCCGTATGTGTCAAACTCACATAGGAGGCGCGGAAGAGAGACAGAGGGGTTTGTAAGCGTAAACATTAGGTCGTCGGCGTAGGCCGACACTTTATGCTGTGTACCGTCGGCGTTCACCCCAGTGATGCCAGTGTTATGCCGTACATGGCACAAAAAGGGTTCCAGGGCCAGAGCGAAGAGCAGGGGCGACAGGGGACAACCCTGCCGTGTCCCATTCGTTATTGGAAATGGTTCCGAGAGGACTCCATTCGCCCTGACCCTGGCCGTCGGGTTCGAGTAAACCGCCGCTACCCACCTCATCATCCGATCCCCGAGGCCCACGTATCGCAGTGTCGCAAACATGAATCTCCAATCGACTCGGTCAAACGCCTTCTCGGCGTCCGTCCCCAGCAGCACGCACGGTGTCTTATTGCTTACCGCTATATGCAGCAGGTTGAGGACCTTGGTGGTATTATCCCTGGCCTCCCTGGCTGGGACAAAGCCCACCTGATCCAAGTGGACCAGGTGGGGTAAGTGGCCCTGGAGTCTGGACGCAAGGATTTTGGTAAACAATTTAAGGTCCGCGTTCAGGAGGGATATAGGCCGGTAGCTCCCGCATTGAGATGGGTCTTTACCCTCTTTCGGTATAACCGAAATCTGTGCCTGCAGTGTATTGGTATGAAAGGACTTTCCCATACCCAGTGCGTTAAAAAGTTTCACCATATGTGGGTTCAGTGAGGGAAGGAGGGCTCTATAGTATTGAGTGGTGAAACCGTCTGGTCCCGGGGCCTTACCAGGCTTCGTATTTTTAAGAGCAAGTTGCAGTTCGGGACTAGTGATGGGTTCTTCCAGGGCCTCCTGTATGTCCGTCGGTAGCTTAGGCATAAGGGACCCCTCAATATAGGTCTGTGTGGATTCAAGAGCGGAGTCGGGCGCTTGTAGGTTGTACAGGGAGCTATAGAAGGATCGGAATTCCTGCGTAATCCGGTGGGGTAGGGATACCTTCTGTCCAGAGGGAGAAACCACATGTGGTATATATGACGCCGTTCGTTGTGATTTCAGGGTCTGTGCTAAGAATCTGCCACATTTGTTACCGGACTCATACACTTTCCTACGGCAAATCTGCATAGCAGCTTTCGCCTTGAATTGCAAGATGTCCGTGATCTGGCGTCGGGTCATGTCTAGTTCCGTCTCAAGTTGTTTAGTCGGGCTTGTCTTGTGTGAGTTTTCCAAGGCCTGCAGGTTGGTCAGAAGTAGTGTCAATTTCGCCGTCCGCTCACGCTTCAGTCTGGCCCCATGTTTTATGAGCACCCCCCTAATCACGGCCTTGTGTGCTTCCCACACAAGACCGGGGTCACTGTCGGCTGTGGCATTAGTGTCGAAATAGTGGCCCACCTCCGCTGTCACCTCCGCAAGAACCACCGGCTCCTGCAGAAGACTTTCATTAAGTCGCCACACCGGTCGCCGTCCCCCTATGGTGTCTGATAGCGCATACCTCATCCCTATCGGGGCGTGGTCCGACCATGTTATCGAGCCAATTGAGGTGTCCTTGACCGCGTGTAGTTGTCCGTGGGGTACTAGGAAATAGTCGATACGAGAGTATGACTTATGCGGCTTTGAATAAAAGGAATAATCCCGTTCTCCCGGGTGGAAAAGTCTCCAGGTATCTACTAACTGTGCAGTGTGTAGTGTTGAGCCTATGCGTTTACGGACGTCCCGTGAAGTGGAGGACGTACCGGTAGAGGTATCCTCCGACGGCGATAGGGGTATATTCAAGTCGCCCCCTACAATGAGCTGTCCCTCAGTGTAATGCCCCAGCCTGTCTATCTGTCTCTTTAGAAATGTGTCTTGATGAACGTTGGGTGCATACATGTTTGCCAGTGTCACCTTCCTATCTCCAATCAGGCCCTTCAGAAACAGGAAGCGGCCCTCTCCGTCTGTTTGAACATCCACCAGCCTCCAAGGGACTCTGGCGGAGATAAGGATAGACACCCCCCTAGATTTGGTCTGTGCATAAGCAGAGTGGTAGGCCAGGGGGTACAGTCTGTTCTTAAGTAGTGGTAATTTAGTGTCTCTGAAATGCGTTTCCTGTAACATCATGACATCCACTCTCGCGCGGCGCATATCATTGAGCAGCATCCTCCGCTTCTCCGGGATGTTTAGGCCCTTGACATTCAAGGACATTACATTAAGCACGTCCATGCCCGCAGCTCACAGCGAAAAACAACACCAAAAAAAAAAAAAAAAGGAGGGGGGTTAGAGTGAGGTGTAGAGGGGAAAAGGATAAGGGATGGGGAGGGGAGAAGAAATCAGAGATATGGGGACTAGGTATAGAGAAATACAATTAAAGAGTAGGTAGCAGAAGAAAGAGAAGGCTGCCCCTAGACAGGCAGCAATAATAGGAGTCTACAACAGCCTAACAGGCAGTGGCGCTCGCCGGGGGTCCCTAAAAAGAAGGTCCCCGGGATATTGAGCGCCGTCCTAAGTGGGGTGGTGGGTATTCAGGACCGAGATGTGAACTCCCAGCCCCGCCCTCCCCGTGTTTATCAGCTGAGAGAGGCAAATACCGGTATTGTGAGTAAAATAAAATAAAAAGCATATATACGTAAAGTGAGAAGACTAAAGCAGAGGCAACAACAAAAATATAACATTGTGTTCAAACTTTTTGCTTACTAACGAACAGCAGCATCATCACAGGAAACCTGACATTGATGACCAACAGTAAAAGTGCAAGGATCAATGGTCAGAGATCAAAAATCAGAAATCAGAAAACCCCAGAACTGTCAAACTGTATCCATCCATCCCCGCCTCCCAACAAGCAGACTCAAACCGCAACCACCCTCCCCCTCCCAAGCACAACACAGTTCCCCTGCAAGTGCGGACTGTGACCCAACGTGGCGCCGTCTCCTCTCAGTTCTCGGGGGGCTTCAGCGTCTTTCACTAGGCTGAAGGTAGTCTCACTCTCCTCGTCCGCTGAGCGGGGGTCTACTTCCCGGAGCAGGAGTACAATTGCAAAATCTCCCACCTCCCCCCAAAACCCCCCACCCAAACAATAGCACAGAACGGATCTCCAGTAGCCTCGTGGCGGCCATTTCTAAGAGTACCTTCTCTCCTGTGGAGGCCAAGTCGGTATCCCATCTCTGTCACGTCAAATGTCAGTGTCTCGTGTGTGGGTGACAGCACTCGGCCATCGGGCGCCCGGGGGGGGGGGGGGCGTCACTGGCCAAAGAATCCGGCGTCCTCCGCACTCCTCAAGGGAATCAAAGATCCGCAGACCTCCCCGGGAGAAGGCCCAGGTTCACCTTGCGCGTCAAAAGGGGGAGGGGGGCGCCCGGGAGGACGCGGTCAGCGTCTACCACCAACTGGGGAGGGGGGACGGAGACATAAGTATGCGGATATGGCCTACGGCCTACTCACGTGATCCCTCTCGGGGTCTAGATCGGTTCCTCCGTCGGCCCCTCTGCTGGCGGGGTGGAAAGGGGGCCCGTTGTGCCGAGAAACCCGATCGTCCGGTGGGACGCGGCAGTAGCTGCAGCCAATCGGGGATCTGGATGGGCTCCACATCCATGAAGCGAAACAGCTCAGGGAGGTCCGCCGGGGTCTGTAGGGTAAAGGAGCCGGAGTCACTCCGGAAGGATACCGATAATGGGTATCCCCAGCGGTAGGTAAGTCCCCTCTGTTTGGCCAGCTCTAAGAGGGGACGCAGCATGGCCCTGCGACGCAGCGTCGCTCTGGAGAGGTCGGGCAGGATCTTCACCGAGGCGCCTTCCACCTCTACATCTCCATGGTCCCACGCCCGACGTAGAATCGCCTCCTTCTGGGCATAGCGATGGAGCCGACATATGACGTCACGCGGCCTACTAGGATCCGTTGGTCTATGGCCTAGGGCTCTATGGGCCCTGTCTAGCAGTATCTCTACTTCCGGTTCCCCTAGGACTGTCCGGAATAGCTCCCGCATCGAGCTTCCGAGGTCTTCCCCGTCAGCCTTCTCAGGCAGGCCACGTATCCGGAGGTTACCGCGTCTGCTCCTATCCTCGATGTCCTCCAGGTGGAGCTGTAGGTCTACCGCGGTCTCCCGGTGCGAGTCCCTGGAGCGCTCCAAGGCCGCCACCCTGGCCTCCAAGGAGGCCGCCGAGGTTTCTCCCGAGGTCACTCGCTCCGCGAGTGTGGACACCTCGCCCCGCACCTCCTGGATATCTCGCCTATGCGTCTCCTCCAATCGGAGGATAAGGGATTCGATGTCCGTCCGGGTCGGGAGGGCCTCTATGTCCGCCCGGGTAGGGAGGGCCATCAGCAGGGCACGGATGTCCTGCTCCTGTATCTCGGCCTCTAGCTGCGGGTCCGACGACATCCCCGGATCGTAATGTGCCTCTGGCGCTGTTACAATGGAGTCAGGTAAGATGTCCCCAGAGGATTGTGCCTGGGCCTTCCGTACAGTTCCCGATGTGGAGCCTCGTGGTGTCGTTGCTCTGGTCCCAGGGGATCCGTCCGGCAGACTCTTGAAGTATCTGCTAATTTCGTTCCGGGTCTTTCTGTAGTTCGCTCCTCTAGTTGCTGACCTGGTACTATACTTTTTGGCCGAGGACATACCGGTATTTATCGTCTTTTTGCCGGTTTAGGAGGGCTTGGGGCCGGGAGCTCCAAGAAAAAGCAGCCTCACACAGCCATGTCCAGGCCACGCCCCCCTAACTGACATTTTTGACACTTGCGGGAACCAGTGACACCAATACAGTGATCACTGCTAAAAATATGCACTGTCACTGTACTAATGACACTGGCTGGGAAGGGGTTAAACATCTAGGGCGATCAAAGGGTTAAATATGTGCCTTGCCAGTGTTTTTGTGGACACAGTGTGCTGCTTTTACTAAGGGAAGAGGTTGTTTCTAGTCTCTGCTTTGCAGAAGTGGGAACCAGTGACACTAATACAGTGATCAGTGCTAAGAATATACATGGACGCTTTACTAATGACACTGACTGGGAAGGGGTTAACATCTAGAGCGATCAATGGGTTAAATGTGCGACTAACCAGTGCTTGGTGCATTCACTGTGTGCTGTTTTTACTAAGGGATGTGCCAGTTTTTATTCCCTGCTTTGCAGGGAAACAAAAACCGGCACATCCCCGCTAACAGGACAGAGCTCGATGTTGTTTACATTCACAGACCTCTGTCCTCCTCTTCACCGATCAGTGGGTGAGGGTGGTCAGTCATTGGCCAAGACCCGCTGATCGGCTTGTGTTGTGACTAATCACAGCACAGCCGGCACGCCTCCTACCCAGAAGTGCTAGACCACGTACTAGATACATAAATCAGCACAGGAGAGCCGCTCTTCCGCCATACCGCGGTTGGCAAGTGGTGTTAAAGGACAACTCCACCTTCATTATAAAGAATACTATAGTCACATAGTGTATACAATTGCTACACAAACCATTTTGTCCTTTATTGTTATCAAAAATTACTTTTCCATTTCAATCTGAAACTGCTGTAATTTTTTACAATTTAAAAATTCAATGCAGTATAGCAAACTTAAGATATTATTTGCATTGGTGTGCCCCCAGCAATGTTGTTTTCTGTTTCTGTGATTGGCTCACTGATTTTCTCAGAAGTCTGCACTAAGATACAAGTAACATTTTAGGCATCCCCTGCTATAGGAATTTTATTTTTGATGAAATACATCACAATTCCAAATGGATGCAGACACTGCAACTTTCCTCATTAGAACACTAAGATTTGCCCAGGTGTTTATTATTATTATTTTTATACAGGATTTATATAGCGCCAAAAGTTTGCGCAGCGCTTTACATCAGGGAAGACAGTACAGTCACAATACAATTCAATACAGGAGGGATCAGAGGGCCCTGCTCGTTAGAGCTTACAGTCTAGAAGGGAGGGTCATGTGGAACAGAGGGTAGTAGCTGTGGTGGATGATCAGATGGACAAAAATGAAAATACAGTTGTTAGGTGTGGGTAGGATAGGCTTCTCTGAAGAGGAGGGTTTTCAGGGACCCTCTAAAAGCTAATAGAGAAGGAGATAGACGGACAGATTGGGGTAAGGAGTTCCATAGGCTTGGAGAGGCTCTGGAAAAGTCATGGAGACGAGCATGGGAGCGGGTGATGAGAGAGCTAGAGAGCCGGAGGTCTTTAGAATGGACCCATTCAGGAATCAGTCTGGATAGGACATGGAGAAACAATATGTTATGTCTTAAAAACAGAAACAGATAGAAATCTTCTACACAGTTTGTTAAAAGCCATTCAATGTATACATAGACTCAGACGGGATTGTTTTTTAATTCTAACAAAAGTGGAATTATACTTTAGGCTCCATGTACACAGAAGCTGATAAACTGCAGTTTATTGGCGTTTTTTTAAAAAGCCCATTAACTGCACTCTATGTTAGCCTATGTGTTCATGTACACATAGCGTTTTTAAGCGTTAATGAGCAGTGGAGTTAATGGCTTTTTTTCTGAACGCAAGAAATTCGCGTTCAAAGTGCAGATTTTCGGCGGGAAAAAAAGCAAAACGCTGAAAAACGCGAATAAACGCTCAAAAACACTGGTCGCCAGCGTTTTTTTATCCATTGAAAAAAAAAAACACTACACTGAAAAACGCTAATAAACGCTAGTAAAAAACGCTGATAAAAGCTATATTTTAAAGCAGCTTTTTCTGCCAGAAATCTGGCGTTCAAAACGACCGTTTTTGAGCCTCTGTGTACATGGAGCCTTAGAGAAGACCTTTCCTTCTTGGAGTAGATTTAGTCTTTTTAATGATTATTTAGATAAAAGTATAAAAGAGATTGGTTTGACGTAATCTAATCAAGAGATGTTTGTTTTCCTAACTTTGTTTCCATGTATAGTTTGTCATTTTAAATCTACTCAAACACCGATTATTATACATGCTAAGGCAGGCCATACATTATACAATTTTCTTTTACAGTTTTCCTTTAGATTTACCAAAACTATATAATATGGAGGTCACACTTAAATACTTTAACCACTTAAGGACCGGAAGGTTTTGCCCCCTTATTGACCAGGCCACTTTTTACGATACAGCACTGAGTCGCTTTAACTGACAATTGCGAGGTCATGCAACGTTGTACCCAAACAAAATTGATGTCCTTTTTTTCCCACAAATAGAGCTTTCTTTTGGTGGTATTTGATCACCTCTGCGGTTTTTCATTTTTGCGCTATAAACAAAAAAAGAGCAACAATTTTTTTTTTAAAAACTATATTTTTTACTTTTTGCTATAATAAATATCCAAACATTTTTAAACAATTCTTCATCACTTTAGGCCAATATGTATTCTTCTACATATTTTTGGCAAAAAAAAAATCGCAATAAGCGTATATTGATTGGTTTGTGCAAAAATTATAGTGTCTACAAAATAGGGGATAGATTTATGGAATTATTATTATTTATTTTTTTTACTAGTAATGGCCGTGATCTGCGATTTTTAGCGGGACGCGACATTGCAGCAGACAGATCGGACACTTTTGACACATTTTTGGGACCATTGACATTTATACAGCGATCAGTGCTATAAAAATGCACTGATTACTGTTTTAATGTCACTTGCAGGGAAGGGGTTAACACTAGGGGCGGTCAAGGGGTTAACTGTGTTTCCTGTGAGTGTTTCTTTTTTTTAAATTTATGTTTATTGATTTTTCCATTGAACAGAGAAAAATTACAGAGCATATCAACATACACGCTTACACATTATTTTCTTGTATTCAGTAGCAATATACCAGTATTACACCGTGAAGCGGGAGCATAAACAATATAGTCTCGAAATAACATTCAAGCCTAATAAGGCCTACAGCTTGTGGCCACATGGCCACATAGGTGTCCCAGTTCCTCAACGGAGGAGAAGAAAAAAAAAAAAAAAAGAAACACAAAACCCTAATACCAAAGGTGTATCGAGAGTATTTAACTGTGATTTTCACAGGACTCATTCGGTTATCCTTATTCAGTAATACTTAAGTGCTTGCATTCACTCACACAACACTCATACCCATTCACCCAGCACTTCCACCCATTTCCCCAGCCGAAACTACAGCTGGGTGGGGGCACTCCTCCTACTCCCCCCCCACATTTATGTGGGATATGTTTCATGTCCCCAGCTTCTTTATTTAGGATAGGAGGTAGTTCTCCCCCCCCCCATCAAACAGGAGGGGCTGAATCAGGGCCCACTACTGCTGAGACAGAGGGGTATCCTTCCAAAAGGAGCTGTCTATATCCAGCCAAGGTTGCCAGATCTTGTAGAATTTCTGTATACAGGCCCTTCCTTTATAGATTAGTTTAAAGGTTGGTACGACTTTGTTTATCATGCGGTACAGCAGTTGGATGTTAGGAGCAGATTCACACTTCCATTGTAGTAATATCAGTTTTCTGGCATAAAAGAGTATCAAGCGGACTAGGGTCCGTTCGTGGGTTCTGGGTATGTGGTCATTAAGGATGCCCAGGAGCCCCACTTCAACAGTGTGGGGGGTCACTAGGCATAGATTGTTTTCAAAAAAAGAGAATAGGTCCACCCAGAACCCCAAGAGGGCCGGGCAGGACCAAAACATGTGTACATAACCAGCATTGGTGCACTTACATCTAGGGCAGAGGGCCCCTGAAACATAACCCATGCGAGCCAGACGGGCCGGCGTGTAATGCAGTTGATGAATAAATTTGAACTGTATATATTGGTCGTTAGACCCAACAATATCCAAGAAACAGGCCCCAGAGGCCTCCTCCCACCCCTCCTCTGAAAGCCCAGGGATGTCGACCATCCACTTCCGCTGTGCAGCACGGAAGGGAGAACTCCCACCCGTCTGCAGTCGGGAGTAAATGGTCGTGGCTAATTTCGTAATGCCAGAACACGACATCAATGCCTCAAGCGGGGATTCAGCGAGCTCAAGAGTCAGGCCATGAAACTGCGCACGGACAGCGTGTCGTATGAGAAGATATTTAAAATAGAATTTATTTGATAATCCACTTGTAGCTTTTAGGACTTCAAAAGAGATAAATTCACCATTGAGAAAAAATAGGATTTTTATAACAGCTTACCTGTAAAATCCTTTTCTTGGAGTACATCACGGGACACAGAGCGACATAGTCATTACTAATGGGTTATATAGATACCGTCAGGTGCTGGCACTGGCAACTTCCAAAACCGGAAGTACCCTCCCCTATATAAGCCCCTCCCATCCGGGAGCACCTCAGTTTTGTAGCAAAGCAATAAGTGTCCCCAAAGAGGGGTGGGAGCTCTGTGTCCCGTGATGTACTCCAAGAAAAGGATTTTACAGGTAAGCTGTTATAAAAATCCTATTTTCTTTTTCGTACATCACGGGACACAGAGCGACATAGTCATTACTAATGGGATGTCCTAAAGCAATGCCAAATGAGGGGGGGGGATACACCATATATAAGTTGAGCGCTATCAGACATGAGGATCTTTTGCGGCCTGCAACACACTGCGCCCAAAGGCGACATCCTCCTGACTTCTAACGTCCACCTGGTAGAACCTAGTAAACGTGTGTACTGAAGACCATGTTGCGGCCTTACAGATTTGAGCCAGGGAGGCCTGGTGATGCACTGCCCATGAAGTTCCAACTGCTCTCGTGGAGTGCGCCCTAACTTTGAACGGAGGCGGTCTATTTCTCAAGCCATAGGCTTGTATTATGACCTGTCGAATCCACTTGGCTAAAGTAGATTTTGACGCTGCCTGACCCCTTCTGGGGCCTTCCGGCAGAATAAACAAAGTATCCGTTCTGCGAATCTGAGCAGTGGCTTTTAGATAAGCTTTAACTGCTCTTACTACATCCAAAGAATGCAATAACTTTTCCTCTACCGAAGTAGGTTTGGGGAAAAAAGAAGGAAGAACCACATCTTGGTTCAAATGAAACCTCGATACCACCTTAGGAAGAAAGGCTGGATGAGGACGTAACACTACTCTGTCCTTATGGATAACCAGATATGGCTCCTTACAGGACATAGCTGCTAATTCCGATACTCTTTTAGCCGAACAAATGGCTACTAGAAAAATCAATTTCCTGGTGAGAAGCACCAAGGAAATATGCTGTAATGGTTCAAATGGTTGTTTCTGTAGAACCGACAGAACCAAGTTTAGATCCCATGGACATATGGGAATATTAACCGGAGGACTAATACGCATCACTCTTTGTATAAAGGCTTTGACTAGTGAATGCGAAGCCAAGGGCCTTTGAAAAAATATTGACAAGGCCGAAATCTGACCCTTGATAGTACTCAAGGCAAGCTTCCTATCTACAGCCCATTGTAGGAAGTCCAGACTCCTACCTATTACGTACTTACGTGGATGCCATTTCTTGGCTTCACACCAGGCGATGTACGCCTTCCAGATTCTATAGTAGATCTGCCTGGATACCGGCTTCCTGGCATTGATCATGGTAGATACCACAGAATTAGAGAGCCCTCTCTTTTCTAGAATGTGGGCTTCAATAGCCAGGCCGTCAAACCTAGGGCTGGTAAGGAAGGGTGGTATATCGGTCCTTGCGAAAGCAGGTCCGGACGATGTGGGAGAGTCCAAGGACTCCCCACTGACATTTTACAATCTCCACGTACCACGCTCTTCGGGGCCACGCTGGAGCCACCAGAATCACTGGTTTCTTTTCTACCCTGATTCTGCGGAGTAATCGAGGTAACCATTGTGGCGGTGTGAATGCATATATCAGCTTGAACTGATCCCAAGGGAACACTAGGGCATCCGAGCCGCAAGCTAGGGGATCCCTTGTCCGAGAGACAAACCTGTCCCCCTTTGCGTTGAATCTGGATGCTAGAAGATCTACATCCGATGTTCTCCACCGCTGACATATTGTCCAGAAAACCTCGGGGTGAAGGGACCCTTCCTCTGGGCCTAATTGCTGGCGACTTAGAAAGTCCGCCTTCCAATTCTCCACTCCTGGAATGAATACCGCAGATATGGCTGGGACATATTTTTTCTGCCCATTTCAGGATGTAATTTACTTCCCTCTGGGCTGCACGACTCCTGGTGCCCCCCTGATGATTGATATATGCCACTGCTGTGGCATTGTCTGATTGAATTCTGACAGGGGACCCTTGGAGTTTGGATGTCCATGCTACTAGGGCATACCGGGCTGCTCGTATCTCTAAGAGATTGATGGGCAGGGCCTTTTCTGCATCCGACCATCTGCCCTGGAGAGACTATTGCTCCAGTACTGCTCCCCAGCCTATAAGGCTGGCATCTGTAGTGACCACCTTCCAAGAAATCGGACTGAAGGATTTCCTTTTTTCCAGATTCTGGGAAACCAACCACCAACGGAGGCTCTTGCGAACGGAAGGGGACAAGGACATTGTAAGTCTAGGCCTGAATTTTTTTGTTCCAGGCTGACAGTATGGCCCCTTGCAAATTCCTTGAATGGAATTGACCGTAGGGTACTGCTTCGAATGATGCCACCATTTTTCCCAGCAGCCTCATATACAGGCGTATGGACGGCTGTCTTTTTTGTACCCACTAAGTGGATCAAATCTTTCAAAGACAACACCTTTCCTCGAGGCAAGAATATTTTTCTCTGGCCTGAATCCAACCCTAGCCCCAAGTATTCCAGACTTTTGACTGGTTTTTAGGGCTGACTTGTCTCGGTTGATAATCCAACCGTGAGATTCCAGATACTTGATCGTCTTGTGAACGACCACGTCTAGTTTTTTCACTGAGTGGTCTATCAGCAACAAGTCATCCAGATATGCCATTATCATTACACCTTGTGTTCTTAGATTGGCCAATAAAGGGCCAGAATTTTTGTAAACACTCGTGGTGCTGTGGCCAAACCGAAGGGTAAGGCTCTGAACTGAAAATGGCGCCCTTCTACTGCAAAGCGTAGACATTTTTGGTGGACTGGAAAGATGGGAATGTGCAAATAAGCATCTTTGATGTCGATCGTGGCTAACCAACCCTCCCCTTGTAGGGCAGTGGCCACCGATCGGATCGACTCCATCGGAAAGACCTGATATACAGGAATTTGTATAGCCCTTTTAGAATTAATATGGGCCTCCCGTCCGCGTTTGCTTCGGGACTGTAAAGAGGTTTGAGTAAAACCCGAACCCTCATTCTTCCAGGGGACCTCCATAATTACTCCTTGGAGCAATAGTTGTTCTAGTGCCAACAGGAGGGACTCTCTCTTCCGGGGATCCCTTGGCACGTTTGACCTCAAAAAATGGGAAGGAGGAGAGTCTTTTAACTCCAAACTGTATCCCAAACCTACTGCGGAGAGCACCTATCTGTCTTGATCGTGTCCCGCCAGGTCTCTTGCGAACAACTGGAGTCCTCCCCCCACCCGACTGAGTGGGGGCTTCAATGAATTTAACTTTGGGGGAGGTTTTGTACCTCCCCTGACCCAGGGTTTCTCATTACCCTGCTACTGTCCCTGTTTTTTACCCCCGGGATTTGACCGAGGAGGCCGTCGGAACTGTTACACAGCCGATGCCCCAGGGACTGGAGAAGCAGGCCTCTTAAAGAGGGACCTCTAACTCTGCTTTTAACCGGCAAGAGCGTATTTTTACCGCTGGAAATTTTCTGGATATATTTGTCCAGGTTTTCCCTGAATAAGCGTTCACCATGAAATGGGACGCTAACCAGCCATTCTTTACAGGGAGCTTCAGCAGACCAGTTTTTGAGCCATAGGAGCCTACGCGTATGTACTATAGACAGCGTAAGGCGGGAGGCCTGATGGACTGAATCCTCTATGGCGTCAACCGCAAAGCCTAAGGCTCTAGGTAGATCAGCTAGGGCAAAGCCTGCTGATCTGTCAAGTCCCTCAAGACCTGTTTCAACTGATCCTTCACTGCTTAGCAGACCCCAATAGCTGCTACTGCTGGTTGTATCACCAAGCAGATTTTCATAAGGACTCCAATCTTTTATTTATTGGGTTCTTGAACATTTGGACATTATCCACTGGACATGTCAGTGATTTATACATACAAGAGATGGCTGCGTCCACTGTAGGGACCTTCCATTTTTTTTTTTTTTTTGATGAACTTATCCTCCATGGGATAGACCACCGGAAATCTCTTGGGGGAATAAATGTTTTCTCAGGACGTTCCCAATCCTGGAAAATGAGCCCTTTCAGTAAAGGGTGAAGTGAAAAAGAACAAACAGTCTGGGGGCTTCTAGCGACCCCAACGAGGATACAGTAGTGGTTGATGGTTCCGCAAGGTGCATTTTTAAATGCTGATCGGACCATGTTAGTCAGAGACTGAACCCATAATCTTTCAGCTTGAGATGCTGAGAAAAGGTTCCCCCACTGTTGATTCCTCTATAACAGATCAACCTCATCCTGATCCCCTTCAGGCAGGTCGATCCCTGTATGGGACTGTTGCTCTGCTAACAGGCACTCTGAAGGAGGAGACGGAGATCGGGCGTGCTTTCCCTGACAGGGAGGCAGCGATAAATGTTGACAATCTCTCTCTAATCCTCCCTGAGCTGAGGAAAAAAACCTCCTCTGTTACATACACAGGAGCAGGTGACTGAGGACAGCCGCAGTACCAAGTACCCCTGCGGGGTCTCTACGGTCACTTACCTCTGAACTTCAGGGGAGACTGGTGCAGCAGAAGTATGCCCAAGATCCTCAGAGCCCGATGAGACCCCCTTCGCTTCCTGGAAGATTCAGTTCCGGAGCTTCTGGACGGCATATTCCTAAGCCTAAAGCTGAGGTATTCCAGTCGTAATACACCACTTTTACTGAGAATAGTCTAGCACAATTGCTGCTATATCACAGTTGGTGTCTACTAATGTGCCTTTCTAGGGGATGCCTGTATCAACCGCTTGCTGTATGCCTTTAAATGTTGCCAGCTCTGTCTCTGTACTTCATAGCCAGCTCACTACAATATTGTGTTTTTTTTTAAAACTGCTGGGACGCCCGCACATGCGCAGAAGCGCTGCGGCGCGCACAGAGCGTCATCCCCCAGGCTCCGCCCCCTTTCCCGGCTCACCTCTATATATAGAGGCGCGTGCATGCGCACGCGCGCGGGCACGTGCGCCTTCGGCGCTAATTTCAAATATGGTAACAAGGGACAGGAGCCAGGGCCCCTCTTTGCCGCAGGCCGGGGGATGGACAAACACTGCAACATGGCAGAGGAAGCAGTCTCCTATAAGAGAACTCACCATCTGCCTGGACTTTGCTCTGCTGAGAAGAAGCTAGTCCACATGACAAGAAAACATTCCACAGCGGCCTCTAGTGGACAAACACAGGTACCGCAGTCTAATATATTAAATATATATAAAAACATTTTTTTTTTCTTGACCACCATTAAAAATTATTACATTTTTTTAGTAGTTACAGGCATGCACAGAATTTTGCGGGAATACCATTAGGTAACAGACAGAAAGACAAATTAGGCTTGGGGGTCCCCCAATAGAACCAAGTTCCTGGGGGCCCCCACTTACCTGTTCCCCGCCGCAGGACTTTGTTTGGTCCACAAAAGCCCAAACTTCACCTATCACGGCAGGCATTGTAATCAAACCTTCAGGGACCGGGTTCCCAAGGATTCCACTCCCCTGGACCTGTATAGCACCCTGCACAGAAAACATCTTGGTCGTGGGTATGACCAGAGCTCTGGATCCCAGGGTCCAGCTCTCCTAAGAGAAGCATTACAGGCAAAACCTTGCTCTTCTCTGCAAGGCCCAGGTACCGACCGTTTAGCTATGAAGCTTTTTTGGTCGGATCCGGAATAGCTTACTGAGGCCCAAAAGAACCTGTACGCAAGCTCAGTGAAAAACACATGTTTCTTCTTGGCCAACACCTTAGACACTGGCAAAAAACTGAGGTGCTCCCGGATGGGAGGGGCTTATATAGGGGAGGGTACTTCCGGTTTTGGAAGTTGCCAGTGCCAGCACCTGACGGTATCTATATAACCCATTAGTAATGACTATGTCGCTCTGTGTCCCGTGATGTACGAAAAAGAAATGTGGGCAGCGTGGGTAATGCCCAGCCGTGTCCACCACAATGCATCGGGGTGACCCATGAGCTCCAGAAGATTGGGGTTATGCCATAGGGGGGTTTTCGGTGAGACCCCCCCAATTCTGAAATCGTCTTATTCCCTTCATGCCAGGCCAACCAACTCACTTCTATCGGGGAGCCGCGGGAGCATCGTTTTGGTAAAGATCTATGCATAATATCTACCAATGGGGTCTCTAGGCCAGCAAGTGCCTGCAGTAGATAGGTAGAGCAGGATGCGGAGGCCCCCTGGAACCATTCATAGACATAGGTTAATTGGGCTGCTATAAAATAGTGTCGCAAGTTGGGGCAGGCCAGTCCCCCATCACCCTTAGAGGCCTGGAGGGAAGCCTTCGCTATTCTGGGATTGGTCCCCTGCCATAGGAAGGAGGATAATAACGAGTCTATTCTTTTGAAGAGCTTTTTGTAGAGAAAAATAGGGGATGCCCTAAAGGCATATAAAAATTTAGGTAGGTATATCATTTTAAATATGTTCACCCGCCCTATCAAATTCAAAGGTAATGAGGCCCAAGTTTGCAACCTGGTCTCCATGTGTGTAACAACTGGGGCAATGTTAAGAGATTCAAAGAGGGCCAGGTCTGCATTAATGTGAATGCCCAAATATTTAAATGTGGATCTGACTGACAGGTTAGAGTGAGATAAGTAAGTATAATCCTGTTTGGGGCCTATGGGAAAAGCAACAGACTTGTCCCAGCCCACCTTTAGTCCCGAGACCCTCCCGAACTCCTCCACCACTTCCATTAAAGATTTAAAGGACTGTTCTGTGCCATCAAGGTATATTAATGCGTCATCAGCATATAATGAGATCTTCTCTGTAAGATTACCATAACATATGCCGCCCACCGACGCCGTCTGTCGCACCGCCAAAGCCAAAGGCTCTATGGCAAGTGCGAACAGGAGTGGCGAGAGCGGGCAGCCCTGCCGTGTTCCCCTGTGTAAAGAAAAGACATCCGATACATCCTTGTTAGTACATATTCTTGCCCTGGGATTGATATATAGCAGGCGAACCCATTTTATAAATTGGTGACTAAAACCCATTCGGTGCATGACTTCCCACAAAAAGGTCCATTTCACAGTATCAAAGGCCTTCATCACATCCAGGGACAACACCAGGCCACTTTTATGCTCAGTGTCAGCTCTATGGATATGTATGAACAATCGTCTAATGTTGTCATATGTACTCTTTCCAGGCATGAATCCAGTTTGGTCCCTATGGATAAGGTGTAGGATAATCTTTTGTAGTCTCACTGCCAGTACCTTGGCCAGTATCTTAACATCGCTATTGAGTAAGGAGATTGGACGGTATGAGCCACATAGCGTTGGATCTTTATCAGGCTTGGGGATCACCACAATCAGGGCCTCACACATGGAGGAGGGGAGAACGCCCTCCTCCATTGCCTGCCCAAACTGAGAGTGCAACCTCTGTGCCAAGTCCCCAGCATAGTGTTTGTACCATTCAGCGGGCAAACCGTCCAATCCAGGAGTTTTGTTCGGGGGGAGTGAGTATATGGCAGTGGTAATTTCTTCTACCGTCAAAGGTTCATTTAAGATGGATCTGTGTGAGTCCTCCAGTACAGGGAACCGGAGAGACTCGAAGAAACCCATAGTTTCCCATTCAGGTGGAGAGGGCTGGGACGAATATAGGTCCTCATAGAAGGATTTAAAAGTTAGATTAATGGTCCTAGGGTCTGAAGCGATGGAGCCATCCGGCACCTGGATTTGCGGAATAGTCCTATCAACACAGTCCATGCGGGAGAGATATGCCAACATCTTGCCATTTTTCCCACTGTGTTCAAGCAGCCTGGCCGTCAGATATCTCTGTTGTTTCTGCGTTACATCCACCCTGTGGAGGTCCAGGGCCCTATGCGCCCCCACCAGGACCCCGTGGGAGTCCGGGGTGGGGGACGCAGAATACTGGGCCCTCGCAATCTCCAAGGAGGACTCTAGGGCTAAAAGAGTGGCCTGGAGGTTTTTTTTATGTCTGGTAGTGTTAGAGATGTATGAACCCCGCACAGTCGCCTTAAAGGCGTCCCATGTGGGGCCAGGGGAGGCAGATCCTTCATTATCCGCCCAAAAGTGGGACATGTCCTGTCCCACCGGGTCCTGTATTTCGGGGGTGGAGATCCAGCAAGGGCTGAGCCTCCACTGCCGAAAAGAGGGTCGGTGACCCATCACCAACTCTATCTTAAGGGCCGAATGGTCTGAGATTGTCTGCGAGATGTATGCGACCGACTTAACATAAGGGACCATATCAGAGGTTCCCAGGGCATAATCCAGCCTGGAAAGAGTACCATATGTTCTGGATTGACAGGAGTATTCTTTTATCAGTGGATGGCCACGCCGCCAAAGGTCGACGTAACCAAAGGAGGCACACCAGTGGCCAAATAGCTTGGATTCATATTGGAGGGGCCTCAACCTGTCCAGACCTGGGTCCAGGACAGAATTGAAATCCCCCAGCACAAGGGTAGGCAGACCCGGCAATTTAGAAAACTGTAAACTTAAGTCAGTGAAGATTGCAGCCGTGACAGGGGGGGGGGGGCATACACCACCACCAAGAGCAATGGGGTGGCGTGGATTTTACACAGTAAAAAAACGTACCGACCCATTGGGTCAATAACTACCTGGTCACAGGAGAAAGGGAGTCCCTTCCTTATGAGGACAGAGACTCCCCTAGCATAATTTGAGTACGTGGAATGATACCCCTGTGACACCCAGTGTTTTTTCAAAGCAAGTATTTTGGAGCCTAGGAGATGTGTCTCCTGTAGGCATAGTATCTGTGGCCTATGTGGCTTGAGAAATTCAAATAAGGATGCTCTTTTAAATTTAGAATTTAACCCCCGGACATTCCAGGAGATGCATGTGATTATAGACATGGCGGGGGGTTAAAAAGGGGCCCATATATGGTAATACAAATCAGACACTTGTCACCGGCGCGGCTGCAATCCAACACTGGGGGGGAGCAGGAGAAAAGGAGTACCCATGAACACATCCACACAACCACCATCCATGCAAACACACAAACCATTACACATACATTACCAGTTGAAATCCACATTGATTTCGTTACTACCCCTGCCGTACCCCAAGAACAAGGGGCCGGCTTTGTCCCAAAACTGCTAGTAGACACTAGGAACATGGCCAATACAGGCAAGTCAGCAAACTATTTCGATCAGTCAATGATCAGAGAACAAAAAAAGAAAAAAAAAAAAAAGAAAACCAAAGGGGAAAGAAAAAGGAAAACAACTGCAGCATCCCAATCTTCCCCTTAAAGATCCATAGCCTCTTGTCGAGCTGTAGAATAAGGTACCTGCCATAGGCACAAAGAGCCCCCGATTGGGGCGAGAAAAAGAAAATGAAGTGGCTTTGTAGCCTGTGCGGGGGGGATACCCCGATCAGGTTGCAGGTGGTCGGTCAGATGCGCGGCCGGGTTTGGACAGGGATTCATACCAGGAAAGCGCAGTAGCAGGGTTCTGAAAAAAGTGCACTTGGTCCTGGTGGACGACTCTCAGCGTCGCGGGAAATTGCATGGAGTATTGTATGGTCTGTTCTCTCAACTTCTGTTTAACATGTTGATACTTGGCTCTCGCAGCACGAACTGCTGGGGAGTAATCTGGGTAGAGGGAGACCGATGCGTTGTTGATTTTCAGGCTTCCCTTTATGCGGGCAGCCCTCAGGATAGCGTCCCTGTCCCTATAATTTAGGAGACGGATAACCATGGTGCGAGGGGGGTTTCCAGCAGGGAGCGGTCTCCCAGGGACCCTGTGGGCCCGTTCGATCACAAAACATGGGGACAGGCAGTCTTTGCCAAATTCCTGGGTAAACCAGCATTCAAGGAAGGATACCGGGTCTGCACCCTCGACCCGTTCTGGGAGGCCCACCAGGCGCAGGTTATTCCTACGTAAACGATTTTCCAAATCGTCGATCTTATCTGCCAACGATTGAATTCTGTTGCCATGGGTTTTCAGCACAGGCAGGGCCGGGCCTACAGTGTCTTCCAGGTCACTAATGCGGCGTTCTGTCTCAGCGACCCGGTCCCTGACCTTATGCATGTCCTGGCGCATTATAGTAATGTCCAGCTTTAGTTCCTCCACCTTCCCCATAATATCAGAATGATTTACCTTCAGGATTTTGAGAACATCCAGCAAGGTGGGCTCCGGTTCCGGCCCCTCCTCGAGACCGTCATCACTCGGAGCGGGGTGGGCCAGGGGTATTGAAGGGGCTGAAGCCCCAGGGGATGGTGGTAGTGAGGGGTCCAGATCGTCACCGAAGAGTTCCGGTGTAGATGAGAGAGGCACATGTAGCATGGTGGAGCGGCGGCCATCTTGGGAGGACCGAGTGGTAATATTCATCCTGACCGGGGGCTGTTTTCTCCCTTTTCTTCCTCCCATCCACCAAAATTCTTCCGTGGATGAGTAGCAGGGTCCCTCTTGGGTGTCTGGAGAAAGTTTTGGGCCGATTGGTTTGGCAGGTTAGCAGGATTGCGAAGGATTGTGCAGAGGGATCTTGGAGCTGCAGAGAGGAACGTCTGCTCACATGCTGCGTCAGGCCACGCCCCCTTCCTGTGAGTGTTTCTAACTGTAGGGGGATGGGACTGACTGGAGGAGGAGAGAGATCGCTGTTCCTGATCACTAGGAACAGCAGCTCTGTCTTTGCTCCCCTGTCAGAACGGGGACCTGTATGTTTACATTGACAGATCCCCATTCTGGCTGTCTTTGTATCAATAGCGGGTGGCCGGCGGACATCGGGGCCGCCGGCCACGCACATCGGCTCCGACGTTGCGCCAGGGGTGCGTGCGCACGCCCCCTAGAGCTCTTGAAGCGGCTGACGTACAATGACGGCGAATCGCCCAGGAGTGCCAAGCTGCAGCAGCACAACTGCAAATTTTATTTACTGTGTGTAATCTGTATGTGTGTGTATATATTGTGAGGGGGTTAACTCGGTAGCGGGTGTGTGTGACCCCCTGGTTGGGCTCCCCACACAAAAACAGGGCCAGCAGACGGAGGTTGTGGTTTTCAAAATCAAAAGGTGCGGTTTATTTCTCTATGTACAGTGACAAAAACACAGCAAAGCCAAAAAGAAACATAAACAAAATAAATCCTGGTCAGTTTGACCTCTGACTAAACATGCAGGTTTCCTAAACTAACAACTGGGATCAGCCTGGTGCTGTCCTAGTCCCTAAGTCCCTGGTTTAGTAAAAGTCCAAACAAATAGCCACACAGGCTTTGCCTCACCGCACAGGGGTTCACTCTCCCTAGACAGTCCACACAGGTCTGGTTCCAGGCATGAGCTAACATCTAATGAAGCTGGGAGTTTTTATAGAGGCCTTTAAATGAGCTGACAAGCTTCAGCTGGTCTCATCAACTCCCTGCCTGCACGACGCCCAGCACTCTCCCTAGAGGTATGAATCATCCATGAGCCCACTAGCCTCAGCTGGGCTTCATCAACTCCCTAGTTGTATAAGTCGGCGTAAAGCCTGAATCTGGGCGAAATATATCTACCCCCCTGGATGCAACCAGGTGACTTTACCTTCCTGCTGTCACATACCCCCCCCTCTTGTTTTAACCTCGGGGTTGGAACACCAGCAATCAGGCATTCATGTACTCGAGACAAAGCATCCACATTCCCCATTTGAACGCCAGGGCGATGCTTTACTGTGAAGTTGAATTCCTGGAGGGCCAGGAACCACCTATTCACTCTTCTATTTGTTTCCTTGTTTTGAGCCATCCACTTTAACGGAGCGTGATCCGTAACCATGTCAAAGTGCCTACCTAGCAGATAGTACCGAAGGGAATCTAGAGCCCACTTCACCGCTAAACACTCCTTTTCAACCGTGGCGTAATTTACCTCATGGGACTTCAACTTCCTGCTGAGGTAAATGACTGGGTGCTCTTCCCCGTTCCAGACCTGGGACAATACTGCTCCTAACCCCACATCTGACGCATCACTTTGTACGACAAAGTCTTTAGAGAAGTCGGGTGAGTACAACACTGGCTGGCTACATAAGGCTTGTTTCAAGAATTGGAATGCTGCCTCAGCCTCGGGGGTCCATTTAATCATGACCGACCCTTTCCCTTTCGTCAGGTTGGTTAGGGGCACAGCCTTAGAAGCAAAGTGGGGAATGAAGCGCCGATAATAACCCGCGATTCCCAGAAAGGCCCGTACCTGCTTCTTGCTGTTGGGACGTGGCCAACTCTGGATGGCCTCGACTTTGTTGAGTTGGGGTTTTATCACTCCCCTGCCAATGGTGTACCCAAGATATTTGGCCTCCTCCTGCCCAATGGTACACTTCTTGGGGTTAGCCGTAAACCCCGCTTCCCGGATAGAGTCTAGGACTGCTTGCACTTTTGGCAGATGTGAGGCCCAATCTGTGCTATGGACAATTACGTCATCCAGGTAAGCCGCAGCATACTTCCGATGGGGCCTCAGTATCTGGTCCATTTTCCGCTGAAATGTGGCCGGCGCATTCTGTAACCCGAACGGCATTCTCTTATATTGGAATGCCCCGTCTGGGGTTACAAATGCGGTTTTCTCTTTGGCCGACTTGGCCAGGGGAATTTGCCAATACCCTTTTGTGAGGTCAAGAGTCGTCATGTATCGGGCTGTTCCCAGCCGGTCGATCAACTCATCTATACGTGGCATGGGGTAGGTGTCAAATTTTGTAACTTTGTTCAACTGACGAAAATCGTTACAAAATCGCCAGCTCCCATCCGGTTTAGGCACCAACACAATGGGACTAGACCAATCACTTTGGGACTCCTCTATCACCCCTAAGTTCAGCATTTTCTGTACTTCCTCCCGTATTGCCTCCCGTCGGGCCTCTGGGATCCGATAGGGTTTTAACTTCACCCTTTCACCGGGCGGGGTAATAATATCATGCTCTACCCCAGATGTTTGTCCCGGCAGCTCAGAGAACACCTCCTTGTTGCGAAGCACAAACTCCTTAACCTCCTGTTGTTGGGGTTGTGACAAGGTGGCTGCTATTCCAACCTCCGGAATCACGCAACCAGTTTGAGCTGGTGACCAAGTTTCTGCGACTAGGGACTCTCTATCCCTCCAGGCTTTCAACAGATTAACGTGATATATCTGTTCGGGCTTTCGCCTTCCTGGTTGTCTGACCTTGTAATTCACTTCGCTCACTTTTTCCATTATCTCGTAGGGGCCTTGCCATTTGGCAAGGAATTTACTTTCAACTGTAGGGACAAGTACCAATATCCTATCCCCCGGGGAAAAGGTACGGGTCTTTGCTCCACGGTTGTACACTCTCTGCTGTGCCAACTGCGCTTGGGCCAAATGTTCCTTCACGATGGGCATTACCTGTGCAATTCGATCTTGCATCAGGGCGACATGCTCAATCACACTCCTGTGGGGAGAACTCTCACTTTCCCAAGTTTCCTTGGCAATATCCAACAGCCCTCTTGGGTGTCTCCCATACAGTAACTCAAAGGGGGAGAATCCCGTAGAGGATTGGGGCACCTCCCTAATAGCAAACATCAAATAAGGAAGTAGACAGTCCCAATCCTTTCCATCTCTTTCCACCACTTTCTTCAACATTTGTTTTAGGGTTTTGTTGAATCTTTCAACCAGCCCATCGGTTTGGGGGTGATACACAGATGTACGCAATTGCGTCACTTTGAGCAATTTACACAGCTCTTTCATAACCCGGGACATAAAGGGTGTACCTTGGTCCGTAAGCAGTACTTTACAAATACCCACCCGGCTAAAAACAAGAGATAGCTCTTTGGCTATGGTTTTGGCCGAGGTATTTCTGAGAGGGATCGCTTCTGGATAACGGGTGGCATAGTCCATTATAACCAATATGTACTGGTGCCCCCTAGCGGACTTGATTATAGGACCTACCAAATCCATTGCGATTCTCTCAAACGGGACCTCAATGATGGGTAGAGGGACCAGCGGGCTACGGAAATGTGGCATCGGGGCCGACCTCTGACACACAGGGCAGGAGGAACAATAATTTTCTATGTCCTTCATCACCCCAGGCCAATAGAATCTCTGTAATACCCTCTCTCGGGTTTTCTCTGTCCCCAGATGACCTCCAAGAATGTGCCCATGGGCCAACTCCAACACCAACTTCCTGTAAGGTTTGGGCACCACAAGCTGCTCAACGGTTTCTTCTGCCCTTTTTGCCACCCGATACAGTAGGTCCTTCTCTACGCTGAAGTATGGGTAAGTGCAGGTATTATCTGGGTTCACTAACTCGCCATCTATTTCCACTACGTTTTCCCGTGCCTTTATTAGGGCGGGGTCTTTTAACTGTTCTGTGGCAAAATTTTCCCTGTGAACATCCAGATCAGAAAACTCCACAGACGGTAGGTTTTCGTCTGAGGAGGTGGGCTCCTCTCCAGTTTCTTGAGTCTCCCCTGCCAATACTGACAAGGGAAATTCTGGAGAGTCCTCACCACTCTCAGAGGAGTTCTGGCTATCACATTCCTGGTACATAGGGGCACCAGTGGGGGGCTCAGGATCATCCCACAGTTCCCAGAACTTCGGAAAATCCCTTCCCACAATGGCATCATGCGGTAATTGAGATACTAACCCCACTGGATGAGAGAGGGTACCTTTGGGGGTCTCGAAACACACTGTAGTCACTGGATACTCTCGGGTGTCCCCATGCACACAAATAACAGCTACCTTGCTATTCCCAGAGACCTCTGTTTTAACTAATTCAGCCTTTATCAGGGTCACAAGGCTACCTGAATCCAGTAATACCACAACATTTCTACCATTAATACACATTTTGCATAAATGTTTCTCAGTTCCCCGAATGGCAGTGCATGCGACTGTCGCACACAGCGACTGACGTCTGTCCATCAGAAAGTCACATTGCATGGGTTCCTCCACAACCGGGCAATTTGCTGCAATATGTCCCGCTTGCCGGCAGCGGTAGCAAACAATCCATTTGGCTGCCTCTTGAGCCCCTGACTTCCCAGGCTGTTCTCGCCAAACTTTGGGTAGAGCTCCCACCCTCTCACTCTCTCCACCCTCACCCCTTGGAATCCTCTTATCCGCCCCTGGGGATGGTCTGGTCTTAGGGTGGAAAGTCCGAGAGTCTCTGGAAGAGGCCGTCAGGTTCTCTGTAGCCAAGTATTTCTCTACACGATCCACAAGACCACCGGCCATCTCTGGGTCTCCATGGCTTACCCACTTTTGGATGGCAGTAGGAAGAGCTCTCAAAAACCGATCCATTACAACACGTTCCACAATCTCTGGTGCGGACAAAGTCTCTGGCTGTAGCCACTTCCTGCTCAGGTGAATGAGATCATACATTTGAGACCTGGGGGGTTTTCCAAGCTGGAAAGTCCAGTTATGCACACGCTGAGCCCGGACAGCCAGGGTGACACCCAGCCTTGCCAATATTTCAGCTTTTAGCCTCACATAGTCTTTTGCTTGGTCAGGCTCTAGGTCATAGTAAGCCTTCTGCGATTCACCAGTTAACAGAGGAGCCACCAGTCCAGCCCACTGCTCCTCAGGCCACTTTTCTCTTTCAGCAGTCCTTTCAAATGTGGTCAAAAATACCTCTGGATCATCCTCTCCAGTCATTTTTGTCAATAAACGACTCACCCCAAAGGACGCGGTATTAGTGGGACGGCTTTCCTCACTGGTCTGCGGACGTTGCTGCATTACTGCTTCCATTTGTTGTAGTCTCTGCTCTTGCTTCTGTAACAGGTCTATGAAGCGGGCCTCAGATTGCTGCTGGGCTTGTTGATGAGCTTGCTGCTGGGCTGCAAGGCTCCTTTGCAAACCTGCATTTGTCTGCTGTTGATTGGCATTTGCTAGAGCCAGCTGTTTCAGTATCTCCTCCATGCTGGCTTAAAAAAAACTGCCACTGGTTCTCCACCAACTGTGAGGGGGTTAACTCGGTAGCGGGTGTGTGTGACCCCCTGGTTGGGCTCCCCACACAAAAACAGGGCCAGCAGACGGAGGTTGTGGTTTTCAAAATCAAAAGGTGCGGTTTATTTCTCTATGTACAGTGACAAAAACACAGCAAAGCCAAAAAGAAACATAAACAAAATAAATCCTGGTCAGTTTGACCTCTGACTAAACATGCAGGTTTCCTAAACTAACAACTGGGATCAGCCTGGTGCTGTCCTAGTCCCTAAGTCCCTGGTTTAGTAAAAGTCCAAACAAATAGCCACACAGGCTTTGCCTCACCGCACAGGGGTTCACTCTCCCTAGACAGTCCACGCAGGTCTGGTTCCAGGCATGAGCTAACATCTAATGAAGCTGGGAGTTTTTATAGAGGCCTTTAAATGAGCTGACAAGCTTCAGCTGGTCTCATCAACTCCCTGCCTGCACGACGCCCAGCCCTCTCCCTAGAGGTATGAGTCATCCATGAGCCCACTAGCCTCAGCTGGGCTTCATCAACTCCCTAGTTGTATAAGTCGGCGTAAAGCCTGAATCTGGGCGAAATATATCTACCCCCCTGGATGCAACCAGGTGACTTTACCTTCCTGCTGTCACATAATATATATATATATATATATATTTTTTTTTTTAAATAACATTCACCCCAATCCATTTTAGTTTATTTTTCATTCTCTTTTGAAGACATACAGTGGGGCAAAAAAGTATTTAGTCAGCCACCAATTGTGCAAGTTCTTCCACTTAAACAGATGAGAGAGGCCTGTAATTGTCATCATAGGTAAACCTCAACTATGAGAGACAAAATGTGGAAACAAATCCAGACAATCACGTTGTCTGATTTTTAAAGATTTTTTTTTTGCAAATTATGGTGGAAAATAAGTATTTGGTCAATATCAAAAGTTCATCTCAATACTTTGTTATATATCCTTTGTTGGCACTGACAGAGGTCAAATGTTTTCTGTAAGTCTTCACAAGGTTGTCACACACTGTTGCTGGTATGTTGGCCCATTCCTCCATGCAGATCTCCTCTAGAGCAGTGATGTTTTGGGGCTGTCGCTGGGCAACACGGATTTTCAACTCCCTCCAAAGGTTTTCTATGGGGTTGAGATCTGGAGACTGGCTAGGCCACTCCAGGACCTTGAAATGCTTCTTACGAAGCCACTCCTTCGTTGCCCGGGCGGTGTGTTTGGGATCATTGTCATGCTGAAAGACCCAGCCACGTTTCATCTCCAATGCCCTTGCTGATGGGAGGAGGTTTGCACTCAAAATCTCATGATACATGGCCCCATTCATTCTTTCATGTACATGGATCAGTCGTCCTGTTCCCTTTGCAGAGAAACAGCCCCAAAGCATGATGTTGCCACCCCCATGCTTCACAGTAGGTATGGTGTTCTTTGGTTGCAACTCAGCATTCTCTCTCCTCCAAACATGACGAGTTGTGTTTCTACCAAACAATTCTACTTTGGTTTCATCTGACCATATGACATTCTCCCAATCCTCTTCTGGATCATCCAAATGCTCTCTAGCAAACCTCAGACGGGCCCGGACATGTACTGGCTTAAACAGAGGGACACGTCTGGCACTGCAGGATCTGAGTCCCTGGCGGCGTAGTGTGTTACTGATGGTAGCCTTTGTTACGTTGGTCCCAGCTCTCTGTTAGATCATTCACTAGGTCCCCCGTGTGGTTCTGGGATTTTTGCTCACCGTTCTTGTGATCATTTTGACCCCACGGGATGAGATCTTGCGTGGAGCCCCAGATCGAGTGAGATTATCAGTGGTCGTGTATGTCTTCCATTTTCTAATTATTGCTCCCACAGTTGATTTCTTCGCACCAAGCTGCTTGCCTATTGCAGATTCAGTCTTCCCAGCCTGGTGCAGGTCTACAATTTTGTTTCTGGTGTCCTTCGACAGCTCTTTGGTCTTCACCATAGTGGAGTTTGGAGTGTGACTGTTTGAGGTTGTGGACAGGTGTTCAAACAGGTGCCATTAATACAGGTAATGAGTGGAGGACAGATGAGCCTCTTAAAGAAGAAGATACAGGTCTGTGAGAGCCAGAAATCTTGCTTGTTTTTAGGTGACCAAATACTTATTTTCCACCATAATTTGCAAAAAAAAATTATTTCCAAATCAGACACTGTGATTGTCTGGATTTGTTTCCACATTTTGTCTCTCATAGTTGAGGTTTACCTATGATGACAATTACAAGCCTCTCTCATCTTTTTAAGTGGGAGAACTTGCACAATTGGTGGCTGACGAAATACTTTTTTGCCCCACTGTACATATTAGTTTCATAATGTGTTCAGAGCTCTTTTTCAAATAAAACACAACGTTCGCTGCACTGTAGGGAGCATCTGCGATTATCCTGCCATTGTGTTTATGAAAGCAAAACAGGGGCTGAACTGGTAATAATCATGACACTGATAGCACGGCACATTGACATGTTGTGTGTATCTTATCGGAGCAGAGATAGGAGGGATGGACACACAGCTCTGCCTAGCTCCACTCTCCAGCACTTCCTATAGGCTTATCCGGCCTCACCTTGCACCAGGACACAGCGATTATACAGTCCCCTGGGGGGCAAGTGGTAGAATTGGGAACGTGCTGAGCCATAACAGTGCAGCTTAGGCATTTAAAAAATATTATAAAGGCCAAATAACTTTCTTTCTTCCTTCTTTCTTGCCCTTCTCTTCTTCTTTTTTCCTTCCCTTTCTTCTTTTCTTTCTTCCTTTCCTTCTTTCTTCCTTCTCTTTCTAGTAGCTTACTTCTTTTGTTTCCTTCTTTTTTCCTTTTCTTCTTTCTTTTATTTCTTCCTTCCTTTCCTTCTTTCTTCCTTTTCTACTAGCTTACTTGTTTTTTCCTTCTTTCTTCCTTTTTCTTCTTCCTTCCTTTCCTTCTTTCTTTTCTTTCTTCATTTCCTTCTATCTTCCTCAATTTTCTTCTTTCTTCCTTCTTTACTTTCTTCCTTCCTTCCTTTCCTTCTTTCTTTTCTTTCTTCCTCAATTTTCTTCCTTCTTTACTTTCCTCATTCCTTCCTTTCCTTCTTTCTTTTTTTTCTTCCTTCCTTAATTTTCTTCTTCATTCCTTTCTTCCTTTCCTTCTTTCTTCCTTTCCTTCTTTCCTTTCTTTCTTCCTTAATTTTCTTCTCTTTCTTCCTTTCCTTTTTTCTTCCTTCTTTTCTTTCTCCAATGCAAAAACCACCCCCTTCATCACAGATGTCCTCACAGTCACACTCACTTATATTGCAGGGAAGGAGAGGTGGCATGACTTACAGGTTTGCTACAGAGAGATGATTATTGCATGTATTGGGTCTAACTTTGGTGCCTTTGTCCTGTATGGTGTCTTTTGCATGGATGCCATGAGAGATGCACTATGTACAACAGCCAATTTGTTTTTTACATGTCTCCATCCTGTATGTACAAATCATCAGTGGCAACAAGGAGAGTTGGACAGTGATTGGAGCCAGAAGTACACAGCAAAAATGAAGTACCATGGAAAGAAGAAGGGTTGAGTACTAGATACATGCTAGAGACCATGGAAAATGTTTAAAGTGTATCTAAAGCCAAACTTTTGTTTTCAGCTTTGGACAAAGATAAGAGTTCAAACCTCTGTCGGGTTTTTATCGCGGTCTGTGTCCCTCTAAATATTCCCTGTTTGTGCTGTTAACCAATGTTGCCAGAACAGAACTAAAGGGGGGATTTCCAATGGGGACACTTGCTCCTGTAATAACCATGTAAGAGGGTTTTAGCTTTAGAAATACCTGTACTGCTTTTAGGGTAAGCATGAAACATTTTTGGCTGGAGGACTCCTTTAGGAAATAAGCATCCCTTTTTTCTCCGTTCTTTAAATAGCCACAGCCATGCTCGCAGGCTCAGATGTTCTTCATGTCTCATAGCAGAGCAGTAAATACAGCAGTCTGTAGTGAGGCTTTGCTCTGGCTCCACGCCATCCCACATTTGTGTTAGAATAAACAGAGGGATACATTTCCCGTATCCTGGCACACATGGGCGCTGAGTGTTTGTCGGTATGGGGCCCGCCATGAGGTGGAAGCCTGATCGCTGGCACGGGGACAATTATCAAATCACTAGTGTACTTCCCCGCAGAGCGGAGCTGACCAAACTCATCCCAGATTACACACAGCACCACTCTGCTCGCTTCCTGCGCAAAAACATCTTTTATATATTAATGCTGCTAGCTTGGGATTAGGCTGCCATGTTAACCCCTCATGAGCCAGTTTTCAGTTCTGCAGGGGAAGCCAAATCACCCCTCTGGCTTCCTATAGCTCTTAGGGACTCCGGTGGTGATATATCCAATTTTCAGTTCTGCTCAAATTTGGCCATCGTTGGACCCTATCTGTAATTTCACTAGCAACAAATGCCCAGATCAGTACGGGCCCGTTCTGACGTCACTTCCTGTCGCCGATAGCCGCTTGCTCTCCAGGCTGGAACGCACGTCGCTGTGCAGAGAATTCCGGCCCAGCCGGAAGCCAAACAAGATCTTCGGTACAGCCACAGGCACCACTCCACCGGATTGTCCTATACCGGAGCAGATACAACTGCGGACGACTTCGGACAGCAGAGTGACACCCCCTGCATAAACCCATGCGCAATTTTATTCACTGTATTGGGAGTGCCAGACATATAGTATGGTTTTTACATTTTTATGCGTTAGACAGATGACCAGAGCAGGCCTTTTATCCATGCTAGAAAAATCTACTCCAGGATACCTGTCCTCGGTCCAACTTTGTTTCATCTCTCACCTGCACAAGCCCCGATGAAGGGGGGTAGGATTGAAAGTCTCCAAAGGTTGTTGGGTATTGTTTTTACTGGACTCTCAACCATACACCTGGTGCTCTCTTCCCTCTACCAGACTTGTGCCTCCACCCCATTTCTATAAGGCCATAATGAAGGTGACATTTTCTTTCAGATGGCATTCTGGGGACCTCCTCTTTATACCCAATGGATCTTAGAGAGCGCATTCTTAATTTAAATAGCAACAGATTTAAATATGTTCCAAAATCCTAAACCAACTCTCCACCACCATATCTTCACTAACATTTATAAGGGGCTAGGAAGGAATCTGGTTCCCATCTAAAGATATGGTACCATTTTTGGGTGCTGTTGGTGCTTACAGAGTAAGCAGACTTTCTTCTGAGTTTCTTAGTAGGACTTGTTACATGTAGTCTCTTGTAGATCATCTTCTTACATGGGTCTGTGATTTACAACCTCCCTGATGAATTATAATGTGTGGGTGAGGCAAGACCATAGAAAGGAGAGTGCTGGCCTGGAACCAGCGAACTCATGTTAAAATTCAGAGCAAAAAAACACAGTTTTCCCTGAGTGAGACTAAATGTCCGTTTTTCTATTCTCCTCTTGAATTCTATTCTAATTTCCGTAAGTGCAGTTCTCCAACTGATTATCAATATTTTGCATCTTATTGAGAGCAAAGTATTAATCCCCAAATGTCCACAGACCGCAGTGTCTGATAAAGCAAATGTTCTGTATCCGGCAAACTACATGCACATGTCTTATTTCCCATTAAATTAATCACAGGCTGAATATTTGTTTCTTTTAAACTGCTTCAGCCTCTTTCCAACTGTGTAAAATACACATACATGTTTATAGTCACAAAATGTATACCTAATTAATTACTAAACCACTTAGAGGAGACTTCTACAAAGCACTGGGAATTATCTAGTTTATTAGATAAAGTTATTTTAAAGTGGACTACATTTTCCGGTAAACTTAAGATGTTTTTCCACCCACTGCTCTAAACTTTTACCAATGTAGCCTAGCCAGACATTAGCCCTGCCCACTGGTGCCAGACCTGGGGAGGAAGTGTCCTTAGTACAGGAAGAGTGGTGGCCATTTTGCTGGAGACCAAGACTGGGATTGACTGCTTTTCTGAGGTCGGACTTTAGCCTCACCCACTGGTGCAAGCAGCAGGGAGAACAGGGCTGCTATGTGGTGCCAGGAGAGAAAGCTAAAATGTAATGAGCCTGGAGAGAACTGCAGAGTGACATAGGATGCAGTGCATATAGCCTGGAGAGGCTGTGATAAGTTCTGTATGCAAAGCAGAGAACACCGTAGATCCTGCCTGGGACTTGTGTTGAGGACCCCATAGAGGGAGAAAACACAGGCTTGAGCAAGGTTGCCAACTTCCCTCTTTTGGGACCAAATCCCTCTGTCCCACATAGAGTATCAATTGTCCTTCTTTTAGATGTATAGTGTACATCTCTTCACAAAATGTACTATTTTACCACCAAAAGTGATTTGCTGCACTAAGCTTTTTATCCAACCTCTATATTACTGCATCTGTTATTTTGAAAAACCAGTAGAAAAGAGAGATTATATTATTTAAAACTCAAATAAAAAAAAAGAAAAGAGAGAGATCATAAAAGCACTTGTGTGGTTTAGCCAATCATGTTCTGCATATTAGATCCTTGCAGGGCTTTTTTTCTCAGAGAATAGGTGCAGGAACTCCTCCCTTCCAAGTCTCCCTTGATTCTACCCCCTACCCACCTCCGAGCACCGTTCCTTGGTTCCACCCCTTACCCACCTCCCAGTATCACCCCTTTTAGATGTAGCGGGGGTTTAAATTTAGGGGGATACACCTGGGTGGTAGTATGACCCATGTGTGTATGGATCATGAAGGGATTTGGACCATTGTTGATTCGTGGAGGACTTGGTGGTGTACTGTTCTCCTTGGCCTGTGGGTGGCGGGGTTCCCACAGGCCTAAGGTAGATTCACTGCCGCAGTGCTGGCCTTTTTGTCCCTTTCCGGAGATGGTGTGGCGGGGCAGGGAGCCTGCCGTGACGTCGCGGGAGGAGATAAAGGGGAGAGACGCCCTCGCCACGAGGTCTTTTTCCTGCATCGCGCGCCCAGGCACCTTCAGCCTGGGTGCGGGCGGTTCGGAAATCTGGTCCAGGTGCCCTAGGCCTGGCCGGAGCGGAGTTGGCGTCCATCCCAGGCACCTTCAGCCTGGGGTGAGGTACTAAACCGGAGGCCTGGGGCCCAGTGACTTCGACTGGGTCCCGCAAGGGCGGAGGAGTCCGAGGGTCCCTGAGGTGGATGGGGCCCAAGTCTGAGGTGAGGAGGTCGGGGAGGTCACCCGTCCAGAGAGTCCGGAGCAGCATCAACCCGGTGACGGATGGGCCTCCAGTAACTCCCTTGGAGGGACGTCTCCCCCTGACAGGGGCCACAACGCAGCGAAGGTACTCCGATCTACATTCTATTGAGTCGCTGGTAGAGACTCACAAGTTCTAAGTTCTCTCTAGCCAAGGCTATAGTAACCACTGGTGAAACCACAGTGGTTTAGCGTACAATCAGGATAGTGCCTCGACCTGCTCTCCCCACCGTATTGAACTGTTATTGGGTCTCAACCAGTTGGCTGGTAAAGAACTGTTTGATTGTGAGTGTGACAATAAAACAAGAGTTGGACCCTAATCGGTGTGTGGTACTCTGGTAAATGGGAGCAAAGGGAAGTGTCAGCACAGCAAGACTTGGTCATTAACTGAAATGCACAGGCCAGAGGAAAAGAATTGGTACTGGCCTTCACCTCACCCACTGCCATGGGGAGGACATGGGCCGTAGCGCATCTCTCCCTCACATACGAAATACCCCTAGACAAAGAAGATGAGGTGAGGGCGCTACACGTGGGGGCTCGTGAGTCCGGGATGATGTGTGTTTTAACCTTGGAATTAAGAACGGCTGTGTCTGAACTTTGCTGCCCGGAGGAGTTCCGAGCGGGTCGGCCATGTGATCGGCCAAAGTGCATCCCTGCTCAAAGTCGTGGAAATGACCCTAAGACGGGAAAGGCCCATGCGGAAGAGCGGGAAGAGGGAGAAGTCCAGCCGTGTGACGTACTACATGTGGGGGCTTTTACTGCACTGCGCCATGAGGCACCCCGTGACTACACAGTTCGTGGGCGGAGTTTGATGGAAGCCCGCGAAAACGTGCAAGTTATGGGAGGAGTCTGGCCATGTGGAGGGACACACGTGGAGACTTCGGCGCATGGTCAGTGCGTGATGGAGCAGCAGACAGTCGGGATGGCCTCAAGCTCCCCGTGGATTCCGATTCCCTACCCCACGAAGATGACTACCTTTGCTGCTCCCCTTACAGATACGGGGATAAGACTCAGGCCCCGAGGGCAGTTGGCTCTGTATTCCTGCAGAGACACGGAGCCCCTCGGCGTGATCTGTCCCGGATGTTCGGGACTGGTGGTCCACCTGAAGCCATTCGGGCGTTGTGAGGCATGCAGAGAATTCCTATTCGAGGTGGAGCCATCCACAGTAAGGCCCTGGGCCCTTCGCCTCAACTGCCTTACAGGTACCGCTACTCCGGAAGGGGAGATCCAGGCCTTTGCGGAGGTTCCCGTACGCACTGACCAGGGTGATGTGACTGCCCAACCAGAGACTGAGAAAGAAAAATCAGAGGATGCTGCTTCGGTCACCACAGATTCTCTGCTCCCACCTCCGAAGAGGAAAGTCTGCCTGGTGCAGGTGTCCTGTGGTCGTGGTCGAGCTTCACCCCGTCGTTTGCCAGGCCTGGATGGATCCGGTTGGAAGAGTCCTGGACATCCCAGTTCTACGAAAGGTCAAGGTGAGCCGGGGGCTGGGACTGTGGTGGTGGTTGGAGGTGTCGGGAGTCCACAGTCGGTGGAGCCCGCTAGGGAGGGTAGTTCCACGTCTACTAGAGACTACCTTCCCGCAGAGATGTATGACACCTCCGACCTAGAATCGCTGTCGGACTGTGGGGATGACGGTGAAATAGACAAACTTTTTCACCGCAAGGCCTGGGACAGACGCCCATTGCCTGTGTTACGTGTACCACGAGATTCGCCCATGTCCATAGGAGAAAGCACGCCCCGGGCGGAGGCCCCGGAGTCTACGAGGAAGCCTAGTCCTCCAATTGTCCTTCCACAATTCACAGCATCACCCGTTTTGGTGGCGGGGACACAACGCGCATCACTACGGGCACCAAGAGCATAGCCATCAGAGGTAGTGAAAGCACCTCGGCATCCAGAAGCCATTGTTCTGCCAGGAGAAGGTGAGCGGGCCACGATGCCTCCTTTGGCCTGATTGCAGCGGCTTTTCTGACAGAGGGTCGCTCGTGAGTACGGATGGGAATATCCTTACTTGTCTTGGGACTTGCTTTTTGAGGTTGAAGTCCTACGGCAGCGGTGGTATGATGAGTTTGTTTGGGAGAAGCTTAAAGTGCCTCATGCCCGTCGGTATTTGGCTTGTTCACCCTCAGTATCCAAACAGTTCAGAGACTGCAGAGCAGAGTGGATGTGGGGCCGCCATATCCATGCAGACAAGGTGCGCATCTGCAGGAAGGATGGAGAGGACATTGATTATTCGGTGGAAACTTTCGATCAGCGCCTAAGGCTCTTGTTTTTGCCGGATCCAAAGTTCTATCTGTGAGAAGAGACAGAGAAAGAGGAAAGAAAAAAAAAGGGACTCTCCTGTATGTTTTTGTTTCCTGCTGTTGAACTTTCTGGAAGTATCCTTGCCGGAACATCAGAACTGTGCCCTAGTTTTTTTTGTGTTTGGGCTTTTCTACTCCTCGGAGAAATGAGAGCTGTTTTGTTTGTTCTCTCTTTCTTCACACGTCAGAGATAAAGACTTTGGGGTAGAATCAGAGTAGGGACATCAGAAGACGGAAGATTTCGCCAAGTGTCATTACCGTGGCACTGTCACCAGGTGGCGGTGTTGCGCAACGTTTGTTCCTTCACACTTGCATCACTTTTTGGAGCGAGTGAGTCTCTCGGCTGATAGGCTCATTCATTCCAAATTTACACAGATGTGTTAAGATGTTTTTTTTTGTTTTTTTTGTTTCCTTCTGCAGGAGATTCATCTGTCAAGACTGCTGAGTGTGGGGTGGTTCTTAGACAGCGATGGGAGGGATTGTATATGTGTATATGGTCAGAGGATTTTATTGCAAAAGTTTATTATTTCATGTTTCCCTTTCCCTTGAGCAGGTCTTGGCACAATTAGTATTCAAATTTGAGGGATGGCCTCTGGGGTCAAGCTTATGTTACCACTCCTTGGGAGATATGGGCTTGCACCAGACGCTGGGGACCAGCGTCAAATCACTAGGGGGAGAGTGTAGCGGGGGTTTAAATTTAGGGGGATACACCTGGGTGGTAGTATGACCCAGGTGTGTATGGATCATGAAGGGATTTGGACCATTATTGATTCGTGGAGGACTTGGTGGTGTACTGTTCTCCTTGGCCTGTGGGTGGCGGGGTTCCCACAGGCCTAAGGTAGATTCACTGCCGCAGTGCTGGCCTTTTTGTCCCTTTCCGGCGATGGTGCGGCGGGGGCGGGGAGCCTGCCGTGACGTCGCCGGAGGAGATAAAGGGGAGAGACGCCCTCGCCACGAGGTCTTTTTCCTGCATCGCGCGCCCAGGCACCTTCGGCCTGGGTGCGGGCGGTTCGGAGTTCTGGTCCAGGCGCCCTAGACCTGGCCGGAGCGGAGTTGGCGTCCATTCCAGGCACCTTCAGCCTGGGGTGAGGTACTAAACCGGAGGCCTGGGGCCCAGTGACTTCGACTGGGTCCCGCAAGGGCGGAGGAGTCCGAGGGTCCCTGAGGTGGATGGGGCCCAAGTCTGAGGTGAGGAGGTCAGGGAGGTCACCCGTCCGGAGAGTCCGGAGCAGCATCAACCCGGTGACGGATGGGCCTCCGGTAACTCCCTTGGAGGGACGTCTCCCCCTGACAGGGGCCACAACGCAGCGAAGGTACTCCTATCTGCATTCTATTGAGTCGCTGGTAGAGACTCACAAGTTCTAAGTTCTCTCTAGCCAAGGCTATAGTAACCGCTGGTGAAACCACAGTGGTTTAGCGTACAATCAGGATAGTGCCTCGACCTGCTCTCCCCACCATATTGAACTGTTATTGGGTCTCAACCAGTTGGCTGGTAAAGAACTGTTTGATTGTGAGTGTGACAATAAAACAAGAGTTGGACCCTAGTCGATGTGTGGTACTCTGGTAAATGGGAGCAAAGGGAAGTGTCAGCACAGCAAGACTTGGTCATTAACTGAAACGCACAGGCCCGAGGAAAATAATTGGTACTGGCCTTCACCTCACCCACTGCCATGGGGAGGACATGGGCCGTAGCGCATCTCTCCCTCAAATACGAAATACCCCTAGACAAAGAAGATGAGGTGAGGGCGCTACATAGAGAATACAGAAACAAGTATCATTTTGTGGTGCCAAGTATTTTCTATGGAATTTGTTAATGATAACAAAGGCAGTAAAATAGACCTTGCAACAATGGACATCCCAGCGACAATAGATCCACCCCAGCAACAATGTACTCCCAACAGCCAGCATCAATAGACCCTCCAGCAGATCCCTCCAAGCAACGATTGACCCCCTGCACCCACCCCCAGCAACAATAGATCCCCCACCAGAAACAATAGACCCCCCCTGCAAAATTAGATCCCCTCCAGCAACAATAGATTCCCCAGTAGCCAGCAACAAAGACCCCTCCCCCAACAGTACATCCCTCCTAGCAATGACTGACCCCCCAGCAACAATAGATCCCCCACCAGAAACAATAGACCCCCCCTGCAAAATTAGATCCCCTCCAGCAACAATAGATTCCCCAGTAGCCAGCAACAAAGACCCCTCCCCCAACAGTACATCCCTCCTAGCAATGACTGACCCCCCAGCAACAATAGATCCCCCACGAGCAACAGAAGAACCCCCCAGCAACAATAGACTCCCTTCTTTCGCAAAATAGAGCCCCTCCAGCAACAATAGATCCCCCAGCAGCCAGCATCAATAGACTCTCCAGCACACCCCAGCACCTCTTTCCATTACATACATTCAGTTCGGGAGGTGCCGGAACTGTGTTCCCCCGCATTCCTGCTGAAAAAATGCCCTGGATTCTTGTGATCCGTGTAGCCTGGGCCATGGCAGAGATGTGTCCTTTGCCTACGATCTGAGGGGGATTTACTAAAACTCAAGCGTGTAAAATCTGGTGCAGCTCTTCACAAAAACCAATCAGCTTCCAAGTTTTATTGTCTAAGCTGAATTGATTAAGCTGAAGTTAGAAGCTGATTGGATACCATGCACAGCTGCACCAGATTCTGAGTGCTCCAGTTTTAGTAAATCTCCCCCATTGTGTGCTAAAACGTGTCCCTCTTTTCACTTCAGAATGTTGAGAGGTATGCTTGAGAGTGGAGCCTTTTAGCAATAAATGACCTTTCATCTGGTTATTGGAGGGGACATGTGTACTGATTGCTGACTGGTGGACACTTATCCAACACTGGTGGTGAAAGGGCTCTGGCCACCGTTAGTGCTGCCTTTGTGGGGATTTGACTGCTTCCAGCAGGGTTCATTTAGGGAGATTGCTACATCCACTTTATTACTGCAGGGTCCAAATACTCTCTCTTTGAGAGTGAGCACCCCTTCTATAGTTAAGGGCCCCACCACTGGCAGACTTTCTCAGCTTTCCAATGGCAAGTGGTTTAGTTAGGGCCTTAAAAGCAGAAGATGGGCCATACTGACAGATTCCTCCCCTAGAGTTCTATTTGATAGCTATGTGGTCATTGTATTGTTACTTATTTGTACTGATTTTGCTTGAACCGGTGTATATTATCAGATCTAATGCTGTTAATGTTGCCATTACAGGGCTTTCTTCCCCTTTAGAATATGACTACTTCTAGTGTGTCAGTGAGTGTTGGGTTCAGTCCAGGACGGGTCACCACTGAGAGGTGGCCGAAGGACCAATCAATCCAGTAGCTCCAGGGAGTCAGTTCTACACCACTCTGCAATACAAAAATGTTAATGGATTGGGAGTGAAGCCTCGTACACACGACCGGAAACGACAAGAAAACTGTTGGGAGAGCTTTCTTGCCGAGAAAAACGTGCGAGGCTTTCAGGTTTCTCGTCAAGAAAACGGCCCAAAATCTCGACGAGAAAAAAAGACCTGCTTTCTTTTTTCTCGTCGGGAGTCTCAGTTTTCTCGGCGTGATTCTCGTCGGACTGTATTTGGACGAGAAAACCGTTCGTGTGTATGCTTTTGCGAGTCTTCAAAAACCGCGCATAGTCAGAATTAAGTATGAGACGGGAGCGCACCTTCTTGTAAAACTAGCGTTCATAATAGAGATAGCACATTCGTCACGCTGTAACAAACTGAAAGCATGAAGACTGAAAAGCGCGAATCGTCTCTCACTAAACTTTTACTAACACACAGTAACACGAGATCAGCAAAAGCAGCCCAAGGGGTGGCACCATGAGAATGGAACTTCCCCTTTATACTGCCATCGTATGTGTTGTACGTCACTGCGCTTTACAACAACGAGATTTGGAATTGACAGTGTGTATGCCAGGAAAGCTTGACAAGAATCTCATCAAGCTTGACAAGAAACCCGTCGAGAAAAACAAAGTTTTTCTTGCGACGAGATTCTCGGCCGTGTGTACGAGGCTTGAGAGGAGAACAGAAGAAATGTGACTGGATCAGAAGGGATAGGAAGACATGTTTGTAGCTGAAACATTTCAGCAGCTTTAAACTCTAGGAAGAACTATACACCTTTGACAGTCTCTGGTAAAATGTTGGCAGCTTCTGACTGTCTCTGGGAACATCATTGCATTCTCTGACAGTTTCTGGGAATACATTTGCAACCTCTGACAGCTTCCTTTGTAGCACCTTAAGGCCTCTGTAAATACATTGGTAGCTTTTGATTGCCTCCGGGAATATCACTACTATCAAAACCTCTGCAATGTAGAAATGTTAACAGACCAGGAGGCAGAGAATGGCAGTGGAAATGCTACTTGACTCGTGAGGAAAAGGAGGACATGTTGGCAGCTCTGACAATCTCTGAGAATATATTGGCAGCCTCTGACAGCTTCTGGGAACTTCTCTGCAGCCTCTGACAGTTACCTTTGCAGCTTCTGATGGTCCATGGCAGTGATTTCCAAACTGTGACTCCCGTGGCCCGAATGTGGCCATTTGCTTGGCTTTATTTGGCCCTTGGGGCACTTGAGGGTTCTTTCCACTGATATGAGGCACTATTCCTCCCACCAACACCACTGATGATCCACCATTTCTCCCACCAACACCATTGAGGAGGTACCAATCCTTCCACTGATCCCCAACAGTGGGACACCATTCCTCCCACTAACACACAATAGGGCACTATTCCTAAGGCTGGGTTCAGACTATTGCGAATTGGATGTGTGTTATCCCTGCATCCAATTAGCATATCAGGAGATTGTGACCGGCTCTCTATGGAGCCGGTTCACGCGGCTCCGGTGCGAATTGTACTGGAGTCCTGTGCGTCTTCTGGTCCATTTCAGGTCTGAATTCAGCCAAACTGAAATCGGACCTGAAACAGTGAACAGGGATGCACTGGACTCCTGCTGTGAGCTGCTCCATGCAGCAGTGTGAACCCAGCTTAACACTGATATAATGATTGGGAACTATTCCTCCCACTGACACCAATGATGGGATACTATTCCTCCCACTGACACCAATGATGTGGTAACATTTCTTCCACTGACACCAATGATGGGATACTATTCCTCCCACTGACACCAATGATGGGGCACTATTCCTCCCACTGACACCAATGAAGGGGCACTATTCCTCCCACTGACACCAATGAAGGGGCACTATTCCTCCCACTGACACCAATGCTGTGGTAAAATTTCTTCCACTGACATCAATGATGAGGCACTATTCCTCCCACTGACACCAATGATGGGGCAACATTTCTTGCACTGACACCAATAAGGGGGCACTATTCCTCCCACTGACGCCAATGACGAGGCACTATTCCTCCCACTGACACCAAAGATGGGGCACCATTCCTCCCACTGATACCAATGAGAGGGCACTATTCCTCCTGCTGACACCAATGATGTGGTAACATTTCTTCCATTGACACCAATGACGGGGCACTATTCCTCCCACTGATACCAATGATGGGGCACTATTCCTCCTGCTGACAAAACAAATGGGGCACTATTCCTCCCACTGACACCAATGAGGGGGCACTATTTCTCCGCCTACTGGGCACAAGCAATACTGTATGTACTTTTTAATCCCACTGACCACCAAGCCTGAGACTAATGCTGCGTACACACGACCGTTTTTCATGACGGTGGTGTGTATGCTCCATAGCATTTTTCTCAACGAGAAAACTGCCCTGAAAAAAAATTAGAACATGCTCTATTTTTTCTCGTCGTTTTTCACGTCGTTCTTTTTCACGTGATGAAAAACGGTCGTGTGTATGCTTTTACGAGGGGAAAAAAAAAGCGCATGATCAGAATCAAGTATGAGACGGGAGCGCTCATTCTGGTAATACTAGCGTTCAGAATGGAGATAGCACATTCGTCACACTGTAATGGACTGAAAAGCACGAAGACTGAAAAGCGCGAATCGTCTCTCACCAAACTTTACTAACACAAGATCAGCAAATGCAGCCCAAGGGGTGGCGCCATTCGAATGGAACTTCCCCTTTATAGTGCCGTCGTACATGTTGTACGTCACCGCGCTTTGCTCAAGTGTTTTTTTTTTCATGAACTTGTGTATGCAAGGCAGGCTTGAGAGAAATCACGACGAGAAAAACGTTGTTTTTTTTTGCATGACATGAATAACGGTCGCGTGTACGCGGCATTAGTCTATTTCCACTATTGCTAAGGCATTTTCTACTCCCACTGGCCACAGTCCAGTCTCTGTAAAGACTGAATGACGGTAAACTGGCCCTTTGTTTAGAAAGTTTAAAGACCCCCAATTCATTGGAATATGTTGGAAGCTCCCGATTGCCTTTGAAAATACATTTGCAGTCTCTGATATTCTTTGCTAATACACTGGCTACATCTGCAGCCTCTGATGTAAATGAATTGGCAGCTTCTTTTTACCTCTTGCAAAAGTCCCTTCAGCTTCTGATGGCCTCTGAGAATAAGTTGGCAGCCTCCAACACTCTCTGGTTGTCTCTGCAAACACCTCTGATGCTTCAACAGTCTCTGCGAATAAGTTAGCCACTGGGAACACTGACAGCTGTTTCTGGTGCACTCCTGGAATATGTTAGTAGGGGAGGGAGGCTCAAATATCCTGTTAAACCAAATAACAATTTAAATCAGTAAAATGTTTTCCCCAAAAGGTCCCTATTTTTACCATACTCATTATGATTAGGCAGCTCCTTATCAGAGGCAGCTCTTTAATTAGGCAAATTAGGCGATCGCCTAAGGCCTCGCACTTACAGGGGCCTAATTTGCCTCTGCTCAATCACTGTGTGATAGATCCGTGCAACTTTCTGCAGCCATTTTTATTTGCTTGAATTTTTTTACCCATTATGGGCATGATGGGGCCCCCGTGTCTAAGTTTTGCTTAAGGCCTCACAAAGCCTAGAGCCGCCTCTGCTCCTTATGACCATTTAAATGCGGTATTAAACCCAAAAGAAAACATTTATTATATTGTAGCTTAGCAATTCTTAGCTGTGATAGCTACCTTCATTTAAATTTTTAAGGCTTTCTTTCCTTTATTTTCACCTGGTGATCTGGTCAGTAGGTCTGTTGTTTTTTTAACAGAAAAAGCTGTCCTGTGGATGAAGCAGTTCGAGGCATGAGACAAACTGTTTAACGCTGGCAGGGGTGATTACAATGATCAGCTTTTTTAATTCATGTAAAACCTTTATTCAAAAAGGAAAAAAAAAAACTGTTTGCTGTAACGGAATATAAAGTATTAGCTGGAGTTTGGCTTCAATTTGTTAGTGTATCTAAATCTGCTAGTGCATCTAGCACTCCCCTCCCCCCGACTGACAATGCTGCTGTCCAAAGAGTTTACAGAGACTGTGATTTATTTTTTTATTTTTTTAGGAACCAGAAACATAAATATTAGGCCTCATGCCCACGGACGTTTTTACAGCCGCGTTTTTTACAGCTTAAAAACGCCTGTCCATGTTATTGTATACATTTTTTGACCTTTTTTTTTCGAAAAAAAAAAAAAAAGTCGGAGCTCAAAAACGCAATCGCTGCGTTTTTGCGAGTTTTTTAAGCTTTGCGGTTTTTTATGCCTAACGCCGAAGAAAGCAACGGTCCTGGGTTTGTTTTTTTTTTACAGCTTAAAAACGTCTATGCTATTTGCAGCTCAAAAACGCCTAGGTGGGCATAAAGCTATAGACTAACATGGACAGGCGTTTTTAAGCTGTAAAAAACGCTAAAAAACGCGGCTGTAAAAACGTCCGTGGGCATGAGGCCTAAAAATCAACAATTTTATTGAAACATCATTTAAAATCCATAAAAACAATTTTGTCAGGTAATACTTTTTGGCCATAATAGGCCCGATGTAAACTATTGATTTAAAACCACCCCACATACATATGTTAGAAGATAACAACAGTCACATTTTGACATAATTATGAATCCAAACGTGTTTCTACTTTAAAATTGTCTTCTTCAGGAGAAGAGGAGGTTGATCTGAAATGAGAATACATACAATATATTGTCAAAAGTATTGGGACGCCTGCCTTTACACACACATTAACTTTAATGGCATCCCAGTCTTCGTCTGTAGGGTTCAATATTGTGTTGGCCCACCCTTTGCAGCTTTAACTCTTCTCGGAAGGCTGTCCACAAGGTTTAGGAGTGTGTCTATGGGAATGTGAATGAATCATTTAAACTTAGCGCTGCTCCTATAAAATTACTAACATGCATAAATCTGTGTCACCATATATAACATAAAATATATAAATAAAGTGCTCAGTGCTAATATTGTGCAAAAATACAATCAATAAAGTCCATCAAATGTGGTATACTGGGCTGGTGATAAATTGAAAAATATTCTCAGGTGGTCAATCATGCTGCCCTCTTGGGTCCCCACTCACCGGAAAGATGTTTAAATGCGCCTGTAACAGTATGGTGTCTCCCATCCACATGTAAGTGCGTCTGTATTAGTGTGATGTCTCCCATCCATAGAAGGAGTTGGTGTTGCTGGTCATCAAGGAGGTGCATCTCCTAGCCTCCACCAAAGTAATATGGACCCGTACAGGTGGTCTGGGTCTTCCAAGTTTAAGCGATCAATGTATATCCGTTGTAACAAAGTTTAAGCAATGAGGAAAGAAGAAGTATATAGTGTAATACAGTGGAACCTCGGTTTAATAGTAACGCGGTTAACGAGCGTTTTGATTTGCGAGCAACTTTAAAAAAACAAATCTGATTCGGTTTGCGAGTGTTGTCTCGCAAGACGAGCAGAGTTCAACCTAATAGGGCCTGCAGTACTGCATTTAGCCTGTGGTGCGGGGGCGCCAGAGCCGAGCAGAGCCGAATAGCGACGATTGCAGCCAATCGCCGCCGTTCGACAATGCTCGGAAAGACACAGAAATACTCAGTTTTCGAGCCTGACGTTTGCCGAAGGTCAGCCGACGCGTCCTCGGGCCTTTCAGTCCGTTTCAGAGGCTCTCCGGCGCCCCCCCACCTCTAGCGGCATGCTGTATTGCATCCCATTGAAGTCAATGCGGAACAAATTATTTTTGTTTCCATTGACTTCAATGGGGAAACTCGCTTTGATATGCGAGTTCTTTGGATTACGAGCATTCTCCTGGAACGGATTATGCTCGTAATCCGAGGTTCAACTGAACTGTAAAATTTATTTAAAAGGTTCATCGATTATTACACTTACATCAAAATCCTTAAAATCGTGCAAAATTGCCGCCTTGGCATACAAACAGCCTTCACAGATTCTCCTTAGCTTGACGCCTTTCGCCCCTCCCACTGGGCGTCATCAGAAGCTTTATGGGAATGTTTGACCATTCTTCCAGAAGCACATTTGTGAGGTCAGGCACTGATGTTGGACAAGAAGGCCTGGCTCGCAGACTCCCCTCTTTTTTTTTAAAGGTAAATCGCAGACTCCCCTCTAATTCATCCCAAAGGTGTTATATCGGGTTGAGGTCAGGACTCTGTGCAGGCCAGTCAAGTTCCTCCACCCCAAACTCGCTCATCCATGTCTTTATGGACCTTGCTTTGTGCACTGGTACGCAGTCATGTTAGAACAGAAAGGGACCATCCCCAAATTGTTTCCACAAAGTTGGGAGCATGAAATTGTCCAACATGTCTTGGTATGCTGATCCCTTCACTGAAGCTAAGGGGCCAAGCCCAACCCCTGAACACCACCCCACACCATAATCCCTCCCACCGAATGATTTAGACTAGTGCACAAAGCAAGGTCCATAAAGACATGGATGAGCGAGTTTGGGGTGGAGGAACTTGACTGGCCTACAGAGAGTCCTGACCTCAATAGAACACCTGTGGGATGAATTAGAGTGGAGACTGCAAGCCAGGCCTTCTGGTCAAAAATAAGTGCCTGATCTCACAAATGCGTTTCTGGAAGAATGGTCAAACATTCCTATAGACACACTTTTAAACCTTGTGGACAGCCTTCCCAGAAGAGTTAAAGCTGTTATAGCTGCAAAGGGTGGGCCAAATCAATATTGAACCCTACGGACTAAGACTGGGGTGCCATTAAATTTCATGTGCGTGTAAAGGCAGGTGTCACAATACTTTTGACAATATAGTGTATGCATTCTCATTTCAGACCAACCTCCTCTTTCCCTGAAGAAGACTTTAAAGTTGAAACATGTTGGTATTAATAATGTAAAAATGTGACTGTTGTTATCTTCTAACATCTCAATACTTTTGACAATATAGTATATAACAAAATGCTGCTGTCCAGAGGAGAGCTGGGAGATTTTCTCCAAAAAAATCAACTCTTTCGATTTTTTAAAACAAAACGCGATTCACGATTCAAATTTATTTATTTTTTTGATAGACACCGCGCCGGTCCTGAGGAGCTGCGGGCAGGAGTTTTTAGGCGAGGCCGTGGCTTGGACCTAGTCTGCGGCGTCTGGCCTCACGGACTAGACCGAAGCCGCAGCCTTGCCTAAAAACTCCTGTCCGCAGCTCGTCAGGACCGGCGCGGTGTCAGCGCCGGTTCTGGTGAAATTTTTTTTTTTTAAAAAATCGATTCGCTGAAATTTTGAATCGTTTTGACCTCTCAACTCGATTCAAGATTTAAATCAATTTTTTCCCCAGCCCTAGTCCAGAGGTGTTTTTGTTGCTACTTCATGCAGAGTGGGGGGCATGCTAATACAGGTGTGTTACTGGCTGGATCACCAGGTGAAAAAAGAGGGGAAAAAAAGGCTAAAAAAAGAGAACTAATGCAGCCACCACATTTAATGATTGGTAAGCTGCAATATATTACATTTTTGGTTTTGGGTTTCATACCACTTTAACCACATCCACTTCCACCTACCCGTGTCTTGATTTTTGTGCACCAGACGATGCTCCTGTTTTTTCTATTTTTGTGATATGATTTTAATCTATGTTGCGTTTCATTTTAGAATATTGTATAGTATAAATACTCCGTATGGAATGCCCCTGAAGAAAGGACTTATAATGCGTCCTGAAACGCATCGGGATCACTACTAGGAAAATTATACTCAATGATCCAACTCTGCTTTTGTTTTTACGTACTTTGATATATGGTGATGTATGCACCACAAATTTATATTTCTAATAAAATTTCTATATTTCTAAATCCTGCTGGTTATTAGTTGCCCTCAAATTCCCATGAGTACACATCTTTTTTGGGGGTACTGTTTTTATATGGTTCCTTGAATTGGGATGTTGGCAACCCCTGGGTCTAACTGGGTGGATCTTTACATACACTCAAGTATGAGTGTACTACAGAAGTTGTATGTGTAAGCAAGTTGGTATGTACACATGTGTGAAGTGTGTAGTTTTCTGCACTGACCACAGCATTATAGATAAAGGGGCAGAGCTTCACAGTCTTTGAGATTACTGATATATGCAATAGGTGTACTGTAAACAGACCATATTATTGATGATCTGTACATGTGACATAAGAGAAACAGTTATGAAACAAAGAGGGGGAGAGAGAGAGAATTTGGCTCAAAATATGGACTGTTTAGCGCTATGAGTGATCCAGGCTGCTGGCGTCCGCCCATACCAGGATATAGTTTTTCAGCGGACCGACCCTTTGACAAAATAGAGGGAAAATGTCCCTGATAATGTAATGTATGCAGACTGAGTGTGGTGATGGAAGGGGAAAGGGGCAGCTGGAGGCTACAGCACAAATGTGATGAGTTTTGTTTTTCCAGAGCTGGACGCGGCACTGAAATCACAGGGACGGTGACTGGCACAGCTGCGCCTATCTGAGCAGGAACAGGTGACGGGCCAGCTGTCACTGGGAGCCATGGTGCTGAAGTCTGCACACACTCACAGGATAGAGAGAGGAGCCGAATCTGAGATTGGCAATGACCGACAGAAGCCTATCACTGATGGCATGAGCAGACATTATTATAGGACACAGAATGTGCACACCCATAGGTTCAGAGACCAGGCAGCCACAAATCATAGATCAGGCTCTACACCTTCTGCCGCCAACAATAGAACAGGATTATTATTACCACAATTTTTTTTCTCCAGTTTTGGATAGTGTTGAGAAGGATTAGAACTTCTGACAGGTTTTTCCTGCTATCCAGGGCTCCATTAGAGAGATTTACCCTCACTTCCTGGCTAATTGACAACAGTTTGGAAAAGACAGGACACAAGGGAAAATCTGCAACAGGGATGCAGACAGAAATTTTAATTTGTCAGGGTTTTTGGCCTTCCCCCCTACTCTACTAAAGAAAAGCATTTTCATTTCTGTTTGTGTTGCTGTTGGAGAGTTACCCTGAATTTCTATTTAGTGAAAGGTTGTCAGAAGGACAGAAAATCTCTCTGAGTAAACCCTGTATAGAGAAAAATATCTGAGAGGGGTATTAACCCTTCCCCACTCAGTTGAAAACTAGGAAACATGTTTTGGATGGACATACACTATAAGGTGATTGTAGCCCAACTAGTGCACCTGTGTCAGGGTCTAGATCTGAACCTGCGACCTCTGTGGAGTCTGGCTGTGGCTCTTCTCGCTGTGCAACCTGAGATGCTGGATAGTTCCCTGTCTGATCTTTTATGACAATCCTGCCTTGTCTCTTGTTTCTGGTAAACTTTGAACTCTTTGCTCCTCCCATGAACTTCCTGATATAGGCCATATCCCTGTACTTCCTGTTTGCCAGATTATTGTGCTTTCTAGCCAATATCTTGCTCCTTTATCTACCTGCAGCTGTCCTTATCTCTACTACCTTGCATTCAAAGAAACGTACCGCTTCAAGCTACTAGACTCCAATAATTGCTCCCGCCCTGTTGCACTGACAGGTGCTGGCTATGCACTGGTCCGTAGGAAAAGGAAGAGGTCCTGGACTGCCGCACTCAGTAAAATGGTTTATTGCAAAATGTTAAAAGGTCAAATCCAAAAATGAATCCATAAGTGCCAAAAGCAAACCAAAACAGACAGTGGACATGCAGGGGCATGTTTCGACCTTTGGCTTGTTCCTTGACTATGCTTCCACTTGATCCCATCCTGAAACCTTTTTTTTACTGACCTTGGGCTTGTTTACGGACTGTACTTCTACTTCATCACTACCATCCCTGGGTCTGAGATAGTTGAAAAGAGCTTCAGTAACCCTTAGGAACCATATACAGCCCATTGCACCCTTATTTATAGATGAAAATCAAACAAGGATGGAGCCGCTCAACTTACAAAAGTCCAAAATATGTTTATTATTGTCACCAGTACAAGGACAATCCTCTTGCCCGCTTATGCATTTCACTCCTACAGGAGTTTAGTCATAGAGAGACTACATTTCTGTAGGATTGAAACATGTAAAAGGAGCAGGTGGATTCTCCTTGTATTGGATGACAATAATAAACATATTTTGGATTTTTGTAAGTTGAGCGGCTCCATCCCTGTTTGATTCTCATTGATGTTGGTTAATAAGGACCATCCTGGAGTCTGCATACTTCAGTCGGTGGAGGGGATGCTTGCAACAGATTGGTTTGGGAGCCTTAAAATTTAATTAAATTTAACCTTCCCCAATGAAATGCAGAAATTTTAACAAAATGTCCTAATTTTTAGTGAAGCAAAAACCCCCAATTTCGTTTATCCCAAGTCCCCAGCTGTGATCCCCATTAGGGTGGCTATACCCAGGCACATGCCATACTACTGTAGCGACCTCACCCCTCTCACCCCTTCTCATTCACGGCTTGTCTGTCTCATCTAGGGGTTAACACTGGGGGGAGGGATGAGATACACCACGGCCCATGTCCTCCAAGGTGTAGAGGTAAAGGCCAGAACTATCAGGCCTGTGTATGTGTCCCAGAGTCCAATCCTCTCCTCGATTGACTCCCATTTGCTCCTAGTAACCAGAGTTACACACACTGAATAGGTCCAACTCGTATCTATTCTTCTCAACAAATAGTCATACAGCACAGACAGGTTGAGACCCATATAACACTTCAGTCTTTGTGGGGAGTAGGCCAAGGCACAATTCTTCTAGATAAAGCTAACCACTGTAGTATCACCAGTGGCAAACAGTCACTGCCACTGACTATATTGATCAGAACGTGAATTACCTTCACTATTGTAGTCCCTATCAGGGGAAGGCAACCCATCCAAGGGAGTCACTGGAGGCCTCTCTGTCACCAGCAATGCTGCGCCGGACTCTCCAGAGAAGTTCCACTCACCAGTCTTCTCGACCTCAGACACGGGCACCCAAGGAGTTGGGGCCCCCTCGGATTCCTCCACCCTCGCGGAACTCAGTCGAAGGTACTGAGCTCCAGGCTTCCGCCATAGTACCTCACCTCAGGCTAAAGGTACCTGAGATGGACTCTATCTCTCGCTCCGGCCAGGTCAAGGGCACCTGGGCCCGGAACTCCGGAATGCCAGCACCCAAGCTGAAGGTGCCTGGGTGTGGCTGCGTCCTCCGACTCTGAACCCCAAGGTCAGGACGTCCGCCCCTTTTATCCCCTTGCCCTTTGCGTCACAGCAGGTTCCCCGCCCTGCTGTACCAGCGCCAGGAAAGGACAAAAAGGAAACAGTCTTGCGGTGAGTGTTCAGCTCCGGCCAGGGCGACAGCGCCACCTGCAGGCCGCAGGGAACCTCACACCACCAGAGTCCTCCAAGAACCACAAAAGATTCTCAGATTCCCTGACAATCAATGCATTTGGGTTACACTACCACCCAGATGCCTTCCCAAAAATCAAACACCCGCTACACTCTCCCCCTGGTGATTTGACACTGGTCCCCAGTGTCTGGTGCAAACCCATGTCTCCAACGAGTGGTGACATAGATTCGGCCCAGAGACCAAACTCAACAATTTTGTCATGAACTGTGCCAGGACCTATATTGGGGAAGGAAACAGGAATATAAAACAATAAACTTTGTAATAAAATACTCTAAATATTTCACACATTTACATTTCTCCCTCCCCCTGGCTATCTAAGGACCACCCCATTCTCAGCAGCCTTGATAGATGAGTCTCCTGCAGAGGGAAGAGAAAGAAACACACATCCTAACATAACATATGTGTCTGCTTGGAACGAATGGGTCTATCCGAGAAGAAACCCATTGACTCCAATGAGTGTTGCATAGTGTACAAAAAACAAACTATCGTTGCGCAACACTGCCACCTGGTGACAATGCCGCGGTAAAGACACTTGTAAGATCCAAATGAACTTCTGCTTTTCTTTGCTGTGACCCAGCGCTGGCTAAACCCCAAAGTCACTGATTTCTCTTTTCTTTTTTCTGTCTGGGAGGAGAAAGAGGGAGAACAAAATAACAGCTCCCATTTCTCCAAAGAGTAAAACGTCCCAGTCATCTGGTAGCAATATATATAAAAAAAATGAAAAGGAGTCTCTTTCTCCTACAAAAAGAATTTGGGATCTGGCAAAAACAACGGCTTCAAGTGCTGATCAAAAACCTCCACATGGTACTCAATGCTTCCTCCATCCTTCCGACAAATTACCACTTTGTCCGCATGGATATGCCTTCCTACCATCCACTTTGCCTTACAGTCCTTGAACTCTCTGGTGACTGTAGGTGAGCACGCGAGGCATCGGCGTGCATGAGGTACTTTCAGCTTAGTCCAGACAAAATCATTGTACCATCGCTGCCGAAAAACTTCCACCTCGTAGAGCAACACTCGGGGTAGATATGGGTATTCCCACCCATATTCTCGGGCAACTTTCTGGCAAAAGAGACGCTGCAGCCTAGCCAGAGATGGCATTGTGGCACGGTCTCCTACTCCAGGCAAAACAATGGACTCCGGATGGCGAGGTACAGTCTCCACCTCTGTAGATTTGGACCTAGGAGCCCGCAGTGATGGCCGTTGCACTCCCGCAACGGGAGCAGGCGAAACACTTGATGGTTCAAGAAGTGGGATCACAGACAGGGAACCAAATTCCTCCCTTGGCTCCGAGGCTTCCACCCAGGGTGTACTATCCCCAATGGACACAGGTGGGTCCCTTAAGACACGGGACGCGGGTAGCTTCATCTTGTCCCATCCCTTCTTGTGGAAGATCTCATCTATCTCCCCATCATCACCAGCATCTGATAGCGACTCTAGGTTGGAGGTGTCATAACACTCTGCGGACAGGTAATTCCCCGTAGATGCGGAATCCCCCCCCCCTCGATGAGCTCCACCGACTCTGTGCTCCCAACACCTCCAACCACACACACAGTCCCGACCCCTGGCTCACCTGGGTCTTTTGAAGAACAAGGACGTCCAGGGCTCTTCCCTCCGGATCCATCCAGGCCAGGCAAATGACGGGGCGAAGCTCTTCCACGACCACAGGATGCCATCACCAGGCCAACTTTCCTCTTCGGCGGTGGGAGCAGGGAGTTTGTGGTGACCGAGGCAGCATCCTTGGATTTCTCTCTTTTTATCTCCGCTTGGGCTGTCACGTTGCCCTGGTCAGTGCGGACGGGAAACGCATAGGCATCGATCTCTCCCTCCGGAGTGGCAGTCCCTGTGAGGTAGTTGAGGTGGAAAGCTCTAGGCCTTTCTGTAGATGGTTCCACCTCGAAAAGGAACTCTGCAGACCTCACATCGCCCGAACGGCTTCAAGTGGACCACCAGTCCCGAACAGCCGGGACAGATCACACCAAGGGCCTCTATGTCTCTGCAGGTATACAGAGCCAACTGCCCCCGGGGCCTTAGTCTTATTCCCGTATCCGTAATCTGGGCAGCAAAGGAAGTCATCTCGGTGGCTGAAGAAGCAGAAATCCACGGGTGGGACAGAAGAGCAGGGAGGTACAGTGGTGGGAAAGATGAGCAGGGTGGTACATTGGTGGGACAGAAGAGCAGGGTGGTACAGTGGTGGGACAGATGAGCAGGGGGTTACAGTGGTGGGACAGAAGAGCAGGGGGTTACAGTGATGAAACAGATTTGCAGGGGGGACAGTGATCTGAGGTGTGAAGGTGCATGAATTGGGGCTGATTTGAAGTGTGAAGGTGCAGGAATTGGGGCTGATCTGAGGCTTGAGTGCAGGATGTTAATTTCTTACTACTACTCAAGTAGTTTACAGCATTTATTTTATAAAAAAGCATTTTCGTGATTGAGAGTGTGAAGTTTACATTTTTTTGTTATAAAATCGGCACTCTTAAAGCGGAAGTAAACCCATCGATTTAACAGTTTAAAAAAACAGTTACATTTCCGGCATGACGGAAAGGCTAACTGACACATTGTTTGTGCTCTCAAACAAACTTTCAGATCATCCAATGGCTGGTGCCATAACTGATCACATGTGCAGCATCATGGCAGTTGAAGATTAAAGTGGAAGTAAACCCATCCATAAAACAGTTTCATTTCTGGCACGTGCCGGAAATGTAACACTCCCATTGGTTGTGCTCTCAACCAAACTGTCAAACCATCCAATGGCTGGTTTCATAACTGATCACATGTGCAGCATCATGGCAGTTGTAGATTAAACAGAGGCAAAGATGGCAGCTTCCTTGGCTGAAAAGGATGGGAGGGTTTACTTCCACTTTAAACAGAGGCCAATATGGCAGCTTCCTTGGCTGAAAACGATAGGAGGGTTTACTTCCACTTTAATTTCTTTAAAAATATGTTTCGACACACTGTGCTCAAAAGGTTGCCTACCTCTGGTTTAGAGGAGAGCTACGTTCCTTGCAAATTTGTAGGGAGCTCCATGCCAACTGGATGTTCTTGTGACATTGTATCTATTCTTCCAGGGATATTAACCTCACTTTTCTTTTTATACATTATTGTAACATTCACATTTCCTCTGTTTGTTGGGGAGAAACCCAATCTATCATTTACAGGAGAAATATGATCCTTTGTAAGTAAGTAATGGTCCCCCCCCGTCCCCCCCCCACGCACACACCTATTATCTCTATCTTCTCCTGCTCTTCCTCAGGGGTGTAAGATGGAATGGGATTGTTGGCCATAAACCAGGAAAGGGAGAAGAAGATAAAATGGGTGCTTTTCATGTATGAACAAATGGCAACCACCCCAACCTATAACTGGCCTTAGCAATCAAATTGGTGAGGGGATAAAGACATGATTGAAGTGGAACTGATCTATATCTGAGCACCACAAACGGAAAACGCTATTAAATACATTTTTTAAAATAAAAGCAAACTCCCCAGCCATCCATATCTCCATGTTTTATTTTGTGGGAAATCACTTTGAAAAACACCCCTCCCCCTAGCATTTATAGTCAAGGCCATCTTGAGTAAGGGCATATGATTCATGTAGCATTGACATCCTGGAATCCATCTGCCCTTAGCACAGGCATGCAGGCAGGAGGATGTGTTTAGTTTAGAAAGCCCCTCCTCCCCTCCTTCAGATGAAAGGAAAAAAAAATGCCCATGAAAACTCCTGGGATATATGACATCATTTTTGGCCTAGACCAGAAACCAGGAAGCAACTAAAGAAATGTAAAAACAAGTAAATATAATATACCTTCAAATTTACTTACTACGGCTAGCAACATAAGGATTAAAAATAGTTAATGTTGACGATTTTTGAAGTGCAAATGTTCAGTAAAAATACACTGAAGTTATTTTTAGGGCACACACAGAATATATAACCATTTTTTATTTTTTTTTGTATATAAAATAAAAAGTTGCACTGAGTAAAAAGATACCCAACATTTCAAGCCTTAAAGTTGCATGTGCCCATGAAGTGATGATAAACTTCAGAACTCAGAATTTTCCACAGGCAAGAATTTAAAAACTTGGTCATCAGTTTAGAGGCGAATAATGCCCCTAGAATTGGCATGGCAATATGTAACATACAGTTGTGCTCAAAAGTTTACATAACCTGGCAGAATTTATGATTTCTTGGCCCTTTTTTAGAGAATATGAATGATAACACAAAAACTTTTTTTTCACTCATGGTTAGTATTTGGCTAAAGCAATTTACAGTGGAACCTCGGATTACGAGCATAATCCGTTCCAGGAGAATGCTCGTAATCCAAAGTGCTCGCATATCAAAGCGAGTTTCCCCATTGAAGTCAATGGAAACGAAAATAATTTGTTCCGCATTGACTTCAATGGCATGCAATACCGCATGTGGCCAGAGGTTGGGGGCGCCAGAGAGCCTCAGAAACACACGGAAAGGCCCAAGAACAGCTCGGATGACCTCGGAGGCTTGGGAACGGAGTATTTCTGAGTCTTTCTGAGCATTTCCGATCAGGCCAAACGCAGCACTGCACACCGCTTTGGCTTGAATCCTGCTCGTTTTGCGAGACAACACTCGCAAACCGAGTTAGGATTTTTAAAAATACAGTGCTCGTATTGCGAAGCGCTCGTTAACCGCGTTACTCGCAATCCGAGGTTCCACTGTATTATCAATCAACTGTGTTTACTCTTTTTAAATCATAATCACAACAGAAACTACCCAAAAATAATTGTCAAAGGATCTGCGGGAAAAGGTAGTTAAACTGTATAAAACAGGAAAGGGATATAAAAAGATATCCAAGGAATTGAGAATGCCAATCAGCAGTGTTCAAACTCTATAAAAAACAGAAGGTGCAATCAGCGCAAAGATATAAAAATAAACCCCCCGTATGCAAGCTGAACACTAAAGAATTTTCATGTACTTCAATGGCAATGGTAAAGAGTATAAGTGCAGCGCAAAACAATCAAAAATAATAACAAATTAATGTAATGATAAATCTTCAAAGAGTAAGAAGATAAAATGATAAAGGAACAGTCCAGAGAGACGGTGAACAGAAAATTCCACAAAGTCTTTCACCAGTGCTGAAGAAGTCCACAATGCGTGTTCAAACACTAATCAAGAAGTGGAAAATGAGGGGTTCTGTTGAAACCAAACCACGGTCAGGTTGACCAACTAGAATTTCAGCCACAACTGCCAGAAAAATTGTTTGGGATGCAAAGAAAACCCACAAATAAGTTCAGGTGAAATACAGGACTCTCTGAAAACATGTTTCAAGATGCACAATAAGGAGGCACTTGAAGAAAGATGGGCTGTGTGGTCGAGTCACTAGAAGAAAGCCATTACCACGCAAATGCCACAAAGTATCCCGCTTACAATACGCCAAACAGCACAGAGACAAGCCTCAAACCTTCTGGTGCAAAGTCATTTGGAGTGATGAGACCAAAATTTAGCTTTTTGGCCACAACCATAAACACTACATTTGGAGAGGAGACAACAAGGCCTATGATGAAAGGTTCACCATTCCTACTGTGAAACACGGAGGTGGTTTGCTGATGTTTTGGGGATGTGTGAGCTACAAAGGCACAGGAAATTTGGTCAAAATTGATGGCAAGATGAATGCAGTAAAAAATACCGGAGGAACACTTGCATTCAGCCAGGAAGCTAAGCATGGGACGTACTTGGACATTCCAACATGACAATGATCCAAAACACAAGTCCAATTCAATCTGTCATTGGCTACAGCAGAATAAAGTGAAGGTTCCGGAGTGACCATCTCAGTCTCCTGACCTCAATATCATTGAGCCACTCTGGGGAGATGTCAAACGTGCCGTTCATGCAAGACAGCCCAAGAATTTACAGGAACTGGAGGCTTTTTGCCAAGAGGAATGGGCAGCTTTACCATGTGAGAAGATAAAGAGCCTCATCCACAAATACCACAAAAGACTTCAAGCTGTCATTAATGTTAAAGGGGCAATACACGGTATTAAGAACTGAGGTATGTAAACTTTTGATCAGGGTCATTTGGGAAGTTTCTGTTGCCATTATGATTTAAAAAGAGTAAACACAGTTGATTGATAATAAATGGCTTCAGCCAAACACTAACCATGAGTGAAAGAAATGTTTTTGTATTATCATTCGTAATCTCAGAAAAATGGCCTAAAATCATATGTTCTGCCAGGGTATGTAAACTTATGAGCACAACTGTATGTAGTGCAATCAACATTTTCATACTTAAGTGCCCCCGACATGTGTTTACATTAATAAGTGTGTTTGTGGGGTTGGGGCGAGCTCAACATTTTTTTTAATAGTACTACATTCGTTTATTGGAAGTATCATAATGCACATCGCTTCTGTGTTCATTGTAGCTAGGGGAGATCCGCTGGTTTGCTGGTCTCCCTCCCCTCCCCATATTGGTGGCATCCACAATGGGATGGGGGGCACGGCTGTGCATGTACTCCTGGCTTCTGTGATGAGTGCAGCCATCATAAAGAAGAGAAAGCGAGGAGCCTGCAGAGGGTGTGTTTGGGAATACTTCTTCTGCCTTACAACAGGTAAGCAAAATGAGTTCCAAGACCACCAGCTTAATGACAGGGTCAATGAGGTCAATTGGTACACTATGCTGTAGATCCCTCCTAGTTAGGCAGGGCCTAGCAAATCTCTGCCACTGTGCTGCTCTCCTCATCACTGTCTGACATGGCTGATCCTGGTCGTGACGCCAAGTGTTGTGTAACGGTTTCAGCCAAATGATCAGACCAGTGGTGATGTGCAATTTCTACTTTACTTAACAATGAACTTTAACATAAAATGTACCGGAGATCGTGTGAACACGGGTATACAGTACAGAACATTAATATAAACTGTAAAGAAAGGATATAACAATTACACTGCGGTTCAACTAATGTCCACTAGGTGGCAGCAGCGTGTTCTGAGTTCAATCTACAGATAGAATAGACAGCTAAGGAATCTCACGTGTCCAAGATAGTAATCGTTCTTTCAACAGACTGTGAGCTGAGTGGACCTCAAGCTGGCACACACTTAACGCTGGCACTGCTTTCTACTTGCTTCGGTCAGGAGGTTCTGGTGGTTGCAGATAGGGCCAACCCACTTCATGAACAGCTTCTGCAAATGGACTGTAACAGAGTCCTCTCCAGTGACTGGGACTTGGAAAGATGCTGCGTGCTCTTGTGCTCACTGCTGGTGGCCCGCACACCAAACTTAACAGGGGAGGACCCAGCACCTGGGAACAGCTCACTTGCCCAGTCACTGCTGTCCCATCAGGCAGGATCTTTCTGAGCACAGGAAGCTGGGTGGAGCTGACATTTATATCTCCTGGGCGTGTCCAGGAGCTCAGAGGATTGTGTGGAGTTGAGTTAAAGGGACCTGCACTGGAATATGGACAAAGGGGCATCCCACTACACTCCACCCCACTTGAACTTGCGATTCCAGGCAAGTTTACCGACCATACAAAGTCCTCCTGTGCAAAGCGTTCAGGTGGTTTCCCAAAGTTGTGCCTCTGAGAGCATCTCAAGGGTTGAGGTTCAGGCTCTTCTTCAGAAGCAGACAAAGGTACATCTTCACTTTCAGGCATCTCAGTGGACAGTGGGTCAGAGGGCTCCATAGCAGGAGTAGGAATCCGAGCTGGGCAATCATTGGACTGCATGGCATTGTCTGTATCTGCAATCTCTCCTGGGAGATTTGGAGGCAGCAGTGAGGGAATGGGGAGTAGCCACCACTGATTCTCTGCTGGGGCTGCTACGGGTGGCTCGGAAACCTGTTTTTCCAGCTCTCTAGATAAGCTCTCAGGCACCTCTTCGTAATTTTGAATAGGTTTGAGGAGCCTGCGGTGTAGCCACCTCGGCCTGTCTTGTGTACTTTCCTTCTGGACGTCATAGACTGGCACTCCTGGAATTGGTTGCTGTAGCACAACTCCGGGCACTTCCTCCCATGGAGTTTGTAGCTTGCCCTGCTGATGTGCACCTTTGCGCCTGATCAAGACCCTGTCTCCAGGTTTCAGGTCATAGACCTCCGTTCCTGACTCTTCTTGTTCCACCCAAGTTCGCTCCTTTACAAACTGTTGGACTTCGGACAGGCGTCGCCTCCACTCTCGAATCCAGGTTGCTGGAGTATACTCCAGTTCTTCAGTGGGGACAACACCCCATAGATCTGTGGGTCTCCCAAGAGTACGACCAAACATCACATGGTAAGGAGAGCGAGCTGTCGCTGAGTGCACAGTATGATTATACTTCCAAACCACTTCAGCCAAGTAATGGGTCCATCTGGTTCGTTTCTCACCGGCCAGCCCTCTCAATAGTTGTATCAGGGTACGATTAAACCTCTCGCAGGCTCCGTTACCCTGTGGGTGATATGGGGTCATATGCGTCTTCTTGACACCTAAGGAGCGACACCACTCCTGGAAGAACTCACTTTCAAAGCAGGGCCCTTGATCTGAATGTATCTTCTGAGGGCAACCATAAGGGAGACAGAAGTGCTTCCACACTGCTTGAGCTGCAGTCTTTGCAGTCTGGTCATGAGTTGGTACAGCTACTGAAAACTTGGTAAAGTGGTCCACCATAACAAGGACATGGCGATGTCCATCTTCCGACATGTCAAGGGTGAGGAAGTCAACTGTCAATACTTCCAATGGGGCAGACGTGTTCCAAGTCATGGGAGGCACCTGGACCTCAGCCCCCTTGGTCACGGAGCATACCGCACAGTGCCGACATATCTGATCAATCAACTGGAACAGCCCCACACACATGGCTTGCCTTTTGAACCAGGCGAATGTCTTGTGGACACCCCAATGTCGTCCTTCTATGGATCCTTTCTGCTACTGGTCGAGCTCTGGCCCGCGACAGTATGACCTGCCAGGTTACCGAAGAGTCATGGGGGAACATTATTCCGCGATACAATATGCCATTTCTCAAGAGAAGGCGTGACCATTCATTCAGCAGTTTTTGTGTTTCTGGTAGAAGTTGTGATCTTTCACTTGTACTGGGCCAGCGCTGTAACTGCATTGCCTCTATCACTGGGGCAATCACAGGGTTATCCTTCTGCGTTTCTGCCCAGTTATAATCTTCCAATACCTGGATGAGGTCCACCCGTGGTCTACTCTTAGATCTAGCCCCCATTAAGGGTGGAATTTCTTCTTCTTCGGCCTCTTCATCCACATCTCGCTGTGGTTGTGCTGAAGGGGACCGTGATATGGCATCAGCCACGTGGTTGCCCTTTCCCGGGTGGTAATGCAGGGAAAAGTCAAACTTTGCCAGACGTGCTACCCATCTTTGTTCCAGAGCGCCAAGTTTGGATGTCTGGAGATGTACTAAGGGGTTATTGTCCGTCCAGACTTCGAACTTAGACCCTGTGAGATACTCTGCGAAACGTTCTGTGACGGCCCACACCAGCGCTAACAGTTCCAACTTGAAGCAGCTGTAGTTTGCAGGGTTTCTCTCGGTTGGATGAAGGCTGCGGCTGGCATAAGCAATAACTCGTTCCTCACCATCTTGCATTTGTGAGAGCACGGCCCCCAGGCCCTGGTTACGGGCATCAGTTTGTAACCGAAAGGGAAATCAGCAAAGGCCAATACAGGGGCTGACACCAACCGTTGCTTTAAGAAGTCAAATGCCTCTTGTTGTTCCAGTCCCCATTCCACCCTCTTGTGACCTCCTTTATGGTCTACTCCATGTAGTAGTTTCTGGATTGGAGCAGCATGATGGGCGTAGTGCTTTATGAAACGTCGATAGTGCCCCGCTAGCCCTAGGAAGGCTCTAACCTCGGTCACGATCGATGGTGCCTTCCATTCTTGTATTACCTTGATTTTCTCTGGGTTGGGGAGCACACCCTGTTTTGAAACGACATGTCCCAAATATTCAATCTCACTTTTGAATAGGTGGCATTTTTTTGGCTTAAGCTTCAGCCCATACTGATGTAGCCGAGCTAGAACAGCATCGAGGTGGGCGAGGTGTTCCTCAAAGGTGGCAGAGAATACCACTATATCATCAAGATAAATCAGGATGCTATCCAAGTTCATATCCCCAAGACAATGCTCCATTGTCCTTTGGAAGGTAGCAGGTGCATTGTTCAGCCCGAAAGGCATTCTCTTGAACTGCCATAGTCCCATAGGGGTAATGAAAGCAGTTTTTGGTCAATCTGCTTTTGCCACAGGGATCTGCCAATACCCACTGGCGAGATCAAGTGTAGAAAAGAACTTGGCTTTCCTTAGAGCAGTTAGGGACTCTTCAATCCGCGGGAGGGGATAGGCGTCTCTTGTAGTGACAGCATTCAACCATCTATAATCTACACAGAAGCGGAGGGTGCCGTCCTTTTTCCTCACTAATACAACGGGAGCTGCCCATGGGCTCTTGCTGTCTTCAATTACGCCTTGCTGCATCATCTGTTCCAACATCTGCTTGACTTCCTGATAAAGGTGAGGGGGTATGCTTCTGTAGCGACCCCGGATGGGTGGATTTCCTCCTGTTGAGATCTCATGTTCAATTCCATTGCTACAGCCCAGGTCAAAATCCCCCTGTGAAAATGCCTCTGACCACTTATCCACCAGTTGCCTTACTGCTTCTACCTGAGTGGGTGTGAGTTCCTCAGTGGACAGCTGTAAAAAAGTGGAAGTATCTGTTCTCCTACCCATGCTGGGTCTGCTCCTGCTGACCATTTGGCAACATTCACTTTAGCTACTGTGAGGGGGTTAACTCGGTAGCGGGGGTGTGTGATCCCCTGGATGGGCTCCCCACACAAAAACAGGCCCAGCAGACGGAGGTTGTGGTTTTCAAGATCAAAAAGGTGCGGTTTATTCCTCTATTTACAGTGACAAAAAAAAACACAGCAAAGCAAAAAGAAACAAACAAAATAAACCCTGGTCAGCTTGACCTCTGACTAAACATGCAGGTTTCCTAACTAACAACTGGGATCAGCCTAGTGCTGTCCTAGTCCCTAAGTCCCTGGTTTAGTCAATGTCCAAACAAATAGCCACACAGGCTTTTTCTCACCGCACAGGGGTTCACTCTCCCTAGACAGTCCACACAGGTCTGGTTCCAGGCATGAGCTAACATCTAATGAAGCTGGGAGTTTTTATAGAGGCCTAAATGAGCTGACAAGCTTCACCTGGCCTCATCAACTCCCTGTCTGTACGACGCCCCACACTCTCCCTAGAGGTATGAGTCATCCATGAGCCCACTAGCCTTATACAACTCTCCACCTAGTTGTATAAGTCGGCGTAAAGCCTGAATCTGGGTGAAATATATCTACCCCCCTGGATGCAACCAGGTGACTTTACCTTCCTGCTGTCACATACCCCCCCCTCTTGTTTTAACCTCGGGGTTGGAACACCAGCAATCAGGCATTCATGTACTCGAGACAAAGCATCCACATTCCCCATTTGAACGCCAGGGCGATGCTTTACTGTGAAGTTGAATTCCTGGAGGGCCAGGAACCACCTATTCACTCTTCTATTTGTTTCCTTGTTTTGAGCCATCCACTTTAACGGAGCGTGATCCGTAACCATGTCAAAGTGCCTACCTAGCAGGTAGTACCGAAGGGAATCTAGAGCCCACTTCACCGCTAAACACTCCTTTTCAACGGTGGCGTAATTTACCTCATGGGACTTCAACTTCCTGCTGAGGTAAATGACCGGGTGCTCTTCCCCGTTCCAGACCTGGGACAATACTGCTCCTAACCCCACATCTGACGCATCACTTTGTATGACAAAGTCTTTAGAGAAGTCGGGTGAGTACAACACTGGCTGGCTACATAAGGCTTGTTTCAAGAATTGGAATGCTGCCTCAGCCTCGGGGGTCCATTTAATCATGACCGACCCTTTCCCCTTCGTCAGGTTGGTTAGGGGCACAGCCTTAGAAGCAAAGTGGGGAATGAATCGCCGATAATACCCAGCGATTCCCAGAAAGGCTCGTACCTGCTTCTTGCTGTTGGGACGTGGCCAACTCTGGATGGCCTCGACTTTGTTGAGTTGGGGTTTTATTACTCCCCTCCCAATGGTGTACCCAAGATATTTGGCCTCCTCCTGCCCAATGGTACACTTCTTGGGGTTAGCCGTAAACCCCGCTTCCCGAACAGAGTCCAGGACTGCTTGCACTTTTGGCAGATGTGAGGCCCAATCTGTGCTATGGACAATTACGTCATCCAGGTAAGCCGCAGCATACTTCCGATGGGGCCTCAGCATCTGGTCCATTTTCCGCTGGAATGTGGCCGGCGCATTCTGTAACCCGAACGGCATTCTTTTATATTGGAACGCCCCGTCTGGGGTTACAAATGCGGTTTTCTCTTTGGCCGACTTGGCCAGGGGGATTTGCCAATACCCTTTTGTGAGGTCAAGAGTCGTCATGTATCGGGCTGTTCCCAGCCGGTCGATCAACTCATCTATACGTGGCATGGGGTAGGTGTCAAATTTTGTAACTTTGTTCAACTGACGAAAATCGTTACAAAATCGCCAGCTCCCATCCGGTTTAGGCACCAACACGATGGGACTAGACCAATCACTTTGGGACTCCTCTATCACCCCTAAGTTCAGCATTTTCTGTACTTCCTCCCGTATTGCCTCCCGTCGGGCCTCTGGGATCCGATAGGGTTTTAACTTCACCCTTTCACCGGGCGGGGTAATAATGTCATGCTCTACCCCAGATGTTTGTCCCGGCAGCTCAGAGAATACCTCCTTGTTGCGAAGCACAAACTCCTTAACCTCCTGTTGTTGGGGTTGTGACAAGGTGGCTGCGATTCCAACCTCAGGAATCACGCAACCAGTTTGAGCTGGTGACCAAGTGTCTGCGACTAGGGACTCTCTATCCCTCCAGGCTTTCAACAGATTAACGTGATAGATCTGTTCGGGCTTTCGCCTTCCTGGTTGTCTGACCTTGTAATTCACTTCGCTCACTTTTTCCATTATCTCGTAGGGGCCTTGCCATTTGGCAAGGAATTTACTTTCAACCGTAGGGACAAGTACCAGTATCCTATCCCCCGGGGAAAAGGTACGGGTCTTGGCTCCACGGTTGTACACTCTCTGCTGTGCTAACTGCGCTTGGGCCAAATGTTCCTTCACGATGGGCATTACCTGTGCAATTCGGTCTTGCATCAGGGCGACATGCTCAATCACACTCCTGTGGGGAGAACTCTCACTTTCCCAAGTTTCCTTGGCAATATCCAACAGCCCTCTTGGGTGTCTCCCATACAGTAACTCAAAGGGGGAGAATCCCGTAGAGGATTGGGGCACCTCCCTAATAGCAAACATCAGATAAGGAAGTAGACAGTCCCAATCCTTTCCATCTCTATCCACCACTTTCTTCAACATTTGTTTTAGGGTTTTGTTGAATCTTTCAACCAGCCCATCGGTTTGGGGGTGATACACAGATGTACGTAATTGCGTCACTTTGAACAATTTACATAGCTCCTTCATAACCCGGGACATAAAGGGTGTACCTTGGTCCGTAAGCAGTTCTTTACAAATACCCACCCGGCTAAACACAAGAGATAGCTCTTTGGCTATGGTTTTGGCCGAGGTATTTCGGAGAGGGATCGCTTCTGGATAACGGGTGGCATAGTCCATTATAACTAATATGTACTGGTGCCCCCTAGCGGACTTGATTATAGGACCTACCAAATCCATGGCGATCCTCTCAAACGGGACCTCAATGATGGGTAGAGGGACCAGCGGGCTACGGAAATGTGGCATCGGGGCCGACCTCTGACACACAGGGCAGGAGGAACAATAATTTTCTATGTCCTTCATCACCCCCGGCCAATAGAATCTCTGTAATACCCTCTCTCGGGTTTTCTCTGTCCCCAGATGACCTCCAAGAATGTGCCCATGGGCCAACTCCAACACCAACTTCCTGTAAGGTTTGGGCACCACAAGCTGCTCAACGGTTTCTTCTGCCCTTTTTGCCACCCGATACAGTAGGTCCTTCTCTACGCTGAAGTATGGGTAAGTGCAGGTATTATCTGGGTTCACTAACTCGCCATCTATTTTCACTACGTTTTCCCGTGCCTTTATTAGGGCGGGGTCTTTCAACTGTTCTGTGGCAAAGTTTTCCCTGTGAACCTCAAGATCAGAAAACTCCACAGACGGTAGGTTTTCGTCTGAGGAGGTGGGCTCCTCTCCAGTTTCTTGAGTCTCCCCTGCCAATACTGACAAGGGAAATTCCGGAGAGTCCTCACCACTCTCAGGGGAGTTCTGGCTATCACATTCCTGGTACATAGGGGCACCAGTGGGGGGCTCAGGATCATCCCACAGTTCCCAGAACTTCGGAAAATCCCTTCCCACAATGGCGTCATGCGGTAACTGAGATACTAAGCCCACTGGATGAGAGAGGGTACCTTTGGGGGTCTCGAAACACACTGTAGTCACTGGATACTCTCGGGTGTCCCCATGCACACAAATAACAGCTACCTTGCTATTCCCAGAGACCTCTGTTTTAACTAACTCAGCCTTTATCAGGGTCACAAGGCTACCTGAATCCAGCAATACCACAACATTTCTACCATTAATACACATTTTGCATAAATGTTTCTCAGTTCCCCGAATGGCAGTGCATGCGACTGTCGCACACAGCGACTGACGTCTGCCCGTCAGAAAGTCACACTGCATGGGTTCCTCCACAACCGGGCAATTGGCTGCAATATGTCCCGCTTGCCGGCAGCGGTAGCAAACGATCCTTCTTGCCGCCTCTTGAGCCGCTGATTTCCCAGGCTGTTCTCGCCAAACTTGGGGGAGAGCTCCCACCCTCTCACTCTCTCCACCCTCACCCCTTGGAATCCTCTTATCCGCCCCTGGGGATGGTCTGGTCTTAGGGTGGAAAGTCCGAGTGTCTCTGGAAGAGGCCGTCAGGTTCTCTGTAGCCAAGTATTTCTCCACACGATCCACAAGACCATCGGCCGTCTCTGGGTCTCCATGGCTTACCCACTTTTGGATGGCAGTAGGAAGAGCTCTCAAAAACCGATCCATTACAACACGTTCCACAATCTTTGGTGCGGACAAAGTCTCTGGCTGTAGCCACTTTCTGCTCAGGTGAATGAGATCATACATTTGAGACCTGGGGGGTTTTCCAAGCTGGAAAGTCCAGTTATGCACACGCTGAGCCCGGACAGCCAGGGTGACACCCAGCCTTGCCAATATTTCAGCTTTTAGCATCACATAGTCTTTTGCTTGGTCATGCTCTAGGTCATAGTAAGCCTTCTGCGATTCACCAGTTAACAGAGGAGCCACCAGTCCAGCCCACTGCTCCTCAGGCCACTTTTCTCTTTCAGCAGTCCTTTCAAATGTGGTCAAAAATACCTCTGGATCATCCTCTCCAGTCATTTTTGTCAATAAACGACTCACCCCAAAGGACGCGGTATTAGTGGGACGGCTTTCCTCACTGGTCTGCGGACGTTGCTGCATTACTGCTTCCATTTGTTGTAGTCTCTGCTCTTGCTTCTGTAACAGGTCTATGAAGCGGGCCTCAGATTGCTGCTGGGCTTGTTGCTGAGCTTCCAGACTCTGTTGGTGAGCTTGCTGCTGGGCTGCAAGGCTCCTTTGCAAACCTGCATTTGTCTGCTGTTGATTGGCATTTGCTAGAGCCAGCTGTTTCAGTATCTCCTCCATGCTGGCTTAAAAAAACTGCCACTGGTTCTCCACCAACTGTGAGGGGGTTAACTCGGTAGCGGGGGTGTGTGATCCCCTGGATGGGCTCCCCACACAAAAACAGGCCCAGCAGACGGAGGTTGTGGTTTTCAAGATCAAAAAGGTGCGGTTTATTCCTCTATTTACAGTGACAAAAAAAAAACACAGCAAAGCAAAAAGAAACAAACAAAATAAACCCTGGTCAGCTTGACCTCTGACTAAACATGCAGGTTTCCTAACTAACAACTGGGATCAGCCTAGTGCTGTCCTAGTCCCTAAGTCCCTGGTTTAGTCAATGTCCAAACAAATAGCCACACAGGCTTTTTCTCACCGCACAGGGGTTCACTCTCCCGAAGACAGTCCACACAGGTCTGGTTCCAGGCATGAGCTAACATCTAATGAAGCTGGGAGTTTTTATAGAGGCCTAAATGAGCTGACAAGCTTCACCTGGCCTCATCAACTCCCTGTCTGTACGACGCCCCACACTCTCCCTAGAGGTATGAGTCATCCATGAGCCCACTAGCCTTATACAACTCTCCACCTAGTTGTATAAGTCGGCGTAAAGCCTGAATCTGGGCGAAATATATCTACCCCCCTGGATGCAACCAGGTGACTTTACCTTCCTGCTGTCACACTACATAACGTCGTCCGTGAAATTTCTGGAGCTCTATGTGGTCCACTTTGGGAGAAATTACACCTGTAATCAGGGCCAGTTCCGCCACTGGTGTCCCCGCATCCTAACTATCACGGTGCCTTGACAAACTACTGTAATGCCGTGTACACACGACCGTTTTTCTCGTCGAGAAAAATGAAATTTTTTCCTTTTGACGAGAAAAACGATCATCTGTGGGCATTTTGTCATTTTTCCCGACGGGAAAAACGGAATTAAAAACGAAGAGAAAAATTAGAACATGCTCTAATTTTTCTCGTCGTTTTTCTCAACATTTTTTTCCGCGGCAGGGAAACACTGCCGCGGAGCCCACAGACGGTCGTTTTTCTCGACAAGAGAAAAAATGACGTGAAAAACGACCGTGTGTGGGGAACAAGCCGTTCCCTCGTTTTTAATGTCATTATTCACGGCGGTTTTTTAACCACCGTGAATAATGATCGCGTGTACGCAGCATAAGAGTTCTAGCAACAAATAGGGCCATATCTGAGGGTAAGGGTTCCACTAGCACTGGGACGCCCTGCAGTCTATGGCATGATCCAACATTTATGGGAAGTACAAGTTCTTTGCAGGGAGGTATTACAATCTCTGTCCCAAAGGGAACCCTCACAACACCAGCCTTTTCATTAATGTTTGCGATACTTGCGTCAGAGTCCTTTAGTGCTGCCAAGGTAAGGAGCAGCTTTCTAACTTCTTTCGGTGGTCCCAGGTGTGTAGGACATTGTTTTAACAGCTCAGGCCTCAGCCCCTGGATGATATTCATGCCCAATATCACCTGCGGCAGTGCTTTTCCGGATGCCCGTGTAACCATAACACCTTTTTGGCCAAGGTCCTGTCCCCACAGTTCTACTTTCATCCAGGTAATCCCGACCACTTCTATAGGAAGTTCGTTGGCAGCTCTCAGTGAGATCCAGGGGGTATCCTGACTCATTTTCTTCTTTGGGAAGTGTCGCTGGAACAATGGTTCTGGTAAAATGGTGACTTGGGACCCAGTGTCGAAGAGACATTCAACCTCTTGGCCATCGAAGTACCCGTGTACCACAGGGAAATCGACCACCACGTCCTCAGTGTGTGACGGGGGAGTAGTTTTGCTGGGTCGCCCCACTGCTTGACTCCTAGCGGCGGGGCGCTCTGAGTTTAACGGCTCCCTCGGTATTCGATCAGGACAATCCCTCAAGCGATGTCCCTTTTGTCGACAGCCCTAACATGGAGAGGGTGACCTCTCCCGTCTTGGTCGTCTGTGGGGCGGTGATCGGTTTCTCCATGAAGGGGTGTGCTCTCTTGGCCCCCTTGGATTGTCTCGCTCATGTCTCAGCGTGGCAAGTTCTGTCTGGAGCTGGGCCATTCCTTCCATCAGCTTGTGGATGGCCACCACCCACGGAGCTGTGTGTTCAGTTTGTGGCGGTTTACATGGTTTATCACCTGTGCTGGCCATGAGGACGTCCGTACTGGCACATCTGGGTTCTGAATATAGGATAGCTGCTTCTAGAATTTTGTGGAATTTTAAGTTTGGGTTACCTCTGTCCTTTTCTTGTAACTTTTCCCTGACTTTGTCAGACAGAAGCCCATCTACAAACTGATCCTTCAGACACCCATCTGTATCACTCCAGCCAGCACGTCCTGCTCGCCTCCTCTTCTTGCGGCGGATCTCAGCTGCTATATCCTGCAGTTCCAGGGCATACTGTGGAATGGATTCTCCCACTCTCTGCCTTCTACTGATAAAGCGAGCTCTAAGATCCCCTAATGCAACCGTCTGGGTATACACTGCTTCCAAGCGGCTGATTATCTTGTCTAGGGAGTCCTGGTCCTCTGCTGGAAGGTGTAGGATCAACTTCCTTGCTTCCCCTTCAAGGGCATTAATGGCCAAGTCTGCCTGCTGTGCAGGTGGGACCCCATATGACCGGATCAAGCCCCGCAATCTCCTAATACAATCATCTATGTCCTGATCTGGTCCTGTGTACTTAGGCAGCTGTTGTGGCAGCAATCCTGCCAGCAATAGAGAAGCTATGGCAGACTGTTTAACTCCCTCAGTGCCGCTGCTGACTGGCTCTGCCATTGTGCTGCTCTCCTCATCACTGTCTGACATGGCTGATCCTGGTCGTGACGCCAAGTGTTGTGTAACGGTTTCAGCCAAATGATCAGACCAGTGGTGATGTGCAATTTCTACTTTACTTAACAATGAACTTTAACATAAATTGTACCGGAGATCGTGTGAACACGGGTATACAGTACAGAACATTAGTATAAACTGTAAAGAAAGAGGATATAACAATTACACTGCGGTTCAACTAATGTCCACTAGGTGGCAGCAGCGTGTTCTGAGTTCAATCTACAGATAGAATAGACAGCTAAGGAATCTCACGTGTCCAAGATAGTAATCGTTCGTTCAACAGACTGTGAGCTGAGTGGACCTATTGCTGGCACACACTTCACGCTGGCACTGCTTTCTACTTGCTTCGGTCAGGAGGTTCTGGTGGCTGCAGATAGGGCCAACCCACTTCATGGACAGCTTCTGCAAATGGACTGTAACAGAGTCCTCTTCAGTGACTGGGGCTTGGAAAGATGCTGCGTGCTCTTGTGCTCACTGCTGGTGGCCCGCACACCAGACTTAACAGGGGAGGACCCAGCACCTGGGAATAGCTCACTTGCCCAGTCACTGCTGTCCCATCAGGCAGGATCTCTCTGAGCACAGGAAGCTGGGTGGAGCTGACATTTATATCCCCTGGGCGTGTCCAGGAGCTCAGAGGATTGTGGGGAGTTGAGTTAAAGGGACCTGCACCAGAATCTGGACAAAGGGGCATCCCACTACAGTAGCTGGAATAGTGTTAAACAGTCTGGAGTCATGAACAGATTGTCTTTTCCCCCCAGTGGGGATGGATCTGTGAGCTGTGAGGAATGAGTGGGGGGGTCACTGCTTGTCCCTAGAGCTCTTTGGACTGAATGCTGGACTAGGTCTACATTGCAAAAGGCTGCAACTATGGACTGATTGTGCACCAGGATCCAATGAGTAGAGCCTCTTTTCTGTGCCAAAACTACTTCATGTACTTCATGGTCCCCAGCCATGAACAATGGACTATTCAAGTCTGCCTTTATTTGTGCCCATACTGATTAATGGCCCCAAGCCGTGAACTATGAACTATGCCAGTCTACCTATACTAGGGATACTGCTGTTAATTAAGGATTGTCCTCTGTTGGTAATATATCCCGTTATCCCCCTCCCAAGTTCCTACTGGCAAATACATTTCCAAAAAAGGCAACCCCTGGACTGTTTAACCCATACATCCTCTGGTTTAAGGAATTCTACTTATAATTAATTCTGTAGCAGCAGCCATGACCCTGGTATTTTTTTTCAGCCAGCAATTCTCTTTTGTGTAAAAGTGATCCAGTGGCTATACAGCCACTGGATCACTTTTACATGTGGCAGTGTAGGGGAAAGGTGGTTCCCCCCGCCACCTTCCTTCACCTTCCTGGGCTCGCCTGTTCCACCAGGGAGCATGGAACTGAAGCTGGCTGACCATATAGATAAAGGAGGAAAGCAAGTTCTCCAATCATCTCTATGGTCTATGAAACTGACGAGGATTTTGTCACTTCCAGTTTTGGTTTGACAACCTGTTACCGGCTTGTGAAAGCATCTGATCAAACCGATCTCAGTTTGATCAGATGCTTTTGAGGGCAGAGAAGAGACCTGGGGTCTAATAGACCACAGATCTTTCAGCAAAGATTACCTGTCACTGCCCCAGCTATCACAAGGAATGTTGTTTGTTACTTGCGATAGCAATAAAAAAATAAAATAAAAAAATTCAAAAGACTGTAAAAAAAAGAAAAAAAAAAAAAAATATATATATATATATATATATATATATATATATATATATATATATATATATATATATATATATGTTGTGAGGGGGTAAGCTCGGCAGCGGGTGTGTGTGACCCCCGAGATGGGCTCCCCACACAAAAACAGGCCCAGCAAACGGAGGTTGTGGTTTTCAAAATCAAAAAGGTGCGGTTTATTTTCTATTTACAGTGACAAAACACAGCAAAGCAAAAGAAACATAAACAAAATAAATCCTGGTCAACTTGACCTCTGACTAAACATACAGGTTTCCTAACTAACAACTGGGATCAGCCTAGTGCTGTCCTAGTCCCTAAGTCCCTGGTTTTAAATGTCCAAGCAAATAGCCACACAGGCTTTGTCTCACCGCACAGGGGTTCACTCTCCCTAGACAGTCCACACAGGTCTGGGTCCAGGCATGAGCTAACACCTAATGAAGCTGGGAGTTCTTATAGAGGCCTAAATGAGCTGACAAGCTTCAGCTGGTCTCATCAACTCCCTGTCTGCACGACGCCCCACACTCTCCCTAGAGGTATGAGTCATCCATGAGCCCACTAGCCTTATACAACTCTCCACCTAGTTGTATAAGTCGGCGTAAAGCCTGAATCTGGGCGAAATATATCTACCCCCCTGGATGCAACCAGGTGACTTTACCTTCCTGCTGTCACATACCCCCCCCCTCTTGTTTTAACCTCGGGGTTGGAACACCAGCAATCAGGCATTCATGTACTCGAGACAAAGCATCCACATTCCCCATTTGAACGCCAGGGCGATGCTTTACTGTGAAGTTGAATTCCTGGAGGGCCAGGAACCACCTATTCACTCTTCTATTTGTTTCCTTGTTTTGAGCCATCCACTTTAACGGAGCGTGATCCGTAACCATATCAAAGTGCCTACCTAGCAGGTAGTACCGAAGGGAATCTAGAGCCCACTTCACCGCTAAACACTCCTTTTCAACGGTGGCGTAATTTACCTCATGGGACTTCAACTTCCTGCTGAGGTAAATGACTGGGTGCTCTTCCCCGTTCCAGACCTGGGACAATACTGCTCCTAACCCCACATCTGACGCATCACTTTGTACGACAAAGTCTTTAGAGAAGTCGGGTGAGTACAACACTGGCTGGCTACATAAGGCTTGTTTCAAGAATTGGAATGCTGCCTCAGCCTCGGGGGTCCATTTAATCATGACCGACCCTTTCCCCTTCGTCAGGTTGGTTAGGGGCACAACCTTAGAAGCAAAGTGGGGAATGAATCGCCGATAATACCCAGCGATTCCCAGAAAGGCTCGTACCTGCTTCTTGCTGTTGGGACGTGGCCAACTCTGGATGGCCTCGACTTTGTTGAGTTGGGGTTTTATTACTCCCCTCCCAATGGTGTACCCAAGATATTTGGCCTCCTCCTGCCCAATGGTACACTTCTTGGGGTTAGCCGTAAACCCCGCTTCCCGAACAGAGTCCAGGACTGCTTGCACTTTTGGCAGATGTGAGGCCCAATCTGTGCTATGGACAATTACGTCATCCAGGTAAGCCGCAGCATACTTCCGATGGGGCCTCAGCATCTGGTCCATTTTCCGCTGGAATGTGGCCGGCGCATTCTGTAACCCGAACGGCATTCTTTTATATTGGAACGCCCCGTCTGGGGTTACAAATGCGGTTTTCTCTTTGGCCGACTTGGCCAGGGGGATTTGCCAATACCCTTTTGTGAGGTCAAGAGTCGTCATGTATCGGGCTGTTCCCAGCCGGTCGATCAACTCATCTATACGTGGCATGGGGTAGGTGTCAAATTTTGTAACTTTGTTCAACTGACGAAAATCGTTACAAAATCGCCAGCTCCCATCCGGTTTAGGCACCAACACAATGGGACTAGACCAATCACTTTGGGACTCCTCTATCACCCCTAAGTTCAGCATTTTCTGTACTTCCTCCCGTATTGCCTCCCGTCGGGCCTCTGGGATCCGATAGGGTTTTAACTTCACCCTTTCACCGGGCGGGGTAATGATGTCATGCTCTACCCCAGATGTTTGTCCCGGCAGCTCAGAGAATACCTCCTTGTTGCGAAGCACAAACTCCTTAACCTCCTGTTGTTGGGGTTGTGACAAGGTGGCTGCTATTCCAACCTCAGGAGTCACGCAACCAGTTTGAGCTGGTGACCAAGTGTCTGCGACTAGGGACTCTCTATCCCTCCAGGCTTTCAACAGATTAACGTGATAGATCTGTTCGGGCTTTCGCCTTCCTGGTTGTCTGACCTTGTAATTCACTTCGCTCACTTTTTCCATTATCTTGTAGGGGCCTTGCCATTTGGCAAGGAATTTACTTTCAACCGTAGGGACAAGTACCAGTATCCTATCCCCCGGGGAAAAGGTACGGGTCTTGGCTCCACGGTTGTACACTCTCTGCTGTGCTAACTGCGCTTGGGCCAAATGTTCCTTCACGATGGACATTACCTGTGCAATTCGGTCTTGCATCAGGGCGACATGCTCAATCACACTCCTGTGGGGAGAACTCTCACTTTCCCAAGTTTCCTTGGCAATATCCAACAGCCCTCTTGGGTGTCTCCCATACAGTAACTCAAAGGGGGAGAATCCCGTAGAGGATTGGGGCACCTCCCTAATAGCAAACATCAGATAAGGAAGTAGACAGTCCCAATCCTTTCCATCTCTATCCACCACTTTCTTCAACATTTGTTTTAGGGTTTTGTTGAATCTTTCGACCAGCCCATCGGTTTGGGGGTGATACACAGATGTACGTAATTGCGTCACTTTGAACAATTTACACAGCTCCTTCATAACCCGGGACATAAAGGGTGTACCTTGGTCCGTAAGCAGTTCTTTACAAATACCCACCCGGCTAAACACAAGAGATAGCTCTTTGGCTATGGTTTTGGCCGAGGTATTTCGGAGAGGGATCGCTTCTGGATAACGGGTGGCATAGTCCATTATAACTAATATGTACTGGTGCCCCCTAGCGGACTTGATTATAGGACCTACCAAATCCATGGCGATCCTCTCAAACGGGACCTCAATGATGGGTAGAGGGACCAGCGGGCTACGGAAATGTGGCATCGGGGCCGACCTCTGACACACAGGGCAGGAGGAACAATAATTTTCTATGTCCTTCATCACCCCCGGCCAATAGAATCTCTGTAATACCCTCTCTCGGGTTTTCTCTGTCCCCAGATGACCTCCAAGAATGTGCCCATGGGCCAACTCCAACACCAACTTCCTGTAAGGTTTGGGCACCACAAGCTGCTCAACGGTTTCTTCTGCCCTTTTTGCCACCCGATACAGTAGGTCCTTCTCTACGCTGAAGTATGGGTAAGTGCAGGTATTATCTGGGTTCACTAACTCGCCATCTATTTTCACTACGTTTTCCCGTGCCTTTATTAGGGCGGGGTCTTTCAACTGTTCTGTGGCAAAGTTTTCCCTGTGAACCTCAAGATCAGAAAACTCCACAGACGGTAGGTTTTCGTCTGAGGAGGTGGGCTCCTCTCCAGTTTCTTGAGTCTCCCCTGCCAATACTGATAAGGGAAATTCCGGAGAGTCCTCACCACTCTCAGGGGAGTTCTGGCTATCACATTCCTGGTACATAGGGGCACCAGTGGGGGGCTCAGGATCATCCCACAGTTCCCAGAACTTCGGAAAATCCCTTCCCACAATGGCGTCATGCGGTAACTGAGATACTAAGCCCACTGGATGAGAGAGGGTACCTTTGGGGGTCTCGAAACACACTGTAGTCACTGGATACTCTCGGGTGTCCCCATGCACACAAATAACAGCTACCTTGCTATTCCCAGAGACCTCTGTTTTAACTAACTCAGCCTTTATCAGGGTCACAAGGCTACCTGAATCCAGCAATACCACAACATTTCTACCATTAACACACATTTTGCATAAATGTTTCTCAGTTCCTCGAATGGCAGTGCATGCGACTGTCGCACACAGCGACTGACGTCTGCCCGTCAGAAAGTCACACTGCATGGGTTCCTCCACAACCGGGCAATTGGCTGCAATATGTCCCGCTTGCCGGCAGCGGTAGCAAACGATCCTTCTTGCGGCCTCTTGAGCCGCTGATTTCCCAGGCTGTTCTCGCCAAACTTGGGGTAGAGCTCCCACCCTCTCACTCTCTCCACCCTCACCCCTTGGAATCCTCTTATCCGCCCCTGGGGATGGTCTGGTCTTAGGGTGGAAAGTCCGAGTGTCTCTGGAAGAGGCCGTCAGGTTCTCTGTAGCCAAGTATTTCTCCACACGATCCACAAGACCATCGGCCGTCTCTGGGTCTCCATGGCTTACCCACTTTTGGATGGCAGTAGGAAGAGCTCTCAAAAACCTATCCATTACAACACGTTCCACAATCTTTGGTGCGGACAAAGTCTCTGGCTGTAGCCACTTTCTGCTCAGGTGAATGAGATCATACATTTGAGACCTGGGGGGTTTTCCAAGCTGGAAAGTCCAGTTATGCACACGCTGAGCCCGGACAGCCTGGGTGACACCCAGCCTTGCCAATATTTCAGCTTTTAGCATCACATAGTCTTTTGCTTGGTTAGGCTCTAGGTCATAGTAAGCTTTCTGCGATTCACCAGTTAACAGAGGAGCCACCAGTCCAGCCCACTGCTCCTCAGGCCACTTTTCTCTTTCAGCGGTCCTTTCAAATGTGGTCAAAAATACCTCTGGATCATCCTCTCCAGTAATTTTTGTCAATAAACGACTCACCCCAAAGGACGCGGTATTAGTGGGACGGCTTTCCTCACTGGTCTGCGGACGTTGCTGCATTACTGCTTCCATCTGTTGTTGTAGTCTCTGCTCTTGCTTCTGTAACAGGTCTATGAAGCGGGCCTCAGATTGCTGCTGGGCTTGTTGCTGAGCCTCCAGACTCTGTTGCAAAGTTACGTTTGTCTGCTGCTGGGCTGCAAGGCTCTGTTGATGAGCTTGCTGCTGGGCTGCAAGGCTCTGTTGATGAGCTTGCTGCTGGGCTGCGAAGTTCTGTTGTTGAGCTGCAAGGCTCTTTTGCAAACCTGCATTTGTCTGCTGTTGATTGGCATTTGCTAGAGCCAGCTGCTTCAGTATCTCCTCCATGCTGGCTTAAAAAAAAACTGCCACTGGTTCTCCACCAACTGTGAGGGGGTTAGCTCGGCAGCGGGTGTGTGTGACCCCCGAGATGGGCTCCCCACACAAAAACAGGCCCAGCAAACGGAGGTTGTGGTTTTCAAAATCAAAAAGGTGCGGTTTATTTTCTATTTACAGTGACAAAACACAGCAAAGCAAAAGAAACATAAACAAAATAAATCCTGGTCAACTTGACCTCTGACTAAACATACAGGTTTCCTAACTAACAACTGGGATCAGCCTAGTGCTGTCCTAGTCCCTAAGTCCCTGGTTTTAAATGTCCAAGCAAATAGCCACACAGGCTTTGTCTCACCGCACAGGGGTTCACTCTCCCTAGACAGTCCACACAGGTCTGGGTCCAGGCATGAGCTAACACCTAATGAAGCTGGGAGTTCTTATAGAGGCCTAAATGAGCTGACAAGCTTCAGCTGGTCTCATCAACTCCCTGTCTGCACGACGCCCCACACTCTCCCTAGAGGTATGAGTCATCCATGAGCCCACTAGCCTTATACAACTCTCCACCTAGTTGTATAAGTCGGCGTAAAGCCTGAATCTGGGCGAAATATATCTACCCCCCTGGATGCAACCAGGTGACTTTACCTTCCTGCTGTCACAATGTATATATATATATATATATATATATATATATATATATATATACACAGTATATATAAAAATAAAATATATATTTTTTTAAAGTGCCCCGTCCTGTCCATGCTTACACATAAATGTGATTGTGCATATCAGTCCCTCATGCATATGTACTGTAAATGGTAATCGCACCACACAAGTGAGGTATCGCCACGAAAGTCAGAGCGTATGCAATAATTCTAGAACCAAACCTCCTGTGTTACTCCCAACTGGTAACCTGTAAAGGCTTGTAAAGTGTTGTCTATTTTTCAGTATCGTAGTTTGTCTCTGTTCCACGGTTTAAGAAAGAACCAGTATTACACCCAGCAGCTCCTTGGAGGAAAGCGCTACAATGACAACGCTGTGAGCTGGTAGGATGTATTCCTTGATTGCATGTGAAGCGGAAAAAATCCACAAATCCAGATCATCCGGTGTCTCCAGAAGATAGAGGAAGCTTCTGGGTGTATTAGCCTGATTGCATCCACCCATAACTAAAACATCAGCTCTACAGGGACTAACCCCTTAAAACATCACAAAAATGCGATGAGATAGTGGAGTTATTTTCAGAGGGTTGGCACGCTTTAAACCTTAGGAAAGAAACAAAGAATCATCAAGTGTCTGATGGAGAAGGTGGAGGAGAGAAGGAATTCTCTCCATACTCTTGGCAGCATCTACAAGATTTATGATATGGTTTGAGTTTGATGTGAGTCATCTGCGAGCTGCTGAATTGTCCCGAATCATCGGCCAACATTTCTTCTACGAACGTCTATGTTAATCAGAGTTGCTGTGCGCAAGACTGCCCAGGACAATGGAACAAGTTTCCACTTTAAAGGAATTCCAGCCCTGGAGCTGGAGGCCACTAGCAATTTATTACTGAGAATGATAATTAGTTATTAAACACATGTTAATGTTCATTAAAAAGGAAAAATTATTAGGCATCTCCCCAAACCTGTCACCTCCGATGGGATGGTGTTAAAGTGGTTGTAAAGGTTTTTTTTTTTTTTTTAAATAACAAACATGTTATACTTATATGCTCCGTGCAGGGGTTTTGCACAGAGAAGCCTCGATTCTGCTTTTCTGGGGTACCCCGGCAGCGCTCCTGGCCTCTCCTCTTCATCGAGTGCCCCCACGGAGAGCAGCTTTCCATAGGGGCACTTGTACAGCCGCGCTCCCGAGGACTCGGCTCCGCCCCCTGCTCCCGTGTCTTCTGGTCTGTTTCAGGTCCCAATTCAGGCAAAAATTGCGCAAAAATTCGGACCTGATTTGCACCTGAAATGGAGAACAGACACGCACCAGACCCCCTGCTGTGAGCCCCAGCCACAGCTAGTGTGAACCCAGCCTAAATATTTGAAGCTGTTTGCCTTAGTCCAGCTTAAACAAACATGTAGCAAACCCTGAATGGAGTTCTCGTTGGACTCACCCTTTAAATTAATCACATGCGCATAACTTACGGAACTTTACCAAGTCTATAGGTTTCCTTTTAATTGACCAGCAGTGATCCAAAGCCTATTGTGGCGGATTGTGAATGGGCTCATATGTTTACATAAACTTTATAAAAATATTTTGTTAACCGCTAATTAACAAGACAAAATCAAACAAAGCTGGTTTAGTGCTGGAGGAGCCTGAATAGATGTGCAGACAAGGAGCCCATTCTCCCACAGGGCATAGACATCTGCCTCTTTAAATATGAATTGGAGCGTCATTCTTCAGCTAGAGAGTGGCGCTGCAGCTGCAGGGGACATGGCCAGGGGAGGACAATGGCTCTCTGAGCACAGACACAGGGCTGCAGGTGCTGCAATGTCACACACACACTGAGCTCCCCGCCATTCCACCGCCATGTCCTACAAACAACTGTCCGCATTCACCAAGGCACTGCAAAACTGATAAAATGATTATTTAAAGGGGAAATGCAGTGGCCCTCTGGTTGGTGGTATTATTATTTTCCTTTTTTCTTTTACTTTCAAAATGCACACCGACCAGCCATTTCATGATGACCACTGACAGGTAAAGTGACTGACATCATCTCGTTACAATGGCATCTGAAAGTGGGTGGGATATATTAGGCAGCAAGTAAACATGTTGTCACTGAAGTGAAAAAGGATCTGGAAGGGAAGGTACATTTCTGGACACCACATCCCAATTTTTGGTGAAAAAAGGAGAAGGGGGGGGGGGTCACAAGGCCCCGGGATTTTGAGGGTGTCAATGATGTACACAATCAGATGGAAACACTGACTGAACACAAATATATAGAAAAATATAGAATTTGTATTACAAAAAATTATTGGATAAAAACACCAATACAGTATATATATCCATGATCAATTGTTTTGCTGATGAAGTTGATGTGTTAAAAGCAGAAAAAAATGGGCAAGTGTAAGGATTTAAGCGACTTTGACAAGGGCCAAATTGTAATGGCTAGACGACTGGGTCAGAGCAACTCTGCAACTGCAGCTCCTGTGGGATGTTCCCGGTCTGCAGTGGTCGTGAGCTACCAAAAGTGGTCCAAGGAAGGAAAAGGAAGGAAAACTGATGACGGTCTGCAGTGGTCAGGACCTACCAAAAGTGGTCCAAGGAAAGAAAAGGAAGGAAAACTGATGATGGTCTGCAGTGGTCAGGACCTACCAAAAGTGGTCCAAGGAAAGAAAAGGAAGGAAAACTGATGACGGTCTGCAGTAGTCAGGACCTACCAAAAGTGGTCCAAGGAAGAAAAAGGAAGGAAAACTGACAAACCAGTGACAGGGTCATGAGTGGCCAAGGCTCATTGATGCACATGGGGAGAAAAGGTTGGCCCAAGTAGTCCAATCTAATAAAAAAAACTACTGTAGCTCAAATTGCTGAAAACGTTAATGTTGGTTCTAAAAATAAGGGTACAGAACATTCAGTGCATCGCAGTTTGTTGTTTATGGTGTTGCGTAGCTGCAGACCAGTCCCATGCCCATGCTGATACATAGCCACAGCCAAAAGGTTCTACAATGGGCACACGAGCATCAGAACCTAAAAATAACGAACACGGGCCCTTGCATATTTTCAAAAGTAATTAACTCCCATAGACCACTCACCCATTAGGGTGTTGTCACAATAACCAAACACCTAGTATACTACAAAAACCTGGTATATAGACTACCTGGGGAACCAACAGCGTTACTTAAGTGACAATAAGTCATAATAGGGTTAAATGTGCAAAAATATACCATTTATTAATTGCTTTAGAATCAAAAGTATATTAGCACTAAAAACATCTGACCCCCAGCAATATAGAGTCACTCAAGTCAAACACAGCACCAACAATTAACGTGCATAAAGGACAGACAAACATAAAATAAAAAACACATGTACCTACTAATTTTCCGGATGCCAAATATTCCCACACACAAGGTTGTGACTCAATAATTACCACTTTTGGGGTTACAAACCTGGTACAGGACCAATATAAGGTAACAACCAATGTGTGCGACTCCCTACTGAATGAGGTACCGTACGGAACACTATTCGCTATGACAAAGTAAATTTAAATAACCCAAGGAGGGTATCCAGAATTGGGTCAAGCCCAAGCTGACCCGTGTCCACAGCCAAAAGGGCCTACAATGGGCACATGAGCATCAGAACTGGACGACGGAGCAATTGAAGAAGGTGGACTGGTCTGATGAGTTCAAGAATGGTCTGAGGAACACAACAAGTTTGAGGTATTGACTTGGTCTCCAAATTCTCCAGATCTCGATCTAATTAAGCATCTGTGGGATGTGCTGGAAAAACAAGTCCAATCCATGGTATACCCACCTCGCAACTTACAGCACTTAAAGGATCTGCTACTGACATCTTGGTGCCAGATACCACAACATACCTACAGAGGTTTAGTGGAGTCCATGCCTCAACGGGTGATGGTGGATGGTCATAATCAGAGGCGACTCTAGGCTTTGTGAGGCCTTAGGCAAAACCTAGACATGAGGCCCCACTCACGCCCATAATGGGAAAAATAATTCAAGCAACAAAATATTTTACTGTATAAATTACATATATTAAGAGCTTTAAAGTGCTGGTGTCAGTGCTCTCTATCTCGGTGCTGGTGTCAGTGCTCTCTATCTCGGTGCTGGTGTCAGTGCTCTCTATCTCGATGCTGGTGTCAGTGCTCTCTATCTCGATGCCAGTCTGTGGCTGAGGGATGCTGGGGGGGGGGATGCTGTCTCTCTCTCAAGAAAGGGGTTGTGGCATGGTAGCTATGCCTCTTCCTGCAGCTTGAGCCCTGGTCCCCCCTCCCCCCGCACTGATTGACAGCCCCTGAGAGAGGCGGCCTGGTCCGGACACCTCTTCTTTCCTACCTCCCTTTCCATCGGCTCCATACAGTGCTCATGGGGCCTCCTCCGTGGGACCTTCCTCTCCCCCTCCTCGCTACTGCATGTCAGACTCCTCCTCCGGGTGTGCAAGGACCCCTCCGCTGAGCACTCCAGTGGTGGGGGGTGACGGCCGGGGGGGGGGGCGTGTCTGCATCTTCCAAGCAGCGGGAAACATTTTGCTCCGGCTTCTGGAATCTCTTCCCCTTCTCCTCCCCCTCTCCTACCCCGGAGAACACAGCGCTGGCCCCGCTTCCTCCCCAAGACACAGCCACGCTCCGTCCTCTCTCTCCACTGCCTGGCCGTGAAGCACACAGGCAATGTTAAACCGGTGCTGGCCAGAGCTTAACGCCGCAGCGGCATTGTTGTCAGCAGAGGCGACTCTTCAATTAGGCAGTCGCGAGGCCCCTGTGAGTGCGAGGCCTTAGGTGACCGCCTTATTTGCCTAATTTGAGAGCCGCCTCTGGTCATAATGTTATGAATGATCGGTGTATACAGTGCCTTATAAAAAGTATTCATACCCCTTGACATTTTCCACATTTTGTCATGTTACAACCAAAAATGTAAATGTATTTTATTGGGATTTTATGTGCTAGACCAACACAAAGTGGCACATAATTGTGAAGTGGAAGTAAAATGAAAAATGGTTTTAATTTTTTTTTACATATAAATATGTGAAAATTGTGGCGCGCATTTGTATTCAGCCCCCTTGAGTCAATACTTTGTAGAACCCCCTATCACTACAATTACAGTTGAAAGTCCTTTTGGGGATGTCTCTACCAGCTTTGCACATCTAGAGAGTGAAATTTTTGCCCATTCTTCCTTGCAAAATAGCTCAAGCTCTGTCAGATTGTGTCAGGGAAATCCGTCCAACTGCGCCAATCAGCGCCCAATGCGCACGCGCGGCGGAATGATGCTTCGGCGCGTGCGCGGGACGGCGCTTCTACGTCCTCGGGTGCGCGCGCCGACGCAGCGGAGCGTGCGCATGCGCGGCGGCGCACCAATAGGAATCCAGGCGGGCCTATTTAAAGAGACCCAGTTGCACTGACAAGTTGCTGGTTTGTCAGCTTTCCTGTATACCCAAGACTCTGGAAAACTATCTTGAAAATCTCCTTGTGACCCGGACTGGCTTGACTCCTCTGATCTCTCTCCTGGACCTGACCCTCGGCTTGCGATACGGACTTCTGCCTTCTCCTGTGTTTGACCCTCGGCCTGTGACTCGGATCTGCTGCCTGTCTACAATCCTTGACCTCCTGCTTGTACCTTTTGGACTTCCGCGTTTCCTTTGAACTCCTGCCTGGTTCCCGGTATTCTCTGGACTTGTTGCCTTTTACTGTGCTAGACCCCCAGCCGGGACTGTTACCTTGCAATTGCAACCCGGACTCAACCTGCACCGGCTTCCATTATCTCCTGCTGTTTGAACTTTACCAATCCGGCTAGTTCCTGCTTGAAGCCTGTTTCTTCAGTCTACTCAGCACTACCGGACCGTCTACAAGTACCCACCACCTGCCGGTAGCCGGTGCCGCTTCTCGCCATCCACTCCCTGTCTCAACTCCAGGGGGTGGAGTGCGTCAAGTCGCAAAGGTGAACCACTCTCGGCATCTCGGCCTCGGTAAGTACATACCTTTACAGTACAAACCAGCCAGATGTCTGAGGCCGACAGGGTGCGTTCACCGTTCGAGACCCTATGTCAGCAAGTCACCGCACTAACCGATGCGGTTCAGAAATTACAAGAAGGTTATGTCCAAATGGATGGCCGCTTTCAGCTACTTACTGGAGCTACAGGACCAGCATCACCAGCTGCTACCGTTGCCAATGTTGCCTCCACGTCTCAAAATCAGGCAAATCCCACCGTAGTAATGGCTACCCCTGAACCCAGGGTCCCCCTGCCTGAGCGATTTTCTGGCGTCCGTAAGAAATATCGGGCTTTCAAAAATGCATGTTCTCTTTACTTCGCCCTTCAACCCAGGACTTTCTCTTCAGAAGTGGTAAAGGTGGGGTTCGTCATCTCCCTTCTAACCGACGAACCTCAGGCCTGGGCCCATGGCCTGATGGAGCAAAGCAGCCCCATACTAGATTCCGTGGACACCTTCTTCAAAAGTATGGCGCAGCTGTATGACGATCCTCAGCGATCAGCTACAGCTGAGTCTGTTCCCCACAGTTTAACCCAGGGGAGAAGGCCGGTGGAGGACTACACAGCAGAATTCCGGAAATGGTCAGCTGACACTGGCTGGAATGAGACGGCCCTTAAATACCAATATCGCCAAGGACTGTCTGAGGCTCTTAAAGACGAGCTGGCCAGGATTGGTGTTCCAACTACTCTGGAAGATTTGATCCAGTCTGTCACTCAGCTTGACAGACGCCTGCGGGAGCGGCGTTCTGAGCGTTTCCAGACTACCCGACTTTGCCCCGATCAGCTCCTGCCTACCCACCCATCCAAGTTCCTACAGCATCTTCTCCTCCCGAGCCTGAACCCATGCAGCTTGGTCTGGTTCGTCCTCCCCTTTCTCCTGAGGAAAAGCAGCGCAGGCGTCAGGCCAATCTGTGTCTTTACTGCGGGGGTACTGGCCATTTCCTTCGGAGCTGCCCAGTGAGACCTAGTAAGTGTACCCTCAAAGACACTTTGAACTACCAAGTTTCTGGCTTACCACAGACTTATGTTGTTCTTTCTATTTCTCTACAGCTACCAACAGGAGCAACCCGCCTACCGGCGATTATTGATTCAGGAGCCTGCAGCTGCTTTCTGGACTCTTCACTTGCTTCCCAACTTCACTTTCCTCTGCAAACCAAGGACCGTTATCTTCAGGTTCGTCTGGCGGATGGATCCCTGCCTCGTTCAGGGGTAATTACGCAAGAAACAAAACCCGTCCTTGCTATCACGGATTCAGGCCACCAAGAATACCTTCGATTTGACCTCATCCCATCTCCCATGTTTCCCATCATCCTGGGCCTCCCCTGGTTACAAGCACATGAGCCTCATATAAACTGGGCCAAAAGGGAAGTTAACTTCACTTCTTCGTATTGTTCCCAACACTGTCTTCCTGCACTTCCAACTGTCTGTGCTACTTTAACCCCTCAACCGGATAACCTACCACATGTTCCATCAGCATACTTAGAATTCCAGGACGTCTTCGACAAACAGCAGGCCGACCGCCTACCTCCACATCGTCCCTACGATTGTCCCATTGACCTTCTGCCTGGCTCCAAAATTCCATTCGGCCGCATCTTTCCCTTGTCCGAATCTGAGTTGAAGGCCCTCAAGTCTTACATTGAGGAAAATCTGGAAAAGAAATTCATTCGCCCCTCTTCTTCCCCAGCCGGTGCCGGAATATTTTTCGTTGAAAAGAAAGACAGGACTCTGAGGCCCTGCATCGACTATAGGGAATTAAATAAAATTACTATTAAAAATAGATACCCGCTTCCTCTCATCCCGGAGTTGTTCCAACGATTCCGATCAGCTCGGATCTTCTCTAAACTGGACCTTCGAGGGGCCTACAACCTCATCCGGATCAGGGCTGGAGACGAATGGAAGACGGCTTTTAGATCTAGGTTCGGTCATTTTGAATACTTGGTCATGCCATTCGGGCTTTGCAACGCACCAGCTACTTTCCAGCACCTGGTCAATGACATTTTCCGTGAACACTTGGACGACTTCCTAGTAGTCTACTTAGACGATATTCTTATTTTTTCGTCCTCCCTTGAACTGCACCGAATCCATGTCATCAAGGTCCTCACTATTCTCCGAGAACATAGACTTTACCTCAAGGCCGAGAAATGTGACTTTGAGAAAACCACTGTGCAATTTTTGGGATTTATTATTTCTACCAATGGGGTCGCAATGGACCCGCAGAAAGTCAAAGCTATCCAGGAATGGCCAGCCCCAACAGACAAGAAAGGGGTACAACGGTTTATAGGTTTCGCCAACTTCTACAGGAGGTTCATTGTGGGGTTCTCCTCTATTGTGGCACCTATAACCCAACTGACACGCCAGGGCTACCGCTTTCACTGGTCACCGGAAGCTCAGGATGCCTTCGATAAACTAAAAAATGCATTCACATCGGCACCTGTATTGAAGCATCCAGATCCGCTACTGCCATTTACTCTGGAAGTAGATGCTTCAGAGTCAGCCACTGGGGCCATCCTCTCTCAAAGGCAGGGCCCCAAATCCCTTCTTCATCCAGTAGCCTTTGCCTCTCGTAAACTAACTTCTCCAGAACGTAATTATGACGTCGGAGACCGGGAACTATTAGCTATCAAATTCGCCCTGGAAGAATGGCAATACCTTCTGGAGGGAGCCCCTCACCCTGTCATGATATTCACGGATCATAAGAATCTAGAATATCTGAGAACAGCAAAACGTCTTCGACCCAGACAAGCCCGATGGGCCCTATTCTTCACCAGGTTTAACTTTCATATCTCTTATAGGCCCGGTTCCAAGAACGTGAAGGCGGATGCACTCTCTAGGATGTTTCCCGAGACCCCTCAAGCAGAGGAACCAAGTACCATCCTATCAGCACAAAACTTTCTGCTCATCCCACAGGCTGATCTACTAACCTCCATAAAAGACGCCTCTAAGCATTGTCCTGACCAAGTAACCTCTTCCCTAGAGAAGCATAATGACTTGCTCTGGTCCCAAGGTAAAGTCTTCGTCCCTCTGGAAACAAGGCAACTGATTCTGAAAACTTTCCACGACCACAAACTAGCTGGTCACTTTGAAACCAAAAAAACCATGGAACTAATCTCTCGCTCCTTCTGGTGGCCTGGTTGGAGACAAGATTGCAAGTCCTATGTTGCCTCCTGTACCCGTTGCCAACGGTATAAGGGACCCAAAACCAAGAGTTGGGGACTACTCAAACCTTTGCCTATCCCTGAACGTCCGTGGGCAGATGTGTCCATGGACTTCATTGTAGATCTACCGCCCTCTGGAGGTTTTACCACGATTCTGGTCATAATTGACCGCCTCTCCAAAATGGCACACTTCGTGCCCATGATCGGTACCCCCTCTGCTGCAGATACAGCCAAAGCCTTCTTTCAGGAGATAATCAGGCTCCATGGGGTGCCTAAGAGCATCACCTCTGACAGAGGCGTTCAATTCACGTCGAAATTCTGGAAGGAACTTTGCAAATCTTTAGAAGTCAAGATTTGCCTATCATCGGCATATCACCCCCAGAGCAACGGACAGACAGAGAGAACCAATCAAACCCTAGAACAATATCTCCGTTGTTTTTGCTCAGCCTCACAAGACGATTGGTCCTCCCTATTATCCTACGCTGAATTTGCATATAACAACTCGGTGCATTCAGCCACCAGTCAAACTCCTTTTTGGGCCAACTTTGGCTTCCATCCTTCCTTCCTCCCTGATGACATTCCGGAGAGCTCTGTTCCTGCTGTTCAAGATCGGATAGCCGTTGTTCAATCTAATTTTCTGAGACTCCAGGAAATGATGTAAAACGCCCAGGAGTCTTACAAGAGACACTATGACAAGGGTAGGAAGGAAAATCCAGTCTTCAAAGTTGGGGAGGAAGTATGGCTCTCCGCCACCAACCTCAAATTGCCGATCCCTTCACGGAAATTGGGACCAAGATTTATAGGCCCTTTTAAAATCAAGCGAGTAATCAACCCTGTGGCCTTTGAATTGGCACTGCCCGACTCCTACAGGATACACCCGGACTTCCACACGTCTCTGTTGAAACCAGTAGTCTCCAGCTCCTTCCCGGGAAGGGATGAGCCACCTCCTCCACCTGTGGAGGTTGATGGTGAAGATGAGTATGTGGTGGAATCTATCTTGGGCTGCAGGAAAAGAGGCAGGCAGTTGCAGTATTTAATCAAATGGAAGGGGTATCCCCCAGAGGACAACTCTTGGGAACCATCTAGGAACCTACATGCTCCCCGCCTAATTAGAGTCTTTCACCAGGAACATCCCGAGTTGATGTCTAGTCTGGGCGTCCGGAGTCCGCCCCTAGGAGGGGGGCACTGTCAGGGAAATCCGTCCAACGGCGCCAATCAGCGCCCAATGCGCACGCGTGGCGGAATGATGCTTCGGCGCGTGCGCGGGACGGCGCTTCTACGTCTTCGGTTGTGCGCGCCGACGCAGCGGCGCGTGCGCATGCGCGGCGGCGCACCAATAGGAATCCAGGCGGGCCTATTTAAAGAGACCCAGTTGCACTGACAAGTTGCTGGTTTGTCAGCTTTCCTGTATACCCAAGACTCTGGAAAACTATCTTGAAAATCTCCTTGTGACCCGGACTGGCTTGACTCCTCTGATCTCTCTCCTGGACCTGACCCTCGGCTTGCGATACGGACTTCTGCCTTCTCCTGTGTTTGACCCTCGGCCTGTGACTCGGATCTGCTGCCTGTCTACAATCCTTGACCTCCTGCTTGTACCTTTTGGACTTCCGCGTTTCCTTTGAACTCCTGCCTGGTTCCCGGTATTCTCTGGACTTGTTGCCTTTTACTGTGCTAGACCCCCAGCCGGGACTGTTACCTTGCAATTGCAACCCGGACTCAACCTGCACCGGCTTCCATTATCTCCTGCTGTTTGAACTTTACCAATCCGGCTAGTTCCTGCTTGAAGCCTGTTTCTTCAGTCTACTCAGCACTACCGGACCGTCTACAAGTACCCACCACCTGCCGGTAGCCGGTGCCGCTTCTCGCCATCCACTCCCTGTCTCAACTCCAGGGGGTGGAGTGCGTCAAGTCGCAAAGGTGAACCACTCTCGGCATCTCGGCCTCGGTAAGTACATACCTTTACAGATTGGCTGGAAAGCGTCTGTGAACATCAATTTTCAAGTCTTGCCACAGATTCTTAATTGGATTTAGGTCTGGACTGTGACTGGGCCATTCTAACACATAAGAATACTTTGATCGAAACCATTCCATTGTAGCTCTGGCTGTATGTTGAGGGATGTTGTCCTGCTGGAAGGTGAACCTCCGCCCCAGTCTCAAAACTTTTGCAGACTCTCATGCCTCGTACACACGACTGGTTTTCCCGGCAGGAAAAAAAACGACGCTTTTCCCGACGGGATTCCTCTCAAGCCTGCCTTGCATACACACTGTCACACATAAGACCGCTGAACATTTGAATGCCAAGAACGCGGTGACGTCAAAGACTACGACGAGCCGACAAAATGACGTTGTATGCTTCCGCACATGCGTCAAATTGTTTACGAGCATGTGCGTTTTTTTCCCCTCGGGGAAGGATACAGACGACTGGTTTTCTCGGCAGGATTTTTTCTTGACAGTAAAAAAGAGAGCTGGTTCTCTTTTTTTCCCCGCAGTTTTCCTGTCGGGAAAAATGCGATAGAGCATACACACGCCCGGTTTTCCCGGCCAAAAGCTGTCATGGTAGTTTTCCCGATGGGAAAACCGGTCGTGTGTACGAGGCATAACAGGTTTTCTTCTAAGATTGCCCTGTATTTGGCTCCATCCATCGTCCCATCAACTCTGACCAGCTTCCCTGACCCCGCTGAAGAAAAGCTTTCCCACAACATGATGCTGCCACCACCATGTTTCACGGTGGGGATGGTGTGTTGATGGTGATGTGCAGTGTTTGTTTTCCACCACATATAGCGTTTTGCTTTTAGGCTAAAAACTTCAATTTTGGTCTCATCTATCCAGAGCAAATTCTTCCACATGTTTGCTGTGTCCCCGACATTGCTTCTTGCAAAGTGCAAATGGGACTTCTCATGGCTTTCTTTCAACAATGGCTTTCTTCTTGCCGCTCTTCCATAAAGGCCAGATTTGTGGAGCGCACGACTAATAGTTGTCCTGTGGACAGATTCTCCCACCTGAGCTGTGGATCTCTGCAGCTCCTCCAGAGTTACCATGGGCCTCTTGGCTGCTTCTCTGATTATTGTTCTACTTGCCTGGCCTGTCAGTTTAGGTGGACGGCCATGTCTTGGTAGGTTTGCAGTTGTGCCATACTCTTTCCATTTTCGGATGATGGATTGAACAGAGCTCTGTGAGATGTTCAAAGCTTGGGATATTTTTTTTATAACCTAACCCTGCTCTAAATTTCTCCACAACTTTATCCCTGACCTGTGTGGTGTGTTCCTTGGCCTTCGTGATGCTGTTTGTGCACTAAGGTTCTCTAACAAACCTCTGAGGGCTTCACAGAACAGCTGTATTCATACTGAGATTAAATTACACAAAGGTGGACTCTGTTTATTAGGTGACTTCTGAATGCAATTTGTTCCCACTAGATTTTAGTTAGAGGTATCAGAGTAAAGGGGGCTGAATACAAATGCACGCCACACTTTTCAGATATTTATTTGTAAGAAATTTAGAAAACCATTTATCATTTTCCTTCCACAATTATGTGCCACTTTGTGTTGGTCTAGCACAGGGATATGCAATTAGCGGACCTCCAGCTGTTGCAAAACTACAAGTCCCATCATGCCTCTGCCTCTGGGTGTCATGCTTGCTGCTGTCAGAGTCTCGCTGTGCCTCATGGGACTTGTAGTTTGGCAACAGCTGGAGGTCCGCTAATTGCATATCCCTGGTCTAGCACATAAAATCCCAATAAAATATATTTACGTTTTTGGTTGTAACATGACAAAAGCTGAAAAATGTCAAGGGGTATGAATACTTTTTCCAGGCACTGTATATTGATTAGGGATGAGATTCGGGCTTAGGTTGACGATAAGCTCAACCCGAACCCAAGCTGTGAAGTTTGACAAACGGGTGAACTAAATTGGCAAATCTGACCAGATTGCCCGCCCGCCAGAATCTCCAGTTGCTGAAGCCAGAAGTCATTCAGTTAGTATCGGTATTGCTACTAACGCCACTAAATGACAGCTTCCAGTCTCCTGCCGCCTCGTCCTCAACTGGAAACAATTGCCAATAGGTATCCCGAGGGATGTCAATAACCAAATATGGGCATTTAAAAAAAATAATAATTTTGAATTGGCATAAGTTTTCCCTATGGCAGTGCCCAGATACCCATGCCCCTTTTTTTATTACCAAAAGTTTGAAAACTGGCCTTTAACCTTTTTGCTGCCAGAGCTGTTTTTGCACACGTTTAAAAAATCATTTTAGGTCTGAAAATTTGTTAAAACCCCTAAACATATATTTTCTAAAAACAGAGACCCTGGAGAATAAATAGTGGTAGGTCCAATTTTTTATGTCATAAGATATTTACGCAACAAGCACAACTATCAGCAAAAAATACATTAAAGTTAGTTTAGGGCACAAGTACGTAAAATAGTACCCAATTTGGTGAAATATAAAAGATGAGGTTGGCTCAAGTAAATAGATATGCAACACATCAAGCTATTAATTTGTGTGCAACCGCACAGGACAACGAACTTCGGTACTCTATATTTTCCATAAGTGATGTTTTATAAACCCCTACAGGTCATCATTTTAGAGTTCAGTATGAATAATGGGCCTAGAATTATTGCCCTCACCCTGGTGTGTACGACCATAGGTGTGCGCAGCCTATTGCATTAGGGTGTGCACCCCAAAGCTCAAACACATGCTACCGATCACTCACTGTGTTCATTCAGAAAGGGAAGGGGCCGTTAAATGACATGCCTGTATTTACCGTCCCCTTCTCCCACATATTGTAAAACATCCCCGTTTGTGCCCGCAGCAGAGGAAGGGACAGGGGGGAGCCAGGGCAGTAGGGAGAATTTGTGCTGCACAGGGTGATTAGGGTGTGCCTGGGCACACCCTGTGCGCACGCCTATGTGTACGACGACATGTAACATGTGTATTGCAAGTGACATTTTTGTGTGTAGGCGCGTCGCTGGATGCATTAAAGTTTGTATGTGCATGCATGTTCTAAAGTGATATTAAAGCTTTGTGTTTTTTTTTTTTTAAACCAAACATGTCATATTTACCTGCTCTGTGCAGTGGTTTTGCACAGAGCAGCCTCGATCCTTTTCTTTTCGGGTCCCCCGCCGATGCTCCTGGTTCTTTCCTCTTGAGCAGTGCCCCCAGAGAAAGCTGCTTGCCTTGGGGACACTGCTGCGTGCTCACTCCCGAGCCGCTGCTCTATGCGTCCATAAGACACAAAGAGGCGCAGTTTGGCTCTGCCCCCCACTCGCTCCTCAATGGCTCACTGGCTGTGAGGATGGAGAGTCCCCATACAACCGAGGCTATCGTGAACATTGCTGCATCAGAGGGGGCTCAGGTAAGGATTGGGGGGCTGCTGCACACAGATGGTTTTTTACCTTCGTGCATTGAATGCATGAAGGTAAAAAACCTTCAAAGTGGTTGTGAAGCCTTAAGGTTTTTCACTTTCTGTTCTGCAGCTCCCCCCCAGACCCCCCCCCCCCCCTTTTCCTTACCTGAGCCCGATCTGATCCAGCAAAGTGCTCCAACGCAGCGGCTCCAGCCGCTGTCGCTCTCCTTATTGGACAGATTGAAAGCAGGGTTTAGAAACCCTTTGCAACCACTTTAAGTGCTTGGGTGTAACTTTTCTTTACTAAAACTGAATTTATAATTACATGGGGGGCCAAAAGTCCCCTATGTGATTTAATATTTTTAAGACAGGGTCTTTTTAATGAGACATCTCACCTGCCTTTAATTTAAGCCAATGGAGTGCATATCGTGGATTATCCCATCATCAGAATCACTAAAATGCTGATGTTCTATATATGTTTGACCCATTCTTCGATCGAAAGGGCAGCTTTAAAAAAAAATTGTATACTTACCTTAATTTTAGTCTGATCCAGTGATGTCAAAAGTCCTCTTTGCTCTTCTTTTGTCAGCAGTAGTATCCTAAATGCTGTCCCCGCTCTCTGCAATATTCTCATATGAACCCATAGTGTGGGTGGGCGGAGCTGTGACACCCTGAGCTAGAGTAGGGAAAAGTTTGAGTTTCTGTCCCAATTGGGGAGAAATTTTCTCTCTGGCACAAACATCCCCATTGCAAAGTTTCCCTTCATGCCTGTTCTGGTGACTACTAAAATGTTTGGTTTTTGGCTTTAAGCTGAAGTTAAAAATAAATAGTCCATTTAACTACTTTCCGACCGGCTCACACACTTATACGGTCGGCAGAATGGCTCCTGTGGGCAAAGCAACATACCTGTACGTTGCTTTGAAAATTCTGCCGTGCGGGCGCCCGCTGCGAGCTCCGTGACCATGCCTGCGGGACCCGCGGACTCGATGTCCACCGGTGTCCCGCGATCGTGACACGGAGAGGCAGAACGGGGAGATGCCTTTTTAAACAAGGCATTTCCCTGTTCTGCCTAGTGACAGGACACTGATCTACTGCTCCCTGTGATCGGGAGCAGTGATCAGTGTTGTGTCACTCGTAGCCCAGCCCCCACACAGTTAGAATCACTCCCTAGGACACACTTAACCCCTTCCTAGCCCCCTAGTGGTTAACCCCTTCCCTGCCAGTGTCAATTACACAGTAATCAGTGCATTTTTATAGCACAGATCGCTGTATAAATGACAATGGTCCCAAAATAGCGTCAAAAGTGTCCGATGTGTCTGCCGTAATGTCGCAGTCGCGATAAAATTTGCAGATCGCCGCCATTATTAGTAAAAAATAAATTAATAATAAAAATGCCATAAAACTATCCCCTATTTTGTAGACGCTATAACATTTGCGCAAACCAATAAGTATACGCTTATTGCGATTTCTTTTACCAAAATATGTAGAAGAATACGTATCGGCCTAAACTGAGGGAAAAAATATTTTTTTTAATATATTTTTTTGGGGATATTTATTATAGCAAAAAGTAAAAAATATTGATTTTTTTTCAAATTCTAATTTTTTTTGTTTATAGCGCAAAAAATAAAAACCGCAGAGGTGATCAAATACCACCAAAATAAAGATCTATTTGTGGTAAAAAAAAAATGTTTGGGTACAGCGTCGCACGACCGCGCAATTGTGAGTTAAAGCGACGCAGTGCCGAATCGCAAAAAATGGCACGGTCATTGGGCAGCCAAATCCTCCGGGGCTGAAGTGGTTAAAAGGTACACAACAAAGCCAGCTTTTGTTGCAATATTCAGCTTCATTATAGAGCTTTCCCCTGCAGTAACTTTTTGGTCCTCATTCTTATGCCGCGTACACACGACCGTTTTTAATGTCATTGAAAAAACTATGTTTTTCTCAACGTGATTCTTCTCAAGCCTGCCTTGCCTACACACGAAACATACAACGGCACTATAAAGGGGAAGTTCCATTCGGATGGCGCCACCCTTTGGGCTGCTTTTGCTGATCTCGTGTTAGTAAAGTTTGGTGAGAGACGATTCGCGCTTTTCAGTCTCTGTGCTCTTCAGTCCGTTACAGCGTGACGAATGTGCTATCTCCATTACGAACACTAGTTTTACCAGAATGAGCGCTCCCGTCTCATAACTTGCTTCTGAGCATGCGTGTTTTTTTCCCGTCGTTAAAGCGTACACACGGCCGTTTTCAACGACGAGAAAAAAGACGACATGAAAAACGATGAGAAAAAATAGAGCATTTTCCAATTTTTTAATGCCCATTTTTCACGTTGCGAAAAATGCTCTGGAGCCCACACACGATCGTTTTTAATTACATTTTTCTCGTCATGAAAAACGGTCGTGTGTACGCAGCATAATGGCCAACATCATTCAACCTACCTTCTCTGAGCCCAGAAGGTCCTACACCTTATACCCAGCCTGTAACTGGACAGTGAAAGGAGAAGCAGCGCATCTCTCTATCACTTTGCTCCCTCCTCCTACCAGCATGTTTCTTGTCAGCACATGAAATGATTAGCTCCTCGTGCTGCTTCTTTCTCTTGCATGCCAGCCTTGCTGGAACTTCAAGAGGCTGATACCAGGTCACATTCAGGTACAGTAGTACCTTGGTTTATGAGCATAATTCATTCCAGAAGCATGCTTGTAATCCAAAGCACTCGTACAGTATATCAAAACAAGTTTCCCCATAGGAATCAATGGAAACACAGATAATGCGTTCCAGTGCCACTGCTGGTGTATGCAGTACGTATGTGATCAGAGGTGCAGGGGCGCCGGGAACTGAGCTGCTGTCAATCAAAATCTGTGACATGTGACACTGGAGCATGGGGGAAGGGGGGGGGGGGCGGGACACAACAGCAGGTCTCGGGAGCGAGCCTGCAAAGGCGCCACCATAGAAAACGACATTCCGTGGGGGCACCCAATAAAGAAGAGGGGCTTGGAGCGCACCTCTGGCCACATGCGGTACTGCACACCCCAGAGGCGCTTGAATCCTGCTCGTCTTGCGAGACAGCGCTCGCAAATCGAGTCAGGATTAAAAAAAAAAAAATAGCTTGTATTGCGAATCGCTTGTAAACCGTGTTACTCACAACCCGAGGTATTACTGTACTTAAAAATACATTTAGTGATGTATTAACCATTACAGAGTCTTTCATAGCTGCTGGCACCCAAACCTCACCGTGCTGATTTTATTGGCTCTTATATTGTGTAAATTTAGTAATCTTTTTGCTTTATGTCCTGAAATGCGCGTTATTGGTGGAGAATTTTTTTCATTCTAGAGCTGCAAAATTCAGGGTGGATAGCGCTGTAATAGCCATACTGCCCAATTGTGATCCACCTGGAAAAGATCTACTGAATCCACAGAAAATTGATTTCTCTGGAAATGATAGACATGACTACAAAGGGTTAACACGCAGGGGTTTGTCATTCGCAGCTCGCACAGCAGGCCCCCGAAAAGCGTCCAGTTTGGCTGGCGTCCCTGGCGGCTGCGATATTTTGCATTTCTCATGTCTTCACCGGGGTCTAATATCTGGCTGGACAGTCCCCAGTTTAACCCCATCGCCCCCGTGCTCATCTCCTCGCCTCGCTCGTTACGCCCCAGTCCCACGTCCGTCTATTCCAGCCTTTAACCTCAATAAACGCGTTGGGCTTTTTAAAAAGGTGATGACAGGTATGTTTATGGTGGAGTCTGGCCCACTGTTATTACATTACCAATCTAATTGATTTGTGCCATGGACACAAGCGACGGCCTGACAAATGGCAGGGAAGTGACAGTGACATCTCTGAACTGGGACAGGAAGGGGACAGGGGGGAGGGGGCAGACCAGCATTCATAGACTGGACGCGGTGATCTTAAAGGAGCAGTACTCCTAAATTACAAACTGTGCTACAAGACGGAGCAAGGAATAACATTTATGGGAATGGTTGTAAAAGAATTCAGGAGCGCTTTAGAAATTAATTTACGGAAGGGTGATATTTTCTAATATTAGCTGAATTTCTAGGCGTCCGTCTGACTTGCTCCATCTGGTTAATGTCTTTCCTCTCCTGCTCATTACATTTGTGTTTTGAATTTCTTGCAGCACCTGTGTCAGAGTGGGGGCGGGAGGGGCTTTCTGCGGAGGCTTTGACAGGTGCTGCTGTGTGGGATGCTGTTGCATGCTACAGGTACCCATAGGCCTTGTTTACATGAGTGGTTGGGAGGCGGTAAAACCATGCAGTTGACCAGCGGCGGCAAAAAATATCACCACCATTGCGTTCAGCGGGCTGGGTGTAAGCCTAAATTCACATTTGTTTGTTTCGGGAATGCACGCTTTTTCTAACATGCACAGAAACCTGGACGCATGGCGGTGCCTAGGGCTGCTGTTAGATAGCCTGGGGCCCCGTACAGCCTTCCTGACGTGGCCCCCCAACCCTACCTCCACCCTACCGAGGTGCACCGAAACAGCGGCACTCACTTTATTTGCCTACGCCCCAAAAATGAAAAAAAGTATTTCCTCTGCTCCCAACTCTTGGGCCCCTCTTTGTATTCAATCATTTTTATTCATTCTCAAAAGAAAAGGGCATCATTACTGACATTATCACATTTATATATAAATCTACCATCTATAATCTTGTAATATAAATATACCGTCTTAATCTTGTAATTTCCAACCCCCCCCCACAAAAAAAATAGATAGCATGGGGCCCCGTACAGCCTTCCTCAAGGGGCCCCTCAACCCTGTCTCCACCCCCCCCCGAGGTGCAGCGGAACTGCGACACCAGTGGCAGCTGGTGCTCCAAATTTTTGGGGGGCACAAACAAACTGAAAAATTCTTAAAAAACCCCCATCAATTGCAGCCTCACTGTGCACATCAAACGCAGCCACTGTGTCCATCAATTGCAGCCATTGTGCCCATGAAACGCAGCCACTGTGCCCATCAAACGCAGCCACTGTGCCCATCAAACGCAGCCACTGTGCCCATCAAACGCAGCCACCGTGCCCATCAAACGCTCCCACTGTGTCCATCAAATGCTGCCACTGTGCCCATAAAATGTTGCCACTGTGCCCATCCAATGCTGCCACTGTGACCCCCCCCGCTCGCCTTCTGCCTGGCACTTACCCTGTCTTGGTGGGGCAGCGGGTGACAGCGGCGAGCGGTGTACTCCATACTCCTCCATGGACATGCTCCTCCATGTCTTCTCCCGTCCTTTCCTATAGCCGATTGGACGGTAAGCACATAGGGTGCGATCTGGTAAAATGAAATTTGTTAATTTAGGCAGTAAATGACAATAAAGGTGCCCTGGGCCCCCCCCCCTGTTTAGCTGATGAAGCCTGGGCCCAGTACAACAGGACCAGTTGTACTTATCAGTGTCCCTGGTGGTGCCATTAATTGTTAATTCACCCACACACATCTGCAAATGCACACACCAAACTGCATGGTGCCACAGTGCATTTTCAGAAAAAAAAAGAACTTTCTCTCTACATTTTTTGTGTGTAGGGGAGCCAATTAAAATGAATATGCTGCCCTACATGCAATGCATGGAAACACGCCCTCGCTTGGCCTCACCTGTAGGTGTGAACCAAGCCTAATTGCCAGCTCCAGCCACAAAAAACAACCACTCGTTCCTGTGAGTACCTGTGCAGCAGTTGAAAGTTGGCAGGAGGGAGGAGGAGGAGAAGCCAGCTGCAGGAGGATCGGTTCCAGTAATTATGACCCCAAGCTTGCCGATTTGGGCCCCCCCTGTTGAACGTAGGACTGGTGCTTCCCTGTTATCAGCAGCCTTGGCTGGTATCACAATCATTGCAGGTAGACAACTTGCTGATCTGCTTCTGAAAATGCTAGTTGCCTGGCCATCTCCAGTGTTTTCTGTTACACTGAGCCAGAACAAGCATGCACATCAGTTAAACGGTAACTCCACTTTCGTGGGGAAAAAAATAGCCAATAAAGAAAAAATAATATAGCGTATACAATTGGGATACAAGTCATATTGTAATTGAATGTTATTAAAAATGACCTTGTCCTTTACCTGTAATTTTCTATACATGCAAAGCAATATGGCTACCTGGAGTTGTTTTGTACACAGGATGTGTACTGATCACTCCCAGAAACATAATTTCCTGCTTGTGTGATTGGCTCACCAATTTTCCCAGAAGTCTACCTAAGATACAAGTCAGATTTCAGGCATCCCCTGCAACAAAATGTAATCTTTGGTGAGATATTTCCAATAGGAGAACATCTAAAGGGATGCAGGCCCAGCAGCTTTCCTCATTAGTGCTAGAGGCACAGACAAACACACATTGATTTCTTCAGAATAACAAAAGGTAGGAATCTGTAACATAGTTTGTTATAATCCTTGCAATGTACATAGATCACCCGGGGGGGGGGGTTTCTCAACAAAAGTGGAGTTACGCTTTAAGTAAGTAGAAATCTCCCCTACTGAATACAAACAGTAGTGAAACCTGACAGAGGTATTTATCTTTCTCCACATGATATGCACATCTTTAAAGATGGCCATATACTATACAGTCTGATTGTACAGTATCCTTTAGAATACTCACAACTATGTAATGAGAAAAAAACCTATACAATTCATTCATTATCTATCAAATTAGGCAGGCGTTCGCACTACTTTGTTGATGGTAGATCAAAGGGAGATTGTACAATCCGGCTATATAATGTTTATAAGCAGGTGAAGTCTACTTTCTCCACTGTAGGTGGCGCTTTTCTGCAGCAGCACCGCAGTTGGAGAGGAAGTCAAGGGAAACACAGTTCCTCTATGGTTTCCTTGCTCACTGGGGAAGCACCTGATTGGATGCTGATGCCCCATGTGACTCCAGCAGCCTTATTGGGCCAGGAAGAGCCTAGTTAAAGGAGAAGTCCAGCCTGAGCTCGTTTGGCTGGGCTTCTCCTATGGGTCACAGGAGTGCAATTCATTTTACACTCATGTGACCCTTTTTCAGCAGAGAACTCTGCTCTCTGCTGACGTCACAGGAATCAGTCCAGGCACCGCGTCATCACGACAAAGTCTGGATCCGCTGGGTGCCTGGACTGACACCCATCTCAGCCTCTCAGTGATCCGCTGAGAGCCTGATGCCCCGTACACACGATTGTTTTTCATGCCGTTAAAACTGCCATTTTAAAAAATGGCCCTGAAAAATGATCGTGTGTATGCTCCAGAGCATTTTTAACGACGTGAAAAACGGCCATTAAAAATTCCGGACATGCTCTCTTTTTTCACGTTGTTTTTCATGTCGTTTTTTTTTAGCGACGTGAAAAACGATAGTGTGTATGCTTTAACGACGTGAAAAAAACGCGCATGCTCAGAATCAAGTATGAGACGGGAGCGCTCGTTCTGGTAAAACTAGCGTTTGTAATGGAGATATCACATTCATTACACAGTAACGGACTGAAAAGCGCGAATCGTCGCCCAAAAAACTTTACTAACATGAAGGGTGGCGCCATTCGAACGGAACTTCCCCTTTATAGTGCCGTCGTACGTGTTGAACGTCACTGCGCTTTGCTTGATCGTTTTTTTAAATGATGGTGTGTACGCAAGGCAGGCTTGAGAGGAAACATGAAAAAAAACGAGGAGAAAAACGTTGGTTTAAAAAATGACATTAAAAACGATCGTGTGTACGGGGCATAAGTCGGCCGCTCCCCGCCCCTCCACAGCTCAGCGCTCCAATGAGCGAGGAGGAGCAGAGTGGAGAGCTGCTGAGTGACAGGCTGCTAGCAGCTCTCTGCTCAGGGAGCTGTGAGAATCAAGCCATCGGAGGTGTTCGTTTGCTCGGTTCTCAGTGTAGAGGCGATGGGGGACAGATGCAGCATCCACCTAGGTAAGAATAATGGGCAAAAAAAAACTTTACTTCTCCCAGGCTTGGTGTGCTTTTGGAGAGTTGTTAGAGTAGGAACAGGTACCCCACCTGTTAGAGACAGTACTAGCGAAAGGGAAAGGTTTCTGATGAGTAGGGAAAGTGTGAGGTTGCAACTTCTTTGGACATCTTCCCGTTTGAGGTGCTGGACGGCCAGGCCGCATTCCGCTCTCTTAACCACTTGCCGACTGCCGCACGACGATATACGTCGACACAATGGCACGGCAGGCAAATGGGCGTACTTCTAAGTTCCTTTAAATTTGCGCGCCCGCCGCGTGCCTCATGAGTGCGCCCGCGGGTCCTGGGAACTTGATGTTCCCGGGCGGCCCGCGATTGCGGACGGCAAAGGCAGAACAGCGGGATGCCTTTGTAAACAAGGCATTCCCCTGTTCTGCCTAGTGACACGTTAGGGATCTACTGTTCCCTGTGATTGGGAACAGTGATCGCTGACGTGTCACTGGTAGCTCCTCCCCCTAACAGTTATAATCACTCCCTAGGACACACTTAACCCCTTCAGCGCCCCCTAGTGGTTAACCCCTTCCCTGCCAGTGTCATTTTTACAGTAATCAATGCATATTTATAGCACCGATCACTGTAAAAATGACAATGGTCCCAAAAATGTGCCAAAAGTGTCCGATGTGTCCGCCATAAAGTCGCAGTCATGATAAAAATCGCAGATCGCCGCCATTACTAGTACAAAAAAATATTAAAAATGCCATAAAACTATCCCCTATTTTGTAGACGCTATAACTTTTGCGCAAACCAATATACGCTTATTGCGATTTTTTTCTACCAAAAAATATGTAGAAAAATACGTATGGGCCTAAACTAAGGAAAAAAATAGTTTAATATATTTTTTGGAGATATTAATTATAGCAAAAAGTAAAAAATATTGCTTTTTTTTCAAAGTTGTCACTCTATTTTTGTTTATAGCACAAAAAATAAAAACCGCAGAGGTGATCAAATACCACCAAAAGAAAGCTCCATTTGTGGGAAAAAAAGGAAATCAATTTAGTTTGGGAGCCACGTCGCACGTCCGCGCAATTGTCAGTTAAAGCGACGCAGTGCCGAATCGCAAGAAGTGCTCTGGTCTTTGGCCAGCCAAATGGTCCGGGGCTGTAGTGGTTAACAGATGCTGTCAACCTGGCTGATACCTATCATTTTCACATCATTGGAATTTGTAATTCAGGTATTCCTCACTTAACGACCAGGTTCCATTCCAATGACCAAATCGTTAACCACTTCAATACCGGGCACTTTCCCCCCTTCCTGCCCAGGCCAATTTTCAGCTTTCAGCACTGTCGCACTTTGAATGACAATTGCGTGGTCATGCAGCACTGTACCCAAACCAAATTTTATCATTTTTTTCCCACAAATAGTTTTATTTTGGTGGTATTTGATCACCTCTGGAGTTTTTATTTTTTGCTAAACAAGTAAAAAAATAAAGAAAAATGTTGAAAAAAAATGTTTTCTTTGTTTCTGTTATAAAATTATGTAAATAAGTATGTTTTCTCCTTCACTGACGGGCACTGGTAAGGCGGCACTCATGGGCACTGATGAGGTGGCACCAATGAGTTGGCACTGATATGCAGCACTGATAGGTGGCACAGATGGGCACTGATAGGCGGCACAGATGGGCACTGATATGCAGCACTGATGGGCACTGATAGGCATCACTGATAAGGAGGACCTGGCAGGCATTACTGACGGGCACTGATTGGCATCATATATGGGCGCTAATTGGCATCCCTGGTGGTCATGGGTGGCATACCTGGTGGTCATCAGTGGTGGGCATCCCTGGTGGTCCTGGTTGGGCATCCTCAGGGGGGCTGCGCTGATAAACAGCGCAGACCCCCCCTGTCAGGAGAGCAGCCGATCGGCTGTCCTCTACTCACGTCTGAGGAAAAGCCAATACACGGCTCTTTCTGCTTACACCGTGATCAGCCGTGATTGGACAAAGCTGATCACGTTGTAAAGAGTCTCCGTCAGAGAGATATTAACATTAATATTTTAAGCATTCCTAACTACTGTACCGTTATGTAAAAAAAAGGTCTAAACACAAAACTCCAGCTCAATAATGTTGTTTTAATTTGCATAAGTGCAGAACCCAAATAAAAATTCTGTACTGTACAATACAATGCTGAATAGCGCGTTGTTTGGGTGGGAAGAGCTGGTCGTAAGTCCGAGTGGTCATTAAACAGGTAAGTCGTTAAATGAGGAAACGCCATACCCGGTGGTCAGGCGTCCCTCCAGGTTGTAAACTGTCATTGCTTTATTTAAATACAAGTTTTCTATTGCACCATTCCAATAATAATACGTGCCAGGGTGGCAGTACAATTGGCAGAGCCCAGCATGCCTTCAGCTGTGCAATGTAACAAAGCATACCTTTAGATTACCCAGCCTATGGCAAGGAGGGGGCCCATGCGTACACCTTTACCAAGTCCAGATAGGGGTCCCGGCAAGTTCCCATGTGTCGAGTAAAATAAACATAATTTTTTTTCACATTGAACACCACTGTTCTGTGAATTCTACTGGATTGTCCAAGCAGTGCCAAGTGAAACACTAGCCTGATACGCCCTGCTATTACTGCGGTTACAATGCACTCTGTGATATAATATTCAAATCGAAGAATGCAAATTGACCAGGACAGATGCTCTAAAAGAGATTTATGGAGATAGAGCAGGGGATAACCAGGGTTTTAGGGCTCTTACACATTTATTAAGAACAGACGTAACGCAAATACAGTTTTGTATTGAAGAAAGCGGCAGAATAAAGAGACCCTGTCTGCTGCTCACTTTCTGGGTTTGGCTCATCTTCAGAGGAGGTACAGATGATTAGAATTATTACTCCAGATTCATCTGCACTGCAGTTTGAGCCAGATTATTAGCAGGTATGGCATTGCTTCCTCATGTCATTTTGGCTGACTGTGTAAGCTCATCCTCTCACCATTGCAAATTTGGTTTTATGCTGAAAATGAAAGATAATCTCACCAACCCTCCAAATAAAAAGCTAGCTATAAATGACTCAGAATGAAGGGTATTTGGGGGATCACTGCTGCTTAACCCTTTAAAAGCTCCTACAGGCTAATCCTGAGTTTCTCAGTTAGGGTTCCAGGAGAGATCCCCAGGAGTTCCACCACACCTCACCGTTGCAGCAGATTTCTATCCGCCCAACCGTTGGCTTCAGTATCACCCCTGAAGGTAACTTATCACTTGGCAATAGCCAGGTAGATTGATATCAGCATGACAATACTCTTTTCGTTTTGGCACCTGGTGTCACCAGCACCAGCCAGCCTCCCGGTGGCCCTTTACATAAGCTTTATTGCCCTGCAGGGGGCACAGCTTCTGTATCATATGATCGCAGTGATTGGCTCTCACAGCAGCCACATGATCGAGAGCCCATCCCACATGGTTCCCAATCAGAAGCCTTGACCGAGAGCTGTGGGTGACAAGCCGGTCAGTGTGCTGGCAACCACCTGCCGCTATGGATACAAATGTGCAGGCGCGTTAAAGCCCACCTTTCAGATCACCGCATATATGCATTACGAGGCCAACAGGAAGTTAAAGAGGAACTCCACCCTGTTACTTTTTTTATAAATCCCCATCTACCCTGTTAGCTGGGTTATCCTCAAAATACATACACATCCAGCAAATCCTGCTGCAATCTGCCACCGCACATTGGACCCTACGCTGCCATCTCCTTTACTTTTGTCATCAGGGGAGTTCTGTCCCTTCCAAATTTTTGCAGCTAGCCCCCTGATGACATGCTTGCACCATGGTGTGTCATCAGGGGGGTGGCTGCAAGACCCAGGAAGAGACAGCCGGACACCTAATGATGCTCAGCAGTGTATGCGCTTAAAAGTACCACAAAGTTCCATGGGACATATGATGTCAGTATCCCAGGAGACTGCAAGTCACTGGGGAGGGGGAATAAAAATAATTGTCCAGAGATGAGAAAGGAGGGAGGTAAAGATGAAATTATGTTAAGTGGGTAGGAAGGGTTGTTTTTCTTTCTAAGTTTAGCAAGGTCCCAGGCCTCCTTTAGTCTAATGAGAACCTCCAGAGCCAGGGACAGCTGACATCCTTCTTTATAGAATGGGTTGCAAGGCATAGTGCAGAGATATGCAATTAGCGGACCTCCAGCTGTTGCCAAACTACAAGTCCCATGAGGCATAGCGAGACTCTGACAGCATCAAGCATGACAACAAGAGGCAGAGGCATGATGGGACTTGTAGTTTGGCAACAGCTGGAGGTCCGCTAATTGCTTATCCCTGCCATAGTGGGTGTAATGTAAGGTAGATTCATGGTCGCCAGACACTTCTTGAATGCAAAGAGATTTATTTTCTCTTGAACAGAACGGTGCGAGAGAGGGTTTGCAATGTCAATTGGCAGACTCCGAGACTTCTACAGGTAGACAGCCATGCAGGGAAAGGCATCCAGCAAGACACCATGTCTGCATGTGTAGAGGGCTGTCTCCTAAGGCAACAGTCTTAGAACAGTTCCTGACACAAATTGTAACAAACTGTACTTTTATACAATCACTTCTTGTAGATTCTCAGCCCACTGAGCTCCCAGTCTCTCTCACTAGACTTGCTGATTCACTGAATCCCGTAAGCTCTTCTAATCTTCTTACTTTAATATCTTCCTCAAGCGTCACCCCCGCTTCCCTGCTGGGTCCCTAGTTTGGCACTCCAGATACTTCTCAAGCGTCACCCCACTGGCTGGGTCCCTGACTTTGCACCTGCTGAAGTTTCCCGATTCTTCACCGTCCCCAGTTGGTGAGAATACTGCTCTGGTACTTGCTTCAGCTACTCACTGTGGTCCCTGATAACAAGGTGGCTGGTCCCTTAGTGGCAACAGCTTCCCCTCTACCTCCGACCATGACTGGTTCTCCGACCGGCAAAACCGGCACTTCTGGTTGGACTGCAAGCCGCAATCCCAACCCTACGCTGCTCTCTTGCTTCTGGATAGGCCCTCAGACAGCCTAGCAGCCAGATGTACCCAAGATAGGCCCAAATTCTGGCCTAGCAGCCCGGGCAGCACAACACACGCCCACCCAGATAGCCATCCAGGTGACACAGAACCCTGATCACCTGACCTCACCCAATTAAATAGGCTCTCCCAGCAGGCCAAGGGACCCAAGAAGATCCCTGCCCATTGGCTGTGATACCCTATCTATTCCTAATCTGTCCTTGCAATGCCCTTGCCTTATCTAATGTCACCAGATATCCGGCCATCTAGTGACAGAAGAGAGAAGTGCAGCAACTCCAGAATTAGTGTGGAATCAATTGATCCTAACTATTGGCCAAGGCAACGATACCTGGCAGGTAAATTTATGAGCAAACCTGCCTAGACATCAGGGTGCTACTTAAGTTTCACCTTCCATGTTAACATTTGTTTACTAAAGAACCAGGCAGTAGTAGTACAGTTTTCACACAGAGGTCTGAGGGGCAGATAGACTGGGGGACAAGAATGAGCATGAGACAAGAGATCAGTTCCAGGTGAAAGGGAAATTGAATGGAAAAGGGGATCACTAGATTCAAATCTCTATACATATGGTTCTGTGTGCTGGGTGCCAGGTATTCCACCACTATGAAACCAGCTGCAAAATCTACTAAGCACCAATGCACTATAAGTGTTTTCACTAAGCATCAATGCACTAAGGATAATTTCACACCCGTGTTCTGCACAATGCACAATGTACGCACATTAATTGATGCACATTTCATTTGAATAGGCTGGCCAACACACAGAAATCGAACCATGCATGCACTTTTTTTTTTAATGCAGCGCACCACAAAGCATGATAATAAGCTTTCATGGGTTGTAGAATGCTGCATGTGCATTAGCAAAGTACATTAGTGTACCATGAAAACTAAATGCCACAGTTTGGAGACCAATGCTCTAAACCAATGGCAGTCTTAGGCGAGTATAAAAGCTACAGGAGGTACTTTAAAAAAGTGGTGAATGGCAAGAGATGAATGAGAGTCTGCTTGTGCATCTTCCTCTCTCTGCAATACCATCAATGTACAATACAGGACCAGTAGTAGCTTAAGTTTGTTTTTGTGCTGAATTGCTGGTAATTTTTTTTTTGTTTTGTATAACACAAATTATCTCTGATGCTCAAGCTTATGTTCAGCACTAGGCTGGGTTAACATTTATGCAAATTGGATGCTGGTTTCCTCACATTCAATATGCATGACAGGAGAGTGTGCCCGGCTCGCAATGGAGCCGATTCACACACCTCCGGGGGGGCTGTGGTCCGCATTTAGAAAGGGTCCTGTGTGTCTTTGGCTCAGAGTAAGGTGCGAATTCAGGCAAAAATTCTGACCTGATTTGCACCTGAAATCGGTGAACAGGAACGCACCGGACCCCCTGCTGTGAGCCGCGGCTACTGTGAACCCAGGCCTTAGGGTTTACTACTGTCTAATACGTATAGTTAGGGGTCTTGCAAAAAATTTTAGTGGGTGTGATGGAATTTGTTTTTTTGTACCTAAATTCTGTACTTGTATCCTAGAACTCTCAATTTTAAACTCAGAATTTGATAGTCATACGGGCTTGCTGGCTCTGACAAGAGGGGGTATAGAAGGAACTCTCTAGTAAGTTCCTGAAGAAGCAGCAGGCTTTGGAAATGTAGTAAAGGAACAAAGATCCATTATTTCCCAAAGGCAAAATGTCTTCTGCATTGACATCTGTCTGTAACCTCTAGTGGGCCAAAGCTCGAGCTGTCGGTGCCAGGCTCAAACAGCAGTGGAGAGGCGCTCACGCTCTGCACTTCATCAGCTGCAGGTGTGAACTTGCATGGATTAACCCCTTGTCTGCCTTCAAACTATTTACAAAAGGCGATATCCTGTTAAAAAGATGCCTTAGTTGATATTCTTCTGGCGAGTCACAACTGTCACAAAAATACTTCAGCTTTTAATTTTCAAGAAACCTGTCATGAGGGCAATATGGAGGCTACCATTGCTAACTTCTTTTTCTGAAGATGCCAGTTGCAGTGAGCTGGAACAAGTATGCAGATGAGGACTTCTGACCTTTCCAATGACTTTCCTGATCTGTATATTTGTTCGTAGTGATTTTAAATGTATTAAAGCCAAACTTTAGCCATAACAGTTTGAAAATTGATGTTCTTTAACAAAAGAACATACTCAGCCTCTATTGGCTCTGATTTCAGGCACAGTGCCGAGAATAGAGAGCCACTGAGCATGTGCAGAGCAGGGTAAGACAGTGTATTACTGGATTTTAAACAGTATAGGCACTTTTACTTAACTGTACCTGTTAAAAGGGGCCAGCCTGAAGTGATCTATCAGGACTTTATTTTCTAAAGTTCAACTTCAACCACTTAAGGACCGCCTCACGCCGATATACGTCAGCAGAACGGCACGGCTGGGCACAAGCACGTACAGGTACGTCCTCTTTAAGATGCCCAGCCATTTATTCTGTCATAAATCATTATAATTATTGATTGAAAATACTGCAATTCTCTGATGTCATGACATAATGTTTGTACCATTATTTTGTACACAATAAAAAAAGTTTGTAAACAAAGATGCCCAGCCATGGGTCGCGCCCGCGGACCCGATCGCCGCCGGTGTCCCACGATCAGGTCACAGAGCTGAAGAACGGGGAGAGGTAAGTGTAAACAAACCTCTCCCCGTGCTTCCTAGTGAGACTGTCACTGATCGTCTGTTCCCTGTCATAGGGAACGACGATCGGTGTCGTCACACGCCAAGCCACACACCCACACAGTAAGAATCACACATTAGGTCACACTTAACCCCTTCAGCGCCCCTACAGGTTAACCCCTTCACTGCCGGTGTCATTTTCACAGTAATCAGTGCATTTTTATAGCACTGATCGCTGTAAAAATGACAATGGTGCCAAAATAGTATCAAAAGTGTCCGATGTGTCCGCCATAATGTCGCAGTCATGATAAAAATTACTGATTGCCGCCATTACTAGTAAAAAAAAAAATTATTAATAAAAATGTCATAAAACTATCCCCTATTTTGTAGACGCTATAACTTTTGCGCAAACCAATCAATAAACGCTTATTGCGATTTTTTTTTACCAAAAATATGTAGAAGAATACGTATTGGCCTAAACTGAGGAAAACATTTTTTTTTTATATATTTTTTGTGGATATTTATTATAGCAAAAAGTAAAAGATATTGAATTTTTTTCAAAATTGTCGCTCTATTTTTGTTTATAGCGCAAAAAATAGGCGATCAAATACCACCAAAAGAAAGCTCTATTTGTGGGAAATAAAGGACTGCAATTTTATTTGGAAAACACGTCGCACGACCGCGCAATTGTCAGTTAAAGTGACACAGTGCCGAATCGCAAAAAGTGGCCTGGTCCTTTAGCTACATAATGGTCATCTACAAACAAGCAAGATTTCTGGCTCTCACAGACCTGTATCTTCTTCTTTAAGAGGCTCCTCTGTCCTCCACTCATTACCTGTATTAATAGCACCTGTTTGAACTTGTTATCAGTATAAAAGACACCTGTCCACAACCTCAAACAGTCACACTCCAAACTCCACTATGGTGAAGACCAAAGAGCTGTCGAAAGACACCAGAAACAAAATTGTAGACCTGCACCAGGCTGGGAAGACTGAATCTGCAATAGAAAAGCAGCTTGGTGTGAAGAAATCAACTGTAGGAGCAATAATTAGAAAATGGAAGACATACAAGACCACTGATAATCTCCCTCGATCTGGGGCTCCATGCAAGATCTCACCCTGTGGGGTCAAAATGATCACAAGAACGGTGAGCAAAAATCCCAGAACCCCACGGGGGGGACCTAGTGAATGACCTGCAGAAAGCTGGGACCAACGTAACAAAGGCTACCATCAGTAACACACTACGCCGCCAGGGACTCAGATCCTGCAGTGCCAGACGTGTCCCCCTGCTTAAGCCAGTACATGTCCGGGCCCGTCAGAGGTTTGCTAGAGAGCATTTGGATGATCCAGAAGAGGATTGGGAGAATGTCATATGGTCAGATGAAACCAAAGTAGAACTGATTGGTAGAAACACAACTCGTCGTGTTTGAAGGAGAGAGAATGCTGAGTTGCAACCAAAGAACACCATACCTACTGTGAAGCATGGGGGTGGCAACATCATGCTTTGGGTCTGTTTCTCTGCAAAGGGAACAGGACGACTGATCTGTGTACATGAAAGAATGAATGGGGCCATGTATCGTGAGATTTTGAGTGCAAACCTCCTCCCATCAGCAAGGGCATTGAAGATGAAACGTGGCTGGGTATTTCAGCATGACAATGATCCCAAACACACCGCCCGGGCAACGAAGGAGTGGCTTCGTAAGAAGCATTTCAAGGTCCTGGAGTGGCCTAGCCAGTCTCCAGATCTCAACCCCATAGAAAACCTTTGGAGGGAGTTGAAAGTCTGTGTTGCCCAGCGACAGCCCCAAAACATCACTGCTCTAGAGGAGATTTGCATGGAGGAATGGGCCAACATACCAGCAACAGTGTGTGACAACCTTGTGAAGACTTACAGAAAACGTTTGACCTCTGTCATTACCAACAAAGGATATACAACAAAGTATTGAGATGAACTTTTGATATTGACCAAATACTTATTTTCCACCATATTTGCAAACAAAATTCTTTCCAAATCAAACAATGTGATTGTCTGGATTTGTTTCCACATTTTGTCTCTCATAGTTGAGGTTTACCTATGATGACAATTACAGGCCTCTCTCATCTTTTTAAGTGGGAGAACTTGCACAATTGGTGGCTGACTAAATACTTTTTTGCCCCACTGTATATAAGTTTGTTGGACATCCCATTTCAAAACCATGGACATTATTATGGACCCCCCCCCCCCACTCGATCCTTTGGGGCGATGACAGCTTCCACTCTTCCGGGAACATTTGGTCTGGCTCTCAAATGGCATTCCAATTCATCCCAAAAGTGATCTATTGGGTTGAGGATAGGGCTCTGTACAGGCCATTCCGGTTCCTCCACATCAAACTATGTCTTTATGGAGCTGGCTTAGTACACAGGGGGACAGAAAACGCTGAAACAGAAAACGACCTTCCCCAAACAGTTGTCACATAGTTGGAAGCACACAATTGTCTAAAATGTCTTTGCTGTAGTATTAACAGTACCTTCACTGGAAACATCTGATCTCGGTAAACTAAGGGGGGCATATAAATTGGTGTGATGGTCGGGGGTCCACAAAATGTTGGCTATAAAGTGATGTCCTTGCCTTATTCTCCAGAATATGAATCATAGCCACTACTGTTGGTGGTCGCTAAAAAAGGTGGTATTATCGTAAACACAAGGTGCATCAGTGTTGTGACTGGCATCTAGTGAATGGATAGGCCACATTCTTGTAAATATTTAGCACCGCTATGATGTTAGCACAGTAAAGAATGCATATCTTGCATTTTTATGAGTATAATAATCCATAATGAATGGATGAGTCAGCTTTGTCAGTCAGTAGAGAGAATATGTAGAGAAGCTCAATTTCTACAAAATGGCCGACTTGTTGTTTGCAGGTGTCAAGTACACATTTAATCTATTTATAAGCTACAAAAATTGTTATGACTAATTTGTTTTAGTTTTAACTCTTTACATGTGACTCATATGCTTTTGGTACTGGAAGAGATGAGTTCAAGCTGGAAGTACCTCACAAAGTGCACTCGTGGGGAGAGGTAGTGGGCTGAGGGGACGTGCAGGGCAGTAGAGCGGGTCACTGGGTCTTCCTTCTCACCCACTGGGGACTTCTCCAGATGCTGCAGCACAGGTGGGAGAGGGGGTTAAAGCGTATTATCCAAACAGATGGGGAGGTGTAGGCAGCAGCCAGACCCAGGAAAGTGAAAGATTACGGAGAGGTCATGGGTGTGTGGGAACATCTCCTCATGTGGCCTAGGGATACCTCACCCTTTAACTGCCACGCTGGAATACCATTAACATTCAAAACTGCTTATGGATTACTTCCGTTCCCGCTATTCAACACCATACAAGACCTTTAAAGTAAACACATATTTAAGTTATTACTGCAGGGCCTCCCTTAAGTCATTGTTGATATGACTTTCACATTTTTAAATGCTTACATTTCTGTTTTATTATATATAGAGATTTGTAGATTAAACACTAAAGGGAGCTCCATTGTTGACTAAGACTCATTCAACTTCCTTGCTTAAAGCTGAACTCCTAGTAGAACAAAAAATACCCTTACAGTGGGGTTTCTTCCCCACTGCAAGGGTTAAAAAGCAGTTAAATGCTTGTTTATGCCTATGGTACCATAAAAAAGACTTTGATTTACCTGATCTCTTGCTCCCCTGGGAGCCGACGTTCAGCTCTTTTCCATCATGCTCTGGCTTGTGGGCAGTTCCCTTACAATGCGTGGCTCTTGGTCCTGCATTGTACTTGATGTCAGAGTTCCTGGGACTGCTGGATGGCCTTAATGAGGAGTCAGCAGGGGCTAGTCCTCTAATATGGAGGGAGCCGGCAGGAGTGAGGGACGAGGTAAGTAAAAGCCTTTTTTACGTGTACCCTAGGAATAAACTAGCAATTCATTCGTATAGTGGGGCTCCCTTGCTGTACATGGGTATTTTTTTTTCCAGCAGTTCAGCTCTAACAACTGTTGAAATATATGAGCCACACAGGGAGTGCATTGTTTTCATTCAGTACATTAACTCATAAACTTGCATTGTGAAATGGAACCACAGTGCGCTGCAGAGGACATTGGCATTTATTATTCCCGTAAGTGTAGGATGTTTAACAGTTTTACCAAGGCTATAGTGCTAGACTATATGGGAGGTAAGACACAAGGGCTGCTGGAGAGACGAGCATAATCTCTTTTAGGAACCTGACTGCTTGATTTCTTTAGAGATCTTGATATGGTCTCTTTAAAGGAGACGTTAAGCTTGAGCTCATTTGGCTGGGCTTCTGCTATGGGTCACAGGAGTGTAATTCGTTTTGAACTCCTGTGACTAATTTTCAGCAGAGAGTGGGCTGAAGTCCGTTCTCTGTTGATGTCCCACAGATCAGTCCAGGCACCGCGTCATCCTGACTCTGGAAGTCTGGATACGCTGAGACGACCGCTCCCTGCCCCTCCACAGGTCAGCGCTCCAATGAACGTGGAGGAGGAGAGCTACTGAGTGAAAGTCAGCAGCTCTCTGCTCGGGGAGCAGTGTTCGATTGCTCGGTTCTCAGTGCAGAGAAGCCGGGGGACAGATGCAGCACCGGACCGATTCTGCAACCACCTAGGTAAGTATAATGGGGGGGAAAAAAAAACCCATACTTCTCCTTTAAAAAGACTAGATATTCTCTCTGAAAGGAAACATTTTCAAGGAGTTTCAAGAGCAGGAAGTAGATTATGAGTATGTAATGAATTTTCACCTATACACAAAAATGAAGTCTTCTTTTATTTTGGTTTATTTATTTTCGGTGTAATACAAAATGACAAAATTAGAATATAAAGACACATTAACCATAACCCATGACAAGCTATTGACTCTATGCCTGAACACGCTACATCAAACATTACATATCATTTGAAGGTACCAATATATCAAAGTCAAATATCGGAGGCCAGCAAAAGTGATACATAGGTTCCAATACGCAATCAGACTAAGCATACATTATAGAGATCAGATGCATGTACACCAGGCATAGTCAACCCGTGGCCCACGGAGCCGTCTGATGTGGCCCACGACCTCAAACCTATGGCAACCCGCACAACCTCCTTCAGGTGCACACCGCACTACTGAATGATTGCTGGTCCTCCATAATCCTGGCGGCTTTGATACACAAGCTGTTATTGTGTCCAGTTCCCCGCTCTTGTCTTTCTTTCCTAGCTCACAGACATGGAGATACAACCCTTTAGCCTAGTGGATTGAATCTAGTGGCATCTATCCAGGGGATCTGATGATGGATTCTCATAGTTGTGTGATAAGCTTGGTGTCATTCCAGCACCATATGAGTGCATTATGCGTCATTTTATTTTTGCTTAATTAAGAAGTTTATTGCATTACTAGGGCATGTGTTTCCCTGGTCTGTTGTTTTTTGTTTAGATTGCCCACAGTCCTTGTGTTGGCAATTCAAGGGATGGCTGCAAAGATCCTGATATAATGAAGGCTGCAACACTGGTTTACAGCTTATTCTGGCTGGTCACACCTGAGTGCGAGAGTGGAATTAATGGTGATCTGGTTAATTAAAAACAAGATTTTTGTGAATAAACAGTGGGTAAACATTCAACAGGGAATGATCTCACAGAAAATGATGGTCCTGATTGTCGTTTAACCTCTAACGCCAGCGCCTCCCAGTTCTTTAAGAGGTTCCTGATGCCGGGAGGGCGGTGTGGGGTTTCTGATCATGTGACCGCTGTGAAAAAAACAGACAGAGAATTCCAGACAGAAAGCTCCCGATCGTAAGTAGACATCGGGAGCTTTGTTAGCCGGCGGTAACTGTGACGGGAGCGCGCACTCTCAGCACAGCTCTGTTTACATTCTAGTACGCAGATATATGGCCGCTCGGCGTAAAGGCCCTCCCGCCGGAAAGGCTGCATATATGCGTACTGCAGGCATTAAGGGGTTAAAATCTTCATTATGCTATGCAAAAAAAAATTTGGGAAATTCTGAACCATTTAATTTCATTGTGGGCCACAACCGATTGTCAAACAACTTAGGTGGCCCGTGCTACTCAAAAGGTTAAGCACCCTTGATGTACAAAGTAACAGCAAGGGATTCTCTAGAAAAGGGGTCTCCAAATTTTCTACACAAAAGGCCAGTTTACTGTTCTTTAAACTTTAGGGGGGGGGCTGGACTGTGGCAAGCAAGAGTGGTGTCATTTTTGCTATTAGGTGTAGGAATAGTGTCCCATCTTCGGTATTAGGAGGAATAGTGCTCCATCGTTAGTGTCAGTGGGAGGAATAGTGCCCCATCTTTGGTATCAGTAGGAGAAATAGTGTCCCATTATTGGTGTCAGTGGAAGGAATGGTGTCCCGTTGTCAGTGTTAGGAACCACTGTTGCTGACAGTAGGGGGAATAATGCCCAAAGGGTCGGATAGAAGCAAGCAAAAGGCTGCATCCGGCCCCCGAGCCAGTTTGGAGACCACTGCTTTAGAAGAAGCCTCAATCAAATCAACATAAGGGAGAGTGTAGGATAAAATGTGAACAAATATCATTAGAATTACATAGAGTATCTACAGAGGGAATCCCAGGGTAATACAGTGCCTTGCAAAAGTATTCATCCCCCTTGACTTTTTACCAATTTTGTTACATTACAGCCTTTAGTTCAATGTTTTTTTAATCTGAATTATATGTGATGGATCAGAACACAATTGTCTAAATTGGTGAAGTAAAATTAGAAAGATATATACATTAAACTATTTTTCAGAAATAAAAAACTGATAATTGGCATGTGCGTATGTATTCACCCCCTTTGTTATGGAGCCCATAAAAAGCTCTGGTGCAACCAATTACCTTCCGAAGTCACATAATTAGTGAAATGATGTCCACCTGTGTGCAATCTAAGTGTCACATGATCTGTCATTACATATACACACCTTTTTGAAAGGCCCCAGAGGCTGCAATACCTAAGCAAGAGGCACCACTAACCAAACACTGCCATGAAGACCAAGGAACTCTCCAAACAAGTAAGGGACAAGAATGGCACAACAGCAAACCTGCCAAGAGACGCTATCTCTGGCGCAAACCCAACACATCACATCACATCACCCAAATAACACCATCCCCACAGTGAAACATGGTGGTGGCAGCATCATGCTGTGGGGATGTTTTTCAGCAGTTGGGACTTGGGAAACTGGTCAGAGTTGAGGGAAAGATGGATGGTGCTAAATACAGGGATATTCTTGAGCAAAACCTGTACCACTCTGTGTGTGATTTGAGGCTAGGACAGAGGTTCACCTTCCAGCAGGATAATGACCCCAAACACACTGCTTAAGCAACACTTGAGTGGTTTAAGGGGAAACATGTAAATGTGTTGGAATGGCCTAGTCAAAGCCCAGACCTCAATCCAATAGAAAATCTGTGGTCAGACTTAAAGATTGCTGTTAAAGAGTGCAAACCATCCAACTTGAAGGAGCTGGAGCAGTTTTGCAAGGGGGAATGGGTAAAAATCTCAGTGGTAAGATGTGGCAAGCTCATAGAGACTTATCCAAAGCAACTTGGAGTTGTGATAGCCGCAAAAGGTGGCTCTACAAAGTATTGACTTTAGGGGGGTGAATAGTTATGCACATTGACTTTTTCTGTTATTTTGTCTTATTTGTTGTTTGCTTGACAATAAAAAAAAAAAATCTTCAAAGTTGTGGGCATGTTCTGTAAACTTAAATGACGCAAATCCTCAAACAATCCATGTTAATTCCAGGTTGTGAGAATATGCCTGCTTCTGCTTCATTCATGTTGTGGATCTGAGTCCTACACCTCTTCTGATGAATCTTATTCTTCCTTCAGTGATCATATCACAGGTTATCAGGGGGCAGCGCTGACAGGAGGAAGCACAGCCATCCCCCTACCAAAATGGCTGCCTTCACACAAAACCACAAGGTGGAACAGGGCATGGTAAATCATTAATGAGAAAATATTAGCTGCAGGAAGCCTACAAATAACCTACATGAAGCCTAATGACTAGTCCTTTGCCCTTGGCTTACCTATTTTTGGGCACAGTTACCACTGTTCAGGTCCTCTCTAACAGCTATGATGGGTTTAATACCAGGACTGGCCAGACACACACAGAATTCTTGATGTTGCTCTGGGGCCCATGCCTATGATATCCTACACTGCAAAGTTAGAGCCTTTCTAAAGGCTGCCAAGGCACCCACATTGCAATATGGGATTATTAGGGGCAGAGCACAACTCCAGGTTTTTCTCAAATTCAGGAATCTTAGGCGGTTTGTACGCAGGTTTGGTGCCCCCCCCCCCCCCCCCCCCAGGCATACCAAAGGAGTTTTGCTTTGTGATGGGATCAAGCACCTTGCTGCCAGCGTGATCAGTTCGAGGATGCTGCAGGTTCTCTTTAAGAGCATACTAATGTTTCTCCAGATTTATACAGCAACATAACTCAGCGTGATGGTGCCATCCATACAGAGAAGCTGTAAAAATAAAACTGCCTCCGTACGGAGCCTTTGGGGAGTCGCCTTTTCAGAAGGGCACACTTGTCCCCCTCACCACACTTAGCAAACCTCTCCCGCTTGCCTCTCATTTTTACTTTTATAATTAAGAATTGATTTGCAACCTCGGAGTTAATGAGGTGACAGAAGTCTGAAGGATTCCTGGACTGGATCCAGCACGCTCTGGCACCATGGCCCCCCCTTGCTTTAAACAGCCCCAAATGCTCATTTGTTCTTTACCGTACCCTGGGGATCTCCACACCAACCCCCCTCACCCTTATATGTTAGAAAAAAAAAAAGACTATTGCTGGTGGAACTTTGCAAGCTGTTGTTTATTTAATATTAGCAGAAAATGACTGGCAACATTTCACACGGACGGGGCCGAGACAATAATACACTCCGACATCGAAGCAGCTGGACTGGCATCTCTTGGATGCAGAGTATCACACGATCGCTGAATTTAGATCCACACCCAGATACATTGAACAAGGAAAGATTAATAAGATATGTCTCCCGGGTTCCAGTACTTAAGTCACTACTTGTAGAAGATTTTAGTGCAAATATACAAAATAAACTGCATTTAGTTTACTTATAAGTTTCTTCAAAAGTTATGAAATTAGTTTTCAGTGCAGCTAGTAAATCCCACCTTAACCACTTGACCCCCAGGCCTTTTCCGGCACTTTTTGTTTACATGTAAAACAGGATTTTAGGTAGAAAATTTCTTAGAACCCCCAAACATTATATATTTTTTTAAAGCAGAAGAGCTAGAGAATAAATTTGTGTTGCATATTTTTATGTTACACGGTATCTGTGCAGCGGTTTACCAAATGCAACTTTTTGGGGAAAAAATACACTTACAAGAAAACACAATACGTAACCCAATTTATTTTTGTAAAATATAAAAGATGATGTTATGCCGAGTAAAAAAATACCAAACATGCTTGGACACAGCTTATCTTTGTGCCGGTGTCCACAGCTCACTTTTGAGTCCACGTCCACGGCTCACCTTGGCGTCCCCGTCCTCAGCTCACCTTGGCATCCCTGCTCTTAGCTCACCTTGGCGTCCCCGTCCTCAGCTCACCTTGGCGTCCCCATCCACTGCTCGCCTTGGCGCCCCCAATCACAGCTCGCCTTGGCGTCCCCAATCACAGCTTACCTTGGCTTTCCTGTGCACAGCTCACCTTGGCGTCTCTGTCCTCAGCATAATTTGGTGTCCCCGTCCTCAGCTCACTTGGCATCCCAGTCCTCAGCTCACCTTTGTGTCCTCGTTCACATCTCATCTTTGCCCACCTCTACATCTCACTTTTAGACTCCATACACAGTTCACAACTTTGAACCCCAGCTCCACCCACAGTTCTCACCTTGGCACCCTGACCTCTGCACCTAGCACCCCCCCCATCCACAGTTCTCACATCTTCACCCATCAACCCCCTTTGCTCCTATCCACAGCCTGCCACAGCAACTTCGGCAATGCACGCGGCAAACCCCTCTTTGGCTCACCATGTGTCCTCCTTAGAGCAGCCGGGATAGCTCTATTAGGTAGCCACCAGCGCGCAGGGCAGGATTTTTTTTAAACTATAACACAGCACTCTTCCTGCATTGCCTGCAGCGGTGTACAAGGAAACCTAGCTGCAAATGGCGTCAGCACCCAAGGCACCAGTTGAGACATGGGGGCGTGCCACTGAAATATTTTCCTTTTTCTTTTCCGTGCAGTCCGCATACCTATAAATTCACACATATGGGTGTATACACAGTGGTAAATGACAATCCCCTAGCTCAGGTATATGCAATTACAGAACCTCAAGTCCCATGAGGCATAGCAAGACTGACAGCCACAAGAATGACACCCAGAGGCAGAGACATGATGGGACTTGTAGTTTTGCAACACCTGGGGGTCCACTAATTGCATATCCCTGTAGCTCAGGGATATGCAATTAGCGGACCTCCAGCTGTTTCAAAACTACAAGTCCCATCATGCCTCTGCCTCTGGGTGTCATGCTTGTGGCTGTCAGAGTCTTGCTATGCCTCATGGGACTTGTAGTTCTGAAACAGCTGGAGGTCCGCTAATTGCATATCCCTGCTGTAACTCCTTCTCCACGTCTTTCTGTTGCTAGTCACTATCGGGGTGGGATATGGTATGGCGATTGAAAAAAAACACTAAGGAACTCACAATAAAGCTTAGTTTTATCATAAATCAGTATTAAATATATCAAATGTAATTTATAAATACCTTTAACACTTAAGGACCGGAATGTTTTCCCCCCTTTATGACCTGGCCATATTTTGCGATACGGCACTGCGTCACTTCAACTGACAATTGCGCGGTCGTGCGACGCTGTACCCAAATAAAATTGATGTCCCTTTTCCCCACAAATAGAGCTTTCTTTTGGTGCTATTTGATCACCTCTGCGGTTTTTATTTTTAATTATTAAAAAACAAAGCAAAAAAAAAAAATGTAAAAAACAAATTTCTTCATCAGTTTAGGCCAATTTGTATTCTCCTACATATTTTTAGTTAAAAAAATACCAATAAGCGTATATTGATAGGTTTACGCAAAAGTTATAGCGTTTACAAAATAGGGGATAGATTTAGGGACTTTTAATATTTCTTTTTATTGTTTTTACTGGTAATGATGGCAATCAGCGACTTATAGCAGGACTGCAACATTGCGACAGACAAATCTGACCCTAAAGTGACACTTTTTGGGGACCAGTGACACCAATACAGTGATGAGTGCTAAAAAACATGCACTGATTACTGTATAAATTACACTGGCAGGGAAGGGGTTAACACCTGGGGCAATCAAAGGGTTAGGTGTGTCCTAGGGAGGTGCTTTCTAACTGTGTGGGGAGTGTACTGACAGGGAGTACACAAAGATTGCTGTTCCTGATTACTAGGAACTTACAATCTCTTTGTACTCCCCTGTCAGAATGGGAATCTGCCTTGTTTACATAGGCAGATCCACGTTCTGCCTCTCCGTGGAGGGATCGCGGGTGGCATCGGCTCCTGCTCTGTGCTGCGGGCGCCCACAATATCTATTACACGAAACGACATACGGGTACATCGTTTCACGCAATAGAGCCGCCCTGCCGCAGTATATCTGCGGTGGGCGGTCCTTAAGTGGTTAAAGTAAAAAAAGAGCCTTGGCTGTAGATGCCACCTGAACAAAATGAAAGCTGGTGTCGGTCATCCATGACTCCTGTAGCATCAGAGATTTGACAGATCAGAGATACAACACGAGAGGCAAACAATAAGAATACATTGGGTGCTAAATTAAATCTTTATTATATACGGTATATATTTTTTTATTGTATATAAAATGAATCAACATTTGGCAGGACTATACAAAACATAACTTTTTAAATGTTGTTTTGGAGATCAGGCCACACGCCCCTCGAAGGATGTATAAACCCCCCATTCATAAAAGCTAACTTGATAAGCGTGCAGCTAATGGACGGAATTCCAGCAGAAGGGCTTTAGGATTTTATGATGTGCACAGAACACAACAGCTGGGACATGTTTTGCAGGGAATCTCTGCACATAGCACAATACCGCTGAGCATTCAGGCCAACACAACTGCTGCCTAGTGAAAGCATCAGTTTGTGCCGGGTCCCATGTCCCACAATCCATCGCTGGTTATGGCTGAGAGCCAGACTTCTACCCCGGCCGCTCCAGGCACAATTCAACGTGTGTGATTTTGTTAAAGGCCAACTCCACCAAAAGCTGACGGTTCAGTAATAGATGAGAGCCGTCGGTTTGAATACTCTGCCACCTGCGTCCATACAGTGTATTCACAATTAGACATCGAGTGATATTATCCAAAGGAGGACGAGGCCCGTGTTGGACTCTCCGGTGCGCTTTTATGTACCAGTCTATCATGGTGGTCACAAATGTGCGGATTATTTGTTGATTTGATTAAAAAAAAAAAATTTTCATTTTTATTGGCCACACATGTTTTTAAATATTTAGACATGCTCACTTGATTTTTAATTTTTTCCAGACCAAAAAAATGAGCAGCAATTAAAAAAAAAAAAAAAGCAAAAGCAAAAAAACAACATTCCGCACATTCAGTTTCAATACGATTTTTATTGCATAGTTACTTAGGTCCAGCTTGGGACAATGGAAGTATGCAAAGCTCATACCTGTGGAAACTGCAATTCACTGTAGTAGCCGCCACTACTACAGAGATAGCCGCAATCTGCAGAGCGGCTGCCCATTTGCATAGTAATCACAGGGGGTCGCCATTCAAAGAACACCTTGTATTTTTTTCAATGAATACAAGGCGTTCTCTGATTGGAAGAGGGGGAGATTGTGATGTCATCACCCCACCTCATTCAATCAGAGAACACTTTGTAATCACTGAATAAATTACAGGGTGTTCTGTAAACAATGGCAGTGCTGAGCGAGTGACCCCCTGTGGTTACTATGCAGTAAGGCAGTGGCTTGGCACTGGACCCGGTGCTATCACTGTAGCAGCACCAACTACTGCAGTGATTTGCAGCACCCCCAGGGATTGTTCAGGTATGCATACTTACATTAGTCCAAGCTGGAACAATGTAACTATGCAATACAAATCGGTAATAAAAAATAAAATTGCATAGGCAATCCAAGCAGAAGTTTGGCCCCCACTCTAGCTGCAGCCTCTTGGGACACGTAACAGGTCCCAGAAGGCTGCAGGACCTTTCATACAGTCTTAGGCGTGTGCAGGGGGTGTGCCAGATGTGCCTGGGCACACCCTAATCACTCTGTGCAGTTCCGACTCCCCCTACTGCCCAGGCTTCCCCCCGTGTTGCACCCACCGCACCGCAGTGCTGCTGGCTTCCCTCCTCTCACCCCGGCTACTGTGGGGGATGTTTCCGGGTGGAGAGTGGGGGAAGATGCTAATTAATATACCATTTACCGTCCCCTTCCTTTCTAAATGAACACACTCGTTGTGTTCAATAATAACTGAAGCATAGTAAAGAGTGTTTACTATGCTTCAGTTTGTGAATGAAAGGAAAGCCACTCAGCACTTCCCATTCATTCTCTGTCCAGTGCAGCTGAGGCCGCAGAGAAAGACATGTGTGTTTGAGCTTTTGGATGCACACCCTAATGTAATGAGCTGTGCACACCTATGCATACAGTGCAGCTCGGCCCTCGCATGCGCAGTAAGAAACCGGCTGTGATGTTACAAGGCTTCCCACAGTTAGCATAGCGCCACTGGAGACCCGGGGACCAACAAAAAAATGGCCTTAGTGAGGACAGCGTTGGATCCCTGGACAGGTAAGTGTCCTTTTACAAATACTGTAGCTGCTGACATTACATTTTTTGTTGGGGTGGGGGGGGGGGGGGGGACTGGAATGAACAACCGCTTTCATGAGTATTTCCACTTTTGTAGGCAAACTGGCATAACCCCTACTCTATATTTGTTACATGTCCCCAACCACATAGCGTAACCTATAAAGAATATTTAAAAATGACAGCTTACCATTTTTAGATGTTCTATTCTGGACCCTCTGGCAAGGAAAAATAGGATTTTTATAACAGCTTACCTGTAAAATCCTTTTCTTGGAGTACATCACGGGACACAGAGCGACATAGTCATTACTAATGGGTTATATAGATACCTTCAGGTGCTGGCACTGGCAACTTCCAAAACCGGAAGTACCCTCCCCTATATAAGCCCCTCCCATCCGGGAGCACCTCAGTTTTGTAGCAAAGCAATAAGTGTCCCCAAAGAGGGGCGGGAGCTCTGTGTCCCGTGATGTACTCCAAGAAAAGGATTTTACAGGTAAGCTGTTATAAAAATCCTATTTTCTTTCTCGTACATCACGGGACACAGAGCGACATAGTCATTACTAATGGGATGTCCTAAAGCAATGCCCAACGAGGGGGGGGATACACCATATATAAGCTGAGCGCTATCAGACATGAGGATCTTTTGCGGCCTGCAACACACTGCGCCCAAAGGCGACATCCTCCTGACTTCTAACGTCCACCTGGTAGAACCTAGTAAACGTGTGTACTGAAGACCATGTTGCGGCCTTACAGATTTGAGCCAGGGAGGCCTGGTGATGCACTGCCCATGAAGTTCCAACTGCTCTTGTGGAGTGCGCCCTAACTTTGAACGGAGGCGGTCTCCTTCTCAAGCCATAGGCTTGCATTATGACCTGTCGAATCCACTTGGCTAAAGTAGATTTTGACGCTGCCTGACCCCTTCTGGGGCCTTCCGGCAGAATAAACAAAGTATCCGTTCTGCGAATCTGAGCAGTGGCTTTTAGATAAGCTTTAACTGCTCTTACTACATCCAAAGAATGCAATAACTTTTCCTCTACCGAAGTAGGTTTGGGGAAAAAAGAAGGAAGAACCACATCTTGGTTCAAATGAAACCTCGATACCACCTTAGGAAGAAAGGCTGGATGAGGACGTAACACTACTCTGTCCTTATGGATAACCAGATATGGCTCCCTACAGGACATAGCTGCTAATTCCGACACTCTTTTAGCCGAACAAATGGCTACTAGAAAAATCAATTTCCTGGTGAGAAGAACCAGGGAAATATGCTGTAATGGTTCAAATGGTTGTTTCTGTAGAACCGACAGAACCAAGTTTAGATCCCATGGACATATGGGAATATTAACCGAAGGACTAATACGCATCACTCCTTGTATAAAGGCTTTGACTAGTGAATGCGAAGCCAAGGGCCTTTGAAAAAATATTGACAAGGCCGAAATCTGACCCTTGATAGTACTCAAGGCAAGCTTCCTATCTACAGCCCATTGTAGGAAGTCCAGAATCCTACCTATTAGGTATTTACGTGGATGCCATTTCTTGGCCTCACACCAGGCGATGTACGCCTTCCAGATTCTATAGTAGATCTGCCTGGATACCGGCTTCCTGGCATTGATCATGGTAGATACCACTGCATTAGAGAGCCCTCTCTTTTTTAGAATGTGGGCTTCAATAGCCAGGCCGTCAAACCTAGGGCTGGTAAGGAAGGGTGGTATATCGGTCCTTGCGAAAGCAGGTCCGGACGATGTGGGAGGGTCCAAGGACTCCCCACAGACATCTTTACAATCTCCGCGTACCATGCTCTTCGGGGCCACGCTGGAGCCACCAGAATCACTGGTTTCTTTTCTACCCTGATTCTGCGGAGTAATCGAGGTAACAATTGTGGCGGTGGGAATGCATATATCAGCTTGAACTGATCCCAAGGGAACACTAGGGCATCCGAGCCGCAAGCTAGGGGATCCCTTGTCCAAGAGACAAACCTGTCCACTTTTGCGTTGAATCTGGATGCTAGCAGATCTACATCCGGTGTTCCCCACTGCTGACATATTGTCCGGAAAACCTCGGGATGAAGGGACCATTCCCCTGGGCATAATTGTTGGCGACTTAGAAAGTCCGCCTTCCAATTCTCCACTCCTGGAATGAATACCGCAAATATGGCTGGGACATATCTTTCTGCCCATCTCAGGATGTAATTTACTTCCCTCTGGGCTGCACGACTCCTGGTGCCCCCCTGATGATTGATATATGCCACTGCTGTGGCATTGTCTGATTGAATTCTGACAGGGGACCCTTGAAGTTTGGATGTCCATGCTACTAGGGCATACCGGGCTGCTCGTATCTCTAAGAGATTGATGGGCAGGGCCTTTTCCGCATCCGACCATCTGCCCTGGAGAGACCATTGCTCCAGTACTGCTCCCCAGCCTATAAGGCTGGCATCTGTAGTGACCACCTTCCAAGAAATCGGACTGAAGGATTTCCCTCTTTCCAGATTCTGGGGAACCAACCACCAGCGGAGGCTCTTGCGAACGGAAGGGGACAAGGACATTGGTAAGTCCAGAGCCTGAACTTTTTTGTTCCAGGCTGACAGTATGGCCCTTTGCAAATTCCTTGAATGGAATTGACCGTAGGGTACTGCTTCGAATGATGCCACCATTTTTCCCAGCAGCCTCATGCATAGGCGTATGGATGGCTGTCTTTTTGAACCCACTAAGTGGATCAAATCTCTCAAAGACGACCCCTTTTCTTGAGGCAAGAAAATTTTTCTCTGGTCTGAATCCAGCCTTAGCCCCAAGTATTCCAGACTTTTGACTGGTTTTAGGGCTGACTTGTCTCGGTTGATAATCCAACCGTGATATTCCAGATACTTGATTGTCTCGTGAACAACCACTTCTAGTTTTTCCACTGAGTGGTCTATCAGCAACAAGTCGTCTAGATATGCCATTATCGTTACACCCCGTGTTCTTAGATTGGCCAATAATGGGGCCAGAATTTTTGTAAACACTCGTGGTGCTGTGGCCAGACCGAAGGGTAAGGCTCTGAACTGAAAATGGCGCCCTTCTACCGCAAAGCGTAGACATTTTTGGTGGGCTGGAAAGATGGGAATGTGCAAATAAGCATCTTTGATGTCGATCGAGGCTAACCATTCCTCCCCTTGTAGGGCAGTGGCCACCGACCGGATCGACTCCATCCGGAAAGTCCTGATATGTAGGAATTTGTTTAGCCCTTTTAGATTTAATATGGGCCTCACGTCCCCGTTTGGCTTCGGGACTGTAAAGAGGTTTGAGTAAAACCCGAACCCCCATTCTTCCAGGTGAACCTCTATAATTACTGCTTGGAGCAATAATTGTTCTAGTGCCAACAGGAGGGATCCTCTCTTCTGGGGATCCCTTGGCACGTTTGACCTTATAAAGTGGGAAGGAGGGGAGTCTTTTAACTCCAATTTGTATCACAGATTTACTGCGGAGAGCACCCATCTGTCTCTGATCGTGTCCCGCCAGGTCTCTGCGAACAACTGAAGTCTTCCCCCCACCCGATTGAGTGGGGGCAACCCTTCATGCATTTGACTTTGGGGGAGGTTTTGTACCTCTCCTGCTCCAGGGCTTCTTGTTACCCTGCAATTGTCCCTGATTTTTACCTCCGGGATTTGACCGAGGAGGCCGTCGGAACTGTTTCACAGCCGATGTCCTAAGGACTGGAGAAGCAGGCCTCTTAAAAGAGGGACCTCTAACTCTGTTTTTAACCGGCAAAAGTGTACTTTTACCGCTGGAAATTCTCTGGATATATTTGTCCAGGTCTTCCCCGAATAAGCGTTCACCATGAAATGGGAAGCTGACCAGCAATTTTTTACAGGGAGCTTCAGCAGACCAGTTTTTGAGCCATAGAAGCCTGCGCATATGTACTACAGACAGCGTAAGGCGGGAGGCCTGATGGATTGAATCCTTTATAGCGTCCACCGCAAAGCATAAGGCTCTAGGTAGATCAGCTAGGGCAAGAGCCTGCTGATCTGGCAAGTCCCTTAAGACCTGTTTCAACTGATCCTTCACTGCTTGGCAGACCCCAATAGCTGCCACTGCTGGTTGTGTCACCAATCCTGCTGTAGAAAAAGCAGATTTTAATAAGGACTCTAATTTTTTATCTATTGGGTCCTTGAACATTTGGACATTATCCACTGGACATGTCAGTGATTTATTCACACAAGAGATGGCTGCGTCCACTGTAGGGACCCTCCATTTTTTGATGAACTTATCCTCCATGGGATAGACCACTTGAAATCTCTTGGGAGGAGTAAATATTTTATCAGGATGCTCCCAATGAGCCCTTCCAGTAAAGGATGGATCGGAAAGGAACAAACAGTCTGGGGAGCTTTTAGCGACCCCAACGAGGAGACAGAAGTGGATGATGGCTCCGCAAGGGGCATTTTAAATGCTGATCGGGCCATATTAGTCAGGGACTGAACCCATAACCTTTCAGCATGTGATGCTGAGAATGGCTCTTCCACTGTTGATTCCTCTACAACAGAATCGACCTCATCCTGATCCCCTTCAGGCAGGTCGATCCCTGTATGGGAATGTTGCTCTGCTAACAGGCACTCTGAGGGAGGAGACGGAGATCGAGCGCTTTTTTCCTGTGACAGGGAAGCAGCGATCAATGTTGACAATCTCTCTTCCAGCCCTCCCAGAGCTGAGGAAAAAACCTCCTCTGTTACATACACAGGAGCAGGTGAACTGAGGACAGCCACAGTACCAGGTACTCCTGAGGGTGCTCTACGGTCACTAACCTCTGATTCTTCAGGGGAGACTGGTGCAGCCGAAGCATGCCCAAGATCCTCAGAGCCCGATGGAGACCCCCTATGCTTCCTGGAATTTTTAGTCCCGGAGTTTTTTGACGGCATTATTCCTAAGCCCAAAGCTGAGGTATTCCAGCCGAAATACACCACTTACTGACAATAGTCTAGCACAAATGCTGCTATAAAACCAGTTGGTGTCTACTAATGTGCCTTTCTATGGGGATGCCTGCATCAACCGCTTGCTGTATGCCTTTTTTAAATGTTGCCAGCTCTGTCTCTGCACTCCATAGCCAGCTCACAACACAATTGTGGTTTTTAACATGCTGGGACGCCCGCACATGCGCAGAAGCGCTGCGGCGCGCACAGAGCGTCATCCCCCAAGCTCCGCCCCCTTTCCCGGCTCACCTCTATATATAGAGGCGCGTGCACGCGCACGCGCGCAGCCACGTGCGCCTTCGGCGCTAATTTTGAAAAGGAAACCAGGGACAAGAGCCAGGGCCCCTTTTGCCGCAGGCCGGGGGATGGACGAGCATTGCAACATGGCAGAGGAAGCAGTTTCCCACAAGAGAACTCACCATCTGCCTGGACTTGCTCTGATAAAAAGAAACTAGTCCACATGACAAGAAACGTTCCACAGCGGCCTCTAGTGGATTAACACAGGTACCGCAGTCTAATATATTAAATATATATATATATTTTTTTTTTTTTCTTGACCACTATTAAAATTATTACATTTTTTTAGTAGTTACAGGCATGCACAGATATTAGCGGGAATACCGTTAGGTAACAGACAGAAAGACAAATTAGGCTTGGGGGTCCCCCAATAGAACCAAGTTCCTGGGGGCCCCCACTTACCTGTTCCCCGCCGCAGGACTTTGTTTGGTCCACAGAAGCCCAAACTTCACCTATCACGGCAGGCATTGTAATTAAACCTTCAGGGACCGGGTTCCCAAGGATTCCACTCCCCTGGACCTGTATAGCACCCTGCACAGAAAACATCTTGGTCATGGGTATGACCAGAGCTCTGGATCCCAGGGTCCAGCTCTCCTAAGAGAAGCATTACAGGCAAAACCTTGCTCTTCTCTGCAAGGCCCGGGTACCGACCGTTTAGCTATGAAGCTTTTTTGGTCGGATCCGGAATAGCTTACTGAGGCCCAAAAGAACCTGTACGCAAGCTCAGTGAAAAACACATGTTTCTTCTTGGCCAACACCTTAGACACTGGCAAAAAACTGAGGTGCTCCCGGATGGGAGGGGCTTATATAGGGGAGGGTACTTCCGGTTTTGGAAGTTGCCAGTGCCAGCACCTGAAGGTATCTATATAACCCATTAGTAATGACTATGTCGCTCTGTGTCCCGTGATGTACGAGAAAGAAAGGCCACATAGTCCTCTTTGTTTGTGAGGAGGCTGGGCAGCAGTGTTTGCCATAACTAACCCTGTGAGGAGGCTGTGCAGGCAGATCTTCATGATCAATTGTAACTAGATTTGAACATTGTCCATCCTAATAAAGGGTTAGAGGTTTGGGGTCAGGGTTTCTTCCACTGTAATGTTAATGAGGACAGACTTGGGACAGACTCACTTTAACATTGTTCAAAAAACCTTGCAGTCAGCCATGACACCTCCTCCTGACAAAACATTACAACACAAGAAATATATATATATTATTACATTTTTTTTAGGCCTGCTGTATGTATGTAAACACATTACAAATATATAGTGGAGTTTACTCAAATTTACTTTCAGAAGTTGAAATGCATTTAAAAGGGAACCTGTATTTACTTTACATCCCCCAACTTTCAAGCACATGTATAGCAGGCACCTAAATCTGGATGCTCATCAGATGATACACCACACACACAGCTACCCTCTCTGTTGGCCTACCATTGTAATGGACAGCCTCGCTGACCAATATTAAGATGTGGAAGGTAGGGGTCAGCTTCGGGAATTACAATCTTTGTTATATATTGGAGCTGTCTGGGTCTTTGGGGTTCCTGGGAAGCTGTGTGAAGTATAGGATCACGCAGGGCTGGCGCTCCCGCTAGGCCAGCTAGGCAGCCACGGCCGCTGACTTCCTCTTTAGCCACAGCTGGGGAGGCGGAGGAGGACAATGGGTAGGGGACACTGGGGAGCTGGGCGAGGCGGACACAGCTGGGGATGCGGAGGAGGACAATGGGAAGGGGATTGGGGGGGAGCTGGTCGAGGCGGGCACAGCTGGGGAGGCAGAGGTGGACAGTGGGGAGGAGATACTGGGGAGATTGATGAGGCGGGCACAACTGGGGAGGCGGAGGAGGATAGTGGGGAGGGGATACTGGGGAGATTGATGCGGCGGGCACAGCTGGGGAGGCAGAGGACGACAGTGGGAATGGGATACTGGGGAGATGGATGAGATGGGCACAGCTGGGGATGCGGAGGAGGACAGTAGGAAGGGGATACTGGGGAGATGGATGAGCACAGCTGAAGAGGCGGAGGAGGACAGTGGGGAGGGGATCCTGGGAAGACAGATGAGGTGGGCACGGCTGGGGAGGCGGAGGAGAACAGTTGAGAGGGGATACTGGGGAGCAGGACGAGGTGGTCATGAGGACAGCTGGGGAGGCGGGCACCATCAGGTCTCCGGACGTAGGCGAAATGATCCTGCCCCAGTGAGTCTGTTTTGACCCTGTTCCCTGTTGTAGTCACCCGTGCCCTAGGCAAGACTAGCGCCACCCCCCCAACGGGCCGGGCGCGCGGCATTGGGGGGGGTGTCAGTCTTGCCTAGGGCACAAAATATTTAAGCATCGGCCCTGGGATCACGCTTGTTTAGTCAGCAAAGGTTCTGTAGTGTCACCTACCTGGATATACAGTGTAGAAGGGGAGTGGGAATCACAGAAATGGCTAAACACAACCATAAAATATGCAGAAAATGATTTAATTTGTATTCAGCAGTTTGCTCGGAGTTCAGCTTTAATACAGTTTTGATACCTAGCATTACTAGTGTTCACATTTTCCTTTTCAGATGAGGGGCAGCCAGACTTGTTCCTCTCAGGGACACTTTAATTCGTGAGACTCACGGTACTCATGCCAGTCTCCAGTACAGCAATTCACAGGTCGGGTAATGGCTCAGAGTGCAAAATGCCTTTATTTACTAAAGGAGTTGAGGATCTTCACTCAATAAATTGTGTGAATATTCACTTTCATTTTCCAATGATGTGAAAATTCTGGTCTACTTATTTCATATGCACACGATTGGGTATTTAAAGTGAACAGGAGTTTGCATGATTGAATAATTCAACACCATTTATTGATTGAAGAGTCGTAACTCCTTTAGTAAATTAGCCTTGTTGTGTCAAGTACAGTTCAAGAGATCAGTAGTAACACTAACTGTAGCATCGGGATACAAAACGCCACTCTCAGAGTGGGCTAGGAAGTACCTGATTCATCTCTATAAAAAAGTATAAAATTACACATATCAATTACACATATATCGCTTTTAGGGGAAAACAATCCCTAGTGATAATAAAGCTACCATCAGGATGGAGAAGGCAGAGGCCAAGAGCGTGACTTGAAATATTTTTTCAGGCCTGCCAGATTGAGTGGTGGGAAATACTGCGCAATCCTTTTCCGAATCCACCACTTGCCCTCGGAGGCGTGGGTGCCCCATATACGGCTGAACTTGTACCGGTAATGTTCTCCCCGGATCCATCTGCAGGGGGTAGAAGGAAATCACAACAGGTTTTATCTAAAATGATCACATACCACATCTGCATGGTAGTTTTAGGGGAAATAAAAATGTCTTAAAAAAATGAAGACTGAAAAGGGTGTCAACTGTCAAGGTTTTTTATGGGTAAGCTGTGCTTATCCTATAGGCAAGTACAGTGCCTTGAAAAAGTATTCATACCCCTTCAAATTTTCCACATTTTGTCATGTTACAACCATAAACGTAAATGGATTTTATGTGATACACGAACACAAAGTGGCACATAATTGTGAAGTGGAAGGAAAATGATAAATGGTTTTCATTTTTTTTTAACAAATAAATATGTGAAAAGTGAGGCGTGCATTTGTTCAGCCCCCTTTACTCTGATACCCCTAACTAAAATCTAATGGAACCAATTGCCTTCAGAAAACACCTAATTAGTAAATAGAGTCCACCTGTGTGTACTTTAATCCCAGTAGAAATACAGCTGTTCTGTGAAGCCCTCAGAGGTTTGTTAGAGAACCTTAGTGAACAAACAGCATCATGAAGGCCAATAAACACACCAGACAGTTCAGGGATAAATAAAGTTGTGGAAAAAAAAATATTGAGTTGGCCCACCCTTTGCAGTTATAACATCTTCAACTCTTCGGGGAAGTCTGTACACAAGGTTTAGGAGTGTGTCTATGGGAATGTTTAACCATTCTTCCAGAAGCACATTTGTGAGGTCAGGCACTGATGTTGGACGAGAAGGCCTGGCTCTCAGTCTCCGCTCTAATTCATTCCAAAGGTGTTTCATCAGGTTGAGGTCAGGACTCTGTAGGCCAGTCACCTTCCTCCACCCCAAACTCGCTCATCCATGTCTTTTTGAACCTTGCTTTGTGCACTGGTCCAAATCTTTTGGTGGAGGGGGGATTATGGTGTGGGCAGGGGCGTTGCTGGGTCTACAAAAAATCTGGGGCTAGAGCCCATAGCAGTGAAGTAAAGAAAGTCATACGCTTGGGCGGGCATACACCTGTATATAATATACATGTGTGTCTCTATATATACATCAGGGGGTATACAGCAGGGCACGGAGCACATCACATGGGGCACATAGTAGGGCACATCATAGGGCAAATTAGGTGGTACACAGCAGAGCATGGGGCAAACAGTAGGGCACATAGCAGGGTACAAAGTAGAACACAGTGTCAGTAGAGCAGTGGACGGTGTCAGTAGGGCAGAGGATGGTGTCAGTAGGGCAGAGGATGGTGGCAGTAGGGCAGAGGACGGTGTCAGTAGGGCAGGTTGATCGTTACTGATCAACAGCCAATTAAAACTCTTCCCAGGTGTATGCTGCATTATGCAGCACACCCGATCGGTGAGTACATTGCTACAGTTATACTTATTCTCCAACTAGTGCCACAGTAAGCTGATTTCCCATGCACCCTCTTTTGTTTACCAATTTTTTTCTTTTCTGGGATACCGTTCTACCTGGCTGTCCTTTATAGCATCTATACTTCACTCCTCTAACTCACCTTTCTTTCTTTCTATAACTTTCTCTTTTCTCCCCCCCCCCCTTTTTTCTCGCCCCTTGCTTTTTTTTTTCTCCCCCCCTTTCCTTTTCCTCTCCTTTTCTTCCTTTTTATTTCCTCTTTCTCTCTTTCCTCCCCCCCCCCCCACCCCCCATTCGACACCATTTAGGCACCACTGTCATCTTATGGTGCCGCCCCACATGTTGGGTTGGTGTCCCATAATGGGTTCGCTCTTGGGTAGCTGCACTGTGTGGGTCCAGCAACCCCCACTTTTTGAGATATTTAGTGTTTTTTATGTTTTATTGATTTTTATGTATTAAAAAGATGTGTAATATTTTCTTGATGTTTTTATATATCTATGTCCAACAGACTATTATGCTCCCGAAGAAGCGTTAATTCGCGAAACTAGTAGAGCAACTCAAGACTATACCTGATACATCGGATCTTTGGCTTATGCCACTTGCTTCTATATGCTCACCGTTACATCAGGCTTGGTCTGCTGGTTTGGCATTTTCATTAAGTTGGAATGTTTTTACGTCATACAATTTTGAAGCACTGTTAAAGCACTAGCCCTAGCCCTGTATCTGAATACAAACAAACTTTTACTGTTTGAAAGTTTATATATTTTTTCATACCATGTTGTTGAAAATAAAACCCTTAGTTTATAACAATATATACCCATGTGCCGCCTAAAGTCCATTTTCTTAGTTTACATATATTTCCTAGGGCAGAGGACGGTGTCAGTAGGGTAGAGGACGGTGTTAGTAAAGCAGTGGATGGTGTCAGTAGGGCAGAGGACGGTGTTAGAAAAGCAGTGGATGGTGTCAGTAGGGCAGAGGACGGTGTCAGTAGAGCAGTGAATGGTGTCAGTAGGGCAGTGAATGGTGTCAGTAGGGCAGGGGGACGGTGTCAGTAGGGCGGGGGGACGGTGTCAGTAGGGCAGGGGGACGGTGTCAGTAGGGCAGGGAGACGGTGTCAGTAGGGCAGGGGGACGGTGTCAATATTTTTTTTTATTTTGCATGGAGCACATCGCAGAGCATGGGGCAAACAGTAGGGCACATAGCAGGGTACAAAGTAGAACACAGTGTCAGTAGAGCAGAGGACGGTGTCAGTAGAGCAGTGGACGGTGTCAGTAGGGCAGAGGACGGTGTCAGTAGGGCAGAGGACGGTGTCAGTAGGGCAGAGGACGGTGTCAGTAGGGCAGAGGACGGTGTCAGTAGGGCAGAGGACGGTGTCAGTAGGGCAGAGGACGGTGTCAGTAGGGCAGAGGATGGTGTCAGTAGGGCAGAGGTTGGTGTCAATAGTTTTTTTTTTTTTTACAATTTTATTTTTTTATTTTACAATTTTTTTAACAGTCATGTTAGGGGGGTTTAATGAAGTATCAGGGGTCCAATTAGAGACTGCAGTGGGGTTTAAACAGGTGGTGAGGAGGCGATATAACACCTCCTCACTGCCTGTCAAATGCTCTCTGAAGAATGACCCGAATGTGGATTGTTCTTCAGATGGCATCACATGTGTAAATGAGCCCTAAGGTGTCTGGGTTTCAGGTGGCAACCGCTACCCGGTAATAGACACGGGGCTACGGGCCCAGATTCGGGGCTATAGCCCCAAAAGCCACCCCCTAGTGATGCCACTGGGTGTGGGGTTGTTTTTCAGGGGTTGGGCTTGGCCCCTTAGTTCCAGTGAAGAGAACGCTTAAGGTGTCAGCATATCAAGAGATTTTGGACAATTTCATGCTCCCAACTTTGTGGGAACAGTTTGGGGATGGCCCCTTCCTGTTCCAACATGACTGCGTACCAGTGCACAAAGCAAGGTCTATAAAGACATTGATAAATGAGCCTGGGGTGATGGAACTTCACTGGACAGCCCAGAGTCCTAACCTCAACCCGACAGAACACCTTTGGGATGAATTAGGGCAGAGACTGCGAGCCAGGCCTTTTCGTCCAACATCATTGCCTGACATCACAAATGAATTTCTAGAAGAATGGTCAAACATTCCGATAGACACACTCCTAAACCATGTGGACAGCCTTCCCAGAAGAGTTTAAGCTGCAAGGGGTGCGCCAACTCAATATTGAACACTACAGACTAAGACTGGGATACCATTTAAGTTCATATGCGTTACCATATAGCCCTGTGGTGCTATCATTAATGTGCAATGCTATATACATGTGATGTAACCATTTGCGAGACTGTTCGCTTTGTACGTGAAAAAACTCAATAAATAAATCTTTTAAAAAAAAGTTCATTTGCGTGTAAAGGCAGGCGTCCCAATACTTTTGGTAATATAGTGTGCATATATACAGTATCTCACAAAAGTTAGTACACCCCTCACATTTTTGTAAGTATTTTATTATATCTTTTCATGTGACAACACTGAAGAAATGAAACTTTGCTACAATGTAAAGTAGTGAGTGTACAGCTTGTATAACAGTGTAAATTTGCTGTCCCCTCAAAATAACTCAACACACAGCCATTAATGTCTAAACCGCTGCCAACAAAAGTGAGTACACCCCTAAGTGAAATTAGCCATTTTTCCTTCCCCGGTGTCATGTGACTCATTAGTGTTACAAGGTCTCAGGTGTGAATGGGGAGCAGGTGTGTTAAATTTGGTGTTATCGCGCTCACTCCCTCATACTGGTCACTGGAGTTATTTTGAGGGGACAACAAATGTACACTGTTATACAAGCTGTACACTCACTACTTTACATTGTAGCAAAGTGTCATTTCTTCAGTGTTGTCACATGAAAAGATATAATAAAATATTTACAAAAATGTGAGAGGTGTACTCACTTTTGTGAGATACTGTACATATATATTTTTTTCCCATTATTATTAACCACCTGCCGACCAGCCGCTGCCATTATACTGTGGCAGGTTGGCACGGCTGTGCAAATCTCCGTAGGTGTATGTCGGCCGCTTTAAGAGCTCTGGGGGGGGGGGGGGGGCGCGCGACGCCGGAGCCGATGCGCGACCCGCAATCGTTTCTCAGAGAGCCAGAACGGGGATCTGTCAATGTAATAAGACAGATCCCCATTCTGTCAGGGGAGTAGAGAGATCTGCTGTTCCTAGTGATCAGGAACAGCGATCGCTCTCTACTCCCTGTCAGTCCTATCCCCCTACAGTTAGAAACACCTCCCTACGGAACACTTAACCCCTTGATCGCCCCTAGTGTTAGCCCCTTCCCTGCCAGTGACATTTATACAGTAATCAGTGGCTATTTTTAGCTCTGATTGTTGTATAAATGTCACTGGTCCCAAAAAAGTGTCAAAAGTGTGTGATCTGTCCACCACCATTACTAGTAAAAAAAAAAAAAAGAGTAATAAAAATGCCATAAATCTATCCCCCATTTTTTAGACGCTATAACTTTTGCGCAAACCAATCAATATACGCTTAGTACGATTTTTTTTTACCAAAAATATGTAGAAGATTACATATTGGTCTAAACTGTGGAAGAAATTTGTTTTGTTTTATTTATTTTTGGGGATATTTATTATAGCAAAAATTGTTAAATATAGTTTTTTTTTTTTTTTAAATTGACGCTCCTTTTTGTTTATAGCGCAAAAAATTAAGACCATAGAGGTGATTAAATACCACCAAAAGAAAGCTCTATTTGTGGGGAAAAAAGGACATAAATTTTGTTTGTGTACAACGTCGCACAACCGCGCAATTGTCAAATAAATTGACACAGTGCCGTATCGCAAACAATGGCCTGGTCATTAAGACCCCTTTCACACTGAGGCATTTTTCAGGCACTTTTGGGCTAAAAATAGCGCCTGTAAAGTGCCTGAAAAATGGCTCCCCTGCAGCCCCAGTGTGAAAGCCTAAATGCTTTCACACCGGGGCGCTGCGCTGGCAGGATGTTAAAAAAAAAGTCCTGCAAGCAGCATCTTTGGGGCGGTGAAGGAGCGGTGTATACACCTCTCCCACCCCGCCCCTGCCCATTGAAATTAATGGGCACCGCTGCCGAAGCGCCCGCAAAGTGCAGCGGTGCTACATGGGCGCATTTAACCCTTTTTTTGGCCGCTAGCGGTGGTTAGCGCTGGTAAAACTATGGTAAAGCGCCGTTAAAACTAGCCGCGTTTACTGTCAACGCCCGCCCCAGTGTGAAAGAAGCCTTGGGGGGTAAATCCTTCAGGTTCTTAAGTGGTTAAAGAGATATATATATATATATATATATATATATATATATATATATACATACACACACACACACTTTATTATTCTAGTTTATATATTTTTTCAGTACATGGGCATAAAAAATATATTGTATATATATATTTTCTTAATATACGTATAAAAAGAGAAAAATCATAATTAAAACAAACTATATATAGTATATATATATATATATAAATAAAAATATATACACACACAATATATACATACTGTACTACATACAGTATATACACACCCATATATTAATCACAGAGAAGTGGAGTTATGAAATACATTTTTATGACAGCTTCCCAGTCAGGTGCATAAAATAAAAAACACGCTTTTTATTCGCATCCCGCAGAGAAGCGGTTAATGCAGCGTACGCCATTGTTGCCCGGTAGCAGCTGTGAGCAGCGATTGCTTTCATGGCTCTCTAAAAAGCAGCCTGGTGTTATGACATCTTCCAACTGTACGCGTTAAAAATTAGAAGCAATATCTGAGTTGTATGAGGGAGGGGGCCTAAATCTCACAGACAGCTGTAATTAGTTCCAGAGGGCAACAGCTGTCCCTGGGTGAACAGCTGAGAGATTTTTGGAGGGAAAAACAGGAACTGTGTTTTCTGTCAAAATTAACGACCTGACAAGGCCAGCAAGGGTGGGGAATAAGCCGAAACATGAGTTTTATTATTCCATACGTGCATTTAATATATATTATTGGCTTTTTATCTGGAGACCTCTTTGCAGGGTTTCCCTCCTAATTGTAAATCAAAGTGAGGAGGCTGGTGGAGAAACATAAATTCATTAAAAGCCATAAAACCTTCTCGCAGGTCTCAGCTCGGGCCTACCTCGGCCTATTAGGAGCGGTGTTCAGTCATCCCGGTGTGTAAAGTCTCCGGCAATTAATAGGGCTCTTTTTTTTTCTCCTCCAGATTGAATCTAGCGTTTCACCCTGACTCCTTTGTGGGTTAGGCGAAATGTTTTTGCAGTGGGAACGCGTGTTCGTATATCACCAACACTAATAAATCATGTCGGGTCAAAGAGACGGTTTAATTGACGCCTTAAATGGACGACTCTGTGGGAGCTGGTAAAAGGGTCTTTATATCAAGCCAAAAGTGGTGTCTATGCGTTTTAATATCCTCTCCTCATAGGATATATGTCGCCGTGTAAGCGACCAGGGACATGCGGTACGGAGGCAAGATTTCCAGCAAAACATATGAGAGGGGAACAGAATATTGGAGGGAAAATGCTGCAGAAATTCCAAACGTGTCACAAATCCAACAACACTTCTTGATTTATTTAAAGGGATTCTCAAGCAAAACTTTGTCTTTGATAGAATAGGGAATGGTTGGTACCCGTCAGGTTTTATGTTTCTTTTCATTGCAGTTTGTGTTCCTATGGAGAGATTTCCCTTCACTTCCTGTACCAGACATACAATAGGAAGTGACAAGAAATCTCTTTAAAATGAGACAGTTGCCACCAAAGCAGGGGTCTTTTGCTCAAGATTTATTCTCACCTTCTGTTCTGATGAAAATTGTAACATTTTGAATTTCCCATCTTCTTCTGACTTGGTGTCAGTGGTTACCAGGACGAATGGAGAGTGAATCTGCCCAGCAGGCATAGAAATAGCAAAAAAAACGTGACAGGGTTTTTAATCATTGCTTCTGCCATTCAATTTCCCTATCAACATAGTCAGTATTGATACGGGAATCCTGTTTGTCAAGCCATTGTCATCCTCCGGCAGGGGGGAAGGGGGGGCCAGGGCAAGCCAAGAAGATCGATTAAACCAGCCGCTAGCGATAATCGCAAGTAAAATCCGGCAGACTGGTTGTATGCAACTTGATTGATCGATCAACTTGGTACACTCAGCCTGCCCATACATGGTTCAAATCTCGACTGGTTCCTGCTAAACTGACTGCGCTTTGAACCGTCTATGGCTGGCATAAGACTAAAACCACTACCAGGTCCTATGAATCCTGATCTGTCTTGTGCTGTGCAGATTGGAGGGTCAAATGGGCATACACATGATCCATTCTGTCTTGTATCAACAGGCCACAGTGTTCATATTGCAGGCCTTACACACCTGTTCAGGCCTGCCATTAGAACTGGTAGAAATCATCGGGCTTGTACAGCCTACCTGACATCTCCCTCCACTTAACAGAGCCAGGGCCAGAGCTCATCCATCCCCCACAGCCCACAGAGAAGGAGGAGACAAGCACAGTGCGCTTTGGGGAAATTTGGATATGACGCCAACAGTGGCAGTTTAAAAATTGTCCAGAGCACATGGGTCAAATATGTGTATATAATGTGCAAAAATGGTCAAGAGTGTGTAATGTACAGAGTGCAGAGGTCAGGATCGTGTAACGTACAGAGTGCAGGGGTCAGGAGTGTGTAATTTACAGAGTGCAGTGGTAAGGAGTGTGTAATGTACAGAGTGCAAGGGTCTGGACTGTGTAATGTACAGAGTGCAGGGGTCAGGAGTGTGTTATGTACAGAGTGCAGAGGTCAGGAGTGTGTAGTGTACAGAGTGCAGGGATCTGGAGTGTTTAATGTACAGTGTGCAGGGATCTGGAGTGTGTAATGTACAGAGTGCAGGGATCTGGAGTGTGTAATGTACAGAGTGCGGAGATCTGGAGTGTGTAATGTACAGAGTGCAGAGATCTGGAGTGCGTAATGTACAGAGTGCAGGGATCTGGAGTGTGTAATGTACAGGGTGCAGGGATCTGGAGTGTGTAATGTACAGAGTGCAGGGATCTGGAGTGTGTAATGTACAGAGTGCAGAGGTCAGCAGTGTGTAATGTACAGAGTGCAGGGATCTGGAGTGTGTAATGTACAGAGTGCAGGGATCTGGAGTGTGTAATGTACAGAGTGCAGGGATCTGGAGTGTGTAATGTACAGAGTGCAGAGATCTGGAGTGTGTAATGTACAGAGTGCAGAGATCTGGAGTGTGTAATGTACAGAGTGCAGAGATCTGGAGTGTGTAATGTACAGAGTGCAGGGATCTGGAGTTTGTAATGTACAGAGTGCAGAGGTCAGGAGTGTGTAATGTACAGAGTGCAGAGGTCAGGAGTGTGTAATGTACAGAGTGCAGAGGTCAGGAGTGTGTAATGTACAGAGTGAAGAGGTCAGGAGTGTGTAATGTACAGAGTGCAGAGGTCAGGAGTGTGTAATGTACAGAGTGCAGGGATCTGGAGTGTGTAATGTACAGAGTGCAGGGATCTGGAGTGTGTAATGTACAGAGTGCAGGGATCTGGAGTGTGTAATGTACAGAGTGCAGGGATCTGGAGTGTGTAATGTACAGAGTGCAGGGATCTGGAGTGTGTAATGTACAGAGTGCAGGGCTCTGGAGTGTGTAATGTACAGAGTGCAGGGATCTGGAGTTTGTAATGTACAGAGTGCAGAGGTCAGGAGTGTGTAATGTACAGAGTGCAGAGGTCAGGAGTGTGTAATGTACAGAGGTCAGGAGTGTGTAATGTACAGAGTGCAGGGATCTGGAGTGTGTAATGTACAGAGTGCAGGGATCTGGAGTGTGTAATGTACAGAGTGCAGGGATCTGGAGTGTGTAATGTACAGAGTGCAGGGATCTGGAGTGTGTAATGTACAGAGTGCAGGGATCTGGAGTGTGTAATGTACAGAGTGCAGGGCTCTGGAGTGTGTAATGTACAGAGTGCAGGGATCTAGAGTGTGTAATGTACAGAGTGCAGGGATCTGGAGTGTGTAATGTACAGAGTGTAGAGATCTGGAGTGTGTAATGTACAGAGTGCAGAGGTCAGGAGTGTGTAATGTACAGAGTGTAGAGATCTGGAGTGTGTAATGTACAGAGTGCAGAGGTCAGGAGTGTGTAATGTACAGAGTGTAGAGATCTGGAGTGTGTAATGTACAGCCTGCAGGGATCAGGAGTGAGTAATGTACAGTGTGCAGGGATGTGGAGTGTGTAATGTACAGAGTGCAGGGGTCAGAAGTGTATAATGTACAGCGTGCAGGGATCTGGAGTGTGTAATGTACAGAGTGTAGAGATCTGGAGTGTGTAATGTACAGAGTGCAGAGGTCAGGAGTGTGTAATGTACAGAGTGTAGAGATCTGGAGTGTGTAATGTACAGAGTGCAGAGGTCAGGAGTGTGTAATGTACAGAGTGTAGAGATCTGTAGTGTGTAATGTACAGCCTGCAGGGATCAGGAGTGTGTAATGTACAGTGTGCAGGGATGTGGAGTGTGTAATGTACAGAGTGCAGGGGTCAGAAGTGTATAATGTACAGCGTGCAGGGGTCAAGGGTGTGTAATTTACAGAGTGCAGGGGTCAGGTGTGTGTGATGTACAGAGTGCAGAGGTCTGGAGTGTGTAATATAGAAATGCATACCAAATGCAACCCCTTTAACTGAATGCATGCAGCTGCGGTGTGCTGGTTTAAGGGGTTAAAACAGGCAGCAAGGAGGCGATGTAACGCCTCCGCACAATCTCTCAAACACCCTCTGAAGAGCAGTCCAAACCTGCAGCAGGGGCCTGAGGACAGAGAGGGCACTCTTTACATTGCAAAGAAATCACAGGGGCCCAGGCTCCATACAAGAAGGCTAGCTGTACCCCCTAATTGGTGTCCCTGCACCCCTTTAGGCATTCTAGATATAGATGGTTGTACTGAAAAAAAATTGGCAACAAATTTAGGACAGAAATAGATTAGATAGAAGAAACATATACAGATGACAGATAGGGAAAGCAAGAGAGAGATGATGGAAAGAGAGAGATGATGGAAAGAGAGAGAGAGAGAGATGATGGAAAGAGAGAGAGAGAGAGATGATGGAAAGAGAGAGAGAGAGAGAGATGAGGGAAAGAGAGAGAGAGAGAGATGAGGGAAAGAGAGAGAGAGATGAGGGAAAGAGAGAGAGAGATGAGGGAAAGAGAGAGAGAGAGCTGATGGAAAGAGAGAGAGAGCTGATGGAAAGAGAGAGAGAGAGCTGATGGAAAGAGAGAGAGAGAGAGAGATGATGGAACGAGAGAGAGAGATTTGATGGAAAGAGAGAGAGAGAGACATATGATGGAAAGAGAGAGAGAGACATATGATGGAAAGAGAGAGAGAGAGAGAGACATGTGATGGAGAGAGAGAGAGATGGAAAGAGAGAGAGAGAGAGATGGAAAGAGAGAGAGAGAGATGGAAAGAAAGAGAGAGAGAGAGATGGAAAGAAAGAGAGAGAGAGAGATGGAGAGAGAGAGAGATGGAAAGAGAGAGAGAGAGATGGAAAGAGAGAGAGAGAGATGGAAAGAGAGAGAGAGAGATGGAAAGAGAGAGAGAGATGATAGAGAGAGAGAGATGATAGAGAGAGAGAGATGATGGAAAGAGAGAGAGAGAGATGATGGAAAGAGAGAGAGATGATGGAAAGAGAGAGAGAGATGACGGAAAGAGAGAGAGAGATGACGGAAAGAGAGAGATATGACGGAAAGACAGAGAGAGAGAGAGAGAGAGATGATGAAAAGAGAGAGAGAGATGATAAAAAAAGAGAGAGGTGATAGAGAGAGAGAGAGAGAGAGAGATCTGAAAAGAGAGAGAGAGAGATGATGGAAAGAGAGAGAGAGAGATGGAAAGAGAGAGAGAGATGGAAAGAGAGAGAGAGAGAGAGAGATGATGGAAAGAGAGAGAGAGAGGTGATGGAAAGAGAGAGAGAGAGAGATGATAGAAAGAGAGAGAGAGAGAGATGATGGAAAGAGAGAGAGAGATGACGGAAAGAGAGAGAGAGATGACGGAAAGAGAGAGATATGACGGAAAGACAGAGAGAGAGAGATGATGAAGAGAGAGAGAGAGAGATGATAAAAAAGAGAGAGAGGTGAGAGAGAGAGAGAGAGAGAGAGATCTGAAAAGAGAGAGAGAGAGATGATGAAAAAAGAGAGATAATGGAAAGAGTGAGAGAGATGATGGAAAGAGAGAGAGATGACGGAAAGAGGGAGAGAGATATGATGGAAAGAGAGAGAGGGAGAGAGAGAAAGATATGATGGATGGAGAGAGAGAGATGAGAGAAAGATGATAGAGTAAGGGACAGATAATGGAAAGAGAGGTGATTGAGGGAGAGGGATGAAAGTGAAAGATGACAGTGGGAAACCTAGATAATACAAGGAGAGGGATGATACTGGGAGAGAGCGGTGACCCACGTAAAAAGAGAATGATAGAGGGACAGAGAAATAGACATAGATGGAGAATGAGAGATAGAGGGAGAGATAGAATAGAGGGAGAGATAGATGATAGATAAAGCAAAAGAGAGGTGGAGAGACACATGATAGAGATGACAGATGATGCAGAGAGAGATAGACACTGGAAATCAGTGTTTCTCAAAGCTGTGTACAACCCTTGAATCCCGAGTCAGTGAGTCCTGTAACATGAAGGTGAGCAGACTGTAGGAGAAGAGGGACCTCAGTGTCCTCACTGGATTTAATAGGGGAGAGCGGGAAAGGTGTAATGGAATCCATGCTAAGACATGGCCCAGTTCCAGGCTATGATTATCTGACTTGTTGAGCAGGCCACAGTATTAGGCAATAAAGCCAAATGAGCAATAAAGTGGAGAGAGCTTTCATAGTTGTGAGCCCTCTGGTAATTAGTTTTATGTTGCAGTAGCTCCAGCGATACCATTTAAGTACTTAACCCCTGCAGTGCCTGGGCACAGCCATGCTGCAGAGCTACCACAGAGCAACTGACAACAACACAGTCTGCGTTGTCCACATCAACTAATCAGAATGCAACGATCGTTCTGCTAGGACGGGATAGAAAAGGAATACATCTGAGGCCTTTGAGCAACACAACTCTTTCATTTCCTGAATGATTTTTGGAATGGCCTCCATAGGGATTAGGCTAAAACAGTTAAGGGGGAAAGTTAAAAAGTTAAGTAAAAATAGGAGACCAACAAACGAAACCAATCAATGAAATAATTCTTTGCAGCAGACACGGCCTCCATGCTAATGTCAGAAAATCCACTCAGCTCTCTGAGTTTGTATAAGGCCAGGTTCACATATGTGTGGCCGCAGCTCACAGCAGGGGGTCCGGTGCGTCCCTGTTCACCGATTCAGGCGTGAATCAGGTGTGAATTTTTGCCTGAATTTGCACCTGAATCGGAACCAAAGTCGGAAAGGACCCTTTCTAAATGCGGACTGCGGCCGCCCCAGGGCTGTGTGAACTTGCTCCATTGCGAGCTGGGGCACACTCTCCTGTCATGCAAATTGGATGAGGGGAAACCCGCTTTCAATTTGCATAAGGGTGAACCCAGCCTTACACACAGCAGTAAGATCCAGTAGGCTTTTCTCAACACTTCTGGGCAGGCCTGCAGCCTCCTGTTAGGTGACTCTGTGCTTTGCTAGCAGCCTCTCATGCTCCGATGTGTATGGGCGAGGCTGGAGCTAGCTCAAAAGGATGTTCATGTCACTGAGATTAGTTTATGGTTGCTTGGGATGACCGAAGGACAGATTTTTATGACAAGGCAGGACTTAGGGAACACTGCTTGGCTGGATGATCACTGCTAAATGACAGTGATCACCAGACGGGAAGCAATGTGTTCTGCTGAAAGCTTTTTCCCATGCCCATGCACTCTTCTGTGGTCATATATGTCCCTTGCATTATCCATTATAGTACTCCTATATTCTGGTGCTTCATAGCCTACCATCAAACAATGTAGATAAACTGTTAGCAGGCCTTTAGGCCTGGTTCACACCACTGCGACATACGCTCTGACTTTGTCAGAACATGTCGCATGGCGTGTACAAATCAATGGTTTCCAATGAGAGCCATCCTAACTGGTCCGACACAAGTAGGTCTGACTTCCTGCACTACTTTGGTCCGACTTTGGTCCGTTTTCAGCCCATTCAATATCATTGAAGTCGGATCAAAGTTGGATGCTCATCCTTAGTAATCCGACTTGTGACATCCGACATGGTAATTACAGCAGCAAGAAAGGGAATTTATGTCACACTGGGATTGTTTTGATTTGTCAAAGGACAAGCCGGTCTATCTCAAAGTTGGAGCAAAATGGTATCCTGTTCATTCAAGTCGGATGGAAATAGGACCAATGTTGCAGAGCAAAGTTGGATGGACAGTCGTGTTGTACCGGTGTGAACCCTGTCTTAGCCGTTAAAAGAGATCTGATCGTAGCACAGGTCTGCTTTCCATGGTCTGGTAGTGGTTGTAGCATGCTTACCTGGGCGGAGCCTTGTCCTGGAAGGGGTTGACAGCCAGAAGTGAAGTTGCGGTTTCATCATTGGCAAGCAGCTTCCCAGCCAGGTGTATTAGCCACTCGTTCTGTTCATAGGTCTAACATGCCAGTCAGGAGAAAGATACAACACATATAGTTAATATATAACACCAAGTCATGTTATGTCATTCAAAAAAAAAATAGTAGTTCCAATTATTTATGTCACACGTTATTAATGCTACAGGTTAGGAAAAAGCAAAATTTCAGTAAAAAAATACACTAAAGTTAATATTAAGGCACACAAATTCAATAAATTACTCAAACGCATAAAATATAAAAGATGAGGATGTGCTGGGTAAAAAGATACACAGCATGTCAAATCTTAAAATTGACGTGGCCGTAAAACGGCGACTAACTTCAGTACCCTATATTTTCCAAAGGTGACACCTAAAAAGCCCCTAAATTTCATCAGTTCAGAGTTAAAGCGTAACTCCCCTTTTATCGAGAAACAAACATTCCCCTCTGGGTGATCAATGTACATGGCAAGGATTATAACAATCTTTGTTGCATATTCCTACCTTTTGTTATTATGAAGTATTCCCCCTGTGTTACTCTGTGCCTCTGTTCTGAGTGGGTCTAATGAGAGTGGTTTCATAATTAACTGCCAGGTGTGCAGATGCAGAGCACTAATGAGGGAATCTGCTGGGCCTGCATACCTTTTAAATGTGTTTCTATTAAAAGTATCTCTCCAAAAATGAAATTTTTGTTGCAGGGGATGCCTGAAATCTGACTTGTATCTTGGGCAGACTCCTGGGAAAATTGGTGAGCCAATCACACAAGCAGGAAATATACAGAACAACTCCAGGTAGCCATATTGCAATGAATTCTCAGAAAATTACAGTGGCTGCAGATTGAAAAGGAAAGGTCATTTTTAATAACATTCAATTACAATATGATTAGTGTCGCAATTATATGCGCTATATTATTTTTTCTTTATTTGTTATTTTTTCCCCACGAAAGTAGAGTTACCCTTTAACCGTAAATAATGGGCCTAGAATTATTGGTTTCACTCCGGTGTGCACGGATATATGCAACACGTGCAACGCAATCAATGTTTTCCTGTGCAGGCATGCCTGACGCATGTATTTACGTGCGTGTATGCAGGGGGTAGGGGCTTTAAAGTGCTTGGGTGTAACTTTAATTTTTCACACTTTTTTTTACTTTTTGTTTTAATTTCGTAAAAAATTCACCTTTGTGATGCATTTATTTGGAGACAGGTTCTCTTTGATGAGACATCAGGGGTCCTAAAGGCCCCTGATGTCTCACCTGTCCTTCAATGAATGTAATGGAGTGCAGAATGCATTCCATTCCATTCTTCCCCATATTGGCTGAAGACAGCGACATCAAGACCTGGAAGTAAAGTTTTACACGGGTCAGTAACAGGAAGAAGAGACCAACCTTTCCTCTACCCACCATGTTATCCTGGGCCCACCAATGGGCGTGCGGGGGAAAGAGGGGTAGTAGTGCCTGGAGTAACGGGGTTTGTGAAAGCAATTCGGCGACTATCCTGTAGTTCAATTTTAAAGAAAAATAAATACTATTTTTAATTGAAGCTATAAATAGGGTAACTAACTTGATTTTATATTTTCCCATTTAGTCCTTTACCTCCTTCTCCATAAAACCACTTGATCTACCTATAACCAAGTGCACTGGGACCAGCTAGAGAGCAGATGAAGCAGGCCCCATTGTTACAAGTCTGTTCCGCAGCCCTCCCAGCTTTTTTGCTAGAGCCCAATGTACTATTAAAACAAGCTCCACCTGGTGGTACGAGCAGCACAGTGCATTACATGCTCCATCTGGTGCAGAACATTTTCTCCATCTGCGAGCTGCAAACCCTGGATAAAGTTTCACTTTTTTCCCAAACAAACATCAATTTCCTCTGGCTTCTTTCGCAGACTCGTGCTCCTATAGCAGCCCTGTTCTGTTACATCATTCGGATCGGCTTTAGTTCCAGCAGAAATTGTCTGTGTCAAGTGTTAAAAAAACCTTCAACCACATCTTCTCTGTGCTAAGTGTAAAGTGCATTTAAAGCCCAGAGTGGTGAGGGGGTTAGAACATCTGTCTGGATTTTATTGCTGTTGGTGTCTGCATTAGGAAGACACTCTCTTCATCTGTCCTGGTCGCTAGTGTCAATGGGACTAAACTGATGGGAAAATCCAAAATTTTGAGTCGTCATCAGAACAGGAGGAGAAATCTTAAAGCGGAGGTGCAGCCAAAAAGAAAAAAAAAAAAAAAAAAAAAGAAGTCAGCAGCTAACAGTGTAGCTGCTGACTTTTAATAAGGACACTTACCTGTCCTACTCGCCCGCGATGTCGGTCCCGCCACGGCGATCGATCGCTGCTGGCAGGTCCCGGCTCCTCCATCCTGACTAAGGGAAACAGGCAGTGAAGCCTTACGGCTTCACTGCCCGTTTCCTACTGCGCATGTGCCACTCGCACGACGCTTTGTGAATGGGATACACACAGTTCCCAGAAGGCAGCGCGCCCCATTCACAAGAAGAGGAAGCGGAAGGACATCCACCGCGGATGAGAAGAGGCACATTAGAGGCAGATCAGGGGACTTCCGCATAGCAACAGGCATTTCGGGTGAGTATAATTTTTATTTAATTTTTTCTATTAAGTTTTTTCTTTTTTTCTCAGGATTTTTAATGTAAAAATTTCTGGGTGGACCTCAGATTTAAGAAGGCTAATAACAGCCCATCAGGGGTCTTACTTTTTCCTTAAGCTGGCCATGCACTAGTAGAATTTTGTTTGAAATGTTTCATTTTAAGTGCATTTGTTTTCGAGCGAGGATGGAAATGTTTTTGAGCGAATACATTTCTGTTCAAATTTTTTATTGGTTATAGCCAGTAAAAACATCAATAGACAATCACAAAAAAAGTATAAGAGTACTTAACTTACACAGCATTACAAGGTAAGACAATACAGAGAAAACAACAACCGATATATGAGTAGTATTGCGGGATATAACAGGTACAATAGGTCATGAGCATAAACTTAGGCCTCAGGAGATGTTAGTATATAAGAGATAATGCTCCAATACAACAATGTAGTTGAGACAAACTCATAACTCTGTATAGTGGGGATTTAAGATCCGTAGAGTAAGTTAGGGTAGTAATTAGTAACATCGAAGAGAAGACTATAGACCAAACATATATTTGGGGAGAAAAAGAGAGATCAGATAGGAAGAAACAAGAAAAGAAAAAGAAGCAAGTAGAGAGGGAGAAAAGGTGATTGGGGGGACCGCACTGACCCACGGGATAATATAGCAGCGGCCAGGAGCGCCAAGAAAAAGAGGGCTACGGTTCTAACAGACGTTTATCGAAATCTGGAGGTAGAAAATAATCCACCTCAATTTTGTTATGTATCATGGCTTGGGTGATTCTATTTTTGACTTCAGCTACATTCAAGTTTGGGGTTTTCCAGGCTCTAGCTATCGTCTGCTTAGCTGCTGTGGTGAGTTGAAGAAGGAGACGGATTTGGGACTTCGCATAGTCCGTCGAAACATGGTTCAGCAAGGCTAGAGACGGGTCGGGGTCTAGAGTAACCCGAACCAGTGTAGAGGCCATATGGAAAATTATTGCCCAAAATTGTTGCACTATCGGACATGACCACCATATATGGGCGTGTGTGCCTATCTCACCGCAACCTTGGAAGCATAGCGGGGAGCGAATACATTTCTAACAGTGTACTGTATGTAGTTTTTGTTTGGGTAAGTCTAAAATCGAATGTTAGAAACAAACACATTTTTTTTGTATTCATTATTTATACGTTATTTGAATATGGTACAGGGAAGGAACCAAAAAAGACATAAGCAACAAGGAAAACAGGAATGGTAAAACAAAGCATTGCATTTTCCGTAAGGACCTGATCTCAGTTCTACAACAGGAGTAGATAAAAGCAACAGACATTACTGGGGTGATCAAAAACCCCTTTAGAATGTAAATAAGAGGCCAGGTCAAGGGCCGGCTCAGATTTTCAATAAAAAAAAATGAGGGAATATTGACAGTTAGGATCTTGGGGCCCGTAGCCATAGCATGCACATGTCACAGAACTTGCATAAAGGTGTTTAGAGGGTCCCATCTGACCCAGGTGATGGTAGGGGCAAATAGTTACAGATGATTTAGAGGGAAAAAAAAGGGGGTTAAGGAAAGAGGGAGAAAAGGAAGAGTGCCGTCCCTCGGAGAGCATATGATGAGAACAGAAGGCAATAAGGCCCTCCTGTAGGAAATTAGATAGCAGAACTAAAGGCCCCCAAACTCAGCAATTCATTCCCAGTCTCTCCGTCCTCTACAGCAGCCTCTTTAGTGCATGAAAAGTCCAATAAAACCCATGTATTTCTGAACCTCGTATGTGTGTTTTTTTTTAATGAAGATTGTGAGATATTCCATCTCCCTGATATTCTCAACCCTTCTGATCAATTGTTGGGGGCCGAACCAACTTCCACAGTGCCGGTATGCAAGACTATGGTGCGTTAACCAGGTGGCACCAGCTTTTTGTAGGCCGTTGTCGGAATTAAAATGTGATGCAATAAAAGAATTCAGGCATTTTAGGGAGTACGTGGTCAGAGAATTTGTGGGTGAACCCGGGTCCAAAAGGTGTCTAAGGAAAGTCAAGACCAGAACATATGTAAAAAGTACATTACCCCTGTTATTCCTGTGTTTAGGACATGTCTTAGATGAATTTCAGAGGCATTAGAAAGTGGTTTCTGAAGCTCTCCAAATGCCAGTTATTTGGGGGAAGGGGAAAAAAGCCCTGCTATAGTGTTCCACAAAAGCATGCCAAACACCTTAGGAACATTCAAAGCCCATTTGCGGTGTGCTTCTATTGATATGAATGGAGGCATTTGGCAATCCTTGCAAGTTGTAACCCCTGCAGAATGTTGCATGCAAGGTCAAAATTAACGCAAGCCAAAGCAAAGCTGCTGTGCATATTAGACTATTCACTATTCATGTAAACAACAAACATTTGCTTTGTAAGGGTGTTTGGAAAGCATTATGAATGGGAAGCAAGTGCCTGTTCTTTATGCCCCTGTGATGTTTCCGACCACCTCCTGTTGTGTCACTGACACAAACTGCAAAAAATAACCCAACTGTTTCAACCATTGCCTACACTTCATCACTACCAAAAAGATTTTGGCTAGAGGTCCACTATAAAACTATAATTACCTCCACTCTAAAACTTCACATGCTGTCCATCAGCAGTCCAGTGCTAAGAGTTTGTCCTACGAGGTGCTCATCACCCGCCTGGTCCAGAAAAGCCTCCTCCTTTGCCCTGCCCGAGTCTTTGACATGGAGTTTTGCCTGCTTCGTTTTAGATCATAGAGGAAATTGGAATTTTTAAATACTTGCACTCTTCTCTCTAGCAAGTGTGGGAGTTAGAAATTCTTCCGCTGATTTGGAAATACTTAAATATGCACTTACAAATCAGGAGGCAATATCTGTACTTATGGGGACAGGACTACTTTGAAGTTATGTAGGGGGTGAGAAGGCAGGGCACCTCTTTATACCCTTAAAAGGAGGCCACGTGTGAAGTTAGAGGATTTTCCCTCATTTCCTGTCTGGTAAAATTGTCAGTGGTCCAAAAAGTGAGGGAAAAATCTCTCTAATGGCACCCGGATAGCGGTAAATACTGACTATTGTTTGAATCCTTCCCCTACTCTATCTAAAACTTCAAGGGTTAGTTCACCTTTACCAAAAAGCTTCCTATGTCGGTAAAGGGCACCTGTAGATAAAACGAACTGTGCATTTTTGACCAAAGTTTAATAATGCTCTTGGTATTGATGTAGGCCATTTATGCACCTCTTGAAATCTGGCCAAAAAACTCCCATCATCCTGTCCTGCCTTTCTCTAGGACATTGCTAAGACACTCTAATGTCGCGTACACACGACCGTTTTTAATGTCATTGAAAAAAACAGCGTTTTTCTCGATGTGATTCTTCTCAAGCCTGTCTTGCCTACACACTATCTTGAAAAAAAAATGCTTGAGTAAAGCGTGCTGACGTACAACACGTACGACGGCACTATAAAGGGGAAGTTCCATTTGGATGGCGCCACCCTTTGGCCTGCTTTTGCTGATCCTCGTGTTAGTAAAGTTTGGTGAGAGACGATTCGCGCTTTTCAGCCTCGTGCCCTTCAGTCCGTTAAAGCGTGACGAATGTGCTATCTCCATTATGGACGCTAGTTTTACCAGAACGAGCGCTCCCGTCTCATACTTGATTCTGAGCATGCGCATTTTTTTTCACGTCGTTAAAGCCCACACACGGCAGTTTTTCATGACGAGAAAAACGACGACGTGAAAAACAACGAGAAAAATTAGAGCATGTTCCAATTTTTTTAAGGCCATTTTTCACATCGTGAAAAATGCTCTGAAGCCCACACACGATCCTTTATATTGACCATTTTAAAAAATTGCATTTTTCTCGTCATTAAAAACGGTCGTGTGTACGTGGCTTAAGCCCATCCAAACCATTCATAGCTCAGCTATGCAGTGATGGAGGGAATAGTGGAGCATACAGGTTTGAAAGATTGCTCCCATGAGGGTGAGCTGTAATGGCTGGGAGTGTCTTAGCAAAGTCTTAGCAACAAGACTGGACAGGATGATGCCATCTCTGGGAGTTTTTCCAGCCAGGCTTCAGGGGGTATGTAAATGGCCTACACCAATAGCAAGGGCATTATCCATCCCTAATCTGCATAGGCAGTTTTTCTGGTAAAGGCCTTTGAAAAAAACAAAGGGCTGAACATAAAAAACAGGGTTCGTGCACACGGGTGTTTATGGTTATACAGCATAAAATATGTGCACATTTTAGCACCCTGGAACCGGACGTGTTGCATACTGTACAAATGAATTACAGCATACGGCTGTATGTGGGTCCTAGCATAAACGTACTGCATGCTGAGGGTTTTGCGTCCAGGTGTTCCTCTGTGCATTTACACATGTGTACGATAGGACTGGCCGCATGTGTACGATAGGACTGGCTGCATGTGTACGATAGGACCCATGTACATCCACATACAGCTGTAGCCAGTAATTTGTACGCAACACCTGTGACTCCCAGGTGCAGAAATACAACCATATTTTACATTGCACAGCCATATACGCTCATGTGCATGAGCCGTAAGTATGTAAACATACCATTTGAGATACACTATATTACCAAAAGTATTGGGACACCTGCCAGTACACGCACATGAACTTTAATGGCATCCCAGTCTTAGTCCGTAGGGTTCAATATTGAGTTGGCCCACCCTTTACAGCTATAACAGCTTCAAATCTTCTGGAAAGGCTGTCCACAAGGTTTAGGAGTGTGTCTATGGGAGTATATTTGACCATTCTTCCAGAAGAGCATTTGTGAGGTCAGGCACTGATGTTGGACGAGAAGGCCTGGCTCGCAGTCTCCGCTCTAAATCATCCCAAAGGTGTTCTATCAGGTTCAAGTCAGGCCAGTCAACTTCCTCAACACCAAATTTGCTCATCCATATCTTTATGGACCTTGCTTTGTGCAGTGGTGCGCAGACATGTTGGAACAGGAAGGGGCCATCCCCAAACTGTTCCCACAAAGTTGGGAGCATGAAATTGTCCAAAATGTCTTGGTTTGTTGACACCTTAAGAGGTCCCTTCACTGGAACTAAGGGGCCAAGCCCAACCCCTGAAAAACAACCCCACACCATAATCCCCCTCCACCAAATGATTTAGACCAGTGCACAAAGCATGGTCCATAAAGACATGGATGAGCGAGATTGGGGTGGAGGACCTTGACTGGCCTGCACAGAGTCCTAACCTCAACCTGATAGAGCACCTTTGGGATGAATTAGAGCGGAGACTGCGAGCCAGGCCTTCTTGTCCACATCAGTGCCTGAACTCACAAATGCGCTTCTGGAAGAATGGACAAACATTCCCATAGACACACTCCTAAACCTTGAGAGCAACCATCCCAGAAGAGTTGAAGCTGTTATAGCTGGAAAGGGTGGGCCAACTCAATATTGAACCCTACGGACTTTGGCTGGCCATAAATTATACAATTTTTGTATTAAATTTTCCTTTAGATTTACCAAAACCATAGAATATGAGGTCAAACCTAAACACTTTCAATCTGTATGCGATCAGGCAGGCCCTTGCACTACATAGTTGAAGGTAGATCTAAAGGAAATTGAATTAGAAAATTGTATATATAGTGTATGGCCAGCCTAAAGGCCCATATACACGATCGGATATTCTGACAACAATTGTCCGATGGACTTTCCGACAACAAATGTGGGATAGCCATGCTCTCAAATTGTCCGAAAAATAGGATTTTTATAACAGCTTACCTGTAAAATCCTTTTCTTGGAGTACATCACGGGACACAGAGCGACATAGTCATTACTATGTGGGTTATATAGATACCTTCAGGTGCTGGCACTGGCAACTTCCAAAACCGGAAGTACCCTCCCCTATATAAGCCCCTCCCATCCGGGAGCACCTCAGTTTTGTAGCAAAGCAATAAGTTTCCCCAAAGAGGGGTGGGAGCTCTGTGTCCCGTGATGTACTCCAAGAAAAGGATTTTACAGGTAAGCTGTTATAAAAATCCTATTTTCTTTCTCGTACATCACGGGACACAGAGCGACATAGTCATTACTATGTGGGATGTCCTAAAGCAATGCCCAATGAGGGGGGGGATACACCATACATAAGCTGAGCGCTATCAGACATGAGGATCTTTTGCGGCCTGCAACACACTGCGCCCAAAGGCGACATCCTCCTGACTTCTAACGTCCACCTGGTAGAACCTAGTAAACGTGTGTACTGAAGACCATGTTGCGGCCTTACAGATTTGAGCCAGGGAGGCCTGGTGATGCACTGCCCATGAAGTTCCAACTGCTCTCGTGGAGTGCGCTCTAACTTTGAACGGAGGCGGTCTCCTTCTCAAGCCATAGGCTTGCATTATGACCTGTCGAATCCACTTGGCTAAAGTAGATTTTGACGCTGCCTGACCCTTTCTGGGGCCTTCCGGCAGAATAAACAAAGTATCCGTTCTGCGAATCTGAGCAGTGGCTTTTAGATAAGCTTTAACTGCTCTTACTACATCCAAAGAATGCAATAACTTTTCTTCTACCGAACTAGGTTTGAGAAAAAACGAAGGAAGAACCACATCTTGGTTCAAATGAAACCTCGATACCACCTTAGGAAGAAAGGCTGGATGAGGACGTAACACTACTCTGTCCTTATGGATAACCAGATATGGCTCTTTACAGGACATAGCTGCTAATTCCGACACTCTTTTAGCCGAACAAATGGCTACTAGAAAAATCAATTTCCTGGTGAGAAGAACCAAGGAAATATGCTGTAATGGTTCAAATGGTTGTTTCTGTAGAACCGACAGAACCAGGTTTAGATCCCATGGACATATGGGAATATTAACCGGAGGACTAATACGCATCACTCCTTGTATAAAGGCTTTGACTAGTGAATGCGAAGCCAAGGGCCTTTGAAAAAATATTGACAAGGCCGAAATCTGACCCTTGATAGTACTCAAGGCAAGCTTCCTATTTACAGCCCATTGTAGGAAGTCCAGAATCCTACCTATTACGTACTTACGTGGATGCCATTTCTTGGGCTCACACCACGCGATGTACGCCTTCCAGATTCTATAGTAGATCTGCCTGGATACCGGCTTCCTGGCATTGATCATGGTAGATACCACAGGATTAGAGAGCCCTCTCTTTTTTAGAATGTGGGCTTCAATAGCCAGGCCGTCAAACCTAGGGCTGGTAAGGAAGGGTGGTATATTGGTCCTTGCGAAAGCAGGTCCGGACGATGTGGGAGAGTCCAAGGACTCCCCACTGACATTTTTATAATCTCCGCGTACCATGCTCTTCGGGGCCACGCTGGAGCCACCAGAATCACTGGTTTCTTTTCTACCCTGATTCTGCGGAGTAATCGAGGTAACAATTGTGGCGGTGGGAATGCATATATCAGCTTGAACTGATCCCAAGGGAACACTAGGGCATGCGAGCCGCAAGCTAGGGGATCCCTTGTCCAAGAGACAAACCTGTCCACCTTTGCGTTGAATCTGGATGCTAGCAGATCTACATCCGGTGTTCCCCACCGCTGACATATTGTCCGAAAAACCTCGGGGTGAAGGGACCATTCCCCTGGGCATAATTGTTGGCGACTTAGAAAGTCCGCCTTCCAATTCTCCACTCCTGGAATGAATACCGCGGATATGGCCGGGACATATCTTTCTGCCCATTTCAGGATGTGATTTACTTCCCTCTGGGCTGCACGACTCCTGGTGCCACCCTGATGATTGATATGTGCCACTGCTGTGGCATTGTCTGTTTGAATTCTGACAGGGGACCCTTGGAGTTTGGATGTCCATGTTACTAGGACATACCGGGCTGCTCGTATCTCTAAGAGATTGATGGGCAGGGCTTTTTCTGCATCCGACCATCTGCCCTGGAGAGACCATTGCTCCAGTACTGCTCCCCAGCCTATAAGGCTGGCATCTGTAGTGACCACCTTCCAAGAAATCGGACTGAAGGATTTTCCTTTTTTCCAGATTCTGGGGAACCCACCACCAACGGAGGCTCTTGCGAACGGAAGGGGACAAGGACATTGTAAGTCTAGGGCCTGAACTTTTTTGTTCCAGGCTGACAGTATGGCCCTTTGCAAATTCCTTGAATGGAATTGACCGTAGGGTACTGCTTCGAATGATGCCACCATTTTTCCCAGCAGCCTCATGCACAGGCGTATGGACGGCTGTCTTTTTGTACCCACTAAGTGGATCAAATCTTTCAAAGACAACACCTTTCCTCGAGGCAAGAATATTTTTCTCTGGCCTGAATCCAGCCTTAGCCCCAAGTATTCCAGACTTTTGACTGGTTTTAGGGCTGACTTGTCTCGGTTGATAATCCAACCGTGAGATTCCAGATACTTGATTGTCTTGTGAACAACCACGTCTAGTTTTTTCACTGAGTGGTCTATCAGCAACAAGTCATCTATATATGCCATTATCATTACACCTTGTGTTCTTAGATTGGCCAATAAAGGGCCAGAATTTTTGTAAACACTCGTGGTGCTGTGGCCAGACCGAAGGGTAAGGCTCTGAACTGAAAATGGCGCCCTTCTACTGCAAAGCGTAGAAATTTTTGGTGGACTGGAAAGATGGGAATGTGCAAATAAGCATCTTTGATGTCGATCGAGGCTAACCATTCTTCCCCATGTAGGGCAGTGGCCACCGATCGGATCGACTCCATCGGAAAGTCCTGATATACAGGAATTTGTTTAGCCCTTTTAGAATTAATATGGGCCTCACGTCCCCGTTTGCTTCGGGACTGAAAAGAGGTTTGAGTAAAACCCGAACCCCCATTCTTCCAGGGGAACCTCCATAATTACTCCTTGGAGCAATAGTTGTTCTAGTGCCAACAGGAGGGACTCTCTCTTCCGGGGATCCCTTGGCACGTTTGACCTCAAAAAATGGGAAGGAGGAGAGTCTTTCAACTCCAATCTGTATCCCAAACATACTGCGGAGAGCACCTATCTGTTCTGATCGTGTCCCGCCAGGTCTCTGCGAACAACTGGAGTCTTCCCCCCACCCGACTGAGTGGGGGCAACCCTTCAATGAATTTAACTTTGGGGGAGGTTTTGTACCTCTCCTGACCCAGGGTTTCTCATTACCCTGCGATTGTCCCTGATTTTTACCCCCGGGAATTGACCGAGGAGGCCATCGGAACTGTTTCACAGCCGATGCCCCAGGGACTGGAGAAGCAGGCCTCTTAAAAGAGGGACCTCTAACTCTGTTTTTAACCGGCAAGAGTGTATTTTCACCGCTGGAAATTTTCTGGATATATTTGTCCAGGTCTTCCCTGAATACGCGTTCACCATGAAAATGGAACGCTAACCAGCCATTTTTTACAGGGAGCTCCAGCAGACTAGTTTTTGAGCCATAGAAGCCTACGCATATGTACTACAGACAGCGTAAGGCGGGAGGCCTGATGGATTGAATCCTTTATGGCGTCAACCGCAAAGCCTAAGGCTCTAGGTAGATCAGCTAGGGCAAGGGCCTGCTGAACTGGCAAGTCCCTCAAGACCTGTTTCAACTGATCCTTCACTGCTTAGCAGACCCCACTGCTGGTTGTGTCACCAAGCTTGCTGTAGAAAGAAGCAGATTTTCATAAGGACTCCAATTTTTTTTTCTATTGGGTTCTTGAACATTTGGACATTATCCACTGGACATGTCAGTGATTTATACACACAAGAGATGGCTGCGTCCACTGTAGGGACCTTCCATTTTTTGATGAACTTATCCTCCATGGGATAGACCACCGGAAATCTCTTGGGGGGAATAAATATTTTCTCAGGATGTTCCCAATCCTGGTAAATGAGCCCTTTCAGTAAAAGGTGAAGTGGAAAAGAACAGACAGTCTGGGGGCTTCTAGCGACCCCAACGAGGATACAGTAGTGGTTGATGGTTCCGCAAGGTGCATTTTTAAATGCTGATCGGACCAAGTTAGTCAGAGACTGAACCCATAATCTTTCAGCTTGAGATGCTGAGAAAAGGTTCCTCCACTGTTGATTCCTCTATAACAGAATCAACCTCATCCTGATCCCCTTCAGGCAGGTCGATCCCTGTATGGGACTGTTGCTCTGCTAACAGGCACTCTGAAGGAGGAGACGGAGATCGGGCGTGCTTTCCCTGACAGGGAGGCAGCGATCAATGTTGACAATGTCTCTCTAATCCTCCCAGAGCTGAGGAAAAAACCTCCTCTATTACATACACAGGAGCAGGTGAACTGAGGACAGCCACAGTACCAAGTACCCCTGCGGGGTCTCTACGGTCACTTACCTCTGAATTTTCAGGGGAGACTGGTGCAGCAGAAGCATGCCCAAGATCCTCAGAGCCCGATGAGACCCCCTTCGCTTCCTGGAAGATTCAGTTCCGGAGCTTCTGGACGGCATATTCCTAAGCCTAAAGCTGAGGTATTCCAGCCGTAATACACCACTTTTACTGATAATAGTCTAGCACAATTGCTGCTATATAACAGTTGGTGTCTACTAAAGTGCCTTTCTAGGGGATGCCTGCATCAACCGCCTCTGTGTGCCTTTTTACTGTTGCTAGCTCTGTTTGTGCACTTCAATAGCCAGCTGTGATTGTGCTTTAAAACACGCTGGACGCCCGCACATGCGCAGTAGCGCCGCGGCGCACACCGAGCGCCATCCACCCGCTCCGCCCCTTTTTCCAGATCGCCTCTATATATAGAGGCGCGTGCACGCGCACGTGCGCCTTCGGCGCCTTTTTTGAAAAAAATAAGGAGCTAGATGGGAGCCAGGGTCCCTGCCGCAGGGCCCGGGGATGGATGAGCGCAGCAACAGGGCAGAGGAGACAGCTTCCCAGCAGAGAACTTACCAACTGCCTGGATTTGATTTTGGAAGAAAAAAATCCACATTACAAGAAAAAGAACCATAGCGGCCTCTAGTGTCTAACACAGGTACCGCGGTCTTACATATTTTTTTTTTTTTTTTCTTGCCTACTATTAAAATTTTTACATTTTCTCAGTAGTAACAGGCATACACAGAATATTAGCGGGAATACCTTAGGTAACAGGCAGAAAGACAAAATAGGCTTGGGGGTCCCCCAATAGAACCAAGTTCCTGAGGGCCCCCACTTACCTTTTCCTCGCCGCAGGACTCTGTTTGGTCCACAGAAGCCCAAACTTCACCTATCACGGCAGGCATTGTAATTAAACCTTCAGGGACCGGGTTCCCAAGGATTCCACTCCCCTGGACCTGTATAGCACCCTGCACAGAAAACATCTTGGTCGTGGGTATGACCAGAGCTCTGGATCCCAGGGTCCAGCCCTCCTAAGAGAGGCATTACAGGCAAAACCTTGCTCTTCTCTTTGCAAGGCCCGGGTACCGACCGTTTAGCTATGAAGCTTTTTTGGTCGGATCCGGAATAGCTTACTGAGGCCCAAAAGAACCTGTACGCAAGCTCAGTGAAAAACACATGTTACTTCTTGGCCAACACCTTAGACACTGGCAAAAAACTGAGGTGCTCCCGGATGGGAGGGGCTTATATAGGGGAGGGTACTTCCGGTTTTGGAAGTTGCCAGTGCCAGCACCTGAAGGCATCTATATAACCCACATAGTAATGACTATGTCGCTCTGTGTCCCGTGATGTACGAGAAAGAAACAAATGTGTTCCAAAGTACAAACAAGCATGATCCGATCCAATGCTAACCATCAGACAACATAAGCAGAAGTTACCCAAAGGGTGGTGCTAAAGAGCAGAAAAACCACGTAGTTTTGTGAATGTTAGCTGAAAATGTTCTGCCATCTGTATGCAGAACAAGTTCACGGTCAACGCCCTTCGGATTTGTCTGATGGAAGTCCGATCGTGTGTACGAGGCTTTAGACTGGGATGCCATGAAAGTTCATGTGCATGTGAAGGCAGGTGTCCCAATACTTTTGGTAATATAGTGTATTTATGTAGCTTTGCTGTGCCGCCTACTGACCTATGATAAGAAAAACGAGGCAGCATAACGATGGTCACACAATTTGTCCTACGGAATTACAGTACAGGAAGTCAGCAGTTTGCTGGAAATTATCACTCCCAATAACAGCTTCTGTCCTGGTAATCTCCTGAAATGTGCATATATCCATCCACAAATGTTAATCAAGCCTTCTTTCCCCTAAACGGTTTATGAGAATGATGTCATTTGTGTACAGCGGTCCTTTAACGTGCCTGGCCGCGAATCCTGCCCAAGTGGCAATGAGCTGGCCGCGCAGAGCCGAGAGAGCTGTGCCAGATCTGCCCACTCAGGATCAGTGAGTCAGAGCAGGCCTGCTGAGCCCACTCCCAGTAGGCAGAGGCAAGTGCGAGCCAGTTCTCTGTTCGAGCAGACTTGTTTATTGCCAGAGCGGATTCCCTTGCTGATAAACGGAGACGAAGCAGCGTACTCGATGGCAGTGTGGAATACGTGTTGGGAAGAAGCCTACGGCAATGACATTTGCTCAAGAGCCGGTTTACGATGTGATTTTAGCTTCTTGTAACTGCAGCTGGTAGACACCGATGCCACCTCTTGCCTGGCTGACGACTCGGCCAAAGTATCACTATGGACTCCGCTTGGACAAAGCTGGCCAAACAATGAGTGTCATCTCCAGCTTACAACAAGGAGGCAACGCCCAGCTCAGCAAAAATGCAATTACAGAAATTAAAGGAGAATCCAGAAGGGGGGGGGGTACTAAGTAACAGTGGATTAAAACCACGTGCAAAGATTGATTTACTCACATAGTAAATAGGGTCAATTTACTAAAGCATAACGCGTGTAATTTATTAACCACTTAATGACCGCGCACTGTAGATATACGTTGGCAGAATGTCAAGGACAGGCATAATCACGTACCTGTACGTGGCCCTTTAAATGCCTGTCGTGTGGTCGCGCGCCGCCGGTGGCAAGCTCGCGACCCTGCCGCCACCCCCGAGAGTCGGACTGCGGGTCCTGCGGACTCGATCGCCGCGGGTATCCCCTCGATCGTCTCACGGAGGTATAGAGCGGGGAGATGCTTGTGTAAACAAGCATCTCCCTGCTCTGCCCAGTTACAATGACACAGATCTCGGCTCCGTGTACTGGGAGCGGAAATCGGTGTCATGTGACACAGAGCCCAACCCCCCCTCAGTTAGAAACACAATGCAGGGAACACTTAACCCCTACAGTGCCACCTAGTGGTTAACCCCTTCACTGCCAGTGTCATTTTCACAGTAATCAGTGCATTTTTATAGTACTGCTCGCTGTGAAAATGACAATGGTCCAAAAAATGTGTCAAAAGTGTCCAATGTGTCCGCCATAATGTCGCAGTTACGAAAAAAAATCACTGATCGCTGCCATTACTAGTAAAAACATTTTTTTTTATAAAAATGCCATAAAACTACCCCCTATTTTGTAAACGCTATAACTTTTGCGCAAACCAATCAATAAACGCTGATTGCAATTTTTTTTACCAAAAATATGTAGAACAATACGTATCGGCCTAAACTGAGGAATAAAAATGTTTTTTTATATATTTTTTGGGGAAATTTATTATAGCAAAAAGTAAAAAATATAGCATTTTTTTCAAAATTGTCGCAATATTTTTGTTTATAGCACAAAAAATTAAAACCGCAGAGGTGATCAAATACCACCAAAAGAAAGCACTATTTGTGGGAAAAAAGGGACCTCAATTTTGTTTGGGAGCCACGTCGCACGACCGTGCAATTGTCAGTTAAAGCGACGCAGTGCCGAATTGCAAAAAGTGGCCTGGTCTTTAACCAGCCAAAATGGTCCGGGGCTTAAGTGGTTAAAGTAGAACTCCAGCCAAAATAATAAAATACAAATTATTAGCCTATTAAAAGATAAAAAAACAAAACCAGTTTTCGCTGCAATATTCATCTTCAGTCTAGTAGATTACCCCCACATTCATTTTTTTTGCCACTAAATGTCTTCAGCCTAATGGCCAGCATCATTCAAGCCACTTCCTCTGAGTTTAGGTTGTTCTGGACTTGCCCCAGCCTGTGAATGGACAGTGAAATGAGAGGCAGTACGGTGATGAGCTCATCTCTTTTTGTCACTCTCTCTCCTCCTATTAGCGTGTTTCTTCTCAGCACATAAACTGATCGATTCTTTACACTGCTTTTACAGGGACTGCAAGAAGCTAAAACCAGCTATTCCCTCACTCTTGTTCCATGTGGCCAATTAAAAATAAAGAAAAACGTGCATGTGCAGATGTGTTGTCGGTCTCTTCCAGGCATTTGGGAGCTGGCAGAGATCAGTGGCATGTCTGAGCTTGCACACAAATGCAGCCAGCTTCTGGTGGAAAAGAACTGTAGTGCCCCGCAGCATTTGGGCATGTGCTGAAAAAACTTGTGGTTTAGTAACACACTGGGGCTGATTTACTAAAACTGGAGAGTGCGAAATCTGGTGCATGGTAGCCAATCAGCCTCTAACTTCAGCTTGTTTAATCACTTAAGGACCGCCTAACACCGATATACTTCGGAAAAATGGCACGGCTGGCCATAAGCATGTACAGGTACGTCCCCTTTAAGAGCCCAGCCGTGGGTCACTGGCGCGCTCGTGACCCGGTCGTGAGCTCCGCGGACCCGATCGCCGCCGGTGTCCTGCGATCAGGTCACAGAGCTGAAGAACGGGGAGAGGTAAGTGTAGGGCTGGGAAAAAAAAAAACGATTTTAATCTTGAATCGAGTTTTGAGTTCAAATAGATTCAGATTTGAAGAAAATCGATTTTTTATATATATATATATATATATATATTTTTTAATATTGAATTGTTTTCCTTCAGAGTTTCCGTAGCAGGGCTGCAGGGGGCGTATCCGGAATGGCACTGGGCGGCGTTACCCAAATTACATCTACTCGCCGCAGCCGCCACGAGTAGATGTAATGTAACACTAACTAACCGCAAGCCGCCGTCTGCCTACCTGATCAGCGTGTCATGCAGACAGACGGCGGCCATTGCAGTGTTCAAAAGCCGCGCTTCCCGAGTCCTCATCGTCTGTGATAGGCGGAACACTCAATTTCACACCAGGCAGTGTTTAGCCTATCACAGACATCCTCTTATCCTCGTCTGTGTTATGAGGATGAGCGGATGTCCGTGATAGGCGGAACACTGAATGCTGGGAAATTGAGTGTTCCGCCTATCACAGATGAGGAGGAGGCACGGCTTTTGAATACTGGAATGGCCGCCGGTGTAGCAGTAAAATCCGTAACCCACGAAAATCTGCATCAGGCACGGGCACAGTGATTGAAGCATGGGCACAGTGAAGCACGGGCACAGTGAGGCATTGGGCACAGTGAAGCATGGACACAGTGAGACACGGGCACAGTGAGACACGGGCACAGTGAGGCATGGGCACAGTGAGGCATGGGCACAGGCATGGACACAGTGAGGCATGGGCACAGTGAGGCATGAGCACAGTTCAATTCAACTAAGAGTAACCTCAGGATTTTTTGTTGTTTTATTAGCTAAATCCAAATACAGTATTAATAATTTGGATGTTTAACAATTTTTGTTGCACACTGCACACTGACTTTGCAGTTAGAGAAAGGGTTTGCCTTTGCAATTTTGTTTGTTGATGCACTTTAATTAATATAATAAAAAAATAAATCGAATCGTAAATCGAGTTTTTTATAAAAAAATCGCAGATTTTTTTTGGGGGGGAAATCGCCCAGCCCTAGGTAAGTGTAAATAAACCGTTCCCTGTTCTTCCTAGTGAGAGAGTGTCACTGATCGTCTGTTCCCTGTCATAGGGAACGACGATCAGTGACGTCACACGCCAAGCCATGCCCCCACACAGTAAGAATCACTCATTAGGTCACACTTAACCCCTTCAGCGCCCCCTACAGGTTGCCACTGCCAGTGTCATTTTCACAGTAATCAGTGCATTTTTATAGCACTGATCGCTGTAAAAATGACAATGGTCCCAAAACGATGTCAAAAGTGTCCGATGTGTCCGCCATAATGTCGCAGCCATGATAAAAATCGCTGATCGCCGCCATTACTAGTAATTTTTTTTTTTTTTATAAAAATGCCATAAAACTATCCCCTATTTTGTAGACGTTATATAACTTTTGCGCAAACCAATCAATAAACGCTTATTGCGATTTTTTTTACTAAAAATATGTAGAAGAACATATATCGGCCTAAACTGAGGAAAAAAAATGTTTTTTTTAGATATTTTTTGGGGATATTTATTATAGCAAAAATGAAAAAATATTGAATTTCTTTCAAAATTGTCGCTCTATTTTTGTTTATAGCGATAAAAAAAAAAAACGCAGAGGTGATCAAATACCACCAAAAGAAAGCTCTATTTGCGGGAAAAAAAAGGACGTCAATTTTGTTTGGGAGCCACGTCGCACGACCGCGGAATTGTCAGTTAAAAGCGACGCAGTGCCGAATCGCAAAAAGGGGCCTGGTCCTTTGGCAACAAAATGGTCCGGGGCTTAAGTGGTTAATTAAGCTTTGACAAAAAAAACCTGGAAGCTGATTGGTTTTGTTGCAGAGCTGCACCAGATTTTGCACGCTCCAGTTTTAGTAAATCAACCTTGGGTTAGCTGTCACATAGCAATCCCAGGAGGCAGTGGAGCCTGGCCTAGACTGGAATCATGGAAGTGAAGCAAAATTAGCAAAAAAAAAAAAGAAGTAAAAACATAGAATATTATTTTATTTTTTTTAGCAGTTGTAGAAGTTTTTATATTTGCCTGGAGTTCAGCTTTAAAGCAGACCAGCGTCATATTTCTTTTGCACTACTCTGCAGATTTTAAAATAAAAAATACAGCTCTCACCTTCTCTCCTCTTGCTGCCAACCATTTTCCTATTTAAAGTCCAGCGATATTCATCCCCTGGGGGGTTCGTCATCAACCTGGTCTTGGCTCACAGGTGAATGGCGCTGACATCACTACCCCAGTGCCCTGTTGTGGGCTCACCATTACCCAGACAGGTGCCATATGGATATGACACGTAATTCCTTCTGAGAGAAATCCTGTTAACTTTTTTTTTTTCATAATCTTTTTTTTTTAATGAATTTTTGATGAAAGTGCACAAAACAAACGAAAAGTATGAAAATAAATATACACACACTCACAACCCATGCAGGGGGGATATGTAAAAAAAAAAAATCTCAAAACATAGAAGTTGTACGATAAATCATACAATTGTACAGTGTGTGGCTGGAGCACATGTTGTAGAGAGTATTATTAAGGGTACCCTGCCCCCCGGGAGGATTTCTCATGGACCAACTTTAACCACTTAAGCTCCGGAAGGTTTTACCCCCTTCATGACCAGGGCATTTTTTGCCATTTAGCACTGCACTACTTTAACTACTTAAGGACCAGGCTTATTTTTCAAACTTGTTTACAAGTTAAAATCATTTTTTTTGCTAGAAAATTACTTAAACCCCCAAACATTATATATATTTTTTTCAGACACCCTAGAGAATAAAATGGCGGTCGTTGCAATACTTGATATCACACCGTATTTACGCAGTGGTCTTACAAGCGCAATTTTTTTGGGAAAAAATAAAAAATAAGACAGCAGTAAAGTTAGCCCAGTTTCTTTCTATATTGTGAAAGATAATGTTACGCTGAGTAAATTGATACCCAACATGTCATGCTTCAAAACTGCGCCCACTCGTGGAATGGCAACAAACGTTGACCCTTAAAAATCTCCATAGGCGACGTATAAAAATTTCTTCTGGATGGCCGCACTCTGCAAAGGATGCTGGTTTATTGATAAAATCCACAAATACAGCAAAGGCACTCAAAAAATAAACACAGAGGTAGGCTAACGCGTTTCACATCGTGAGATGCTTACTCATAGCTGTGAGTAGCTATGAGTAAGCATCTCACGATGTGAAACGCGTTAGCCTACCTCTGTGTTTATTTTTTGAGTGCCTTTGCTGTATTTGTGGATTTTATCAATAAACCAGCATCCTTTACAGAGTGCGGCCATCCAGAAAATGTTTCCTTTCTCACCTAATTTTGTGCAGAGCCAGCACCTGTGTGTACTTGGAGTGGGGCGGAAGCATTACATGGATTCAGAGGCTTCAGAGCGGTGATCTTTTTTCGTATAAAAATTTCTACAGGTTTCTACAGTTTTGAGTTACAGAGGAGTTACAAAGGAGAGGTTTAGAATTATTGCTCTCGCTCTAACGATCGCGGAAATCCCTCACATGTGTGGTTTGAACACCGTTTTCATATGCAGGCGCGGCTTACGTATGCGTTTGCTTCTGCGTGCAAGCACGGCGGGACGGGGCGCTTTAAAAAAAGGTTTTCTTATTTATTTTACTTTTTATTTTTACAAAAAAAAATTGGGGTCACTTTTATTCCTATTACAAGGAATGTAAACATCCCTTGTAATAGAAAAAAAGCATGACAGGACCTCTTTAAGGTGAGATCTGGGGTCAAAAAGACCTCAGATTTAACATTTACACCTAAAAGCAATAAAATAAATAATAAGTAATTTTTTTTTCAATATTTTTTTTTCCCCTTCAAGACCATTGGGCGGAAGTGACGTTTCACGTAGCTTCTGTAATCCAATGGTATGGAACAGAGTGGGGGCCATCTTTCCCTCACTCTAATACATGCCTCAGAGGGGAAAGGACCCGATAGTCTCCGGTAAGCGATGGGAGCACCTCTTCCCCCACCAATAAAAGTGATTTTGCGGCGAATCCGCCACAGAGACCACTTTTATCTGAAAGCAGACCGTCCAGTGTTTAAAAAGATATTGGGGTTATGGCAGCTATCTGCTGCCATAACCCCGGTATTCAACGTCAAACAGCCACTGTGTAAAGACGGCGGGCAGTCTGTAAGTGGTTAACTGACAATTGCGGTTAACTGACAATTTTTCACACAAATAAAGCTTTCTTTTGGTGGTATTTGATCACCACTGGGTTTTTATTATATAAATGAAAAAGAAATTAAAAAATATATATATATATATTTTGCGTTCTGCTATATCCAATGAAACAATTAAAAAATTTGAATTTCTTCATAAACTTAGGCTAAAATGTATTCTGCTACAAGTCTTTGGGAAAAAAAATCCCAAAAGGCATATATTATTGGTTTGTGTAAAATTTATAGCATCTACAAAAAATTGGTATATATACACTGAATTCTATTTTATTTTTTTATTCTAGTAATGGCGATGTTCAGTGACTTATAGTGGGACTGTGATAGTGCGGTGGGCAATCCTACCTAGAAATGCCAAATCACATACACGTACGTGATTTGGCATAGCGGGCCAACCCGGCCGCAGCATAAGTGTATAACTGGGTAAGGGAGTAGATCAATAACGTTAGGTATCAGCAGATGTGGCTGTAGAAGGGTTGTCCAGCCAGCAGGACCAAACTTTTTGAAATTTCTATGGACATCCTCTATTACAATAATTAGCATGACACTGAGGTAAATTAGAGTTCACCAGTTACATCCCAAATCGGACAGTAGAAGGCAATGATTTTTTCCAGCATATTGTGATAGCCATCCTGGCATAAAACAATATGAGTAAAGCCTAGTACACATGGCCGAGAATCCCGTCAGGAAAAAAACGTTGTTTTTCCAGACGAGATTCCTGGCAAGCTTTTCTTGCCAAGCTGTGCATACAGATGGCCATTCAAAAGAATCGCTGTTCTTTTGAATGGCAGGAACGCGGTGACGTCATTGACTACGACGAGCATGCGCTCGTCACATTCGATGCTGTCGCGGCCATCTTGCTTCACCCTACACTACCCTTGTCAGCTTAGGGATGGCACTGCAGGTGGGATCACATGACAGTGCACAATGGAAGCCCAGTGAGAAATACCCTGTACAAGGTCTTAATCAAAGGGTAAGAGGCCTGCTGTCTCTAAAATAAGATCAACACTGGAACCTGCTCCTTGATGGTGACTACGGCCAACTGCAGGTCCAAGCCCATCTGCAAAAAAGCCAGGATTCAGCTCATAAACTATTTCTTGGGTTAATACCCCTAGATTTGCAGCAAACAAAGTAAGCCTTGTGCAATGATAGACCCTGCAGGAAGTAGACTTCCTAGCTTTGAGCATCATGGCAATTACTGATTGAGGCTGGGTTCACACCATTGCAAATTGGATGCGGGTACTCCGCAGCATCCAATTCACAATAGCAGGAGATTTTGACCGGCTCTCTATGGAGCCGGTTCACACATCTCCGCTGCGGCTCCGGCGCAAATTTGCACCTTTTGGTCTGTTTCTGGTCCGAATTCAGCCAAAAATTGTGCTGAAATCGGACCTGAAACGATGAACCAGGACGCACCGGACCACTGCTGGGAGCCGCATGCGGCGGTGGTGTGAACCCAGCCTCAGAGATGCCTCTGTCCCTCAGGACCAGGGCTTCAGAGGCCATGCCAACTGACTGTAAAGCAGAGTAGAAAACTGGCCCTTAAGGTAAACAATCTGAACAATTTGAAGAGCCCAGAGCTATGAGGATCACTAGAAAGCCCCCCTCTGACACCTGTGGAGAAAGCGAGGGAAACAGCTTCAGGGGAGGAAAGGCATACCGTATATACTCGAGTATAAGCAGAGTTTTTCAGCACATTGTCTCTCCGATCTGCATACCTGATCAGCCCCTGTGTCATGCAGTCAGACGATGGCCGTCCAAAGTAATAAAGCCCCGCCTCATCCTCGTCCATGATAGGCGGAACACTGACTCACTGCTGGGAAACTGAGTGTTCCGTCTATCACGGATGAGGAGGAGGCGGGGCTTTGTTACACTGGACGGCTGCCGACTGACTGCATGACACGGAGATCAGGTATGCAGATCGGCACAGTGAGGCATGCAATGGGCACAGTGAGGCTGCAATGGGCATTGTTGACCCTCTTTTCCACTTACAGTAGCTGCTGCATTTGCTACCCTAGGCTTATGCCGCGTACACACGATCGATTTTCTCGACGGGAAAAACAAGGGAACGGCTTGGTCCCCTACACACGTACGTTTATCCCGACATTTTTTTTTTGGTCGAGAAAAACGACCGTGTGTGGGCTCCGTGGCAGTATTTCCCTATAGGAAAACTGCCGCGGAAAAAAACGACGGGAATCAAGACGAGAAAAATTAGAGCATGTTCTAATTTTTCTCGTCGTGATTAATGCCGTTTTTCCCGTCGGGAAAAATGACAAAAAGTCCACACACGGTCGTTTTTCTTGTTAAAAAAAAAATATGTAATTTTTCCCGACAGGAAAAATGATCGTGTGTACGCGGCATTATACTCGAGTTAATACGTTTTCCCAGTTTTTTGTGGTAAAATTAGGTGCCTCAGGTCGTCTTATACTCGAGTATATACAATAAATTAGGCTGTACCAATCCCACAGAGCCACCAAATCATCCATTGCAAACACCAGAGGAACCCTGTACCCATAGACAAACCTGCCCAGTTTATACCTGGAGGTCAGGAGGTCCACATTGATGTCCACCACCTGTAATGCGGGCCCGAAACACTTCTGGATCAATTTTTATAGTCTACATTTCATAGAATACATCAACCGGCATGTTATTCAGCTCCCCAGCAATCAGACAAAACTGAAATGTCAGTCTGGGGTGGAGTTGGAGCAGAATTACCCTGTTTTGGTACAGGGAAATGTGGACGGTATGCATATTTTTGCAAATGCACTAAATCCACAGATGTGCCAAATTACTGATGAATGATTTAATCCATCTTAACTGGTGTTCTGCAGAGGAAGCCTGGGACAGACCACAGAAACATGCAGGAGAGTGCGGAGGGGTTTGGTATTTCCGGAAGCAGAGTAATCAGATGCTGCTGGCTTGTGTTAGGACTAAGGTGTAAATTAGACTGGCAGAATGCGTGAGTGAAACACTACCAAATGTTATGGCTGCACACTTCCAAATGGTGTTAGTAAATCCAGCCTTTCCACAATTATGAGTATTGTGTCTGCTGAAAGACTTTTGTCTGTTGGCGCCTTATTGCCAAGGGGTTGCCTTCTAAGATGTACAGGAGGCGGCCATGTTTTATGAAGCTATATTTATGTGCATGCAGCGTACACAATACCTTGGGACTGGCAGCCTTACAAGGCCCTGATTCATCACACTGCACTATCACTTAAGGTGTGCAAACCAATGCTTAAAAATTCCAGATTTCCTGGCACTTTAAATAATTCTTTAAGGCTTTGAGCAAACAAATTATTTGCATGTCAGACTGACTGGCTGCTGCTTAGGGTTAATAAACTGCAGCAGCCTGTACTATGTACAATAAGTGGTTTCCTCTTATTGGCAGATGTGGAGAAGCAGATGGATGACATCACAATCTCCACCTTGGCCACTCTCAGAGAAAGTCTTATATTTACTGGAAAATACAGGACTTCTCCTAAATTGAGGGGATGCGCTATGACTCTCTCTCTATTTCCGGCAGCCAAAGGGAATTCGCTGGTACTGCTGCCGCAATGCAGCTTACCATGTGTAGCACAACCTACTACAGTGCATTACATTCTATGCAGCAGCCAGTTCTGGCATGCAAAAACGACAAAGACTAATAATGTCCAAGGGGCCACTTTAGCATGCACTTTAAAGTGTATCTAAACCCAAAAATGTTATATACAGGTACTGCAATTTACTAGTCTTTAGATGTGGTGGCCACATTAGTTTTATTTTTTCAGGCTTTATTTTATTTTATTGTCACCTGGAAATCCTGTAAATATCACACTTCCTGTCTCAGGAGGGACTCAACTGTAACCATGGAGAGACATGGTTATCACCCAAAGTGTCATATACACTATATGGTCAAAAGTATGTAGACACCTGTAAGCAGGTGCAGCTAGCTAGTCTGCCACTAGGTGGCTCTGTGCCAGAAAAAGTGTCTGGTTACAGCAGACAGTGTCATCGGGTGCTAGGCCTCCTTTAGTTAAACACACACAAATGTCCAGGTGCATGGACACCTGCCCAGGTGGATGGAAGCTGCCAGAGCTAGGGCCACTGCTATGCGGAAAAAAAAGCGCTGTGCCGTAGCAAAATCATACAAATCCAGCCTTGGGTAATAGAAGCAAAAGGGTTTATTCCATGGGAAATAAAAATTTTAATTATGGCATACAGCATTCATTGCTTCTCATGACCTTAAGAAGGGGTTATGCCACTAAAAATGTAGTCATTGCTGTGGGCTTGTCTTAATGCACTTTTGGCTTCACCTATCTCAAAGCGGCCCCTGTACTTGGTGCTACCAATAGCTGGTGGATCTCCACGGCTGTTTTCCGCCAGTCTGTGACATCATCATCCACACTGTCCCTTTTCAGGACCTACTGATCATGGCCATTCCTCTACACCTTGCCCAGACGTACGGTTAGCTCCCTTTATCACACAGGAGATCCCCTGTAATTCATGTGGCTCCAGCCTCCTAGACTTGCACCCAAGAGAGGCGGCTGTAGACTTTGTGACCCTTATAGAGTTGGGGGCTATGGCAGATTGCAAAAGGCCTTTTAGGCTATTCCAAGAGTTATCTGAGTGAGGTAACTTGCCTGGAGGGTCCCGGGAGAGGTGTACCTTTATAAAAGGAGTCTACAGAGAGCCCAGTCCTGTGAGTACTAATGACCCAAGGGCAAGGCGGAAGGAGAAACTGCCAGAGAAAGATGGCTGCTTAAAGTAATGTATATGCTTTCACATGTGACTACCGAAGACTGTTCACCAAATGTGACTATGTAGTGTCAAGGGACTCCAGAATGTATGGTGACGTGATGTGATGTCTATGCCATTCCCTAAATTCCATCAGTAAAGTGAAGCAAATCTACTCATTTGTGTGGACATTCCCTCCTTTTGATATAAAGGTCAACGGCCAGGAATGTCGTGTGGAGTCACAAAGTGACTCGGCCCTTAGCAGGTGGGATAGTGTTCTAGCAAAAGGACAGAAGTAGGGCAGAGACTTGTGCTCTTGGCACCAATTCTAGCCAATCGCAAAGCCCCTCTTGCACACCCCCCTATATATTTTAGACAATAGTGCTCTTCTATCCTTGTGGTAACAGTTTGGGGAAGGCCTTTTTCTGTTCCAGCTCCATAAAGACATGGTTTGATGAGTTTGGTGTGGGAGAACTTGAATGGGGCGCACAGAGCCCTGACCTCAACCCTACTTAACACCTTTGGGATGAATTGCAACAACAGCTGTGAACAAGATCTTCTCATTCAAAATCAGTACCTGATCTCCACAAATGTTCATTTGACTGAATGGGCACAAATTCCTATAGACAAACTACAATTTTTTTTGGAAACTCTTCTCTGAACATTGGAGGCTGTTGAAGCCACAAGAAGGGGGAGGGGGAGAAGGCGTCAACCCCATATTAATGTTTATGGTTACTAAATGTGATTTTCAGGCAGTTCACAATGGTGTGATGGTTAGGTGTCCACAAACTTTGTCCCATATAGTGCATCTCACAAAGGCGCTGGTGTTTCTCCACAAAAACACATGTAGCGCCTACCCCGATTTTCCGGGAGTCTAATGGTGACTACCGAGGTAGGGATGGCTGACATACATTCTCAGGGTGCAGGTTTGTGGGCATGGTGGGTGATGAACAAGAAAGAACATTGGGCGCAGTCACTTTTATGCTTTAAACAAGAGAGAAGTTTATTTCTCAAAACAGGAAAAATATAAATTCTCCCCCTTAACCGAGTTTGAGAAAATCTGTTTGGAGGGTTCGTCCCCTAAAGGTATGATATCGCGCACCTATCAACTCCTGATCACAGATATGTCACCATCTGGTCCTCTGCATGCCTATATGCATAAGTGGGAGCAGGCCTTGGGTGAGGATATACCCTTGAAGACCTTACAAATCATATGGTCACAGGCCCCTAGGAGTTCTGTCTGTACACTGTACAAAGAAAATCAATACAACATTTTACTTTGCTGGTACCAGACTCCTGACCTGCTTCACTCTATATACCCATCAGCTGATCGCCGTTGTTGGCGATGTAGTGAAGAGGTGGGGACGCTGTATCATACCTATTGGACATGCCCACTGATTGTCCCCTACTGGCAGACAGTGCATTCTCTTCTCCACTCCATCTTTGATACTTGAGTGCCATTCGACCCTAAATTGTTCCTCTTGGGTCTTCTACCCCCTTCCTTTTCCAAAACCTCGAAAAAACTCCTAGCCCAGGTGCTAACAGCGGGGAGATGCTTGGTAGCCCTGAAATGGAAAAGGAAGGAACCCCCCTCTTTGTTTGAATTGCACTCCAGGATTAGATATGTTAAGCGGATGGAATACCTGACTGCATCCCTAAACAATACCCTCAATTCCCACAACCAAATATGGGAACTGTGGGACAAACTAGAGTCTCCTAAAATCGGCTAACACGTGGTTGATGTCCCCGAGCGGTGAGGGGACCTGGGGTCGGGTTGTTGTCCTCTTCTTTCCTACCCTTTTCCCCCTTCCACTCTTTCCTCCTCTCCCTATCCGTGTCCTCTCTAGTCCCCTTGTCTCTATCTACCTTTTCTTTATCCTTTCTCCTACTCTTTTTTTTTTTTGTTCCTGATTTATTTTTATTAAAGCTAGCTTTATTGTTTGAATATGGGCACACATGGCTTAGTGTTTATTTGTTATCTATGCCTCAACTTTGTCTCTTTATAGGTGACAATGTGTGTGGACAGTTCGCCTGAGGTTTGCCATGTATCGCATAGCGTGTCTTTTATTTGTATTTTTAATAATTTTTTTGTATTGTCTGTCTTTTTCTGAATAAAGAGAAAACTGCGCTAAATAATTCAGACTAATGCCGCGTACACACGACCATTTTTCTCGTCGGGAAAAATTAAATTTTTTCTCTTTGACGAGAAAAACGACCGTGTGTGGGCTTTTGGTCATTTTTCCCGACGAGAAAAACGGCATTAATCACGACGAGAAAAATTAGAACATGCTCTAATTTTTCTCGTCGTGATTCACGCCATTTTTTTCTGCGGCAGTTTTCCTATAGGGAAACACTGCCGGGGAGCCCACACACGGTCGTTTTTCTCGACCAAGAGAAAGAATGACGGGAAAAACGGCCGTGTGTGGGGGAACAAGCCGTTCCTCGTTTTTCCCGTCGATTTTCTCGACTGTGTTTTCACCGTCGAGAAAATCGATAGTGTGTACGCGGCATAAGGCTGCAATAATGGTGATATAAACACAAACAGAATAAACATAAAAAATTGCGCCAATAGGCTTCAATACTAATATCCAGGGGCTGGTCTGTGTAAAGTACCCTGCAAAACACCAAACACAGTCTCTAGAATTAGGGTAGGGTGTCTTTTTCTGTTGGTGAATTTGAAAAATCAAAAAAACTGTCAGTTTAAAAAAAAAAACTAAAAAAACAGGAAAAATATGGGAGAGAGGGGATCGGGCACAGGACACTCTTAATAACGATCAGCAACAGGCAGATTGGCAGACTCCTTAGACAAAAATAGGTGAAGTAAGGTAGACAATAGTACAGGAATAAGAGCCTTTAAGCTGAACCAGCACATCTGTACTTTGTAGGACAGGCTATCTCCTCTAGTAACTGAATTTTACTCACAGCTTCATACACCGATTCCCTTGGATGAGTTCTCTCTTGAAGCTCTCCCAGCCACCTCATGGATCCTCAGTCCATGAATAGTCACCTCTGGTGCTTCTTTAGAACTCCATCCCTCTAGAATCGTTTCCAGATCTTTAGAAGGCTTTCCTCTGCATGAACTTGAACACCCGGTTGGGCCTCAGATAGGCCTAGCAGCCGGCAGCCACCTGGATAGGCCTCAGGCTTCAGGCCTAGCAGCCAGGAACTGTAACACATCCACCCAGGCCGAAGCCCTGGGCGGGAAGACTGACATCACCTGACTTCTTTCCATTAAATAGCTTTTCCCAGCATGCTTAGCCGCAAATATGATTGGCTGAGAAAGTATTTTTATCCATAAGTTAAGTATACTGTAGCTCATCACACTAATGTCAAAGGCAACAATGTTATCTACTGACAAAAGGGAGAAGCCACAACTTAGAACAGAAGTCAATTGACCATTTAACACTACAAATTAGCCAGGCTGGCTACCACCCAGCAGAGCTAAATTTACCCGTAGCCCTATTCTAGGGACAAGGGTGCTACACACATTTAGGACTTGCTTACACTGAAAGTCAAGGGGACCGGAGCTGCAGCACTCCAGCTATTGTTGAACTACAAGTCCCATAGGATTCTGACAGTCAAGCCTCGTACACACGACCGATTTTCTCGTCCAAAACCGGCAAGAAAAGTGCCGCGAGAGCTTTTTCCTCGAGAAAACCGTTCGTGTGTATGGTTTTACGACGAGAAAACTGCCGTGAATCTCGACGAGAAAATAGAGAACCTGCTCTCTATTTTCTCGTCAGGATTCCAGATTTCCTCGTCGTGTTTCTCGTCGGCCTGTTTTGTGACGAGAAAATGGTTCGTGTGTATGCTTTTACGACTCTTCAAAAAGCACGCATGCTCAGAAGCAAGTATGAGACGGGAGCGCATCTTCTGGTAAAACAAGCCTTCGTAATGGAGATAGCACATTCGTCACGCTCGAAATTATTGCATCGTTTAAATGTTGTGCATTGAAATCTTCTTTAGAATGTTACATTAATCCAAACGAATGAACTTCTTTTGCTGCCGATATTCACACCGAGTTATGACTATATTTTTTTATCCTTTTTCATGCTGCCCTTAAGAAGATTTAGGTGTATTATATCGTGCAAGATCTTCTGAATATTTTACATTTTTTAATTTTTCAAACTGATGTTAATTGTAATTTGGCAATGTTTTGATAGTGATCTCCCATTGAATATTTTAATATATATGTGTAAAATTTTACACCCTATTTTTTTTAAATAAGATTGTTATTCTTTTTTAGGGTTTGGTATCTGTCCCTTTTTTTGGCTGTCAAATGTCTCTGCTTACTCCAAAGCTAAATTTTAAATATTTTAAAAATACACATAGTCAAGTATGAACTTAAACAAAAATAACATTTATTCATGTTTTAAATAAAATAAAGAGAAGGCAGCGCTGGAGAACCTGCTGCCATTTGTGCATCCCAGGGACCCCAGACCACACATCAACCCTGTGTGAACACTAAAATTGGGAGCTTGAGAGAAGGCCAACATTTCTGAGCACAATCTGATGCTGGCCTCCCAGAGGTCAGGAACAGCAGCAGGTGAGATATATGTCCCAAGTGTGTGGTACTACAACAGGCTGCTTTCTGTCCGACCACAATGAAGCAAGGCCATCACTTCCTCGTCTTCCTGGCAACCTTCCCTGCAACCTTTCCTGAAGCCTTCCCTGCAGCCTTCCTTCTTCATTTGGCTGGAGGCTGGGCCACTGGAGGGGTACTCCTGTCAGGAGGAGGAGGAGGTGGAGGAGAAGGGGGTGGCGCAGAAGAAGAAGGTGGAGGAGAAGGGGGTGGGGCAGAAGAACAAGGTGGAGGTGAAGGGGGTGGGGCAGAAGAAGAAGGTGGAGGAGAAGGGGGTGGGGCAGAAGAAGAAGGTGGAGGTTGAGGAGAAGGGGGTGGGGCAGAAGAAGAAGGTGGAGGTTGAGGAGAAGGGGGTGGGGCAGAAGAAGAAGGTGGAGGTTGAGGAGAAGGGGTGGGGCAGAAGAAGAATGTGGAGGTGGAGGAGGAGGGGGTGGGGCAGAAGAAGAAGGTGGAGGTTGAGGAGAAGGGGGTGGGGCAGAAGAAGAAGGTGGAGGTGGAGGAGGAGGTTGAGGTTGGGACAGTTGTGCCACCTCACAAATAGCGGTGTTGGGGGTAATTTTTTCCATCACCCCCTTGTTCAGCAAGGTGATGAGCAGGGGCTTGCATAGGAGGCGTTGCTCCATGCTCATCACCTTGAACTTTGCCTCCACTAGGCCGGCAATGGCCTCTTCAGGGGATGTGGGCTCCTTGAGGGTGGCATGGGCCTCTCGAATAAGGGCCATTGCTGCCTCACTGGTGGTCCTGTCCCTCCTGCTTCTTTTGGGAAGTCGGATGGGAGGCACCTGTGATCTGGTGCTTCTCCTTTGCCCTGCCACCTCCTGGCTGCCACTGGGCCCTGCCACCTCCTGGCTGCCACTGGGCCCTGCCTCCTCCTGCCTGACAGTTTCCAGACCCTCCTCCTGGCTGATTTCATCCTGTGTATGAAAAAGGGACATAGTTTAATATGTTGGTTTAATCTTTGCATCCAAAATTCAGATCATGATTGAAGCAATTCGAATGTAAATCCAGAAATCATTTTGACCAATTTACAACTACATCAGATTGACTATTTAGCACCCAATTTAGGCCAGACTAATGTCTCGAGATCTTGATTTCACTTGTGGAACCCAAAATAGTTTATGTTTGTCATCTTGACATATTTGTCAAACATTAATTTTATCCCAATAGTTTTTCTATAAATACTATACCTGGCTCCAGATGGCCAAATCAGGATCATCCAGGATGGCTGCCTCCTCTTGCTCCAGAGAAGGCTCAGGTTGGCTGCAGGGAAGTCTGGGGGGAAGAGTGGAGAGTGATGGCCTTGTCTCAATGTGGTCATCCAGAAAGGACATCCTGCTGTAGTACCACAAATTGGGGACATAAACATCATCTGCTGCTGCTCCTGACCGCTGAGAAGCCAGGACCTTAGAGCGTTCATTCCTGTATGTGCCTCTCAAGTTCCCAATTTTAGTGTCCACATGTTTTGCTGTGGCTGTGGGCACCTTGGTATGCACAAATGGGAGCAGGGTCTCCAGCGCTGCTTTTCTCACCCCTTTTTTTTTTGTGTATGGGGTTTTTGGTCTCCCACAGAGCGGGCAGCTCCCTTACCCGGTCTATAAATTCCGCCAGGAATTCTTTGTCGCTAATAAAGACATTCATATTGTATCTGCAAGTAAAAAAAATAATATATAACTAATGTGAGGCACACAGTCTAACCTCCTTAACATCCTAGTCACCATATATATCCTACAACATTCTCCAGACAGTATAGGCCAACAATTAGTCAAAGTCACAAAATCACATACCTTCGTTCGCACGTCTGTCACTTGAACTCCTCTCTCCGCACAACGAACGTAGTATAGTCACATGTGTGTTTGCTATATATACACCACGCATGCGTCAAACTACGCACACGTCGCTCCGCACACGTCGCCCGCCCATGACGTTCTAACTAACATCTTTTCCCCACCCCTTCTCTTTCGGCGCGCAGACAGATATGGCGGATTTACAGCAGGTGTCTGATAATTCCTCCAAAAACGAGGAGGAGACAAGCCCGGAGACCGAGGAAACGTCACGATCAAGGAGATTCAAGGCATCTAATATGTATTTTGCGGAGATGGCGGAGATGGTGGACATATTGCTCAAGTCTGATTATGACGCAAAGCATGGGCCGTATAGCAAACCTAATAGAAGGAAGGCCAAAATCCTGAAGAAAGTCGTGAAGAGTCTGAAGACGAATTTCGGGGTGAAACGCTCAAATGAGCAGCTCAGAAAGAGGTGGTCAGACCCCAAACTGAGGGAGCCGGAGCAGTTAAGGAGCATTAAGAGAATGCTAGCAAAAAGTAAGTAAAATGTACACTTTTCTGCTATTAAGGTTTTTCTCAAATTACATGTTGCTCCTTTTTGTTTATTTTCATATTGGAGTCCCTTCCAAAATTTCCTAATTTCGAACTTGGTTTGGCACAGTAATCGTTCGTTACGTTACAGACACTTTGTTTGGCCACTATCCGCTGTTTTGGCTTATTTTACAGCCCCAAAAGAAAATAGACATCTGCCTGTTTTTTACAAATTGTTGTTCCTAAATTTTCGCCTAGATGATATGTTTGTAAAGAGAATGAAATGCAAACTTTAATCAGTGTAAAGGAGAGGACACTCTGCAGCTGGTACCACATCTGAACTTTGGAGCACTATAGTGTGGGCCAACAGAACCGCCTTTTTTGGGTGTCCCACACAGGTGCATCAGTGAATTTTTGTGGTGCCTCCATGTCTAAAAATTTACATCCAAAAGGTGAATACTAAACAGATTTTTGGTTCCAAATAATGCATTCATCTTTAAAATCCGCACAAACACACACTTGTACCCCACTTCCAAACAATTTAGCCTGTTATTATTTTCAGAGAGAATTTCAGTGTGATAAATAGACCTTTTGTTTGATTCTCATAGGGGAGAGAAGACTGGGAGGAGAACACTCCAAGGGAGCACAGGAACCCCACAGCTTCACAACAACCCCAAACTCCCAAAGACCCACAACCGAAGGATGTTGAGGAAGTTGAGGTGGAGGAAGGAGAAGTGCAGGAAGGAGAGGTGGATGACGTTGTGGAACTGGTCACCACAACAGGTCAGTATCTGTCACCACAGCTTCAGGTAAGAAATGTGGGCCTGCAGAGTTATAAAACCTTTTTATTTTGTTTTTAGGGGATGTAAATGTTGTGGTGAAGGATAGTACACGTTTCTCTGCTGACAGTGCCCTCCGAATAATACAGCAAGTGATGGAATGTAGCACGGAACTGGACAGAATAAAACAAATAATTCATGTGATGGATCAAACATTTAAAGACATTCTAGATGTATTGGGGAGAATCGAATAAGTCAACCAAACCCCCATTTTTGTTTCAGGAATGACTGTTCTTCAACCTTTTAAACTCTTTTTGACAATCAAACCAGCCAAAAATTGAATATGCACACAGTGTGTCAACATGTGCTATCTGCCATCAGGGGATATTCATGTACGTCTTTTGGGGGTGCAACCCCTTCCTCGTATCTAAAGTAGGTGAACTGAGGAAGGGGTTGCACCCCCAAAACACGTCCATTGATCACCCCTGATGGCAGATAGCACATGTTGACAATAGGGATCAGGAGTCTAAAATCCCTATTGGAAATTACTTAAAAATGTGTGCATATTAAATTTTTGGCTGGGCAAGGGGTGGCAAGACCCCATATTATGACGGGCACATAGAGACATAGTTTGTGTAAGTGAATGTCTCAGATTGCTCAGAGACATCCAAAGTTGTACTTTTTGGAATGCAACTGTTGTTTTTGTATTTTCCTAAGAAAAGAATTGGCGGTTTGTGGCCAGGACAAAAAAAAATATAAAAAAATTAAACATGTGTGTGAATGTGCACATAGTAAAATGTTTGAACACAAACAACGTGTAGCTTCTTTTTTTCAATACGCTCTAACCTTATTTGTGTTTTTTTTAAGGTTACATAGTGAAATGGTTGTTATTTACTAAAGGAAAATACACTTGGCACTACAAATGCACTAAGACAAACTAGGAGACAGGAAACAAACAAAAGTTAAAATCTGATTTTTATTTAGCTCATTCTTCATGAATCTTTAGGCATAGCCTGGCATAGAAATTTCCCCCCTACCCGTGAAATATTGCATATATTTCTCCCGAACCTCACGGGCATTTTGGGGGGGCAAGCCAGGACGGGCAGATTCAAGGCCCGGCAGGGGATTTGCAGATGAAAGTCCAGCCTCAGGCAATACTGTGGCCATATAAGAAGTGGATTTTCTGCTGAGAAAGTTGTGCAGCACACAGCAGCATAAAACTACATAGTTTATTTTGTAGTCCGCCAAGTGGATGGAAGTCATAAAAATGCGGAACCGGCTGGCCATTATGCCGAAGGCATTTTCAACGACTCTTCGGCCCCTGGCCAGCCGGTAATTGAACACCCTCTTCTCTGGGGTCAGGGTCCTCTGAGGAAATGGCCTCATAAGATGCGGTCCGAGCCCGAAGGCTTCATCAGCCAAAAAAACAAAGGGGAGTCCTTCAACATTCCCTGCATCCGGTGGCAATGCAAGGTCGTCACTCTGGAGATGGAGGGCAAACTCCGTCTGGATGAAGGATCCCCCATCGGACATCCGGCCATTCTTCCCTACATCAACATAGAGGAATTCATACCGTGCTGACACCACCGCCATCAGCACAATGCTATGAAACCCCTTGTAATTAAAGAAGTAGGACCCAGAACGGGGTGGCGGCACGATGCGGACGTGCTTCCCGTCTATGGCACCACTGCAGTTGGGGAAGTCCCACCGCGTGGCAAACTCTGATGCCACAGTCTGCCATTCCTGTGGCGTGGAAGGAAGCTGGGGAGTCAAACAAGATGAAAAAAAATTAGAATTTAAAAATATTACATTACAAGGAGATTATAATAAAAAATATTAGATGCCAACATCTATTAAATTCTCTGTTTATTAATCTGTTTTTAAGAAGTATAATGGAAGGCTCATGTTTCATATTCATCACCCCCTCTGATGGTCCATTTCAAAAATATTTTGGGGGGGGTAGATGTGTTTGGCCACAGGATAGCATTGCAGTGGCGGTGCGTCCAGAGTGGGCGCTGGAACACTGCCCCCTCTCTCCTGTGCCCGTCACTCCGAACAATACATCGGTTCATGCCTTGCATTAACCTATGTATTGTCAATGCCGCACACTATTCAGGTGGATGGCCCCCTGTTAAGCGACCAACATATGAATAACTGCAGCATTTATGGGGTGAAAATTGCATATCAGAAACAGGGAGGCAAATAGGCTTGCACATTACAGCCTGAGGGATGTAATTGGCTTCATAAAAGTTAAATAGGTGACGCAGGGGGGGGGGGACATTCCTTGGGTAAACACTGACAGGCTGCTCTGCCAATCATGTTCACCAAGTCTGTTTAATGGTAACATGATTGGCTGATGCAACATCAAGGGCAGGAGAAGACATCAAGGACAGAAGAAGGATGGCGCTGACCACAAGAAGGTAAGTGCAGGGCTGGGGGGAACAAAATGGCTGCATTGGAGGGAACAAAATGGCTGCATTGGAGGGAACAAAATGGCTGCATTGGAGGGGGCAACTGGGGGCGTTTAATAGGCACAGTCGCAAAAAAGGAGGAAGTTTATTTCCTAAATTGGGGTTGGACCCCCAATCATTTGGAGCAACAGACGCCCCTGCTGGAAAGCTTAGTGAAGGGAAATATGCATGGAGGAGAAAAAAGGGGCATTAAAAAACTTCCAGCATGCATGGGGACAAAGGGGACATTCTCAGCATATTACAATCATGGTAATTAGGGAAGGATGAAACAAATACAATACATTAGCATACATGGAATACAGAAAATGTGATGTTAATGGAGAAAACTTACCCTAATATAGTCCTCCTGCAGGACTTGTATAATGGCAGAACAGGTGTCTGGGATTATGAGGCCCAGAGCCTGGGGGGAGATGCCTGTCGTGAACTTCAAGTCCTGAAGACTTCTCCCTGTCGCCAGATAACGTAACGTGGCGATGAGCCTCTGCTCAGCACTGATGGCTTCCCGCATAACGGTGTCCTTCCTGGTAATATAGGGGGACACCAAAGCCAACAGTTCCTGAAAAACGGGGTCAGACATCCGCAGAAAATTCCTGTAGTCCTCAGGATTATTCTCGACGATCTCCCGCAGCAGAGGCATATGGCAGAATTGGTCCCGCTGGAGCAACCAATTCTTGGTCCATGAACTCCTCCTCACACCGTTCATGGACTGGTCTTGGTCCAAAACAAGCAGACCAACACCAAGCGCACGCACAGCACGAACTCGACGACGAGAATGTCCAGGCAACATGGCTAGGAAACGGTCGTCTTATCAGAACGTACAGAACAGAACGCACTTTAGAACAGCAAGGCCTATGAATAACGAAATGAAAATCAGAAACGAACGGGCAAGAACGCACTGTAAAACAGATACGACCTGCCTAGATGCCCTGAAAGTCAAGATACGAACCCACAAGCACAAACTGAACCTCAGAAAACGAACTGAAAAGCACAAAGACTGAAAAGCGCGAATCGTCTCTTCCCAAACTTTTACTTCACACGCGGTAACACGAGATCAGCAAAAGCAGCCCAAGGGGTGGCGCCAAGGAAATCGATCTTCCCCTTTATAGTGCCGTCGTACGTGCTGGACGTGACCACAGAGAACAACGAGGAAATTTGGAATTGTCAGTGTGTACGCATGGAAAGCTTGACGAGAAACTCGTCAAGGTTAACAAGAATCTCGTCGAAAAAAACGACGAGATTGTTACGACGAGAAACTCGGTCGTGTGTACGAGGCTTGACAGGCATAACTCTCAGAGGCCCAATGGCATTTGTAGTTTTGCCACAACTAGATTGTTGAGGTTGCCTACCCCTAAACGAGCATTTACCTGTGCTTTACTTCCCCCTCTCGGTCCATTACAGGAAGGTCTGAAATACTAACGTGTCCTTCAGAAACATTGCTTTGAGCTCTGGTGGGAACCAATTGCCTAGGCATTGGTCATGTGATTTGTGCTGAAGGAGAGTTCAGGCAGAGCTGCTGTTTGGATAACTCTTCATCAGAACAGTACCCAGAAAGTTTTCTGAAGAGGTAATTTGACCAATGTTTTGGGGTTTCGTTGTGTGACTGGATGCCATGAAAGGCCACAGAAGCAATTTTTAACATGTACTATTTTAAAGGATCACAGTATGCAAGTGCGCAGTGGTGTATTTTTACTGCAGGTCCACTTTAATGCTCCTGATTATATGCAGCATATCCATTTTTAGTGGTTTAGTTTGAAGATGTAGGAAAATGAAGGAGGTCTGGCATTGCATAAGAAATATTTTCATAGCACACACCCTGCCCGGAATGATGCTCACATAGTCCTCTCATTAATCTAATGTGAGCTTCCTCTGCTGAATCAGCAGCTTTCTGTCCCTGGGTGGTGGCTGCCCGCTGTCCGGCAGTCAGTAAATGTAGGTCACAGTTCTCTTAGCGGATGTTCCTGTGTTGGTCTCTGCATTAAATTCAGCAATGCTTCCACTCTGCAGGGCTTGCCCTTGTTTGTTTTCATAAGGACAGAGACTGGCTTAACCCTATCTTCAACCAGAGGGGTCATCAAATACATCATACTGTTCACTACGGTTTGAGACCGATGTATGAAACTATCCAAATGCTGCTAATACTACTATACGTGACAAAAAACAGAGATCAATGACTTATTGTCTCTTAATGTCCCTGTCTACTAGACACAGAAACACATTAAAGAACCACCATAGCGAAACAATATTGTATTCTGGTACATTATATGAATTTAACACCAGTAATGATAGTATCCAATATATGTATTCCTTTTTTTTTTTACAAGCCTTTATTTATTTTTTCTCTCTGTTTACATGCAAGTTAAGCTGTTCAGCAAACATGACAGTTACAGGGTGACAACGCTGTTGTGCATTTTCACTGCAGAATGAACAGTGTTGACACCGTGTAACAGAAAGAGGGAAACCACAGATCTGCTGTCATGCTTAATCGGATAATAAAACTTTGTTTACGGGGGGGACTCTGCAAAAAAAAAAAAAAAATACCATGTTATACATCATATATATCATTTGATATTTCCTATACTTAATTGTATCCAGAGAAATTAAAAGAGAAGTATGGCCAAAGCTCGTTTGGCCATACTTCTCATGTGGGTCACATGAATGTACTTACTTTTGCTCTCCTGTGACCCAGAATCAGCCAACAGCAGGCTAAAGCTGCTGTCGGCTGAGGTCACTGAGCCACTGCAGACATCTGGAGGGATCCCGACAATAATGTTGGGATCCACCTAGATACCTTTCCGGTAATTGGCTCGACCTCTCAGCACACCGCTGAGAGCCTGAGCCAGAACCTCCCTCACCTCTCCTGCCTGGTGCTTTAATAAGCACTGGAGGAGCAGAGCAGAGACTTCACTGAGCAGTCACCACTCTCTGCTCAGGGAAGACAGAATACTGAGCGATCTGCAGTAACGTGACCGCTCAGTTCTCGGGCTTAGAGCTCGAGGGGGACAGCTTGCAGCATCAGACTGCAGGAGGTAGGTAAGTAAGTGTGTTTGGTTTATAATAAACCCACACTTCTCTTTGATGTAGCCTTTTGCTATGGGGGCAGACACAGAAGAGGAGGAGCCAAGATCATTGGCGGGGTCCCCAGAAGAGGTGTAACACCATTGCACAGAGCAGGTAAGTATAACTTTTTATTTTATTTTAAGAAAATAAACACCTGCAGCTTTAGTTTGAACTGACAAATGCCTATGCATTATACTGACATGTGTCTTGTTGTTTTTTGTAGCCACACAAAGAACTCATAGATAGGAATACAGAGTGGTCATTACCTGAAACGCGGCGAACCACATCAGCCAGTCCAGGCGGTAGTGATAAGGGCTGATCACACAGGGGCGCCGTGTCAGATTTCCCGGCTTACATTTAAACTCATATTCCTCCCACACGGCATTAGGGTCACTGGGGTCCAGACTGGACGTTCCTTGAATGATCACCTCAGTCCGCTCCTTGGTGATGCTACATGGACATAAAGAAAAGGTTTGAATTTTTTACAGAATTATGAATGCAAAAACCAATCCAGCGGGTTTCTCATAGTCTTGATTGGCCAACAATCTGTTCATACATAGTAAGCTGAATTTATAAGATCTGTAAAAGTATACAACCAACAATAAACTGGGTTTTATCCTTCACTTATAATGAATCCTAAGGGAAAAGTACAGCTAACTGTAACACTGAAAGGACCGCTATACCCAAAGCTTGCCATAAAGACAGTGTTTGCCATATTTGCGAATGATCTTTGGTACAAAATTTAGTGCAAAAGATTATTTTATAAATCGTAAAGTGTTAAGTCATACATGAATCAAAATTTGGCTGGTAAAGCAGGGACTGGACAAATTTTGATAGGTGGAGGCAGCATTGGTCTGATGTTGCATCTGTCCCCTGCCACCTTTAAGACGAGAACCAAACGCTTGCTTTTCGGTGTTCAGTGAGCAGAGAGCAGTGGCTATCAGTCATTGGCTCTCTGCTCTGCCCTTCCAGCACTCACTGGAGCACTGGACTGTGGAGGGGGGGGGGGTGGGCTGGAGCACTGGACTGTGGAGGGGGGGGGTGGGAGCGGCTGGCTAAGCTTTGCCAGCGGCCAGTCAGGAATCTGGGTGGATCCTGACTATAAAGTTGGGATCCCCCCAGAACCTGGACAGGCTTAGTGGCCCTACTTCTCCTTTAAAGTGGAAGTAAACCCATCGATTTAACTGTTTAAAAAATCAGTTACATTCCCGACATGCCAGGAATGCCAACTGTCACATTGGTTGTGCTCTCAAATAAACTGTCAAACCTTCCAATGGCTGGTGTCATAACTGATCATATGTGCAGCATCATGATGGCAGTTGAAGATTAAACAGAGGCCAAGATGGCAGCTTCCTTGCCTGAAAATGATAGGAGGGTTTACTTCCACTTTAAAGGCCCTTTTACATGGGCGTTCAGTCTTGATCAATGTGTCAGTTTTTGGAAGGATCCAGACTAAACCACAATGTATGTCTATGAGTGGGCTAATATAATGGATGTATGTTTACATCTGCTCACACTTAAGTCCATTTATGTCTGCAGAAACAAAAACAATGTAAATTGTTGTCGTCCATTTACGTCCGTTTTTGGACAAGGACAACTTTTGTCCACCTATGTTTTTTTTTTCCCAACATCTGAAGAAAAAAACAAAAGTGTGAAAAATAGATGTATATTGAACTGAACTGATGTATACTGTAAATTGATGGTAAAAGTATTCAGCAGTCATGCGTTTTCATGGCGGAACTGATGGCACTCGTCTGAATGGACCCTAAGGTTCAATTCACAAAGCCAAGATTGGCCATTCACCATTAGGGCCCTTTCACATGGGTTTTCATTCTGGATCCGCAATGTATGTCTATGGGTAGACGGATGTAAATGATCATGCGTTTACATCTGCCTACATCTGTGTCCGTTTTTTAAATGGAACAAGGCTGCATCCTTTTTCATTTAGACGGTTCTGAATGAATGTGAACGGTTGATGTCCATTTACATCAGCTCCATTTATATCCAGTTTTAGGCAAGAAACATTTTTTGTTCTGATTTTTGTCATCTATAATTGGTTTCTGCTATAACTAAAAAAATGGATGCAAAAACGGATGTAAATTCATGTAACTTAAATCCATATTCATCATTTTTTTTCTTAACAAAAAACATGACTGAACTGATGACACCCATGTGGAAGGCCCCTTCGATTTCTAACAGTGGCTGAATGTGAGAAGTCTATGGATTCGCCTATCCACTCCAAACAGTGTGCAAGGTCGAATCTCCACTACAGGCTTTTGTATTCTGACTGCCGGTGTTCCGTCAGAATCAGCGACCCATCAGATTAGGTAACGGAAGTGATGTTCCGTCATCTGCGCATGCGTACATCCGCTAGCAGGTTGCCTAATCTGACGGAACACCTGCAGTCACAAGAAGACAGCGGACATCTTACTACACCCAGCTACGCCCTAAATTTAACAGTAATTTTAGCAATAAAGTGAGCATATATACATAAATATAGTATGTTGACATCTGTGATGCTGTTTCATTTTGAAAGCCTAAAGGTTTAGCACTGAGCAATGCGGGGTGTACCAACATGGCCTCCGCCACCTTTCTACTGCTGGCATCCAGCTTCTTATAAAATTTAACATCAAATAACCATCACAGATGTCAATATACTATATTCTTTTCTATACGCTCACTTTATTGCTAAAATTACTTCTAAATTCAAGACATAGCTGGGTGTACTAAGATGTCCGCTGCCGCCTTCTTCTGACTACAGTGTTCTGTCAGATTAGACAACTTGCTAGCGGGTGTACGCATGTGCAGGTGACGGAACTTTATTTCCGTTACCTAATCTGATGGGTCTGCGATTCTGACGGAACACCGGCACCCGCAGCTGTCAGAATACTTTAACACTGGCTGCACCTGATAGAATGTAGTCACTGTCCAGCCAACAATTTTCCACCTGGCTCCTTTATTCTTTAGATTGAAGGATATAAAAAAGGGACACCTACAGCTCAAATTTTACCCAACTCATCAGGAATAGGAGGAAATATGCTCCATGTATTGCTAACATAACACACCTAGATATGGACTCTTTATTTTCATAAAAGCCACAGTTATTTCCAGCTGACTCCAATGTGATTTGAAAACGACTAAAATAAAGATCCTTATCAATGTGGTAAAGCTTTGTGAATTGAGCATTATCCATCAATAGTTTGCCATGGGGTTGATTTACTAAAGGCAAATAGACTGGACACTCTGCAAAAACAGTTGCTCCAGAGCTTAGTAAATAAGCAGAAGCTCTGCTGACTTCCATCATCCAATCATGTGCAAGCAAAAATGCTGTTTTCTTTTCCTTGCATGTGATTGGGTATTCATTTACTAAGCTCTGGAGCAACTTTGCAAAGTGCACAGTCTAGTTGCCTTTAGTAAATCAACCCTCAAGTCGGCAGAAGGTGAGATTATTAATACTCATGTCACTTTCCGGCATGCTACTGTATATTTCTCTGTGTCAGCTGGTACTGAAGACATGAAAATATATTATTTGCTGTTAAAATAACTAGACAGGAAGTGTTGGAAAATATTGCTTCCCACTACACCACCTCCATTTAATAAACATCCTTTGCTGTCACCATTTTCTCCATAAAGTCATTTATCCATAAAGATTATTACAGCTTATTTTACTTTATTAAATATTAAAAATATTAAAAATTATTAAAAATAAGAATCTGCTAATAGCAGCCCTTTTAAGCTCAAGTCTGACCACAACTTTTTATTTTTATTTTTGGGTAAAGTAGAGTAGAGTAGAGTAGGCTTAGAACCTTTCAACCAGTTTTTATTGCTGTCTGTCCTCACATAGGATTTTTCTTCCCATTTCCAGTCTATTTTGAGGATGTCGGTCAGAACAGGAAATGAGGGGGATATCTCCTCAATGGGGGCATAAATAGTTTTTTCTTAGTAGTGTGAAGAAGGGTTAGAGCCTCCATCAGAGTTTTATTGCTGTGTTTGTTAGTGTTATGGAGATTTCCCAGATTTCCCATCATGGAGATTTCCCATCAATTCCTATCCAGGTTAATGATCTTTCCAAAGGGGACACAGATAGCAGGTAAAGTACATCTAAAGGCTTCTATATGATAGACTAAATAGGTCCTAAGTCCAGTTACTATGTTAAAAGAGAAGTATGTTTTTTTTATTTAATTTGAGATTCATACTTACCTAGGTGGATGCAGCATCAGACTGATGCTGCATCTGTCCCCCGCCGTCTCTGCACTGAGAACCGAGCCAAAGAACATTGCCGATGGCTCGGTTCTCACAGATCCCCGGGAGGAGAGCTGCTGACTGTCAGTTAGCGTCTCCCCTCTCTGCTCCTCCGCGCTCATTGGAGCGCTGAACTGTGGAGGGACGGGGAGCGGCTGTCTCAGCGGCTCGCTGAGACTGCCATCAGTCAAGGCAACTGGCGGATCCAGACTTGGAAATCAGGATGACGCGCTGCCTCGACTGATGGCAGTAACGTCAGCAGAGAGCGAACTTCAGACCCCTCTCCACTGAAAATGGGTTTCAGGAGTGCAAAACGAATTTCACTCCTGTGACCCAGAGAAGAATCCCAGCCTAAAAGGCTCAGGCTGGGCTTCTCCTTTAAGGTTACCATTAATCCTCATTTCCTGGGGAAAGTCCCGGAGACCGGGCATCATATCGTAATCTTGCAGTTTGCAGGAAGCAACTAAAAAGTCGCGCAGTGCAAGTATCAATTTAGATTAGCGGAGTTGGACTAGCCTGCGTGTTCACAAAAATTAAGGTATCCACACACACACCTGGGCAGCATAAGGGGCGCTATTTTTAATTGACGTTGACACTTGCGCACGGCAACACTGCAGTGGGATGCAGGGGTGCCAGCAATAGAGAGGGAAGGTCACGGATGGGAAAACAAACTTTGACGTGGTAGAAACCAGTGAGCCACCAAGCCAAAGGATGACAAACAGTATATTTTAAATATACCACAGCTACACCTATTATCCAACCATCTGTGCACTAATTCTCCTTACCCCCTGTACTCTGCGTTACTTGTTCCTGACCTCTGCTTTGTGCGTTACTTGCCCCTGACCTCTGGTCTGTGTGTGTTACTTGCCCCTGACCTCTGCTCTGTGTGTATTACTTGCCTCTGACCTCTGCTCTGTGTGTGTTACTTGCCCCTGACCTCTGCTCTGTGTGTATTACTTGCCCCTGACCTCTGCTCTGTGTGTGTTACTTGCTCCTGACCTCTTCTCTCTGTGCTTTACTTACTCCCAACCTCTGCTCTGCCTGCGTTACACCCTGCCAGGCCTCTGTCCTCCATGCGTCCCTTATGTCTGACTGCTGCAATCTGTGAGTGACATACTTCTGACCTCTGCACATTACTCCTGAACTCTGCCATCGGTGCAATACTTAGTTCTGACTTCTGCACTCTGTGCATTACTTACTCCTGACCTCCGCACTCTGTGCATTACTTACTCTGTAATCTGTGTGTTTAATATGCCTGACACCTGCACTCTGTACATTATGCACTCTTGACCCATATCAGCATAGCCTCAGGTTTTATTTAACCGTACCACTTTAATCTCTCTTTAATCTTTAAATACTTTGTTACTGCAATGTGGTCACACCAATAATTTGCTGCAGCTCGTTACACATCATTCCTCTGTTCATAGTGCATTTTGTATACCTTGAATGTCTTGATTCTTGTTCCAAAAGTCTGTGACCAACCGTTTCTATGCGTGTTAAAACTGGGGCGTAATTTTGTAGGTGTGGTTTTTGGGCATGGTTTAAAAGTGGGCGTGGTCAGTAGGGTGTCCCTGGATTTAATTTTCAAATTCTTGTAAACTAATACTATGTGATACACAAGCCTCATGAAGTGGAAAACAATATTTTAGCTTCCCTGAGTGAGTCAAATGCCCCTTTTTTAGTCTCTCACATGCACCCCCTCCCAGACACTGCAGCTCACAGTGGGAGAGTTTCAGCAACTGAGGCAGTGCTGCCAATCCAGGGATCAGTGGGCAGGACTGGATGTGGCCAGGTGGTGACTGATAAGCAACAGGCTTGTGAAACAGCAGTGACGGCGCTGATTGCCTTGTCCCCTGCAATGTCTTCTCAACCAACTGTAGCGCATCAGGGACAGCAACATTGCTTTCAATTTAGAACAGTGCAGCAGTGTTACCACCCCTTCACAGGAAGCTGCATGAGGCAGGATACTTCACTGGTAGGATCAACAGGTATTTGTGAGACTTTGCAGAGGTTGACTTCACTAGTAGGATCAAAAAGTATCTGAGACTTGGATGGGACTATTTGTAGGCGCAGACGCATTTAAGAGTAAATGCTGCAGCACATTTTTTTAATTGTAGCCATTAATAATTCTACCAATAATTCTTCTTTGAAACCTGACAGAGGTTCTAGCCCTTCAATGTCTTATCTGAAGTGGTATTGAGCTTTAAATAAACCATCCAAATTCTAATTAAACAGGATAGATATGTAGGTAGATCTACCCACAACCACATACCTCTCAGGGACCATGGAAGCAAAACCCCTGCACCTGAGTTCCCAGCTCTGCCCACATTCTGCAGCATCATGTGGAGGTCTCATTTTCCTTTTGGTTGAGAGTTCAGCAGATGGACCGAAACTCCCATAACCCACCCCATTCCTCACTTGTGAGCATTCTCCAACTGCAGCTGACAGTGTAAATACAGATAAATGCCAAAGGATTGAACCTGCATTAAAATTTCTTTGCTCCATTTTCCAAAAGGTCTGAAAAAAAGAAAATTAGGTCTGCAGAAACAAATCCAGTTATGCGTTGTCTTGCTCTAAAGGGCTGCATCTTTTTTTAAAGATATGGAAGGAACACGTACTTCGTCTATTTAACCCCAGCATTCTTAAGGGAGATAATTCATCAGCACTTAGGTGGTCCTTCACCAGATTATGAGGGGAGGTTAAGAACTTATTACAAAGCGTAAACACTGTTATAAGCCAAAATAATCAGTGGAGCATCCCACGGCCTGCTCATGGATATGGCTTCCATCATTACGTAATAACTTTAGTATGGACATGTTTTGATGGAGGCCTGATGGTAAGGCCAGTTTAAGGCATAAATGGGCCCAACTTAACGATAAAATCACGGGGTCCACAGTTAGAAATAAAAGGGGCATTTGTATTCAAGATGAATGGTGAATCTGCTTTCCCAAAGAGTAGAACTAACCCTGTTTTACTGATACTAGGTCTAATTTTCCTTTGAAGGTTTCCAGCACTAACCTTTAAATTTTTATGGAGAATGTATCGTCTAGTTTGAAATTAGACAGTTTTAGAAGCTTGCCTAGGCTTTAGGCTTCAACAGGATTAAAAAAAAAAAATTATTATTCTTACAATATATATGACTGTGAGCACTTGCCTGCTGAGAAACTTACACAGGACTGTGCAAGCTTTCCTCATTGCCAGCACTGGGGTCTGGTAACTGGCTGCTCAGGAGTGCTGTCTTCAACTGAGGTAGGCAGGGCAGGGATAGTGCCCAGTGTTTTCCCAGGGATCGCCTGAAGATGGGCAGAGAAGACGATAGCTAGACAGATTGGGCTAGGGAGTTCCAGAGGAAGGCAGAGGCTCTGGAGAAATCCTGGAGCTGTGGCAGGAGGTGACTATGGAGCTAGAGAGCAGGAGGTCTTAGAAGAGGATGAATTGGGTGATCTTTTGAGACAAGGTTGGAGTTGTAGCCTGAGGCAGAGTTGTGGATGGCTTTGTATGTTGTTGTATTTAGAATTTTTTTCATTGGGTGAGTGGACGCCAGTAGAAGGCTTGGCAGAGAAGGGGGGTGTTGCAAATGAACGGTTGGCAACATGGATAATGTGGTAGCAGTATTCATGATAGACTGAAGGAGGTTAATTTGTGTAAAGGTAGGCCAACAAGGAGGGAGCTGCAAAAGTCCAGCAAAAGATAACAAGGAAGTAATTTAGTAGCTTTTTGGTGTCAATTAGAAGGGGTGAATTTTGGAAACGTTATGGAGGTTAACGCAGCAAGGTTTGAAATGTGGTTAGATGTGGGGCTGAAAGGAGAGGTCAGAGTCTAGCACCCTGGCATGAGGGAAGGGACTGATAGTTGTGCTAGTTGTTAGTAAACTAGTGATGGATAAGGAGACTAAAGGGGTGAGCTGCGGAGTAGAGATAGATTTAGGTTTTGGCAGAAAAAATCTGGTATTGGAAGCCATGGAAGGTTAATAACTGACAAAAGGAGGAGATGTAGACAGAGAATAGAAAGGGTCTGAGGATAGAGCCTTGGGGGACCCCGAAGGAAAGAGGAAGAGGAGAGAAGGAGATAGAGCTGTAGGTGACACTAAAGGGTCACTTGAATAGGTAAGACGACAACCAGCAAACAGCAGAGTCTTGGAGGGCAAGGGCGTGAAGAGGAGCAGGTGGTCAACTGTATCAAAGGAAGTGGAACAGTACAAAGATATAAGTATTTAATGATAAAAAGCAAAGCTTTCAGTAATGATTATGCTTTATATTGTTAAATCTCAGGAATCTATTCATCCACACTGAAAATAACTGAATGGCCCATTTTATGAGGTGAATAGTACCCTTTGGCATTCTTCTTTAAAACCTCCCTGCCTGGTGGAGTGTTTCGGGAAAGGGTTAAGCATTGCACAACCTCCAGGGTCTGTCTAGCGCTAGATTAAGCAATGGAACACCATTTCCCCAGACCCACGGATTGTTACCCAGGTTTTAATAGATTGTGGGGGCAGGCGTGGGCTGCAGGTTTCATATATATATGTCGACTGAGTTATGACTGTGGCTGCCAGCCCAGCGGTAACAAACACTTTGTAAATCAGGGACACCAAATTAGTAATAAAAGTGTGTTCCTACTGTGTGATTTCAGATATGTCAGCTTCCACATACTCCCAGATTCATTATGAGACGAAGGTAGTTTTTTTTTTATAGCTTTACACAAGCTGAAATTACAAGTGCGCACTGGGCTGGCGTCTTGCTGGTCCTTTCTCGTGGCTGAAATGAGAAGCGGAGACCGGAGAGGAAAAGCTGGAGATGGAGAGTCCTGATGGCAGTGGGGAGCCGGCACTTAGCAGTCAAGCCTGACCTACTATGGTTAACCTGTTCTGGTCTAGCTACAAGGCCTACTGGTAGGAGGCCAGCAATAATAATGTAGGGATGTATGCTTTTATAACTGCTATGAAACAACGCCACAGTTCTGAGTGCAAATGCTCTGCTTTTAAAGAATGTTTAAGGCTACAGTTGCCATTTACATTCTATATACGTGTCAGGACAAAAAAATATGTTTTTTACTTTTTCTTTTTGACAGGTCAATATGAAATATTACATACTATGAATGCAAATACTATGTATTATATTACATGTAGGTAGCAGGTGGAGCTTTAGGCCTCTTTACTTATGTTTTCCATATGCCTGCTGTTTACAGAGCTCAACATCTTAAGCTAAAATGTAAGCAAATACAGTGCCTTGAAAAAGTATTCATACCCCTTGAAATTTTCCACATTTTGTGACGTTACAACCAAAAACATAAATGTATTTTAATGGGATTTTATGTGATAGACCAACACAAAATGGCACATAATTGTGAAATGGAAGGAGAATGATAAATGTTTTTCAAAATGGTTTACAAATAAATATGTGAAAAGTGTGGCGTGCATTTGTATTCAGCCCCCTTTACTCTGATACCCCCAACTAAAATCTAGTGGACCCAATCACCATCAGAGGTCATCAAATTAGTAAATAGAGTCCACCTGTGTGTACTTTAATCTCAGTATAAACACAGCTGTTCTGTGAAGCCCTCAGAGGTTTGTTAGAGAACCTTAGTGAACAAACAGCATCACAAAGGCCAAGGAACACACCAGACAGGTTAGGGATAAAGTTGTGAAGACATTTAAAGCAGGGTTAGGTTATAAAAAAATATCCCGTCCACCTAAACTGACAGGCCGGGCAAGGACAGCATTAATCAGAGAGGCAGCCAAAAGGCCCATAGTAACTCTGCAGGAGCTGCAGAGATCCACAGCTCAGAGGCGGGCCTCCGGATGACATCATCTGGTGACCCCGCCCCATGCCAATATAAGTAGTGGCACACCGCGCACCCAGCATTAGAGCGGGAGAGAACGTTGAGTCAACATCGGAAGAAGAACAGAGGGAGAAGACAGCGAAGAAGACCCAGCAAAAAGAGCGAGAAGACCCGGCAGAGGCAGAAGACAGCGGACAGAGGGAGAAGAACCGGAGAGGGGAGAAGAACCGGCAGAGGCAGAAGACATCAGTGGAGGAGGCAGAAGAGCCGGAGAGGGGATTAGAGATCGGAAGAGATGCCGGAGCTGCGTTAATAAATTACTTTAAAAAACCTGTTTACTGTGTTTTATTTTTGACACTTTTTTTTTTAGGTGAATGGGTAGGGTTACAATGTACCCCATACTCATTTACATAGGGTGGGGGGCCGATAATCTGGGGGCCGCTTTGTTAAAGGGGGCTTCTAGATTCCGATAAACCCCCCACCCGCAGACCCCGACAACCAATGGCCAGGGTTGTCAGGAAGAGGCCCTTGTCCCCAGCAACATGGAGAAAGGTGGTTTGGGGTGGGGGGGCGCAAGGCCCCCCTTGCCCCAAAGCACCCACCCCCCCATGTTGAGGGCATGCAGCCTGGTACGGTTCAGGAGGTGGTGGGGGGCGCTCGCTCATTCCCACCCCCTTTCCTTACCTGCCGGGCTGCGTGCTCGGATAAGGGTCTGGTATGGATTTTGGGGGGGGACCCCCTCGCTGTTTTTTGGCGTGGACGTTCCCCTTAAAATCCATACCAGACCGAAGGACCTGGTATGCTCCTTGAGGAGGAACCCATGCCGTTTTTTCTTTTTAGCATTTTGCGTGGAGTTCCCCCTAAAGATTCATACCAGACACAGTGCCTGGTATTGTCGGGGATCAAAGTCGGATCCCTGTTCATTAAAGTCGGACGAAATGTCAGACTTCAAGTCCCAGGGCAAAGTCGGATCCAAAGTGGTATGACTGTCGTGTCGTACCAGTGTGAACCCGGCCTTAGGGACAGATGAGTGGCTCTAGATGCAAATGGCTCACGCACAGGGACGCTTATCTGTCCGAGTTACAAGCAAACAGCCGCTGAACGCAAACACCTAGCTTCTGACATACTCTGATCTGGGTGGTGTTTGGCCCTGGAAGGTCATATGAATGAGGCCTTAAGATAGTAAAGTAGATGTGTAAAAAAAAATAAAAAAATATTTTTTACTGGCCCTTTTATTGATGAAAACTGGGATCACTTTAAAAAAAAACACATGGTTTTTCATAGACAAACTATTGATTTGTTGCAAGATTCTTTAGACTGCTATGTTATTATTGGTAGCAATGCCTGACACAGCAGAAGACCTGGGTCTTTAAAGCTGCACCCCAATAAAAAAAATTAATGTAGTTAAATATTTATTAGAAAAAAAGAGAAAGCAGTATTTTTTTATTCAGCTAGTGTGTGTAGCTGAAATGTAATTGCTTTCAGTCTCTGTAATTTCCCTGCACAGCAGCACTTGAACTGGGAGAGGCAGGGCTGAGATCCAGTCAGGTATCCTGAATGTGCATGTTGTGACAAGCATTCTGACAATATAGAGAGCAGAATGATGACTCCATCAGTCTTCTGCTGCTCCTTTAATGTCAGATAACATGCTGGGGATAGGGAGGTGATCTAGATGTGTTGGTTGACAGTAATAGAGAAAAGCTGTGTCACTAGGCTGGCTGAGCTATGTGGCAGAACCGTTTAAATACACTCCTTTTAACAGGCAGAACCCTCTTATAAGTATTTCAACTTTGTTTTGAGCCCTTTTTCTGGAGTTCAACTTTAAGAAATACAGATCAGCACTAGAAATGTCCCATATACTGTATATGTATACATACATCTATTTTCTGGGTGGTATATTGCTTTGAATAGGAGGCAGCAGCTGCAGACAATCATAGATAGATTTTTAAACTCTGTCTTTAGTGAAGGTAGAGATGATTTTATGGTGATAGATTTTGCCAGAAGCTGTTACTGCTGGCATTAAGCTTGGTTGGAAGAGATGCGTCCCTCTTGGGCCACATACATATTTGGCCGGCACTATCCCAAGAATAAAAAAAAATCCCTTAACATGTGTTTACCTTTAGCGGCAGCCAGGAACATGAAATCCAGAATCACGAGAGAGAAAATAGAGACGGAAAAGGAAAATATAGGAACATGTCTGCATTTTCCATTGCTGCACAAAATAACTGGGCGCCTCGGTTTTCGGTGGCCAAACTCCTTGAAATACATTGAAGTGTATATAAATATTTGAATGTGAATTATCAATAAAAGGGCCAGTATATAACATTCTAAAACTCATTTATGCAGTGACTATGGTGCTTTACAGAGAAGACTACCATATACATTAGACCTGGCCCTCACCCCAAAGCAAAAAGCAGTTTAATGTCCCCTATTACAGGTAGCCTAGGTGGAAGATTGTTCACCATCAGTATGGTCTTGGAATGTGCAAGTAAACCAGAACACCTGGAATTAGCTCAATTTTGCAAGACAAGAGTGCTACCTACTTATGCTTCCCAAATAAATTAATATAAAAAGCTATTTTAGTTGTAGAAGCTTCAGGAGTCTACTAGAACTAGAAGTTAGAAAATGGCTAAACAGGTCATTTTCGTGGTACCTGGTCAAAGATAGAGGAGTTCATTGGCCAATAGTGCAGAATAGGAGGTAATAACAGGTTCTTTACCAGGCATGTATGTACCTCAACCAGGTGTGTGGTAGTAGTGGCATTTTTGACACCTTATGCCGCGTACACACGTACGTTTTTAATGCCATTTTTTAAGCCGACGTTTTTCTCGTCGGTTTTTTTTCATGTTTCCTCTCAAGCCTGTCTTGCGTACACACGATCATTAAAAAAAACGCTAGAGCAAAGCGCAGTGACGTACAACACGTACGACGGCACTATAAAGGGGAAGTTCCGTTTGAATGGCGCCACCCTTCATGTTAGTAAACTTTGTTGAGCGGCGATTTGCGCTTTTCAGCCTTGTGCTTTTCAGTCCGTTACAGCGTGACGAATGTGCTATTTCCATTACGAACGCTAGTTTTACCAGAACGAGCGCTCCTGTCTCATACTTGATTCTGAGCATGCGCGTTTTTTTTCCCCTCGTAAAAGCATACACACTATCGTTTTTCACGTCGTTAAAAAAAACAACATGAAAAAAGATGTGAAAAAATAGAGCATGTTTGAAATTTTTAATGGCCGTTTTTCACGCCGTTAAAAATGCTCTGGAGCCTACACACGATCGGTTTTAATGGCCATTTTTAAAAATGTCATTTTTAACGGCATGAAAAACGATCGTGTGTATGGGGCATACGTTTTTCTTTTGGGTTCACTTTAAAGCCTAAATAAACCTTCAGCTTTTATATCCTAGTAAAAATCAGGGTCCATTAAAGCTATTGTAAAGTCTATTTTATTTTTATTTTTTAAATAACAAAGAGGTTTATACCTGTGGCGGTTGGTGCTCAATATTTGGGGGGGGGGGGTTGTCAAACAAACCTCCCCCTCACTCGCACCACTGCCGCCACCCCCCCTCACTCGCACCCCCACCACCACCACCCCCTCCTTGGGAGACGGACAGAGAGGCAGATAACTAGGTTCTGGGGTAGGGCAGCTGCTCCAGCTTGCCGAGGGAAGAGCCGGGGCCTTTCCTCCTGGCTGAACAGGAAGTGAGTCCTAATATTCCCTGGCCAATCAGGTCTCAGGACCCGTTTCCTGTTTGGCGGGGAGGAGAATCAGGAAGACAATAGCAAATAATAATTTGCCATTGTCACACAACTTGGTGGGTTCAGGGTGCAGTGCTCTGCGCCCTGAGCCCACCCTTTTTTTGAAGCCAATTAGAGCCTCAGGCTCTAATCATGTGCTTCAAAGAAAAAAAAAAAACCCATTGGAATCCATGCGTCGGGCAAACTGCATGGAGATTAGGGGCCGGGCACATGGATTAGGGGGGCGGCGCCACTTTTGGACGGGCCGCTATTGGTTTTTCCTTACCTGTTCTGTGCAGTGGATCCTCCTCTTCTCGGGTCCCCCGCCGAGCACCTGGCTCCTTCTCTGCTTGGTGTGCCACGACAAAGACAGCGAGGTTCGGCAAGGCTCGGCCCTGCCCCCCACTCCCACATTACAGGATTTGACTGACAGCAGCAGGAACCAATAGCTCCCATTGCTCTCAGCAAAGCTGAGATCAGGGAAACTTGCTCACTGCTGGTACCATATGACTTCTGTGACCAATCACAGCAGGTAACATGACAGTTGTGAACAATGGATGGCTTCCTTACATGCCTTCCATTGTGTACAATTGGTCAGTGTGATCACATGGTACAGACAGGGCAAACAGGGCAAATCACAGCCCATTTGTACCAAGTGATTAGCTCTGGCCAATCTCAGCTAATCAAAACAAAACATGAAAATCAGTTTCATTCAGTAAAATGCTTGCTTATAGCAATGAAATACACTGCTATAAGCAATCATAATGTGTAAAAAAAAAAAAAGATTGGAGGAAAGGCACCCCCCCCCCCGCGCACATAGGCAGGGACTTGCAGAGCTGCACTGTGACAAGTCAAGCTCTCTGCTAATCTATTTATAGCAACCTCCCCTGACACAAACTTCAGGCTGCTTTTATCTCCCATCTTGGAGAACTTGTCAGTAGTTATCATGCTGATAACAGAGAAACAAAAGAGCAGAAACACACGGGACTCAGTGCTTTGGAGAGAGATAAGAAAATACTACATATATATATATATATATATATATATATATATATATATATATATATACTGTGAGGGGGTTAGCTCGGCAGCGGGTGTGTGTGACCCCCGGGATGGGCTCCCCACACAAAAACAGGCCCAGCAAACGGAGGTTGTGGTTTTCAAAATCAAAAAGGTGCGGTTTATTTTCTATTTACAGTGACAAAACACAGCAAAGCAAAAGAAACATAAATAAAATAAATCCTGGTCAACTTGACCTCTGACTAAACATACAGGTTTCCTAACTAACAACTGGGATCAGCCTAGTGCTGTCCTAGTCCCTAAGTCCCTGATTTTAAATGTCCAAGCAAATAGCCACACAGGCTTTGTCTCATCGCACAGGGGTTCACTCTCCCTAGACAGTCCACACAGGTCTGGTTCCAGGCATGAGCTAACACCTAATGAATCTGGGAGTTCTTATAGAGGCCTAAATGAGCTGACAAGCTTCAGCTGGTCTCATCAACTCCCTGTCTGCACGACGCCCCACACTCTCCCTAGAGGTATGAGTCATCCATGAGCCCACTAGCCTCAGCTGGGCTTATACAACTCTCCACCTAGTTGTATAAGTCGGCGTAAAGCCTGAATCTGGGCGAAATATATCTACCCCCCTGGATGCAACCAGGTGACCCCACCTTCCTGCTGTCACAATATATATATATATATATATATGTGCCTAGGTCAAATTTAATGAATCAGGTTTACATCCACTTTAAGTATTTTTAGTATTGCATATATGAATTGGTAATTTATAAACATTTATTGTATTTTTACACATTACTTGAGATATTGTAAATAATTTAAGATATTGCATTTCACTTTCATAAACATTTACTTGTTGTAGTGAGTGATATTTAAAGAGACGGCGCATTTCTTCTTTGGGTAATAAACTGCATTTAACTACAAACGTAAAAGCAACAGCAAAAGTGGTGTTCTTTGTACTGCTATGAGAATTTGAATATTCGAAATCTGTGAAAACAAATACATTTTTTTTGCTTACAGAGAACTTTGTATTCTTGAAAAATAAAAAAAAAACCAGTCTGCTAAAAACATTAATATTTTCTTAAAGTCAAAGTCTAGCTAAACCTTTTTTTTTCTTTAGTTTTGGGTAGTGCATGGAACCTCTGTCAGATATTTAATACTGTCTGTGTTCACACTGATAGATTTTATCTCACTTCCTGTGTGGTTACTGAAACAGGAAGGCCCCTTTCACACTGAGGCGTTTTTACCGCGTTTTCGCGGTAAAAATAGCGCTGTAAAAATGCCTGAAATAATCCTGCCCCAGCATTCTCAATGTGAAAGCCCTGAGGGGGCTTTCACATTGAGGGCCAGTTCACACCATAGAAACGCAATCCGGATGCGTTCCAGGTGCTTTTTTGCTTGAGCGTTTTTGATGCGTTCCAGTGCGTTTTTGGTACGTTTTTAATGCAGTCCAGTGCTTTTTTTCACCCCTCTTTTTTATTAACCTTATGTAGCGGCCTCATCCCATCTCTTTTTTCTAGGGGTATGTCACACGACAGGGTAAGATGCGCTACGGCCCATGTCCTCCCCATGGCTGTGGGTGAGGTGAAGGCCAGAATCAGTATCTTCCTCGGGCCAATGTGCTTTAGTTATGAAACTCAGTCCTGCTATGCTGGCACCCTCCTTTGCTCCCATTAACCAGAGTCCACACACCGATCACAGTCCAACTCTTGCTTTATTGTAAGCTCCACAATAAACAGTGCTTCTGTAGCCAACTGGTTGGAACGTTTTAACAGCCTGATACGGTGGGATGAGCAGGCCGAGGCACTATCCTAATCTCAATCTAAACCACTGTGATTTCACCAGCGGTTATCATAGCCTTGATTAGTACAGAACATAGAACTTGTGAGTCTCTACCAGCAATTCAAGAGAACGTATTTAGGAGTACCTTCGCTGCGCTGTGGCCCTTATCAGGAGAAGATGTCCATCTAAGGGAGTTACCGGAGGCCCATCCGTCACCGGGTTGATGCTGCTCCGGACTCTCCGGACGGGTGACCTCTCCGGCCTCCTCACCTCAGACGCGGGTCCCGTCCACCTCGGGGACCCTCGGATCACTTCGCCCTGGTGGGACCCAGTCGAAGTTACTGGGCCCCAGGCCTACGATCTAGTACCTCACCCCAGGCTGAAGGTGCCTGGGATGGACTCCAACTCCATCCCAGTCAGGCCTAGGGCGCCTGGACCGGAACTCCAAACCGCCCGCACCCAGGCCTAAGGTGCCTGGGTGCGTGAAGAGAAGATCCTCGAAGACCTCGTGGCGAGGGCGTCTCCCCCTTTCATCTCCTCCCATCGACACCACGGCAGGTTCCCCGCCCTACCCGTACCATCTCCGGAAAGGGACAAAAAGGGTAGCACTGTGGCAGTGATTTTACCTTGAGCCTGTAGGTACCCCGCCACCCACAGGCCAAGGAGAATAATACACCACCCAATCCTCAACGAATCACAAAGGGGTCCAAATCCTCTCATAATTTACACACCTGGGCCATACTATTGCCCAGGTGTATCCCACTAAATTTAAAGACCCTGCTACACTTAGATAAGGACAAGTGTGTTCCAGTGCGTTTTTGGTGCATTTAGGTGCGTTCCGGTGCGTTTTAGATGCGTTTTACAGCGTTCCAGCACAGTCCAGTGCAGGTAAAATGCAGCATGTTCTACTTTTTTTTCTGGAACTGGAACGCACTGGAACTGCAAGCGCTGGTGTGAACTATGCCATTGAAAACCATATAACCTACTTTCCACGCGTTTTTGATGCAGGAAAAAAACGCACTGGACTGCATGTGGTGTGAACTGGCCCTGAGGCGTTGTGCTGGCTGTGCGTTGGAAAAAATCCTGCAAACAGCTTTTTTGGAGCATCTTTGTGGCGCATAAAATAGCGCTGTAAAAACGCCTATCCCCATTGAAATGAATGAGAACCGCGGTAAAAACGCATAGGCGTTAGCGCTATTTTTAAAAATAGCGCTAACGCTTATGCATTTTTACCGCGTTAGCGCTAAAAATAGCGTAAACGTGGTAAAATTGCGGAAAAACCGCATAGGCGTTAGTGCTATTTTTAACGCTATCGCGGTAAAATAGCGGTAAAAAGTTTGTCCGTTTGCAGACCCAACATTTGTCCGATGAAAACAAGAAAAAAGCAAAAAAAGTTTGTCTGATGGAGCGTACACACGGTCGGATTGTTGGTCCAACTTGCTCAAAATGAAGTTTGTTGGCCAAAAGTCTGACCGTGTGTACGAGGCTTTAGTCCCTACAAAATGTCTTACTGCCCATGTGTAAATGTATGAAAATGCATGTAAGTGCATAAACGCAGGAGTAAAAAATAAAAAGATAAAAAATTCTTTACAAACAAAGCTTTAGAGTTCAGCTTTAAGTAATACCCTCTATGGCAGGGGTAGGCAACCTTGGCACTCCAGTTGAGGTGAAACTACAAATCCCATCATGCCTCTGCCTCTAGGAGTCACTCATTTTGGTAGCATAATTATTAATGTGGAATGTATGTTCCTTGTCAAAGAACAAGTTGTTATGGGTAAAGTTCTGCTTTATACAACACAAGGCATTGTCAGAGCTGGAATCATTAAACTGCAATATAATATGTGATTTGACTTCATGTTCATCTCACCTACGTCAAATGTTACTCTTGTGCAGTACATAAAGTATTGAAGAAACCAATAACATAAAATAGCATTGCAAAATCTTGGCCACACCTGGGTTAATAGCTTAAAGAGGTCCGGAGCTCTTCCCTGTGCCCTCTAACATAGTGGAGAAAGGAGGAACAAAGGACAACTGGGTCTCTTAAATCTCCTCACTTAATTCCTAAAGCCTGAAACAGCTGGACTTGCTTGGGGTATCTGAAATTAGGGAAAGAGCCTGAAGCGACAATACAAAAATATTTTCCAGTGCAGCTCTGTAAAAGTGTTTCTCTCCTTTGCTATTAGGTCTGGGGAATGTCACCTTTCTTGGCCTGGAATACCCAGAATTCCACTGGTAATGCCAACCATCTTCAACATCGGCACAGAACACACCGTTCCATTCTCAACGCAAACAAGTACAACCAAAACTTAAACAAAAACAGACTTTAAGCGTATCTAGAGTAAAAGGGATAGAGACTTACAATAACATAATATATAGACCGATCAGCCATAACATGGCTGATGACAGGTAAAGTGAATAACAATGGTTATCTCATTACAAGGGTATCTGAAAGTGGGTGGGATATATTAGGTAGCAAGTTGTCCCTGAAGTCAATGTGTCAAAAGCAGAAACAATGGGCAAGCATAAGGATTTCAGAAACTTTGACGAGGGCCAAATTGTAGTGGCTAGACGACTGGGTCATAGCAAGTCTAAAACTGTAGCTCTTGTGGAATGTTCCCGGTCTGCAGTGGTCAGGACCGACCAAAAGTGGTCAAAGGAAAGAGAACCGGCAAACCATCGACAGGGTCATGAGCAGCTAAGGCTCAGTGCATTGCAAGTTGTTGTATATGAGGCTGCCTAGCCACAGACTGGTCAGTGCATCCATGCTCACCCTTGTTCACAGCCAAAAGAGCCTACAATGGCCACGTGAGCATCAGCACTGGACGAAGGAGCAATGGAAGAAGGTGGTCTAGTCTGATCAATTTAAGAATAGTTTGAGGAACACAGCATTAAGGAGTTAACTTGGCCTCCAAATTCTCCAGAACTTAATCCAATCGAGGATCTGTGGGATGAGCTGGAAAACTGAAGCCTAGTACACACGGCCGAGATTCTCGTCAGGAAAAAAACGGTTGTTTTTCCTGACGAGATTCTTGACAAGAATCTTGTGCCGGCCGAGTGTACACACACTCCATTCCAAAGAACCGCCATTTTTTTGAATGGAACGAACGCGGTGACGTCATCGACTACAACGAGCATGCGTTCGTCACATTCGATGCTGTCGCCGCCATCCTGCTACACCCTACCTATGCCTAGGAATCTACCGCGCATGTGTCAAAGTCATTTCGAGCATGCGCAGGCTTACCGGAGGACAGGTAAGCTTGTTGCCGCATACACATACACAGTTTTCTCGTCGGGAAACAGGCCGACGAGAATCCCGATGAGAAAATAGAGAGCAGGTTCTCTATTTTTCTCGTCGAGATTCCCGGCAGTTTTCTCGACGAGAAACCATACACATGACCGGTTTTCTCGGCAAGAAAGCTCTCCCAGCAGTTTTCTTGCAGAGAAAACCAGTCGTGTGTACGAGGCCTAAGACTGATCCATGGAGGCCCCACCTCACAACTTACAGGACTTAAAGGATCTGCTACTGACAGCTTGCTACCAGATACCACACACATACCTTCAGAGGTCTAGTGGAGTCCATGCCTTGATGGGTTATAGGGGGTGGTCATAATATTATGGCTGATTAGTGTATATCAGACAGAAAATGTCATTAATGGGTGAGAGCAGAGGAACAACTAAGTACTCAACTGAAGCAAATATATACAAAGGGGGGATTTACTGAAATGGGAGAGTGCAAAATCTGGTGCAACTCTGCATAGAAACCAATCAGCTTCCAGGTTTTATTGTCAAAGCTTAATTGAACAAGCTGAAGCTAAAAAATGATTGGCTACCATGCACAGCTGCACCAGATTCTAAGTGCTCCAGTTTTAGTAAATCAACCCCAAAGTGTTTCACCTGCCAAAACATTTTTAAAGCTGTGGGCATTTTCTTCTGATCCATCCATGGCCACTGGCTTTATGCCATTGTCTGGTTTTTAGGGCTTATGCACAAAGGACGTTTTTACAGCTGCTGTTAGGGGCAGTTGACTTCTAAAAGCCCCTCCATGTTAGCCTGTGTGTCCATGCACACATAAACTGTCAGAGGCGTTTGGAGGCATAAGCGTTTAGGGGCAGTAAAAAAAAAAAGCCAGCCTGTGCTTCCAGGAGAAGTAAAAAGGAGAAGTAAAAACAAGCTGTAAAAACAAAAAACGCCCCAAAAAACTGCAAAAAACACGTCTAAACGCGTCAAGCCACGCTTGACGTTTTTACATTATAGAGAGTATTTTCAATAAAAAACGGTAATGCGGGAAAACGCGCAAAAATGCTAATGTAAAAACGCAGCTAAACGCCTTTTTAACGCTGCTGTAGCGCTGGTGTTTTTAAAACGTCCTGTGTGCATGGGCCCTAAGACTGTTAATGAACATCACAACTCTTCCTCTGCCAGCTCACCTAAGTACCAACTCCTCCCACCCATCAACTTAATACAGCGTACACAGGATCGGAATTTCCGACGGGAAAACTTTGGATGATTTTTCTGACGGAATTCCGCTCAAGCTTGGCTTGCATACACACAGTCACACAAAAGTTCTCCCCCAAGAACGTGGTGACGTACAACAATACGACGAGCCAAGAAAATTAAGTTCAATGCTTCCGAGCATGCGTCAAATTGTTTCCGAGCATGCGTGGTCTTTTGCGCGTCGGAATTGCATACAGAAGAATTGCATACAGAAGAACGGAATTTCCGATGGAAAAATAGAGAACCTGCTCTTTTGTTGGCTGAAATTCCGACAGCAAAAGTCCGATGGAGCCTACACACGGTCGGAATTTTCGACGAAAAGCTCACATCGAACTTTTCTTGTCGGAAATTCCGACCGTGTGTACGCGGCATTACAGAGCATGCATTGCCACTGCAAGCCTTATATTAGCTTTCAACTGGCTAGTGTCAGATCAATGTAATATAGAGGATTTCAGGTAATTGTGGTTGCTGGATAGTACAATTCCATGACCTGGATGTGAAATTACATATTTGGTGAGAGTCCTTCTATTAAAGTGGAATTACCGTCAAACCATAACATGAAAGATTGTACACAGTGGAGTGGAAACCACAAAATATTAATACAAGCAGTTAAAGCAGAACTCCGGTAACCTTTTTTTTTTTAGTTTTGTATCGGGGAGGGAAAGGCTAGAACCAATGTTTTATATATACCGTATATACTTGAGTATAAGCCGACCCGAGTATAAGCCGAGGTACCTAATTTTACCACAAAAAAATGGGAAAGCGTATTGACTCGAGTATAAGCCTAGGGTGAGAATGCAGCAGCTACTGTAAGTGGAAGAGGGTCAACAATGCCCATTTGCACGCCTCACTGTGCCCATTGCAACCTCACTAAGCCAATTTGTCACTGTGCCCAACCTCACTCTGCCCACTGTCACCTTACTGTGCCCATCCTTACTGTGCAAATCCTCACTGTGCCCATCGTCACTGTGCCGTTGTCAGTGTACCTGAAATTGAGAGGCTGCGGGCGTCCATTCATTGTTTAAAACTCGGTCTTTTCCTGGTCCCTTCCGTGATAGGCGTTTCTAAGCAGACACAGTTCTGCCTATCACGAACGTTCTCTCATCCTCAGTTTCCCAGCAGACACTGTGTTCAGTGTTCCGCCAATCACCGGCGTCCTCTTGTCCGAGGATGAAAAGGCGTCCATGATTGACGGAACACTGAACACAGTGTCTGCTGGGATGGGTGAGGATGAGAGAACGTTCGTGATAGGCGATTCTCAGCAGACACAGTTCCGCCTATCACGGAAGGGACCAGGAGTAGACCGCGAGATTTAAACGATGGATGCCCGCAGCCTCTCAATATTTTCAGGTACACTGACTCGAGTATAAGCCGAGGGGGGCACTTTCAGCCCAAAAAAAGGGCTGAAAATCTCGGCTTATACTCGAGTATATACGGTATATAATAGGATTTTTATAACAGCTTACCTGTAAAATCCTTTTCTTGGAGTACATCACGGGACACAGAGCGACATAGTCATTACTAATGGGTTATATAGATACCTTCAGGTGCTGGCACTGGCAACTTCCAAAACCGGAAGTACCCTCCCCTATATAAGCCCCTCCCATCCGGGAGTACCTCAGTTTTGTAGCAAAGCAATAAGTGTCCCCAAAAGAGGGGTGGGAGCTCTGTGTCCCGTGATGTACTCCAAGAAAAGGATTTTACAGGTAAGCCGTTATAAAAATCCTATTCTCTTTCTCATACATCACGGGACACAGAGCGACATAGTCATTACTAATGGGATGTCCTAAAGCAATGCCCAACGAGGGGGGGGATACACCATACATAAGCTGAGCGCTATCAGACATGAGGATCTTTTGCGGCCTGCAACACACTGCGCCCAAAGGCGACATCCTCCTGACTTCTAACGTCCACCTGGTAGAACCTAGTAAACGTGTGTACTGAAGACCATGTTGCGGCCTTACAGATTTGAGCCAGGGAGGCCTGGTGATGCACTGCCCATGAAGTTCCAACTGCTCTCGTGGAGTGCACTCTAACTTTGAACGGAGGCGGTCTCCTTCTCAAGCCATAGGCTTGCATTATTACCTGTCGAATCCACTTGGCTAAAGTAGATTTTGACGCTGCCTGACCCTTTCTGGGGCCTTCCGGCAGAATAAACAAAGTATCCGTTCTGCGAATCTGAGCAGTGGCTTTTAGATAAGCTTTAACTGCTCTTACTACATCCAAAGAATGTAATAATTTTTCCTCTACTGAACTAGGTTTGGGAAAAAACGAAGGAAGAACCATATCTTGGTTCAAATGAAACCTCGATACCACCTTAGGAAGAAAGGCTGGATGAGGACGTAACACTATTCTGTCCTTATGGATAACCAGATATGGCTCCTTACAGGACATAGCTGCTAATTCTGACACTCTTTTAGCCGAACAAATGGCTACTAGAAAAATCAATTTCCTGGTGAGAAGAACCAGGGAAATATGCTGTAATGGTTCAAATGGTTGTTTCTGTAGAACCGACAGAACCAGGTTTAAGTCCCATGGACATATGGGAATATTAACCGGAGGGCTAATACGCATCACTCCTTGTATAAAGGCTTTGACTAGTGAATGCGAAGCCAAGGGCCTCTGAAAAAATATTGACAAGGCCGAAATCTGACCCTTGATAGTACTCAAGGCAAGCTTCCTATCTACAGCCCACTGTAGGAAGTCCAGAATCCTACCTATTACGTACTTACGTGGATGCCATTTCTTGGCCTCACACCAGGCGATGTACGCCTTCCAGATTCTATAGTAGATCTGCCTGGATACCGGCTTCCTGGCATTGATCATGGTAGATACCACAGGATTAGAGAGCCCTCTCTTTTTTAGAATGTGGGCTTCAATAGCCAGGCCGTCAAACCTAGGGCTGGTAAGGAAGGGTGGTATATCGGTCCTTGCGAAAGCAGGTCCGGACGATGTGGGAGAGTCCAAGGACTCCCCACTGACATTTTTACAATCTCCGCGTACCATGCTCTTCAGGACATAACTTTCTGCCCATTTCAGGATGCAATTTACCTCCCTCTGGGCTGCACGACTCCTGGTGCCACCCTGATGATTGATATATGCCACTGCCGTGGCATTGTCTGATTGAATTCTGACAGGGGACCCTTGGAGTTTGGATGTCCATGCTACTAGGGCATACCGGGCTGCTCGTATCTCTAAGAGATTGATGGGCAGGGCCTTTTCCGCATCCGACCATCTGCCCTGGAGAGACCATTGCTCCAGTACTGCTCCCCAGCCTATAAGGCTGGCATCTGTAGTGACCACCTTCCAAGAAATCGGACTGAAGGATTTCCCTTTTTCCAGATTCTGGGGAACCAACCACCAACGGAGGCTCTTGCGAACGGAAGGGGACAAGGACATTGGTAAGTCTAGGGCCTGAACTTTTTTGTTCCAGGCTGACAGTATGGCCCTTTGCAAATTCCTTGAATGGAATTGACCGTAGGGTACTGCTTCGAATGATGCCACCATTTTTCCCAGCAGCCTCATGCACAGGCGTATGGACGGCGGTCTTTTTGTACCCACTAAGTGGATCAAATCTCTCAAAGACAACACCTTTTTTCGAGGCAAGAATATTTTCTTCTGGCCTGAATCTAGCCTTAGCCCCAAGTATTCCAGACTTTTGACTGGTTTTAGGGCCGACTTGTCTCGGTTGATAATCCAACCGTGAAATTCCAGATACTTGATTGTCTTGTGAATGACCACTTCTAGTTTTTTCACTGAGTGGTCTATCAGCAACAAGTCGTCTAGATATGCCATTATCGTTACACCTTGCGTTCTTAGATTGGCCAATAATGGGGCCAGAATTTTTGTGAACACTCGTGGTGCTGTGGCCAGACCGAAGGGTAAGGCTCTGAACTGAAAATGGCGCCCTTCTACTGCAAAGCGTAGACATTTTTGGTGGACTGGAAAGATGGGAATGTGCAAATAAGCATCTTTGATGTCGATCGAGGCTAACCATTCCTCCCCTTGTAGGGCAGTGGCCACCGATCGGATCGACTCCATCCGGAAAGTCCTGATATGCAGGAATTTGTTTAGCCCTTTTAGATTTAATATGGGCCTCACGTCCCCGTTTGGCTTCGGGACTGTAAAGAGGTTTGAGTAAAACCCGAACCCCCATTCTTCCAGGGTAACCTCCATAATTACTCCTTGGAGCAATAGTTGTTCTAGTGCCAACAGGAGGGACTCTCTCTTCCGGGGATCCCTTGGCACGTTTGTCCTTATAAAATGGGAAGGAGGAGAGTCTTTTAACTCCAATCTGTATCCCAGACTTACTGCGGAGAGCACCCATCTGTCTCTGATCGTGTCCCGCCAGGTCTCTGCGAACAACTGGAGTCTTCCCCCCACCCGATTGAGTGGGGGCAACCCTTCATGCATTTGACTTTGGGGGAGGTTTTGTACCTCTCCTGACCCAGGGTTTTTTATTACCCTGCGATTGTCCCTGATTTTTACCCCCGGGATTTGACCGAGGAGGCCGTCGGAACTGTTTCACAGCCGATGCCCCAGGGACTGGAGAAGCAGGCCTCTTAAAAGAGGGACCTCTAAATCTGTTTTTAACCGGCAAGAGTGTACTTTTACCGTTGGAAATTTTCTGGATATATTTGTCCAGGTCTTCCCCAAATAAGCGTTCACCATGAAATGGGAAGCTAACCAGCAATTTTTTACAGGGAGCTTCAGCAGACCAGTTTTTGAGCCATAGAAGCCTGCGCATATGTACTACAGACAGCATAAGGCGGGAGGCCTGATGGATTGAATCCTTTATGGCGTCAACCGCAAAGCATAAGGCTCTAGGTAGATCAGCTAGGGCATGGGCCTGCTGATCTGGCAAGTCCCTTAAAACTTGTTTCAACTGATCCTTCACTGCTTGGCAGACCCCAATAGCTGCCACTGCTGGTTGTGTCACCAAGCCTGCTGTAGAAAAAGCAGATTTTAATAAGGACTCCAATTTTTTATCTATTGGGTCCTTGAACATTTGGACATTATCCACTGGACATGTCAGTGATTTATTCACACAAGAGATGGCTGCGTACACTGTAGGGACCCTCCATTTTTTGATGAACTTATCCTCCATGGGATAGACCACCGGAAATCTCTTGGGGGGAGTAAATATTTTATCAGGATGTTCCCAATCCTGGACATGAGCCCTTCCAATAAATGGTGAACTGGAAAGGAACATACAGTCTGGGGAGCTTTTAGCGACCCCAGCGAGGAGACAGTAGTGGTTGATGGTTCCGCAAGGTGCATTTTAAATGCTGATCGGACCATGTTAGTCAAAGACTGAACCCATAATCTTTCAGCTTGAGATGCTGAGAAAGGTTCCTCCACAGTTGATTCCTCTATAACAGAATCAACCTCCTCCTGATCCCCTTCAGGCAGGTCGATCCCTGTATGGGACTGTTGCTCTGCTAACAGGTACTCTGAGGGAGGAGACGGAGATCGGGCGTGCTTTCCCTGTGACAGGGAGGCAGCGATCAATGTTGACAATCTCTCTTCTAATCCTCCCAGAGCTGAGGAAAAAACCTCCTCTGTTACATACACAGGAGCAGGTGAACTGAGGACAGCCACAGTACCAGGCACTCCTGCGGGGTCTGTACGGTCACTAACCTCTGAATTTTCAGGGGAGACTGGTGCAGCAGAAGCATACCCAAGATCCTCAGAGCCTGATGGAGACCCCTTTTGCTTCCTGGAAGATTTAGTTCCGGAGCTTCTGGACGGCATATTCCTAAGCCCAAAGCTGAGGTATTCCAGCCGTAATACACCCTTTTTACTGAGAATAGTCTAGCACAATTGCTGCTATATATCAGTTGGTGTCTACTAAAGTGCCTTTCTAGGGGATGCCTGCATCAACCGCCTCTGTGTGCCTTTTTACTGTTGCTAGCTCTGTTTGTGCACTTCAATAGCCAGCTTGATTGCTTTTAAAACATGCTGGACGCCCGCACATGCGCAGTAGCGCCGTGGCGCACACCGAGCGTCATCCACCCGCTCCGCCCCTTTTCCAGATTGCCTCTATATAGAGAGGCGCGTGCATGCGCTCGCGCGCGGGCACGTGCGCCTTCGGCGCCTTTTTTGAAAAAACCAGGAGCTAGATGGGAGCCAGGGTCCCTGCCGCAGGGCCCGGGGATGGATGAGCGCAGCAACAGGGCAGAGGAGACAGCTTCCCCGCAGAGAACTTACCAACTGCCTGGATTTGACTTCGGAAGAAAAAAATCCACATTACAAGAAAAGGAACCATAGCGGCCTCTAGTGTTTAACACAGGTACCGCGGTCTTACATTTTTTTTATTTATTTTTTCTTGCCTACTATAAAAAAAAATTACATTTTCTCAGTAGTAACAGGCATACACAGAATATTTAGCGGGAATACCTTAGGTAACAGGCAGAAAGACAAAATAGGCTTGGGGGTCCCCCAATAGAACCAAGTTCCTGGGGGCCCCCACTTACCTTTTCCTCGCCGCAGGACTCTGTTTGGTCCACAGAAGCCCAAACTTCACCTATCACGGCAGGCATTGTAATCAAACCTTCAGGGACCGGGTACCCAAGGATTCCACTCCCCTGGACCTGTATAGCACCCTGCACAGAAAACATCTTGGTCGTGGGTATGACCAGAGCTCTGGATCCCAGGGTCCAGCCCTCCTAAGAGAGGCATTACAGGCAAAACCTCTTCTCTTGCAAGGCCCGGGTACCGACCGTTTAGCTATGAAGCTTTTTTGGTCGGATCCGGAATAGCTTACTGAGGCCCCAAAAGAACCTGTACGCAAGCTCAGTGAAACACATGTTACTTCTTGGCCAACACCTTAGACACTGGCAAAAAACTGAGGTACTCCTGGATGGGAGGGGCTTATATAGGGGAGGGTACTTCAGGTTTTGGAAGTTGCCAGTGCCAGCACCTGAAGGTATCTATATAACCCATTAGTAATGACTATGTCGCTCTGTGTCCCGTGATGTACGAGAAAGAAATATATATATATATATATATATATATATATATATATATATTTTGCCGTCAGTGCTCCAGAGAGAATTAATTGGACTTCCTGTTCCAAAGACCAACCAGGAGAGGAGAAATCTAACCAAAAGGGATACAGATGACAGAAAACAACTGGCAGAGCTTCTAGCCCTTATCCACACCATCCAAATCGGAACAAAATGATTTGTATGGGTTTTACCTACAGCCACCACCCTGCTGGTCTTTGTTTCGACTTCACAGCTATGCCTCAATGTTTAAAAAATGAGAAGAAAAACTTTTGGCTGGATTTAAGCTCTAAATGAAAAACAAAAACCCTGTCCCAATATTAGCACTTCAGAGATTCTAGGTGGACAAATCACAAATGGTTCACAGAAGCACAATTATTAAAAAATGCATGCAAATAAAAACTTTAAAGCCCTGTACACACGATCGGATTTCCGATGAAGCTGACTTCCATCAGTCTTGCCTACACACCATCAGTCAAAAATCCGACCGTCCCAAACGCGGTGACGTAAAAACACTCAGACGAGCCGAGAAAAACTAAGTTCAATGCTTCTGAGCATGCGTCGACTTGATTCTGAGCATGCGTGGGTTTTTTCTCCGATGGAGTTCCACACAGACGATCGGAATTTGCTATCGTTTTTTTTCCATCGGATAAATTGAAAACATGTTCTATTTTTAATCACCGATGGAAAAAAGACCGATGGGGCCCACACACGATCGGTTTGTCCGATGAAAAAAGTCCATCGGACTGTTTTCATTGATAAAACCGATCGTGTGTACACGGCTTTAGTGTTCCCGTGGTCTTTTTGTTATCATCCTTTCAGTACTGTGCACGATTCTTTAGTGTAGGGGTTACCTAGAGTTGTGCTTCAACATTGGGTTCTCTCTTTGAGATTTAAGCTATATAGTACCTGCCGAAGGCTCCATATGTGTTGACAATCCGTAGAGGGTTGAATGACGTGTTCATAAGTTGTTTGGAGCTCATCAGGTTCACAACAACGGGGATACTGAGGTAGGCAATGAGGACTCCCAGAGACACATGTAGAATCTGGCGGATGTATGAACCTAAGTGAAAATGGCTTGGTTAGCTGAGCTTCCCAAAAATGTAACCTAAAATTTTCAAAAGTATTGTGCCAAACTCAATGGCTGTTCTGGTTGAGGTACCTAAAAGCAGAGCTCCCAGAACTTGATATCCGTACAGCCAACATTGGCCATTGTAACCTAGGGCGGCAGGTCTTCCAGGAGTGGCACAAATCTTCCTACACATCATGATGCAGTAACACAATCCTATATATAATAAAAGGTTCTAGACTGCCGCCCTGCCTGCCAAAGCAATACGTTGCAGGTCTTCATTGTTGCATAATTAGTCAGGCTAAAGAAAGACACGTCTATTAAGTTCAGCTAAAGAACAAAAATAAATAAAATAACCTGCATCCTCAAAACCATAAACCTGTATTTGATCCATCCATAGGAAGGTGAGATACCCCTTATTAAACATGATCCAATTTGCTTTATCACTCCTGATCCTCTAAGACAGAGGTCTCCAACCCCTGGGCCGCGGCCCACTACGGGCCGCAGCCTGTTTGCAGTCAGGCCGCAAAGTCTGCACTATCTAAGGTGCGGCGGGTGAGTAGAGAGATATCTGCTGCTACACTGTTTGGGGTGAAGATGGGGAGCAGAAAGATGACATCATCTCTCACCGCCCGCCCGCATCACCGCTGTTCCGCCCACACAGCCCGGCCAGTATACTGTTGGAGGTCAAGCGGGCGAGCAGAGAGGTGACATCATCTCTCACTGCCCGCCCCGCATCACCGCTGTTCTCCCTCACACGGAACCCACCACTCCACTGCACTGCCTCTGTGCTTAGTGACAATTTGCGTCTGGGTGGCAGGAGACTGTGGCATGTGGCAATCTGCATCTGGTGGCATGTGGCAAGTGACTGCGGCAATCTGCATCTGGTGGCATGTGGCAAGTGACTGTGGCAATCTGCATCTGGTGGCATGTGGCAAGTGACTGTGGCAATCTGCATCTGGTGGCATGTGGCAAGTGACTGTGGCAATCTGCATCTGGTGGCATATGGCAAGTGACTGTGGCAATCTGCATCTGGTGGCATGTTGCAATCTGCATCTGGTGGCAGGCAATGTGGCAAGTGGCAATCTGGTGACAGGCACCGTGGCAAGCTGCATCTGGTGGCAAGTGACAAGCTGCATCTGGTGGCAGATTCTGCATTATGGCGAATTGAACTATTTAATTTCATATTACAATATAATAATAAAAATAATGCGCTTCAATCATCCTGACACCATAATAACCATGGTAATGTGATGATTGAAGTGCTAACACCTGCCATTTCCTGACAAATTGGCCCCAAAAAAACACGTCGTCACCCCCCAAACCCCCCCACCCCTCCCCTGGCACAATTTTCATCCACAAAGCCGGTCCCCATGCCAAAAGGGTTGGGGACCACTGCTCTAAGAAACCCCCTGATTCAACAATCTAGGATGGTTATGTTTTGTTTATCTAGAAACACATCCAACCTTATTTGAAACCTTTTTTTTGGCTAGAACCAGGTCCTGCAGAGGACTGTTCGCAGTTTTTACTGTACCGTACAGAGGTTAAATATACCTCTCTCAAGAAAAAAAAAGATCATCCTTGTCCTCTGCAATGATCCTAAAGGTTTATTCTATGGGCCATTTATGAATACCGTATATTCTCGAGTATAAGACAAGTTTTTCAGCACATTTTTTGTGCTGAAAATGCCCCCCTCGGCTTATACTCGAGTCACCTTTTTGCGCCGATCTCCTGAACTTTGAGGACCCGGTACTGGCCGGCCGTAGGTCCCCTGGACCCCAAACTCGGCACACATGTAGCCTCACTCTTTCTCTACAAGTGTGCAAAGCTTGTTGTCCGGGGAGCACCGATTTTTCAAATCCGGGCACCCCTTCCATAGACTCCCATGTTAAACGGTAATTTCTCTGGTGATTTTGGGGACCCAGTACTGGCCGGTCATAGGTCTCCTGGACCAGAAACTTGGCACACATGTAGCCCCATTTCTCCTCTATAAGTGTGCAAAGTTTTTTGTCTGGGGGACCTAAGACCGGGGAGCATCTATTTTTCAAAGCTGGGCACCCCTTCCATAGACTCCCATGTTAAACGTCAGTCTAGTCATGGACACAGTGAGGCATGGACACAGTTGGGCATGGACACAGTGAGGCATGCACATGGACACAGTGAGCCAAAGTGAGGCACAGTGAGGCATAGTGAGGCATGCAGATGGACACCCTAGGCTTATACTCGAGTCAATACGTTTTCCCATTTTCTTGTGGTAAAATTAGGTGCCTCGGCTTATATTCGGGTCGGCTTATACTCGAGTATATACGGTATACTGTATATATATATATATATTGTGACAGCAGGAAGGTAAAGTCACCTGGTTGCATCCAGGGGGGTAGATATATTTCGCCCAGATTCAGGCTTTACGCCGACTTATACAACTAGGTGGAGAGTTGTATAAGCCCAGCTGAGGCTAGTGGGCTCATGGATGACTCATACCTCTAGGGAGAGTGTGGGGCGTCGTGCAGACAGGGAGTTGATGAGACCAGCTGAAGCTTGTCAGCTCATTTAGGCCTCTATAAGAACTCCCAGATTCATTAGGTGTTAGCTCATGCCTGGAACCAGACCTGTGTGGACTGTCTAGGGAGAGTGAACCCCTGTGCGGTGAGACAAAGCCTGTGTGGCTATTTGCTTGGACATTTAAAACCAGGGACTTAGGGACTAGGACAGCACTAGGCTGATCCCAGTTGTTAGTTAGGAAACCTGTATGTTTAGTCAGAGGTCAAGTTGACCAGGATTTATTTTGTTTATGTTTCTTTTGCTTTGCTGTGTTTTGTCACTGTAAATAGAAAATAAACCGCACCTTTTTGATTTTGAAAACCACAACCTCCGTTTGCTGGGCCTGTTTTTGTGTGGGGAGCCCATCCCGGGGGTCACACACACCCGCTGCCGAGCTAACCCCCTCACAGTTGGTGGAGAACCAGTGGCAGTTTTTTTTAAGCCAGCATGGAGGAGATACTGAAGCAGCTGGCTCTAGCAAATGCCAATCAACAGCAGACAAATGCAGGTTTACAAAAGAGCCTTGCAGCTCATCAACAGAGCTTCGCAGCCCAGCAGCAAGCTCATCAACAGAGCCTTGCAGCTCAACAACAGAACTTCGCAGCCCAGCAGCAAGCTCATCAACAGAGCCTTGCAGCCCAGCAGCAGACAAACGCAACTTTGCAACAGAGTCTGGAGGCTCAGCAACAAGCCCAGCAGCAATCTGAGGCCCGCTTCATAGACCTGTTGCAGAAGCAAGAGCAGAGACTACAACAACAGATGGAAGCAGTAATGCAGCAACGTCCGCAGACCAGTGAGGAAAGCCGTCCCACTAATACCGCGTCCTTTGGGGTGAGTCGTTTATTGACAAAAATGACTGGAGAGGATGATCCAGAGGTATTTTTGACCACATTTGAAAGGACCGCTGAAAGAGAAAAGTGGCCTGAGGAGCAGTGGGCTGGACTGGTGGCTCCTCTGTTAACTGGTGAATCGCAGAAAGCTTACTATGACCTAGAGCCTAACCAAGCAAAAGACTATGTGATGCTAAAAGCTGAAATATTGGCAAGGCTGGGTGTCACCCAGGCTGTCCGGGCTCAGCGTGTGCATAACTGGACTTTCCAGCTTGGAAAACCCCCCAGGTCTCAAATGTATGATCTCATTCACCTGAGCAGAAAGTGGCTACAGCCAGAGACTTTGTCCGCACCAAAGATTGTGGAACGTGTTGTAATGGATCGGTTTTTGAGAGCTCTTCCTACTGCCATCCAAAAGTGGGTAAGCCATGGAGACCCAGAGACGGCCGATGATCGTGTGGAGAAATACTTGGCTACAGAGAACCTGACGGCCTCTTCCAGAGACTCTCGGACTTTCCACCCTAAGACCAGACCATCCCCAGGGGCGGATAAGAGGATTCCAAGGGGTGAGGGTGGAGAGAGTGAGAGGGTGGGAGCTCTACCCCAAGTTTGGCGAGAACAGCCTGGGAAATCAGCGGCTCAAGAGGCGGCAAGAAGGATCGTTTGCTACCGCTGCCGGCAAGCGGGACATATTGCAGCCAATTGCCCGGTTGTGGAGGAACCCATGCAGTGTGACTTTCTGACGGGCAGACGTCAGTCGCTGTGTGCGACAGTCGCATGCACTGCCATTCGAGGAACTGAGAAACATTTATGCAAAATGTGTGTTAATGGTAGAAATGTTGTGGTATTGCTGGATTCAGGTAGCCTTGTGACCCTGATAAAGGCTGAGTTAGTTAAAACAGAGGTCTCTGGGAATAGCAAGGTAGCTGTTATTTGTGTGCATGGGGACACCCGAGAGTATCCAGTAACTACAGTGTGTTTCGAGACCCCCAAAGGTACCCTCTCTCATCCAGTGGGCTTAGTATCTCAGTTACCGCATGACGCCATTGTGGGAAGGGATTTTCCGAAGTTCTGGGAACTGTGGGATGATCCTGAGCCCCCCACTGGTGCCCCTATGTACCAGGAATGTGATAGCCAGAACTCCCCTGAGAGTGGTGAGGACTCTCCGGAATTTCCCTTATCAGTATTGGCAGGGGAGACTCAAGAAACTGGAGAGGAGCACACCTCCTCAGACGAAAACCTACCGTCTGTGGAGTTTTCTGATCTTGAGGTTCACAGGGAAAACTTTGCCACAGAACAGTTGAGAGACCCCGCCCTAATAAAGGCACGGGAAAACGTAGTGAAAATAGATGGCGAGTTAGTGAACCCAGATAATACCTGCACTTACCCATACTTCAGCGTAGAGAAGGACCTACTGTATCGGGTGGCAAAAAGGGCAGAAGAAACCGTTGAGCAGCTTGTGGTGCCCAAACCTTACAGGAAGTTGGTGTTGGAGTTGGCCCATGGGCACATTCTTGGAGGTCATCTGGGGACAGAGAAAACCCGAGAGAGGGTATTACAGAGATTCTATTGGCCGGGGGTGATGAAGGACATAGAAAATTATTGTTCCTCCTGCCCTGTGTGTCAGAGGTTGGCCCCGATGCCACATTTCCGTAGCCCGTTGGTCCCTCTACCCATCATTGAGGTCCCGTTTGAGAGGATCGCCATGGATTTGGTAGGTCCTATAATCAAGTCCGCTAGGGGGCACCAGTACATATTAGTTATAATGGACTATGCCACCCGTTATCCAGAAGCGATCCCTCTCCGAAATACCTCGGCCAAAACCATAGCCAAAGAGCTATCTCTTGTGTTTAGCCGGGTGGGTATTTGTAAAGAACTGCTTACGGACCAAGGTACACCCTTTATGTCCCGGGTTATGAAGGAGCTGTGTAAATTGTTCAAAGTGACGCAATTACGTACATCTGTGTATCACCCCCAAACCGATGGGCTGGTTGAAAGATTCAACAAAACCCTAAAACAAATGTTGAAGAAAGTGGTGGATAGAGATGGAAAGGATTGGGACTGTCTACTTCCTTATCTGATGTTTGCTATTAGGGAGGTGCCCCAATCCTCTACGGGATTCTCCCCCTTTGAGTTACTGTATGGGAGACACCCAAGAGGGCTGTTGGATATTGCCAAGGAAACTTGGGAAAGTGAGAGTTCTCCCCACAGGAGTGTGATTGAGCATGTCGCCCTGATGCAAGACCGAATTGCACAGGTAATGCCCATCGTGAAGGAACATTTGGCCCAAGCGCAGTTAGCACAGCAGAGAGTGTACAACCGTGGAGCCAAGACCCGTACCTTTTCCCCGGGGGATAGGATACTGGTACTTGTCCCTACGGTTGAAAGTAAATTCCTTGCCAAATGGCAAGGCCCCTATGAGATAATGGAAAAAGTGAGCAAAGTGAATTACAAGGTCAGACAACCAGGAAGGCGAAAGCCCGAACAGATCTATCACGTTAATCTGTTGAAAGCCTGGAGGGATAGAGAGTCCCTAGTCGCAGACACTTGGTCACCAGCTCAAACTGGTTGCGTGATTCCTGAGGTTGGAATAGCAGCCACCTTGTCACAACCCCAACAACAGGAGGTTAAGGAGTTTGTGCTTCGCAACAAGGAGGTATTCTCTGAGCTGCCGGGACAAACATCTGGGGTAGAGCATGACATCATTACCCCACCCGGTGAAAGGGTGAAGTTAAAACCCTATCGGATCCCAGAGGCCCGACGGGAGGCAATACGGGAGGAAGTACAGAAAATGCTGAACTTAGGGGTGATAGAGGAGTCCCAAAGTGATTGGTCTAGTCCCATTGTGTTGGTGCCTAAACCGGATGGGAGCTGGCGATTTTGTAACGATTTTCGTCAGTTGAACAAAGTTACAAAATTTGACACCTACCCCATGCCACGTATTGATGAGTTGATCGACCGGCTGGGAACAGCCCGATACATGACGACTCTTGACCTCACAAAAGGGTATTGGCAAATCCCCCTGGCCAAGTCGGCCAAAGAGAAAACCGCATTTGTAACCCCAGACGGGGCGTTCCAATATAAAAGAATGCCGTTCGGGTTACAGAATGCGCCGGCCACATTCCAGCGGAAAATGGACCAGATGCTGAGGCCCCATCGGAAGTATGCTGCGGCTTACCTGGATGACGTAATTGTCCATAGCACAGATTGGGCCTCACATCTGCCAAAAGTGCAAGCAGTCCTGGACTCTGTTCGGGAAGCGGGGTTTACGGCTAACCCCAAGAAGTGTACCATTGGGCAGGAGGAGGCCAAATATCTTGGGTACACCATTGGGAGGGGAGTAATAAAACCCCAACTCAACAAAATCGAGGCCATCCAGAGTTGGCCACGTCCCAACAGCAAGAAGCAGGTACGAGCCTTTCTGGGAATCGCTGGGTATTATCGGCGATTCATTCCCCACTTTGCTTCTAAGGCTGTGCCCCTAACCAACCTGACGAAGGGGAAAGGGTCGGTCATGATTAAATGGACCCCCGAGGCTGAGGCAGCATTCCAATTCTTGAAACAAGCCTTATGTAGCCAGCCAGTGTTGTACTCACCCGACTTCTCTAAAGACTTTGTCGTACAAAGTGATGCGTCAGATGTGGGGTTAGGAGCAGTATTGTCCCAGGTCTGGAACGGGGAAGAGCACCCAGTCATTTACCTCAGCAGGAAGTTGAAGTCCCATGAGGTAAATTACGCCACCGTTGAAAAGGAGTGTTTAGCGGTGAAGTGGGCTCTAGATTCCCTTCGGTACTACCTGCTAGGTAGGCACTTTGACATGGTTACGGATCACGCTCCGTTAAAGTGGATGGCTCAAAACAAGGAAACAAATAGAAGAGTGAATAGGTGGTTCCTGGCCCTCCAGGAATTCAACTTCACAGTAAAGCATCGCCCTGGCGTTCAAATGGGGAATGTGGATGCTTTGTCTCGAGTACATGAATGCCTGATTGCTGGTGTTCCAACCCCGAGGTTAAAACAAGAGGGGGGGGGGGTATGTGACAGCAGGAAGGTAAAGTCACCTGGTTGCATCCAGGGGAGTAGATATATTTCGCCCAGATTCAGGCTTTACGCCGACTTATACAACTAGGTGGAGAGTTGTATAAGCCCAGCTGAGGCTAGTGGGCTCATGGATGACTCATACCTCTAGGGAGAGTGTGGGGCGTCGTGCAGACAGGGAGTTGATGAGACCAGCTGAAGCTTGTCAGCTCATTTAGGCCTCTATAAGAACTCCCAGATTCATTAGGTGTTAGCTCATGCCTGGAACCAGACCTGTGTGGACTGTCTAGGGAGAGTGAACCCCTGTGCGGTGAGACAAAGCCTGTGTGGCTATTTGCTTGGACATTTAAAACCAGGGACTTAGGGACTAGGACAGCACTAGGCTGATCCCAGTTGTTAGTTAGGAAACCTGTATGTTTAGTCAGAGGTCAAGTTGACCAGGATTTATTTTGTTTATGTTTCTTTTGCTTTGCTGTGTTTTGCCACTGTAAATAGAAAATAAACCGCACCTTTTTGATTTTGAAAACCACAACCTCCGTTTGCTGGGCCTGTTTTTGTGTGGGGAGCCCATCCCGGGGGTCACACACACCCGCTGCCGAGCTAACCCCCTCACAATATATACATATATATATATATATATATATAAATATACATATATCTATATATATGATGATAAATAATGATGTTGCTAAGGCTTTGTTCATTTTGTTCACATCGGCATACTACAGTGCACACCCGTGCAAGAGCCATATTTGACCGCACAGGTGTTCAATCCCAGTGCCGGGCAACATTATTCATGTCATCTGGGATGCAGAGGCTGCACAGACACAGCTGTTGCTCCCACTCTGACAGCCATGCAGGTAAATGTCCCCAAACGCACACTGTCTGCGTTCCGGGCTGTGCACCCGCACCCACGCTGATGTCAAATTGGGAGCAATGGCTGTGTCTGTGCAGCTGCTGCATCCCAAATGACATGAATGGGATTGCCTGCACGGTACACATGTGCATCCCCTTGTTGGCAAACACTGCCCTTGCAAGAGTGTATGCTGTACTACGCCCATGTAAAAGAGGCCTAATCCTGCAATGTGCATGTGTTTGTACTTACAGTTTGCCCACTCTGGGTTTGTACACCTAGAACTAAACTGCTGGCAAAGTGGCAAAGTAGGATGACAGCATGGTTTAGTCTTCTAATTGTCAGATGCCTGACGAAGGAGCACTGCGCGGCTCCGATTAATTGCACTTATCTCTGTGACGTGATCTCTCTACAATAAAAAAACCTTTGGATGGTGATTGTTGATCCATGGTGTGCTGACGAATATGTACAGATGCAGGTGTAAGACACAGATGGGGCAACCTGCCTTTTCAACAACTGCACTCCCAGCATTGGTGTGCCCTGTGTTACGCTGTCTTATCTTTGTTGAAGATGAATGAAGGTCCGGCAACACAGTATAACATGTGCATTAAATTGATGCTGCTCTATTGCAGATCCATCAAGACAAGGGGGAATTCAATATACAAAAAAGGTTAACGCGTTTTAGACCTGTACTGGGTCTTATGCCCCATACACACGATCGTTTTTCATGCCGTTAAAAATGCCATTAAAAAAAATGGCCATTAAAATGATCGTGTGTAGGCTCCAGAGCATTTTTAACGACGTGAAAAACGGCCATTAAAAATTTCGAACATGCTCTCTTTTTTCACGTCGTTTTTCATGTCGTTTTTTTTAACGACGTGAAAAACGATAGTGTGTATGCTTTAACGACGTGAAAAAAAACGCGCATGCTCAGAATCAAGTATGAGACAGGAGCGCTCGTTCTGGTAAAACTAGCGTTCGTAATGGAGATAGTACATTCGTCACGCAGTCACGGACTGAAAAGCACGAGACTGAAAAGAGCGAATCGTCGCTCAACAAACTTTACTAACATGAAGGGTGGCGCCATTCGAACGGAACTTCCCCTTTATAGTGCCGTCGTACGTGTTGTACGTCACTGCGCTTTGCTTGATCGTTTTTTTAAATGATCGTGTGTACGCAAGACAGGCTTGAGAGGAAACATGAAAAAAAACGACGTGAAAAACGGCAAGAAAAAAAATGGCAAGAAAAACGATCGTGTGTATGGGGCATTAGTCATAAGTTACAGGGCTGAAACACGTCAACTTTTTTGTACATTGGATTCCCTCTTGCCTTGATGGATCTGCAATAATGTAACATGAATTCTATGAGCATGGCATACCGTATTGCTGGACCTTTATTCATCTTCAAAATTATCTGACAGTGTGTGCAGCTATGGTCCAGGCACAGGTATTTAATTATCCAGCAGCCGCATCTACAATTCAGGTTGTAGCATCACATTTATATTCTGAAGTTTGAACGTATCTTTGCTTTGGAGGTTCTCAATTATCCAGGTCATTGAATAGTATATTTAGTAGTAGTCAGTCACCTTTAACATACTTTGTTTTGTAATGTTGAAGACATCCAAGGATCCTCCTTCGAAATGAAGACATTTCGAGAACATACCCCAAAATTTAACTACATGAATCACCCATGGAGTAAGAAATGTTGGAATATGTTTTGAAATGTTGAAGACATCCAAGGATCCTCCTCAAATACATTTTGAGAACATACCCCAACATTTAGCAACATGAGTCACCCATGGAGTAAGAAATGTTGGAATATTTAAACTGAGGAATGTCCTTGGATTAGTAGCAAAAAGACTCCAACATTACAGAGCAAGTCCAGTTGAGTGGCTCTTGGATGGATAACCTTCCAGCAAAGCCAACCAATCAACAGTCTAATCGGTGTTCCTCCCCTCTGATTTTTTTTTTGTTCCCGGATTTGTATTATTTAATCATACAGCATGCAGTTACAACACTTTTTCACTGCTTTTCTCACAACATTTCACTTTCTTAACTTGCCATTTTCCATTTTTATAAACCTTCAGAAAAAACAGCCATGGAAAATGGTAAATGCCATATTTTGTCAGCTGCTTTAAAAAATACCTATTTATGTACCCACCATGTACTACAATATGGTGGAAGACCAGTGTACACAAGGCACAGCGGTGGGAACCGTTTCGGCATTATGGGAATTCGCTTTTTTTTTGCTGGTCCAGACCTGCGTTTTGCCTGTAGAAGCTGCTGATGTACATTAGGACATTTAGAGGCAAGTTTTAAGCTCAGTATTTAGAGGCAGAAAAGAAAACACCTCTGTTTTGCATTTTTGAGAGCATTTTTTTGGCAAAAAAAAAGATAAACGCTCCTAAACGCTAGTACAAAAACACTCAAAATGAGCGTTTTTTTCTGCCAAGAGCACTGGCATGTTTTTAAGCCAGTGTGCATGGACCCTTAGGCATTTATTTTTTAGGCCTCATGCATGCTGGACGTTAAAATAACATTATAAAAACATCAGTAGCTTTGCAGTGAGTCTTTCAACGTTTTTGCAATAGCGTTTATTTGTGTATTTTAGCTTATTTCCGCTTTAGCGGTTTAAAAAAATAAAAATTTTTTCAATGGATCAAAAACATTAAAAAACGCTGGTGAGCCACGTTTTTGAGCATTTATCAAGGTTTGTCAGCGTTTTGCGTTTTTTATCGTTTTTTGTGGGCAGAAAAACAACTCCTGAACGCGATTTTAGGGTGTTCAGAAAGCAGCCCATAAACTCCACTGCTGATAAACGTTCAAAAACATGTACACATAGGATAACATAGAGGGGAGTTTATGGTCTGTTAAAAAAAAAAAACGCCCAAGCTTCCAAAAACGGGCGTTTATGAGCTTCAGTGTGCATGGAGCCTAAGGTAAGGTGACCAGACATCCCCAGTTTCAGGGGATAGTCCCCGGATTGGGGACACTGTCCCCGGACCAAGTCTGTCCCCGGTTTTGTCCCAGGATTGGATTTGAACAGGGGCAATTTCAAAGACAGTCAGTGCAGAATTAAAAAAAAAAGAATTCTGAAATACACCCCCCCCCCCCGCTACGCCGTTCCTACTAGCTTAGGGGTGTATTTTTTTCCATTATCTGTGCCCCTTTCTGATGATCATGTGCTGGTCGGAGCGGAGGGAATATTTCTTCAGTTTTAGGTGCACGCCCATTCAGCTCCGCTCGCATGTTCTTCTGCCTTGGCTCAAGTCCCGGGCCAACCGCCTGCCTATCTCCATGCCTTCCCTGGCGGAGTGATCTTCCTCCGCTCCCCACCCAGTAGTAGCCGGGGCCCGGAGAGTGAGACTTGACAGGCTGTGAGGCGGGCAGTGGCGGCGACGGGCAGAGAGTTGCTGATTGGCGCCATTACTAGTAAAAAAAAAAAAAAATGTCCCCGGATTTTAGTTAAAAAATCTGGTCACCTTGGCCTAAGGGCCCCTTTCACACGGGCGGATCGTTCAGGTCCGCCTGTCAGTTTTTTAGGCGGACCTGAATGGACGCTCCGTGCACCTCTATGGAGCCACGGATGTCAGCGTTGACATGCCCGCTGACATCCAACCCGCCAAAGTGTAACGGAGGAAAACCCTATTTTCCATCTGTCTGGCGGATCGGATGACAACGGACTCTACGGCCCTTCGTCATCCGATCCCCCATAGGGGAGAGCGGCACTCTGACAGGTCGGTCCCTGCACAGTGTGCGGAGACAGACCTGTCATCTGCCTGCTCAGCGGGGATCGACGGAGCGATCCCCGCTGAGCAAAGCGGACCCCGCACACTGACACGTCCATGTGAAAGGGCCCTTAGAGTCCATTTTTTTTTAGGTCCTTGACAATTAATTTAAACAATGATATCTAAACATACAAGGTTATAACAAAGCAACCATCCCCAGAATCCCATTAGGTATGCTTCCTCTCTAGGCACATTTTGCTAGCAGTCACTAAAGGGATTCTGAGATAAAGATGTAAAACAATAAATTACCAAAGCTTCTGTACATTTGCTTTAGTACATAGTTTATGAGCACCTTATTGAAGGCATGTGCTGTATAAACAAAATATAGTAAAAGTAATAAACCATGGTGGTGACCATATATAATCGCAGCGTGTTGCCGCACAATCCAGAAGCTTTTGTGTGGTATAGAAATTGATAGAAATTGAGAGTCAAGAGTGTAATGCGTCCAAAACTAATGCCGCGTACACACAACCGTTTTTAATGTCATGGAAAAAAACAATGTTTTTCTCGACCTGATTCTTCTCAAGCCTGCCTTGCCTACACACGATCGTGAAAAAAAAAAGCTTGAGCAAAGCGCAGTGACGTACGAAACGTACGACGGCACTATAAAGGGGAAGTTCCATTCGGATGGCGCCACCCTTTGGGCTGCTTTTGCTGATTTCGTGTTACCGCGTGTTAGTAAAAGTTTGGTGTTAGCCGATTCGCCCTTTTCAGTCTCTGTGCTTTTCAGTCCGTTACAGCGTGCCGAATGTGCCATCTCCATTACGAATGCTAGTTTTACCAGAACGAGCGCTCCCGTCTCATAACTTGCTTCTGAGCACGCGCGTTTTTTTCCCGTCATTAAAGCGTACACACGACCGCTTTTCACGACGAGAAAAACGACGAAAGAAAATAGAGCATGTTCTAAATTTTCAATGGCCATTTTTCTCGTCGTCGAGAAAAATGCTCTGGAGCCTACACTAGGGCGACCGCGTGTCCCGCATTTTGCAGGTCTGTCCCGGGTACCTTTATCCCAGGACAATACAGTGTCCCGGAATTAAACTGACACAGCCACACCCCCCCGGGCCGATCTGATGGCCCCAAAAAATAGGATTTTTTATAACAGCTTACCTGTAAAATCCTTTTCTTGGAGTACATCACGGGACACAGAGCGGCATAGTCATTACTATGTGGGTTATATAGATACCTTCAGGTGCTGGCACTGGCAACTTCCAAAACCGGAAGTACCCTCCCCTATATAAGCCCCTCCCATCCGGGAGCACCTCAGTTTTGTAGCAAAGCAATAAGTGTCCCCAAAGAGGGGTGGGAGCTCTGTGTCCCGTGATGTACTCCAAGAAAAGGATTTTACAGGTAAGCTGTTATAAAAATCCTATTTTCTTTCTCGTACATCACGGGACACAGAGCGGCATAGTCATTACTATGTGGGATGTCCTAAAGCAATGCCCAATGAGGGGGGGGTACACCATACATAAGCTGAGCGCTATCAGACATGAGGATCTTTTGCGGCCTGCAACACACTGCGCCCAAAGGCGACATCCTCCTGACTTCTAACGTCCACCTGGTAGAACCTAGTAAACGTGTGTACTGAAGACCATGTTGCGGCCTTACAGATTTGAGCCAGGGAGGCCTGGTGATGCACTGCCCATGAAGTTCCAACTGCTCTCGTGGAGTGCGCCCTAACTTTGAACGGAGGCGGTCTCCTTCTCAAGCCATAGGCTTGCATTATGACCTGTCGAATCCACTTGGCTAAAGTAGATTTTGACGCTGCCTGACCCCTTCTGGGGCCTTCCGGCAGAATAAACAAAGTATCCGTTCTGCGAATCTGAGCAGTGGCTTTTAGATAAGCTTTAACTGCTCTTACTACATCCAAAGAATGCAATAACTTTTCCTCTACCGAACTAGGTTTGGGGAAAAAAGAAGGAAGAACCACATCTTGGTTCAAATGAAACCTCGATACCACCTTAGGAAGAAAGGCTGGATGAGGACGTAACACTACTCTGTCCTTATGGATAACCAGATATGGCTCCCTACAGGACATAGCGGCTAATTCCGACACTCTTTTAGCCGAACAAATGGCTACTAGAAAAATCAATTTCCTGGTGAGAAGAACCAGGGAAATATGCTGTAATGGTTCAAATGGTTGTTTCTGTAGAACCGACAGAACCAGGTTTAAGTCCCATGGACATATGGGAATATTAACCGGAGGGCTAATACGCATCACTCCTTGTATAAAGGCTTTGACTAGTGAATGCGAAGCCAAGGGCCTTTGAAAAAATATTGACAAGGCCGAAATCTGACCCTTGATAGTACTCAAGGCAAGCTTCCTATCTACAGCCCATTGTAGGAAGTCCAGAATCCTACCTATTACGTATTTACGTGGATGCCATTTCTTGGCCTCACACCAGGCGATGTACGCCTTCCAGATTCTATAGTAGATCTGCCTGGATACCGGCTTCCTGGCATTGATCATGGTAGATACCACAGAATTAGAGAGCCCTCTCTTTTTTAGAATGTGGGCTTCAATAGCCAGGCCGTCAAACCTAGGGCTGGTAAGGAAGGGTGGTATATCGGTCCTTGCGAAAGCAGGTCCAGACGATGTGGGAGGGTCCAAGGACTCCCCACAGACATCTTTACAATCTCCGCGTACCATGCTCTTCGGGGCCACGCTGGAGCCACCAGAATCACTGGTTTCTTTTCTACCCTGATTCTGCGGAGTAATCGAGGTAACAATTGTGGCGGTGGGAATGCATATATCAGTTTGAACTGATCCCAAGGGAACACTAGGGCATCCGAGCCGCAAGCTAGGGGATCCCTTGTCCAAGAGACAAACCTGTCCACTTTTGCGTTGAATCTGGATGCTAGCAGATCTACATCCGGTGTTCCCCACCGCTGACATATTGTCCGGAAAACCTCGGGATGAAGGGACCATTCCCCTGGGCATAATTGTTGGCGACTTAGAACGTCCGCCTTCCAATTCTCCACTCCTGGAATGAATACCGCAGATATGGCTGGGACATATCTTTCTGCCCATTTCAGGATGCAATTTACTTCCCTCTGGGCTGCACGACTCCTGGTGCCACCCTGATGATTGATATATGCCACTGCCGTGGCATTGTCCGATTGAATTCTGACAGGGGACCCTTGGAGTTTGGATGTCCATGCCACTAGGGCATACCGGGCTGCTCGTATCTCTAAGAGATTGATGGGCAGGGCCTTTTCTGCATCCGACCATCTGCCCTGGAGAGACCATTGCTCCAGTACTGCTCCCCAGCCTATAAGGCTGGCATCTGTAGTGACCACCTTCCAAGAAATCGGACTGAAGGATTTCCCTCTTTCCAGATTCTGGGGAACCAACCACCAACGGAGGCTCTTGCGAACGGAAGGGGACAAGGACATTGGTAAGTCTAGGGCCTGAACTTTTTTGTTCCAGGCTGACAGTATGGCCCTTTGCAAATTCCTTGAATGGAATTGACCGTAGGGTACTGCTTCGAATGATGCCACCATTTTTCCCACCAGCCTCATGCACAGGCGTATGGATGGCTGTCTTTTTGTACCCACTAGGTGGATCAAATCTCTCAAAGACGACCCCTTTTCTTGAGGCAAGAAAATTTTTCTCTGGTCTGAATCCAGCCTTAGCCCCAAGTATTCCAGACTTTTGACTGGTTTTAGGGCTGACTTGTCTCGGTTGATAATCCAACCGTGATATTCCAGATACTCGATTGTCTCGTGAACAACCACTTCTAGTTTTTCCACTGAGTGGTCTATCAGCAACAAGTCGTCTAGATATGCCATTATCGTTACACCTCGTGTTCTTAGATTGGCCAATAATGGGGCCAGAATTTTTGTGAACACTCGTGGTGCTGTGGCCAGACCGAAGGGTAAGGCTCTGAACTGAAAATGGCGCCCTTCTACCGCAAAGCGTAGACATTTTTGGTGGGCTGGAAAGATGGGAATGTGCAAATAAGCATCTTTGATGTCGATCGAGGCTAACCATTCCTCCCCTTGTAGGGCAGTGGCCACCGATCGGATCGACTCCATCCGGAAAGTCCTGATATGTAGGAATTTGTTTAGCCCTTTTAGATTTAATATGGGCCTCACGTCCCCGTTTGGCTTCGGGACTGTAAAGAGGTTTGAGTAAAACCCGAACCCCCATTCTTCCAGGGGAACCTCTATAATTACTGCTTGGAGCAATAATTGTTCTAGTGCCAACAGGAGGGATCCTCTCTTCTGGGGATACCTTGGCACGTTTGACCTTATTAAGTGGGAAGGAGGGGAGTCTTTTAACTCCAATTTGTATCCCAGACTTACTGCGGAGAGCACCCATCTGTCTCTGATCGTGTCCCGCCAGGTCTCTGTGAATAACTGAAGTCTTCCCCCCACCCGATTGAGTGGGGGCAACCCTTCATGCATTTGACTTTGGGGGAGGTTTTGTACCTCTCCTGCTCCAGGGCTTCTTGTTACCCTGCAATTGTCCCTGATTTTTACCTCCGGGATTTGACCGAGGAGGCCGTCGGAACTGTTTCACAGCCGATATCCTAGGGACTGGAGAAGCAGGCCTCTTAAAAGAGGGACCTCTAACTCTGTTTTTAACCGGCAAAAGTGTACTTTTACCGCTGGAAATTTTCTGGATATATTTGTCCAGGTCTTCCCCGAATAAGCGTTCACCATGAAATGGGAAGCTGACCAGCAATTTTTTACAGGGAGCTTCAGCAGACCAGTTTTTGAGCCATAGAAGCCTGCGCATATGTACTACAGACAGCGTAAGGCGGGAGGCCTGATGGATTGAATCCTTTATAGCGTCCACCGCAAAGCATAAGGCTCTAGGTAGATCAGCTAGGGCAAGAGCCTGCTGATCTGGCAAGTCCCTTAAGACCTGTTTCAACTGATCCTTCACTGCTTGGCAGACCCCAATAGCTGCCACTGCTGGTTGTGTCACCAAGCCTGCTGTAGCAAAAGCAGATTTTAATAAGGACTCTAATTTTTTATCTATTGGGTCCTTGAACATTTGGACATTATCCACTGGACATGTCAGTGATCAGAAGCCCAAACTTCACCTATCACGGCAGGCATTGTAATTAAACCTTCAGGGACCGGGTTCCCAAGGATTCCACTCCCCTGGACCTGTATAGCACCCTGCACAGAAAACATCTTGGTCGTGGGTATGACCAGAGCTCTGGATCCCAGGGTCCAGCTCTCCTAAGAGAAGCATTACAGGCAAAACCTTGCTCTTCTCTGCAAGGCCCGGGTACCGACCGTTTAGCTATGAAGCTTTTTTGGTCGGATCCGGAATAGCTTACTGAGGCCCAAAAGAACCTGTACGCAAGCTCAGTGAAAAACACATGTTACTTCTTGGCCAACACCTTAGACACTGGCAAAAAACTGAGGTGCTCCCGGATGGGAGGGGCTTATATAGGGGAGGGTACTTCCGGTTTTGGAAGTTGCCAGTGCCAGCACCTGAAGGTATCTATATAACCCACATAGTAATGACTATGCCGCTCTGTGTCCCGTGATGTACGAGAAAGAAAAGGCCGCCACATCACCGCACCGCATTACTCACTGACAGTACTTGTCCTGGCTGGGAATGCCTGGAGGAGCACAATCCCCGCCCCCTGCTTGTGATTGGAGAAATCATAAATCCCGCCTCTTGTGTCTAATCACTGTGCTGTGATTCGTTACAGCACAAGCTGATTTTTGGGAAGGGGGGTGTCCCTGAATGGTAGTTTGGAAATGTGGTCACCCTAGCCTACACACAATCGTTTTTAATAACCAATTTAAAAAATTGCATTTTTCTCATCATGAAAAACATGTGTACGTGGCATAAGGGTTCTGAATGCAAAGAAATTGACTTAAATTATGTAAACCCTACCAATGAACTATTCGTATTTGCTTCCTTCTGGCCTGTTAGTTATACTATGAAGTGTTTTGGTATTTTTGTTTGATAAGAGCAAAAAAATTGTTGTTTATCCTGCCAGAAATCTTGTCTATTTCTGTAGTTGTGTCCTACAATGACAATACTGCTCCAGAGGTACACTACAGTGAGTGAACATTGTCATTTTAGGACATGTGTAAGTGGCAGGATCACCAGGTGAAAATGAAGGGGGAAAAAAAAAGCTTAAAAAATAGGATTTTATAACAGCTTACCTGTAAAATCCTTTTCTTGGAGTACATCACGGGACACAGAGCGGCATAGTCATTACTATGTGGGTTATATAGTTTACCTTCAGATGCTGGCACTGGCAACTTCCAAACCGGAAGTACCCTCCCCTATATAAGCCCCTCCCATCCGGGAGCACCTCAGTTTTGTAGCAAAGCAATAAGTGTCCCCAAAAGAGGGGTGGGAGCTCTGTGTCCCGTGATGTACTCCAAGAAAAGGATTTTACAGGTAAGCTGTTATAAAAATCCTATTTTCTTTCTCGTACATCACGGAACACAGAGCGGCATAGTCATTACTATGTGGGACGTCCCAAAGCAATGCCCAATGAGGGGGGGGGGATACACCATACATAAGCTGAGCGCTATCAGACATGAGGATCTTTTGCGGCCTGCAACACACTGCGCCCAAAGGCGACATCCTCCTGACTTCTAACGTCCACCTGGTAGAACCTAGTAAACGTGTGTACTGAAGACCATGTTGCGGCCTTACAGATTTGAGCCAGGGAGGCCTGGTGATGCACTGCCCATGAAGTTCCAACTGCTCTCGTGGAGTGCGCCCTAACTTTGAACGGAGGCGGACTCCTTCTCAAGCCATAGGCTTGCATAATGACCTGTCGAATCCACTTGGCTAAAGTAGATTTTGACGCTGCCTGACCCCTTCTGGGGCCTTCCGGCAGAATAAACAAAGTATCCGTTCTGCGAATCTGAGCAGTGGCTTTTAGATAAGCTCTAACTGCTCTTACTACATCCAAAGAATGTAATAACTTTTCCTCTACCGAACTAGGTTTGGGGAAAAAGGAAGGAAGAACCACATCTTGGTTCAAATGAAACCTCGATACCACCTTAGGAAGAAAGGCTGGATGAGGACGTAACACTACTCTGTCCTTATGGATAACCAGATATGGCTCCCTACAGGACATAGCGGCTAATTCCGACACTCTTTTAGCCGAACAAATGGCTACTAGAAAAATCAATTTCCTGGTGAGAAGAACCAAGGAAATGTGCTGTAATGGTTCAAATGGTTGTTTCTGTAGAACCGACAGAACCAGGTTTAAGTCCCATGGACATATGGGAATATTAACCGGAGGGCTAATACGCATCACTCCTTGTATAAAAGCTTTGACTAGTGAATGCAAAGCCAAGGGCCTTTGAAAAAATATTGACAAGGCCGAAATCTGACCCTTGATAGTACTCAAGGCAAGCTTCCTATCTACAGCCCACTGTAGGAAGTCCAGAATCCTACCTATTACGTACTTACGTGGATGCCATTTCCTGGCCTCACACCAAGCGATGTACGCCTTCCAGATTCTATAGTAGATCTGCCTGGATACCGGCTTCCTGGCATTGATCATGGTAGCTACCACAGGATTAGAGAGACCTCTCTTTTTTAGAATGTGGGCTTCAATAGCCAGGCCGTCAAACCTAGGGCTGGTAAGGAAGGGTGGTATATCGGTCCTTGCGAAAGCAGGTCCGGACGATGTGGGAGGGTCCAAGGACTCCCCACAGACATTTTTACAATCTCCGCGTACCATGCTCTTCGGGGCCACGCTGGAGCCACCAGAATCACTGGTTTCTTTTCTACCCTGATTCTGCGGAGTAATCGAGGTAACAATTGTGGCGGTGGGAATGCATATATCAGCTTGAACTGATCCCAAGGGAACACTAGGGCATCCCTTGTCCGAGAGACAAATCTGTCCACCTTTGCGTTGAATCTGGATGCTAGAAGATCTACATCCGGTGTTCCCCACCGCTGACATATTGTCCGGAAAACCTCGGGGTGAAGGGACCATTCCCCTAGGCATAATTGTTGGCGACTTAGAAAGTCCGCCTTCCAATTCTCCACTCCTGGAATGAATACCGCGGATATGGCTGGGACATAACTTTCTGCCCATTTCAGGATGCAATTTACTTCCCTCTGGGCTGCACGACTCCTGGTGCCACCCTGATGATTGATATATGCCACTGCCGTGGCATTGTCCGATTGAATTCTGACAGGGGACCCTTGGAGTTTGGATGTCCATGCTACTAGGGCATACCGGGCTGCTCGTATCTCTAAGAGATTGATGGGCAGGGCCTTTTCTGTATCCAACCATCTGCCCTGGAGAGACCATTGCTCCCCAGCCTATAAGGCTGGCATCTGTAGTGACCACCTTCCAAGAAATCGGACTGAAGGATTTCCCTTTTTCCAGATTCTGGGGAACCAACCACCAACGGAGGCTCTTGCGAACGGAAGGGGACATTGGTAAGTCTAGGGCCTGAACTTTTTTGTTCCAGGCTGACAGTATGGCCCTTTGCAAATTCCTTGAATGGAATTGACCGTAGGGTACTGCTTCGAATGATGCCACCATTTTCCCCATCAGCCTCATGCACAGGCGTATGGACGGCTGTCTTTTTGTACCCACTAAGTGGATCAAATCTCTCAAAGACGACACCTTTTCTTGAGGCAGAAAATTTTTCTCTGGTCTGAATGCAGCCATAGCCCCAAGTATTCCAGACTTTTGACTGGTTTTAGGGCTGACTTGTCTCGGTTGATAATCCAACCGTGAGATTCCAGATACTTGATTGTCTCGTGAACAACCACTTCTAGTTTTTCCACTGAGTGGTCTATCAGCAACAAGTCATCTAGATATGCCATTATCGTTACACCTCGTGTTCTTAGATTGGCCAATAATGGGGCCAGAATTTTTGTGAACACTCGTGGTGCTGTGGCCAGACCGAAGGGTAAGGCTCTGAACTGAAAATGGCGCCCTTCTACTGCAAAGCGTAGAAATTTTTGGTGGACTGGAAAGATGGGAATGTGCAAATAAGCATCTTTGATGTCGATCGAGGCTAACCATTCCTCCCCTTGTAGGGCAGTGGCCACCGATCGGATCGACTCCATCCGGAAAGTCCTGATATGTAGGAATTTGTTTAGCCCTTTTAGATTTAATATGGGCCTTACGTCCCCGTTTGGCTTCGGGACTGTAAAGAGGTTTGAGTAAAACCTGAACCCGCATTCCTCCAGGGGAACCTCCATAATTACTCCTTGGAGCAATAGTTGTTCTAGTGCCGACAGGAGGGATCCTCTCTTCCGGGGATCTCTTGGCACGTTTGACCACATAAAATGGGAAGGAGGAGAGTCTTTTAACTCCAGCTTGTATCCCAGACTTACTGCGGAGAGCACCCATCTGTCTCTGATCGTGTCCCGCCAGGTCTCTGCGAACAACTGGAGTCTTCCCCCCACCCGATTGAGTGGGGGCAACCCTTCATGAATTTGACTTGGGGGGGGGGAGGTTTTGTACCTCTCCTGACCCAGGGTTTCTTGTTACCCTGCGATTGTCCCTGATTTTTTACCCCCGGGATTTGACCGAGGAGGCCGTCGGAACTGTTTCACAGCCGATGTCCCAGGGACTGGAGAAGCAGGCCTCTTAAAAGAGGGACCTCTAACTCTGTTTTTAACCGGCAAGAGTGTACTTTTACCGCTGGAAATTTTCTGGATATATCTGTCCAGGTCTTCCCCGAATAAGCGTTCACCATGAAATGGGAAGCTAACCAGGAATTTTTTACAGGGAGCTTCAGCAGACCAGTTTTTGAGCCATAGAAGCCTGCGCATATGTACTACAGACAGCGTAAGGCGGGAGGCCTGGTGGATTGAATCCTTTATGGCGTCAACCGCAAATCATAAGGCTCTAGGTAGATCAGCTAGGGTAAGAGCCTGCTGATCTGGCAAGTCCCTTAAGACCTGTTTCAACTGATCCTTCCCTGCTTGGCAGACCCCAATAGCTGCCACTGCTGGTTGTGTCACCAAGCCTGCTGTAGAGAAAGCAGATTTTAATAAGGACTCCAATTTTTTATCTATTGGGTCCTTGAACATTTGGACATTTATCTACTGGACATGTCAGTGATTTATTCACACAAGAGATGGCTGCGTCCCCTGTAGGGACCCTCCATTTTTTTGATGAACTTATCCTCCATGGGATAGACCACCGGAAATCTCTTGGGAGGAGTAAATATTTTATCAGGATGCTCCTAATCCTGGTAAATGAGCCCTTCCAGTAAAGGATGGATTGGAAAGGAACAAACAGTCTGGGGGGCTTTTAGCGACCCCAACGAGGAGACAGAAGTGGATGATGGCTCCGCAAGGGGCTTTTTAAATGCTGATCGGACCATGTTAATCAGGGACTGAACCCATAATCTTTCAGCATGTGATGCTGAGAATGACTCTTCCACTGTTGATTCCTCTACAACAGAATCAACCTCATCCTGATCCCCTTCAGGTAGGTCGATCCCTGTATGGGACTGTTGCTCTGCTAACAGGCACTCTGAGGGAGGAGACGGAGATCGGGCGCGTTTTCCCTTTGACAGGGAAGCAGCGATCAATGTTGTCAATCTCTCTTCCAGTCCTCCCAGAGCTGAGGAAAAAACCTCCTCTGTTATATATACAGGAGCAGGTGAACTGAGGACAGCCACAGTACCAGGTACTCCTGAGGGTGGTCTACGGTCACTAACCTCTGATTTTTCAGGGGAGATTGGTGCAGCCGAAGCATGCCCAAGATCCTCAGAGCCCGATTGAGACCCCCTATGCTTCCTGGGATTCTTAGTCCCGGAGACTTTAGACGGCATATTCCTAAGCCCAAAGCTGAGGTATTCCAGCCGAAATACACCACTTACTGACAATAGTCTAGCACAATTGCTGCTATATAAACAGTTGGTGTCTACTAATGTGCCTTTCTATGGGGATGCCTGCATCAACCGCCTGCTGTATGCCTTTCTAAATGTTGCCAGCTCTGTTTCTGCCTTTCATAACCAGCTGACAACACCTAATTGTGCTTTTTATCATGCTGGGACGCCCGCACATGCGCAGAAGCGCTGCGGCGCGCACAGAGCGTCATCCACCAAGCTCCGCCCCTTTTTCCAGCTCACCTCTATACATAGAGGCGCGTGCACGCGCACGCGCGCGGGCACGTGCGCCTTCGGCGCTCTTTTTTGAAAGGAACTAGGGAAAGAAGCCAGGGCCCAGTTTGCCACAGGGCCGAGGGGATGGACGAGCATTGCAACATGGCAGAGGAAACAGTTTCCCATCCAGAGAACTCACCATCTGCCTGGATTTTGACTTGGAAAGAAAAAATCCACATGACAAGAAAACAACGTTCCACAGCGGCCTCTAGTTTAACACAGGTACCGCGGTTTAACCATTTTTTTTTTCTTGACCACTTAAAATTATTAAATTTTTTAGTAGTTATAGGCATGCACAGATATTTAGCGGGAATACCGTTAGGTAACAGGCAGAAAGACATATTAGGCTTGGGGGTCCCCCAATAGAACCAAGTTCCTGAGGGGCCCCCACTTACCTTTTCGCCGCCGCAGGACTCTGTTTGGTCCACAGAAGCCCAAACTTCACCTCTCACGGCAGGCATTGTAATTAAACCTTCAGGGACCGGGTTCCCAAGGATTCCACTCCCCTGGACCTGTATAGCACCCTGCACAGAAAACATCTTGGTCGTGGGTATGACCAGAGCTCTGGATCCCAGGGTCCAGCCCTCCTAAGAGAAGCATTACAGGCAAAACCTTGCTCTTCTCTGCAAGGCCCGGGTACCGACCGTTTAGCTATGAAGCTTTTTTGGTCGGATCCGGAATAGCTTACTGAGGCCCAAAAGAACCTGTACGCAAGCTCAGTGAAAAACACATGTTACTTCTTGGCCAACACCTTAGACACTGGCAAAAAAACTGAGGTGCTCCCGGATGGGAGGGGCTTATATAGGGGAGGGTACTTCCGGTTTGGAAGTTGCCAGTGCCAGCACCTGAAGGTAAACTATATAACCCACATAGTAATGACTATGCCGCTCTGTGTTCCGTGATGTACGAGAAAGAAAGTAAACTAATACAGCCACCACATGGACTGGTAGTCTGTAATATATTACACTTTTTTTTTTTGTTCTTGGGCAGGGGTCTCCAAACTTTTCAAACAAAGGGCCAGTTTTTTGTCTTTTAGACTTTAGGAGGGCCGGATTGTGGCCAGCAAGGGCAATAGAAGTCATGGGCCCAGCATCAGTGAAAATAAATATGACCCTAGGGTTGTTGGTCAATAGGAGGAGGAGGAGTAGTATCCCATCATTGGTAACGGTGGCATATATAGTGCCCCATTGTTGGTGTCAGTGGGAGGAATATTGCCTCATATCAGTGGGAGGAATATTGCCTCAAGGGCCGGATAAAGGCTAGCAAAGGGCCATATCTGGCCCTCGGGCCGTAGTTTGGAGACCCCTGCTCTTGGGTTTAGATACACTTTAAGGATTAGCATATTGCCTTATAGAAACTTGTGCATTTCAATACAAAAGTATAACTAAAGGCAAAACTTGTTTTTTTAGTTTTGGATAGAGTGGAGAGGGATTAGAACACCTGTCAGTTTTTATTGCTGTCTGTGCCCCCACCCGTTTAGAAGATTTACTCTCTCTGTTTGTTCTGTTTACTATTATCATTGAAAGTGAATGTAAAATTAAATCCCAAATTTTGGGCTGTTTCCAGAAAAGTAATAGAGGGAAAATCTTCCAAGACGGATGCTAGTTCTGGTGCTCCCAAAGGAATTCCCTTAATTTGCAGGGATTCCCTATCACTTCCTGTTTGGATATGGGACAGGAAGTGAAGGAAAAACTCCTCGTTGGAACACCGATGACGAAAAAAACATCTGACGGGGGTTATAACCCTCCCTTACTCCATCCAAAATGAAAAAAAAAAAGTCTTGCCTATAGTTCTACTTTAATTCTATATGATGATTAATGGCCAAATAGGTTTACTTTAATAAAAGAAAATATCAATGGAAGTGCAGAGCTAAGCCTTGTTCATATAGGCATATCCATGTGTACATCTGTGTGAAGGGCCGTCTTTGCCCACACGGGATGCACACGGGCACAACGGCTGGTCCCAATTTGACATCTATGCAGGAGCACGTCCCTGAATGTTGACAGTGTAAGTTTAAAGGACACGTACCTGCATGGCTTTTGAATTGGGAGCAGCAACTGCGTCTGTGCTGCTGCTGAGTCCCAATAGACATAAATGGTACTGCCTGCAAGCTAATGCATGGACAGGGCAGCCATCACAAATTCAGGGCCCCCCTGGAGCAGAGAACTGAGGGAGGGAGGGGGGTGCTGACAAGTGTAATACAGTACTTGGAACTCCGTCTGACTGTTTTGATGTTGAATTTTAAAAGCAGTGGACTTCTGTCAGATTAGCAAACCTGTGAGATCAGCAAGCTTGATGGCGTTCTAAGTACTGTATTTCACTATATAACCTCAGTTTACTGTTATAAATAAGTGTAAAATGTAAAACTCCGGGGGGTGTACAAAGATGTCTGCTTGTCCCCTTCTCACTGTATCCTTAGTGTGGAGTGTAGCAAGATGGCGGTGTTTCGTCACATTCGGCTACCCAACACGGTTTTAGTGTGCTGTTTTGACGTAAAAGCGCTGAAACGCATATGACGGCGTCGCGCATGCGCAGTGAGAAATTTTTCAGCAGAACGTCACTTCCCGAGCAATCTGTGATGGGGAGCCATATGTGACAAGACACCGGCTCGGCCTGTAAGGGGCCCTGGGGACCATCGGGCCCCTTACAGCTGTAATTCAAAAAATAAATGAATAAAATAAAAAAACGGGAGGGGGGCCAGCTGGGCTTGTAAGGGGCCCTGGGGACCATCGGGCCCCTTACAGGTGTAATGCAAAAAAAACAAAAAACGGGAGGGGGGCCAGCCGGGGCCCTGGGGACCATCGGGCCCCTTATAGGTGTAATGCCTGTACCCCCCTGATGGCGGCCCTGTGCATGGAACACCTGTGCATCACATGCAGGCGAAGATGGTCCTTTGCATGGGTGTATGCTTAGCCATGTGAACAAGGCCTTAGCAGTAAGATCAGCTTGCTACAGCAAGTAGATGGAGCTAAGAACTCAGCTCACAGATATGTCCACCAGAAAACCCATGGATGTAACCAACCAGTGTGTGAAACCACTCAATGGCATCAACTAATGTAAAGTATCACCTTTAGATAGAATTGCCCTTTAAACATTAGACCCCATACTCTTGTTCTTTGCCAGACAAGAGGCTCCAGAGCTATAGAGACTGTATAGAGGAAACATTATTGCTGTTATTCTGTATATATATTGTGAGCCAAATGACTCAATCACAAGGCCTCATTAGAAACAGAAAATAAACAAGGAAATGCTGTAGTATGAACTATTTATTTGACATATTTCCAATGCTGTTCATGTGTATACAATAATTTATCTCATGTGAGAAGTAAACATGAGATTTCTACAATTCCCTGTTTATGTGAAGCCTTGTACAACATCTAACACCAATCGTAGGTCACATGATTTGGTCAGCGACACCTTTAACAACAGCTCACTAACATAGGTTACATAATTGGTTTAGCAAATATTAAAAGTTAAAGCGGAAGTAAACCCATCGCTTTAACAGTTTCAAAAAGCAGTTGGCATTCCCGGCATGCCGGGAATGCCAACTGTCACATTGGTTGTGCTCTCAACCAAAGTGTCAAACCATCCAATGGCTGGTGTCATAACTGATCACATGTGCAGCATCATGGCAGTTGCAGATTAAACAGAGGCCAAGATGGCAGCTTCCTTGCCTGAAAATGATATGAGCGTTTACTTCCACTTTAAAGTTATAGTTATGCATAAACCTCAATAAAAAAAGCATGTGTTAACTACCAAAAGTGTTATACTACAGTAATACACACGATCATTTTTCACATTGTTAAAAATGCCATTTTTAAAATTGGCCATTAAAAACGATCGTGTGTAGGCTCCAGAGCTTTTTTTAACGACGTGAAAAATGGCCTAAAAAAATGAGAACCTGCTCCATTTTTTCACGTCGTTTTTCACATCGTTTTTTTTAACGACGTGAAAAACGGTAGTGTGTAGGCTTTTACGAGGGGAAAAAAAAACGCGCATGCTTAGAAGCAAGTGATGAGACGGGAGCGCTCGTTCTGGTAAAACTAGCGTTCATAATGGAGACGGCACATTCGTCACGCTGTAACGGACTGAAAAGCACGAGGCTGAAAAGCGCGAATCGTCGCTCAACAAACTTTACTAACATGAAGGGTGGCACCATTCGAACGGAACTTCCCCTTTATAGTGCAGTCGTACGTGTTGTACCTCACTGCGCTTTGCTCGAGCGGTTTTTTAAATGAACGTGTGTAGGCAAGACAGGCTTGAGAGGAAACAAGAAAAATCATGTCGAGAAAAACGTTGTTTTTGAAAATGACATTAAAAACGATCGTGTGTACGCGGCATAAGCCTTTCATTCTTCCTCTTAATGATCAATTTTGAGAGTTGGGAGGTAGGTAAGGGTGTCACAGACAGAAGAAAATTTGTCCATTTTGGAGAAGTCGTCCTTCAGTCTTGTCATAGGTTAAAGAAGAATCAGCCATTTTAAGGGATGTCATAGTCTGTACAGCAATCAACCATTTTGGAGGACCTACTCTTTATTCATTTCACAGTTTACAGAGCAATCAACCACCTTGGAGGACACTCTTCTCCAATGTGGTCAATTGCTTCTCCTGTCTGTGACACCGTGGTGTAATGGTGTCACAGACAGAAGAAGAATCATCCATTTTGGAGGTGTCGTCCTTCAGTGTTGTCACAGATTAAAGAAAAATCAGCCATTATTAAGGGATGTCATAGTCTGTACAGCAATCAACCATTTTAAGGAACTAACTCACAGTCCACAGAGCAGTTAACCACCTTGTAGGACACGTTCTTCAGTGATCTCACATACTAATTAAAGAGACAATTTATGGGTCTAATGCCTATGTTATGTCAGAGACTGAAGAAGAGGTATCCATTTTGTAAGACTTATGCCATGATGACGTCAAAGATTGAAGAAGAGATTTCTTGTTAAAAAAAAAAGATTGAAGAAGAGATAGCTATTCTGGGATAATCATTACAGGGCAGCCAATATGACTTTTTGATGGTAAAAGTACTTACCGTATATACTCGAGTATAAGCCGAGTTTTTCAGTACATATTTTTGTGCTGAAAATGCCCCCCTCGGCTTATACTCGAGTCACCTTTTGCACCTGATCTCCCGGACTTTGGGGACCCGGTACTGGCCGGCCGTAGGTCCCCTGGACCCCAAACCTGGCACACATATAGCCCCACTTTTCCTCTACAAGTGTGCAAAGCTTGTTGTCTGGAGGACCTACGGCCAGGGAGCGACGATTTTTCAAAGCCGGGCACCCCTTCCATAGACTCCCATGTTAAATGGTAACTTCTCCGGTGACTTTGGGAACCGGGGACCGGCCGGTCGTAGATCCCCTGGACCTGAATCTTGGCAGAGATGTAGCCCTATTTTTCCTCTACTAGTGTGCAAAGTTTGTTGTCTGGGGGACCTACAGCCGGGGAGCAACCATTTTTCAAAGCCGGGCACCCCTTCCATAGACTCCCATGTTAAACGTCAGTCTAGTCATGGGCACAGTGAGGCATGGGCACAGTGAGGCATGGACACAGTGAGGCATGGACACAGTGAGGCAAAGTGAGGCACAGCGAGGCATGCAGATGGACACCCTAGGCTTATACTCGAGTCAATAATTTTTCCCATTTTTTGTGGTAAAATTTGTTGCCTCGGCTTATACTCGAGTATATACGGTATATTAACCAATACATAAAATTTGGTCATGGGTTGGACTTCCATGGATCTGTTTTTATTGAAAAGGAATCCTACATAAATTTAGGCACAACATGGTACTCAAACAAAATAAGAAGGCGCACCAGCCTGGTGCATTACTGCATAACTCGTTTATTAAATGTTAAAAATCAAATGTACTTACAAAAGAAGACACGGGCTTAACATGAACAAATGCCACCCATCGTCAGTCCTTCGCGTAGGGTCTACTCGATGGACTGACGTTGGGTGACATTTGATCATGCACTAGGCTGGTGCGCCTTCTTCATTTGTTTGTGTTTTAGTTGTGGTTACACTGAACCAAAGAAGGCAGCAAGGATATTGTGTACAATTTGGTGGTTCCATTTGGAGAATACCTGTAGCGGCCAATGTGGTGGTTCAATGTGGCGTCCATTTTGGTTCCATAAGGCTGGACTACCTGGGAGAGTAGCATACCAGTAGTGCAGACATTTTTTACACTTTATTGATGAACAACGATGAACAACATGGTACTCACCTGCCCTTTGCAGTATCCCATGCTAAACACAAACTGATAAATAACATAGAATTCAAAAGACAACTATAATCATTCCAAGGCATAAATTACAAGATTCAGTTTTTGGAATGCAGGACTTTTATGTAAACCCAAAATGACCACTGAGGATGATTTAGTACAAGGCTTTCATGATCAGCTGATCCTTTAGCAGAAGTTGTCAAGGTAATGGAAATGAACGATTCTTGACTAAACACACCAAATTCCACTTAACATGGACTTTTCATTAATGAGTGGAATTATTCTTCTTTTACAAAAACAAAGAATACATCTAAACTTGCAATTTAATCCACCCATGGGCTTACCATAACTTTTCGGAAGTCTGCCTCCGCTGGCGTCTTGTCTTTGGATCTTGGCCACTTGGTGTTTGACTGACCCATCCTTGGAGCTGAACAGGAAGCTGAAGCTGGCATCATCAAAACAGGCGAGACATGGCACAATGGTAAGCCAGTTTAGGAAGCTGAGGTTACCACTGAGGATAAGAAGAACCTGAAAGACATAAAAATAATGATTAATGGAGGGAGTGAGGTGTCACACTCTTGGGAAAATGGAAATAGATCCAAAAGTTGTACTAAAGATGAATTCCAGGTAAACAGCTTCAAGTAGTATTAAACTCTCAGTTTTTTAATTTTTCACTATAGATCCACTTCATTAGCTGAACTTTTTTTTTTTTCTCCCTACTGTGCTTCCAAAGATCTTTACTTCAATACATATTGACTGTAAGCCTTTTCTAGCCACTTCCCTGACGTTCCGGTTGCGGAGCTAGTTCTGTGAACACCAGACAGACATGTTGGGACTACATGACCCATGATCCCTTGTATGGATCTTGTACATGTATGCCCACATTGAATCTCTTTACACAGAAGCCTGTGTGTGTTGGTGTGCAGAAGACCGCAAACGTAAGGGTTGCTACATTGGGTCTCCAGGGAGACTCTGTAAGACAACGTAGCCACCCTATAGGCAGAAACATTCTTCGGCAGATCTGCTAGTTCTTGTTTTAAAGTGGAGCTCCACCCTAAATTTTCACTTTTGGTAATCGGAACCCTCCCCCCCTCCGGTGTCACAATTGACAACTTTCAGGGGGGAGGGGGGTGAAGATACCTGTCTAAGACAGGTATTTTCACCCACATCCGGGAGTCCTCTCTCCGGGAATCTGCGGGAGTGACGTCACTTCCCCCAGACTTCCCGTTGTGTTCTGGGAGACACTCGGCTCCCAGAACACAGGAGGACGAATCAGAACGGCGCAGCGCGACTCGCGCATGCGCCGTAGGGAACCGGGCATGAAGCCGCAGGGCTTCACTTCCTGGTTCCCTCAGCGAGGATGGCGGAGGGAGCAGCAGAGCGACGAGCGGTCGCTCGTCCTCTGCTGCGGACGTCGCTGGACTCCAGGACAGGTAAGTGTCCAAATATTAAAAGCCAGCAGCTGCTGTAGCTGTAGCTGCTGGCTTTTAATATTTTTTTTTCCGGCGGAGCTCCGCTTTAAAGACACAAAGGGACTGAAGATGAAAGAGAACAGCAATTAAGCAAGCAGATGAGTAATTGAACTACTTTTGATTATACAGATCTTGTGTTTAATAATGCATTAAAGTAGATGTAAACTCTAACTGGAAGACATTTAGTTTACTAAATAAATGTATCACAAACAATTGCCACATTTTTGCCATTAAGGCCTCATGCACACTGCTGCTTCTAAACTCACTTTAGGAGCTTTTGGTGTCTTTTTGCCAAAGCCCCTGAACTCAACTCAATAAAAGCCTATAGGGTTGTTTTACTAAAGGGAAAAAGACTGTGCACTTTGCAAAGTGAAGTTGCACTCTGTAAGTGCAGCTGCTCCAGAGCTTAGTAAATGAGCAGAAACTTTGCTGATTTCCATCATCCAATCATGTGCAAGCAAGAACTCATAGCATTTGTTTGGGTACTCTTTGCAAAGTTAAAGCGGAGTTCCACCCTATTTTACAACTTGTGCTTAAAAGAATGACCACTCCTCCACCACTCATTTTTGGATAATGAATTTTATTTATTTTTTTACTTACCTTATGTGAAGTACTGAGTGTACTTCCGTCCTACCTGGGTGGCGGCCCAGGGTGTCATTTCCTCATTCACCCCGCTGCCTTCTGGGATCTTTGTGTGTCCCAGAAGACGACGGGTCATTCAGAGAGCGCATGCGCAGTAAGAAACCGGAGGTGAAGCCTGAAGGCTCCACTGCCGGTTTCCCTTAGTTACATTGGCGGTGCCTGCACCCGAGCTGATGGACAGATTGGCCTTGGGGGGCCGACATCCCAGGCACCCTGGACAGGTAAGTGTCCTTATTAACCTCCCTGGCGGTATGATTCTGTCTGGAATTATGTACCAAAAGCGGTACAATTATTTTGCATGGAAATTTGGTGTTATGTATTGTAGGCCTGCGATTCTTAGTAATTACTTACTTAAACCTGACCAAACAAGAGTCTAGTAGACATCCCGGGTATGATAAAGTTTGAAACACAAAATAATAAATTATAATATAATAAATAACTATAAATAATTATAACAAATAGTAATGTAATTATAATAAAAATTATTCAATAATGTAATCAAATCAAAAACACTGAAATTTGCTCAGTTGCAGAATTGTCGCTGTCATTAGATTTTTTGTTTGATGATGAATTTCCCCACAAATCACTATCGCTCAATTCTGCGAGTGATTCTAATTTATTATCGCTGTTTTTTAGCTGGTCTAAAACCACTTTTGACATAAAGGGACACTTTTTGGTTGCTATGGACAATCTTCAGTTTCCAGGCAGAAAGAAAAGTTTTTATTATATAAAAGTGCATGCAGGACACTGGGCAGACCACTAGGGACAAAGGGGGTGTGTAATTATTACATACAGTACTGTAATCTGTAAGATTACAGTATACTGTATGCATACTATTTGTTTACTTTTTTGAATTTGGCGCCGAACTCCGTCTCCGTGCGTCGCAACGTCGCAGGGAATGGAGCTCGGCACTCGGCAGTGAGGATCGAGCGAGACACGGCTCGCAGACACTGCGGGAGGACATCGCAGGATCCAGGGAACAAGGTAAGTTACTTCCCCTGGATACTGCGATGCAGCCCGAGTCTGGCTCGGGGTTAACGCTCTTAGCATTGAAAACTCACCCCGAGCCTGACTCGGGATTACCGCTAAGGAGGTTAAAAGTCAGCAGCTACAGTGTTTGTAGCTGCTGACTTCTAAAAAAAATTTTTTGCGTCTGGAACACCGCTTTAAGCCTAACCTCATTTACTAAACTCTGGAGCAACTGCTCTCGCAGAGTGCAACTGCACTTTCCAAAGTGCACAGTCTATTTCCTTTTACAGTAAATCATCCCCTATGTGTCCATGCACACATAGGGGTTGATTTGCTAAAGTCAAATAGACTGTGTGCTTTGCAAAGTGCAGTTGCTCCAGAGCTTAGTAAATGAGGAAAAGCTTCACTTTGCAAAGAATACCCAATCATGTGCATGGAAAATGAAAAACAGCATTTTTGCTTACACATGATTGGATGATGGAAGTCAGCAGAGCTTCTGCTCATTTACTAATCTCTGGAGCAGGTGCACTTTGCAAAGTGAACAGTCTACTTGCCTTTAGTAAATCAACACCATAGGCTTTTACCAGAATTTAGAAGCAGTAAAATGCTCCTCTTCTGAACGCAGAAGAATCACGTTCAAAAGAGGAGCTTTTGGGTATAAATAACACTGCTAAACACGTCTTATTCATTTTATTGGCCAGAATAAATAAAAATTCTGGCCAATGAAATAAACACCCAAGCACAAAACTCTGCTAAACTCGCCTAAACTGGTTTGAAAAAACGCAGCTTAGGTGAGTTTTTAACTCAGATTTTTTCCCGTCAGGAGAAACAGCACTTACAATAAACCAGTGTGCATGAGGCCTTAATGTTATTTTTCACATCTTTTCATCCTTGTTTATCCATGCTGCAGATCTCCTCCAGCTTCTGTCTGCATACATTTGCTCCAGCACTGGCTGCACATCATTTCTCAGGAGCGGCTTCCTGAGAGCACCAATGGTGGACCACGTCAACGCAATGTGTTGCACAGCCTTTTGTCATTTGAATTAGGGGACATGTGATGGCGTCACAAGGCAGGAACACATTTGAAAGACGGTTGTCACCCCAGTTTGCACAGGAAGTGCTTGAAAAATAAACTGTGGCAAGATCACCAGGTATTATTTTAATGGCAGCTGTGGATTTCAAAAGATTGAAAACAACGTCTGAAAGTACAATGACATATTGAAGCTTATATGAGATTTTTGTAAGTGGGTTTTGATCTGCTTTAACACACATTTGGAATACTTATGTAGCGGGGTCCTCAATTTAGGGGTAGTGTCTGAGTGGTAGTTATGCTCAAACACCTAAATTGTTAGGACATTATCAACCATTTTGTCTGCAGGAAGAGTATTGGTGTACCGTTCCCTGTGGCCTGCAGGTGGCGCTGCCATGGTGGGCCAGGGTTGAACCGCTGATACAGTGCTGTGCCTTGTGTGTCCCCTCTCGGCAGCCATACAGTGGGAGTGGTCGGCCTGCTGTGTATGCTGGGAGAGGATATAAAAGGGGCAGACGCTGCCTGTAAAGGGGTTCGTTCGTCGTTGGGAGTCCTACTCCCAGGGAGTGTGTGTTCCTGTCTGCCCTGGGCACCTTTGGCCCAGGGACGGTGGTCGGTGAATCAGTCCCAGGCACCTTTAGCCCTGCGGCTGCAACTAAAGACCTTGGGCCCAGCACCTTCGGCTGGGGCCCATCAAGGATCGAGGAATCTCAGGGTGCCGCCTTGTGAGGGGACCCGCATCTTAGATGAGGAGGCCGGGGGAGGAACTGTTCCGAGGGACTGGTGAGAAGTCACAGTGAAGGAAGGTGCCCGGTAACTCTCTGGAGGGATGTCTTCTCCTTACAAAGAGGCCAAGCTTTGAAGACCAAGTTCACTAGGTCTGTGGCAGAGACCAAGTTCACCAGGTCTGTGGCAGAGACCAAGTTCACCGGGTCTGTGGCAGAGACCAAGTTCACCGGGTCGGTGGCAGAGACCAAGTTCACCGGGTCTGTGGCAGAGACCAGGGTACCAGTTTGTATAGTGATTGTGCGGTTAGTTTGAGTACCATTCTGGCTGCTAGTCCCTATCTAGGGAGACTATTCAAATGGGCTGAGTCTGCTTGAGAAGCCAAGCAGTGAAGTGATTACGTTTGTGCCTGGACCTCTCCCACACCTTATGCTGTCCTGTTCTCTCTCCAACCTTTCCTATCAGAGACTGTCTTTTAAAGAGAAAATAAACTCTACATTGGAGTTACAGCTGGTGTGGACATTGAAGTCATTGGGGGAAATAGAGACTTGTCTTTATTGGCTATAGAGATAAGAACCATTCGCTGGAGAATCTGGCTGTGGAGACCCATCACAACACCGCTCAACCTCTTCACACAGGAGGGTACGGGCATATAGAGCTGGGTGTGCCCTCTCTTCCTGCGAGGAGCCAAAGACAAGGAGGAGAGGGTGGTAAGCGCTCTACTTACATGTGAGCTTTCTTACCTACCAACATATTTGTAATTCTACTTAACTAGTCTTGTGATCTTGGTACCCCTGCCAAAAAGCATGACAAGTTGATCTCATTTTTCTGCACTCCAGTTAAACAACACAGCTTAGTCACCGACTCACCTCCACCCTGCTGACAGGATAATAAGAGAACATCACCAGTCTCGCTCAATGGAAACATTTATTGAATGACTTGTTTATTAGATATCCGCTTGGAATTCAGCTTTAAATAACAAAAAGCTTGATGTGTCAAAAGTGTAGGAAACTGTATCTGTATTGACCACCATGATGTCCTGAAAAATTCAGCCAACGAAATGCCAGCTATACCCCCCCCATCAGCCATATTTTACTTCTACTTAAACCTTAGCTTTCCCATTGTCTTGCTTGCCTGTAAGAACTAAGGGAAAGGAACCTTGTGTAAAGCTGGCCATACACTAGGGTGACCAGATGTCGCCAGTTTCAGCGGCAGTCCCCAGGAAAAAATGTCCCACACGTTGTCCCTGGTTAAAAGAAGTTGTCCCTGATTTCTATCCAGCTTTGATAATGGTGTCCCCACAGTCCATGCAGCTGTGGGGTGTTCCATCTTAGCAACATTTCTGTGATTGGCCTAGAGCAGGAGGAGGGAGGGGAGGAATGTGTCTGCTCTCGGCTCTGTCCAAGGTTATTGATGATGTCACACACCGCTATCATGTGGGTCTTACTGGTCCCTCCCCTCTTGGCTTGTGTAAACTTTTTCGCAGGAGGTAAGGATATGGATTACTTGCTGCCTTGCTCCTCTTTGTGATGGGGACCTGCAGGCTGCAGTGCACATCTGGGCCGGGAGCCAGTAAGTCAACATTACACTAGGGTACAGGGTCAGGACAAGGGGGTGGGTGGTCATTTGGGAGAAGCAGCTGCCCTGTGCACAGTGTTTTAATTTAGGGAAAGGGGTGGGTGCCATGTGATTAAGTAAATCAGTAGCAGTAGAAACCAATGGCACTTTGTGACACTACTACAACCTTTTTCAATCAAGTTGCCTTCGGATTTCTTCAAGGGTGACTTGGCAAACAGCTGAAAAATTCCCCAAAATTTGTATACAATCCAGGTAATTAAGCCTGCCTTTTTTTTTAAATCCAACAAACTCTTTATTAGATATAAAAGAGGTATACAAAGGATCGGAGCAATACATTAAACTCCAGTGAAAAGTGTTAAAAGAACGGTTGTCATTAACAGAGGTTATCATACAGAAATGTTCTGAAGATAATCATTCAAATGTGTTGTTATATGCATAACCAGGTATATAGGATATATAAAAAAAAAAGTTTCTGCTCACAAAAGTCTGTGAGGACATATAAACATAGGCAAAGATAACCTCATGCAAACTGATAATACTCATTCGATTCTTGTTCTGTGGAGGTAGATTAGATGCTAAGTCTAGCCAACGATCGGATATTTTATGGTATTTTGCCAGGCATTTCTGTGTATGTAAATTACCATTTTAGGGTAAGGACTGATTGATAGCCACCATCCATTCCTGAAGTGTTGGTGTGGAGGCCTGAAGCCAAACTCTCGCTATTAACAATCTAGCCGTAAATAACATTTCCTGTAAGAAAATGTGGTGATGTATATTATGATCCTGGTCAGGGAATAGTCCTAACAGGCACTGTTCAGGGCAGGGGTCTCAAACTGGCGGCCCTCCAGCTGTTGCGGAACTACAAGTACCATCATGCCTCTGCCTATGGGAGTCATGCTTGTAACTGTCAGCCTTGCAATGCCTCATGGGAATTGTAGTTCTACAACAGCTGGAGGGCCACCAGTTTGAGACCCCTGGTTTAGGGCATAGAGTCAGCGGGGAGCCCATTTCATCATGTAGAAACCTGACCACCTGCTCTCAATATCCCTGAATTGGCGGGGCAAGTCATAATAGAATGAACCATTGGGTTCTCCACATCTGGGGCAAGAGGAGTCATAGTGAGGTTTACACCTGGTTAAACAGATAGGGGTCATATAGGATCTGTTTAGTATATACTAGGGATATGCAATTAGCGGACCTCCAGCTGTTGCAAAACTACAAGTCCCATCATTCCTCTGCCTCTGGGTGTCATGCTCGTGGCTGTTAGAGTCTTGCTATGTCCCGTGGGATTTGTAGTTCTGCAACAGCTGGAGGTCCGCTAATTGCATATCCCCGGTATATACAATTGGGTAAGTCTATCAGATAACTTTGGGGAAATCATTATTATTATTATTATGCAGGATTTAAATAGCGCCAACATTTTGCGCATCGCTTAACAAAATGAAGGCAGACAATACAGTTACATTACAATTTGGTACAAGAGGAATAAGAGGGCCCTGCTCATTAGAGCTTACAGCTCTATTAAGTCAATTGCTACAAAAGGTAATAGCTGTTGGGGATGAGCTGATGGAGAAAGTAAAACAGTGTATTAGTTAGAAGCAGGATAGGCTAAAGAGAAGGGTTTTCAGGGATCGCCTAAAGATGGATATATTAGGGGACAGTTGGTCAGATTGGGGTAGGGAGTTCCAAAGGATGGGAGAAGCTCTGGAGAAATCCTGAAGGCAAGCATAAGAGGAGATGACAAGGGAGCTCGAGAGCAGGCCTTGGGAGGACCAAAGAGAGCGGCTTGGTTGGTATTTTGGGACTAGGTGAGTGATGTAGCTGGGGGCAGTGTTATGGATGGCTTTGTAAATTATTGTTAGTACTTGATAATTGATCATCTTACAGGATGTTAAAACATCTGTCCACTCATCGTCCTCCAGCAAATCCACATCCGCCTAAGTCTGCCTTTTAGTTACAGAAAGCCACAGGTTTTAATTGTGCAACATTATGTAGCGGGGTCTTCAATTTAGTGGGGTACACTTGGGGAGTAGTGTGACCCAAGTGTGTAATTATGTTAGGGTTCAGACCCCTTTTTCTTATTCGTGGAGGATTGGGTGGTGTAATATTCTCTTCGACCAGTGGGTGTCAGTGTACCTACTGGCTCGGGGTAGAATCACTACCAGAGTGCTACCCTTCTTTGTCCCTTCCTGGAGATGGTACGGCCGGGGCGGGGAACCCGCCGTGGTGTCGACGGGAGGGGATAAAAAGGGGGAGACGCCCTCGCCACGAGGTCTTTTTCCCGGAGGATCTCTTCACGCACCCAGGCACCTTTAGCCTGGGTGCGGGCGGTTCAAGGTTCCGGCCTAGGCGCCCTAGGCCTGGCCGGGATGAAGATGGAGTCCATCCCAGGCACCTTCAGCCTGGGATGAGGTACTATTGAGGAGGCCTGGGACCCGGTGGCTCCGACTGGGTCCCGCGAGGGTGAAGTTGCTCCAGGGCGCCCCTTGCGAGGGGACCCGCATCTGAGGTGAGGAGGCTGGGGAGGTCACTCGTTCGAAGACCCGGTGTAGTGTCAACCCGGTGACGGATGGGCCTTCAGTAACTCTCTTGGAGGACATCTTCCCCTGATAGAGGCCTGCAGCGCAACGGAGGTATTCATGTCGAGACCCCTACAACCCTTGGTCATAGTATGGGGGGTGTAGGGACCCAGATCAGTATAGTGCCTCGACCTGCTCATTTCACCGTATCATGCCATCGCATTGCCTTGTAACTGAAGATACGAAATAAATCTAACCGTTGGATTGTGATCGGTGTATGGACTCTGTTAATGGGAGCAAAGGGAAGTTTCCTGCACGACAGACTCGGTACATGTTCAGGACACCGGCCCGAGGAAAAATTAGGTATTGGCCTTCACTTCGCCTGCAAGTAGTGGGGAGGACATGGGCCGTAGCGCACCCTCACCCCTGTCGTGTGACGTACCCCTGAGCCAGGAGAAGAAGACGGGGTGTGGGGGGGTGGCCGCTACACGTGGGGGCTCGTCCGGGATATCGTGTGTCTTGGCGATGGAACTGAGAGCGTCTGTGTTTGAACTTTGCTGCCCGGAGGAGTTCCGAGCGGGTCGGCCATGTGATTGGCCAGAGTGCATCCCTGCTCGGAGTTGTGGACATGTCCCTAAGTCGGGAAAGGCCCACGCAGAGGAGGGTAGAAAGGGAAAGGTCCAGCCGTGTGAAGTACTACATGTGGGGACTGTTAATGCACTGCGCCACAAGGCACCCCATGACTGTACAATTCGTGGGCGGAGGCTGGCGGAAGCCCGCGAAAACATACAAGTTGTGGGAGGAGTCTGGCCACGTGTGGAGATACATGTGGAGACTCTGGCGCGTGGTCAGCGCGTGATGGAACAGCAAGTGGTCGGGATGGCCTCAAGCTCCCCGTGGATACCGGTACCTTACCCCACGAAGATGACTGCATTTGCTGCTCCCCTGACAGACACGGGGATAAGACTTAGGCCCCGAGGACAGTTGGCTCTGTATTCATGCAGAGACACGGAGGCTCTCGGTGTGATCTGTCCCGGATGCTCGGGACTGGTGGTCCAACTAAAGCCATTCGGGCGATGTGAGGCTTGTAAGGAATTCCTTTTTGAGGTTGAACCATACACGGAAAGGCCCCGGGCCCTACGCCTCAACTGCATCACAGGAACCGCCACTCCGGAGGGAGAGATCCAGGCCTCTGCGAAGGTCCCCGTACGCGCTGACCAGGGCAAAGTGACTGCCCAACCAGAGATTGAGAGAGAAAAATCTGAAGACACTGCTTCGGTCACCACAGACTCCCTGCTACCACCCCCGAAGAGGAAGATAGGCCTGGTGCAGGCCTCCTGTGGTCGTGGTCAAGCTTCACCCTGCCGCTTGCCTGGCCTGGATGGCGCCAGTAGAGAAGAGAGTCCCGGACATCCCAGTTCTTCAGTAGGTCCAGGTGAGCTAGGGGCTGGGACTGCGGTGTTGGTTGGAGGTGTCGGGGGTTCACAGTCGGTGGAGCCCGAGAGGGAGGGTAGTCTTCTGTCTACTAGAGACTATCTTCCCGCCGAGATGTATGACACCTCCGACCTAGAGTCGTTGTCAGACTGTGGGGATGACGGGGAAATAGACGAGCTGTTTCAACGGAAGGGCTGGGACAGACGCCCGCTACCTGTGCTGAGTAAACCACAGGATTCCCCCATGTCCATAGAAGATAATACACTCCGGGCGCAGACCCCAGAGTTCCAGAGGAAATCTAACCCTTCGACCAACTTTCCTCATTCAACTACATCATCCGCTTTGATGGTGAGGTCGCAGCGTGCTTCGTTGCGGGCACCAAAGACCAAGCAACCTGAGATGGTAAAGGTACCTCGGCACCCGGAGGCCATCGTACAGCCAGGAGAAGGTGAGCGAGATGTGATGCCGCCTTTAGCTAGACTACAGAGACTTTTCTCCCAGAGAGTCGCCCGTGAATATGGGTGGGAGTACCCCTATTTGCCCCGGGACTTACTGTATGAAGTTGAGGTCCTACGACCAAGGTAGTATGATGAGTTTGTATGGGAAAAACTTAAAGTACCCCATGCCAGGCGATACCTGTCATGTTCGCCGCCTGTGTCTAAAAAAGTTCAAGGACTGCAGAGCTGACTGGAGACTTGGGCGCCATATTCATGCTGATAAGGTGCTCATCTGTAGGAAAGAAGGAGAGGATGTCGAGTACTCAGTGGAAGTGTTTGACGGGCATCTGAAGCCTTTGTTTCTGCCGGATCCAAGGTTCTACTTATAGGAGGAGTGAGCTCCTATCTTGTTGCGGTTGAAACTTTCTGGATGAGACATTCCCAGACGCCTAGAACTGTGCCCTACTTTTGTTTTGATTTGGGCTTTTCTTTTACTCACTGGAGACTTGGGAGCTGTTTTTTTTTTCTCCCTTTTCTTCATGTGCCAAAGGCAGAGACTTTTTGGGGTAGAGTCAGAGTAGGAAAAACAGGAAGAATGAAGATCTCACCAAGTGTCATTACCGCGGCTCTGTCACCAGGTGGCAGTGTTGCGCAACGGATGGTTGAAAATTTTACATATGCATTACTTACTTATTGGAGTGAGCGGGTCTCTCGGCTGACGGACCCACTCATGCCAAGTTAACATAGAGTGTTAGGATGTGTTTTTTTGTGTTGTTTCCCTTCTGCAGGAGATTCATCGGTCAAGACTACTGAGATTGGGGTGGTTCTTAGATAGCGATGGGAGGGGTTGTACATGTGTACAGGACAGATGTTTTACACAAATGTTTATTGCTTTATATATTTTTTTTTCTTCTTCTTTTGAGCAGGTCTTGGCACATTTAGTATCCAGAAATTTGAAAGATAGCCTCTGGAGCCCACTTCATGTCACTACTTTTTGGAAGACATGGGTGTGCACCTGACGCTGGGGACCAGCGTCAAACCACAGGGGGGAGTGTGTAGCGGGGTCTTCAATTTAGTGGGGTATACTTGGGGAGTAGTGTGACCCAAGTGAGTAATTATGTTAGGGTTCAGACCCCTTTTTCTTATTCGTGGAGGATTGGGTGGTGTAATATTCTCTTCGACCAGTGGGTGTCAGTGTACCTACTGGCTCGGGGTAGAATCACTACCAGAGTGCTACCCTTCTTTGTCCCTTCCTGGAGATGGTACGGCCGGGGCGGGGAACCCGCCGTGGTGTCGACGGGAGGGGATAAAAAGGGGGAGACGCCCTCGCCACGAGGTCTTTTTCCCGGAGGATCTCTTCACGCACCCAGGCACCTTTAGCCTGGGTGCGGGCGGTTCAAGGTTCCGGCCTAGGCGCCCTAGGCCTGGCCGGGATGAAGATGGAGTCCATCCCAGGCACCTTCAGCCTGGGATGAGGTACTATTGAGGAGGCCTGGGACCCGGTGGCTCCGACTGGGTCCCGCGAGGGTGAAGTTGCTCCAGGGCGCCCCTTGCGAGGGGACCCGCATCTGAGGTGAGGAGGCTGGGGAGGTCACTCGTTCGAAGACCCGGTGTAGTGTCAACCCGGTGACGGATGGGCCTTCAGTAACTCTCTTGGAGGACATCTTCCCCTGATAGAGGCCTGCAGCGCAACGGAGGTATTCATGTCGAGACCCCTACAACCCTTGGTCATAGTATGGGGGGTGTAGGGACCCAGATCAGTATAGTGCCTCGACCTGCTCATTTCACCGTATCATGCCATCGCATTGCCTTGTAACTGAAGATACGAAATAAATCTAACCGTTGGATTGTGATCGGTGTATGGACTCTGTTAATGGGAGCAAAGGGAAGTTTCCTGCACGACAGACTCGGTACATGTTCAGGACACCGGCCCGAGGAAACATTAGGTATTGGCCTTCACCACGCCTGCAAGTAGTGGGTAGGACATGGGCCGTAGCGCACCCTCACCCCTGTCGTGTGACGTACCCCTGAGCCAGGAGAAGAAGACGGGGTGTGGGGGGGTGGCCGCTACAATTACAACCTTTCAGCCATCGGTATTCTAACAACCGTGCTGTCATCAGTTGATAAGGACGTCGGGAGCTTGTAAAGCATCCTTGTTTGCCTCTCCGTCACCACTGGGGTCACGTTCGCTGAACAAGGGAGAGAAACTGAGGGAGAAGAGAAACACTGGAATACTAATCAGTACCAGTGTGCAAAGGTGTGTTTTCTTTGGAAGAATAAATAACCTCGGGTGTCCCAAGTGTGCGGATTTTGCTGTATTATGAAAAACTTTTTGATCAGTTTATTACATTTTAGAATGGGGGTGCCTCGAAATTGGGCATCATTTTAAAGGGCCTTGACTGAAAAAAGGTTGAAAAACACTGCATTATTATACAGAGCTGGATTGTGACTGGAGAGCCCTCTGCTGGCAGCCACCGGCCTGGGACATGACCTGTCACATGGGTGTGCTGGTGATTGTCTGTGCAGAGAAAGGCAGGAGGGCTCCAGGAGAGGTGGCATGCTCCACTTGATGCCACAGGCTCCTCCCTGTCCTGAAAGTATATGATGCTACCATTCGAGATGAGGGGAGGGAACCCACCAGCAGAGATTGGACTCAGCAATGCCACACCAAGGCGAGTACAATTCAGGGAGGGGAGAATTTGTGCTGGATGGGGTGTTGCCATGGGGGGTATTTAGTATTTTTTATTTTTTTTCATATGCATCAGGGATGTGGTAACTACGCTACAGTTATAGACTGGTGAATGTTGGAGCCCTTTTCTGCCATGGGGGGTAGGGGATTGTATTAAAGAAGGGAGTAATTTTTATTTAGGAGGTGCTTTAATTACTTTTGGCCTCTACACTGTGCATGTTATGCACTACTGACCCAGAACAAAGTAGGCTTAGGTACCATTAAACCATACCCCATCTTTAGCACAAATTGGCAACACCCAACATTTTTTATTTATTTTTTGGCCACACCCAGCATTGGGTGTAGCTTGCTTCGCGTGCTGCTATTACCCCCCACCCCCTGCTCTACCCCTATCCCACCTCCAATAAAAGTGGGAATGGTCAGTAGAGTGTGCACAGGTTTCATATTGAAATTTTGATTAGCTTACCATACATAATAATGTTCGATGACTGGACAAATACTGTTCAAAAACGTCAATTGCTTTTAACTTTAGATTTTGGAAAGAATGTAATCTCCCGAAAGAAATCTACACACATTTTTCCATCATGCTCCTTCAAATTTTCTCATCCTTGTCAAAAAACAAACGTTGATGTGACCCCACTAACAATTACAAAATCAAACGAACATCCTTAAAACTAAAAATTCTGAACTAAACTCTACTAATATATAGCCAGCTTAGGGTCTAAGCTGATTTAGTCAGGGCTTGCACAAATGACGTGGCTGGTGGCTAGCCATTTAGGCAACCATCATTTCATTGGTACTACCTAGAAGTACCAGTATTTCCCCTAGCTTCAGGTGGCAGAATGGCGAAGGTAAGGGGAGTACATACAGAGGGAGGTGAATACTTCATTGAACTGGTTGCTTGGCATGGGCAAAGCACAGGTTCACTTTAAGCTATTTTGAAGCCAATACTATTGAGTCCTCCTACTAATCTTTATAAGAATTTAGGTGGAAAGGAAAGGGTTACTGCACAAAAATCAAATGACCTGAATGCTAAAATGGGTAATAAAAGTAAAAAAAAAAAGTAATTTCTTGCTCATGTCAGATTGCTGAAGATTAATCTTATTCCATTATTTGGGGCCAAAACAGACAAATTCTCTTGCAGGATGCCAGGGGCACTTGTGGGGCTTTGTTTTTATGGAGGGGTTTCCTGGCTGGGATATGTCAAAGTCACAGCCATTAATCTGACACGATGTTTGTGCTGGGCTGGGCAGTGTAATTTGGAATGTCAGCCATGAAGGGCCTGCTCCAGGCCTCTCCGCAGCCAGCAAACTAGGGCTCAGTGACTGCATGGATTGTAGAGCTGGTCAGGATCCCACCCTACCGGTGGGTGGTGAGTTATCCTATAATCGCACCCCGCTCTTTAACCCTTCCCAAGCAACACACGGCTTTACCACTGTAACACCGCGGCTTAGATACCAATACAATATGGTGTCTCATGGTACTACCTATGATAACCAACAGACATTATTAAGTCTTGGGCAGCGAATCATCCTTGGCACTTGCAATGCAACCCCTACCTTGTTATCACCTGCAGTAACCACATCCAGTTCGGCTCCAGAGAATTTTTTTTTTTTTATTTGTCTCATACATGTAAAAATCGTAATTTTTGCCAATAAAATTACTTAAACCCCCCCCCCCCCCCCCCAGTACATTACATATTTTCTGAAGGCAGAGGCCCTGTAAAATAAAAAGGTGAAAGTTGCAAATTTTTGTGTCACATGGTATTTGCGCAACAGTTTATTAAATGCAAATTTTCAGGAAAAAATATAATAACATTTATTTTAGTGCAAAAACACTATGTAATGCCCATTTTTGGTTAAAATATAAAAGATGAGGTTGCATCGAGTAAATAGATACCAAACATTCTAGGTCTTAAAATTGCGTGCGCCTGCAATATCGCCAAAAACTATGGTGCCCATAAATCACCAAAGGCGACGCTTTAAAAGCCTTTAGCCTTCAGTTTAGAGTTAACTAGGAGCTCTTGTGCTAGAATTATTGTTCTCACGCTGACGTTTGTGCCGATATGTCACACATGTGGTGTGAAGGCGTGCACACTCTGGGCTTCCATTTGCGCAGGTGTTCGGGGCAACTGGGTTTTCGTCATTTTTAAAAAATAAAATTAATATATTTTATTATAATTTCGTTTTTTTTTTCTTTTACACTTTTTCATTTCTTTTTACTTAATTGCTATCACAAGGGACAGGTACTCATTATGGAGACCCCAATGTCTCCCCTGCCCTTCACACCATCTAACCAAGAACAGATGCGCTTGGGTAGAAGTGTCTCCTACCGTAGCTGTGCTGGCCAGGAAATGGTGCATCTGAAACCGGCAATCTCTCTCCCCCAGCCGATGTTTGTGTTTCCGAGCACCGGTAAGAGCGGGAGAGATCAGGAACTACGGGAGAAGGAGGAGGAGGCACCGCAATGCTGGCTCTGTGAAAGCTATGGAGCTGCCGCAAAACTTTCACTTTTAAACCGATTAAACAAAACACACACAAGCTGATCAGTTTGTGATGAAAGGTTCACTCTTTGGACGTACCTGGTACGTCCAAAGAACTGAACTGGTTATTGCTGACACTCTTACCAATGTATCTACTCTTTCTCCCTCTGGATTGATTGTTAGCTCTTTCGTACAGGGTCACTTTCTTACCGTTTTATGTCAATTAAAGGCTGAACTCCAGGCAAATATAAAAGTTACAACATTGCAGCTCTGTATTCATTATTACATCACTAAATGTAATTTTTAAATGTAAGCAGTACAAAAGTATCTGTATTTGACCTGGTATTAGCCTCTTGTAGAGCAGGGCTGAGGTGTGAGGAAGTAGCAGCACAAGGAGCCAATCAGTTTCTGTGATGACAAGCAGCATGCTGGTAGGAAGAGAGAGAAGAGTGACAGAGAGATGAGCCCGATGCTGGCAATCGAAAAGAGCACATCTAGTGGCTGAAAAAGGTACTTCAGGAGGAAGCTCTTGCTTGAGGATGAATGATGCAACAAAAGCTGGTTTTGTTATTTGATCTTTTAATGGGCTGTACAATTTTATCTTTTAATTTTTTGGCTAGAGGTTTCTTGCCAAAAAGAATGTCAAATTTTGATTCGTCTGACCACAGAACAGTTTTTCACTTTGCAACAGACCATTTAAATGAGCTTTGGCCCAGAGACAACAGCGGGGATCAGAATCCACATCCCTGCTGACAGCACAGAGCTCTGCTTACATATGCAGAGCTCCATCCTGTGTCTCTCCTTGATAATCAGAAGGTGCCAGCGGACATCCAGCAGAAGTGGTGCGCCCCCTATGCGGAAGTGTAGAATCGTGTGTATATACATGCGATTCTGCACAGAACAGCCGCCCTGTAGCAGTAAATCTTCTATAGGGCGGTCGGCAAGTTGTTATGCACAGTAGATGCTGATTTATACATTTTTTTAACATTTAGTAACATTATTCTGAAATTGTTTGACAATTTTTACATGCAGCTTTTCACAGATTGGTGAACCTCTGCCCATCTTTTCTTCTGAGACACTCTGACTCTCTAAGATGCTCTTTTTATACCCAATCATGTTACTGACCTGTTGCCAATAAAACCTAATTAGTTGCAAAATTTTCTTCCAGCTCTTCCTTGTTAGTACCACTTACTTTGCCAGCTTTTTGTTGCCCTGTGTCAATGTTTTAGGAGACGTGATCCTGCCATCAATTTAAAAAAAAATTCTTAAAATGGTACATTCTTTCAGTTTAAACATTTGGTATGTTTTCTGTTTTCCATTGTGAATAAAATATGGGTTCATGAGATTTGCAAATCATTGCATTCTGTTTTAATGAAGATTTTACACAGCGTTCCAACTTTTTGGGAATTGGGGTTGTATGTTTAACCATTTCAATACCAGACACTTACACCCCCTTCCTGCCCAAGCCAATTTTCAGCTTTCAGCGTTGCTGTTTAAATGACAATTGCGCAGTCATGCTACACTGTATCCAAACAGATGTTTTATCATTTTTTTCCCACAAATAGAGCTTTCTTTTGGTGGTATTTGATCACCTCTGCGGTTTTTATTTTTTGCTAAACAAATAAAATAAGACAGTTTTCTCCTTCACTGATGGGCACAGATAAGGCAGCACTGATAAGGTGGCACCAATGAGGTGGCACTGATATGCGATGCTGATGGGCACTGAAAGGCTAAACTGATGGGTACTTATGGGTGGCACTGATAGGCGGCATTGCTGGGCACTGATATGCGGCACTTATAGATGGCACTGATAGGCATCACTGATGGTACTGGCACTGGCAGGCATTGCTGATGTGCACTGATTGGCAGCTGCCTGGGCACTGATTGGCATATCCCTGGTGGTCTAGGGTGGTATACCTGGTGGTCCAGTGTGGGGGCCATCCCTGGTGGTCCTGGCGGCATCCTGGTGGTCCTGGGCGGGCATCTGAGGGGGGGCTGCGCTGATAAACAATCAGCACAGACCCCCCCTGTCAGGAGAGCAGCCGATCAGCTCTCCTCTACTCGCGTCTGTCAGACACGAGTGAGGAAAAGCCAATCAACGTCTCTTCCTGTTTACATCATGATCAGCCGTGATTGGACACGGCTGATCACGTGGTAAAGAGCCTCCGTCAGAGGCTCTTTACCGAGATTGGTGTAGCGGTGTCAGACTGACACATCACACCACCGATCGCAGCGATGCGTGCCCCCACAGGCGCGCGGTGGCTGTTATCCTGCTGGACGTCATATGATGCCCGGTCAGGATAACTGGACCACCACCTTGGTTAACCACTTCCCGCCTGGCCTATAGCAGATTGACGGCTGGGAAATGGTTCTGTTATCCTGACTGCGCATCATATGACGTCCAGCAGGACAACATGCTGGCGCGCGCAGCGCGGTGATCGATTATGCTGTGTGTCAGTCTGACACACTGCATCTCCAATCGTAGTAAGGAGCCTCTGATGGAGGCTCCTTACCACGTGATCAGCTGTGACCAATCACGGCTGATCATCATGTGAACCAGGTAGTGCCAGTAAATGGCTTTCCTCGGTTCGTGCTGACAGGGAGAGACGATCGGCGGCTCTCCTTGTCAGAGGTGGATTACATAGTTAGTCAGATTGAAAAAAGACACAAGTCTGATTGGAACTCGTGCCCATCTGCCCAGGTTCCCCAGGCCAATTAGCTGGAACCTGGCCCTGGTTAGATGGACATTTCTTCTGATATTCCGGATATTGACCAACCCATTGCTTACAAGTTAACATCCTATCACTCCATCTTATAGATATGATCTCTAATCCCTCCTTTTGTCTATATTCAATACCATTTACTAATAATAATATTAAAGCCTTGTACACACGATCGGATATCCTATGGATTCTAATCCGATGGTTTTGTCCATCGGAAATCCGATGAAGCTGACTTCCATCAGTCTTGCCTACACACCATCAGTCAAAAAACCGACCGTCCCAAACGCGGTGACGTAAAACACTCCGATGAGCCGAGAAAAATTAAGTTCAATGCTTCTGAGCATGCATCGACTTGATTCTGAGCATGCGTGGGTTTTTTATCCGATGGACTTGCCCATAGACGATCGGAATATGCTATCGGTTTTTGATCCATCGGAAAAATTTATAACATGTTCTATTTTTTAACACCGATGGAAAAAAGACCGATGGGGCCCATACACGATCGGTTTGTCCGATGAAAAAAGTCCATCGGACTGTTTTCATCGGTAAAACCGATCGTGTGTACAGGGCTTTACAGTAATATTTAATGTTATAACTTGTTAAACAATTAGTTATATATTTTTATGTGATTTGCTGTTCAGATATGAACCTTTTGCTTTAATTTAATTAACTGTTTGAGAAGTTATTTTTTTTCTCTTTATTCAATATTATCTATCTTTCTTGTAAATTACGTACTAATAACATGTACTATACATTCCTCAATAAAATATTTGAACCAGAAAAAAAACAAGTCCATCCAGTTCAACCATAAAAAAATAAAAATAAACTAAAATATATAATATCATACAATCCCATATACCCGCAGTTGATCCAGAGGAAGGCAAAAAAAAACAGCAGAGCGTGATCCAACTTGCTACAGCAGGGGAAAAAACTCCTTCCTGATCCCCCGAGAGGCAATCGGATTTTCCCTGGATCAACTTTACCTATAAATGTCAGTACCCAGTTATATTATGTACATTTAGGAAAGTATCCAGGCCTTTCTTAAAGCAATCTACTGAGCTGACCAGAACCACCTCTGGAGGGAGTCTATTCCACATTTTCACAGCTCTAATGCCTTGTATACACGGTTGGAATTTCCGATGAAAAAAGTACGACGGAATTTTTTCATCGGATATTCCGACCGCGTGTGTGCCCCATCAGTCTTTTTCCGTTGGAAATTACGGAGTTAGAAAGAGAAATTCTGTTCGTCTGTATGGAACTCCGACGGAGAAAAAAAACATGCATGCTCAGAATCAAGTCGACGCATGCTCGGAAGCATTGAACTTTTTTTTCTCGGCTCGTCGTAGTGTTCTACGTCACCGCGTTCTTGACAGTCGTAATTTGGTGTGACCGTGTGTATGCAAGACAGCTTGAACGGAATTCCGTCTGAAAAATCCGTTGGAGTTTATCCCGACGGAAAATCCGATCGTGTGTACAAGGCATTACTGTGAAGAAACCTTTCCGTATTTGGAGATGAAATCTCTTTTCCTCTAGACGTAAAGAGTGCCCCCTTGTCCTCTGTGTTGACCGTAAAGTGAATAACTCAAAACCAAGTTCACTATATGGACCCCTTATATATTTGTACATGTTGATCATATCCCCCCTTAATCTCCTCTTCTCAAGAGTGAATAAATTCAGTTCCTCTAATCTTTCCTCATAGCTGAGCTCTTCCATGCCTCTTATCAGTTTGGTTGCCCTTCTCTGCACTTTCTCCAGTTCCCCGATATCCTTTTTGAGAACTGGTTCCCAAAACTGAACTGCATATTCCAGATGAGGTCTTACTAATGATTTGTACAGGGGCAAAATGATATCTCTCTCTCTGGAGACCATACCTCTCTTAATACAAGAAAGGACTTTGCTCGCTTTGGAAACCGCAGCTTGGCATTGCATGCCATTATTGAGCTTATGATCTAGCAAAACCCCCAGATCCTTCTCCACTACAGATCCCCCCAGTTGAACTCCCCCTAGTATGTATGATGCATTCATATTCTTAGCCCCCAAGTGCATAAATTTACATTTATCAACATTAAACCTCATATACCACATAGTCGCCCAATTAGACAGAGCATTGAGGTTGGCTTGTAAATTGGCGACATCCTGTAAGGACGTTATTCCACTGCATAGCTTGGTGTCATCTGCAAAGACAGAAATGTTACTTTTGATCTCAGACCCAATATCATTTATAAAGATATTAAAAGTAAGGGTCCCAGCACTGAACCTTGGGGTACACCACTGATAACCTTGGACCATTCAGAGTAAGAATCATTAACCACTACTCTCTGAATTCTGTCTTTTAGCCAGTTTTCTATCCATTTACAAACTGATATTTCCAATCCTGTAGACTTTACCTTACACATAAGCCGTGTGTTGGGAACTGTATCGAACGCTTTTAATAATTTGATAATTAACACAGCCCCCATAAGATGTGCCCATCAGCCGACAATCAGTGCCCAATAGCTGCCAGTCTGTGCCCCATCAAGAACGCCAGTCAGTGCCCATAACAGTGCCAATCAGTGCCCCATCAGTAATGCCTGTCTGTGCCCTTCAGATGCCAATCAGTAATGCCTGTCAATAGCTCCTCATCAGTGCTGCCCATCAGTGCCCATCAGTGTCGCCTATCAGTGCTGCCTCTCAGTGGAACATATCGGTGCCGCCTATAAGTGCCCATCAATGCTGCCTATCAGTAACCATCAGTGCTGCATATCAGTGTAGCCTATTGGTGCCCATAAATTCTACATATCAGTGCCTCATCATCAGTGCCACCTCATCACTGCTGCCTCATCAGTGAAGGAGAAAACACAATTTTATAACTTCAACGGAAAAAAAATATCCCCAAAATGTTGGTCTTTTTTAGTTTGTTACACCAAAAGAAAGCTCTATTTGTGGGAAGAAAATTATAAAAATGTAGTTTGGGTACAGTGTTGTATGACCGCGCAATTGTCATTCAAAGTGCGCCAGCGCTAAAAGCTGAAAATTGTCCTGGGCAAGAAGGGGCGAAAGTGCATGGTATTGAAGTGGTTCAATTATAATCCATCACCATTAAATTAAAAAATATCCCTGTTCTACCCGATCCACAAATCAAAAATTCATACAGAGCAGCTAACACCCTTGTTGTATCACCAACTCAAAACATAAGATAGAAGCAGCCCCATGAATTTAAAATGTGCAAGTCTCTATACACTCTTAAATCCAAAAAAACACCACTTCTATAGTGTATGAATTCAATTCACCACCATGATTTTCAGGTGTGCCCCCACCTATTCAGATGGACCTCATTGAGCAAAAGAGGTCAAACACAGCTTGAAATCTATGTGTCCTCAAGAACCTAGGGGAGGACACCAGCCCGCTTTTCGCTCCTCCAGCTTCTCACAATCAAGAGTTAATACCAATAGAGAGATACACAATGAGAGCTTATAGTGAAAACTCTGTAAAATGTATTTCTGAAGTGAAAGAATCACATTCACATTAAAAAGGAGAACATCTGCATCTCTGTAGGTAACAAACTCCTGTGTCGATTATAAGCCTCTGCACAGTCCCACTCAGCGTGATGACGTCACAATCCTGCCCCCCTGATGCGTTGCGTCCAGTACCATTAATGCATCATACTCATTTCCACAATGATAGTTTTTATTTATTATTTTTTTTCTTGTAAGAAATTTTTTAACTTTCAAATGAAAACTGATTGGGTAGCATCTGCATTATAGACAGTAAGTGGAAACTGCATCAAGATAGAACGCATTCTGTCAGATGTTTTAAACATTACGTGGAAAAAAAACAAACAGATAAAAAGAACCCTCAATATTATAATAAAAAAAAAGTCCCCACACAAACAGTATCTATGCATTGCACTTTTTCATGTTTCTTTCACGCTTTCTCAGTGCATTTGTCATGGGACAGCATTGGGCAGCCCATTCACTTCAATGGGCTACCCAATGTGCGACAACGCACCAAAGTAGCTCCCGCACCATTTTTGGGCAGTATTATGCGTTTTGGAGTGTTTTACCATAAAGCAAAATGCGTGTCTGCTAGCCGCTTTTGGGGTGTCCGCATAATGGCTCCCGCAAGCGTGATGTGCGTTTTGGTGCATTTTGGGAATGTGAGTTTCTGCATGCGTTCCCAGATAGCCCAGGTGTGAATGGGGTCTTTAATCATTTCAGCCCCGAAAGATTTGGCTGCTCAATGACCAGGCCATTTTTTCCATACAGCACTGCATTGCTTTAACTGACAATTGCGCGGTCGTGCGATGCTGTACCCAAACAAAATTGATGTCCTTTATTCCCCACAAATAGAGCTTTATTTTGGTGGTATTTGATCATCTCTGCGGTTTTTATTGTTTGCGCTATAAACAAAAAAGAGCGCCAATTTTGAAAAAAAACACAATATTTTGTACTTTTTGCTATACTAAATATCCCCAATTTGTTTTAAAAAAATCTAACGTATCTATATGTGATTCTGTGCAGGAGGGCCACCCTGTAGCAGTAAATCTGCTATAGGGCAGTCCTTAACTGGCTAATGCTGATGCAGAGCAGGGACAGTGCTCAGACTAAACAGAACTACACATATTCTGGTAAGATAACAGTTTACATGTATGGTTTTCTATTAAATATTTGGCTGCAGTTCTCTTTTATTCTAAGGAGAATGAATAAAAAGCCAATTGACACTTGATGCTCTATGGAAAATATTGCACAGGAAGTCAACTGTGCATAGGAAAATACCTCCCTCCATAAAGACAACTCTCATCATTCACTCTCGTCTAGCAGTAAAAAGGGTCGCTGGTTCGAATCCCGACCACGACACTGCCTGCCTGGAGTTTGCATGTTCTCCCTGTGCCTGCGTGGGTTTTCTCGGGGTACTCCGGTTTCCCCACACCCTCCAAAGACATGCTATGGTAGGTTAATTGGCTTCTGTCTAAATTCTCCCTAGTATGTATGAATGTGAGTTAAGGACCTTAGATTGTAAGCTTCTTGAGGGTAGGGACCGATGTGAATGTACAATGTATATGTAAAGCGCTGCGTAAATTGACGGCGCTATACAAGTACCCTAAATAATAATAAACAGTAAAAGAACCTGCTGCTCTGTAACTGCATGGGCAAAGCACAGGTTCTCTTTAAGTCTGTGCAATGACCAGTATTAAAAATAAGAATTTTAGTTTACTGGCCCTTTAAGTTGCTGTTAAACCCAACACGTCTGCGATTCTAAGAGATCCTAATGAATGTAAAGCATTACCCTGACTCGTTAACGATCGTTCCCCGTGCTATGATTCATGTCTCTGGAGGGTGAGCAGCCTGCGAGCTTTACTGATGAATTAGCCCCAACATGTAGCAGGCCCGTGCCCCTTGCAGGGGGATATGTCACCAGCTGAAGCAGCGAAGGGAAAAATTCAATATACTGCACCATAAAAACAAACAGAAGCCATAAAGTGGCTGGAATGCACGGGCCGGGGAAACAATGACGCCCCTGATGGGAGACGTGCCGCTTCATTACCAGACTAAGACCCCATAACGAGCATTTCCTGCCGCTGCTTGTATTTGGCGGGGAGTTATAACCGCTGCAATTAATGGGAGGAGGTGACAAGTGGGGTGCAGGTAACGCTGTGTTGAGACAGGCTTGCCAAGAGAATGGGATTATGGGTAAAACTGAAAAAATAGTCATATAGTAGAAACAATGCCAAAACAATCGGGTGACAAACGTCCACACAGGGCATAAAACTATGAAACTAGATAAGCGCCAGACATTTGGTCATTAGGCTGAAAATTACTTTTTCAATTTTATTGTTTGTGAACAAAAGGAAGCAACAGCTGATAAGTCAATCTTTTGCAATAAAATAAAAAATAAATACACCCAAATTTGCAAGGAAAAAAAAAGTGTGTTTCATGGTTTTTCGCATATTATTATTATTATATAGGTACTTATATAGCGCCGTCAATTTACGCAGCACTTTACATATACATTGTACATTCTCATCGGTCCCTACCCTCAAGGAGCTTACAATCTAAAGCATATCAGCCTATAAGGCATTGCGACTGCAGTGGTTCGCACGTGCAATGTCCAGGCTACAGCAGACTCTTCCTCCAGCTCTATATACGGACTTTCAGGTAGAGCGTTGGAGAAAGTATCAATGGACTACGAGTATGGCACTTGTGTTCCATAGATAACTAACAAGTCAGTCTGCTGCAGTGGCAGATGGGACTTGTAGTTTATTAAAATGGGTGTAACCTGTAACATGGTCTAAAACAGTGGTGGTCAATGTTCTTGATATGAGGGGCCTTAAGTGCATCCCCTGACATCACCAAAGGGCTGCACATACAATTTAGTGTCAGAGACAGCAGACACACAACAGGATATAATCAAAGACCATTGACATAATACAAGAGATGGTCAGAGGCTGTAAATATAATACAGGAGATGGTCAGAGACTTCAGACACGACACAAAAGATGGTCAGAGACTTTGGATATAATACAAGAGATGGTCAGAGACTGTGGATATAATACAAGAGATGGTTAGAGACTGTGGACATGGTGGAGATGTTCAGAGATTACAGACATAACACAAGAGATGGTTAGAGACTGTGGACATGGTGGAGATGTTCAGAGATTACAGACATAACACAAGAGATGGTTAGAGACTGTGGCTATAATACAAGAGGTGGTCAGAGACTGTGGATATACAGTGCCTTGAAAAAGTATTCATACCCCTTGAAAGTTTCCACATTTTGTCATGTTACAACCAAAAACGTAAAAAAAAAAAAATTGGGATTTTATGTGATAGACCAACACAAAGTGGCACATAATTGCTAAGAGGGAGAAAAATGATAAACGGTTTTCCAATTTTTTTACAAATAAATATCTGAAAAGTGTGGCGTGTGGCGTGGTATTCAGCCAATACTTTGTAGAACCGCCTTTCACTGCAATTACAGCTGCAAGTCTTTTTGGAGATGTCTCTACCAGCTTTGCACACCTGACCACAAGGCCAATCATTTATAATGGCACCCCAATGCACAAGTATGACTAACAACGCTGAATAATACCACACGCGTGCTGTGGGCTGTATTAAAAGAATGCAAGATCTGGGTTTCAGTTCCTTGCTGTAAGTTGGCAGCCTGTTCAAAATTAACAGGCTGCCTTATTGTAAATGAATGGGGGAGAACTCTGCTCAACTGCAAATGTGCAAAGGGGGTCCTAAATGTTTTTTTGTTTAGCTTTTGTAAAAGCGTAGACGGGGTACAATCTCTGTTATTCTTTAAATGCTTTGGGGAGATCTTTCTTCACTCCATGTTTTCTCTGACACCCATCGAGTCACCCACCAGTGTACTCACTTCATAGCTCAGAACTATATATGGATTTGCTTAAAAACTAAGAACTTAAAAACAAGAATTAATTACATAAATCTTATGGAGAAAATATTTCACACGATACAGAACTTGAACCATATATATAATAAAAAATGGGACCCCTGGTTTGAACATTCCATTTAATTTTCCAACCCTGAGTGATATAACTAATCACACTTGACTGAAGGATATTATATTTTGTACTAATCAATAACTAACCTGATGCCTATTTTCTGTATGTTCATAAACTAAAACATATTAATTCTACCTTAATACACAAGTTATTTTGATGGTCCTTATATGCAAAATGGCTTTCTGTAATCTTTTCTATACATATGTCAATTCGTTGTTGTACCACCTTTTTTGTACCCAATAAAAAAGTTTGTAAACAGATAAACACAAGCCCATTCATAAATATAAATATATATACCGGTATTTTGAACTGAGAAATGTAAAATAATTGTATGTCTTTTTCAATTTTTTTGGAGCATATTTTGGTGTTTTTAATAATTTTATATGAAAGGAAATCAAAATAGCAACTTAAAAAAGTTTAAAGAGACACCACCAACACAAGCATGGGTCCAGTGTTCCATACCTGTATAATCCGTGTGGAAGTTGAAAATCGCCGCTGTCACCTGGCTACCATGCTGCATAGTAACCACATGGGGACGCTCGCTCAGCACGGAAACCATTTACAGAATGCATTAAATTTATCTCAATGAATGCAAGGTAATCTCTGACTGGACAATGAGTAGATTGTGAAGTTACTACCCTGCCTTGCTACCTCGTCTCCAATCATTCAGATGTAGCGCTGGTATTTTTGCCTACTAATGTAATGCAATGCTAACCTATGAACAGTGTTATAATTTAATATTTGGCACCATCTAGTGGCCAATACAGGAAATGGACTCTAATTATTTTCTTTTGCTGAGGATTAGAAATATAACAGGAAGGACTGTCTGTTTACATTTTACCACAACCTACCTACCCAGAATGCTGTGTGACCTACCCATGATCACTCAGTACTGAACTGCATGCTTGGTAGGCTTTAAAAGGCCCCGCACGGCCATCTTGGGTCTCTTCTGGATGCGTGGCCTGCCTATAAGGACCTGTGAGGAGGCTTCCAGAGAGCGTGGCTTACAACACTGCGGAGCGGAACACCCAGCGATCCTGCATCACATCCCTGAGCTGAAGACAGAGTGACCGGATCAAGAAGGATCCAGAGACACCTGACGGAGCCATCTGCAGGTCCCAGCCATCCTGTGAAGCAGAGTGGCGTGCCGGTGCTGACTGACAGCAGGATCCAGAGACAGCCGGAGCGGAGGTTTCCAGTTCTTCCAGCCCCAGTGTGGTGAGAGGGCAGCCGCCCACAGTTACTTGATACACTTTCACACTTATGCCCCGTACACACGATCGTTTTTCATGCCGTTAAAAATGGCATTTTAAAAAATGGCCATTAAAAATGATCGTGTGTAGGCTCCAGAGCATTTTTAACGACGTGAAAAACGGCCATTAAAAATTCTGGACATGCTCTCTTTTTTCACGTCGTTTTTCAGGTCGTTTTTTTTAACGACGTGAAAAACGATAGTGTGTATGCTTTAACTACGTGAAAAAAAACGCGCATGCTCAGAATCAAGTATGAGACGGGAGCGCTCGTTCTGGTAAAACTAGCGTTCGTAATGGAGATAGCACATTCATTACACAGTAACGGACTGAAAAGCGCGAATCGTCGCCCAACAAACTTTACTAACATGAAGGGTGGCGTCATTCGAACGGAACTTCCCCTTTATAGTGCCGTCGTACGTGTTGAACGTCACTGCGCTTTGCTTGATCGTTTTTTTTAATGATGGTGTGTACGCAAGGCAGGCTTGAGAGGAAACATGAAAAAAAACGAGAAGAAAAACGTCGGTTTAAAAAATGACATTAAAAACGATCGTGTGTACGGGGCATTAGACTTATTGCCACAGTGAGTTACCAGTAGGCCTAAATTCCACACTCCTCTGGGGACTGACACTGTGAGACTCAGACAATTACACTGGAAGAAACAATAAGTGTGTCACATCACCAGTTCAGTTCAATACAGTTACATGTGCATAGGCCTCAAGCCTGATTTAATTATTAAGTGACTTCCGCTGGAGGTACATTCCCAAGAAGGAGTCCACAGATACTTTGCACAATTGAAGCTACTGCTCTGTTATTCTACATTGCTTTATTGATCAGAGAACCCTTTGGATTACAATCTCTGTCACACAATAGCTAGCAGAAGACAGAAGGAGGAAGACCAGAGACTATATTCTAAGGCCTTACAGTGTTGTTACTACCTACTAGAGACTGTAGGGGGGAATATTGAGTTAATTATATTGTGGTATATCATTCTTGCCAAGTACTGTGTGTCGTATAGTTGATTTCATAGTGTCTACGCAGTGTGCTGGAAGTGGGAAGGTGCTCAGTGCTGACGTTGTTGCCTGAGCATTAGTCCTTGGAGACACCCCTGCTGGAGCAATACAGGTAGCTCTCAGGTGATAGCCATTTACAACTGCTTTTCTCATTATTGTATACCAATTGTGGTTCTGTGTTAATGATCAAACCTGTTCTAGTAAATTTACCTTTTGGTTTAATACAATCTGTTGTGAGGCTTGTTAATTCTCCAAACAGGTGTAGCAGTGCATACCCAGGTGACAACACAGGTAAAGTGAATATAATCTGTGACTATTCACCTGTCTTTTATTATTGAGCTTCACCAACACTGCACCACAGCTGTGTCAAGGGGATTGAGGCAAATTATTGGGGGTGTTAGAGCAGAGTACAGGCCCAATCAAATATCAGCAGCTCCATTGGGGGTCAGTGCTACACAGATAAAAAACAAGGCATATTGTCAATGGTGCCCATGCCAAGTGGGTGGCTCCCTGTGGTAACTATGCAGTATAGCAGCTGCTCAGCACGGGACCTGGAAGGCAGCAGAAATCATTTTAGTATAGGCAACTACTACAGTTATTTCCAGCTTCCACAAGGATTTTACCCTTACATAAAAAAAACATGAAGAACCCACAATTTTCTCAGAAAAAATTGGAAAATGACAAAAGTCATTGGTATCCATCATTTTTTATCCCATTTTAATAAAAATGTAGACTTTGTTTTATGATTCAGAATATTCTTTTGAATCAAAAGCAAAATAAAATGGAATGTACAAAAATGATGGGGCCCTTACCACAATATTTTGTGTCACAACCTTTAACTACTTGCCGCCCTCCCACAGTAGATTTACTGTGGACGGGCGGCACAGACAGGTCAGACAACATACCTGCACGTCGCCGCCTGTCTTCAGGGGTTTGGGGTGAGCATGCGCGTGCCCCCTGCTGATCCGTGCTCTGTATGAGCACAGCACAATTTTGCCAGCAGACTTTGGAGTTTAGCTTGTATCTCTTTGGAAGTTGGCCCAGTTCTCTACCAACAATCCTAAAGTATGTCTTGAAACCCACCTCAGTAATGAAAATGCAGTTCTGAGCATTGAGTACAATAAATCAGTGTCCTGCGGTAGCCCACCAGCAAGCACTAATACTGTATTTAACGTGAACCTGTTTGCAGTTTAAACTGTTATAAATTAAAGTCTTGCCCAAGAACAGGTACCACAAGTTTTATGATTTTTACTCTCCAAAGAACCCAGTCTACTGTGTTCTCTTTTTGATTCAGTTTCACTTTGTTATTAGAAATTTGACTTTCATGTCTTCTGGTTAAGTCCTGTCCACTTGCCTGCAACCTAGCCACTAACAGCGGCCTTAATGGCCACTAAAGTGCCACTACTAGACAGGCTGATGGTAAATGCCTGTCTTGCCTACAATCTGTCCAATAAGAGGGCACTTACTGGATTTTTGAGCTCTACCAATACACAGGTGAAATGGAAGCTGGACAGGGCTTGCCTGCAACCTGTCCAGTAGGAGGGTGCTTACTGGCTAATTAGACGGGGGGCTGCAGTTGGGCATGACATAGCCTGGAAGTTATGGAAGTGAAGTTCCTAGAAACAAAGTGAAATTAAATCACAAAGGCAAACAGAGGAGATTATTTAAGATTAAAGTACAAGCAAATGTCTTACAGTGTCTATCTTAGGCAGGGCTTTTCAATGGTTCAATGTCCAACCTCCTGGGAGAAGACCAGTCAGGAGAGCATTCTCCAGACAACCTACATTCAATTGGGTTAGGTATCTTTTTTTTCCTGGCTGTATTAGTACCTTCATAGTTAAAAGAGAAGTATGGGAATAAATTTTTTTTTTGGGGGGGGGATCATACTTACCTACAGTGGATGCAGCATCGGTCCGATTCTGCATCTGTCCCCCGCCAGCTCTAAGACTGTAAACCAAGCGATCAAACACAGCCAATCGCTCAGTTCTCAGAGCTCCTTAAGCAGGAAAACATTGACTGGCAATCACCGCTGTCTGCTCTAACCCCCCCCGTGTGCTTACTTCAGCGGTGGGCTGTGGAGGGGCGGGAAGGCCCAGCTCAGGCTCTTAGTGGCTCACTGAGAGGCTGAACTGGGTGGTGGTCCAGGCATGTGGGCAGATCCCAACCATATGGTCGCAATCTTTCTCAAGCCTGGACCAGGTCCGTGATGTCAGCCGAAAACGGGTCACAGGCGTGAAGAACGAACTGCACTACTGTGATCCACAAGAGAAGTACAGCCAAACAAGCTTTGGCTGTACTTCTCCTTTAAGGTTAAAATTTTGTGCGCTACAGGGAATAATATAGCACAAAAGTATTCGGTCAGATCGGAAGATGATCTTATGTTGTTAAATGGTTGTCAACCCCTTTTGCGGTAAGCAATCAATCAAGCAGGGTAAAACCAGGACTCAATACCACTGTTTCCACTGAAGATAAGCAATAGTGACAGAGTAAGGTTCAGCGCTCATCATCACCTCTCATCTGCTCTCGCTTTACCTGAATCCGATACCCGAGGGTCAGCAGATGCATGTATATCTGACTGCCACGAGAGGTCTAAAAGCAGCCTAAGAGTGGCTATGCATGGCATGATAGGGCAAGGATCAAGGGAATGTAGGGAGTCCCTAGGAGGTTTGAAAATACTTGAAACTCTTGGAAATGTTCATTGCCATAACCAGCTTGCTGGAAAATGTATGTGTGATGATATCAGTCCTTCTAAAAGACATTGGGGAAGGAAATGATTATTAACATGTGCACTGCTTCTCCATATCATCTAAGTTAAAGGTTGCTGAGTTCAAAGGTGAGCAGAACATTTATTCTTAACGAGGCACCTGACTATATCAAAAAGAGGTCACTGCATTACCAGCTGTAATGGTTAATATGTTGTATGGAAGCCACAGGAGCAGGATTGGTTGGTTATCAGCCTGTGAAGGGAGAAATACATAGGCTGCCAATGTTTTTCTCTTTCTAATAACGCCACGTTGACCCTCTGGCCTTAATACTTCAATTGACTAACACTGAACATGTACAAAGATGGATAGTTCTGACTTCACATGCTTGTTCCAGATCTATGACTTAAACTGCACTGGAGCCAGAAGTATTTTTAGCAGTGATAGCTTGTAAATCCTTCTGCTTTAATTTACTGCTATAAACCCAAAAATGTACAAAAAATTTACGTGGATCCAAAGACAGAGGACATGGACAAATAGTTGTTCACTTCACAGTACTTACAAATCAAAAAAAGAATTTGGCGGGGAGATCCCCTTTAACAGCACCTCTGTGAGGCATTGCTGGCCCTGTGCGTTCACTCTGGCCCGGTGTGATGATCACAAGGTACTGCGACTCGCCCGCTTGTCCTTATTAAGCACGGCATTAATCAGAGTAATTGGGTATGTAGGCCTAGGTTATAAAACCATGGCATGTCTAATGAAGGAGCGCCCTATAGAAGGAGTGCAGCGTTTTTAATCTAATAATGTCAGTTTTATGGATTATGACTGCAGTTTTATGGAGTGTGATATGAAATGGTCAAGATTCATTGCTCTCTCTGGATTAATTTAGAAAAGCAGTTTTTCCTGGTTCTAGGCCCGAAAACAATTATTTCTTGTATATGTCCCTCTCCCGGCACTGTACACACATCTCCCTACTAGGAAACAGCAAGCGTCCAAACATAAACATCTGAGAGAGCCTGGACGAGGCCGACACGATTATTATTATTCATACAGGCAGTGCCGCCGTGCAAAACCAGGGTGGCTGCATACATCGTAAACTGCTGTGTCCATCGTTTGTTTAATAAACCAGACTTTATCTATTACTAGAACTAGATCATATTTTAAGAGAGATTTGTGCAAATATTCAGAGGATTCCTAAGGTTTTGCATCACAAAATTCTTCATGTAGGGGTTGTTACCCGGAGGTATCCAAAACTCTTAGGGGTATGGAATCCAAAAGATGGGGGATGAGACAGGATCTCTAAATAATTGTTAGCGTGCTGTTTACATAGACATAGGTGCAACAACCTTTCTCATATACTGTAGTATATTGGGGTTGATTTACTAAAACTGGAGAGTGCAAAATCTGGTGCAGCTCTGCATGGTAGCCAATCAGCTTCCAGTTTTAATGGTCAAAGCTTAAAGTGGATGTAAACCCGATTTTTTTTTTTTTTTTTTGCTGTCACAATGTACAGTATAAGATTTTGTATCATTTGTGCCAGGTCTTGTCACAAAGAGTTATTCCAGCTCTGAGCAATCCTCTTTTATTGTTCAGTGAGATAAAACGGACAAACAGAGTTACCTTTGTCCATTCCGCCCCCTTGTTTGAGTGACGGGTTATTTACATATCTCGTGCAGTACCTTTAGACAGGCATTATTTTTTTATTCCCACCCCCACTCCTTTTCTGAAGTCATGTGGTTACTTTTCTGGATTTTGACTGGATGTTAGTGATCATAGCAGAAGGAGAAAATGCATGTTGACAAGGGGAGTGTAGAGGTGGGCGGGGAGTCTACTGACATCACAACTCCACCCAATGAGCTCCAGACAACAGATCCACCCACAGAATCTGCAGTTTTTCAGTTCTTATTACATACAGAGGGGAGACATTTGACAGATAAGGATACATGCAGGAGGCATCTATATCCTTATAGATCAGCACTATGGCAGAAGTTTAGAAAGGATGAGAGTGGGTTTACCTCCACTTTAATTGAACAAGCTGAAGTTAGAAGTTGATTGGCTACCATGCACAGCTGCACCAGATTTTGCCATCTCTGGTTTTAGTAAATCAACTCAACTGTGTTTATTAGTTGTGCCACTAGGTGGTAATGTTCATGGTTATGATGTCATTTCCTGTCATGTTGTTTCCAATAAAACAAGGAGGGGTCCAGGTATATGTCCAGCACCAACTGACTAGTAAAATCTTATCTGCAACAGCTTTCCAACCATAATTAAAACAAAAAAGAAACAGAATTCCTTGCGTTACAGGTAACAAAATCAAAGTAGAGAAATTTAATTGATTTGTCATATGATATCTAAGTAACATTGTCAGTAAATGGATCTTGATCCGATGAGCACAAATCTGACTAGTAATACTATATGGCCAAAAGTTTGTAGACACCTGACCATAAGCTTGTTGAACCTCCCATTCCAAAACCATGGACAATAAAAGAGAAGTATGGCCAAAACTTGTTTGGCCATATTTCTCATGTGGATCACAGGAGTGCACTTACATTTGCACATCTATGACCCAGAATCAGCTGACAGTGGATCCAGACGCTGGAAGGGTCCCGTCAATAATTGTGTGATCCACCCAGATACCCAACTGGCACCTGGCTCAGCCTGTCAGCACACTAAAGGGAGCCTGAGCCAGTCACTCCCACCCCCTCCACAGCCCCATTCTCCAGTAAACGTTGGGGGGGGGCAGAGCAGAGAGCAGTGACTGACAGTTACTGTTCTCTGCTCAGAGTGGAACCAAGAACTGAGGGATCAGTAGTCATGTGATCACTCAGTTCTCGATCTTAGAGTCGGTAGGGCACCGATGTGGCAGTCATATGGGTGAATATGTGAAGTATGTGTATTTTTTTATTTCCCACACATCTCCTTTAAAGGGGTTGTAAAGGTTCGTTTTTTATTTTCTAAATAGGTTCCTTTAAGCTAGTGCATTGTTGGTTCACTTACCTTTTCCTTACATTTCCCTTCTAATTTTTTTTTTTCTTTGTCTGAATTTCTCACTTCCTGTTTCTCCTCAGTAGACTTCACACCATCATCCGAGTGGTGTGGAGTCAGCCAGAACAGCTTACTGAACAGCTTACTGAGGAGGAACAGGAAGTGAGAAATTCAGACAACGAAAACAAAGAAAAAAAATATTTAGAAGGGAAATCTAAGGAAAAGGTAAGTGAACCAACAATGCACTAGCTTAAAGGAACCTATTTAGAAAATAAAAAACAAACCTTTACAACCCCTTTAATATTGAGTTGCCCCTCCACTCTTCTGTGAAGGCTTTCTACAAGATTTTGGCGTGTCTGTGGGAATGTGTGTTCATTTAGCCAAAAGAGCATTTGTGAAGTCAGGTACTGATATTGGATGAGAAGACCTGGCTCAAAATTGGCTTTCTAATTAATCTCAGAGATGTTCAGTAGGATTGAGCTTCTGAAACTGATATAGAAAAGGGTTTTCCCCAAACTGGTGTCACATCTTTGTATGCTGTAGCATTACCAGTACTCTTTACGTGAAACACCTAAACTCAATAATTTGGAGCGGTATCAACATAATTTTGACCACATAGGTAGGAGTGATGATGAAATGTCTACAAATGTATGGCCATACGCTTTAACGTGTATTCAGGATTAGCTGTTTTAATATACAGTGGGGAAAATAATTATTTGATCCCCTGCAGATTTTGTAAGCATGCCCACTTACAAAGAAATGAAGGGTCTATAATTTTTATCATAGGTGTGTTTTAACCACTTAAAGAGGAAGTAAACCCTGATGGGTTTTACTTCCTCTTTATTTCCCTGCAAAGGTAAAGCATAATGGGCTATTATGCATCACAAAGTAGCCCATTATGTGTCAATTACCTGAAACTGAAGCCTGCGATGTCACCGATGTCCCCACTAGCAGCGAGCGTTCATCTTCACCCCTCTTCCTTCCGGGGCCGCGAACTCCGGCTCTGTGACTGGCCGGAGTCGCGTGACGTCACTCCCACGCATGCGCGCGGGAGCCACCAGTCACAGCATGACCCCCTTTAGATCGTTGTTTCTAAAGTGCACCTGCGCCGTTGTCTATGGCACATGCACCGTAGACATCGGTGCACGGCTCTATTGTAAATATCACCTAAACCATGGAGGTTTAGGAGATATTTCCAGCACCGACAGGTAAGCCTTAATCTAGGCTTACCTGTAGGTAACAGTGGTTGTACAGGGTGTACAACCACTTTAAAGACCAGCCACCACAGTTATACTGCAGCAGATTGGCTCTCCTGGGCGAATCGCTGTCATGGCCACTTTACGTCGGTCACTTTAAGACCACAAAGGGGGCGCGCACTGTCAGCCGCCCATCCGCGATCGCACCTGAGAGAGACAGAACGGGGATCTGTCAATGTAAACAGACATATCCACCTTCTGTTAGGGGAGGATAGACAGATCTGCTGTTCCTAGTAATTATGAACAGCGATCTGTCTCCTCCTTCAGTCAGTACACTGCCCCCACAGTTAGAAACACCTCCCTAGGGAACACTTAACCTCTTGATTGCCCCCTAGTGTTAACCCCTTCCCTGCTAGTGACATTAATACAGTAATCAGTGGCTATTTTTTTACCTCTGATCGCTGTATAAATGTCAATGGTCCTAAAAAAGGGTCAAAAGTGTCCAATCTGCCTGCCGCAATATCGCAGTCCCGCTACAAAATCGCTGATCACCGGCATAACTATAAAAAAAAAAAAAAAATTATAATAAAAATGCCATAAAACTATCTCCTAGTTGTAGGCGCTATAACTTTTGCGCAAAACCAATCAATATACACTTATTGTGATTTTATTTACCAAAAATATGTAGAAGAATACATATCAGCCTAAACTGATGAAGAAATTTGTTTTTTTTATTTTTTTTGGGAGATATTTATTATAGCAAAAAGTAGACAAATATTTTCGACAAAAATTGTCGGTCTTTTTTTGTTTATAGCGCAAAAAAAAAAAAAAAAGAGTATTAATGCGAACTAAGGAAACAAATTATCTTTTGGGAGTTTAGTTCAGCTTTAATATATTCAGAATTCCCAAACTGCAAGCAGGTTCTGGGTCAGTGACTTTGAAGGTACACAAAGTACAAGGATCACCATGACAGCCAGGCATCTAGTATTTTCAGAGGGAATGGTCAGCATCTTACATGTTTGTCACCTTATTCATCATCCCCTTGGCATAACGAGCAGTTAAAGTGATTGTAAAATCTTGTTTTAAAAATAAATAAACATGTTATACTTACCTGCTCTATAAAGTTGGTTTTGCACAGAGCAGCCTGTATCCTCCATTTCTCTGGTCCCTCTTCTGTGCTCCTGCCACCTCCCTCTTGTTGAGTGCCCACACAGCAAGCAGCTGGCTATGGGGGCACCCGAGCTGAGTCACAACTCCCTGTGTCCATTCAGACACGGAGCCGTGACCCGGCCTGCCCACTCTCTCTCCTGATTGGCTGAATGATTTTGATTGACAGCAGCGGGAGCCAATCGCGCCACGCTAATGTCTTAGCCAATGAGAAGGGGAGTCCCGGGCAGCTTAGACAGTCCTGCAACATCGCCGAATAAAGATGGGCTCAGGTAAGTATTAGAGGGGCTCTGCTGCACACAGATGGATTTTTTATCTTATTGCATAGAATGTATTAAGATAAAAAAAAATTCTGCCTTTACAATCCTTTTTAACCCTTGCAGTAGGGAAGGGGACTCACTACAAGGGTGAAGATTTTTCTTCCCCAGAGTTTAGCTTTAAGAACTGAACACTTTCATCTGATCTGGTTGGTGGGGGGGGTGGAATTGTGCAGTGTATGCTGAGATGAGGTTCAACCCAGGATGAAAATATACAGACTGTTAGATAAAAACTTCCACTCAGAACCAAAGTGACTCTCTCATCTGGTTTTAGTTTAAGGAAAAAAAAAATATCTGCAATTTTTTTTTTCCCCCCCAAAAAAGTTATTGCTGAAAAATAGCTCGTAAAATGACAGTAAGCAAGAACATTTAATTAGCTGCTCTCCCGCCTTTCATCTTCTGTCATGTTGTTTCGGTCTGCAAGGAATTCCACTTCGCATATCGAGCCAAGTGTTCGGGGAGTGGAACCTTAACTACATCCTGACTGGGGGGACAGGACTTAAAGCAGAACTCCGGACTTATTACATAGAGAGATGTTTGTTTTAAAATGAGCAGCAGGTAAAATCCCTCCCTATAACTAAAGCCCCGTACACACGATCGGATAACCTATGGATTTTCGTCCGATGGATTTGTCCATCGGAAATCCGATGAAACTGTTTTTCATCAGTCTTGGCCACACACCATCAGTCTAAAAACCGACCGTTCCAAACGCGGTGACGTAATACACACCGATGAGCCGAGAAAAATGAAGTTTAATGCTTCTGAGCATGCGTCGACTTGATTCTAAGCATGCGTGGGTTTTTTAACCGATGGACTTGCCCATAGACGATCGGAAATTCCCATCGGTTTTTTATCCATCGGAAAATTTTAAAACAAGTTCTATTTTTTACAACCGATGGAAAAAAGACCGATGGGTACCATACATGATCGGTTGGTCTGATGAAAACCATCCATCGGACGGTTTTCATCAGTCAAACCGATCGTGTGTACGGGGCTTAACACTTTCACCTTTTTCTTTGTCATGATAAAGCCAAAAAGAATGCGGTTTGGTTTTTGATTTCTAACAAACTATGTTGACGTTCCAACCCCCAACACAACGCAACATACCGACATATTACACCGGGCGTTCCCAAGTCAAATAAGTGCCAGGTTTGAGTAGGATAAGAAAGAAGGGGTCAGGTTAGTTCAACCAAAGGCTCCATTTACATTGTGTTATTTAAAGAAAATGATAAAGCAATTAACATTTCAATAACAAGCAAATATACATCTTAAATAAACTTGCCCCAAATGGCAAGTTGGTTCCTTTTCATTGGTATCTCTGGGAGAAGTGGTGGTCAGCGCAGTGTCCCGTGGAGAGGTACCTGTGTTAGGGTGTTTCATTTTTCCAAAGATGTGATTTTCTTTTATCATTCAACATTTTTATTTTCATTAAAAAAAAAAGAGTCATTACAGGATAGGAAACATTCAGTAATTATTACAATAAACTTCCTGTATAATGCAGAGATCATTACAGAAAAATGTAATATATAGTATCACTAAAACTAGACTATAGCCGTCCAACTGACAAATAAAATAAAATATATGACTTTGTTATAGTCCATTATATAACTTATGAAGTAAACTACACATTAAATTTTCACCAAGAAAAGCTAACTCCAATTAAAGCTGAATAACCACGAAGACCCCTGCCCTCCCTCCCCTACACCCCTAAAGGGATCAAGCCATGTCCATGGAGGAGAGTGTCCTCCCTCCCATCTTACAGTATCCGTCAGGATTCACCAGCATACATAAGAAGTGAAATAATATTGAGAATCCCTTTGTTTCCCATAAATGAAAAGGGTCTAAAGCTCTTAATGATAGCAAAAACCTGTTGTCATTCTGTTAGAGCAATATCTGACCACCTGGCTCTATTACCGGTATCTAGAGTTAATACTTGAAAATCTAATAAATAAAAAAAATGATTCAATAAAATTAAATTATACCTAATGAGAAGAAGAAAGTAAAAAATACATGAAAAGAGGAACTTAAAGGAATAGAGAGCCTACCTGCCAGATAAAAAAAATACAAAGATCAGTGACTGGTATTGCTACAAACACAAGGTACCAGTGATATTCCCAAGAATCGAGCCCAGGGATCCCAAATAGCTTCAAATTGTGATGATTTGTCTAATAAAGAACTGACCATTTTTTCTTGTTCCATTATCCAAGAAACTCCAAAGATGTGATTTTCATATGACTTTGCTTACGCCCCGAGTCGCAAGCCCCATACACACGATCGGTTTAACTGATGAAAACCGTCCGATGGATGGTTTTCATCAGACAAACCGATCGTGTATGGTACCCATCAGTCTTTTTTCCATCGGATGGAAAAAATAGAACTTGTTTTAAATTTTTCCGATGGATAAAAAACCGATGGGAATTTCCGATCGTCTATGGGCAAGTCCATCGGTTAAAAAACCCACGCATGCTCAGAATCAAGTCAACGCATGCTCAGAAGCATTAAACTTAATTTTTCTCGGCTCATCGGAGTGTTTTACGTCACCGCGTTTGGAACGGTCGGTTTTTTGACTGATGGTGTGTGGCCAAGACTGATGAAAAACAGTTTCATCGGATTTCCGATGGTCAAATCCATCGGACGAAAATCCATAGGTTATCCGATCGTGTGTACGGGGCTTTAGTGATGTAAAAGATATATATGCCAAATTTCAAGAAGATTGGATAATATTTAGGGGTTGCACACATTGATCACTTTTATCACAAACTAGTGAAATTTCTATCATTGAACTAAGTGTACAAAAGAAGAAAAAAAAGATTCATATAAGAATAAACATTACAAAGCTATCGCTGAAATCAATAAGACAGTTATACTGGAAGACTCATCTCCATCATCACAAGCACCTAGTGATGAAGAGGCTAAGTTTTCGCCTCCAGCAACGAAAAAATTACGTTCAAGTCCTAGATTAAAACCTCTTGATCAGACACTCACATCTACTTGGGATCGAGAACAGCTATCTATTCGACAAGCAAGTACTTCATTTATAGCAACTGAAAACAGCCTTGGACACAATGTTTCAAAAATTTCTCCAGCTATCGCTTACTGAGCTCGGGCCATCAATAGAAGTAAAATGGCAAAGAAAATCGAAGAGTCACTCTTTGAAAATCCTCCTCATTTGGTCTTGCATTGGGATAGTAAACTGTTGCCCTCAGTTGCCCATGGGAATGTCAAAACTTTGGAAGATAGAGTTGCAGTTCTAGGGACTGGCAAAGATTTTGAGCATTTGCTTGGCATACCTGTTGCCCTAAAAGGCACTAATGAGCAGATGGCTGAAGTAGTTAATCGGGAAGTGGACCGATTTGGGCTACGTGACAATATAATCGGTATATCTTTTGATACTACAGCATCTAATACAGGACTGATCCAAGGGGCATGTACCAGAATTGAAAGGGAAATCGGACGAACATTGTTGTGGTAGGCTTGCCGTCATCACATCCATGAACTAATATTGAAAGGAGTGTTTGATAGTGGTGCAACGGATCGGTGACGATCCGTGATCCGAACGGGTCACCCCGTTCGGATCGGCACACACCGCGATCCGCGGCCTCGGCCTTAGGAAAGGCCGCGGCTTCGGCCTAGCTCCGGAGCTGCGGCCATCTTGGTACACCCGGCGGCGGCCGCCGCCTTGTGCGTGCTGACGTCATCACCCCTCACCCTCGCTGCTCGTGGATCTGAACTGGCCGGCGGGAGAGTAAGGTAAGTGGGGGAGGTGGATATTACAGGGGGAGAAGAGTGTGGATATTACAGGGGGAGAAGAGTGTGGATATTACAGGGGGAGAAGATTGTGGATATTACAGGGGGGGGGGGAGATTGTGGATATTACAGGGGGGGGAAGATTATGGATATTACAGGGGGAGAAGATTGTGGATATTACAGGGGGAGAAGATTGTGGATATTACAGGGGGGGGGGGAGATTATGGATATTACAGTGAGAGGGAAATTACATGGATATTAGCAATTTTTTTATTTATTTTTTGCCAATCCGAAAATGATCCGATCCGTGACCCCTGATCCGAGGATCGATCTGATCCGTGAGTTTTTTGATCCGTTGCACCCCTAGTGTTTGAGGATTGTTGTGGCATACCATTAAGTGGTTCTGACATCCAGAAAAAGGAAGTGAAACGATTAGAGGATAAAAACATGTTTTTTGAAGTAAAAGCCATTTCGTTACTAATAAAACAAAGACGTTCTTTGAATTGTTTGGGATCTACGACGTGACAGAATAATGCAGTGATTCTCTAAGAAGCCATGTGAACGCTCTAAAGGTTGCCAATGATACCGCAGAAAGAGTAATTGCTCTGATAAAAAATTACGAATCGGTCAGGGATGAACAACAAAAACAATTCTTGTTGAGGGTAGTCGAACATCACAGAAAAGTCGTCACCAAGCGAACAAAACAAGGGATCGCATAGTTCAAAGTTGATTAACCTCTTCGCACCCGCGCTATAGACAAAAGATGCCTACAGCGCGACGCTCAATTGGAGGAGGGCGTCCATGGACGTCCTCCTGTTTATTTCCTCCTTGCACGCCGCCGCGGGCGTGCATCAGGGAAAATCTGTGCCCGCCGTGTCACATGGGTGCAGATGCGCATGCCTGGCGGCCGCGATGTCCGCCAGGTAGCCGCGATCGGAATTTACAGAGCAAGGGACGTGGATCTCTGTGTGTAAACAAAAAGACCGATGGTGTGTCCCTTGTACATAGGGACACAGATCGGTCAGCTCCCCCAGTCAATCCCCTCCTCCCACGGTAAGAATCACTCCCTAGGAAACACATTTAACCCCTTGATCGCCCCCTAGTGTTAACCCCTTCCCTGCCAGTCACATTTATACAGTAATCAGTGCATATTTATAGCACTGTTCGCTTTATAAATGTGAATGGTCCCAAAATAGTGTCAAAAGTGTCCAATCTGTCCGCCGCAATATCGCAGTCCTGACAAAAATCACAAATTGCCTCCATTACTAGTAAAAAAAATAAAAATAAAGTCATAAAACTATACCCTATCTTATAGGCGCTATAACTTTTGCGCAAATCAATCATTATACACTTATTGCGATTTTTTTTACCAAAAATATGTAGAAGAATACATATCGGCCTAAACTGAGAAAAAAAAATATTTTTTAAAAAATTGGGATATTTATTATAGCAAAAAGTTAAAAATATTGTTTTTTTTCAAAATTTACGCTTTTTTTTGTTTATAGCGCAAAAAATTAAAACCGCAGAGATGATCAAATGCCACCAAAAGAAAGCTCTATTTATGGGAAAAAAAAGGACGTCAATTTTATTTGGGAGCCACGTCGCACGACAGCGCAATTGTCATTCAAAGAGTGACAGTGCTGAAAGCTGAAAATTGGCCTGGGCAGGAAGGGGGTTTAAGTGCCCAGTAAGCAAGTGGTTAATATAACACATGTTTTGCCTATCATATTACCTATTAATCTTAGTGTATAGTTGTGATAGTATTTTAAGTTTGTGATTTCTAGTTTTCCCAATAAAAGTAATTAACATTGAAATATCTTATTTTTTGCCTACTTTTACAAAACAGATCAAAGTGTGCAACCTCTAAAAATTATGCAATCTTCTTGAAATTTGGCATATATATCTTTTACATCACTGAGACTCGGGGCAAAGTCTGCAAAAATGTTACAGTTTATTTTTTGCCTGAGAAAATGAAACACCCTAACCTGTGTATAATGGGGTGTAAAGTGGTTAGAATGGCGGAAGAGTCCTTCTTACAATGGTGGTCAGATTAGAAGGGTCCCCTTACATTGGTAAAATTGAAGAAAGTGGAAAAATAGAGTTGGACCCATGAGGTTATCTTATTGGTATTGTCATTCTATCTTAATATAATGATGTTAATATAGGTGTTCTGGTTCCCGGGCAGGTGACTTCTAAACTCCAGAGGGCCTCCACAGTTTTGTTGGCTTGTAGTGTAAAGTAAAAAAAAAAGGGAATTGAAGTGCAACGCCACTGCTGAAAGGTCCAGATTTGACTTTATTTTAGTAGGGGTCAGGGAGACAATCAAAAAAGTAACCAAAGCATGTCAGGGGATCCAAAAACACCCTCCCAATGAGGGTTTGAAATGTATAGGGACTAGCTGGACATTGAATGATGTAAATATCTTCACAGGTCAGCAGCTACAAGGGAGCCCTTACATTGGTAATTAGTAGAAAAGGGTCCCTTACATTGTTGGTAAGTGAAGAAAGGCCCCTTACACTAGTGGTCAGTGGTAAAGCACTCTCTAACATTGGTGCTCAATGGAAAGGTTCCCCTTACATTGGTGGTCAGTGTAGTGCCTCCTAACACTAGTGGTCAGTGGTGACGTTGTCCCTTACATTTGTGGATAGTATAGAGCCCCTTTAAATTGGTGGTCAGTACTGTAATGCCCCCTTACATTGGTGGTCATTAGTCTAGTGACTACACACATGAAAGGTCTGTAAAGTTTCCCCTTGCATTGATGGTCATTAGTGTAGCACCTACGCATATTGGCATTCTGCAAAGTTTCCCTTTGCATTGGTGGTCAATATAATGACCCCTTACCCTGGTGGTCAGTGACATGTCACCTTGCAATGGTGGTCAGTGAAATGTCATGCATTGGTGGTCAGTGGTGTAATGTCCCACTTACATTGGTGGTCAGTGGAGGAGGGGCCATACATTGATGTTTTGTGGAGAGGTCCACCCATACACTAGTGGTCAATGGTAACATTACCCTTCAAGTGGTAACTAGTTGGGAATTAATAATACGAGAATATGTGCCCTTAAAGCAGTTTTGGCGCTGAGAACTCAAAACCGTTTGGCGCTGGCATAGAGGTCTGGCAAATTTTGAGCAGATCCAAGCTCAGGCTGGCCTGATACTTCTGGAAAGGAGAAGACATGTGTTAGAAGTTAAGTTAGAGTTTAAGGTTAGGGAAAGCAGGGCTTTAGCTTAATTTGTAAAGCAATACTAAACACACACACTGTTTAATTTACATTATCCCTTCTTTTTCTGTATGGGGATGATGGCACTGTAATTATTTTATTATAAAAAAAACATCAAAGTACCTTTTTTCTTAATCGATATACAGCTGTCACGCGACCCAACTTTTTTCCAGTCTGTCTGCAGAGAAACATAAGCAAGAGGAGCTTCTAGCCCTCTGCTGCTGATCACTTTGGGGGTTAATTTGAGAGTGAAAAAATCTGGTGCAACTCTGCATAGACGCCAATCAGCTTCCAGATTTTACTGTCAAAGCTTAATTTAATACGTTAAAGTTAGAAGCTGATTGGCTATATCTGCACCAAATTGTGAGTGCTCCAGTTTTAGTAAATCTCCCCTATTACCGTAAGTCTTAAAAGTTACTTTTCAGTTTCAGGTTGGTTTTTCATTGTCTATATTTGTGACTGAATTTGGGTTAATTTAGGAGTTAAAATAGGATTTTTGTACTCACCGTAAAAAAACAATTTCTCTGAGTTCATGGACGGACACAGCAACATCTTGACATATGGGTATTATCCTCCTGTTAGGAGATTGACTAGGCAGAAAAACAGCATGTTAAGTGTTAAAACACATCACACAGTACAGTACCGCCCAGGGTGCTTTCCCCCCCCCCCCCCCGGGAACATCCCCTCTCCCTGCATCATGCAGCTCAGTTCGTAAAAAAGCAGTACAAACATAAAAAAAGGAGGGGTGGGTGCTGTGTCCGTCCATGAACTCAGAGAAATGGATTTTACGGTACAAAAATCCTATTTTCTCTTCTGTTCATGGACGGACACAGCAGCATCTTGACATATGGGACATCCCCAAGCAGTGTCAAAAAAACAAGGGGTGGGAAAACAGCATCAAACAAACTTCACCCCAAACAAACCAGAGCTCCTTAACGGAGGAGTTGCAACCTTAAACAGCCGCCTGTAAAACCTTGCGGCCGAAAGAAGCATCCGAAGATGCACTCACATCAACCTTGTAAAATTTTGAGGAAATGTGAACGGACGACCAGGACCAGGAGCCTTACACACCTGTGAGACAGACGCTTGATGTCGGAAAGCCCAAGAGGCACCTATTGCCCTGGTCGAATGCGCCGTAACCGGGAAGGGAGGCGCCCGCCCTTTTAGGGCATAGGCCTGGATCACGATCTGTCTGAACCACCTAGAGATGGCGGCCGACATGACTGCCAGACCCTTCTTAGGACCAACCACCGAAACAAACAGTGAGTCCGACCTCCGGAACGGAGCAGTAGCAGACAGGTACACCCGCTGAGCTCGGACAACGTCCAAGGAATGCAACGCATCCTCTTTGAGATGCGACGGACGAGGACACAAGACGGAAGTACAATGTCCTCATTGAGGAGAAAAGCCGAAACGACCATAGGAAGAAATGAAGGCTGCGGACGTAGCACCACCTTATTCTTGTGAAAGATCAAATCGGGAAACCCATCTGACTGATGTAATCGCCACCAAAAAGGCCACCTTCTGGGAGAGAGTCAGTAAGGGAATCTCCCTAATGTTCTCAAACGGTGGTCGTTGAAGTACTGAGAGGACCAGATTCAAGTCCCACGGAGGCAGTGGAGGACGTACCGGAGGGGCCACATGTCGAACCCGCGGCACAAAACGTACTCACCAGAGAGTGAGCCGCCAAGGGCAGTTGAAAGAAGACAGCCAAGGCTGAAATCTGCCCCTTAAACGTACTAAAAAGACAAGTTTCTGGTCCACCCCACGTAGAAACAGCAAGACCCTGGAAACCGCATATGCATGCGGATGCCACTTAATCTCTTCACACATATAGATGTAAGCCTTCCACGTATAATGGTAAATCCTCCGAGAGGATGACTTCCGTGCCCTCAGCATGGTAGAGATCACCGAATCTGACAGGCCTCGGTCCCTTAGAACCTGGCTTTCAATAGCCATGTCTTTAAAGCCAGCGACTGTAAAGCAGAATGAAGTATGGGACCTTGCGAGAGAAGGTCCTTTCGCGTCGGCAGACGCCAAGGAACATCTGCTACCAGATGCACTAGGTCGGCGTACCAGGGGTGCCGAGGCCAATCTGGAGCAATCGGGATCATTAGAATCTCTTCGGCCTCCACTCTGCGAAGCAGAAGTGGAAGAAGCTCTAGAGGAGGGAAGGCATAAAGTAGCCGAAACTGACCCCACGGTGCCACCAACGCGTCCGCCCATGGGTCTTTTGACCTGGCCACGAACCTCAATACTTTCTGATTGAGTCGCGACGCCAGGAGAACCACGTCTGGCGTGCCCCATTTCAGACACGGGAGCTGAAACACCTCCAGGTGTAGAGACCATTCTCCTTGGTCCAGCGCCTGGCGACTTAGGTAGTCCACTTGCCAGTGTTCTACGCCCGGAATGTACAATGCCGATAGAGCCGGCACGCTCCGTTCTGCCCACCTCAGGATGTGAGCGACCTCCGCTGCTGCAGCCGAGCTTCTTGTTCCTCCTTGATGGTGGACATACGCCACTGCCGTGGCGTTGTCCAACTGGATCCTGACCGGACGCCCTTGTAGCCTCCGAGACCACTCGGAGAGACACAGCCTGATCGCCGGAAGTTCCAGGACATTGATCGGCAGGTGGGATTCTTCCTGGGTTTAGCGACCCTGGGCCGACTGAACCCCCCAGACCCCCCCCCATCCGGTAAGGCTGACATCCGTCGTGATCACCGTCCAGTGAAAGGAAAAAAACGACTTCCCTGGACCGAAGGGTCAGGGAAATCAGCCACCACACCAGGGAGGTCCTGACCAGGTGACTCAGCTGGATTTGACAATCCAGGGACGATGGGCATTTGTCCCAACGTGACCAAATTTCCCTCTGCAACACTCAAGAGTGGTACCGCAAAAGCAGAGTGACAACCTTTTTTTGGGATGTAAACTGCTGCACCGCAGCCCGCAGAGTATGCAACTTCACCACAGGGAGGAAGACTCTCACCTCTGAGGAGTCCAGGACCAACCCCAGGTATTCTAGGCATTGGGACGGCACCAACATCGACTTCTGAATGTTCAGCACCCAGCCAAATTCTCGGAGGGTCTGACAGGTTATAGACACATCCTCCTTTATTTTGAGCTTGAAGAGGCTCTCAGAAGAAGATCGTCCATGTAGCCCACAATAGCGATTCCATGCTGTCTCAGCAAGGCCAGAATCGGGGCGAGCACCTTGGTGAACACCCTCGGCGCTGATGCCAGACCAAAGGGGAGAGCCACAAATTGATAGTGGTCTTCCCCAACCGCCAAGCGCAGAAATCTCTGATGCCTGGAGCATATGGGGACATGCAAGTATGCGTCCTTGATGTCCAAGGACGCCAGAAAGTCCCCCGGATGGAGAGCAGCGACAACAGAGTGAACTGATTCCATCCTGAACCTTTGCACTTTCACAAAGCAATTGAGGGCCCTGCGATCCAGGATTGGACGGACCCCGTCCTTTGGAACTACAAACAGATTTGAGTAAAACCTCTGAAACCGTTCCTGCAGGTACGATCACCCCACACACCAGCCGATCCTGAACTGCCCCAAACAGGGCCTCCCAACGACTCGGAGGAAGCTGGAGGTTGGAGGAAAAAAATCTGTTCGGTGGGCAAGAGAGAAACTCTATCTTGTACCCTGGGGAAACTACTTCGCAAACCCATCGGTCGGAGAGTAGAGACGTCCACCAAGCCGCGAATTTGCGAAGACGGCCCCCCACCCGAGCATCGGGCGAGGGCAGACCTTCATGCGGACGCAGATTTGTCCGCAGGTTTGTTGGGCTTGCGAAACCAGGGACGCTATTGTCCTTCAGAGGCGCCTTAACAGCCCGGGAGCGTTTACCTGCAGCACCGGGCGGGCAAAAAAAACGATTGTGAGCGGTGGAGGGCCCCTGCCTATGGCGTGGCTCCTTACTGGACTGCGGGAGCAGAGTGGTCTTACCTCCCGCGGCATCTTTGATAATGTCATCCAGAGAGGCTCCGAAAAGCCTTTTACCTTTAAAGGTAAATCCACCAGGGCCTTCTTAGAAGATTGGTCCGCGGACCAACACTTTAGCCAGACCAGGCGGCGCAACACCACAGCATAGACCGAGGCTCTGGAGAGCAAGGAATCGTATCCAAGGCTGACTCGCAGACAAATTTAAGGCCCTGTACCAACTGGTCGGGCAGTTCCACCCATGCCGGGGAAAAAATGTTGTTCTTTCAACCCCTGGTGCAACAATTTTGCCCATTCAGTAAGCGTCTGAGACACTAGGGCCCCGGCCACGACAGGACGCACTGCTGACCCCACCACTGTGAACAGGGAGTGAGCTACGGCCTCAGCCCTCCTGTCTGCAGGGGCCTTGAAGGCAAGAGCCCCTACCACCGGAATCGTGGTCAATTTGTTTAGTCTGGACACTTTTTTTTTCAGGAAATTCTCCCCAAAATGGGTAATGGACCGCTAAACATTTTGGGTCTGAAAAGACCTTTTTGCGGCCGATCCCATTCCTTGTATAAGGCCTTATCCAGGTAAGGTACACAAGGAAACACCTTAGCAGTGCGGGACGGCGTACAGAATTCAAAAAGGGACCGACATCTCTGTCGTCTCCGCCGTATCCTCCATTTGTAGAGTATCCCGCACCGCGGTGATAAGTGCTCCTACAAGCGCCCTATCATGCGCTGACCCTGACCCAGAGTCATCCTCACTGGTCGAAGTCCGCACCCTCAGACACATCAGAACCAGGGCCGGGAGCAGTAGCTGGGCCCGGTTCTGTGTCAGAATTGTCCCCGGAAGATGGCGGGGGAAGGGGGCGTTTTTTTACCCCCCTTCTTTCCACACACCACTTCCACCCTGGCCACAAAAGCCTCCAGGACCGCCCACACAGCGTTCACAGATATAGCAGGTGCAGGGGCACCAATTGCCAACTCAGATATGTCTGGGAAAGAGGCGTCCGCTTCTGACGCCATGCTGACCCACTCGCCTGACACTCCTAGGGATGTAAGACAAAGTACACGGACCACCCTCCTAGCTGCCACAGAGAGAAAACGAGGGTCCCCCCCCAGAGGACGCACCACCCAGACCAGATACCGCACAACTGCCGTCCGTGCTATCCCTCCTAAGGTGCTCTCCCTGTGTCACTGTCTGTGAGAAGTGTGCTGGAGCTGTTCGCGCTGTTAGAATGACCACTAGAGGTAAAAACCTCTTCAAAAATGGCCGCCGATCCGCCGCCCTGTAAACAGAGCGCATGAACTACAAGAAAAAAGGGATTTTTATAACAGCTTACCTGTAAAATCCTTTTCTTGGAGTACATCACGGGACACAGAGCGACTTAGTCATTACTAATGGGTTATATAGATACCTTCAGGTGCTGGCACTGGCAACTTCCAAAACCGGAAGTACCCTCCCCTATATAAGCCCCTCCCATCCGGGAGCACCTCAGTTTTGTAGCAAAGCAATAAGTGTCCCAAAAAGAGGGGTGGGAGCTCTGTGTCCCGTGATGTACTCCAAGAAAAGGATTTTACAGGTAAGCTGTTATAAAAATCCCTTTTTCTTTTTCGTACATCACGGGACACAGAGCGACTTAGTCATTACTAATGGGACGTCCCAAAGCAATGCCAAATGAGGGGAGGGATACACTATACATAAGCTGGGCGCCATCAGGCATGAGGATCTTTTGCGGTCTGCAACACACTGCGCCCAAAGGCGACATCCTCCTGACTTCTAACGTCTACCTGGTAGAATCTAGTAAACGTGTGTACTGAAGACCATGTTGCGGCCTTACAGACTTGAGCCAGGGAGGCCTGGTGATGCACTGCCCATGAAGTTCCAACTGCTCTTGTGGAGTGCGCCCTAACTTTGAACGGAGGCGGTCTCCTTCTCAAGCCATAGGCTTGTATTATGACCTGTCGAATCCACTTGGCTAAAGTAGATTTTGATGCTGCCTGACCCTTTCTGGGGCCTTCCGGCAGAACAAACCAAGTATCCGTTCTACGAATCTGAGCAGTGGCTTTTAGATAAGCTTTAACTGCTCTTACTACATCCAAAGAATGAAATAACTTTTCCTCTACCGAACTAGGTTTGGGGAAAAAGGAAGGAAGAACCACATCTTGGTTCAAATGAAACCTCAATACCACCTTAGGAAGAAAGGCTGGATGAGGACGTAATACTACTCTGTCCTTATGGACAACCAGATATGGCTCCCTACAGGACAAGGCGGCTAATTCCGATACTCTTTTAGCCGAACAAATGGCTACTAAGAAAATCAATTTCCTGGTGAGAAGAACCAAGGAAATGTAATGCAATGGTTCAAACGGTTGTTTCTGTAGAACCGACAGAACCAGGTTTAAGTCCCATGGACATATGGGAATACTAACCGGAGGGCTAATACGCATCACTCCTTGTATGAAAGCTTTGACTAATGAATGCAAAGCCAAGGGCCTTTGAAAAAATATTGACAAGGCCGAAATCTGACCCTTGATAGTACTCAAGGCAAGCTTCCTATCTACAGCCCACTGTAGGAAGTCCAGAATCCTACCTATTACGTACTTACGCGGATGCCATTTCCTGGCCTCACACCACGCGATGTACGCCTTCCAGATCCTATAATAGATCTGCCTGGATACCGGCTTCCTGGCATTGATCATGGTAGATACCACAGGATTAGAGAGCCCTCTCTTTTTTAGAATGTGGGCTTCAATAGCCAGGCCGTCAAACCCAGGGCTGGTAAGGAAGGGTGGTATATCGGTCCCTGCGAAAGCAGGTCCGAACGATGTGGGAGGGTCCAAGGACTCCCCACTGACATTTTTACGATCTCCGCGTACCATGCTCTTCGGGGCCACGCTGGAGCCACCAGAATCACTGGTTTCTTTTCTACCCTGATTCTGCGGATTAATCGCGGTTACAATTGTGGCGGTGGGAATGCATATATCAGTTTGAACTGATCCCAAGGGAACACTAGGGCATCCGAGCCGCAAGCTAGGGGATCCCTTGTGCGAGACACAAATCTGTCCACCTTTGCGTTGAATCTGGATGCTAGCAGATCTACATCCGGTGTTCCCCACCGCTGGCATATTGCCTGGAAAACCTCGGGGTGAAGAGACCATTCCCCCGGGCATAATTGCTGGCGACTTAGAAAGTCCGCTCTCCAATTTTCCACTCCTGGGATGAAAACCGTGGATATGGCTGGGACATATCTTTCTGCCCATTCCAGGATGCAATTCGCTTCCCTCTGGGCTGCACGACTCCTGGTGCCACCCTGATGATTGATATATGCCACTGCTGTGGCATTGTCTGATTGAATTCTGACAGGGGACCCTTGGAGTTTGGATGTCCATGCTACTAGGGCATACCGGGCTGCTCGTATCTCTAAGAGATTGATGGGCAGGGCCTTCTCTGCTTCTGACCACTTGCCCTGGAGAGACCATTGCTCCAGTACTGCCCCCCCAGCCTATGAGGCTGGCATCTGTAGTGACCACCTTCCAAGAAACTGGACTGAAGGGTTTCCCTTTTTCCAGATTCTGGGGCACCAACCACCAATGGAGGCTCTTGCGAACAGAAGGGGACAGGGACATTGGTAAGTCTAAAGCCTGAACTTTTTTGTTCCAGGCTGACAGTATGGCCCTCTGCAAGTTCCTTGAATGGAATTGACCGTAGGGTACTGCTTCGAATGAAGCCACCATTTTTCCCAGCAGCCTCATGCACAGGCGTATGGATGGTTTTCTTTTTGTACCCACTAAGTGGGTCAAATCTCTCAAAGACGACACCTTCTCTGGAGGTAAGAAAATCTTTCTCTGACTTGAATCCAGCCTTAGCCCCAAGTATTCCAGACTTTTGACTGGTCTTAGAGCTGACTTGTCTCGGTTGATAATCCAACCGTGATATTCCAGATACTTGATTGTCTCGTGAATAGCTACTTCCAGTTTTTCCACTGAGTGGTCTATTAGTAGCAGGTCGTCTAAATATGCCATTATCGTTACACCCCGTGTTCTTAGATTGGCCAATAGTGGGGCCAGAATTTTTGTGAACACTCGTGGTGCTGTGGCCAGACCGAAAGGTAAGCCTCTGAACTGAAAATGGCGCCCTTCTACTGCAAAGCGTAGACATTTCTGATGGGCCGGAAAGATGGGAATATGCAGACAAAGCATCCTTTATGTCGATCAAGGCTAACCATTCCTGCCCTTGTAGGGCGGTGGCCACCGACCGGATCGACTCCATCCGAAAAGTCCTGATATGTAGGAATTTGTTTAGCCCTTATAGATTTAATATGGGCCTCACGTCCCCATTTGTTTGGGGACTGTGAAGAGGTTTGAGTAAAAACCCGAACCCGCATTCTTCCAAGGGAACCTTCATGATTACACCTTGGAGCAATAGTTGTTCTAGTGCCAGAAGGAGGGATCCTCTCTTCTGGGGATCGCTTGGCACGTTTGACCTCATAAAATGGGCAGGAGGAGTGTCTTTTAACTCCAGCTTGTATCCCAGACTTACTGCGGAGATCACCCATCCGTCTCTGATGGTGTCCCGCCAGGTCTCTGTGAACAACTGAAGTCTTCCCCTCACCCGATTGAGTGGGGGCAACCCTTCATAACTTGGGGGGAGGTTTTGTACCTCTCTTGACCCAGGGTTTCTTGTTACCCTGTGATTGTCCCTGATTCCTGCCCCTTGGATTTGACCGCGGAGGCCGTCGGAACTGTTTCACAGCCGATGTGCCAGGGACTGGAGAAGTAGGCCTTAAAAGAAGGACTTCTACCCTTGTTCTTAACCGGCAAGAGTGTACTTTTACCGGCAGAAATTTTCTGGATATACTTGTCCAGATCTTCTCCAAATAAGCGTTCTCCATGAAATGGGAAGCTAATCAGCAATTTCTTACAGGGAGCTTCAGTAGACCAGTTTTTGAGCCATAGAAACCTACGCATATGTACTACAGACAGCGTAAAGCGGGAGGCCTGTTGGATTGTATCCTTTATGGCGTCTACCGCAAAACACAAGGCTCTAGGTAGGTCAGCTAGGGCAAGAGCCTGCTGATCTGGTAAGTCTCTTAAGACTTGTTTCAACTGATCCTTCACTGCTTGGCAGACCCCAATCGCTGCTACTGCAGGTTGCCATGTTGCGGCCTTGTCACCATGCTTGCTGTAGAGAAAGCAGATTTTAGTAAAGACTCCAATTTTTTATCTATTGGGTCTTTGAACATTGGAACATTATCTACTGGACATGTCAGTGATTTATTTACACAAGAGATGGCTGTGTCCACTGTAGGGACCCTCCATTTTTTTTTTTTTTTTTTATGAACTTATCCTCCATGGGATAGATCACTGGAAATCTCTTGGGGGGAGTAAATATTTTACAGGATGCTCCCAATCCTGGTAAATAAACCCTTCCAATAAAGGGTGGATTGGGAAGGAACAGACAGTCTGGGGAGCTTTCAGCGACCCCAGCGAGGAGACAGTAGTGGTTGATGGTTCCGCCAGAGGCATTTAAAATGCTGCTCGGACCATGTTAGTCAGAGACTGAACCCATAATCTTTCAGCCTGAGATGCTGAGAAAGGTTCTTCCACTGTTGATTCCTCTATAACCGAATCAACCTCATCCTGATCCCCTTCAGGTAGGTCGATCTCTGTGTGGGGCTGTTCCTCCACTAACAGGCACTCTGAAGGAGGAGACGGAGATCGGACGCGCTTTCCCTGTGACAGGGAAGCAGCGATCAATGCTGTTAATCTCTCTTCCAATCCTCCCAGAGTTGAGGAAAAAACCTCCTCTGTTATATATACAGGAGCAGGTGGACTGGGGACAGCCGCAGCACCAGGTACTCCTGCGGGGTTCCTACGGCTACTAACCTCTGAAATTTCAGGGGAGATTGGTGCAGTACAAGCATGCCCAAAATCCTCAGAGCCCGATGGAGACCCCTTTGGCTTCTTGGAAGACTTATTTCCAGAGCGTCTGGACGACATATCCTTTAAGCACAAAGCTGAGGTATTCCCGTCGTCATACACCAATTTTACTGGTAATAGTCTAACACAGTTGCTGCTATATACCAGCTGGTGTCCACTAAAGTGTCTTTCTATGGGGATGCCTGCATCAACCGCCTCTGTGTGCCACTTTTGTTGCTAGCTCTGCTTGCATCCAGCTGACACTTGTACTGTGTCTTTTATCCATGCTGGGACGCCTGCACATGCGCAGAAGCGCCGCGGCGCGCATCGAGCGTCATCCACCCGCCCGCCCCTTTCTTTTCATAGGAGGCACGTGCACGCGCCCGCGCGCGCGCCCGTGCGCCTTCGGCGCTCTTTTTTGAAAACAAGCAGGGACTAGGAGCCAGGGCCTTTTTGCCGGAGGGCCTGTGCGGTGGATGAGCGCAGCAACAGGGCAGAGGAAGTGGATTCCCACAGAGAAACTTACCAACTGCCTGGATCTTTTGACTTGAAAAAACCAAAGACCCACATGACAAGAAAAATGGACCACAGCGGCCTCTAGTGGTTTAACACAGGTACCGCGGTCTCCCTTTTTTTTTTTTTTTCTTGACTACTATTAAAATTTTACATTTTCCAGTAGTTACAGGCATACACAGATATTAGCGGGAATACCGTTAGGTAACAGACAGAAAGACAAATTAGGCTTGGGGGTCCCCCAATAGAACCAAGTTCCTGGGGGCCCCCACTTACCTGTTCCCCGCCGCAGGACTCTGTTTGGTCCACAGAAGCCCAAACTTCACCTCTCACGGCAGGCATTGTAATTAAACCTTCAGGGACCGGGTTCCCAAGGATTCCACTCCCCTGGACCTGTATAGCACCCTGCACAGACAACATCTTGGTCGTGGGTATGACCAGAGCTCTGGATCCCAGGGTCCAGCCCTCCTAAGAGACGCATTACAGGCAAAACCTTGCTCTTCTGTTGCAAGGCCCGGGTACCGACCGTTTAGCTATGAAGCTTTTTTGGTCGGATCCGGAACAGCTTACTGAGGCCCATAAAAGAACCTGTACGCAAGCCCAGTGAAAACACATGTTACTCTTTGGCCAACACCTTAGACACTGGCAAAAAACTGAGGTGCTCCCGGATGGGAGGGGCTTATATAGGGGAGGGTACTTCCGGTTTTGGAAGTTGCCAGTGCCAGCACCTGAAGGTATCTATATAACCCATTAGTAATGACTAAGTCGCTCTGTGTCCCGTGATGTACGAAAAAGAAATGACCGCTGAGCGCAGATATAAACAACAGCGCCGGACGTGCTCCAGATTGGCCTTGGCACCCCTGGTACGCCGACCTAGTGCATCTGGTAGCAGATGTTCCTTGGCGTCTGCCGACGCGAAAGGACCTTCTCTCGCAAGGTCCCATACTTCATCCTGCTTTACAGTCGCTGGCTTTAAAGACATGGCTATTGAAAGCCAGGTTCTAAGGGACCGAGGCCTGTCAGATTCGGTGATCTCTACCATGCTGAGGACACGGAAGTCATCCTCTCGGAGGATTTACCATTGTACGTGGAAGGCTTACATCTCTATGTGTGAAGAGATGAAGTGGCATCCGCATGCATATGCGGTTTCCAGGGTCTTGCTGTTTCTATGTGGGGTGGACCAGAAACTTGTCTTTTTAGTACGTTTAAGGGGCAAATTTCAGCCTTGGCTGTCTTCTTTCAACTGCCCTTGGCGACTCACTCTCTGGTGAGTACGTTTTGTGCCACGGGTTCGACATGTGGCCCCTCCGGTACGTCCTCCACTGCCTCCGTGGGACTTGAATCTGGTCCTCTCAGTACTTCAACGACCACCGTTTGAGAACATTAGGGAGATTCCCTTACTGACTCTCTCCCAGAAGGTGGCCTTTTTGGTGGCGATTACATCAGTCAGACGGGTTTCTGAACTGGCGGCCTTGTCTTGCAAGGCTCCCGATTTGATCTTTCACAAGAATAAGGTGGTGCTACGTCCGCAGCCTTCATTTCTTCCTATGGTCGTTTCGGCTTTTCTTCTCAATGAGGACATTGTACTTCCGTCTTGTGTCGTCGTCCGTCGCATCTCAAAGAGGATGCGTTGCATTCCTTGGACGTTGTCCGAGCTCTGCGGGTGTACCTGTCTGCTACTGCTCCGTTCCGGAGGTCGGACTCACTGTTTGTTTCGGTGGATGGTCCTAAGAAGGGTCTGACGGTCTTGTCGGCCGCCATCTCTAGGTGGATCAGACAGATCGTGATCCAGGCCTATGCCCTAAATGGGCGGGCGCCTCCCTTCCCGGTTACGGCACATTCGACCAGGGCAATAGGTGCCTCTTGGGCTTTCCGACATCAAGCGTCTGTCTCACAGGTGTGTAAGGCTCCTGGTCCTGGTCGTCCGTTCACATTTCCTCAAAATTTTACAAGGTTGATGTGAGTGCATCTTTGGATGCTTCTTTCGGCCGCAAGGTTTTACAGGCGGCTGTTTAAGGTTGCAACTCCTCCGTTGAGGAGCTCTGGTTTGTTTGGGGTGAAGTTTGTTTGATGCTGTTTTCCCACCCCTCGTTTTTTTGACACTGCTTGGGGATGTCCCATATGTCAAGATGCTGCTGTGTCCGTCCATGAACGGAAGAGAAAATAGGATTTTTGTACCGTAAAATTCATTTCTCTGAGTTCATGGACGGACACAGCACCCACCCCTCCTTTTTTTATATTTGTACTGCTTTTTTACTAACTGAGCTGCATGATGCAGGGAGAGGGGATGTACCCGGGGGGGGGGGGACCGCCCCCTGGGCGGTACTGTACTGTGTGATGTGTTTTAACACTTAACATGCTGTTTTTCTGCCTAGTCAATCTCCTAACAGGAGGATAATACCCATATGTCAAGATGCTGCTGTGTCCGTCCATGAACGGAAGAGAAATTATATTTTTGGGTTTGGTCAAAGGGGTTAAGCCTGACACTTATTTTTTTTTATCTACTATTGCTTTTTGGTGATGAACCCCCTCTCCCCCCCCCCCTTCCTTGCACCAAGTACTATCTGCCATCAGTTTTTCAGTGCTGAGGACCAACAAACACAAGTAAAAAGCTATAGCAAGTCATTTCTACTATTTAATTTGTAACCTGCGCTGAAAGAAAAAAAGTTGTAATTTGCTTGGTTGGTATAGCTAAACCTGATAGTCCTTATTATAGACACATTTTATGCCTCAACGGATCTCCTTGTGCTGCTCCCAGAATGCACCGCAGGGGGGAAAGGGATACATAAATATGAAATGGGAAACAGGAGGGAATATTATGAGCACCAATATTTTTGGCAAGAGCATAGATTAATAATTTATGGAGAAATTTGTTATCCAATCCACTTGGCAAATTGTCCAGGCTCCCAGCAGCATTTACTGGCAAACAGAAGCGGCACTGAGGAGAGGCTGCCATAGATCTCCTACAGTCTGGTCTGCCATGGTCGGAGGCTGTGTAAATATATATATATATATATTATATGCTGTATATATGTTTATATGCATACTTTTCCTATAGTCTAAAAACAAACCACATTCATACCTCTGAGGCCGTTCCGCTCTTAAAGGAAAACCATAATAAGCATATTACATTCTTATTGTAAGTAAACACATTCATAAATTACGTTTCTTTTATCATATGTAAAATTATATGTATAACCTGCTGATTTTACAATAAAATATTTATTATAAAGGTGTGTTATTACCATTTTGTTTGTACAGCATATTGTCGGCTGTAATATAGACTCGCTGGCAACCTGTGTATACAGGGCTGCTGTAAGAAACCATGGGCCCCATACAGACAACCAGACACGGGGCCCCATACAGACAACCAGACACGGGGCTCCATACAGACAACCAGACAGGGGGCCCCATACAGACAACCAGACACGGGGCTCCATACAGACAACCAGACAGGGGGCCCCATACAGACAACCAGACACGGGGCCCCATACAGACAACCAGACACGGGGCCCCATACAGACAACCAGACACGGGGCTCCATACAGACAACCAGACAGGGGGCCCCATACAGACAACCAGACACGGGGCTCCATACAGACAACCAGACAGGGGGCCCCATACAGACAACCAGACACAGGGCTCCATACAGACAACCAGACACGGGGCCCCATACAGACAACCAGACACGGGGCTCCATACAGACAACCAGACACGGGGCCCCATACAGACAACCAGACACGGGGCTCCATACAGACAACCAGACAGGGGGCCCCATACAGACAACCAGACACGGGGCTCCATACAGACAACCAGACAGGGGGCCCCATACAGACAACCAGACACGGGGCTCCATACAGACAACCAGACAGGGGGCCCCATACAGACAACCAGACACGGGGCCCCATACAGACAACCAGACACGGGGCCCCATACAGACAACCAGACACGGGGCTCCATACAGACAACCAGACAGGGGGCCCCATACAGACAACCAGACACAGGGCTCCATACAGACAACCAGACACGGGCCCCATACAGACAACCAGACACGGGGCCCCATACAGACAACCAGACACGGGGCCCCATACAGACAACCAGACAGGGGGCCCCATACAGACAACCGAACACGGGGCTCCATACAGACAACCAGACACGGGGCTCCATACAGACAACCAGACACGGGGCTCCATACAGACAACCAGACACGGGGCCCCATACAGACAACCAGACACGGGGCTCCATACAGACAACCAGACAGGGGGCTCCATACAGACAACCAGACACGGGGCTCCATACAGACAACCAGACACGGGGCCCCATACAGACAACCAGACACGGGGCTCCATACAGACAACCAGACACGGGGCCCCATACAGACAACCAGACACGGGGCCCCATACAGACAACCAGACACGGGGCCCCATACAGACAACCAGACACGGGGCCCCATACAGACAACCAGACACGGGGCCCCATACAGACAACCAGACACGGGGCTCCATACAGACAACCAGACACGGGGCCCCATACAGACAACCAGACACGGGGCCCCATACAGACAACCAGACACGGGGCCCCATACAGACAACCAGACACGGGGCTCCATACAGACAACCAGACACGGGGCCCCATACAGACAACCAGACACGGGGCTCCATACAGACAACCAGACACGGGGCTCCATACAGACAACCAGACACGGGGCCCCATACAGACAACCAGACAGGGGGCCCCATACAGACAACCGAACACGGGGCCCCATACAGACAACCAGACAGGGGGCCCCATACAGACAACCGAACACGGGGCTCCATACAGACAACCAGACACGGGGCTCCATACAGACAACCAGACACGGGGCCCCATACAGACAACCAGACACGGGGCTCCATACAGACAACCAGACACGGGGCCCCATACAGACAACCAGACACGGGGCTCCATACAGACAACCAGACACGGGGCTCCATACAGACAACCAGACACGGGGCCCCATACAGACAACCAGACAGGGGGCCCCATACAGACAACCGAACACGGGGCCCCATACAGACAACCAGACAGGGGGCCCCATACAGACAACCGAACACGGGGCTCCATACAGACAACCAGACACGGGGCTCCATACAGACAACCAGACAGGGGGCTCCATACAGACAACCAGACACGGGGCTCCATACAGACAACCAGACACGGGGCCCCATACAGACAACTAAACATGGGACGCCATACAGACAACCAGACACTGGGCCCCATACAGACAATTCTTCAGTTCTGAATGAACACAGTGAGTGATCAGTACTGATCACTCATTGTGTTCATTCAGGAAAAGAAGGGGCTGGTAAATATGACATAAATACTTACCAAACCCTTCCCCCATTATCAATCTTGAAGGATTCTATTGTGTGCTTGTAACTGCCAGCGGGAAGGAGGAGGGGGGAAGCCAGCAGCGCTGCAGGGGTAGGGGGTCACACGGGGGGGCCTGGGCAGCATGGGGAAACATATGGTGCACATGGAGGGCAATCAGTGTGGCATGGAGGGCGAAGGACAATTATTTGAACCGATCCCTGTATGGCTCTCTCTGCAGCAGCTGAATGCCAACTGAAGGGAGAGGAAGCCAGCTTTTAGCTGCTGCAGAGAGCCATACAAGGTATTATTTCCAGTAATTTCCCCTGCCGCGCCTCTGACCCTCCATGCCCACATTCGATTATCTCTGCTGCCTGGGCCCCCTTGCTGGCACAGGCCCCGTACAGGAGGACTGATGGTACCCCCTATCTACGGCCCTGTGTTTATAACTGACTAAACAAGATCAAGATGGTCCCCTGCTAGATGAGAAGAATAGGATGTGTAATCTAATCGCTTCTGCTTTTCAGCTCCAAAATACTGCTGTAAATCAGTTCTACAAAGCTGCTGTCCTTGATGGGAACTTGCCACTTGCTGGTTGCAAGGGGTAAATGTTCCGATGTAATATTTTACATATACACTGACCACCAATGTCATGGGGGATTCTACACTGACCATCAATGTACTGAGGCATTCTACACAGACCCCCATATCCACACTCCAGCGCTCAGACCGAAGTACATCCAATTGTGTCAGAGCCTGTAACACAGTTGGAATTCTGATGCATTTCAGGGGATGTGCCCCCCTTGTTTGGAGCTCTGAAGAAGGGGGCACGTCCCCTGAAACACGTTAGCCTTCCAACTGTGTTATACATGGTCAGATGACATTGCCTAATGGCTGGAGTTGTAATTTGATAAGTCTGTTCCTTAAAATGTTTGCCAGTGTGCAGTTGTCTTTTGGATCCAACAATAATGGATGATTGCAATGCTCTAGGCATTTGTGCCCTCCTGTGTGTGTTTTTACTGACCCCCATATTTAAAGGGAAATTCGATACTGACTACCTATACTGTATACACAGCGGATAAAATAAGTATTGAACATGTCTTAATTTTTTGGGGTAAATATATTTCTAAAGGTGCTATTGACATGAAATTTTCACCACATGTTGGTAACAACCTATGCAATCCCCACATACAAGAAACCAAAATAAATACATTCAGAAGTTAAGTTATATGTAATAAAATAGAAATGTTCAATACTTATTTTACCCGCTGTATATCAAATAACAAAACAGCAGCAACACATGAATAAATTCATTAAACTAGTTCAGCGGTTACATGCCACAATATTAATACTAAAGGTAGGAGGACGCAATACAGAATGTTGAAGAGTTTACAGTCTGTTAAGGTATAAAAGCGGTACCGTATACACTCGAGTATAAGCCGACCCGAGGAACCTAATTTTACCACAAAAAACTGGGAAAACGTATTGACTCGAGTATAAGCCTAGGGTGAGAATGCAGCAGCTACTGTAAGCGGAAAAGAGGGTCAACAATGCCCATTTGCAGCTTCACTGGGCCCATTTGCACGCCTCACTGTGCCCATTGCAACCTCACTGTGCCCATTGCAACCTCACTGTGCGCCACTCACCTGGAGGATGCAGGAAGCGTCCGTAGGCCTGAGTGCAGAAGCCAGGAAAGGAGGGATGCAGCGCTGGTGGAGAGGCCAGGAGTACCAAGATGGCCGTCGGAGCCCGGGACTAGGCCGAAGCCGTGGTCTGGATTTGGGGCTGCCACCGTGTGGGAGGGCACCGCTCCGTTCAGAGCCACGCACGGTTGGAAGCCCGTGGAGCAGGATCTGCGTGCGGTGATGGAGTCAGACACCAGGGAGGCCGGGATACAGTGCTGGTGAAGCAAGATGGCCGCCGGATCTGAAGACTAGGCCGAAGCCACGGCCTATAGTAGTGGCTGCCGCTGTGCGGAGGAGCGTCGCACCGTTGAGTTACACTGACTAGAGTATAAGCTGAGGGGGGCATTTTCACCCTTAAAAAAAAGGGCTGAAAAACTTGGCTTATACTCGAGTATATACGGTATATTATACACTGGGAGAGATTGCATGTTATAAGGGAGCAGTGTAGGCAGTAGAGGAGCTTCTAAACCACAACTGTATAAGAGAGTGATACAGAAAATAGAAGTAGAACAAGGGAATAGTACAGGTGATAGAGCATCGGGTATGTGAAGAATTTTGTTTAAAGGGCCCAAAGTTGCCATCCTAACTAGGGCCAATGTCTTCCTAATCCAGGTCTGCTGCTGAGTCTCCAAAAGGGATACCACCCAAGACATGTATGTTATTAGTGGTCAGAGTTGACTCCTGGCATCTTTTATTTCTTAGATACTTCAACAGTGAGATCTTCTTGCCATAAATACAGACTCTGTTTCTGTCCATCTGGGTATTTTGGGTTTGGGTTTTCTCACCCACCTCTGTGTGTTCCAGCCCCTCCTGTTACATTGTTCATAATATACACTATATTACCAAAAATATTAGGACGCCTGCCTTTACACGCACATGAACTTTATTTGCATCCCAGTCTTAGTCCATAAGGTTTAATATTGAGTTGGCCCACCCTTTGCAGCTATGACAGCTTCAACTCTTCTGGGAAGGCTGTCCACAAGGTTTAGGAATATGCCTATGGGAATTGTTTGACTATTCTTCCAGAAGTGCATTTGTGAGGTCAGGCACTGATGTGGACGAGAAGGCCTGGCTTGCAGTCTCCGCTCGAATTCATCCCAAAGTTGTTTTATCGGGTTGAGGTCAGGCCAGTCAATTTCCTCCACCTCAAACTTGCTCATCCATGTCTTTATGGACTTTGCTTTGTGCACTGGTCAAAATCATTTGGTGGACTGGCCCTTTAATTTCAGTGAAGGGAACTCTTAAGGTGTCAGCATACCAAGACATTTTGGACAATTTCATGCTCCCAACTTTGTGCACAAAGCAAGGTCCATAAAGACGTAGATAAGCGAGTTTCGGGTGGAGAAACTTGACTAGCCTGCACAGAGTCCTGACCTCAACCAGATAGAACACCTTTGGGATGAATTAGAGTGGAGACTTCGAGCCAAGCCTACTCGTCCAACATCAGTGCCTGACCTCACAAATTTTTCTTCTGGAAGAATGGTCAAACAGTCCTATAGACACACTCCTAAACCTTGTGGACAGCCTTCACAGAAGAGTTGAAGCTGTTATAGCTGCAAAGGGTGGGCCAGCGCAACATTGAACTCTACTGACTAAGACTGGGATGCCATTAAAGTTCATGTGCATGTAAAGGCAGGTGTCCCAATACTTTTGGTAATATAAATTCTACATTCATCAGGGATGATGGGAGCCCCTCAAAATGATCCCAGAAGGTGTGCAGACCCAGGAACTCAGCGCAGAGACTATAGAGCTGCCAAAAGGTAGAAGACGTCTGGTTGAGTTAGCTCTCCAGCAACTACCAAAATGTAAAAGATATTCATTTGGTGGACTGACCGTCTCAGAACAAAATTTTCAACTGATACAGCCATGGCCAAAAATATTGGCACCCCTGCACTTCTGTCAGATAATGCTCCACTTTGCCCAGAAAATTGTTGTAATTACAAATGTTTAGGCATTCTCATGTTTATTTATTTTGTTTGTATAGGTATGACACCAAAAATAGGAGAAACAAAAAGCCAAATCTGACACATTCCATGCAAAACTCCCCAAAAAATTGTCCAGATTGGACAAAATTATTGGCACCCTCAAGTTAACATTTGGTAGCACACCCCTTGGAAAAATTAACTGAAATCAATTGCTTCCTGTAACCATCAATGTGTTTCTTACACCTCTCTAATGAAATTTTGGACCACTGTCCTTTCGCCAACTACTCCAGGTATATCAAATTGGAAGGGTTCCTTTTCGTTTTGAGATCTCTCCACAGGTGCTCTATGGGATTTAGATCTGGACTCATTTCTGTCCAGCGCTTTGTCTTAAAGCCATTTCTGTGTGCTTTTTGATGTGTGCTTTCAGTCATTGTACTGCTGTAAGACCCATGACCTCTGACGAAGACCCAACTTTCTGACACGGAGCTTTAAATTGCACCCCAGAATTCTTTGGTAGTCTTCGCATTTCATATTGCCATGCACAAGGACATCCAGTGCCTGAAGCAGCAAAGCAACCACAAACGATCAGTGAACCTCCACTTGTTCAACTTTAGGGACTGTCCAACTTGTTCAACTGTAGGGACTGTATTCTTTTCTTTAAATGCCTCATTTATTTTTTTGAAAACAGTAGAATGATGGGCTTTACCAAAAAGCTGGAATTGTGTTTCGTCTGTCCATAGCACATTCTCCCAAAGGGACTTTGGCTTCCTCAGGTAAGTATTGTCAAACTCCAATCTGGCTTTTTTATGTTTTTGTGTCAGCAGCGGGGTCCTCCTGGGTCTTCTACCATAGCGTCTCTTTTCATTCAGATGGCGACGTATAGTGCGAGCTGACAAAGTTGTACCCTGTGCCTGAAGGTCAGCTTAAATTTGTCTGGAAGTTGATCGAAGTTCTTTATCCAGCATTTGAACAATCCTTCGTTGCAATCTTTTTGATCAATTTTTCTCTTTCGCCCACGTCCATGGAGATTAGCTACAGTGCCACGGTCTGTAAACTTCTTGACAATGTTGCACACAGTGGACACAGGAACATTAAAGTGGTTGTAAACCCGGGAATTTTTTTATTTATTTTTTAAAACCACCTGCAAGACAAAGCCATAATGAGCTAGTATGACTAGCATACTAGCTCATTATGCATCACTTACCTTAGATCGGGGCCCTCAAAGCCGTCATCGTCTCCCCCTCCAGCCGCAGCCATCGCTCCACAGATACCCGAAAGGTTACTTCCGGGTATCGCCGCTCCATCCAATTACAGCGCCGCTCCGGCGCTGTGATTGGCCGGAGTGGCGAAGACGTCACTCCGCGCAAGCGCGTGGGAGCCGTCAAATCCGGATTTGTGAATGGGGATTAACCCTGTGAATGCACCGTTGTCTACGGCGCGCATGCGCGTAGACATCGGTGCATGTCTTTTTTTTGCAAATATCTACTAAACCGTGTAGGTTTAGGAGATATTTCTTGCACCTACAGGTAAGCCTTAATCTAGGCTTACCTGTAGGTGCAAGTTGCATAAGTGGGTTTACAACCACTTTAAGACCTCTAGAGATGGACTTGTAACCTTGAGATTGTCCATGCTTTTACACAATTTTTGTTCCCAAATCCTCAGACAATTCTTTCTCTTCTATATGCACGATGTGGCACACAGAGACACACAACAGAAAGGGTTGAGTAAATCATTAACCATTTTAACTGGTTGCCGGTGTGATTTCTATATTTCAGCACCTGTTAATTGATACAGGTGAGTTTAATTACAAATTACAGGAGCATCACTAACTTGGAATGCAATTATTTCTTACAATTTTGAGAAGGTGCCAATAATTTTGTCCAGTCAATTTTTGGAGTTTTGCCTAGAATGCGTCAGATTTGACTTTTTGTTTGTCCACTTTTTTTTGTGTCAAACCAATACAAACAAAAGAAGTAAACATGAGCATGCCTAAACATTTGTAATTGCAACAATTTTCTGGGCAAAGTGGTGCATTAGCTGACAGAAATGCAGGGGTGCCAATATTTTTGGCAATGACTGTATGTACCTTTTATAGACACCATGCAGTTGCAACTTAAAAGCTAATTTTTTTCATGCATTATGACAGGCATATCTCATTTGCCAACCATATTTTACTGGGAAAGGGTTGTATTACTTCCTTCAGGCCAGTAACCCACATTAGTGTTTCCAGGTATCACAGGCTGTGTGTTGATAAAGGGGGTGTTGAAGTTTAGGGAGAGGGAGACAAATTTCAAAGCCAGTCTTCCACCCGCAGGTGTTTGTGGAGATGGAAAAAAAAGAGTCTTCTGGAACCTTTTCTAGGGGTCAGAGGCCTGCTATGAATGAGAACCAGCAGCTTCCAAGAAACTGTTCTATGTAAAGATATGCACGAGTAATCTGGGTAGAGGACAAAGCTAGAATTTCGAGGAGAATGGAGGTAGTGTGAAGAAAATGAAAGATAGTAAACGTGGCACAAAGCAAATTCCAGCTATCGTCTTCTAAACTGAGATTTCAAGGATGTTTCTTGGACCCAGGCTGCTGCAGTCCTATAACATCTGTATGATACTCCCTTTGAAAGGGAATCCCAGATTATAATGTTATCCAACAACTTAAAAGTGCCAGACCTACCACTGAATGTGTTACTAAGCAACGGGTTCACTTTAAATATGCAAGCAGAGTGCAAAGAAGTAGTCATCAGTACTGTCTGTAGGCTCCCTGCAGCTGATCTTTCACCATTGTCTTCTTCTGCATAGTGTCTCTGTGTGGAGGCAGACATCTTGGTAGAGGAACATGGCTTTTGCTCCTCATGCAAGAGCTGCCCTGCTGATGACTGGTGGGGGAAGAAGCAGCAAAAGAGGTGCAGAAAACATAGATCCAAATAATGAACAAAGCAGAAGCAGGGAGATCCTTGCATTGCAGGTCCTCAGGTACAGCTTTCTCTCCAGCGAAGAGAATAACGAGCAGCACAAAAGTGACAATACCAAATCTGTGGTGTCTGCATTCATTTTTTTTTTAGGCTTTTTCCCCCCTCTGTGACTCTAAAAAAACAAACACACATACTCACCTCCATGCTGCAGCCGTCCCCTGCTGGCTCTAAGCCTGAAAATTTTGCAATCACGAGTGCTGATCGCTCAGTTCTTGGTCTTTCCAAGGCAGAGAACAGTGACTGATAGACAACAGGCAGGAAGGAGGGGGTGAGGGGGACAGAGGAGAGCAGAAAGGAGAGCTGCGGATGACAAAGAGATATAAGCTGACCACTGTAGTCAGGGCTCAGCAGCCCTGATTATTGTGGTCAGCACAGAGAGGGGGACACAGGAAGTGTCAGGATCAGCCAGGGTTTTTACAGTTTAGAGAGGAGCAGATTAGACAGCACAAGCACTGTTAGCATCTGCTTTAAGGGAACAGGATCTCTATTTTTTTTTTTTTTTTAGGTTAACAAACACTTTAATCATACCTCCCAACTTAAGAACCTAAGAATGAAGGACACTTTAGAGAGACACTAACCAGCTTCGAAAAGTGGGAGCGTGGTTGGATTAAATTGAATATTGGGCATGGCTTAATAGATTCTGATTAGGGACAATGAGAAAACCTGAGATGTAGCATAAATTAATTATATTTACAGACTGCTCTCTTCTGTAGAGATCATCCACCCCAGTCCCCCGCATACACTGCTCCCTTTCCCACCAATACATATTGCCCCCTGTGTGTATACAATGCCTCCATACACTTTACCGCCCTTGATGCATTGGGGGTTAAGGGTGATAAGAGGGAGGTAAGGTGGCATTGTAACCTGTCGCCCCTCTCTCATTCTTGCAGAACATACCTCCTGTCACGCCTTTCCCATTCCTGCTAAAAATCACTCCTGTCAACCCTCTCCCATGCCTGCAGAACATTACTCCTGTCACCTCTTTCCCATTCCTGCTGAAAATAACACCTGCCTTCCCTTTCCTAGCCCTGCAGAACATCACCCCTGTCCACTGCTCCCAGCCCTGCAGAACATCACATCTGCCTCCCCTTTCCCAGCCCTGTAGAACATCACACCTGTTATCCCTCTCCCAGCCCTACAGAACTTCACCCCTGTCCCCAGCTCCCAGCCCTGCAGAACATCACTCCTGTCCCCATTTCCAGCCCTTCAGAACATCACACCTGCCTACCCTTTCCCAGCCCTGCAGAACATAACACCTGCCTCCCCTTTCCCAGCCCTGCAGAACATAACACCTGCCTCCCCTCTCCCAGCTCTGCAGAACATCACACCTGTCTCCCGGTTTCCCTACAGGGTGACAGGAGAGATGTTTAGCAGGGCTAGGAGGGAGAGATACAGTACTTTGCTGCTGGGCCTCTTGGACCAATGGCGCTCTCCTGAACTGCCTCTACATGGCCGCAAAAGCTCAGAGCTCTGTCCTCTAGCAGCCAGACCAGCCTCTCCACCTGCAGGACAAGGTAGGAACTGCAGCAGGCTAGCAGGAAGGGAGAAGGCTGTGTCTGGAGCAGAGGATGAAGCACAGCAGAGCAGAGGAGTCTGGCTTTCTACTCCATTTTCACAGCCCAGCAATACAGAGGTAGAAAGGGCTCTCACTCCACTTGTTCTCTGTGCAGCATGGCACCGGAAGCAGTTAGTGCCTTTTCTGCCTCTACCTCCCGGGCCTGAAAGTGACAGGCAGCAGATTGTGGGATTTTACTGAGATCTGCGTTTAAATCCCAGGCAGTCCCGCAGAATCTGGGATGGTTGGGGAGTATGCCTTAATGCAGCCTTTTCCAGCAGCACATACTGACCTTTCCTTTGCTTTTCCATTTACCTTGGAGCAGAAGAAAGCCCTATGTAAGCTTTGCATCACTGGAATCATAGCTTACACAAGGCCGTGGAGTATTTGTCTGTTATTACATGGACTGAATTACATTTTAATACACAACTGGATTGAAGGTTGTTTTTTTATTATTGCAAGTTCAACATTTTCTTCTTTCACCCTCAGTTTAAGCCTTCTGTTATGGGGGTAGTGGCCCCTCTGTGATGCCAGGCAAATGTTGGCCCTAAAGAGGACATAAGGAACTGCTTGGTGCCAACCGGAGCTACACACAAGGGATGATGGGCTTTGCTGCAGTCAACTCCAAGAATACTCTGTTACTCTTAAGGCCCGTACACACGATCGGATTTTCCGAATGGAATTGTGTGATGGCAGGCTGTTGTCGGAAAATCTGACTGTTTATATGCTCCTGCGGACAATTGTTGTCAGATTTTTCGCCAACAAATGTTGGATAGCATGCTTTAAAATTTTACAACAAATGTGTGTTGTTGGATTTTCTTTCTCGTACATCACGGGACACAGAGCGACATAGTCATTACTAATGGGTTATATAGTTACCGTCAGGTGCTGGCACTGGCAACTTCCAAAACCGGAAGTACCCTCCCCTATATAAGCCCCTCCCATCCGGGAGCACCTCAGTTTTTTGCCAGTGTCTAAGGTGTTGGCCAAGAAGAAACATGTGTTTTTCACTGAGCTTGCGTACAGGTTCTTTTGGGCCTCAGTAAGCTATTCCGGATCCGACCAAAAAAGCTTCATAGCTAAACGGTCGGTACCCGGGCCTTGCAGAGAAGAGCAAGGTTCTGCCTGTAATGCTTCTCTTAGGAGAGCTGGACCCTGGGATCCAGAGCTCTGGTCATACCCACGACCAAGATGTTTTCTGTGCAGGGTGCTATACAGGTCCAGGGGAGTGGAATCCTTGGGAACCCGGTCCCTGAAGGTTTGATTACAATGCCTGCCGTGATAGGTGAAGTTTGGGCTTTTGTGGACCAAACAAAGTCCTGCGGCGGGGAACAGGTAAGTGGGGGCCCCCAGGAACTTGGTTCTATTGGGGGACCCCCAAGCCTAATTTGTCTTTCTGTCTGTTACCTAACGGTATTCCCGCTAATATCTGTGCATGCCTGTAACTACTAAAAAAATGTAATAATTTTTAATGGTGGTCAAGGAAAAAAAAAAAAAAAAAAGAATGTTTTTTTATATATGTTTAGTATATTAAACTGCGGTACCTGTGTTTGTCCACTAGAGGCCGCTGTGGAATGTTTTTCTTGTCATATGGACTAGTTTCTTCTCAGAGAGCAAAGTCCAGGCAGCTGGTGAGTTCTCCTACAGGAAACTGTTTCCTCTGCCATGTTGCAGTGTTCGTCTATCCCCCGGCCTGCGGCAAAGGGGGCCCTGGCTCCTGTCCCTGGTTTCCATGTTTGAAAATTAGCGCCGAGGCGCACGTGGCCGCGCGCGTGCGCGTGCACGCGCCTCTATATATAGAGGTGGCCGGAAAAAGGGGCGGGGCCTGGGGGATGACGCTCTGTGCGCGCCGCAGCGCTTCTGCGCATGTGCGGGCGTCCCAGCAGGTTTTTAAAAAGCCACATTATTGCAGTAAGCTGGCTATGAAGTACAGAGACAGAGCTGGCAACATTTAAAGGCATACAGCAAGCGGTTGATACAGGCATCCCCTAGAAAGGCACATTAGTAGACACCAACTGTGATATAGCAGCAATTGTGCTAGACTATTCTCAGTAAAAGTGGTGTATTACGGCTGGAATACCTCAGCTTTAGGCTTAGGAATATGCCGTCCAGTAGCTCCGGAACTGAATCTTCCAGGAAGCGAAGGGGGTCTCATCGGGCTCTGAGGATCTTGGGCATACTCCTGCTGCACCAGTCTCCCCTGAAGTTCAGAGGTAAGTGACCGTAGAGACCCCGCAGGGGTACTTGGTACTGTGGCTGTCCTCAGTCACCTGCTCCTGTGTATGTAACAGAGGAGGTTTTTTCCTCAGCTCTGGGAGGATTAGAGAGAGATTGTCAACATTTATCGCTGCCTCCCTGTCAGGGAAAGCACGTCCGATCTCCGTCTCCTCCTTCAGAGTGCCTGTTAGCAGAGCAACAGTCCCATACAGGGATCGACCTGCCTGAAGGGGATCAGGATGAGGTTGATTCTGTTATAGAGGAATCAACAGTGGGGGAACCTTTTCTCAGCATCTTAAGCTGAAAGATTATGGGTTCAGTCTCTGACTAACATGGTCCGATCAGCATTTAAAAATGCACCTTGCGGAACCATCAACCACTACTGTATCCTCGTTGGGGTCGCTAGAAGCCCCCAGACTGTTTGTTCTTTTCCACTTCACCCTTTACTGAAAGGGCTCATTTACCAGGATTGGGAACGTCCTGAGAAAATATTTATTCCCCCAAGAGATTTCCGGTGGTCTATCCCATGGAGGATAAGTTCATCAAAAAAAAAAAAAAAAAAAAAAAAGATGGAAGGTCCCTACAGTGGACGCAGCCATCTCTTGTATGTATAAATCACTGACATGTCCAGTGGATAATGTCCAAATGTTCAAGAACCCAATAGATAAAAGATTGGAGTCCTTATGAAAATCTGCTTGGTGATACAACCAGCAGTAGCAGCTATTGGGGTCTGCTAAGCAGTGAAGGATCAGTTGAAACAGGTCTTGAGGGACTTGACAGATCAGCAGGCTTTGCCCTAGCTGATCTACCTAGAGCCTTAGGCTTTGCGGTTGACGCCATAGAGGATTCAGTCCATCAGGCCTCCCGCCTTACGCTGTCTATAGTACATATGCGTAGGCTCCTATGGCTCAAAAACTGGTCTGCTGAAGCTCCCTGTAAAGAATGGCTGGTTAGCGTCCCATTTCATGGTGAACGCTTATTCAGGGAAAACCTGGACAAATATATCCAGAAAATTTCCAGCGGTAAAAATACGCTCTTGCCGGTTAAAAGCAGAGTTAGAGGTCCCTCTTTAAGAGGCCTGCTTCTCCAGTCCCTGGGGCATCGGCTGTGTAACAGTTCCGACGGCCTCCTCGGTCAAATCCCGGGGGTAAAAAACAGGGACAGTAGCAGGGTAATGAGAAACCCTGGGTCAGGGGAGGTACAAAACCTCCCCCAAAGTTAAATTCATTGAAGCCCCCACTCAGTCGGGTGGGGGGAGGACTCCAGTTGTTCGCAAGAGACCTGGCGGGACACGATCAAGACAGATAGGTGCTCTCCGCAGTAGGTTTGGGATACAGTTTGGAGTTAAAAGACTCTCCTCCTTCCCATTTTTGAGGTCAAACGTGCCAAGGGATCCCCGGAAGAGAGAGTCCCTCCTGTTGGCACTAGAACAACTATTGCTCCAAGGAGTAATTATGGAGGTTCCCCTGGAAGAATGAGGGTTCGGGTTTTACTCAAACCTCTTTACAGTCCCGAAGCAAACGCGGACGGGAGGCCCATATTAATTCTAAAAGGGCTATACAAATTCCTGTATATCAGGACTTTCCGATGGAGTCGATCCGATCGGTGGCCACTGCCCTACAAGGGGAGGATTGGTTAGCCGCGATCGACATCAAAGATGCTTATTTGCACATTCCCATCTTTCCAGTCCACCAAAAATTTCTACGCTTTGCAGTAGAAGGGCGCCATTTTCAGTTCAGAGCCTTACCCTTCGGTTTGGCCACAGCACCACGAGTGTTTACAAAAATTCTGGCCCTTTATTGGCCAATCTAAGAACACAAGGTGTAATGATAATGGCATATCTGGATGACTTGTTGCTGATAGACCACTCAGTGAAAAAACTAGACGTGGTCGTTCACAAGACGATCAAGTATCTGGAATCTCACGGTTGGATTATCAACCGAGACAAGTCAGCCCTAAAAACCAGTCAAAAGTCTGGAATACTTGGGGCTAAGGTTGGATTCAGGCCAGAGAAAAATATTCTTGCCTCGAGGAAAGGTGTTGTCTTTGAAAGATTTGATCCACTTAGTGGGTACAAAAAAGACAGCCGTCCATACGCCTGTATATGAGGCTGCTGGGAAAAATGGTGGCATCATTCGAAGCAGTACCCTACGGTCAATTCCATTCAAGGAATTTGCAAGGGGCCATACTGTCAGCCTGGAACAAAAAAGTTCAGGCCCTAGACTTACAATGTCCTTGTCCCCTTCCGTTCGCAAGAGCCTCCGTTGGCGATTTCTTGGAAGGTGGTCACTACAGATGCCAGCCTTATAGGCTGGGGAGCAGTACTGGAGCAATAGTCTCTCCAGGGCAGATGGTCGGATGCAGAAAAGGCCCTGCCCATCAATCTCTTAGAGATACGAGCAGCCCGGTATGCCCTAGTAGCATGGACATCCAAACTCCAAGGGTCCCCTGTCAGAATTCAATCAGACAATGCCACAGCAGTGGCATATATCAATCATCAGGGGGGCACCAGGAGTCGTGCAGCCCAGAGGGAAGTAAATTACATCCTGAAATGGGCAGGAAATATATGTCCCAGCCATATCTGCGGTATTCATTCCAGGAGTGGAGAATTGGAAGGCGGACTTTCTAAGTCGCCAGCAATTAGGCCCAGAGGAAGGGTCCCTTCACCCCGAGGTTTTCTGGACAATATGTCAGCGGTGGGGAACATCGGATGTAGATCTTCTAGCATCCAGATTCAACGCAAAGGGGGATAGGTTTGTCTCTCGGACAAGGGATCCCCTAGCTTGCGGCTCGGATGCCCTAGTGTTCCCTGGGGATCAGTTCAAGCTGATATATGCATTCACACCGCCACAATGGTTACCTCGATTACTCCGCAGAATCAGGGTAGAAAAGAAACCAGTGATTCCGGTGGCTCCAGCGTGGCCCCGAAGAGCGTGGTACGCGGAGATTGTAAAATTTCAGTGGGGAGTCCTTGGACTCTCCCACGTCGTCCGGCTTTCGCAAGGACCGATATACCACCCTTCCTTACCAGCCCTAGGTTTGACGGCCTGGCTATTGAAGCCCACATTCTAAAAAAGAGAGGGCTCTCTAATGCTGTGGTATCTACCATGATCAATGCCAGGAAGCCGGTATCCAGGCAGATCTACTATAGAATCTGGAAGGCGTACATCGCGTGGTGTGAGGCCAAGAAATGGCATCCACATAAGTACGTAATAGGTAGGATTCTGGACTTCCTACAGTGGGCTGTAGATAGGAAGCTTGCCTTGAGTACTATCAAGGGTCAGATTTCGGCCTTGTCAATATTTTTTCAAAGGCCCTTGGCTTTGCATTCACTAGTCAAAGCCTTTATACAAGGAGTGATGCGTATTAGGCCTCCGGTTAATATTCCCATATGTCCATGGGATCTAAACTTGGTTCTGTCGGTTCTACAGAAACAACCATTTGAACCATTACAGCATATTTCCTTGGTGCTTCTCACCAGGAAATTGATTTTTCTAGTAGCCATTTGTTCGGCTAAAAGAGTATCGGAATTAGCAGCTATGTCCTGTAAGGAGCCATATCTGGTTATCCATAAGGACAGAGTAGTGTTACGTCCTCATCCAGCCTTTCTTCCTAAGGTGGTATCGAGTTTTCATTTGAACCAAGATGTGGTTCTTCCTTCTTTTTTCCCCAAGCCTACTTCGGTAGAGGAAAAATTATTGCATTCTTTGGATGTAGTAAGAGCAGTTAAAGCTTATCTAAAAGCCACTGCTCAGATTCGCAGAACGGATACTTTGTTTATTCTGCCGGAAGGCCCCAGAAAGGGTCAGGCAGCGTCAAAATCTACTTTAGCCAAGTGGATTCGACAGGTCATAATACAAGCCTATAGCTTGAGAAGTAGACCGCCTCCGTTCAAAGTTAGGGCGCACTCCACGAGAGCAGTTGGAACTTCATGGGCAGTGCATCACCAGGCCTCCCTGGCTCAAGTCTGTAAGGCCGCAACATGGTCTTCAGTACACACGTTTACTAGGTTCTACCAGGTGGACGTTAGAAGTCAGGAGGATGTCGCCTTTGGGCGCAGTGTGTTGCAGGCCGCAAAAGATCCTCATGTCTGATAGCGCTCAGCTTATATATGGTGTATCCCCCCCCCTCATTTGGCATTGCTTTAGGACATCCCATTAGTAATGACTATGTCGCTCTGTGTCCCGTGATGTACGAGAAAGAAAATAGGATTTTTATAACAGCTTACCTGTAAAATCCTTTTCTTGGAGTACATCACGGGACACAGAGCTCCCACCCCTCTTTGGGGACACTTATTGCTTTGCTACAAAACTGAGGTGCTCCCGGATGGGAGGGGCTTATATAGGGGAGGGTACTTCCGGTTTTGGAAGTTGCCAGTGCCAGCACCTGACGGTAACTATATAACCCATTAGTAATGACTATGTCGCTCTGTGTCCCGTGATGTACTCCAAGAAAAGGATTTTACAGGTAAGCTGTTATAAAAATCCTATTATCCGATCGTGTGTACAGAAGTCCTTCGGACAAAACTTCAAAGTACAAACACGCATGCTCAGAAGCAATGCTAACCATAACACAACATTAGCAGAAATTGCCCAAAGGGTGGCGCTAAAGAGCTGAAAAACCATGTTTGTTTGCCGACAAGTTCATGGCCAACGCCCTTCGGACAAAGGTCCTACGCTTTTTCCGCGGAAAATCCGATCGCGTGTACCAGGCTTTAGAGTGGGAACAGCCAACAGTAGGCAGAAAGGAAGCATTGTACAAAGAACCAAGATAGTCAAACAAGCAAAAGTCAGGGCAGGGGGATCGTGAAGAAAAAGGCAGAGGTTTTAAAAAGGTGTCAGAACTGACATTATAGATACAGAAGCAAAGGAAGAGATACTCAGAGGTCTTTGCTCAGGCAATTCCCAAATGCACTGAGCAAGTTTGAATTGCATTACTGGACATGACCTTAGAGGAAGTGTCTGACAGCACTGCTCGCTAAGTACCAGCAGGGGTGGTCTGAGAGCATCTAAAGTCGAGGACAGTAAAAGACCAGGGGCACATTTCTGGGGAATGCTGATATGGTTGTCCAAATGAACATGAGTCATGCGTGGGACCCAGGTGTGAAACAACAGATTGATCTGATTGATTGAGGAAGAGGGCATGTCCCTCGAAACGCATCAGCTGAACCCTACCCGATGGTTGTGCATCTGGTGGTGATTTGTTGTTTATACTGCCCTGTGATATTTCTCCTTTTGTGAGTATAATGTTTTTATTTTTAAAACACTTATTAAAGAGTTATACAGTAATGCACTAGGCTGGTGCACCTTCTTCCTTTGTTCTCTTCTAGTTCTGGTTTTCCCCCATTTGAAGAGGGCAGCAAGGCTACAGTGCATACATTGGCGGTCCATTTGGCTAAAAGCCTACAGTGGTCCATTTGGGTTGTCTAAGGCCTCGTACACACGACCGATTTTCTCGTCCAAAACAGTCAAGAAAAGTGCCGCGAGAGTTTTTTTGTCTAGAAAAACGTTTGTGTGTATGGTTTTACGACGAGAAACTTGACGAGAATCTCGACGAGAAAATAGAGAACCTGCTCTCTATTTTCTCGTCAGGATTCCAGATTTCCTCGTCGTGTTTCTCGTCGGCCTGTTTTGTGACGAGAAAATGGTTCGTGTGTATGCTTTTACGACTCTTCCAAAAGCGCGCATGCTCACAAGCAACTATGAGACGGGAGCGCATCTTCTGGTAAAACAAGCCTTCATAATGGAGAGAGCACATTCGTCACGCTCATAAATATTTCATCGTTTAAATGTTCTGCATTGAATTCTTCGTTAGAATGTTACATTGATCAAAACGAGTGACCTTCTTTTGCTGCTGATATTCACACAGAGTTCTGCCTTATTTTTAACCTTTTTCATGCTGCTCTTTATAAGATTTATGTGTATTATATCGTGCAAGTTTTTAGGAATAATTTAAATGGTTAGATTTTTCAAAATGATGTTAATTATAATTTCTCAATGTTTTGATAGCGATCTCCCATTTAATTTTCGAATCTATATTTTTAAAATTTCACACCATGTTTTTGAGCTAATCAGATTTAGTTATTCTTTTGGGGGGGTGATATCTGTGCCTTTTATTGTCAGTCAAATGTATCTGCTTACTCCAAAGCTTGTTTTTTTTTATTTAAAAATACACATACTCAAGTATGAACTTAAACAAAAAACACATTTATTCATGTTTATAAATTAAATAAAGAGAAGGCAGTGCTGGAGAAGCTGCTGCCATTTGTGCATCCCAGGGACCCCAGAGCACACAGCAACCCTGTGTGGACACTAAAATTGGGAGCTTGAGAAGGCACACATTTCAGAACACAATCTGATGCTGGCCTCCCAGAGGTCAGGAACAGCAGCAGGTGAGATATATGTCCCAAGTGTGTGGTACTACAACAGGCTGCCTTCTGTCCGACCACAATGAAGCAAGGCCATCACTTCCTCTTCTTCCTGGCAACCTTCCCTGCAGCCTTTCCTGAAGCCTTTCCTGCAGCCTTTCCTGCAGCCTTCCTTCTTCGTTTGGCTGGAGGCTGGCCCACTGGAGGGGTACTCCTGTCAGGAGGAGGAGGTGGAGGTGTAGCAGAAGGGGGTGGGGCAGAAGAAGAAGGTGGAGGTGTAGCAGAAGGGGGTGGGGCAGAAGAAGAAGGTGGAGGTGTAGCAGAAGGGGGTGGGGCAGAAGGTGGAGGTGTAGCAGAAGAGGGTGGGGCAGAAGGTGGAGGTGTAGCAGAAGAGGGTGGGGCAGAAGGTGGAGGTGTAGCAGAAGGGGGTGGGGCAGAAGGTGGAGGTGTAGCAGAAGAGGGTGGGGCAGAAGGTGGAGGTGTAGCAGAAGGGGGTGGGGCAGAAGGTGGAGGTGTAGCAGAAGAGGGTGGGGCAGAAGGTGGAGGTGTAGCAGAAGGGGGTGGGGCAGAAGGTGGAGGTGTAGCAGAAGGGGGTGGGGCAGAAGAGGAAGGTGGAGGTGGAGGTTGAGGTTGGGTCAGTTGGGCCACCTCACATATGGCGGTATTGGGGGTAATTTGCTCCATCACCCCCTTGTTGAGCAAGGTGATGAGCAGGGGCTCGCATAGGAGGCGTTGCTCCATGCTCATCACCTTGAACTTAGCCTCCACTAGGCCGGCAATGGCCTCTTCAGGGGATGTGGGCTCCTTGAGGGTGGCATGGGCCTCTTTAATAAGGGCCATTGCTGCCTCACTGGTGGTCCTGTCCCTCCTGCCTCTTTTGTGAAGCCGGAGTGGAGGCACCTGGGATCTGGTGCTTCTCCTTTGCCCTGCCACCTCCTGTCTGCCACTGGGCCCTGCCACCTCCTGTCTGCCACTGGGCCCTGCCACCTCCTGTCTGCCACTGGGCCCTGCCACCTCCTGGCTGCCACTGGGCCCTGCCACCTCCTGGCTGCCACTGGGCCCTTCCTCCTCCTGCCTGACAGTTTCCAGACCCTCCTCCTGGCTGATTTCATCCTGTGTATGAAAAAGGAACATAGTTTAATATGTTGGTTTAATCTTTGCATCAAACTTTGTAATCCTGATGGAAGCAATTAGAATGTAAATGCATAAATCCTTGCTTTAAATTTACCACTACATCAGCTTGACTATTTACCACACAATTAAGTGCAGAATAATGTCTACAGATCATGATTTCACTTGTGGAATACAAAATAATGTATGTTTCTCATCCTGACATATTTGGGAAACATTAATTTTATCCCACTACATTTTCAGTTAATACTATACCTGGCTCCAGATGGACAAATCTCAGGTTGGCTGCAGGGAAGTCTGGGGGGAAGAGTGGAGAGTGATGGCCTTGGCTCAATGTGGTCATCCAGGAAGGATGCTGTAGTACCACAAAATCGGGACATAAACATCATCTGCTGCTGCTCCTGACCTCTGAGAAGCCAGCACCTTAGAGCGTTCAGTCCTGTAGGTACCTCTCAAGCTCCCAATTTTAGTGTCCACTTGTTTTGCTGTGGCTGTGGGCACCTTGGTATGCACAAATGGGAGCAGCTTCTCCAGCGCTGCTTTTCTCACCCCTTTTTTTTTATGGATGGGGTTTTTGGTCTCCCACAGAGCCGGCAGCTCCCTTACCCGGTCAATAAATTCCGCCAGGAACTCTTTGTCGCTAATAAAGACATTCATATTGTATCTGCAAGTAAAAAAATATATATTTAAATAATGTGAGGCAAACAGTCTAACCTCCTTCACATCCTAGTCACCATATATATCCTCCACCAATCTCAAGACAGTATAGGCCAACAATTTTTACAAGTCTCACAAAATCACATACCTTCGTTCGCACGTCCGTCACTTGAACTCCTCTCTCCGCACACCGAACGTACTATAGTCACATGTGTGTTTGCTATATACACACCACGCATGCGTCCAAATTCGAACACGTCGCTCCGCACACGTCGCCCGCCCATGACGTTCTAACTAACATCTTTTCCCCGCCCCTTCTCTTTCGGCGCGCAGACAGATATGGCGGAGTTACAGCAGGTGTCTGATAATTCCGCAACTAGCGAGGAGACAAGCCCGGAGACCGAGGACACGTCACGATCAAGGAGGAGATTCAAGGCATCGAATATGTCTTTGGCGAAGATGGTGGACATCTTGGTCAAGGCTGATTATGATGCCAAGCATGGGCCGTATAGCAAACCAAATAGAAGGAAGGCCAAAATCCTCACTAAAGTTGTGAAGAGTCTGAGGGCGAAGTTCGGGGTGAAACGCTCAAATGAGCAGCTCAGAAAGAGGTGGTCAGACCTCAAACTGAGGGAGCCAGACCAGTTGAGGATCATAAAGAGGATGCTCGCTAAAAGTAAGTAAAATGACGACCTTTCTGCTATTAATCTTTTTAGAAACTGACATTTTTTTTTTTTTATCATATTGGACTCCCTTCCAAAATGTAATATTTTGAACTAGGTTGGGCACAGTAATCGTTCGTTACGTTACCGACACTTCGTTCGGCCACTATCCGCGGTTTTGGCTTATTTAAGAGCCACAAAAGTAATTAGACATCTGCCATTTTTGATCAAGTATTGTGGATAATTTTTAAGTCTAGATGATGTGTTTGTAAGGAGAATGAAATGCAAACTTTAATCAGTGTAAAGGAGAGGACACTCAGCAGCTGCTTCCACATCTGTACTTTGGAGCACTATAGTGTGGGCCACCAGACCCGCCTTTTTTGGGTGTCCCACACAGGTGCATCAGAGTTTATTTGTGGTGCCTCCATGTCCAAAAAATTACATCCAAATGTGAATACTAAACATATTTGGGGTCATAAATAATGCATTTTTCTTTAAATTCCGCACAAACACACACTTGTACCCCACTTCCAAACAATTTAGCCTGTTTTTAGTTTAACAATGAGATTTTTACAGTGTGATAAATAGACCTTTGGTTTTATTCTCATAGGGGAGAGAAGACTGGGAGGAGGACACTCCAGGGAGCACATGCACCCCACAACTTCCAAGCAACCCCAAACTCCCAAAGATCCACAACCGAAAGATGTGCAGGAAGTTGAGGTGGAGGAAGGAGAAGTGCAGGAAGGAGAGGTGGATGACGTTGTGGATCTGGTCACCACAACAGGTCAGTATCTGACACCACAGCTTAAGGTAAGCGAGGTAGGCCTGCAGAGTTTTATTAATTTTTTTTAATGGTTTTTAGGGGATGGAAATGTTGTGAAGGATAGCACACTGTTCTCTGCTGACAGTGCCCTCCGCCTCATCCAGCAAGTAATGGAATGTAGCACGGAACTGGACCTAATTAAACAAAGAATCCATGTGATGGAACAAACATTTAAAGACATTCTCGATGTTTTGGGGAGAATTCAATAAGCCATCCAAACACATTTGTTTTTACATGTTTGTTTTTATATTTTTTCTAATTTTTTGAGTAACAAAGCAGCCAAAAATTGAATATGCACACAGTGTGTGAACATGTGCTATCTGCCATCAGGGGATATCCATGTACGTCTTTTGTGGGTGCAACCCCTTCCTTGTATCAAAAGTCGGTGAACTGAGGAAGGGGATGCACCCCCAAAACACGTCCATTGATCACCCCTGATGGCAGATAGCACATGTTGACAATAGGGATCAGGATTGTAAACTTCCCATTTGCAAAAAAGTAAAAATGTGTGCATATTGAATTTTTGGCTGGGCAAGGGGTGGCAGGACCCCATATTAGGACGGGCACATAGAGACATAGTTTGTGTAACTGAATGTCTCAGATTGCTCAGAGGTATCCAATGTTGTCATTTTAGAAATGCAAGTGGTATTTTTGTATTTTCATAAGCCAAAATTTGCCGGGTTGTGGCCAGGCCAACCCCAAAGTAAAACAAAAAAAAATGTGCAGAGAGTAAAATATTTGACCACAAACAACGTGTAGCTTCTTTTTATAATACTCTCTAAGCTTATTTGGTTCTTTTGTAAGGTAACATAGTGAAATTGGTTGTTATTTACTAAAGTAAAATACACTTGCCACTACAAATGCACAAAGACAAACTAGGAGACAGGAAAGAACAAATAATTAAAGGTTTAAACAAGATTTTTATTGGGATACTTAGACTTAGGCTGGTATAGGAATTGCCCCCCTACCCGTGAAATACTCCATGTATTTGTCCCGAACCACACGGGCATTTTTGGGGGGCAAGCCAAGACGGGCAGATTCCAGGCCCGGAAGGGGATTTGCAGGGGAAAGTCCAGCCTCTGGCAAAACTGAGGCCATATAGGAATTAGATTTTTGGCTCAGAAAGTTGTGTAGCACACAGCAGCATAACACTACATAGTTTATTTTGTAGTCCGCCAAGTGGATGGAAGTCATAAAAAGGCGGAACCGGCTGGCCATTATGCCGAAGGCATTTTCAACGACTCTTCGGGCCCTGGCCAGCCGGTAATTGAACACACTCTTCTCTGGGGTCAGGGTCCTCTGTGGAAATGGCCTCATAAGATGCCGTCCGAGTCCGAAGGCTTCATCAGCCAAGAAAACAAAGGGGAGTCCTTCAATATTCCCTGCATCCGGTGGCAATGCAAGGTCGTCACTCTGGAGACGGAGGGCAAACTCCGTCTGGATGAAGGATCCCCCATCGGACATCCGGCCATTCTTCCCTACATCAACATAGAGGAATTCATACCGTGCTGACACCACCGCCATCAGCACAATGCTATGAAACCCCTTGTAATTGTAGTAGTAGGACCAAGAACGGGGTGGCGGCACGATGCGGACGTGCTTCCCGTCTATGGCACCACCGCAGTTGGGGAAGTCCCACCGCGTGGCAAACTCCGATGCCACAGTCTGCCATTCCTGTGGCGTGGAAGGAAGCTGTGGAGTGAAACAAGATGAAATAATATTAGAAAAACAAAGGCATACATTACAAGGAAATTCTATCCCAAAAAATTAGAGACCAACATCAATCTAATTATACGTTTATTAAGGTGTGTAAAAAAAGTATAATGGAAGGCTCATTTATCATATTCATCACCCCCTCTGATGGGCCATTACTAAATTATTTTGGGGGGGGGGAGATGTGTTTGGCCACAGGATAGCATTGCAGTGGCGGTGCGTCCAGAGTGGGCGCTGGAGCACTGTCCCCTCTCTCCTGTGCCCATCACTCAGAACAATACATAGGTTCATGCGTTGCATGAACCTATGTATTTTGTCTATGCCGCACACTTTTCAGGTGGATGGCCTCTTGTAAAGCGACCGACATATGAATAATTGCGGCATTTAGGGGGTTAAAATTGCAGAGCAGAAACAGGTATTAAAATAGTCTTGCAAATTACAACCTGAGGTATGTAATTGGCTTCCTCAAAGAAAAATCGGGGACGCAAGGAGGGGGGCATTCCTTGTGTAAACACTGACAGGCTGCTCTGCCAATCATGTTCACCAAGTCTGTTTAATGGTAACATGATTGGCTGATGCAACATGAAGGGAAGGAGAAGACATCAAGGACAGAAGAAGGATGGCGCTGACCACAAGAAGGTAAGTGCAGGGCTGGGGGGAAACTGGCTGCATTAGAGGGGACTAAATGGCTGCATTGGAGGGGACAACTGGGGGCGTTTATTAGGCAACAGAGCAAAAAAGGAGGAAGTTTATTTCCGAAATTGGGGTTGGAACCCCCCAACATTTGGAGCAACAGGCGCCCCTGCTGGAAAAGTTAGTGAGGGGAAATATTTAGGGAGGATAAAAAAGGGGCAATCTAAAGCTTCCAACATGCATGGGGACAAAGGGGACATTCTCAGCATATTACAATCATGGTAATTAGGGAAGGATGAAAGAAATACAATACATTAGCATACATATAATACATAAAATGTGATGTTAAGGGAGAAAACTTACCCTAATATAGTCCTCCTGCAGGACTTGTATAATGGCAGAACAGGTGTCTGGGATTATGAGGCCCAGAGCCTGGGGGGAGATGCCTGTGGTGAACTTCAAGTCCTGAAGACTTCTCCCTGTCGCCAGGTAACGCAACGTGGCGATGAGCCTCTGCTCAGCACTGATGGCTTCCCGCATAACGGTGTCCTTCCTGGTAATATAGGGGGACACCAAAGCCAACAGTTCCTGAAAAACGGGGTCAGACATCCTCAGAAAATTCCTGTAGTCCTCAGGATTATTCTCGACGATCTCCCGCAGCAGAGGCATGTGGCAGAATTGGTCCCGCTGGAGCAACCAATTCTTGGTCCATGAACTCCTCCTCACACCATTCATGGACTGGTCTTGGTCCAAAACAAGCAGACCAACACCAAGCGCACGCACAGCACGAACTCGACGACGAGAACGTCCAGGCGACATGGCTAGGAAACGGTCGTCTAATCAGAACGTACAGAACAGAACGCACTTTAGAACAGCAAGGCCTATGAATAACGAACTGAAATTCAGAAACGAACGGGCAAGAACGCACTGTAAAACAGATACGACCTGCCTAGACGCCCTGAAAGTCAAGATACGAACCCACAAGCACAAACTGAACGGCAGAAAACGATCTGAAAAGTACGAAGACTGAAAAGCGCGAATCGTCTCTTCCCAAACTTTTACTTCACACGCGGTAACACGAGATCAGCAAAAGCAGCCCAAGGGGTGGCGCCAAGAAAAAAGATCTTCCCCTTTATAGTGCCGTCGTACGTGCTGGACGTGAGTGCAGAGAACCACGAGGAAATTGGAAAATGACAGTGTGTACGCATAGAAAGCTTGACGAGAAAATCGACAAGCTTAACAAGAATCTCGTCGAAAAAAACGACGTGTTTTTTACGACGAGAAAATCGGTCGTGTGTACGAGGCCTAAGTTTAAAAACATGTCCATGTGGGTTCCATGAAGGTTGGACTGCTGGAAGATTGTTTCATCTGTAGCACAGACTTTTTTGTACATTTATTCATCTATTTCTCAACCCACAGCTATCCAAACGTACAAACCGGAATTGTGCCTATTCCATTTCTATTCAGGTTACCAACGGAAGCCATTACCCTCCCCTGTCTGTGAGATACAAGGACACCACAGCAGTGGGCAGGGAGGGGGTCTGCTGTTAGGTCACCTTTACAGATTTTCTTAAAAGTGAACACTTTAATGTTAATTCACTTTCAGCTGTGTTTTAAAATGATATGTTTAAAAACTGTTGTTTTATATATATATATATATTTTTTAAATTACATATTTAATCTTGGCTTCACATACGAGCGTTTATATAAGAGGATTTGCAAAGCTAAAATGAGTTATATAAAGCGACAAAGCAGCAACTGAAGCATGCTTTACAGCTCCCTTTGTCTGATGACTGAAACCTTTACTAAACTGCTTGATCATTTTTGAGTCATTGCTAATAACATGAAAAGACTAGAGCTCCACCTACTGGCTGGGTAGGAAACTGCATAATATTACCTAACCTACACTGATCTGATTACATTATATTTTTAGTCCTGACCATAATAAGTGAAAAAAAAAATATGTACAAAACCCCACTTTTATACTTTGATGACTGACAGCTGTAACACCCTTAGGCCCCTTTCACATGGGCACCTCCGCTAAGCACAATCCACTTGCTCTGCGGGGGATCTCTCCACTGAACAGGCAGATGACAGGTTCGTGTCTGCTCTGCTATACATAGCGGACACGGACACACTCCCGCTCTCCTCTATGGGGCAATTGAAAGGAAATGGACTGCCTGTCGTTTCCATCCGATGCTATCCTATGCGATGGACAGATGGGGAATAGGACCACCATCTGTCTGTTTTTGGCGGACCGGATCGGATAGCGACGGGTGTCAGCGGACACTTGTGAAAGCGGCCTTATGCAGAGACACAAATCAGCTTTTCTGTGTTTAAGCAGAGTGAGCAGAAGGCCCAGGCATTCAGCAGGCGCACCCATTGTAATCACAGATATAGTAATGGATGTCTGCTCTGCAGGGGGAGGTGAGAGAGAGGACAGGGACATCTCCTTACTATCCCCCCCTTACTTCTACTACTCCGTTCCAGGCCCATCCCAGCTACAAACTACAAGTCAATATTATCTTTCTTTTCACACATGCTGAGCACTGAATTCTGCTTAGATTTTTTAACTGATCGTATCTCGATACGAAGTAAGAATACATCAATGTAGCTGCTAAACGGTGACATGAGCAGGCATGTCCTGATGATACTGTATGTTTGTTCTCAGCACCAGGAGTAACTGCAAGTGTCCAGCACAGGAGACACCGAAATCCAATATGAATGTTGTGGCTAGTCTCTCTTCCAAAAAGTAACATAGTTTCCCTTAAAACAGGGGTCTCCAGACTATATCTGGCCCGCTAGTCAAGGTTTTATCTGACCCCCAGCTAGGGACAGTGGCATATTCTCAATGTGCACTGACCAGTAGCGGCTGGTGCTCACATATTTTTTTCTTTTTTTGGGGGGGGGGGGGGGCAAACAAACTGAAAAATTAAACTGTTAGTAATGTAGGACTGTAAACAGCCATTTATCAGGTGATTATGTATCATTACAGCTACATAAAACTATGCCAATCAACTTTAGCCTCATTGTGCCCATCACATCCACATTTCAAGTAAAATAAGATAAAACCATTTAACATAAGGTGTCCTCATCAGAGCCCCCTTTTACATCAGATGTCCCAATCAGAGTCCCCCTTTACAACAGGTGTCCCCATCAGCCTCCCCCTATAAATCAGGTGTCCTCATCAGAGTCCCTCTTTACATCAGGTGTCCCCATCAGAGTCCCCCTTTACATTAGATGTCCCCATCAGAGTCCATCTTTACATCAGATTTCCCCATCAGAGACCTCCTTTACATTAGATGTCCCTATCAGAGTCCCCCTTTACATCAGATGTCCCCATCAGAGTCCCCCTTTACATTACATGGCCCCATCAGAGTCCCCCCTTACATCAGATGTCACCATCAGAGTCCTCCTTTACATTAGATGTCCCCATCAGAGTCCTCCTTTACATCAGATGTCCCCATCAGAGTCCTCCTTTACATCAGATGTCCCCATCAGAGTCCTCCTTTACATCAGATGTCACCATCAGAGTCCCCCTTTACATTAGATGTCCATTATCAGAGTCCCCCTTTACATTAGATGTCCCTCCCTCTCCCCCCTCGTACTCGCAGCAAGTCACCCATCATCCACCTTCGGACCAGCCAGGTGGAGTCAGAGAAACCAGAAGTTAAAGCACAGGACCCGCCAATCACACATCACAGAGGGAACAATGCTATAGAGGGAGTGTTCTGTGCGCAGAGCTCTGCGCCCCGAGGACTTTCTAAAGGAAGCCAATAGAGCTTCTTGTTTGCAATCACGTGATTGCAAACATGTCATGCTTCCCATAGCAGCTGTGTTTCCGGCATCTCGCACACACTTAAAAGGGCCATTATTTTTTTTTGGGGGGGGGGGGGTGGTGCCGCCACTGGCACCGACTGAGGATCAAAGTGGTTGTAAACCCTTACAATCCACTTTTTGGTACAGGTAAGCCTATAATAAGGCTTACATGTAGCTACCCCGGATATCTCTTAAACCTGCACAGTTTAGGGGATATCCCCTGTATCTGCGTGTGCCGACATCATCGGCACATGCGCACTGAGCTATGGCATGTATGCGTGCCATTACCGGCAGCTTCCGCGCACATACGCGGGAGTGATCTCATCGCGGCTTCGGCCAATCACAGTGCTCTGGGAGCGATGTCACCGATCGGTGCTGTGTACGGGCACCGCAGCGGGGACTTCAATCTCAGGTGAGTATTACATAATGAGCTAGAATGCTATGCATACTAACTCATTATGCCTTTGTTTTGAAGGTCTTTTTTTTTTATATATGTGGGTTTACAACCACTTAAAGGTCAGCAGAGGCTGCCTATGGTCTCTACTTCTTTCCAGGTCAAATGTTTTTCATTTAAACAAAATAGAGTAAATCAGAAAATATTTCCTATGATCATCAGCTTCATTTTAGAGGCCATAATACAGTATTTTCCTAATTCACTTTATTCTGTATAAATTGAAAAGCATTTTTGACCCCATTCGTACTGAACAAATGTAAGTGCAGTTTGACAGGATAAATAACTTTTGTTAGTTTATTAATCTACTGTATATTGTTTATACAGTTGTGCTCATAAGTTTACATACCCTGGCAGAATTTATGATTTCTTGGCCATTTTTCAGAGAATATGAATGATAACACAAAAACTTTTCTTTCACTCATGGTTAGTGTTTGGCTGAAGCCATTTATTATCAATCAACTGTGTTTACTCTTTTTAAATCATAATCACAACAGAAACTACCCAAATGACCCTGATCAAAAGTTTACATACCCCAGTTCAAACCACTTCAGCCCTGGAAGAATTTACCCCCTTCCTGACCAGAGCCCTTTTTTTTGCGATTCAGCAATGCGTCGCTTTAACTGACAATTGCGCGGTCGTGCGACGTTGTACTCAAACAAAATTGACGTCCTTTTTTCCCCCACAAATTCTTTTGGTGGTATTTGATCACCTCTGCGGTTTTTATTTTTTGCGCTATAAACAGAAAAAGAGCGACAATTTTGAAAAAAAAAAAGCAATATTATTTACTTTTTGCTATAATAAATATCCCCCAAACATAAATTAAAAAAAAAATGTTTTCCTCAGTTTAGGCCATATGTATTTTTCTACATATTTTTGGTAAAAAAATACGCAATAAGCGTATATCGATTGGTTTGCGCAAAAGTTATAGCGTCTACAAAATAGGGGATAGATTTATGGCATTTTTTATTAGTAATCGCGGCGATCTGCGATTTTTATCGTGACTGCGACATTATGGCGGACAAATCGGACACTTTGCTATTTTGGGACCATTGTCATTTATACAGCGATGAGTGCTATAAAAATGCACTGATTACTGTGTAAATGACACTGGCAGGGAAGGGGTTAACCACTAGGGGGCGAGGAAGGGTTTAAGTGGGTTTAAGTGTGTCCTAGGGAGTGCTTCTAACTGTGGAGGGCTGGGCTACGAGTGACACAACAGTGATCACTGCTTACAATCACAGGGAGCAGTAGATCACTGTCCTGTCACTAGGCAGAACAGGGAAATGCCTTCTTTACAAAGGCATCTCCCTGTTCTTCATCTCTGTGACATGATCGCGGGCACCCGGTGGACATCAAGTCCGCGGGACCCGTTGTCACCCTAACGGAGCTCGCGGCGGGCATTTAAAGGGGACGTACAGGTATTAGGGGACGTGCCATTCTGTCAATGTAAATAGTCGTGCAACGGTCGGCAAGCGGTTAACATCATTGACAATGACAGCTTGAAGTCTTTTGTGGTATTTGTGGAGGAGGCTCTTTATCTTCTCAGATGGTAAAGCTGCCCATTCCTCTTGGCAAAAAGCCTCCAGTTCCTGTAAATTCTTGGGCTGTCTTGCATGAACTGCACGTTTGAGATCTCCCCAGAGTGGCTCAATAATATTGAGGTCAGGAGACTGAGATGGCCACTCCGGAACCTTCACTTTATTCTGCTGTAGCCAATGACAGGCCGTCCCATGCGCAGCTTCCTGGCTGATGAATGCAAATGTTCCTCCAGTATTTTTTGATAACATACTGCATTCATCTTGCCATCAATTTTGACCAATTTTCCTGTGGCTCACACATCCCCAAAACATCAGCGATCCACCTCCGTGTTTTACGGTAGGAATGGTGTACCTTTCATCACAGGCCTTGTTGACTTCTCTCCAAATGAAGCGTTTATGGTTGTGGCCAAAAAGCTAAATTTTGGTCTCATCACTCCCAATGACTTTGCGCCAGAAGGTTTGAGGCTGGTCTCTGTGCTGTTTGGCGTATTGTAAGCGGGGTACTTTGTGGCATTTGCGTAGTAATGACTTTCTTCTGGTGACTCGACCATGCAGCCCATCTTTCTTCAAGTGCCTCCTTATTGTGCATCTTGAAACAGCCACACCACATGTTTTCAGAGTCCTGTATTTCACCTGAAGTTATTTGTGGGTTTTTCTTTGCACCCTAAACAATTTTCCTGGCAGTTGTGGCTGAAATTTTAGTTGGTCTACCTGACCGTGGTTTGGTTTCAACAGAACCCCTAATTTTCCACTTCTTGATTAGAGTTTGAACACTGCTGATTGGCATTCTCAATTCCTTGGATATCTTTTTATATCCCTTTCCTGTTTTATACAGTTCAACTACCTTTTTCCCGCAGATCCTTTGACAATATGTTTGCTTTCCTCATGACTTAGAAATGCTTGGGGTTGCTTTTAAAAGTGATTTATGAACAAAATAAAGCATGGAAAAATGGATGGATGGATAAAGGAGTTTGCTTTGAATATTAAAAATGAATTAAATAGTGTTTTTGGTTTGTGGTGCTCAGATGCAGTGAAGATCTGATTTTAAAGCGATGCGCAATTTGACATACTGTAGACAGACATAAAATGTTGATCAAACCATGATGTTTCACTGTTCATTATTGTGCCTTTTCTTTTGGCTAGGCCACTCTTTCTTTGCTATCAAGATAATGAGGTCCTGAGGAAGCTGATAGGCGAAATGAGTCGACCTCTTGGATCATATATGCAAAGTCCATTAGTGACAGTTTATCAGTATGGCCAACATCACACAGTAAATTGTATTTATTGGTTTTACCATTAATAATTTTAATATTTTGTAATAAAATGTATATATTTTTTATAAATCTGTGTGATCATCCTCCCTGGTACCAGTAAAGTCCAATACATTAAGGCTGGGTTCACACTGAGGAACGGAGCGGCTCACAGCAGGAGTCCAGTACGTCCCCGTTCACCATTTCAGGTCCGATTTCAGCCCGAATTTCTGGTTGAATTAGGACCTGAAATGGACTAGAATACGCACAGGACTCCTGTGCAATTCGTACCGGAGCCGCTCTGGAGATGTGTGAAGCGGCTCCAAAGAGACCCAGTCACAATCTCCTGACATAAAAATTGGATGCGGGAAAACCCACATTCAATTCGCACTGGTGTAAACCCAGCCTTAAGGTTTTTTGTAGGATAATTAGCTTTACAATTTTATTTGATATAAATACACCCGCTAATCTCATTTCCTCTTGTGTCTTTAGAATAGGAAGATACATTTCCTCAGACAGCACTTCGTTAGTTCACGCCCCCTGAAGACGTGAACTAACGAAACGTACGTCGGCGGCGGTACCTGGTCACGTGTATGCTGACGCCATCCCGGCGCTCTGTTTGAATCACCTGTGGATACTGATGCGCGCTGCGACGGAGGAAGCAGCGGAACAGTGTCCTAACAGACGAGCTCACAGTCCTAGTGCCGGGTAGGCACTTCTAAAGTAAGAGGTCCTTTGGCACCTTATGTTTTTATTATTTCTTAAATAAATTGTATTACGCTATGGGACTCTTTGTTTCTGTTTGCATATCCCATCTTTAAACCGGAGAGGAGGCTGTTGGTTTTTCCCTGTGTTTGACTGTTGGTGTGTATGCAGGCACAATCCTGCATAAGCCCTAGTGACCATCTTTTTAAATAAAGTGGTCATATAAATCTGGTAAGCGCATCCCGTTTTTGAGCACATCGGGTGACTTTATGTTATTTGGTGGAGGAATATTTCACAGATAAGAAGACAGCAATGATGATTTTCTCTGCTAGCAAATTATGATGATTTCTTCTGCTAGCAATTTATGATTTATATTAAATAACTGAGTGAAAGTATTGGAGCAATTTATGACTTTTCAATCAGCTGGAAATATTGTAAAAAGGGGCTATCTCTGATTTCACATATATTGGGAATCACTTTTGGAATTTATTTCTGGACTTAATTCTGGTTATTAATTATTTTTTTGGTAACATTATTATTTTTCATACTATTGATTTTCGGGTGTGGCAATTCACCTTAAAAATACACCATTTTTTTCACTGAAACACCTAGTTTAACTAATTTCTAATTTCACTAGTGTTTTTTGTTTAGCGCACTCTATTATTTTAATAATTATATACCAGCACTTGGCTAAAACCTAGCAACCCCAAAGAAAAAAGGTTTTAGCTGCTGTTTTACTTAAAAGGAACCTGCAAGTAGAGCTCAAATTTTGGTGAAAACATCTATGAGCAAAGCTGCCATATTCTGTGCCTCATATCATAGTGATGTTACTAAATCCTAAGAAAGGTATAGGATGCATTTTTTGATGTACCAGCCAAGCTTAGGTTGCCCAAGTGGGCTAATCGAAAAAAAGAAATGAACGGATTCCCCCACCCACACAAGCGAGGTGGACGGAGGAATCCTCCCTGCTGTGCTCTTTTGAGACTTTTCCACTGGCAGAATACACTGATCAGCGCTGCAACCGCTGATCGAATATACATTTTTCAACATTACCTTTCGACAGAAGTCAATCATTACATTGACTTCTGTCAAGCCGGAATGGCCATAGATGCATCGAAGTTCAATTGGTCCCCGCTGAACCGCCTGAATTTCGATCCATCTATAGCAGGCTTTACTCAATGATGACAGGTCCACTTTAAGACACTGCTTCTGTTTTTCAGCGGTTGCTCCAGCAAGTCTGGTGCTGAATCATTCATAAGGCTACTCTGGAGATCTGGAAAAATATCATTACTCGGCAGGATTTTTTATGAGTCGTTACAGACTAATGAAACCGTGGAAATTTCCAGCCCCGTCCTCTCTGAGTTGTGCGCTCTAGAATTTGAATGTCCGAATATTCCAATAACAACTGTTTATTTTTCTGTTTTATAAACCGCATGTAAATACACAGCACGTTCCTTACAGCGCTGCTGCTTAGAGGGAATTTTTTGGGCAGATTTACATGATGTACCTTTGCTTAAAGGGAAAAAAAGAGTCTTATCGATTTTTTTTTTTTTTAGTTACACATGTAAAACAGATCACCTTGATGTAATTGTTATCAACATGTGTTATTATTTATAAGGCTACATTCACACCTAAACGTCACTAAAAAAGGGGCAGAGAGCTGCTCTTTGAGCAAAAAATGTGCGACAAAACACTTGAAAAAATGCTTGTAAAAAAAGCATTGAAAAAAAATTAAAAATCACGTTGCATTTTTTAGGCATTTCTATTGAAGTCTATGAGGACAAAAAACCCTTTTCTTTCTCGTACATCACGGGACACAGAGCGACATAGTCATTACTAATGGGTTATATAGATACCGTCAGGTGCTGGCACTGGCAACTTCCAAAACCGGAAGTACCCTCCCCTATATAAGCCCCTCCCATCCGGGAGCACCTCAGTTTTTTGCCAGTGTCTAAGGTGTTGGCCAAGAAGAAACATGTGTTTTTCACTGAGCTTGCGTACAGGTTCTTTTGGGCCTCAGTAAGCTATTCCGGATCCGACCAAAAAAGCTTCATAGCTAAACGGTCGGTACCCGGGCCTTGCAGAGAAGAGCAAGGTTTTGCCTGTAATGCTTCTCTTAGGAGAGCTGGACCCTGGGATCCAGAGCTCTGGTCATACCCACGACCAAGATGTTTTCTGTGCAGGGTGCTATACAGGTCCAGGGGAGTGGAATCCTTGGGAACCCGGTCCCTGAAGGTTTGATTACAATGCCTGCCGTGATAGGTGAAGTTTGGGCTTTTGTGGACCAAACAAAGTCCTGCGGCGGGGAACAGGTAAGTGGGGGCCCCCAGGAACTTGGTTCTATTGGGGGACCCCCAAGCCTAATTTGTCTTTCTGTCTGTTACCTAATGGTATTCCCGCAAAATTCTGTGCATGCCTGTAACTACTAAAAAAATGTAATAATTTTTAATGGTGGTCAAGAAAAAAAAAATTTTTTTTTATATATATATATTTAATATATTAGACTGCGGTACCTGTGTTTGTCCACTAGAGGCCGCTGTGGAATGTTTTCTTGTCATGTGGACTAGCTTCTTCTCAGCAGAGCAAAGTCCAGGCAGATGGTGAGTTCTCTTATAGGAAACTGCTTCCTCTGCCATGTTGCAGTGCTCGTCCATCCCCCGGCCTGCGGCAAAGAGGGAAGGGGGCGGAGCCTGGGGGATGACGCTCTGTGCGCGCCGCAGCGCTTCTGCGCATGTGCGGGCGTCCCAGCAGTTTAAAAAAAACACAATATTGTAGTGAGCTGGCTATGAAGTACAGAGACAGAGCTGGCAACATTTAAAGGCATACAGCAAGCGGTTGATACAGGCATCCCCTAGAAAGGCACATTAGTAGACACCAACTGTGATATAGCAGCAATTGTGCTAGACTATTCTCAGTAAAAGTGGTGTATTACGGCTGGAATACCTCAGCTTTAGGCTTAGGAATATGCCGTCCAGAAGCTCCGGAACTGAATCTTCCAGGAAGCGAAGGGGGTCTCATCGGGCTCGGAGGATCTTGGGCATACTCCTGCTGCACCAGTCTCCCCTGAAGTTCAGAGGTAAGTGACCGTAGAGACCCCGCAGGGGTACTTGGTACTGTGGCTGTCCTCAGTCACCTGCTCCTGTGTATGTAACAGAGGAGGTTTTTTCCTCAGCTCTGGGAGGATTAGAGAGAGATTGTCAACATTTATCGCTGCCTCCTTGTCAGGGAAAGCACGCCCGATCTCCGTCTCCTCCTTCAGAATGCCTGTTAGCAGAGCAACAGTCCCATACAGGGATCGACCTGCCTGAAGGGGATCAGGATAAGGTTGATTCTGTTATAGAGGAATCAACAGTGGGGGAACCTTTTCTCAGCATCTCAAGCTGAAAGATTATGGGTTCAGTCTCTGACTAACATGGTCCGATCAGCATTTAAAAATGCACCTTGCGGAACCATCAACCACTACTGTATCCACGTTGGGGTCGCTAGAAGCCCCCAGACTGTTTGTTCTTTTCCACTTCACCCTTTACTGAAAGGGCTCATTTACCAGGATTGGGAACGTCCTGAGAAAATATTTATTCCCCCAAGAGATTTCCGGTGGTCTATCCCATGGAGGATAAGTTCATCAAAAAAAAAAAAAAAAATGGAAGGTCCCTACAATGAACGCAGCCATCTCTTGTATGTATAAATCACTGACATGTCCAGTGGATAATGTCCAAATGTTCAAGAACCCAATAGATAAAAGATTGGAGTCCTTATGAAAATCTGCTTGGTGATACAACCAGCAGTAGCAGCTATTGGGGTCTGCTAAGCAGTGAAGGATCAGTTGAAACAGGTCTTGAGGGACTTGACAGATCAGCAGGCTTTGCCCTAGCTGATCTACCTAGAGCCTTAGGCTTTGCGGTTGACGCCATAGAGGATTCAGTCCATCAGGCCTCCCGCCTTACGCTGTCTATAGTACATATGCGTAGGCTCCTATGGCTCAAAAACTGGTCTGCTGAAGCTCCCTGTAAAGAATGGCTGGTTAGCGTCCCATTTCATGGTGAACGCTTATTCAGGGAAAACCTGGACAAATATATCCAGAAAATTTCCAGCGGTAAAAATACGCTCTTGCCGGTTAAAAGCAGAGTTAGAGGTCCCTCTTTAAGAGGCCTGCTTCTCCAGTCCCTGGGGCATCGGCTGTGTAACAGTTCCGACGGCCTCCTCGGTCAAATCCCGGGGGTAAAAAACAGGGACAGTAGCAGGGTAATGAGAAACCCTGGGTCAGGGGAGGTACAAAACCTCCCCCAAAGTTAAATTCATGAAGCCCCCACTCAGTCGGGTGGGGGGAGGACTCCAGTTGTTCGCAAGAGACCTGGCGGGACACGATCAAGACAGATAGGTGCTCTCCGCAGTAGGTTTGGGATACAGTTTGGAGTTAAAAGACTCTCCTCCTTCCCATTTTTGAGGTCAAACGTGCCAAGGGATCCCCGGAAGAGAGAGTCCCTCCTGTTGGCACTAGAACAACTATTGCTCCAAGGAGTAATTATGGAGGTTCCCCTGGAAGAATGAGGGTTCGGGTTTTACTCAAACCTCTTTACAGGCCCGAAGCAAACGCGGACGGGAGGCCCATATTAATTCTAAAAGGGCTATACAAATTCCTGTATATCAGGACTTTCCGATGGAGTCGATCCGATCGGTGGCCACTGCCCTACAAGGGGAGGATTGGTTAGCCACGATCGACATCAAAGATGCTTATTTGCACATTCCCATCTTTCCAGTCCACCAAAAATTTCTACGCTTTGCAGTAGAAGGGCGCCATTTTCAGTTCAGAGCCTTACCCTTCGGTTTGGCCACAGCACCACGAGTGTTTACAAAAATTCTGGCCCTTTATTGGCCAATCTAAGAACACAAGGTGTAATGATAATGGCATATCTGGATGACTTGTTGCTGATAGACCACTCAGTGAAAAAACTAGACGTGGTCGTTCACAAGACGATCAAGTATCTGGAATCTCACGGTTGGATTATCAACCGAGACAAGTCAGCCCTAAAAACCAGTCAAAAGTCTGGAATACTTGGGGCTAAGGTTGGATTCAGGCCAGAGAAAAATATTCTTGCCTCGAGGAAAGGTGTTGTCTTTGAAAGATTTGATCCACTTAGTGGGTACAAAAAAGACAGCCGTCCATACGCCTGTATATGAGGCTGCTGGGAAAAATGGTGGCATCATTCGAAGCAGTACCCTACGGTCAATTCCATTCAAGGAATTTGCAAGGGGCCATACTGTCAGCCTGGAACAAAAAAGTTCAGGCCCTAGACTTACAATGTCCTTGTCCCCTTCCGTTCGCAAGAGCCTCCGTTGGTGGTTGGTTCCCCAGAATCTGGAAAAAAGGAAATCCTTCAGTCCGATTTCTTGGAAGGTGGTCACTACAGATGCCAGCCTTATAGGCTGGGGAGCAGTACTGGAGCAATAGTCTCTCCAGGGCAGATGGTCGGATGCAGAAAAGGCCCTGCCCATCAATCTCTTAGAGATACGAGCAGCCCGGTATGCCCTAGTAGCATGGACATCCAAACTCCAAGGGTCCCCTGTCAGAATGCAATCAGACAATGCCACAGCAGTGGCATATATCAATCATCAGGGGGGCACCAGGAGTCGTGCAGCCCAGAGGGAAGTAAATTACATCCTGAAATGGGCAGAAAAATATGTCCCAGCCATATCTGCGGTATTCATTCCAGGAGTGGAGAATTGGAAGGCGGAGTTTCTAAGTCGCCAGCAATTAGGCCCAGAGGAAGGGTCCCTTCACCCCGAGGTTTTCTGGACAATATGTCAGCGGTGGGGAACATCGGATGTAGATCTTCTAGCATCCAGATTCAACGCAAAGGGGGACAGGTTTGTCTCTCGGACAAGGGATCCCCTAGCTTGCGGCTCGGATGCCCTAGTGTTCCCTTGGGATCAGTTCAAGCTGATATATGCATTCACACCGCCACAGTGGTTACCTCGATTACTCCGCAGAATCAGGGTAGAAAAGAAACCAGTGATTCCGGTGGCTCCAGCGTGGCCCCGAAGAGCGTGGTACGCGGAGATTGTAAAATTTCAGTGGGGAGTCCTTGGACTCTCCCACGTCGTCCGGACCTGCTTTCGCAAGGACCGATATACCACCCTTCCTTACCAGCCCTAGGTTTGACGGCCTGGCTATTGAAGCCCACATTCTAAAAAAGAGAGGGCTCTCTAATGCTGTGGTATCTACCATGATCAATGCCAGGAAGCCGGTATCCAGGCAGATCTACTATAGAATCTGGAAGGCGTACATCGCCTGGTGTGAGGCCAAGAAATGGCATCCACATAAGTACGTAATAGGTAGGATTCTGGACTTCCTACAATGGGCTGTAGATAGGAAGCTTGCCTTGAGTACTATCAAGGGTCAGATTTCGGCCTTGTCAATATTTTTTCAAAGGCCCTTGGCTTCGCATTCACTAGTCAAAGCCTTTATACAAGGAGTGATGCGTATTAGTCCTCCGGTTAATATTCCCATATGTCCATGGGATCTAAACTTGGTTCTGTCGGTTCTACAGAAACAACCATTTGAACCATTACAGCATATTTCCCTGGTTCTTCTCACCAGGAAATTGATTTTTCTAGTAGCCATTTGTTCGGCTAAAAGAGTATCGGAATTAGCAGCTATGTCCTGTAAGGAGCCATATCTGGTTATCCATAAGGACAGATTAGTGTTACGTCCTCATCCAGCCTTTCTTCCTAAGGTGGTATCGAGGTTTCATTTGAACCAAGATGTGGTTCTTCCTTCTTTTTTCCCCAAACCTACTTCGGTAGAGGAAAAGTTATTGCATTCTTTGGATGTAGTAAGAGCAGTTAAAGCTTATCTAAAAGCCACTGCTCAAATTCGCAGAACGGATACTTTGTTTATTCTGCCGGAAGGCCCCAGAAAGGGTCAGGCAGCGTCAAAATCTACTTTAGCCAAGTGGATTCGACAGGTCATTATGCAAGCTTATGGCTTGAGAAGGAGACCGCCTCCGTTCAAAGTTAGAGCGCACTCCACGAGAGCAGTTGGAACTTCATGGGCAGTGCATCACCAGGCCTCCCTGGCTCAAATCTGTAAGGCCGCAACATGGTCTTCAGTACACACGTTTACTAGGTTCTACCAGGTGGACGTTAGAAGTCAGGAGGATGTCGCCTTTGGGCGCAGTGTGTTGCAGGCCGCAAAAGATCCTCATGTCTGATAGCGCTCAGCTTATATATGGTGTATCCCCCCCCCTCATTGGGCATTGCTTTAGGACATCCCATTAGTAATGACTATGTCGCTCTGTGTCCCGTGATGTACGAGAAAGAAAATAGGATTTTTATAACAGCTTACCTGTAAAATCCTTTTCTTAGGAGTACATCACGGGACACAGAGCTCCCGCCCCTCTTTGGGGACACTTATTGCTTTGCTACAAAACTGAGGTGCTCCCGGATGGGAGGGGCTTATATAGGGGAGGGTACTTCCGGTTTTGGAAGTTGCCAGTGCCAGCACCTGACGGTATCTATATAACCCATTAGTAATGACTATGTCGCTCTGTGTCCCGTGATGTACTCCAAGAAAAGGATTTTACAGGTAAGCTGTTATAAAAATCCTATTATTTCTGCCTGAAAAGCAGCTCATGTACTTTTCTGAGCGACAAGCGTTTTGCTACAAGTGACAGGATGCCCAGAAATGTACACAATTATTGTGCAACAAACACGAAAGTAGTGACGTATTACGAGGAATTTCAGCTCTTGAGCGCCACCCTTTGGGCCCCTTCTGCTAATTTCGTGTTTGGTCAGCATTGTTTCCGAGCATGCGGGTTTGTACTTTCGACTTTTGTGTGACGGATTTGTGTACTGACCATTAGAAAATCTAACAACAAACCGTTGTCCGCCGAAAATTTATTAGCATGTCATCCAACATTTGTTGGCAGAAAGTTGGACAACAATTGTGAAAAGGAGCATACTAATGGTAAGAATTTAGGACAACAGTCTGTCAACAGACAATCCCCTTCCAACAATCGGATCGTGTATACAAGGCTTTAGTCCCTTTAATCCCCTGTGCAGTCCAACTCAAGCTGGGAGAGGGAAGGACAGCACTGGAGGTAGAAACAAAATTGATGAGGACAGCCGCACTCCAATCCAACATAGTTTTATTAAAAGGAAACAGGCACTACAAATAACAGCATGAACCTAGGACAGCTGACGCGTTTCACACTCTATTCAGTGTTTACTCACAGCTATGCGTAAACACTGAATAGAGTGTGAAACGCGTCAGCTGTCCTAGGTTCATGCTGTTATTTGTAGTGCCTGTTTCCTTTTAATAAAACTATGTTGGATTGAAGTGCGGCTGTCCGCATCAATTTTGTTTCTACTGCCATGTGCATTGCCGGCACCCTCGGTCTCTGAGAGTAAGACCTCACCAAGCTATACCTGCCTAGAGCGGCAATTTTTGTTTATTGACAGCACTGGAGGCCATTAAGTTCAGCTGCATTGCACTTAATAAGAATACTGATGGAGGAGATGGAAGATGAGCTCATCCAATCTGAGCAGTTCTGTGCCTTGTGACTGTTGTGATGGCCTATCACAATTGTAACCAGAGCCCCTTCCTTCCCTTCATGTTTTGCCACTGATACTCCCATTCTTCTTCCTACCTCTTCTGCCAGCAACTACTCCTGCAATCCTGTATGTAATGCTCCCTCTTACCCCACTGTGCATCAAGAGATGGGGCGGGGGGTTCACAATGACCACCAACCAGCAGCAAGGGAGAACTCAGGGTACATATGGACCATAAACGGGCACAATGAGCACTAATGTTATGGGAGGAAACAACACCGACTACTAGAGTCCTGGGACACTAATTGATCACCGAATTTTAAGGTTAAAACACCACTAACCACCAACATATAAAGGGGCGCACACACTACTGACCACTGAAATCTGCAAGCTTTTCTGTGCATTTCATAGTCCTGACACCTGTACTCTGGATGCTGCACTGTATGTGCTATGTGCCCAACTTAACAATTTTGGGGGCACTTTAGGGCCTCGGGAAATTTGGTTCATTTATTTGATTATTTTAAAAAGCTTGAACCTTTTTTCTTTACAGAGTAGAAAATAATTATCAAGTGGTTATTAAATACGATATAAAAAAGGAAAGCCCTATCTGCCTTCATAAATATAAAATTATTTTGGGTACAGTGCTGTATATCCAACTAATTGTCAGTCAAACTATCACAGAGCTCCAAGTTGAAAAGTGACATTATATGTATATACATTGTGGCAGGGTGAGCCCATGCTGCTGTTTAATATGGCAGTCTGGGTCAGATTTTACAGGAAGCAGGCACACTAATGATATTCTGCATTCATCTTAGAGCCAGGGTTAGAGTTCAGAGCCTCCCGAGGAGGTCAGGGTTTGTGAAGGGATCTGTGAGGTGCACGTCACACCGTACTGTCCAGGTCAGGACAGACAAAGGCCCGAGCCTGTGAGGATGTAGCAGCTGGGAGCTACAGGAGAAACAGTCAAGCTGACAAAGGTACAACGTTTTGTACACGAGCTCTGGGACTGTGTTTGACCGTCTGGAGGACTGAGCAGTGAAGCTGCAAAAAGAGAGCCACGAGGCTGAATTCTATGTTTTGTTGCATTGATGGTGAGAGCCCCCTGCATGGGAAACTATTCAAGTGTGAACTTTTTGTTTTGTTTTAAATAAAAGTGGGCAGAAAAAGCCCTGAAACTTACTTCTGGCATGGAGTAATCTCACTGTTTGGCCACAAATGCCTTAACTTCCCCAAATACTATATTACCAAAAGTATTGGGACGCTTGTCTTTACACCCACATGAACTTTATTGGCATCCTAGTCTTAGTCCATAGGGTTCAATATTAAGTTGGCCCACCCTTTGCAGCTAAAACAGCTTCAACTCTTCTGGGAAGGCTGTCCACAAGGTTTAGGAGTGTGTCTATGGGAATGTTTGACTATTCTTCCAGAAGTGTATTTGAGAGGTCAGGCACTGATGTGGACGAGAAGGCATAGCTCACAGTCTCCGCTCTAAATCATCCCAAAGGTGTTCTATCGGGTTGAGGTCAGGACTCTGTGCAGGCCCAGTCAAGTTCCTCCACTCCAAACTCGCTCATCCATGTCTTTATGGACCTTGCACTGGTCCAAATCATTTGGTGAAGGGGGGATTATGGTGTGGGTTGTTTTTCAGGGATTGCGCTTGGCCCCTTAGTTCCAGTTAAGGTGTCAGCATACACAGACATTTTGGACAATTTCATGCTCCCAACAGTGATGGCCTCTTCCAGTTCCAACATGACTGCGCACCAGTGCACAAACAAGGTTCATAAAGACATGGAGGAGCGAGTTTGCGGTGGAGGAACTTGACTGGCCTGTACAGCCCGATAGAACACTTTTGGGATAATTTAGAGCAGAGACTGAGAGCCAGGCCTTCTCGTCCAACATCAGTGCCTGACCTCACAAACAGTACTTGCCGCCGATATTGTGTTTCCAGCGCGATGGGATCGCGCTGGAAATCACCGCTGCGAGGCTGTGCTTCTCGCGCTCGCCGCCCCCACGAGATGCCGCGCATCCATAGGAATCCATTGGGGGCGGCGAGCGGGAGGAGCGACAGAGCTCGTTCCTGGCTCCCGCGACGGGGCTCGCAGGTGTCAATCTCGCCGCTAACAGCGGCGAGATTGACACAATATCGGCGGCACCTACTGTATGCGCTTCTGTAAGAATGGTCAAACATTCCCATAGACACATTCCTAAACCTTGTGGACAGCCTTCCCAGAAGAGTTAAAGCTGTTATAGATGCAAAGGGTGGGCCAACTCAATAATGAACCCTACAGACTAAGACTGGGGTGCCATTAAAAATCATGTGCCTGTAAAGGCCAGGTGTCCCAATACTTTTGACAATATAGTGTGTATATACACACACAGACTAGTACTCAACTGGTTAAAGGGAGCCTGTGATGGAAATACTGAAGCCGACATTGATGACTAGTTTTTAAAAGTGCAGGCTCATGAACGGTCTCACTAATCCTGGGTCCACTGATCTGGAACTGGGGAAAAGCTTGCTCCAGGTGGGTGAGTCATTAAGCAGCAAAGCCAGGAGCAAGAAGAACGTACTCTGGGTATTAGACTACAAGTGGGCTTACTGCAATTCTGGACACCAGAATAACTATACAGCTGCATTTACTGTATATCTACATCACTGGGAAACTTAAAAGAGTAGTTTTAACTTTTTATTTCCAGACAGTATAAGCCTACTTTTTGATATAACACCCTGGCTGGTACCCACACTTGTTGCCACACGTAAGCTGCAATACCTAGCCCCTGGCAGACAACTCAGTGATATTCCTCTCTGCATCTGGCACTGACGAGGGTTAAGGAGGTTTGCAGTTAATGCAGAAGAGCGGTTAGTGGCCCTGGGAGACTTCCAAGAGCAGATGTTGCGGGGTTGATGTTACACGATGCTGAGAAAGAAGAGGAAGGAAGAGTACGTCTGCCAAGCCTCCACCCCCGATGTGCTGTAATTGAGTGCAGCCGGTCTCTAAACCCATGTGGAGACAGCAGGTGCGGCTTGGCCAAAGGATTTAAACTCCGCAGTCCGGGGTATCCCCACCTGTGATGGGGCCTCCGAAGCGTATTCCCTCATTTCTCCATCGGTTTCTTGGAGTAATCCAATTAGCTTCTAATTACACACACCAATATACTCCAACATCAAAAGAGGCTCTGTGACACTAAAGAGGTCAAAAAGGCTCTCATCTCTGAGGTCACAGCGTTTAAAAGGCTTCCGGATGACCATTGGGACATCAGCAGGCCTTTTAGAAGCTCAGACTTCATAAAGATCAGCCCTGTTAGGTCTAAATTGCTTTATCAAAATTGCCTGCCAAGGCCTGAAGTGACAGTAGCCCTAAAAAAGGGCATTTTTACACTGAGGTGTGGGGGCGTCGGCGGTAAAGTGGCACTTTTCGGCTGCTAGCGGGGTGCTTTTAACCACTGCTAGCGGTCGAAAAAGGGTTACAAGCACCCGCAAAGCGCCGATACGGCACTGCGTCGCTTTAACTGACAATTGAGCGGTTGTGTGACATTGTAACCAAACAAAATTTTCCTTTTTTTTCCCCCACAAATAGAGCTTTATTTTGGTGATATTTGATCACATCTGTGGTTTTCATTTTTTGCGCTATAAACAAAAAAAAAAGCGTCAATTTTGAACAAAAAAAAACAAACACAATATTTTTTACTTTCTGCTATAATAAATATCCCAAATTTAAAAAAATAAATAAATAATAATTTCTTCCTCAGTTTAAGTCAATATGTATTCTTCTAAATATTTTTGGTATAAAAAATATGCAATAAGCGTATATTGATTGGTTTGTTATAGCGTCTACAAAATAGGAGATAGATTTATGGCATTTTTTTTTTTTTTTTACTAGTAATGTCAGCGATTTTTATCGGGACTGCGACATTGGGGCGGAAAGATCAGACACTTTTGACACTTTTTTGGGACTATTGACATTTATACAGCGATCAGAGCTAAAAATAACCACTGATTACACTAGGGGGCGATCAAGGGGTTAAGTGTCTTCCCTGGGTGTGTTTCTAACTTGTGAGGGAATGGGACTGACTAGAGGAGGAGCCAGATCGTTGTTCCTACTTAGTAGGAACAGACGATCTGTTTCTCCTCCCCTATCAGAACAGGGGTTTGTGTGTTTACACACACAAATCCTCGTTCTGGCTCTCGTGTCCGCGATCGCTTGTGGCCTGGCGGCGATCGCGCCCGCCGGCCACACGCATCCAATCCCCCGCCCCCACCCTTAAAGGTAATACGTTTCAGCTCCAAGTTCTGTGACCAGTACTCTCAGCCTGTAGATATTTATACGGTCACAGATCTCCTGACCTTCTAATGTAGACTATCAAAATCCCTATTCAATTCACATTTCACAGTAGCCAGAGCTTTACATTTGCGCCTGTTAACATGGCCGCTGGCCTAGTAATCACCTGGGGTGTACTATACAGGTATGCTGGGTGTGCATCATTAAATAATGCCCCTGCCTGGCTGCAAGCAGTAAACTGCATCATGTATAGACCTATTTATTCCCACCAGGCCTTCCCTCCCAGGCCCCACTCGCTGGCTGCTTTTTCTCAAACTTGACCAAGCTCTGGAGCGGACAGCTGCTAATGAAAAACAAATTGTTATATTACCTAAGAAAATAATTTACAGGAAACCCAAATTAACAGTGACGGAGGAAGGAGGGAAAAAAATCGGTGGATGGAGCCGGAGGAAGGTGTATGTTGTTCAAAATAAGAAGGACACTTATGATCTGAAAAACAGGAGCCAGTCCCATTAGCAGGAGTGCAAATTTTGAAGGATAAAACTAGTGTTATAACAAATTCCAGGAACTAACTAAACACAGCGTGCCTTGCCAATAAGTATATTGAACCCCTTTTCTACATGCAGCACAAAAGCTGCTTCTTGTTGCTTGACTTGTACAGCATTCACAGTGGTGCCAGGACATGCAGGAGGGTCAAGGACCTATGTAATGATGGAGATAGTGTGCGGGGTCCGTCTGGGCTTACCTGTAGGATAGTCCAATAGGCTGGATCAGAGTGTGACTACACTGCCTAGTGAAGTCTGTAATTTAACAGACCTGGCCAGACACACAATCTTTATTTTTCATCACTACAAGTTCATAAAGGGCATTTGTGATGAAGGTTGTGGCTGTTTCTCACCTATGCCAGTACCATGGGCATTGCTAGTGCTGGGCATGTGCCTAACATCTGCTGGTGAATGCCCTGGGTCCCAATGCCACAATCTGTGTTTTTTCTTCATTATGTCACTTACAGTGGATATAAAACGTCTACACGCCCCTGTTAAAATGTCAGATTTCTGTAAAGTTAAAAAAACGAGACAGATAAATAATTTCAGAACTTTTTCCACCTTTAATGTGACCTATAAACTGTACAACTCAGTTGAAAAACAACCTGACATCTTTTAGTGGGGGGGATGTAAAACTAAAATAACTGTTCAGAATTAAGCAATCACATTCAAACTCATGTTAAATAGGAGTCAGTACACACCTGCCATCATTTAAGGTGCCTCTGATTAACCCCAAATAAAGTTCAACTGTTATAGTAGGTCTTTCCTGACATTTTCTTGGTCGCATCCTACCACAAAAGCCATGGTCTGCAGAGAGCTTCCAAAGCATCAGAGGGTTCTCATTGTTAAACGGTATCAGTCAGGAGAAGGAGACAAAAGAATTTCCAAGGCATTAGATATACCATGGAACACAGTGAAGAACGTCATCATCAAGTGGAGAAAATAAGGCACAACAGTGACATTACCAAAGTTGATGAAAAAACTAGAAGAAAATTGGTCAGGGATGCTGCAAAGAGGCCTACAGCAACATTAAAGGAGCTGCAGGAATATCTGGCAAGTACTGGCTGTGTGGTACATGTGACAGAAATCTCCTGTATTCTTCATATGTCTGGGCTATGGGGTAGAGTGGGAAGACAGAAGTGTTTTCTTACGAAGAAAAACATCCAAGGCCGGCTAAATTTAGCAAAAACACATCTGAAGTCTTCCAAAAGCATGTGGGAAAATGTGTTATGGTCTGATGAAACTAAGGTTGAACTTTTTGGCCATAATTCCAAAATAAATGTTTGGCGCAAAAACAACACTGCACATCACCAAAAGAACACCATACCCACAGTGAAGCATGGTGGTGGCAGCATCATGCTTTGGGGCTGTTTTTCTTCAGCTGGAACAGGGGCCTTAGTCAAGGAAGAGGGAATTATGAACAGTTCCAAATACCAGTCAATCTTGGCACAAAACCTTCAGGCTTCTGCTAGAAAGCTGAACATGAAGAGGAACTTCATTTTTCAGCATGCCAATGACCCAAAGCATAAATCCAAATCAACAAAGGAATGGCTTCACCAGAAGAAGACGAAAGTTTTGGAATGGGCCAGCCAGAGCCCAGACCTGAATCCCATTGGAAATCTGTGGGATGATCTGAAGAGGGCTGTGCACAGGAGATGCCCTCACAATCTGGCAGATTTGGAGTGTTTTTGCAAAGAAGGGTGGGCAAATATTGCCAAGTCAAGATGTGCCATGCTGATAGACTCATACCCAAAAAGACTGAGTGTAATAAAATCAAAAGGGGCTTCAACAAAGTATTAGTTTAGGGGTGTGCACACTTATGCAACCATATTATTTTAGTTTTTTATCTTTACTTCCCTCCACCTAAAAGATTTACAGTTTTATAGGTCACATTAAAGGTGGAAAAAGTTGTGAAATGATTTATCTGTGTCTCATTTTTTTTACACCACAGAAACTTGCCATTTTAACAGGGGTGTGTAGACTTTTTATATCCACTGTATCCAGATACTGGAAAAGTGAAATAGATATACTGGGTCCTTTTACCTCTAATTGCTGGCTTTTGTCAAAATCAGACTGGACCAATATTTGCAGTTAGTATTTAGCATGCTGCTATACACCTAATATACTCGAATATAAGCCGAGTTTTTCAGCACATTTTTTTGTGCTGAAAATGCCCCCCATCGGCTTATACTCTAGTCACCTTTTTGCGCCTGATCTCCCGGATTTTGGGGACCCGGTACTGGCTGGCCGTAGGTCCCATGGACCCCAAACTTGGCACACATGTAGCCCCACTCTTTCTCTACAAGTATGCAAAGTTTATTGTCCGGGGGACCTACGACTGGGGAGCACCGATTTTTCAAACCGGGCACCCCTTCCATTGACTACAATGTTAAATGGTCAATTCTCTGGTGAATTTGGGGACCCGGCACTAGCCGGTCGTAGGTTCCCTGGACCCGAAACTTGGCACACATATAGCCCCATTTCTCCTCTACAAGTGTGCAAAGATTGTTGTCTGGGGGACCTACGGCCGGGGAGCACCGATTTTTCAAATCCAGGCACCCCTTCCATAGACTCCCATGTTAAACGTCAGTCTAGTCATGGACACAGTGGGGCATGGGCACAGTGAGGCATTGGCACAGTGAGGCATGGGCACAGTGAGGCATGGGCACAGTGAGGCATGGACACAGTGAGGCATGCACATGGACAGTGAGGCAAAGTGAGGCAAAGTGAGGCACAGTGAGGCGCAGTGAGTGACACCCTAGACTTATACGCGAGTCAATACGTTTTCCAAGTTTTTTGTGGTACAATTAGATGACTCGGCTTATATTCGGGTCGGCTTATACTCGAGTATATACGGTACTTAGCAAATTGTGTATTAAAGAGACTCTGAGGTGCCTGCAGATATCTGCAACTGCAGCCTCTAAAGTATTGCCATTACGGACGTATCTGGCAAATCTCTGGTGTTTCCTGAGAGTGCTAAAGCTTGCTCATTCCTTCTTCCTGAGCATTCCTACTGGTCAGCTAGGTAGCTCCTTATAGTGATAATCCAAAGGAAACAGTTGGGGCAGTTTGTCATTGGGGGAATTTTTGCCTGGATCCCTGCACATAGTGCATAACTTATTCCGGACCTCTGCACACTGCACATTACCTACTCCTGACCTCTGCACTCTACTTAATCCTGACCCTTGCATTCTATGGGGAGAATTAACAAAGAGTTGTGCAAGCACAATGCTTGTACAACTCTTCTAAACCTATGATATAGAGCAGATGCTGCTCCTAATTCAAAAAAGGGGCACAGGCCACTTTGTTAATTTAGGAGCAATCCTTTCTCTGTTCTGTGTCCATGACAGGCAATGACTAAGGTAATGACTAAGCGCTGATCTTTGCGTGAAACGCGCCTACCTTTGTCCCCTGCTCCATCTGTCAACCACCTGTCATATGCAATAAAAGGATTTTTGGAAGTGCAGCCGTCCGGAATTATTTCTTCACATTACACAGCATGCGAGCTGGGCTAGCACCTGACTAGTGTGTGTGGGGATTAACCAGAGACTCACCTGGAGCAGCTTTTCTTGTTTCATGACAGGCACAGCACACAGCGCAGAGAGAGGTGGAGATGCATGCTCTGATCTCTCTGCCTATCCCACCCCCTTGCTCGGCTCAGAGCATTGCAAACAGGAGGGTGTTAACTTTGCAGGCTCTGCTCGTGTAGTGCAATTACTATTCAGGCAAAAGAGGGGGATGCGAGTTGTCTGCTGACAGCTCACATCCCCTACGACAAGGCCACACCAGGCAGAAATCTGCAGCAGTTTTCTGTATGGAAAACTGCCATATTCCTGCGGTTATTCAGGTGCAGATCACAAAAGAAACTGGCACTGGTGGTGCAGATAGACCTGAAACAGATCTATCTCCTTTGTTATCGTGGCGCATGCCACTTCTGACAGTTTCCTGCGCCATTATAATAGCGCAAAAAGCTTAGTTCATTCCCCGCTACGTGTTTTACCGATTCCTGACCCCTGCACTCTGTTACAAACTCTGCACCCCTGCACTCTGTCCTTTACATTCTGTATGTTACATACTCTGGACCTCTTTACATTATAATTCCTGACATCTGCACTCTGTGGGGTTGATTTACTAAAACTGGAGAGTGCAAAATCTGGGGCAGCTGCGCATGGTAGCCAATCAACTTCTAACTTCAGCTTGTTCAATTAAACTTTGACAAAAAAAACAGCCTCAAACTGATTGGTTTCTTTGCAGAGCTGCACGCGATTTAGCACCCTATAGCTTTGCTAAATCAATCCCTGTGTGTCACTAACTCCTGACCCCTGCACTCTGTGTGTTACTTATTCCAATGTAGCACCCTCATCCTAGAATAGGGCTACAGGTAAATTTAGTTATGCTGGGTGGTAGCCAGTCTGGCTAATTTGTAGTGTTTAGTGGTCAAATGGCTTCTACCCTAATCCTGTTTAGCTGTGGTTTCTCCCTTTTGTCAGTAGGTGGTGCTGTTGCCTTTGACATTAGTTTGATGAGCTACAGTGAGTTCAGATTATGGATAAACATACCTTTCTCAGCCAGTCATATTTTCTGCTATGCATGCTGGGAAAAGGTATTTATTCGGAAGGAGTCAGGTGATCGAAGTCTTCTCACCCAGGGCTGCGGCCTGGGTGGATGTGTGTGAAACAGCTCCTGGCTGCTAGGGCTGAAGCCTGAGGCCTCTCCAGGTGGCCGCCGGCTGCTAGGCCTGTCTGAGGCTTATCTGGGTGTCTAAGGTTCTGCTGAAGAAAGCCTGCAAAAGATACGGAAACAATTCTGAAAGGGATGGAGTTCTACAGAAGCACCAGAGGTGACTTTTCAGGGACTGAGGATCTATGAGGTGGCTGGGAGAGCTTCAAGAGAGAACTCATCCAAGAGAATTCAGTGTGCTATATTGAGTACAGCTCAGTTACCATAGGAGACAGCCTATCCTATAAAGTACAGATGTGCTGGCTCAGCTTAAAGCAGAGGTCCACACAAAAATGGAACCTCCGCTTTTCGGAACCCTCCCCCCCTCCGGTGTCACATTTGGCACCTTTCAGGGGGGAGGGGGGTGCAGATACCTGTATAATACAGGTATTTGCACCCACTTCCGGGCATAGACTACTGCGGAAGCTACGCCCCTTCCCGTCCCCCCCGGTGTCTTCTGGAAAAAACACAGGTCCCAGAAGATAGCGGGGACCAGTGGGGACGTGCAGTAGGGAACCGGGAATTGAAGCCGCAACGCTTCACTTCCTGATTCCCTCACCGAGGATAACGGCGGGGCAGCCGAGAGCCGAGCGATTGATCGGCTTCGGCTGCCGACATCGCGGGCACCCTGGACAGGGAAGTGTCCATTTATTAAAAGTCAGCATATGCAGTATTTGAAGCTGCTGGCTTTTAATATTTTTTTTTTAGGCAGACCTCCGCCTTAAAGGCTCTTTTTCTGTACTGCTGTCTTCTTTATCTCACCTATTTTTGTCTAAGGAGTCTGCCAATCTGCCTGTTTGCTGATTGTTACTAAGGGTGTCCGATCCCCTCTCTCCCACATTTTTCCTGTGTTAGAAATAAACTTATCACTTGTTTAAGCATAAAAGTGACTGGCGCCCAACTTTCTTTCTTGTTCATCACCCACCTGCACCCTGATGAATTCTGTCAGCCCTACCCACCTCTGGTAGTCACCATCAGGCTCCTGGAAAACTGGGGTAGGTGCTACACCTAAAACCAGCATTATAAATGGACTATAGTTCTGAAGCTTGCCTGTCTCTACCTTCTTCCTATGCATTACTAATCAGCGAGGAAGCTTATCATAACAATGGGCAAATAGAATTGTGTTTGAGGCAATAGGCTGCAGTATGTTCCAACACTACCTGGAAGTGTCAGAACAGCTCGGGATTAGAGTGCAGTTTTTCCTTGGTTCTAATAGAGTCTCTTTAAAGTGGATGTAAACCCGATTTTTTTTTTTTTTTTTTTGCTGTCACAATGTAGAGTATAAGATTTCCTATCATCTGTGCGAGGTCTTGCCACAAAGAGTTATTCCAGCTCTGAGCAATCCTCTTTTATTGTTCAGTGAGATAAAACGGACAAACAGAGTTACTTTTGTCCGTTCCGCCCCCTTGCTTTGAGTGACGGGTTATTTACATATCTCGTGCACTAGCTTTAGACAGGCATTATTTTTTAATTCCCACCCCCACTCCTTTTCTGAAGTCATGTGGTTACTTTTCTGGATTTTGACTGGATGTTAGTGATCATAGCAGAAGGAATACACAGGAGAAAATGCATGTTGACAAGGGGAGTGTAGAGGTGGGCGGGGAGTCTACTGACATCACGACTCCACCCACCGAGCTCCAGACAACAGATCCACCCACAGAATCTGCAGTTTTTCAGTTCTCATAACAGACAGAGGGGAGACATTTGACAGATAAGGATACACGCAGGAGGCATCTATATCCTTATAGATCAGCACTATGGCAGTAGTTTAGAAAGGATGAGAGTGGCTTTACATCCACTTTAAGCCTAGGTTCACATTGATGCGATTTGGCATACAATTTGACATATCAAATCGCATGCCAAATCGGCGGCTATTGCCAAGCAATGGCACCGTCCGAATCGGTGAGAGTTTCTGTACTACTTTGGGCGACTTCGGGTGCGATTTTAATAGACATCTGTGCAGGAACCCGCCCCCAAAGTCAGACTGACATTCAATCCCGCAGCAGTGTGAACCTGGGCTTAACCGCTTGCCACCCGCCGGCCGTCAAATGGCGGCTGGGCAGTGCGGCTCTCGTTCTGCCCGGGCGTCACATGACGTCCTCGGCTTCCCGGTCCTCTAGGGGGTGCACGCACGGCGTCACTCAGGAGCCGATGCGCTTGCCCGGCGTTCACGATGTCCGCTGGGCACCCGTTATTGCCCGGTAACAGAGCAGGACTGTGGATCTGTGTGTGTAAAGAGGTGAGGTGAGAGGTGAGAGGAGGCCGATGGTGTGTTCCCAGTACAGAGGAACGCCGATCAGTCTCCTCTCCTTGTGAGTCCCCTCCCCCTACAGTTAAAATCACTCCCTAGGTAACACATTTAACCCCTTGATCGCCCCCTAGTGTTAACCCCTTCCTTGCCAGTGACATTTACACAGTAATCAGTGCATTTTTATAGACCTGATCGCTGTATATATGTGAATGGTCCCAAAATAGTGTCAAAAGTGTCCGATGTGTCCGCCATAATGTCGCAGTCCCGATAAAAATCGCAGATCGCCGCCATTACTAGTTAAAAAAAAAATGCCATAAATCTATCCCCTATTTTGTAGACGCTATAACTTTTGCGCAAACCAATAAATTTACACTAATTGCGATTTTTTTTTAACAAAAATATGTAAAAGAATACATATCGGCCTAAACTGAGGAAATTTTTTTTTTTTTTAAAACAAAAATATTGGGATATTTATTATTGCAAAAAGTAAAAAAAAAATGTTTTTTTCAAAATTGTCGCTCTTTTGTTTATAGTGCAAGAAATAAAAACCGCAGAGATGATCAAATACCACCAAAAGAAAGCTCTATTTGTGGGGAAAAAAATTATAAAAATTTGGATACAGTGTAGCATGACCGCGCAATTGTCATTTAAAATGCGACAGCGCTGAAAACTGAAAATTGGCCTGGGCAGGAAGGGGGTGAAAATGCCCGGTATTAAAGTGGTTAAACAGGGTTTCTTAATCTACACATATTGCAGTACATATTCAATCTGACCAACCGCGTCAAAGTGATCCTACTCCAGCCATTCTAGACTGGTCTCGGGGGCATTTGCCTAGTTTCCCCATCCTTTATAAATATTTCACGCTTGTTATGCCTGTTGCCTACCATGACCCACAAACTATTTAAAAAAGCTACAATGGCTGTGTTGCTAACCTACGCTTTGCAATAAAAACAAATAAAAGAGCTAAGAGGCAAATAAATGCTTGTAATCGCAGCGACACGGTCACGTAGGGCAACGATAATAAGAGAATTTTAATACGGCCCTGTGTTCTTGTTATGGAATATAAATATTTATCTGCATACATACACATGGACACGCTCATACACACACTGGCTTGCAGATGCACACACAAAACCTTGATGGCTCGGCGCTGCCACCATGCCAAGCGCGGAGTTCTGCTCACCCCCCAACCCCGAGCCGGCACCTGGTCCCTTGGCAGGCTGGAAGGGCAGCTGCATGGGCTGGAGTTGATCCTGACTCTGTTACAGGGATAAATGTCTGATGAGAGCCGGCTGGACCCAATTAACCCTTTTGCGGCCTTGGTCGGCTGAGGTGACCCCTATCGGCTTTAGTTTAAAAAAACCTCCAGTCCTGTTTTATTGCCATGTACTGCTTAAATATCATGAATATTGTTTATGTCTTCTCATTGTAGACAGGGAACAGCTAATATTTGTTCCAGAGCCAGACACCTGTGAAAAATTTGTGTCTGTACCTGACCCTCTGCAGATTTAGGTCCCATTTACATTTTCGCTGTGCGTTAATGCATGTGCGTTACCACGGGTTGCATGAGGGCAGCCCAATGAAATGAAAGGAAACCCAACCAATGCAGAAAACTAACATGCCAAATTAGGTTAACCCACGGAAAATCAGACCTGCCCCATTTTTTGGCAATGCAGTTATTTTGCCGTAATGTGTTGGGGTGTCATTGAAAATAATAATTTTGAGGTGATCAAATACCACCAAAAGAAAGCTCTATTGTGGGAAAAAAAATTATAAAAATCTAGTTTGGGTACAGTGTTGCATGACTGCGCAATTGTCATTTAAAGTGCAACAGCGCTGAAAGCTTGTCCTGGGCAGGAAGGGGCGAAAGTGCCTGGTATTGAAGTGGTTAATTGAAAAAGCTGGAGTTAGAAGCGGATTGGTTACCATGCACAGCTGCACCACATTTTGCACTCTCCAGTTTCTTGCTTCTTTCCTTGTAACTACCTGAGATATACGGGTAAATTTATCAATGTTTTCACCCGAGATTCACACAACTTCCACCCATTTTCTATTTTAATCTTACATGGAAAATAAGTGAATCTTGGGAGAAAACACGGAGAGAGGGACCCTCATAGTGGCTAAAACCAAATAAAAGTATCTGTTATGCATTCTATAAAGTCAATTGTTTTCTGCATTCCATTCCAACCATCATAATAGCTTGAACTTGAGTCAAAGAGCAAATAGACAGATGAAATACATGTGTGTGAGCGGTTTTACCAGCAAAAAAAGTTGTATTCCTCTCCATCCAGTCCTGAGATGTACACAGCTCTGCCACACAGCACTGCCCTTCCTGGCCAGGGACAAGACCTGATATTTCTCTGTTGCAGTTCAATTATTCTCGATTCACATCTATGCATCGCATTCACATCTATGCATCTCGATTCACATCTATGCATCAAACAATTTCTGTTTTTTATGCTTTTTCTGGGGGGGGGGGGGGGAGGGGATTTGTTGTTGGGCAGATTTCAAATTGAAAATCACAGTAAAAAAGCACTATGTGCTTTTCTTGCAGCTTCTCCATTGAAGTCTATTGAACCAAAAAAGCAAAAAAAGCATAGTTTTGCATTTAAAAAAGTCCCTGACCCTTTCCAAAAATGCATTGATGTGAACATGTTCCATAGGAATATATATATATATATTAGGGCTGTGGAAATTAACTATTAATTCCTCAATTAATCGATTAATTGTTTTGATCGATCAAAATTCTTTGAGCTTGCCGTGTCCATCTGAAGGGCTCCTTTGCTGTGCCTTCATATCTGCATGCCGGCGGGACCTTACTATCTGCCACACGCAAGGGCTGTTACACTTCCCTCTATCACTTCCCTCTATCAACCTGGGATTCTACAGCCATCCACTGGGAGTTGTGATAGTTCCCTTCACGGGACATCTACATGCCGACAGACTGATGTTAACCCCTCCTCATCTGGATTCAGCAGTGGTATCGTTGTACACATTTTTATACCAGCATCATACTTAGCTGCATGTTTTTATGACTGCTTTTGCTACCGTTTGGTATTACTCGCACCATTTTTACAGTTTATGTAGCTACTTCGATTTTATCTCCAGTGCAATATTTATTTTGTTACCTACTTGAAGACTATAAAAGTTTTAATGCTTTTCCCATCGAGCGCTGCCTTTGTGTGTTTTTTGTATCCTGCGATCCATTTTTCCAGTGGTTGGTAGCTGCACTGGGAATCAGCCTGCAAGGAGATCAGCTAAAAGTAGTTGGATCTGTATGTGCGTTATAATTAATCGAAATTAGTCAATTAATCGATACGATTAAAAAAAAAAAAAACGATTAATCGAACACGGAAATTTTAATCAGTAACAGCCCTAATATATATATATATATATATATATATATATATATATATATAAAGGGTGCTCTCCCTGTCACATTAAACTCTTATATGTACACAAGGATTCAAATGTCCAAACCCATGATTCAAAAAGACATTTTTAAAGAGTCAAAGAGATCAGATGAAAATACCACATCCCAAAAAGAAAAAACCGGGGAGAAGAGGTAACAAACCTCTGGATTTTTAAGGTGTTGCGGTACGAAACAATATAATCAATTACAAATTGATAAAATGGATTTATATTTTATTACAACAATTAAAAAACATGAGAGAAATATTTCATCCTTATCAGAAATGGTTTGTTCTGTTCACAAGCAAATATACACACACTACCACTCGACATGTTTCGCTTTACAAAGCTTCTTCAGGAGATTTCAGGTGTGCTGCAATAAATGCTATGGATAACAAAGAGACAAGAATGAATGCTCACACTGTCTTCAGGAGCCATGCTCCCAGTCTCCAACAACTCCTAGAGCATGTCCGCAGTCTCTGACCATCTCTTGTATCATGTCCGCAGTCTCTGACAATCTCTTGTATCATGTCCGCAGTCTCTGACCATCTCTGGTATCGTGTCTGCAGTCTCTGACCATCTCTTGCATCTTGCCCAAAGAAAGAGGAAGTAGGAAGTATATAGCGTAATACTGCGGCAGGTCGGCTCATTCCCGCGAATAGCTGTCGGTCCGTTTTACAGCTATAGCAGGTGCGCGCCCGCTACACGCCGAGGGAGCTGATGCGGATGGCCGACGGCCGCAATGTCCGCCAGCCACCCACGATCGCTCCACAGAGAGCCAGAACGGGGATCTGCCAATGTAAACAAATAGATCCCCATTCTGACCGGGAAGTGCAGACTGATCATCTGCTCCTATTGATTAGGAACAGCGATCTCTCTGTACTCCCAATCATTCCCCTCCCCCCACAGTTAGAAACACCTCCCAGGGAACACATTTAACCCCTTGATCGCCCCCTAGTGTTAACCCCTTTCCCTGCCAGTGTCATTTATACAGTAATCAGTGCATTTTTATAGCACTGATCGCTGTATAAATGTCACTGGTCCCAGTGTCAAAAGTGTCCAAACTGTCCGCCGCAATGTTGCAATCCCAAAAAAAATCTCTGATCACCGCCATTACTAGTAAAAAAAAAAAAAAAAAAAATAATAAAAATGCCATAAATCTATTCCCTATTTTGTAGACGCTATAACTTTTGCGCAAACCAATCAATATATGCTTATTGCGATTTTTTTTTAACAAAATTATTTAGAAGAATACATATTGACCTAAACTGATGAAGATTTTTTTTGGGGGGATATTTATTATAAAAAAAAAGTACAAAATATATATATATTTTTTTCAAAATTGTCGGCCTTTTTTTGTTTATAGCGCAAAAAAATAAAAATCACAGAGGTGATCAAATACCACTAAAATAAAGCTCTATTTGTGGGGAAAAATCAACTTTGTTTGGGTAGAACGTCGCACGACCGCGCAAATGTCAGTTAAAGTGATGCAGTACCGTATCGCAAAAAATGGCCTGGTCATTAAGGGGGGAAATCTCCCGGTTCTTAAGTGGTTAAAAGACAGTATTCCGTGTCTCGTCCCTCCCACAGGATGTTATGAAAGGCTGAGTTCTGATCTTTTTTAATCATGTTCCATAGGAACTCATGTTAAAAAAATGTAGAAATCAAGTAGAAAGTATAAGCTCAGAAGGAAGGTTTTTTATTAAATCTTTTGAGATGCAAAGGTGTACACTCTATACACTCTAATTTCCTGGCACCCAATCTTTGGTTCTTTGGCCCTTTTTGTTCACCCTCAGACACTAATCTGTGTTTCCCTATTGCCCTGTTTATAGCAGTGATTTCTAGCAGTCTCATGAAATATGTCCCTATTCAATGACTGTCTTTAATGAAGCCATGCTCCCAGTCTCCAATAACTCCAAGAGCATTTTCACAGTCTCTGACAGTCCCCTGCAGCATGTCCGCAGTCTCTGACCATCTCTTGTATCATGTCCTCAGTTTCTGACCATCTCTGGTATCGTGTCCGCAGTCTCTGACCATCTCCTGTATCATGTCTGCAGTCTCTGACCATCTCTTGTATCATGCCTGCAGTCTTTGACCATCTTTTATTATTTTTACAGTCTCTGATCATCTCCTGTATCATGTCTGCAGTCTCTAACCATCTCCTGAATCATGACTGTAGTCTCTAACCATCTCCTGTCTCATGTCTGCAGTCTGTGACCATCTCCTGAACCATGACTGTAGTCTCTAACCATCTCCTGTATCATGTCTGCAGTCTCTGATCATCTCCTGTATCATGTCTGCAGTCTCTGACCATCTCCTGTATAATGTCTGCAGTCTCTGATCATCTCCTGTATCATGTCTGCAGTCTCTGATCATCTCCTGTATCATGTCTGCAGTCTCTGACCATCTCCTGTATCATGTCTGCAGTCTCTGATCATCTCCTGTATCATGTCTGCAGTCTCTGACCATCTCCTGAACCATGACTGTAGTCTCTAACCATCTGCTGTATCATGTCTGCAGTCTCTGATCATCTCCTGTATCATGTCTGCAGTCTCTGACCATCTCCTGTATCATGTCTGCAGTCTCTGACCATCTCCTGTATCATGTCTGCAGTCTCTGATCATCTCCTGTATCATGTCTGCAGTCTCTGACCATCTCCTGTATCATGTCTGCAGTCTCTGACCATCTCTTGCATCATGCCCTCAGTCTCTGATCATCTCCTGTATCATGTCTGCAGCCTCTGACCATTTCCTTTATCGTGACTGCCATCTCTGACCATCTTCTTTATCATGACTGGAGCCTCTGACCATCTCCTGTAATATAACTGTAGTCTAGGAACATCCCCTGTAGTACGTCTTCAGTCTCTGACCATCTCGTGTATCATTCCATTAGGCTTTATCCTGTTGTGTGTCTTCTGTCTCTGACACTAAATATTCACCAAATTAAAAGTGAGGAGGCCCTTTGGTGATGTCGAGGGTCGAACTCAAGAAAGATGTAATAATGTAATAAGATGTCTAATAGTTGACTCAACCCATAACAATTTGTAAGCTAGAAAATCCCACCAAAATTGTCAGTTCCATTCGGGTGATTCAACACACACACAGCCCTAGCGATAAGTTCTGGGTGGAGTTGTCCTTTCTGAAACGACAATGTTCTTTATCTCATCAGAAAAGAAGGAAAGAGTTAAAACCAGATTTAAAACTGTATATAAAATATAGGGGGGAAAAAAAATCCCACAGTCGGACCCGCCACCGCGACTCCAATAACAATTATAAAAAGCGCCGTAAAACCGTGCATGAAATGTCAATGGAGATCTTCAAGCGCGTGTATTAAATGGCATATCAGCATTAAAGTTTACAGCTTCCTCTGCAGAACAGGAGTCTGTCCATAAAGGCAGCTGAATGCCCAGACTGTGTGTGTGAAAGAAGCAGGGTTTTGTTTAAGAGCCAGATTCCCCCCTGCGCTCCGCTGTTCGTTTCTCGTGCACAGGCTCTCTCCCCGCCGTTAGGATAAATAAGTCCGTAATTGTGAACCGTCAATAAAATAGCAATTAACTCGTGGTTGGACTCGCGTAATTACGAGGTTTTATGGGAGCTTTCTAAATCCTACTGGCTCTTTGGGCGCTGACACTGTGCAGGTAGCATGCAGTGAGCATAAATGTCCACTAGGGGCCACCATTCCATATGCAGGTCTTGTCGCAGCATCATTAGAACAATACAGCAAGCTTGGCGAGTTACATTTTGTTTGGCTGTTAAAGCTGAACTCCGGGATAAGCACATATTGTCTTAATGCAAGAGGCATGTGTATTATTACTGGAATCTTGGTGTGCTTTGTCTATTTCTTCCAGATCTGTACAGTAATCCAGTGTGAGACTTGCTTCTGTGCAGGAGCTTCCTGTAATAAAGACCGCTCACTGCTGCTCTCTCTCCTTGTGCAGGGTGACTGGTCTTGTCTCCGCCCATTCCTGTAGTTTCCTGCAGGCAGCCTGTAGTGGGTGGAGCCTGCTGGGCCCCTCCCACAGCTCTGCTCTCTCTCCTTGTGCAAGGTGACTGGTCTTGTCTCCGCCTGTTCCTGTAGTTTCCTGCAGGTAGCCTGTAGTGGGTGGAGCCTGCTGAGCCCCTCCCATAGCTCTGTGCTTTGTACAGAAGAGTAATGATCTCACTGCTACTTTTACAAGGTAATATCTGGGTTTGCAAATGCATTTTGCATTCACAAAGTGGATTTCTATCCTTTGTCACCAGCCTGACTGTCCTGTTGATTCTCCATGATTCTTTCAATCATGGAGAATTAAAGGGGCTGTAAACCTTCATGTTTTTTCACCTTAATGCACCCTATGCATTAAGGTGAAAAAACACCTTGCTCTGTCCGGCCCCCCCGAGTCCCCGTTTTACTTACCTGAGCCCCGAATTTCTGAAGGCGTGATCCTGCGTCGTTCTCCCCATGCCTGATCGGCTCTTCATTGGATAGATTGATAGCAGCACAACCATTGGCTCCCGCTGCTGTCAATCAAATCCAATGATGCGGCCGCTGGGGGGCGGGGCCGAGTCATACAAACGGTGGCTATGGATGCCGATTGTATGGCACAAGAGCGTGCCTGCAAGGAAACCCCCTCGGGAGAGAGCTTCCCAGAGTGGGGGTTAGCTCTTGCGGGGAGGAGCCGCCGTGGGACCCCAAAGGAGGACGAATGGGGCCACTCTGTGCAAAACAAACTGCACAGTGGAGGTAAGTATGACATGTTTGTTATTTAAAAAAAAAAAAAAGTGAACCTTTAGTGTCACTTTAACCACTTAAGGATCGGAAGATTTTCCCCCTTAATGACCAGGCCATTTTTTGCGATATTGCACTGCGTTGCTTTAACTGACAATGGCGCGGTCGTGCGACGCTGTACACAAACAAAACTGACGTCCTTTTTTCCTACAAATAGAGTTTTCTTTTGGTGGTATTTGATCACCTCTGCGGTTTTTATTTTTTGCGCTATAAACAAAAAAAGAGTGACAATTTTGAAAAAGAAATTTTTTTTTTTTACTTTTTGCTATAATAAATATGTTAAAAAATCAAATGTATTCATCAGTTTTAGGCCAATATGTATTCTGCTACATATTTTTGGCCAAAAAAAATCCCAATGAGCGTATATTGATTGGTTTGCGCAAAAGTTATTGCGTCTACAAAATAGGGAATAGATTTATGGCATTTTTATTATTATTATTTTTTTTACTAATAATGGCGGCGATCTGCGATTTTTTGCGGGACTGCGACATTGCGGCGGACAGATCCAGCACTTTTTAGGGACCAATGACATTTAAACAGTGATCAGTGCTATAAAAATGCACTGATTATTGTATAAATGACACTGGCAAGGAAGGGGTTAACACTAGGGGGCGATCAAGGGGTTAAATGTTCACTAGGGAGGTGCTTACTAATTGTGGGGGGAGGGGACTGACTGGGAGTACAGAGAGATATCGCTGTTTCTGATCACTAGGAATAGACGATCACTCTGTACTACCCTGACAGAACGGAGTCTGGTTGTATACACTGGCAGACCGCCGTTCTGCCTCTCTGTGGATCGATCGCGGGTGGCCAGCGGACATCGAGTCCGCCAACCCTGCTGATTGGCTCCATTAGCTAGCGAATGGGCACGTGCGCCCACAGATTGCCGCGTACGCACCTGACGTACAATGATGCCGATTCGCGCAGGATAGCCAATCTGCCGCAGAACAATTGCGGCGGCTGGTCGTATTTAACATCGCATGTGGGCATTATCTAGGGTGGTCTGCATTCAAAGGCAGCCTGCCTATGAACACCCACTACTCTGGACCAACATCCACCCATCAAGGCATTCTGATCAAAACCAGAAAAAGTATTTGGGACTTTTTAGGCATTATTCTGAAATAAAGACTTGTCATTTTTATAAAATCTTTAACTTTTTTTGTTGACAACGTCATTAAGAACAAAAGATAAAAAACCAACAAAACTGACAAATTATAATATTATGTTACCAAATTCTGTGCATGCACCCAGCTGTTCCTGATTTTACATATACAGTAGATCAGGTGCTTATATTGTGTGGGAAAATCTGGCGCGTTTGGAGAAGTAACTCTTCCTCAGGGGTTGGAGTGAGGGTATATTATTGGTGAACCCAGATACCCATCAGCCAAGATTTTTTTTTTTTTAAGCAGTTGGAGTCCATCGATGCTATATATTGGCCTAGGCCAGCAAGCCCAGATCTAGGGCGGCACAAAACCTAAATACACCACTGGAGTCCATACATCCACCCGGGCGGCCACCTGCCCACAAGAGACCCAGCGGTCAAACTGCAGAGAAGGATCCTTTATTGGGTCTATCATTATTTAGGCCTCCACTGAATGGAACCCCTCTTTGTCCAGAAGGAGTTTGACAGGCAGTGAGGAAGCATTGCATCACCTCCTCACTGCCCACTTTAACCGATTGGACACTACGCTAGCGTGCCACACTTGCATGCATTGCGCACTGTTGCGGGGGGGGGTGGCAGAGCAGCCCTGTTCATTTATAAAGGTTGCAATCTGCAGGTGGTAGTGCCTGCCAAAAGTGACAGGGGGCATAATTCCTGCCATGGGCACGAAGCATCGCGGCAAACCCATGTGTACACCCCCAGCTGTTGCCCCTGCAGCTAAAGGGAGTAGCAGCTGGGAGATGGTAAAAGTGAGCGCTTTACCACTCCCCAGCCTCACTTGTGAAAGATTTCCTATTCCGGGACCAATGGAAATTCTTCACGAAGACAAAGAGGAAAGGATCGCTGTTACTCTAAACCAGCCCAGGTGAATAAATGATAAAGATCAGCTCCAGCTTACATGTCTCCACCCAATCACATCCCCTGATGCATTTTGCCCCGCCCACCGGGGCTTAGGGCCCTTTCACACATGTGGACCGTATGTCCGTTTTTCATTTATCCGTTTTCGGATGAAAAACGGACATACATGTATCCCTATGGGATAGCGGATGTCAGCGGATGAACATCTGCTGATATCTGATCTCATCAGTCCCCGCTATGGTCCGTTTCTGCAGACGGAGGAAAATCCTTTTTTTCCATCTGTCTGCGGATAGGATTGGATGAACACGGACAGACGGTCCGTGTTCATCCGATCCCCCCATAAAGGAGAGCGGAGATCTGACTGGTCCATATCTGCACATTGTGCAGAGATGGGCTAGTCATCCGCCGGCTCAGTGGGGATCAACGGAGCGATCCCTGATGAGCAAGCGGATGTTAAAGGAAAGGATCCTCACGGGATCCGTACGTGTGAAAGGACCCCCTAGTCATAGTCTATGTGCAGGGCCGGTGCAAAGATTTTGGACTACTTAGGTGAAGGTGCACCATCCCCTCCACAACGGCAGTCATGGAGCCATTTTTTTTTACATTTTTTTATAATTTAAAAAAAAATAATTTAAAACATAAAACCCCCAAACTATTATTTTTATTTTGTTGAAAGCAGACACCTTAGAGCAGTGATGGTGAACCTTGGCACCTCAGATGTTTTGGAACTACATTTCCCATAATGCTCATGCCTTATGCAGTGTAGTTGAGCATCATGGGAAATATAGTTCCAAAACATCTGGCGTGCCTTGGTTCACCATCACTGCGAAAATAAAATGCTAATAAAAAGAATAAAACATTTCAGTAAAAAATACTTTAAATTTAATTTCTGGATACACAAATGCAATTTATTACCTAATTGTTTTGATAAACTATAAAAGATGAAGTTGTGCCGAGTAAATAGATACCCATGTCAAACCTTAAAATTGCATGCGCCCTTTAAAAGCCCACACAGGAAATCAGTTTGGAGTTACGCAGGAGCACTGGTGCTAAAATTATTGCTCTTATTCTGGCTTGCACGCTCATGTGTAACATGTGTAGGACAATGGCCATTTTCATACGTAGGTGCCCCACGTAGGTGTGGGTGTGTGTGGGGGGCTCTAAACATAAAAAAATAAATAAAAAAATAAATTCTTTATGTCTCCTTATATATTTAAAACATTTTTGGCTTAATGTTTATTTATTTTTACATAACTTTTATTGCTATTACATTGGGGACCAATAGCCCCCTATGTAATAGCATATAGGTGACAGGTTCTCTTTATGGAGACATCAGGGGTCTATTAGACCGTGTTCCATCAGCTGCTTCCCCAGCACTGATCCCGGAGAATGACAGCTCTGGTGTTCTGTCGAAACAGCCAACTCGTCGAAATCTCCAATTACATGACTTCCAGCAGCAGATTTCGATGAGTTGGCTCTACTGCCCATGCGCGCGCGTGCACCTGACAAAATAACAGAAACCCGTCGCCAGTTGTTGGAGGACTCGACATGTTTTCACAAAAGGTTAGTGACCTACCTTGCTCATGCACACTGCGGCGATTGGAAGATCAGTCTGGGTTTCTGTTATTTTGTCGGATTCACGCACGCGCATGGGCAGTGACGTAATTGGAGATTTTAACAAGTTGGCTATTTTGACAGAACACCGGTCCAGGAAGTGTCATCATACATGTCACTTCCTGGTCTGTGTACAGGAGGGAGGTTGAGAGGACGGAGGTTCGTTGAGCTCCCGCCGCCCTTCCCAGCGACACCCGCCATGACAACACCAGGCCTGCAGGTGGGACAGCAAATCCCTGTGAATATGGCGGGGATTAAGATTTTACCGAATCCCCCCCAATCCTAACCTTTTGGGGGGGGCGTCAAAGAAACCCCCCTCAACAGGTCCGCACTTACCCCATCCAGGTCCCGGGCAGCTTCCCCCAGCTTCTCCTCTCGGCCAATCCGGTCTTAAGACTCGCTTAATGTCCTGATTGGCCGGGAGGAGAAGCACGAAGAAAATAGTGAACGTTGATTTGCTAATGTTACAAGTGGGTGGGCTTGGGGCGCAGTGTCCTGCACCCCGGGCCCAACCTTTTTGAAGCCAATTAGAGCCTTAGGCTCTAATTATGTGCCTCAAAAAAAAGCTTGCAGAAATCTATGCGTCCGGCGCACCCACATGGAGATTAGGGGCCGGCCAGGGCATGGCGATTAGGGGGCGGCACCCCTGCACCCCTTATGGACCGGCCACCGCTGATCCTGGTGCCCTAAGGTGGCTGCTTAAGCCTCCTTATGGTAGTGCCGACCCTGTCTATGTGATACAATCAAACTGAATAGCTATAACTTACTGATTGATTTAAACCTGCTTTCGACTGGATTTGATCAAATAAGCCAGGGCAGAAAATTACTGAAAATTTTACATGGACCAGCAGCACCAAGATGCTTTGGTCTTGAATTTGTTTGTATTTCGACTAATCGGATTATGAGTTTGCATTGTAAAAAAAAAGATAGGAATCGAAAACTTACGATCTTTTGACTATCAACTGAAATCTACTTCTCTGTGAGTGGCATGATGATCGATTGAGTAGTTGACTATAGTTTGATTATTGCTTTCGAGATCAATCAATCAGCAAAGTAATCAATCATTTATCGAAGAGGGTATGGGCATGATTACAGTTATCAAATAATCTTTTGGGCCTATATAGGTAACCTAATGCTCTATGGAACTTGTTAGTGTTATACAAATCAAAGAGAAAATTCACCTTTTGCTACCTGATTCTAATAACAAGCCTCTCTCCTTTCTGATTGGATGCTGCTCACCCATTGCAAATTGGTGTCTAGTCCTGCATCTGCTTTCATATTCAAACCTGTGCATGAAAAATAACATCCACCATCCCAACACCTGCTCTGTGCAATAGGTAAAAAAAACAAAAACACCATGACTTCTTCTTAGTGCATTCAAGGGGCACGCAGGGATCTGTAGTCCCACAGGAAAGGGTGACTCCAGCCAAACGGTTCCTTGGCAGGACAGGGTGGTTTGCTTTATATACAGAGGTCGCAGAGAAACAGGAGAAGGATGCACACTACTTGAGCTACAGAGAGTCTTGTGATTACTCTACACTACTGAGTACAACTGCTGGAGTTTCCCACAAATGTACAACTGCAAAGACCAAATTCATATAAATGGTAAACATGCATATTTCTTGGGGGAGATTTACTAAAACTGGAGAGTGCAAAATCTGGTGCAGCTCTGCACAGAAACCAATCATCTTTTTGTAAACACACAAAATCCCTGTTCTGTCAGGGGAGAGGAGACGTATCATTTGTTCCTACTAAGTAGGAACAATGATATGTCTCCTCCCCCAGTCAGTCCTATCCCCATACAGTTAGAACACATCTAGGGAACATACATTTAACCCCTTGATCACCCCCTAGCGTTAACCCCTTCCCTACCAGTGACATTTACACAGTAATTAGTGCATATTTATAGCACTGATAGCTGTAAAAATGTCAATGGTCCTAAAAATGCCTCAGCTCCTGGTCGGATTGTTCCTGGATGGCCTACTGCTCTCGGCTCCCTTGCCACCAACTTACAGGTTCCAGTGAGTACACATGTATTTCGGGCGGTTCAACTTCACCTCACCCGGTTTCATGCTCAACAGATGCTAGACTCTCTCTATTTTTTTTTTTTATTACAGATGCACCGCACACTTGCTTCTGATGAGTGGCACCCAGCCACGAAACGCGTCGAGCTACCAGATGCTGTGCTCTTATTCTAATTGTTAAACATTTTTATATGATTTATGCTTTATCTACCATGCAGGAATTCTGAGGCCATAGGTCATGCAGGCAGTACCCTATAGCAACTGTTTATCTCTATGTCATTGGTGGACCTTGTTCATTTTATCATGTATGCCATTTGTTATCAGTGTCATTACCATGTTCAACTGTTTCTCAAACCGTCATCAGCAATATGTATATTACCTATTGTGTATGATTCAATAAACATTTTATCCATCCACCAATCTATTGATTTGCAAACCAAGTGCTTCACTCAAAGTCCCAACCCCCCCCCCCACTCTTTTCGCTTGCCTGCTGGCTTGCATGCGTGGTTGCGTGCTCGCTAGCTTGCTTGTGTTTTATTGTCACATTGATAGGGATGGAAATACGCGGCTTTACCAGGCCATGATTTCATTTAAAGTCCCACAAACCCCTCTTCGCTTTATACTAAGTAGGAACAATGATATGTCTCCTCCCCCAGTCAGTTCTATCCCCATACAGTTAGAACACATCTAGGGAACACACATTTAACCCCTTGATCGCCCCCCAGTGTTAACCCCTTCCCTACCAGTGACAATTACACAGTAATTAGTGCATATTTATAGCACTGATCGCTGTAAAAATGTCAATGGTCCTAAAAACGTGTCAAAAGTAAGCTCTAATGAGCAGGGCCCTCTGATTCCTCTTGTACCAAATTGTAAAGTAACTGTAATGTCTGCCTTTATTTTGTTAAACGCTGCGCAAACTGTTGGCGCTATATAAATTCTGTATAATAATAATAATTAAAAAAAAGTATCTGATCTGTCTGTCGCAATGTCGCAGTACTGCTAAAAATCGCCGATCGCCGGCATTACTCGTAAAAAAAAAAAATAATAATAAAAATGCCATAAATCTATCCCATACTTTGTAGACGCTATAACTTTTGCGCAAACCAATCAATATACGCTTATTGGGATTTCTTTTTTACCAAAAATATTTAGAATATATATTGGCCTAAACTGGTGAAGAAATTTTTTTTTTAAAAACATTTTTGGGGATATTTATTATAGCAAAATGTAAAAAATATAGTGTTTTTTTTCTCCAAATTGTCAGTCTTTTTTTGTTTATAGCGCAAAAAATAAAAACCGCAGGGCTGATCAAATACCACCAAAAGAAATTGTGGGGGGAAAAAAAAAGGATGCAAATTTTGTTTGGGTACAGCATTGCATGACCGCGCAATTGTCGGTTAAAGCGACGCAGTGCCAAATTGTAAAAAATGCTCTGGTCAGGAAGGGGGTAAAACCTTCCAGGGCTGAAGTGGAGAGCCCATGGAGAGATCCTATATTCCTACAGCAAGGGGTACCTATGATTTGACACTCTGTAAAAACTTCTTGAAAAAGCAACGAGCCAATCGCATGCACCAGAATTAGATTCCTGGACGTACTCAGTACTCAAATGGTGTACGGAATGCCCCTAGATTTGCCATTGTTGCAAGGATGCAACAAGTACATTTTTTGCCGATACTGTAAAATTATAGCAGCTGCAGGGTAAAATGCTAGATCATCTTTAACAACTTTAAATTACAAGTTGGTCTGTGTAGGAATTACATATGTTATTAGACATGTGCAATTCGTTTAGTTACGAATTCGTTATTAGTCAAAATTAGTTGATTCGTAAACATACGAATAAACAAACGGTTTGATCAAATTACAAACGAACAATGAATTATTGAAAAGAACGAATATGGAAAACAACGAAAATACGAATTTAGTAAATTTGAAAAAGACAAAATACGAAAAAATACCAAACAAAGATCAAAAAATGACAAAAATCAAAATGAACGAAAACGTGAAATTACGAATATTCGGAAAACGTAAAACAAAACAACGAAAATAACGAACAAACATCCATATTAACGAAAATCAAAATGAACAAAAACGCTAAATTATGAATCTTCGGAAAACGGAAATCAAAACAACGAAAATTCAAAAAAAAATCAAATTCTATTTTGTTAGTTCTGAAATAGTTCTGGACGTTGGCCAATGGCCAATAAGCTTGTCCCTTCCCCTGAAGAGGTTGTCCCTTCCCCCAATGAGCTTGTTTCTTATTCCCTTGTGTGTTTTTCTGTGTTAGATTGCAGTGCATTCCATCCACAGTCCAGATAGGTTGTGGTTGGGTAGGTTGCACTGTTCTGTTGGATTTGTGAGTAAAGTTGTGACTTGTGAGAAATTCTTTGTTTCTTAAAGCGGAGCTCCGCCGAAAATAAAATATTAAAAGCCAGCAGCTACAGCTACAGCAGCTGCTGACTTTTAATATTAGGACACTTACCTGTCCTGGAGTCCAGCGACGTCCGCAGTAGAGGCCCTGCAATCGCTCGTCACTCTGCTGCCCCCACCACCATCCTCAGTGAGGGAAGCAGGAAGTGAAGCCTTGCGGCTTCACTGCCCAGTTCCCTACGGCGCATGCGCGAGTCGCGCTGCGCCGTTCTGACTGGTCCCTGTGTGTTCTGGGAGCCGAGTGTCTCCCAGAACACAACGGGTACTCTGCGGGAAGTGACGTGCTTCCTGCAGATTTCCCGCAGAGAGGACTCCCGGAAGTGGGTGAAAATACCTGTCTTAGACAGGTATCTTCACCCTCCTCCCCCCTGAAAGGTGTCAATTGTGACACCGGAGGGGGGGAGGGTTCCGATGAGCGGAAGTTCCACTTTAGGGTGGAGCTCCGCTTTAAGCATACTGTCATGGATATGCAGTAGTGTTTGTCTGTCAGCTTACCTTCCTTCCCATGTGTTCATCTTAGAGGCCAGAACCCTTTCACCTGGCTTCCTTTATAATCTCCTCCCAGCCTGACTCCACCCCAGGCCCTATCACAGTACACTATATTAACCTGTGCACTGCAAGCCTGCTTTGCTGATCAACGTGTTTGTTAGGCATTGTGTGTTTGGGTTTCTGCCTGCCGTGTGCTACGTCTGTCTCTCTGTTACGTTATTGGCTTGTCCCCGACTATCCCTGTCTGCTCGTGACCCTTGACCTTATGCTTGTCTTTCGTTATCCTTGTCTGCTTGTGGCCCTTGACTTTCAGCTTGTTATTCGTTACTCTTGCATCTCGTGCTGCTGCTTCCCCTCTTGTCCCCTTATCCTACGGGGCGTGAGCTAGGAGACTCTAGGGGCCGCGACCTGGACCCAGCCTGCAGCATAACATCCTCACCACTAGAGGCTCTGGAGAAGACCCGCTGGGTCTTAGACTCCGCGCCCTGGGGAATCTTGGCTCTAGCTTCCCATAGGATCCCGGTTGTGCTCCTCTGGTCCCGTTTTCCACAACCACCCAGTTTCCTATCCGCAGCAGTCAGCCATAGGGTTCACTACCTTGCGGTGCACTCCTGTCCCCCTACGGTGTGCATCTGTCACTTGGCCACAGGTGACCTGACAGTTTGATCAGTCATGAACCCGGCTGACATCCCGCTCCCCGCGGATGATCCATTGCAGGGCATAGTTCGCAGACTTGAAACCCAGGAATCGAATCAGACTCAGGTGATGCGATTCCTCCAGGATCTGGCTTCTCGCTTCGAGCAGCTTCAGACCTCCTTGGGAACCCTGAATCCGCAACCTCAAATACAACCAGCGGCTGCACCTATTGCACCAGTCGCAGCCACACACTCACTACAACTGCCAGCTCCGTCCCGTTTCTCTGGGGACTCCAAGGCTTGCAGGGGGTTCCTTAGCCAATGCACGATTCATTTTGAGCTCCAGCCCCAAAACTTCCTGTCTGATCGGGCTAAGGTAGCCTATATCATTTCCCTCCTCTCTGGTGAAGCTTTATCCTGGGCAGCCCCTCTGTGGGAACTGAATGATCCAGTGGTTTCTAGCCTGTCCGGCTTCTTGAAACTTTTTCGGAATATCTTCGAAGAACCGGCTCGTGTCTCTTCAGTGGCCAGCGCCCTTTTACGTCTCCGCCAAGAGTCTGCTTCTGTGGGACAGTATGCCCTTCATTTTCGCATACTGTCGGCTGAGTTGAGCTGGAACAATGAGGCCTTAGTCGCAACCTTTTTGCATGGCCTGTCTGATAGAGTGAAGGATGAATTAGCAGGAAGAACCATCCCCACTGATCTGGCCGGCGTTATCTCCTTGTGTAACCAGATCGATATTCGCTTTTAGGAGAGGACCTTAGAAAAGCAACGCCAGCACTCCTTGGTTCTTAGTCAGCCTGAGCTCCCCTCTCTTCGACCCGTAGAGCATCTCCTACCAGCTGAGGAACCCATGCAGCTGGGTCGGACCAGGCTATCCCCCGAAGAACGTGCTAGGCGCAGAACTCTTGGTCTGTGTCTTTACTGTGGGGGCAAAGGTCATTTTCGTGACACTTGCTCTCTTTGTCCAGAAAAACTTTCGGGTCCACTTCATCTGGAAAGTGGAGTATTGGACCCAGGAATATCACCTTCCCCTTCTCGTCTTCTGCTTTCTGTGTTCCTTCATGTTGGTGCTTCTTCTCATTCGGTCTCAGCATATCTGGATTCCGGAGCCGCTGGTAATTTCATGGACTGGGAAATCGCATCGTCCATGAGACTTACTCTTTTGCCCCTCACCACGCCATTGGTGGTCTTGGCGATTGATGGTACTGTTCTCCCAGGGGGACCTATCCGCTTCCAGACCCTCCCTGTTAAGATGTCGGTAGGGACACTCCACCAGGAGTGGATATTCTTCCTTATCTTACCCAAGGCCTCAACGCCTATAATTTTGGGTCTCCCATGGTTACAGCTCCATTCTCCTCATGTGGACTGGACAGATCCTGGCTTGGGGTCCCTCCTGTTCCTCGTCCTGCCTACCCAAGGTTGCCCCCTGTGAACCTGAGCCGGTCATTCATTCCAGGTTGCATAACCATTTACATTTCTCTGTCCCTAACCACCCTTGGACGCACAGCCAGGCTAGCTTGTCTACAAGTCCTGCAGTCGCTACGTCTTGCGATGCGATTCATGTAGTCGCTACACCTGACTCAGCTATTCACTCTGCCTCTGTACTAGTTATGCCAGTCCAGCCCATGCCCAGTGAGCCTCCTACTTTTTCTTGTTCAGGACATTCTGCTTGTCCTTCAGCTATTCAGCTTGACTCCGGCGACATGTCACCTTCTAACCAACCTGACTTCAGGGTTCCACTGACATCTGCCCAGTCTGATGGTCCTGTGCAAGATGACCAGTCCCCCATTAAGGGTCTAGGGGACCCTCCTCAGATTCCTGTTGATCCTCTCATGCCCTTGCTTATTCCTAGAGAGCCTTTGGTCCTCAATAGATCTTCTTGTCATCTCCCTACCTCGTTTTCGGTCTCTGAGGATAATCTTAAGTACGAGGTTAGACAAGTTCTGGATTCTCGGCTCTGCAGAGGCATTCTTCAGTACCTTGTGCATTGGAGAGGTTTTGGTCCTGAGGAGGTGTCTTGGATCGCTGCATCTGATGTCGCTGCACCTCATCTGTTGAGGAGGTTTCATCAGAGATTTCCCTTTAAGCCTGGGCCCAGGCGGGGGAGGGCCCATAAGAGGGAGGGTACTGTCATGGATATGCAGTAGTGTTTGTCTGTCAGCTTACCTTCCTTCCCATGTGTTCATCTTAGAGGCCTGAACCCTTTCACCTGGCTTCCTTTATAATCTCCTCCCAGCCTGACTCCACCCCAGGCCCTATCACAGAACACTATATTAACCTGTGCACTGCAAGCCTGCTTTGCTGATCAACGTGTTTGTTAGGCATTGTGTGTTTGGGTTCCTGCCTGCCGTGTGCTACGTCTGTCTCTCTGTTACATTATTGGCTTGTCCCTGACTATCCCTGTCTGCTCGTGACCCTTGACCTTCGGCTTGTCTTTCGTTATCCTTGTCTGCTTGTGGCCCTTGACTTTCAGCTTGTTATTCGTTACTCTTACATCTCGTGCTGCTGCTTCCCCTCTTGTCCCCTTATCCTACGGGGCGTGAGCTAGGAGACTCTAGGGGCCGCGACCTGGACCCAGCCTGCAGCATAACATCCTCACCACTAGAGGCTCTGGAGAAGACCTGCTGAGTCTTAGATTCCGCGCCCTGGGGAATCTTGGCTCTAGCTTCCCATAGGATCCCGGTTGTGCTCCTCTGGTCCCGCTTTCCACAACCACCCAGTTTCCTATCCGCAGCAGTCAGCCATAGGGTTCACTACCTTGCGGTGCACTCCTGTCCCCCTACGGTGTGCATCTGTCACCTGGCCACAGGTGACCTGACACATACTCTGTCTAGATTCTAATTTCTATATTTGTATTTTGTAATATCTCTGACATATTTTTGTTTTCTCCTATTGTGACACATTATGTAAAATTACGAATTATTGCCCGATTACTAATCTACGAAAACAATGTTACGAAAGTACGAATAAATGAGCTGGTCAATCTCACGAAAGTACGAATTACAAAATCACGACGAGTAGTGTTTTGAATAAACGGAAAATGTATTCTAACGAATGTAATTAAATCTACAAAAGTACGATTTTCCAATCAACGGAAATTAGACACGAAAATACGAATCATTGCAAATCAACGAAAATATAGTTCTTACGAAAATACGAACGCGGCCGAATATAAAATATAACGTAAATTTGAATTTTGAATCAATGAAAATTAGACTAACGGAAAAACGAATCAACGGAAATATGAAAGAGTCCGAATACGATAACCCACATCTTACGAAATTAAGAAATGTTATGAATCAACGGAAACGCACAGAAACTAAACCAAACTCAACAAATTTTTATGTTGTGCACATGTCTAATATGTTATATGAAATGTTGGTGGCGTTTCCCTTTAACACTGGGTGCTGCGGCCCCGATCGCATTCCTTCTTATCTTCTCCATGGTGGAGTTGTTTTTCTTTCTACTTGGTAAACATAACTAAGGCTTTCCCTAATGAGTGGAGGCAGCACTGTGGCCAGGAGGGATACAGAGAGCCAGTGTAAGGCTGGGAGGGCCGCCCGGGGCCCACCGGCTGTATGGAAAGAGGACGTTGGGTAGATTCCTTGCTGTATAATATTCATGTCATCCCTGGAACAACCGGGTCTTTGTATACCAGCCAGAGAGAGGTTTGTGGTCAGTGGAAGCCACTCCTATTGTTATCATTCAACTGTATATCTGTCATTTACAATGTGTACCGTCCAATCAGGTCACAGAATGGAAGAACACATGAAAAGGGGACAATCTGTATCAATTTTACATGAGACCTTCTTCATTTAGGTGTCTTATAGAGACAGCCCCAGGCAAATGGCTAAATACACTATAAAATAAAGGGAAGGAAGTATTTCACCTGTCACTTTGCTCAGTCTTCTGATCCTTACAACTCTGTCACCCTGCATAGCTTAATAGACATCTGGTGCGATCATCAGACTGATTGCCCCTCAGGATCCCTTTACCAGTTCCATAGACACTTTGCTCAACAATAACATGCCCTTTGGATCTCTGAGACGCATGGGATATTTATGACATATGACTCGGAATAAACTTGATTCTGGATTTTATATGTTCTACTTGTGGCACCTTCCTTCATGCACACCCAGAAAGAGGACTTCACTATTTCCTGGCTCAGTTTTGCAGCTTGCTGTGTCACCTGCCTGCCCATTGAATCAATAAAGTGATTATCTTGGTACAAGGAAAAGGACAAAGGCAAAAGTTTTCACACTGAACCAGGAACAGGAGGTTGTAACCTGCCTGGATCTGAAGACTGGCTGAACAGAATCAAAAATTCTTGGGCTGGTGAAAACGTTTCTATATGTGTCTATAGCGGTTTCCCTACCTGGAAGAGGATCTGGAGTATCCCGAAGATGGTGCACATACGTCTGCCCATGATAACGAAGAACGGCACTACCAGCTCAATGAAGTGGTTGATCAGGGTCTCAAACTGGTGGAACACCACTGGGTTACGATGCATGTAGTAGGCCAGAGGGTTGGGCACTGGTTGTGTCTGTAACAAAAAAAAAAACAAAGAAAAAAACAAGAGAATTATAAATAGGTCAGCATGCCCAAAATTGATAATTCAGTACATAATAAAAAGTGTATTTAAAATACTGTATAGACCTGTATATTAGACATGGCAATAATTATACAATGCAAGAAAAAGTATCATGAGATCACTTCCTGGGACTCTTTTAGGGAGATATCTGCACATTTGCTATGACCAGTGCTAGGCAGCTCCACTCTCTCTGTTGCGTTTTTAAACCCTAGCCAGCAATACACACGACCGGTTTTCCTGACGAGAAAACATTTTTTAGCTTGGTCGGGAAAACCGGTCGTGTGTAGGCTCCATAGCAGTTTTCCCAACGAGAAAACTGCCCGCAAAAAAATTAGAACCTGCTTTATTTTTTCCCATTGTGTTTCCCATCGGCCTTTTTCTCGTCGCGAAAAACTGCTCGTCTTTATGCTTTTATGAGGGGAAAAAAATGCGCATGCTCAGAATCAAGTATGAGACGTAAGCGCTCGTTAAGGTAAAACTAGCGTTTGTAATGGAGATAGCACATTCGTCACGCTGTAACGGACTAAAAAGCACAAGGCTGAAAAGCGCGAATCGTCTCTCACCAAACTTTTACTAACACGAGATCAACAAAAGCAGCCCAAAGGGTGGCGCCATTTGAATGGAACTTCCCCTTTATAGTGCCGTCATACATCACCGCGCTTTGGTCGAGCGGTTTTTTGCCTGAACGTGTGTATGCAATTCAAGCTTGAGAGGAATCACGTTGGGAAAAACTTCGGTTTTTGGCATGTCAGGAAAACCGGTTGTGTGTACGAGGCATATCTCTTTCTCTCTGCAGGCTGAATAAGAGAAATTGATTAATTCCCCCATCCACACTAAATGTAAGGTAAACCGGATTTCCAACACCAAAAAAACTGTGAAGATCTATGCTCATGCTCATGTGCATTGCACACATGCTCATATTTCCAAGCATAGTGAACTATTTAAACTGGTCCACTGTGCAGTTGCTGAATGGTTTTCAGCTTGTTCCTATGTTCCCAAGACCTGATCTGCTGTACCTGCTTACCTGCGTATGACTTGGCTTGCCCTTGGACTTCATATCTGCTCCTGCCACAACCTTGCTCACCTGATTACTGTGACCTCGGCCTGTTTACAGGACTTGTCTTTGCCTGCTGATTTTGTACCGCTTTGCCCGGCTGTTACTGATCTTGGCCTGCCTTCTGGACTTCCTCTGCCTGCCGGTTTGGTCCCTCGCAGACCGCTGCCTGTCTCCTGGTCCTGCTTCTGCTCTGCTGCCAAGCTGCTCTTGCATCCTGTCCAGAGGACTGCGACTAGCAGCTTAACCGACCCAAAGAGCGGATATCACCAGCCTTCACATTCTATGTCCCCATCTTCAGGGGTGCTGGGCAGGAGGTGCAAGAGAGGCCTCCACAATGTTCCAGTCTTCACCAGGTGCATGATACTAAACAGAGTAGATGGAGGATCCTCCACTGCTGGCTATTGTATTCAGACAGCAGCAGCACCTGTGGCTGCCTGAATACCTGAACAGTGACTGCAGCTGATTGGATGCAGTCACTGTTTGGACAACAATTTTCCACCTGGCTCCCTCCATTTTGAAATCGACTTTTGTTGAGCCATGAATGATCAGCCCAACTGCCCCTTCAGGGGATAATGCCCCAAATCTTTGTTCCCCCGTGCCCCATATTAAAAACAAAATAGAAAAAATACTACCCAACACCTGCTTGCCCTTCTGCACCCTCCTCTGGTCAACGATACTCTTCGACTGAATGACACCTGTTGTCATTTAACCACTTATGGTGAACCCAAGGTGTCAATGCCTCTGTTCAGCAATTGTACACAACCTGGGATCACAGTACGATGATGCAAAGAATGATGCTCACATGTCACATAAGCGATTGCATTCTATGGAGCTGACATACCATTCTATGGAGCATTGCGTTTTGAGGATTTTGGAGGATAAGAAGTATCTGGCTCGTCATGTGACCACCAGAATTAAGATGTGTTTGCTGCAAGCTTTTTACATAATTTGCGACTGTGAAGGGTTCAACGGGTGGGGGAGAGGACTGAGGGGTAACCCCTAAACTGGAGTTGGGCTTTAGCAGCTATAGACCTGTCATCCCACCACTGATGTCCTCCTGAGTAATAAGAAATCACAGGGTGGGTACCTACAGCATTTCGGTGAGCCATTCTAAAACTGTTGTTTCACAGTATCATCAGCTCCATCTGTTTTTATGACCGCTGAGCCTAAACAGGACTTAAAGTCGGGCTGCTGGGAAGGGGTTATGTAAGGCTGTGGGATTTAGGGCTGCAACTTCCAGGCTACTTTTAATTGAAGGAGACAAAACATCTTTAAATTATTTGTAGCGGAATTAGGCTGGGGTAATGGGAGAGCCGCAAAACAGTCATGTAGGAGACAGGAACGGAGAGCCAGAGCTTCTCACACACAGAGTTCCTCGTAGAGGAAAACTACTGGAAACCAGGTACCGGCCCCATGGCTGACATCCCAAGGACACTTCTGGGCTTTAAAGACTTATTCCTAGAAATTTCGTTTTTGCTGTAAGCCAGATTGAACTTTTATCAAAAATCAAGAACGGCTCCACCCAAAACATAGCAAAGGGTAAAACTTGGGTTTGGATATATCTAGAAAATGCAAGGGCTGGTAACACAAGTAGTTTGACTGAAATGTTGAAATGTTGGGTCCTCAGCCAGTCTTGGCCATGACAAGGATTGGAGGAGATCCCTCCATCAAAACTCCAGATGGCAATGGAGCTCTGGTGGGGGCACACCCCCACTTTTTTAAGCAAAAATGTATTGGAGTATAAATTACAACACAAGAAACAGTTTTTATATTCCAAAGCAATAAAAATGTTTTTGTGTAAAAAATGTTCTGCCATTCTCCAATAAAGTACCATGGGATAGGGTAAGCTACTCCACTTCAGCAACGTTTCCAGGGAATTTATTATAAGGCCTCATGCACACTGCAGCTCACAAACGCCTGTTTTTCGAGCTGCAGAGAAAAGTGTTTACAAGAGGACCAGTGTGCATGAGGCCTTCAAGTGTTACTAAACCCACAACAGTAAATCAGTCTGTATGTGCAGTAAAGGATGCTTGTTATACTCACTGCAGAACCTAAGGGGTTAATCCTACGTATTGTGTAAAAAGGCTGTTTGCTCCGGTCTTCTCTGATCCTCCCATTCTTCCACTGTCCCCAATCCATCTACTGATAGAACAGAGCCTTGGGGGGCAATTTGCACATGCTCCGTTTGGTGTGTATTGCTAGAGAGGTTTTTTTTTGGGGAGGGTGCATGTGATCAGCACAGGGCCAATCAGCACTGTCACGACAGAGGGTCCGGGGCTATGCAGCCTCATAGGACAGTCGGAGGAGAATGAAAACTCCTCCTACAAGCTTTAACCAGACACTGATAGAAGTCACAAGACTGCTATATACTGCTGATGAGAAAAAAGGTATTTAGTAGTTTATATTTACTAAACCATTTGCATTTCCTTGTTCTGTGTACTGTGGGAGACCAGATATAGTGAATGCAGGGTCCTGGGTTTAGTAACACTTTAAAGTCTATGTAAACTCAATCATTAATAACTCATATAAGCTTTAATATGTTAAAGTCTAAAGCCCTGTACACACGGGCGAGAATCCCGTCCAAAAAAAACGTCGGTTTTCTCGACGGGATTCCTGGCAAGCGTGTCTTGCCAAGCCCTGTGTACACACACACATTCAAAAGAAACATCGTTCTTTTGAATGGCAAGAATGTGGTGACGTCATCGACTACGACGAGCATGTGCTCGTCACATTCAATGCCGTCGCCGCCATCTTGCTTCACCCTACACTACCCTTGTATGCTACCACGCATGCGTCAAAGTCTTTTCGAGCATGCGCGGGTTTACCTGGAGACAGGTAAGCATACACACGCACGGTTTTCTCGTCAGGAAACAGGCCGACGAGAATCCCGACGAGAAAATAGAGAGCAGGTTCTCTATTTTTCTCGTCAAGATTCCCGGCAGTTTTCCCGACGAGAAACCATACACACGCACGGTTTTCTCGGCAAAAAGCTCTCCCAACAGTTTTCTTGCCGAGAAAACCGGCCGTGTATACGAGGCTTAAGCCCCGGGTTAACACCAGTGCAACTTGTCATGCAAAACTTGACAGTTCATTGCCATCGCGGCAATGGAACCATTTAAATCGGTGTGACTCAAGTCGACTTCAAAGCCGCATTGGTGTGAACCAGGGCTAAGTTCACTTTTTAGACCTCGTTTAAAGTGACACTAAAGGCTGTTTTCTTTTGGTTAAAGTAAAAAAAGAGCACCCAGGCTATGATCCATAGCAAAATTGAGGCAACTATTCAGGATAAAATTCCTAAACACCTCAAAATTTGGCAACCCTGGGTGGATCACTTTCTTCTTCCAGGCTTTGATGAGTCCCTCCTGGAACCCTGATGCCGCGTACACACGATCGTTTTTCACGTCGTTAAAAATTCCATTTTTTAAATTGGGCATTAAAAACGATCGTGTGTAGGCTCCAGAGCATTTTTAACAACGTGAAAAATGGCCTAAAAAAATGAGAACCTGCTCCATTTTTTCACGTTGTTTTTCACGTCATTTTTTTTAACGACGTGAAAAACGGTATTGTGTGGGCTTTTACGAGGGGAAAAAAATGCGCATGCTCAGAAGCAAGTTATGAGACGGGAGCACTCGTTCTGGTAAAACTAGCGTTCGTAATGGAGATATCACATTCGTCACGCTGTAACGGACTGAAGAGCATGAGGCTGAAAAGCGCGAATCGTCGCTCACCAAACTTTACCAACATGAAGGGTGGCACCATCCAAATAGAACTTCCCCTTTATAGTGCCGTCGTACGTGTTGTACGTCACCGCGCTTTACTCAAGCGTTTTTTTTAATGAACGTGTGTATGCAAGACAGGCTTGAGAGGAAACAAGAAAAATCACGTCGAGAAAAACGTCGTTTTTGAAAATGACATTAAAAACGATCGTGTGTACGCGGCATGAGACAAGATCCTTCATGACTACCGTGACAAGAGCCTTGGGCTGGCCCGGAGCAGTCGACCTCCCTTCTTGCTTCTTTTCTCTTCCCCCTTTACCCTTCTTATTTTCCTCTCTAAGGGCCAGTTCACACCAGACGCAGTTCCGTTCAGTTCCGTGTGCTTTTTTTCTGCACAAAATGCATGCACAGTGTTTTCCATGTATACCAATGGCTCTAGTTGGCTCTAGTTCACACAATGCAGTCAGTTTCTGCACCAGAAACTGACTGCATGGTGTGAACTAGCGCCAACAAGAGCCATTGGAATACATGGAAAACACTGTGCATGCATTTTTAGTGCAGAAAAAATGTGCACAAAACTGTACGGAACTGCGTCTGGTGTGAACTGGCCCTTAATCTTCCCTCTTCTCCAAACATCAAAGGAACGTGATTTTTTTTGAGGTTCCCTCGTTATACACCTTCTGTCTACCAGTTCTAAATACGTTGGTAATTGTTCCAATGTTGGTTCCTGTTGTTTGATTTGATATGCTTGGAAGGCCCTGCCCTTTATTCATTATGTACGATGCATAATTGATGTGTCCTCAGAACTGACACACTGCTGAGCTTTGTACCTGCATTAAGTGCCGGTTCACACAGGGGCAACCCGACTTACAGCGCGACTTTGCAAGGCGACTTCAGCGCGACTTGGAGCAACTTACAACGCGCCTTTAAGTCGCCTCCAGGACAGGCGACTTTGGCTGTGGCCAATCACAGAATAATCAGCTCTGTGGGAGGGAGGGGTTTTCCTGGGTTAACTATTTTCTCATCCTGTAAAGTTGCTTGCACTAACATGGACATCCGACTTTGGAGGCGACTTCCATTGAAATCAATGGGTACAAGTCGCCTAGAAGTCGCCTTGAAGTAGTACAGGAACCTTTTCTGAAGTCGGAGCGACTGCAGTAGTGTGCATTAAGACGGCTCTCATTCACTTCAATGGAATTTCTTAAGTCGCGTGACTTGGGGCGATACAAGTCGGATTCCAAGTCGCTGTAGTGTGAACCGGCACTTATGCATTTTGTTCCCTTTATATTGGAATCGGATTTGTACTTTTTCTATAACAATAAAAAGTTTGAAAATAAACTAAAAAAGAGGTTATACTGTGCCCCTTTGTTTAGGCGCAGTTGTCACTATCAGAAAGCCACTCCAGAGCAATGTTGCACAACCAACGTTGGAGGGAGCGTATGTAGACAGGAAATGGCTGAAAGAGACTGAAGGAGATCAGCAACACTGAGATAGCTCTGAAGAAAGGCAAAAACAGTATTTCATTAAAAAAACAAAAAAAACATAGCAATTGTTTATGATACGCAGTGCTTTAGCAAACTAAACGTCCTCCTATGTACATCTACTAACTGTTGACAATTATGCAGCCGTTTTAATTGCAAAGGCTGAAAAAAAAAAAAAAAGACTGGGTTGGCTCCCAGCAGATTTGACAACAGGAAGGTAATAAGTTCCACCATCCGCTCTCCTAAGCAACCCATCTGCCTGTCCTAGTAAAAATCGTAGCCTCAAGTGACTGAACTGAAGGAAATATATGAGGCACATGTGTGACTGCACCACAAGGAGAAACAAAGGAACTCCAAACCTTCCCCCGGAATCCAGTGTCTAAAGCCTCGTACACACCATCGGATTTTCTGATGGGAATTATGTGATGTCAGGCTGTTGTCTGAAAATCCGACCGTTTGTACACTCCATTGGACAAATGTTGTCGGATTTTCCAACAACAAATATTGCATAGCACGCTTTAAAATTTTCCGACAACAAATGTGTGATGTCGGAATTATCCGATCACGAGTACAGAAGTCCTTTGGACAAAACTCCAAAGTACAAACACGCATGCTCAGAAGCAATGCTCACCATAACACAACATTAGCAGAAGTTGCCCAAAGGGTGGCGCTAAAGAGCTGAAAAAACACATAGTTTCGTGTTTGTTGGCTGACAATTCTTTGCCGTTTGTATGCAATCCAAGTTCATGGCCAACGCCCTTCGGACAAAAGTCCTACGCTTTGTCCGCAGAAAGTCCAATTGTGTGTATGAGGCTTTAGACTCTCTATGGAAATCTGTCTTGTGGTAGTGCGACAAATGCAATAAAAATCAGGCTGGGTTCACATAAGTGCGGCTCACAGCAAGGGGTCCGGTGTGTGTCTGTTCATTGTTTCAGGTGCGAATCAGGTCTAAATTTTCGGCTGAATTTGCACCTGAAGTGGACCAGGAGAGGATGCCCATTGTAAAATAAATCAGCTACATAACAATCTAAGATAACACCTCCAAATGGAAAATTTATTTCACTAAAGCCACATCCGAAAACAGGAACCCGCCTATCAACCCGGACCTTTAAAGGCTCAACATGGGAGAAAACACATTGATAAAATAATAAGTCTGGGTTCACACCCACCTTGGTTTCCCTGCATCCAATCCGCATGACAGGAGAATGTGACCAGTTCTCAATGGAGCCGGATCACACAGCTCTGGGGCAGCCACGGCCCGAATTGAGGAAGGGTCCTGTGCGTCTTCTGGTCTGTTTCAGGTGCGAATTCAGCCAAAAATTCGGACCTGATTTGCACCTGAAACGATGAACAGACACACCGGACCCCCTGCTGTGAGCCGCGGCCGCACTTATGTGAACCCGGCCTAATTTTTATTGTACAAAATTCATAAAAACAGAGGCATATAAGTCTAAAATTAATCCACAAATAAATGTTGCAAATTAAACTCTACTAAGGTACCGGAAGATCAGAACTACTGTATATACTCGAGTATAAGCCAAACCCAAATATAAGCCGAGGCACCTAATTTTACCACAAAAAAATGGGAAAACGTATTGACTCGAGTATAAGCCTAGGGTGTCCATCTGCATGCCTCACTGTGCCTCATGCCGTGTACACACGGCCGTTTTTCTCGTCAAGAAAAACAAAATTTTTTCCTTTTGACGAGAAAAACGATCGTCTGTGGGCATTCTGTCATTTTTCTCGATGAGAAAAACGGCATTAAAAACGACGAGAAAATTTTTTCGACATGTTTTCCGCGGCAGTTTACCCATAGGGAAACACTGCCGCGGAGCCCACAGACGGTCGTTTTTCTCGACAAGAGAAAAGATGGCGTGAAAAACGACTGCGTGTGGGGAACAAGCCGTTCCCTCGTTTTTAATGTCATTATTCACTGCGTTTTTTTAACCGCCGTGAATAATGATCGTGTGTACGCGGCATCACTTTGCCTCACTGTGCCCATGACTAGACTGACGTTTAACATAGGAGTCTATGGAAGGGGGGCCTGGTTTTGAAAAATCGTTGCTCCCCGGCGTAGGTCCCCCGGACAAATAACTTTGCACACTTATAGAGGAGAAATGGGGCTATATGTGTGCCAAATTTTGAGTCCAGGGGACCTAAGACCGGCCGGTACCGGGTCCCCAAAGTCACTTGAGAAATTACCGTTTAACATGGGAGTCTATGGAAGGGGTGCCCAGATTTGATAAATCGGTGCTCCCTGGTCGTAGGTCCCCCGGACAACAAACTTTGCCCACTTGTAGAGTAAAGCCTCGTACACACGACCGAGTTTCTCATCCAAATCCGACAAGAAAAGTGCCGAGAGAGCTTTATTGTCGAGAAAACCGTTCGTGTGTATGGTTTTACGACGAGAAAACTGCCGTGAATCTCGACGAGAAAAATAGAGACCCTGCTCTCTATTTTCTCGTCCGGATTCTAGATTTTCTCGTTGTGTTTCTCGTCGGCCTGTTTTGCGACGAGAAAATGGTTTGTGTATATGCTTTTACGACTCTTCAAAAAGCGCGCATGCTCAGAATCAAGTATGAGACGGGAGCGTCTGGTAAAACAAGCCTTGGTAAAGGAGATAGCACATTCGTCACGCTAAAACGAACTGAAAGCACGAAGACTGAAAAGCGTGAATCGTCTCTTCCCAAACTTTTACTTCGCACGCGGTAACACGAGATCAGCAAAAGCAGCCCAAGGGGTGGCGCCAGGGAAATCGATTTATACTGCCGTCGTACGTGCTGGACGTGACCGCGCAGAATGACAACGAGATTTGGAATTGTCAGTGTGTACGCATGGAAAGCTTGACGAGAAACTCGTCAAGGTTAACAAGAATCTCGTCCAGAAAAACGACGGGTTTTTAACGACGAGAAACTCGGTCGTGTGTACGAGGCTTAAGAGTGAGGCTACATGTGTGCCAAGGTGACTCGAGTATAAGCCAAGGGGGCATTTTCAGCACAAAAAAATGTGCTGAAAAACTCGGCTTATACTCCAGTATATACGGTATATATGTATCAAAAAACCTAACACTTGTAGAGCTGTATGTTTCCTTTAACCCAATCTGCCAGGTCAACGTTTCGCCAATAAACCGGCTTCTTCAGGACCCAATATGACACAGTAGAGCAACACTAAATACATTATACAGAAAAAAAAATATGTAAGTATACATATAATGTAATAACTGACCACAATAAACAGATTACTGCTTAAACCAATAAACCTGCTTACATTATTGCAGTTGATCGTGCAAATCCAATTGGATTATTGGATCTAATTGGATTTGAACGATCCTCTGCAATATTATATAACTCTGCAATGCGAAAAATACGATCGGCTTTCCTACTGCAGCACAGTCACTGACACCAGAGGGGTTAATGCCAAGTCAGACATTCATTACATTGTGGTTTAAAGCACTCATGCAAGCAAAGTCTTTTTTAAATATTGACAAGACAGTATAATCCTACAGATTATGGGGGCAACAAGCTACAGCAATGGTCTCCAAACTGCAGGCCCGCAGGTTTAAAGCAGCCCTATGCCAGCCTTTATCCAGCTCTTAGGGGCACAATTCCTCCCAATAATACAATGCAGTATTCTAATGGGGCACTATTCCTCCAACTTATACCAATAATCGGGCACTATTGCTCCAACTTATACCAATAATGGGGCACTATTCCTCCAACTTATACCAATAATGGGGCACTATTCCTCCAACTTATACCAATAATAAGGCACTATTCCTCCAACTTATACCAATAATGGGGCACTATTCCTCCAACTTATACCAATAATGGGGCACTATTCCTCCAACTTATACCAATAATGGGGCACTATTCCTCCAACTTATACCAATAATGGGGCACTATTCTTCCCACGAAAACCACTAATGGGGCAATATGCCTCTCACTAATACCAATGAGGGGGCACTAGTCCTCCCACTGACACCAAAGAATGAGCACTATTCCTCCCACCGATACCAATGATGGGGCCATGTTTTCTACTCCCGCTGACCACCAAGCCTGAGGCATTGTTTACTCCCACTGGTCACAGTCTGGCCCCCTAAAGTCGGAAGGGCAGTATAGAAAGTTTAGTGATGCCGAATGTAAATGATCTAGTTCCTGAGCAGATCGCTTCCACACCCCAAAGAACCTCCATGGTCTTGTTGGCTTTGTAGTGTAATGTATCAAGAATGGGAATTGAAGGGCCACTCCACTGCTAAGAGGACAAGATACAACTTTATTGTCATAAAAGTCAGCGGGACAATCCAAAGAGTAGCCAAATACATTTATTTATTCATGCTGATAGGACAGATCTGAAATAAAAAGTAAAATTTCAGCCCAAAGCTGGTAGAGTAGGGAAGGGTTAGAACGTCTTCTGTCATCCCATTGATTTTCCTGGTGACCCCTGTCCATTCTAAATGTGTACAGTACATCCTTCCTGTGAAGTGGGACTCCAGCACAGCTTAAATGGACAGCTTTCCACACTTCAGCCACAACAAGTCCAAAGGGTGACACCGCTTTTCCCATGGCAGCTTTCTGTGTCACTTGCCTGTTCATTGGATCATGAAACTACCCCGCTAAACCCCCCCTCCGCCCCCCCCATCCTTCTCCTGTAATCTGCCAAAACATCTCCCCCAGTGCCTGAAGGCATGTTAGATTGACAGCTCAATGCAAGGCAGTAGGGGGATCACAACACACGCTCCCTGCTCTGCCTGATGTCTCATGTAAAGGGGACTGCGGGAAGACAATATAAATACAAAAAGTTGGAAGTGGTGATTCGGCGCCTCATCCCCAACAATAAATGAGAACAGGGAAAGGGACTATGGGATTATAGCGGTGCCAAACAAAAAATCAATGAATAGTAAATGAAGATATATTTTTTATTTATTACAAACAATAAATATTGTATATACACAGGAAATACATTATAAAGCATACACTGATTACAAGTAACAAACAGGATAACCCAGCATGTTTCACCAAATCATTGGCTTCCTCAGGGGTATTAGGTTAGAGCAGTATAGTAATAAATGGTCTATAAGAAAAGACACATAATTAATAAAACATATATTATATATATATCTTTATTAAATATTCATAGATTTTTTTGTTTGGCACCGCTAGAATCCCATAATCCCCTTCCCTGTTCTCATAATATAAATAAACTTATACGAGCGACAGTATTTTTTTTTTCTCTTTTTTTTAAAAATACATAACTCGATGAAAGGGTGCGTTTTATATATGTAGCGACCTCTCTCTCTCTCTCTTGCTTTATCGGTTATGCGGCTGTTGTCTAGGGGTCCCTGGGAGGGAGAGATGAGATACACCACGGCCCATGTCCTCCATAGTTTAGAGGTGAAGGCCAGAAGATCGGGCTTTGTGTAGGTGTCCTAGAGTCAAGTCCAGTACTTCGTTCCTGACTCCTTTGCTCCTAGTAACCAGAGTTCCACACAGTGAATAGGTCCAACTCAGTTTTATTCTTCTTGCCAAACAATAAACAGTTTCTTCTACTGAGTAATAATGGGGAATAGATTGAGGCACAATCCTTTCCCTTCTGATGCTAACCACTGTGATATCACCAGTGGCGAATAGTCACTGCCACTGACTATATGAGGTAGAACGTGAATTACTTTCGCTAGCACGGCCCCTGTCAGGGGAAGGAGATCCGTCCAAGGGAGAAACCGGAGGCCTCTCTGTCACCAGCAATGCTGCGCCGGACTCTCCAGAGAAGTTCCGCACACCAGTCCTCACGAACTCAGACACGGGCACCCAAGGAATTAGGGCCCCCCTCGGATTCCTCCACCCTCGTGGAACTCAGTCGAAGGTACTGAACCCCAGGCCTCCGCCATAGTACCTCACCCCAGGCTAAAGAAGCCTGGGATGGACTCCATCCTCGCTCCGGCCAGGTCAAGGGCACCTAGGCCCGAAACACTGGAACGCCAGCACCCAGGCCGAAGGTGCCTGGGTGCGGCCACGTCCTCCAACTCTGAACTCTGAAAACCCCGTGGTAAGGGCGTCCGCCCCTTTTATCCCCTCTCCCTTTGCGTCACAGCGGGTTCCCCGCCCCGCTGTACCAGCTCCAGGGGAGGACAAAAAGGTACAGTCTTGCGGTGTGAGTTCAGCCCCGGCCCAGGGCAACAGTGCCACCTATGGGCCGCAAGGAACCTCACACCACCAGAGTCCTCCAAGAACCAGAAAAGGGTCTCGGATACCCTAGCAATCTGTGCATCTGGGTTACACTACCACCCAGATGCCTCCCTTAAATTCAAGTACCCGCTACATATACAATATTCCCCAATCTGTCCGATTATCTGCTGTGAAGAGGATTTTGGGAAGTAATATGACAGATTTTGTTAACTTCACTAGAAGCATTTTTGAACCAGTCATTTTTTTTATTTATAAATTATTATATAACGTTGTCTTCATATTCCCAACCTGCTGTGCTTGCTGGATAATAATATAAAAACGGTTTTCAATAGTTATACTAGCTGCATCCTAAAACCCACTTCTTTTTTTTTTTTTTTTTTTTATAGTCAATACATAACTGAACTTAAAAAGTGTGACTAAACCCATAACAGGCCTCATGCCCACGGGCATTTTTTCAGCCGCGTTTTTGAGCGTTTTTTACAGCTTAAAAACGCCTGTCCATGTTAGTCTATAGCTTCATGCCCACCTAGGCGTTTTTGAGCTGTAAAGAGCATAGGCGTTTGTAAGCTGTAAAAAAAACCCAGGGCCAGTGCGTTCCTCAGCGTCAGAATTAGGCAGAAAAAAACGCGAGCGTCAAAAAACGCGCAAACGCGCACAAAACGCGCACTAACGCGCGGTCACGTTTTTAGCTCCGACGTTTTTTTTTTTTTTTTTTTTTTCAAAAAAAAAAAAATATTTACAATAACATGGACAGGCGTTTTTAAGCTGCAAAAAACGCAGCTGTAAAAACGCCAGTGGGCATGAGGCCTTAAATCAATCTGTATAAGCAAAAAGCATGCTTATATGTTGCTGATATAGGATACAAAACGCCCTGAGTAACCTCGATCACCGCTGCGCCAAAGAATAAACAATAAAATAAAAAATTGATAGCTGATATTATAGCATGTTTCATTTGTTTAATCTCTTATCTCTCAGCTGCTGAAGCACAAGAGGCAATGCGGCAGTATGAAATGTATTTTCAGGCCTCGGCTAATAAGAATTGTTATTCCCTTTTCTTTGTTTTTTACAATGCCATTTTCTCTCAATAAAAATATATATAAAAAAAAAACAAAAAACAAAACCCACAGGACAGGTTTTCCTTCTTTATGTTTCATTTATCTAAAATTTAGTTCAGTTCCATGATTAAGCATTACATTAATGCACAATAATTTCAATAACTGTATGCAGTAATGTACAGTATGTGTCCTGTTACCACATTCTGCTCCTTTATACCACATTTATATAGCAAAGTTCAAATGTGGTTCTGTTAAGTTTCGACGTCTGCCATTTTTCTTCGAGCCATTCTGTGATGACAACCTTGTCTCTTATATATTTGTTTGCTGTACTGTAACGTCAAGTATTAATTAGTGTAGTATGGTGATATCAACTTCATTAAAGTTCATTTTTTTTTTTTAAATAAAAAAAACATAATCTGAAAAAAATAGGTTGAATGATGCTCGCCATCAAATTGAGGACACCTAGCAACAGAAAAAAGTACTGCAAGGGAAATTGCTTGAATATCACAGAAAAGGCTGCAATACTTATTTTATCTTTTAAAACGACTTCCCGTCCAGCCTATAGCAGAATGACGGCTGGGAGGTGGATCTGTTATCCTGACTGGACGTCATATGACGTTTTGCAGGATAACGAGCGGCACACCGCAACTCCGATCTCTGACGGAGGCTCCTTACCACGTGATCAGCTGTGACCTATCACAGCTGATTACAGCGTGAACCAGGAAATGCCGCTCTGACAGGGAGAGCCGATCGGCAGCTTTCCCTGTCAGAGGGGGGGGGGGTCTGCGCTGATAATCAGCACATTGATTATCAGCACAGCCCCCATCAGGTGTGCCACAACAATGCCAGTCAGTGCCCTTCAAAGTGCCAATCAGTGCCCATAACAGTGCCAATCAGTGCCCCATCAGTAACGTCTATCAGTGTCCTTCAGATGACCATCAGTAATGCCTTTCAGTACCTCCTCATCAGTGCTGCCTATCAGTTCCACCTATCAGTGTGGCCTATCAGTGCCCATCAGTGCTGCCTATCAGTGCCACCTATTAGTGCCCATCAGTGCTGCCAATCAGTGCCCATCATTGCCACCTATCAGTGCCACCTATTAGTGCCTATCAGTGCCCATCATTGCCGCCTATCAGTGCCCATCATTGCCGCCTATCAGTGCCAAGTATTAGTGCCCATCAGTGCTGCCTATCAGTGCCCATTAGTGCTGCCCATCAGTGCCCATCATTGCCACCTATCAGTGCCACCTATTAGTGCCCATCAGTGCTGCATATCAAAGCCGCCTATCGGTGCCCATCAGTGCCACATATCAGTGACCATCATTTCTACATATTAGTGCTGCCTCATCAGTGCCACCTTATCAGTGCTGCCTATCAGTAAAAGAGAAAACAAAATTTTATAACAGAAACAAAGAAAAGCATATTTTTTTCAAAAATTTAGGTCTTTTTTAGTTTGTTTAGCAAAAAATAAAACCTGCAGTGGTGATCAAATACTACCAAAAGAAAGCTCTATTTGTAGGAAGAAAATGATAAACATTTAGTTTGGGTCCAGTGTAGCATGACCGCGCAATTGTCATTCGACATGCAACAGCGCTGAAAGCTGAAAAATCTCCTGGGCAGGAAGGTGTATAAGTGCCCGGTATTGAAGTGGTTAAAGTGCATTTTTTTTTTCCAGTTCAACTTTTGCCTAAAGAGTCAATTTTTATATAATTCCCTCAGTCATGCTAGCAGCATTGTCAGTTACATTAGCAGCATTTTCAAACCGATTTGAATTTGTTATTTTATATACATAGCTGGACTAAAGGACACTTCGGTCTATACAGGTTGTACATTTTAGGGATCCTCTTGAAGGGTTAAGTGACTACTTGAGGGGTTAATAATGGAGTCGGTACTAGTAAACAACATGTGCAGGAGAGACATGTGAAAGTAGGCAGGCCGGGGGATCAGAGGCAGCTCAGGACGCTGGCTGTGTGTGTGTTCTCCGCACAATGCTTTCCATATGTGTGTACAGCCCAGGCTCCTATTCCCGGGAGGACACCCCATAATCTCTCTCCCCTGAGCTTCGGGATTACACCCTGACCCCCCCGGATCATAAGTGAGTCCCACCTACCTGGAGAACATACAGCATCAGCCTGCTCTCTGCCCTATACTCAAGTGTGTTATCACTTAGTATTAACAAGCCTGGAGTAGAGGAATGGTGTGACCGCCTGTAAAGCCATTAGTGGGTTGTACAGATTAGCACTGCTCCTCTCCCCGAATACAGCTACCGCCACCGCACACGTGAGCGCTAGAGGTCTGCAAACCAGGATTCTAGATTCTTATAACACTCAACTCCATGGACAGATAAGAAATACAAACTAATGTACTTGTATATTCCTAAATCAATGAAATGGGGGTAAAGTTAGTACAAATGTCTTTATTGCTTGAAGTTATTTTAAAATATTTATTTCTTAAGTGCATCAGACACAACCAACGTACATTGGGGGAAATGGCTCCCCTTCTTCAGGCCTTGAACAATGAATTTTCATACAATCAGGATGATATTATATAGAAAGCCTGGACAAACCTCTAGGCCGTAAATCGGGCCTGGAGTCCTACACCAACACGTTTCGGGTGGAAAGTACTTCTCCTTTGTCAGGGCTTGAACAATGAGGCTCCATGCACACTGAAGCTCATAAACTGATGTTTTTGGGGATTTGGGCGTTTTTTTAACAGCCCATAAACTCCCCTCTATGTTATCCTATGTTATCCATGCACACATGGAAATTTTTGGAAGTTTATCAGCAGTGGAGTTTATGAGCTGTTGTCTGAACGCCCTAAAATCGCGTGTGTGGTTTAAACACCGTTTTCATATGTGGGCGCCGCTCACGTATGCGTTCGCTTCTGCACGCAAGCTCAGCGGGACGGGGCGTGTTAAAATAAATTAAAAAAATTCTAATTTATTTTACTTTTTATTTTCAAAAAAAAAAATTGTGCCACTTTTATTGTTATTACAAGTAATGTAAACATCCCTTGTAATAGAAAAAAAGCATGACAGGACCTCTTAAATATGAGATCTGGGGACAAAAAGACCTCCGATCTCATATTTACACTAAAATGCAATAAAATAAAAAAAAATGTCCCTTCAAGAGTTATGGGCGGAAGTGACGTTTTGACGTTGCTTCTGCCCTGCAATGGTATGGAGCTGATCTTCCCCTCAGTAAGCTCCATACCACAGACCAAGAAGGATCCGATCGCCTCCGCCGCTACCGATGGCTCTGGTAAGCGGCGGAGGGCACCAGATCGCGGGGGGAGGGGGGGCCCTCTCCCGCCACTGATAAAAGTGATCTTGTGGCGAATCCGCTGCAGAGACCACTTTTATCTGAAAGCCGACCGGCAGCTGAAGAAGAAGATACCGTGGTTATGGTAGCTAGCTGCTGCCATAACAACGATATTCCTCTTCAAACAGCCGACGTATAATGACGGCGGGCGGTCGGCAAGTGGTTAAAAGCATGTTTTGTTATTTTGAAATGCCAAGACTCCAGGCACAGCGATCACTTGCAGTTTACATGCGGCTGCGTTTAGCTATGGTGGAATATTCTTGCCATTTCTGGTGTGCTTCCTGTTGTTTTTCTTTCCTCGTTGCCGCTGCTCTGCGCAGGAGAAATATTACACTGCGATTTACCTGCGGTTATGTGCAGATAGCTGCGATAAATCGATATTGGACGCAGTCAAATTTATTTTTTCTAACCGCACAAAACCCCATGTAACCAAACCGTCGCTAAAAGCAGTGTGTGAATGGGGCCATAGGAAAGCATTGTGTGAGTTTAGTGCAGTAGATAACTTCATCTCTCCGCAGCTAAAAGCTGAATTCTATCCGCCCGTGTGAAAGGGGCCTATGCTTGTGAGGGTGTTGGGTCAATGCATTTTGACAAACACTATGGGGGTATTTTACGAAAGGCACATCCACTTTGCGCTACAAGTGCAAAGTGCACTTGAAATTGCACTGAAAGTGCACTTGGAAGTGCAGTCACTGTAAATCTGAGGGGTAGATCTGAAATGAGGGGAAGCTCTGCTGATTTTATCATCCAATCATGTGCAAGCTAAAATGCTGTTTTTTATTTTCCTTGCATGTCCCCCTCAGATCTACAGCGACTGAACTTCCAAGTGCACTTTCAGTGCAATTTCAAGTGCACTTTGCACTTGCAGTGCCTTTTGTAAATAACTCCCTATGACAAGTAAATGCATGACTCCCCTTCATCAATACTCATGATCAGTACTGCTCAAAAGCCACCAATCCCATTTAAGCCTTCCATGGAAAATGAGAGATGGAACTAAAACTGGAATTTGATTGGTTACTACGGTGCAATGCCAACACACACCCTATGTCTACATAGCATACAGAATCTTCAGTCTGGAAGATCTCGCTGAGAGTCCATTACATTGTCAGCAGATCCAGCTGTATCTTCAGGCGAAAAATAAAACTTGACATCTTTATTCTTGTTAGACAGACACAAAGGAATCCTCCAGCCTCTGAAACTGTGCGTCCAGCCACAGAGATGTGTTTGATTCGGGGCCAGCAAAACCATAAACTGCTGGCAAATCGCTAGCCACCCTCGGCCCTCGCAGTCCTAAATCTGTTTCAGATGGAGAATTTTTAATGCTTGTTATGAAGCTGTATACAGAAAATACATCAAAGGGGAAACTATCAGACAGTATTAATCTGTGCACTTCTCTTTTACATAATCGGAACGCGTCAACGTTACAAGAACAACGTGCCAATGATGTGATTTTCCTGAGGTTCGCTGAGAATGAAAAACACTATAATGCACATATTAAATAAGGGGTTACCGTTCACCTTGCCATAAATTATAATTAACCAATTAGAGCTTGATTATTTTTCCATTAGTCATGTGAATAGGAGTATAAATTTGATGTGCATTTTGTGTATGTTCGCTATGAATAAGCACTGAATCGCAGTGTGAAACGCGTCAGCTCCCTTTGCTGTGTTTTTTTGCTGTGACATGTGTTCGTGTGACTTTGTTTTTTAAATAAACCTGCATAAATTATAAGGATATTAAGTAAAAAGCCCTGTACACACGATCGGTTTGACTGATGAAAACCGTCCGATGGATGCTTTTCATTAGACCAACCAATCGTGTATGGGACCCATCGGTTTTAAAAAATAGAACATGTTTTAAATTTTTCCGATGGATAAAAAACCGATCGAAAACTCAGATCGTCTATGGGCAAGTCCATCGGATCAAAAACCCACGCATGCTCAGAATCAAGTCGACGCATGCTCAGAAGCATTAAACTTCATTTTTCTCGGCTCATCGGAGTGTTTTACGTCACCGCGTTTGGAACGGTCGGTTTTTTGACTGATGGTGTGTGGGCAAGACTGATGAAAAACAGTTTCATCGGATTTCCGATGGACAAATCCATCGGACGAAAATTGATAGGTTATCCGATCGTGTGTACAGGGCTAAAGAGTTCACTGACCGGGTTCTCTGGCCAAGTTTTAACCCCTTAAAGGTGAACCAGCCAAGATTCAAACCCTCTATAGAGGTGAACCGGCCAAGATTCGAACCCTCTATAGAGGTGAACCGGCCAAGATTCGAACCCTCTATAGAGGTGAACCGGCCAAGATTCGAACCCTCTATAGAGGTGAACCGGCCAAGATTCGAACCCTCTATAGAGGTGAACCGACCAAGATTCGAACCCTCGATAGAGGTGAACCGGCCAAGATTCGAACCCTCTATAGAGGTGAACCGGCCAAGATTCAAACCCTCTATAGAGGTGAACCAGACAAGATTCGAACCCTCTATAGAGGTGAACCGGCCAAGATTCGAACCCTCTATAGAGGTGAACCGGCCAAGATTCGAACCCTCTATAGAGGTGAACCGACCAAGATTCGAACCCTCGATAGAGGTGAACCGGCCAAGATTCGAACCCTCTATAGAGGTGAACCGGCCAAGATTCGAACCCTCTATAGAGGTCACCCGACCAAGATTCAAACCCTCTATAGAGGTGAACCAGACAAGATTCGAACCCTCTATAGAGGTGAACCGGCCAAGATTCGAACCCTCTATAGAGGTGAACCGGCCAAGATTCGAACCCTCGATAGAGGTGAACCGGCCAAGATTCGAACCCTCTATAGAGGTCACCCGACCAAGATTCAAACCCTCTATAGAGGTGAACCAGACAAGATTCGAACCCTCTATAGAGGTGAACTGGCCAAGATTCAAACCCTCTATAGAGGTGAACAGGCCAAGATTCGAACCCTCGATAGAGGTGAACCGGCCAAGATTCGAACCCTCTATAGAGGTAACCCGACCAAGATTCAAACCCTCTATAGAGGTGAACCAGACAAGATTCGAACCCTCTATAGAGGTGAACCGGCCAAGATTCGAACCTTCTATAGCCGGCTTTAGGCAAAAAATTAAAGAAACCAAGTACTGTGAGAAATACAGTGGCTTCCACTGCTGACCTCCTTCTAAATATACTAGTTGGTGGCTTTCACTGACGTCAAAACTTTGAATTACTGACCAAATGAAAAAATTCATATAGGAATCAGAACTTCAGATACTTGTTTCATGTCAGCACTGAGAAGTACTGAAACCACTGGATCAGCATGACAGCAGAGAAGTAGCATTTTAGAGATCAGCAAGGGTACCCTTTATATTCTCTCAGTACATGTTCCTCTAAACCAATGGTCTTCAAACTGCGGCCCGAGGGCCGGATGCAGCCCTTTGCTTGCCTTTATCCAGCTCTTGGGGCACTATCCCTCCCATTGATGCGAGACACTATTCTGCCATCTGACATCGACAGTGGAGCACCATTTCTCCCACTGACACAATTAATGGGGCACCATTCCTCCCTATGATAATAACGATGGGGCACTATTCCTCCTCCTAATACCAGATGTTTAGTCCCATTGAAAATTTCCACCCCCGCTGGCCAAAGTCCGGCCCTCCAAGAGTCTGAAGGACAATAAACCAGCCCTTTGTTAGAATGTGTAGAGACCCCTGCTGTAAACTATGAACCACTAATGCTGAATTCTCTTGGCTTCTGAAGGCACATAACCCTAATATGGGATCTGAAAGTTTTGGTTTTTAAATGGAGCTGAAACTGAATGGATACGTACTGTATGTCACAAGAGGGACATCAGTCCCATTCTGCCCCGAGTCAGCGGGGGATCTTCAGGAAAGAGCATCACCAATGACAGCACCAACTTGGCATTTTATTTCCTGCCACAACACAAACACCATGTGAGCGCACCAAGAACCTGTCACCAACACTCATAATTATAGGCTTTGAGTGCACATAACAAGAGTTCACAAATGGACAGACATTTCCAATTAGGATTAAAGTTCTGCAGTGAGGAGTCCCCAGATGTGTTCTGCAGTTTTATTTCCTTATGTGCACACCACTGCAAACACTTTAATATGTGGTTTAATTAATCAAATATAGACAGGGGGGATTGGAGCCTCTTGTGACATTACTCTGTGCTTGCAACCTCTTATGTGGAAAAAGCTGTAGTGTGCACAGATAGATAGTGTTGTATAAACCCAAGAACACAGCATCCTGCAACCGCCCTGACACCCACTTATACAACCTCTGTTTCTGTATTGGGAGTCCTATTAAAATACCCAGAGCACATTATTTCCTCCAAGAAAGCAGCGTTCAGATCTGACTGGCCAATCCCTAGACCCCAAACATGTGAAGGTGGAAAGGATGTCATCAACCTTGTGTAAGCTCTGAAACATTTAGACATGGAGCTTACACAGGATTTGGGCTCCTGACTCCAAGAGAAGGGGAGAATGGCGGAGGTGAATGTAGGTAGGTCGGGGTTGAGCTTTTGACTCTGCTCTGAATGATTTTTACTGCATGCAATACTATTTGTTTCATGTGTTTACTGTTGTTTTTTCATTGTTCTTCTCTTTTTGTTCATTTTTTTAAATTATTAAAGGTTATACAAGATTGGGAGCTCAAAAAGGTATATGGCCTTCTCTGGATGTTAGTACTTTTAGTTACTTCCTTTTATTTTATTTTATTGTTTTTCTTTGATAAGTAAAGTAGACAATTACATAGCTAAATATACTATGCGAAAGCGTGAACAAGTTCAAAAGGAGTTTCCCTCAGCAGACATTAAGCATTAAAGTGGTTGTAAACCCACTATTTTTTATTTTTTTCCCCCCAACGACCTGTAAGAGAAAGGCATAATGAGCTAATATGACTAGCATAATAGCTCATTATGCATCACTTACCTTAGATCGGGGCCCCCGAAGCCGTCCTCGTCTCCCTCTTCAGCCGCATCCATCGCTGCGGCGATAGCCGGAATGTTACTTCCGGGTATCGCCGCACCAGCCAATCACAGCGCCGCTCCGGCGCTGTGATTGGCCGGAGCGGCGAAGACGTGACTCCGCGCATGCGCGCATGAGCCGTCGAATTCGGCTACGTCGTCGAATGCTGCGACCTAGCCGAATTTGTGAATGGGGTTAACCCCATGCGCATGACGTCAGCGTCGCCGCTTTTAAATGCAAATATCTCCTTAACCGTGTAGGTTAAGGAGATATTACATGCACCTACAGGTAAGCCTAGGCTGTACCTGTAGGTGTTTGTTTACAAAGTGGGTTTACAACCACTTAAAACTCAATTGGTCCAAGCAACATTAAATTGTTAGATGATCAATTTTCAGAGTCTGCCTGGAATTGCGATGCGCTTTGTTGCCGAAAAAGGCTCTATAACTGGCGGCCCTGGAGCTAGAAAGAGCAGTACAGTTGTCTATGGGACCAAAAAGAGGAACTGCTCTTACTTATGGGCAAAAGGCAGTACTAAGGCGTAGTAGAGGGTTAAGCCCCATACACACGGTAGGACTTTTTGACAACAAACTTCAAAATGAGCACGTTTTCAAAAAAATCTGAGCGTGTGTACGCTCCATCGGACAAACTTTTTCGATTTTCATCGGACAAAAGTTCGCTCTGCAAACGGACAAACTTTTCGGCAACAAAAGTCCTATGGTGCAAAGTCCTATCGTGTGTACAGAAATCCATCTGACTTTTGTCCGAAGTACAAATACGCATGCCCAGAACCAATGTTAAAATCAACCAACAATAGCAGAAGTTGACCAAAGGGTGGCGGTAAAGAGCAGAAAAACCACGTGATGTTGGGAAAGTTTTGGGAAAGTTTGCAGAAAAGTCCTGCCGTGTGTATGCTATGGGTGTGCCCGGCCAACTCCCTTCGGACAAAAATCCACGGAAAAGTTTGTTTGAAGTCCGACCGTGTGTACGAAGAAAGATGGAAAGGTAAGAGGAAAAAAGAGAAGGGGGGATAAAAGAGAGAAAAAAAAGGGGGTGTGGGGGGTGGGAGGTATAGGCCGTCTTTGTCCCGGAGGCTCACTATAGATATGTTAACACGTCGTATTACATTACAGTTCCAGGAAGCGCGTAGGCGGTTGCATTGATGGGAAGTAATCAATTGTATACCTTTTTAACTTGTTCTCTTTTTATCTACACGTATTACTTCTTTTAGTACAAAGAACAGTTGGCAAAAAATAAAATAAAAAAATCGATTTTAATATATAGGATATACAGTATACTACACCTTTGTAACTGGATAATGATTTGCTACTTTTAGATCTTTCCATTGATATTGTTTTTTTTGTTGTTTTGTCTCGCATCCCCGATGAAGGGACAGTTGCAACCTCAAAACGTGTTGGCTTTACCTACTGATTTTTTTGTCAAGATTAATAAATACTTGACTTATAAATTTGAGACACTCTCATGCATTGCACTTTCACTGAATGGGAAAAGCAACAGAGCCTCTTTAAATAACGATACCAGGAGCCGTAAGCCTGCTGTGCAAGATGGAAGCCAGGATAACAAACGTAACCGCTGGCCAGTTTTCCATCAACCACATTTAAAATGGTGTTCACATTAGACCAGGGCAGCCTTTCTCAACCTTTTCAACATAGAGGAACCCTTGAAATAACCTTCCAGTCTCAAGGAACCCCTTCTAGAAATCACTATATCTACACTTCATGATACATTAGTGAGATGGTCAGTGGGAAAAATGCTCCTTACACTTGTGGTCATTGGCAAGAATTACCCTCTTCCAGATAGCCAAAAAGATCAATGGTGTCAGTGGTAACTTATCTGAGAGGCAGAAACTGCTCATTGCTCCAGGAACCCCGAGCAACCTCTGGAGGAACCCTAGTCGAGAAACCCTGGACTAAGGTGTACCAAAACTGAGATTGCTTATTATACACTGCCACAAGGTAAAAGTAAATGAATGAGCTGTAAATCGATTCAGCTAGCAAAATGGTTGCCCACGTAAGATACTTGCAGGTACTCTTTACGGAAAGGTGTTTAATTTTATTATTTTTTTCTTAAACTTTTAGCATCTGCCTAATTTTACACCTTGTAGACTCTGTGTTGTATCGTAACCACAATTCCCTTTGGTCAGGAAGATGTTAATGCAAAGTGTGGAAGTGTACAGAGCTGCCATTTAAAATGAAGGTGTTCCACGTGATTCTGGGGCACTGCCGCCCTCCCCAGTGCTGTATAACTGGCACCAGTCTGAGCCACAAGTGACCAGTAAAATAAACATCTCTTGGCCGCGCTGACAGGCAGTCTCCAGGAGAGGCTGGTCCCGTTATGAGGGAGGAGGAGGGAAGCCCAACATCTTACTAATAACCTGACTACTTTAAACAAACACTCCTCCCTTACCTCCCCCAGGCCAGGCATCACCCAGCCACTGGCTTCAATGAGTGCAGTGTCTGGTGCTAAGGCGTACACCGTTCCCTGAGGGCTCTGGGATGTTTACCCCTCGCCCATTGCTATGCAAACATTATCAGGAGCCAAAGCTTCAATGTCCATCCACATCTGGGCCATCCATCAGCTGATCTCTTCTAACCTGCAAGCGCTACGTTTAAAGGGGCTGTCATAAGACAGAATTAAAACGGAACTCCAGGCAAACAGCTGAAATACATATAATGGAGCCAAGCCATAGCCTTGTCTAGAAGGGATGGGACTTGATCTTTCTCTGCTACAGTTTCACTCACCGGTCTCCTCCCTACCACCGCCCTGTGACCGGACAGTAAAAGGAAGAGTAGCACACTGTTGAGCGCATCTCGCTGCTCTCTCCTCCTATCAGGATGCTTGTTGCACTGTAGCATACGCCACTGGCTCCTTGTGTTGCTTCTCCTTCCCTCTCTCTTAGCCATGTTGTACAGTACAGAGACGGCAAGAGGCTGATACTAGGACAAATTTCAGGTATACTGCTTGCATTTAAAAAAATATATTGATGTATGTACAAATGATGGCACTTAAGTGTATCTATAGCCCAAACTGATTCGTTTTAGTTTGGATAAGATCACTGACTGTGGAAACGTCACACTGGACCTCATGCAACTTAGATTCAGTGCCTTTCCACTCTTCCCCCAGACTCTGGGACACTGATTTCCAAATGAAATGCAAACCTTTCCACAGTCAGTGATGATTTGGGGAGCCATGTCATCTGCTAGTGTTGGTCCACTGTGTGTTTTATCAAATCCAAAGTCAGTGCAGCCGTCTACCAGGAAATTCTTGAGCACCTCACGCTTCCCTTTGCTGATCGGCTTTATGGAGATGTCGATTTCATTTTCCAGCAGGACTTGGCACCTGCCCACACTGCCAAAAGTACCAATACCTGGTTTAATGATTATGGCATGGCTGTGCTTGATTGGCCAGCAAACTCGCCTGACCTAAACCCCATAGAGAGACTGTGGGGTATTGTCAAGAGGACGATGAGAGACACCAGACCCAACAATGCAGAAGAGCTGAAGGCCGCTATCAAAGCAACCTGGACTTCCATAACACCTCAGCAGTGCCACAGGCTGATCACCTCCATGCCATTCATGCAGTAATTAATGCAAAAGGAGACCCGACCAAGTATTGAGTGCATACTATACTGTACATGGACATACTTTTCAGTAAGCCAACATTTCTGTATTAAAAATCCTTTATTTTACTGGTCTTATGTAATATTCTAATTTTCTGAGATACTGAATTTTGGGTTTTCACTAGCCCACGATCGATGGATTGACTTGGGTATCATCAGCCTGCCCATAGATAGTTTGAATCTCTGCTGGTCCCTGCTGAACCAGTTGAGATTCAAACCATCTATGGCTGGCTTAAGGCCCCATACACACTATTAGATGTTCTGTTATGTCTTCAGATTTACCAAAACCATATACCGTATATACTCGAGTATAAGCCGAGTTTTTCAGCCCTTTTTTTAGGGCTGAAAGTATACCCCTCGGCTTATACTCGAGTCAGTACCTCAAAATCGTGAAATTCTGCGGCCGGCGTCTATTGTTCAAATCTCGCACCGTTCTCCCTGTCCCTTCGGCGATAGGCGTTTCCAGAAAACACTGTGATGAGTGTTTGCGCCTATCACGGAGGTCCTCTTGTCCGACGTCCGTGATTGGCCGAGCACTGAACACAGTGCCTGCTGGGAAACGGAGTCGGCGAATGAGAGGACCTCCGTGATAGGCGCAAACACTCAACACAGTGTTTGCTGGAAACGCCTATCATGGAAGGGACAGGGAGAACGGCGCGAGATTTGAACAATGGACGCCGGCCGCAGAATTACAAGATTTTGAGGTACTGACTCGGGCACAGGGAGGCTGCAATGGACACAGTAAGGGGGCACAGTGAGGTGACAGTGGGCAGTGAGATGGCAATGGGCACAGTAAGGGGGCACAGTGAGGTGACAATGGGCACAGTGAGGTGACAATGGGCAGTGAGGTGGCAGAGTGAGATGCCAATGGGCACAGTAAGGTTGGGCAATGGGCACATCCCCCCCCCCTCGGCTTACACTCGAGTCAATAAATTTTCCCAGTTTTTTTGGTAAAAGTAGGTACCTCGGCTTATACTCGAGTCGGCTTATACTCGAGAATATACGGTAATATGGGATCGAGACTTAAAGTGACACTAAAGGTTCAATTGAATTTTTTATTTTAAAAAAACAAACATGTCATACTTCCCTCCACCGTGCAGCTCGTTTTGCACAGAGTGGCCCCGAACGCCGTTTTCTGGGATCCCCTGGCGGCTCTCTCGGATCCTCGCCGCATCAGATAACCCCCTCTGGGAAGCACTCTACTAAGGGGGTTACCTTGCGGGCGCAATCCTGAGTCCAGCATTTGGCGTCAATAGCCGCCGAATGCAGGACTTGGCCCCAGCGCCCGCGTCATTGGATTTGATTGACAGCAGCGGGAGCCAATGGCTGTGCTGCTATCAATCTATCAAATCAAGAGCCGAAAACCCTGGGCAAAGATGCAACGCGTCCTCGTTGTGGGACAGTCCAGGGTTCTGGTAAGTAAAACAGGGGGGGGGGGGCAGTAATTGTCAGGAGGGTTTACAACCCCTTTAGCAGTTTCCATTTGTTTGCAATCAGGCAGGCCCTTGCACTATATGGTTTTGGTAAATCTAAAAGGAAATTAGACAACAAAAGTTGTATAGTGTGTATGGGGTCTAATGCCCTGTACACACGATCGGATTTCCGATGGAATTTTCTGTCGGAATTCCGATGAAGCTGACTTCCATCAGTCTTGCCTACACACCATCAGACAAAATTCCGACCGTCCAAAACGCCGTGATGTACAACACATACGACGGCACTATAAATGGGAAGTTCAAATCCAATGGCGCCACCCTTTGGGCTGGTTTTGCTGATTTCGTGTTACCGCGTTAGTAAAAGTTTGGTGTTAGCCGATTCGCGCTTTTCAGCCTCGTGCTCTTCAGTCCGTTACAGCATAACGAATGTGCTCTCTCCATTACAAACGCTAGTTTTACCAGAACGAGCGCTCCCGCTTCTAATTTAGTCTGACCATGTGTGGGTTTTTTCTCCGATGGAGTTCCACACAGACGATCAGAATTTCCTATCGGTTTTCTTTGCATCGGAAAAATTTAAAACATGTTCTATTTTTTTACACCGATGGAAAAAAAGTCCGATGGGGCCCACACACGATCTTTTTTCCGATGAAAAAAGTCCATCGGACTGTCCTAAAATGGCCAATCTCATACCCACCCAGAAAGACGGTCAATGAGAGATTTGCTCTCACCGATCAGCTGTCATTGTTGGCCCAGGCAGGTGTAAGCATTGCATTGTTTACGATAATAGGTAATTAAGGGTGGAAGGTGGGCAGGACTTCGCTAAATATGTAAAGGCTGTTTGCTTCTAGCGGTTTGTGATTTCCAATGATTGTCTGAGTGCAATCCAGCAGAGAATGCATTTATAGCTCTTGGCAGTGAAGCCAATGAATTAAACAGGTATGTAGAGTAAATGCTATCCTTGTTCTCACTCCTTGTCTGCAGTTGCAGACAGGCTCAATGTAAACAATGCCAAGTTTACACCACCATGGGCCCTGGTTTTATAGCATAGGGAAAGATCTCTGGATGTAGTAAAAGAGATTTTAAAAATACAGCTATCCTTTAGGAAATTAACCCTTTCTGTTCAGAAGATTACATGCCCCACAGGCATTGAGCAGCCTCTGCAGGAGCAGTTTGGCAATACGCAGTACCTGGTTTACTGGACGCCTTGTCTGATATGTCAGATCTGGATAAGGGCCAGCTGAAAGAGGGGCAGAGAGGGGGTTTGGCAAACAGTGTACTTCCTTTAGAAATTCCATGTCAAAAATGTAACCTAACAAGTCCCAGGCTCCAGTTTCAATAAATCAGCGGTGCCGGGCAGCAGTAGCGCACGTCTCTCTCCTACTGCAGGTAAAGTCACCGTGAAGTGCAGAACAAAACGCTCGTTCTGTCTGGAGCCTGGCATAGGAACAGGCAGCTTTCTACACCTCCCTGCCTCTAAACCGAACCATTCATTAACCCGTGGTGCCAACACTTCATCGAGTCAACACGTACAACCACATACCTGCATGAGAACCCGGTAAATTATCAAGTGAGGCGAAGAACAATGTTCAAAGTAACCAATCAGGGATTATCTTTCATCGCACTGAATTTTCTAAGATACTAAAAGTCAGTTAACGTTGTGGCACTTAAAGTAATATTAATTTCTTGTATTATAGCATTATATACACTATATTGCCAAAAGTATTGGGACGCCTGCTTTTACACGCACATGAAATTTAATGGCGTCTCAGTCCGTAGGGTTTTATATTGAGTTGGCCCACCCTTGGCAGCTAAAACAGCTTCAACTCTTCTGGGAAGGCTGTACACAAGGTTTAGGAGTGTGTCTATTGGAATGTTTAACCATTCTTCCAGAAGTGCATTTGTGAGGTCAGGCACTGATGTTGTACGAAAAGGCCTGGCTCACAGTCTCCGCTCGAATTCATCCCAAAGGTTGAGGTCAGGATTCTGTGCAGGCCAGTCAAGTTCCTCCACCCCAAACTCGCTCATGCATGTCTCTATGGACCTTGCTTTGTGCACTGGTCCAAATCATTTGGTGAAGGAGGGATTATGGTGTGGGGTTGTTGTTCAGGGGTTGGGGGTTGGGGTTGGCCCCTTAGTTCCAGTGAAGGGACCTCTAATGGCATCAGCATACCAAGACATTTTGGACAATTTTATGCTCCCAAACTTTGTGGGAACAGTTTGGGGATGGCCCCTTCCTGTTCCAACATGACTGCGCACCAGTGCACAAAGCAAGGTCCATAAAAACATGGATGAGCGAGTTTGGGGTGGAGGAACTTGACTGGCCTGTACAGTCCTGACCTCAACCCGATAGAACACCTTTGGGATGAATTAGAGTGGAGACTGCGAGCCAGGCCTTCTCGTCCAACATCAGTACCTGACCTCACAAATGCGCTTCTAGAAGAATGGTTAAACATTCCCACAGACACACTCCTAAACCTTGTGGACGGCCTTCCCAGAAAAGTTGAAGCTGTTATAGCTGCAAAGGGTGGGCCAACTCAATATTGGGATGCCATTAAAGTTTATGTGCGTGTAAAGCCAGGTGTCCCATATACACTATATTATCACATCAGTCCCTGTCCTCAGAAAGAGCTCAAAATTGATGTCCCTACCACGCTTAGGCCAATTTTGGGAGGAAGCCAAATTAACCCAAAAGCAAATTTTTGGTTTATTGAAAGAGACTAGATCACCCAAAGGAAACCCAACAAACAAGAAGAGTCATTCATCATCGTAGGGAAAAAATGCCCCCTACATTAAAGGCTAGTGGGAAGAATGCCCCCTGGACAGTGATGGTCAGAATCAGACAGCTAAAAAGATCATTGGATTCATGCAGCTGGATCTGCCCAATTACATTGCCCCCAGAATGTCTAAGGAAACCATCTTATGGTCAATCAGCCACAGATCAAGGAACCCCTAGTAACCTCTGGAGGAACCCTAGTTGAAAAGGACTGATCTAGAGGTTCCCATTCCACCTTCACTATACTGTACACACATATCATCTGTATGTCCTATAGTTTCAACATGGGTTTTGGCTCGAAATTCTAATTTTAAAAGTGCTTGTTGCTACCACATGCTTATATTGCTAGAATTTCAAGGCACAATAGGGAAGATTCAAAAATAGTCACCAAGGCAGCAGCAAGAGCACTCACCTGTTCCTACCTAGCTGGCCAAACCAGTGAGGTCTCACTCTCTCGCTCTCTACTTGTTGTCCTGTAGGATTCTGCTGGGTTTTGGCCCCAGAACTTTCAACGCTGTGGGAGAGAAGTTTCTTCAGCAATCCTGGTGCTGGTGATTTGGTACCAGTAACAGGATTGCCATTGTGACATGGCTCCTTCACTAAGACACATGAAGGATGTGTAAGGCCCTGCCCACACTGGCATTAGAAACAGGCATTTGGGGGCACATCTTGTGGCTCCTTAAATGCCTAGTAAGGCAGCCTACATGGCATAAAATGGATAGTGGACAGAGATATTCGCATTTGAAAAACATGTAGTGTTTGCCTTGTATTGCTGTGCAGTAAAAATAAAGCTACATGTTGAGTCTGGGAGTAGTTGAAGCTTGTCAACTCCTTCCATTAAAGCGGTTGTAAACCCTCTGTGACATCTTAATCTTATCTTGTAGTGCATAACACAGGCAGCTGATCGCTGCCTGTGACCGTGTACTCACCGCTGTTTTTTCACATAAAATCGCCTTTTTATTTTTAATGACGTCACCCGCGATTGCGCACAACTGCCCCTCATTCACGGCACTAAAAGAGTGCCATTTATTTAGTTCCAGTTTCACAGGAAATGCCTTTGAGCGAGCTTCCCCTCTGTACGGCACAGAGGAGAAGTCTCGCGCTGTTTCACTTATTTTTTGATACTCCCCCTTGTGACTAATAAGACGTCACACAGGGGAGTGAATCACAGCAGCTGCAGACACATAGGGAAGACCTTGGTTGCCGCGGTAACGGCAATCGAGATCGAGGCTTGGTTACGGCGATACGGCGCATGCGCGAGATTACCAACAGGGACACAGTAAGGGCGGAAGTGACGTCATAATTTGAATCAGATAACAGCAGTACGAATGGCGCTTTAGATACCCGGAAATACAGAAAACAAAAACATCATAAAAAAGGTATTTGCAGGCCTCGATTTCGGGATATATATATATATATTTATGGTCGGAGCCCTCTGTCTGAAGAGATATGGATCACATAAACACGTCACAAGACTAACAACACAAATAAGACCTGAAGTGTGGCCTGGCCTTTTGTATGGTATGCCAAATAAAGGGGCCATACCTGAATAGAAGTAATAGATAATTCTGCTGAGAATTGGTTGTAGAGGAGTGCCCTAGAAAAGGGAGATATGGGTGGGTGGGTACCGCGCACTACAGCCGACACTGACCCTGGTGGATGGTCTGTATAAGTACCCCTCGAACTCCTCCCATAATTTCAGGCTAGCATACTAGCCTTCCTATTTATGGTCGGAGCCCTCTGTCTGAAGAGATATGGATCACATAAACACGTCACAAGACTAACAACACAAATAAGACCTGAAGTGTGGCCTGGCCTTTTGTACGGTATGCCAAATAAAGGGGCCAAAAAGTCACACAAGGTTAGGAAGGAATTGTTCTATTATGACAGGTAAACCACTATAGAGCGAGACTGTTAAAGGCTCGTGATATTTCTGACTGAGGATCGGGAATGTGTCGGGCGAAACACAAGGATTTCCACCTGCCCATCTTCCTTATTGCGTGGTCAGGAACTCTGTTTCGTGATGTTGTTGGGGCTGCTCTAACGCGAAAGCAAGTCCTGAGTAACACCCTGGGTTAAGGCCCGAGATGCTCAGGAGTGTTCTGACGTGGCTGATGAACTGTTTCCCGCTTAGGGGTTCAGTTGGGAAAGGTAGTAGAGGGCTGTCCTCTGATGGATCGGACAGCCGAGTTTACCGATTGCACCAGAACGGCCATGGCGTTATATGTCCGAAAGGTTTAATGTCTACTCCGGGACCGGGTTGTATTGTTTCCGATACCGTCGGGTGTAGGATGAAATGACTTTGGTGGCGAGACGGGTGGTGCCTGAGTAGTACTTGGCATTTAGGGCTGGTGATAGTAATTCGCCGGGCCGTGAGATCGTAACAAGGCTAGGTAAATGGCTGCTTGATTTACCAGGCTGGGCCATAGACCGAAGGGGGAACGTGAAGGATAGCAGACATGTCCCGGAGAATGGTGCTGGTCACTGGTAAGCGTTCGGTACTGGAGTGTGGTTGCCGCCACCTGTAGTGTGTTGGCAGATCAGGATGCATTGATGAGGGAGGTAGCACCATGGAGGTGTTATCCGATTCCAAAGTTGGTTGGGACTAATGTGGGATGCCGGACATGGTCGAGTCGGCTCCGGGCTTCTGTGAAAGGATGTGGCATGGTTAGGCGGGATAGCGCGTCGGCCGAGGTGTTGCATTGGCCAGGGATGTGGACCCTGAGGCTACTGAGCTGACGTTGTAGGGAAAGTAGCAACAGCCTGCGTGGGAAGGACATGACGGATAATGATTTATTGACCTGCCTTTGTTAATGACTGTGGCTGTAGCCTGGTTGTCTGTGGCGAACATGGCGGTCTGTCCTGCCCGGGGCTGCCCTGTACTTGTGTTGCTGCGACTATGGGGTAGATCTCAAGTAGAGAGGAGGACTGACTAAAAAGCGGAATTGTGAGCATCTCTGATGGATCGGATCTCCTGAAACCAATGATGGCCAAAAATTGCAGCGAAGCTTGTGGAAGCTGCTACGTCCGTGGTCATCTGAGGTGACGAAGAGGATGCTGATGGGATAAACAAGGGTCTACCTATCCGGTCTCAAGGAATTGGTCCCCCATGGCCAGCTCCTGCTATGGAGGCTGCGTCTAGCTTAATGACTTGGTCAACGTCTCGTGCCTGGGAGAGGAACACTAAGAAGCGTGCGATAAAGGAACGCCCTTGAGGGACGATCCTCATCGTGGTTTGAGCATGCCCAGTAGGGATTGTAGCTGTGGGTTAGTGCCCCCCTGCGTGTCGGTAGACGTATGGATGACTGTCCTGATGCGGGTCAATCTACCGAGAGGTGGGCTGGCCCGCATGGCGCGTTTGTCTAGAACGATTACCAGGAAGGAGATGAACTGTGCCGGTTTTCCTACTTTCTTCACGGTTATGGGCACGTCAAGGTTTTAAAGACCTCTCTTGGATTTCTTAGATCTCACAAGATTTCTAAACCATCGGGAGAACTCCTGTGAGGGTATGCAGGAGTTTGACTGGGTAGTTTTGGAATGAGTCAGGCAGTGTAATGAGTCTGGTGTGGAACCCTGTAGTGCCCCCTGCACTAATACACTAAAATAATAAAATAAACAAAATAAAAAATATCGTGCAATCCCATATACCCAATGCTATACCCACAGTTGATCCAGAGGAAGGCAAAAAACCCCAGCGGAGCATGATCCAATTTGCTACAGCAGGGGAAAAAATTCCTTCCCGGTCCCCCGAGAGGCAATCGGATTTACCCTGGATCAACTTTACCTAGACTGTTAGTACTCAGTTATATTATGTACATTTAGGAAAGCATCCAGGCCTGGTTGCCAGTGTGGTCACTGAGGCGTGTAGCTGAGTAAATGCCGAGGATATCGACTGCAGCGGAATTTGTCTGGTAGAGTTGCCGCTGGTTATGGAACAGCAGCCTAACAGCTTGGTTTTCCTGGCCGTGGCCGGGTAGGGGATGCCCCTACGGCGTAGTTCGGCCGTAAGCCTGGGGATGGTCCAGCCCTGAGGGACTGTGTGGAGTCGTCCGCTGAACCCGAACGTGGTGATGGTGGGACGAAGGTAAAGTCATCGCAGTCGGTCTGCGATATGTTGGGGGCTGGAGAAACGAGAAAGAAAAGGGGGGGGGGGAATGTATGTTTATAGAGTGAGATGCCAGGTATGGAGGGGATAGAGGAGGTACGAAAGTGGGTAGGGAGAAGGAAGGGAGGATGGACAGAATAAGGAATGACAGGCGCAGAGGATAGCCAAGTTTTGCGTACGAGCGCTTGTTGAGTGAAATTTAGAAAACTCAAAAGACTGCGTGGCAACCGAGGTGAGCCAGGAGGTGACTGGCTAGGTAACCGATAGCTCGGGTGCCGCCTGTGCTTGGCACAGACTGATGAACCAGAGCCCCCAGGGCGTACTGGGGCGGGTAGCTGAAGTCTGGTATACTAAGTAGGAATGTTTCGATCTGTAGTCCAGTGACGTGTGGTCGGTCTGCCAACTCCTGCACTGCCAGCAAGGTGGATGTTGGTGACCTTGTCTGCGTAGTGAAGGATCTCGGATCGGCTTCGAAAACAGAGTGTCGTGCGTAGAGGTATGTGACAGTTGCTAGTGCCTGATGAGCGGTCGAATTGTGTATGTGAAGACTCGGATGTCGTGAAAGAGTGCGGAGAGAAAGCAAGGAGGGGCTTTGCGTTTACGCACCTGACTTGAGCCCTGTCTTGGTTGAGGTCGAGACATGGGTCGACCGGGACCTGTGAGGAGGGTGACATGGAGATAGATATATATATATATATATATATATATATATATTTCCCCTTTTTTTTTTTTTTTTATATTTATCTTTTTTTTTTTTTTTTTTATTATTTTAATTTTTTTTTTTTATTATTTAACATTTTTTTTTTTTTTTTTTTTTATTATCTTATTTTTTTTTTTTTTTTATTATTTTAAATTTTTTTTTTTTTATTATTTTTTTAATTTTTTTTTTTTTTTTTTTTATTATTTAACATTTTTTTTTTTTTTATTATTTAATTTTTTTTTTTTTTTATATATATATATATATATATATATATATTTTTTATTTTTTTTATTTTTTTATTTATTAATATTTTTTATGGTAGGCGTGAAGAGTTGTGGGAGCGGTAGGTAGCTCCCGGGTGAAGAAGTGTGTAAGACTTTTTTTTTTTTTTTGTGGGAAATATCGTCCGACCTGGATTGCAGGGTGGACGGGATGGAGACTGGATCTAAACTGGCCTGTGTGGTGGAAAGGGATAGAGAAATCGGTGAGTAGCCGTTTGACTACTGGAGGTGGTGAGTGGCTGGTGTGCAACCACTCGTCGAACGCTCGCAGCGCTTGCGAGGAACAAATGCCTTAAGAAGACGAAAGAAGAAGAGTTTGTGACTTTCGAGTGTGTGGGGATGGCCGTTTCGTGATGAAACGGGAGTGGTGAATAATGCGTGTGTATGGCGGCTTTGGGTTCGAATCATTGTGGCCGATGCTACGGCTGGATTCGTAACGTTCTGAGACGTTCGACGTTGTATCGGAGGTATGGGTCGGAGCTGCTAGAGCCGGGTATGCGACTGCGTACGGATTGGTTGTTTTCAGCCGAGGATCCGAAACTTGGGGCCGATGCTACGACTGGATTCGGATCGGTTTAAAGAAGTTTACTGCTGTAGATCAGAGCGGTATGCGCCGGTGGTGCGACTGTGCTCGGATTGGTTGTTTTAGCTGAGGATCCGAATCTTAGAGCCGATGCTACGACTGGATTCGGATGGTGTGGTTGTGGTGTGGGTATGGGGTTATTGATGCGCCGGGATCCGAATCACGGCACCGGAGATGCGACTGGACTCGGATCGACTGTCTGGTGTTTCGAAGGTGAGGGGGCTTGTGATTGCCGAGGGTCCGAACTGTAGTGCCGCTGCTTTGCGACCAGATTCGGACCGGACTGTTCGGTGTATGGTGTGTGTAGTAAGAGGTGTGGGGCATCAGTTGGGTGAAGGGAGAGTATCGTAGGAGGTGTGGGGCATCAGTAGGTGTGATGGGGTTTGTAGAAGGTGTAGCATGTGAGGAGCCGTTAAGCTATCGGCCTAGGCAATGTACCGGATACAAATCGGTTTGTAAATTGTATGCAATGAAGCCGATACGAATTGGTAGTGAGGAGTATTAATTAATCTGATACAAATTGGTTGTATGGTGTATGCCACCCCTTGCTGTGAAAGCTCACACCTATCAACCACCCATCCCCCCAGGCTAATCCAGTGCAGAGAAGGCACCAGGTGGGTCTAATTACCACCTTGCTCAGCCACAGAAACCCATACAAACAATACATTCTCATCTCAAAATGAATGAGACTTGAATCCCATGGACAGTGACTTTTATAACCAGTGAAGCCTATGGCGAGTGTTATCGGGCAACGACCGACAGCGGCTCGGAGACTTGGATGTACGAATGAATCGTATGTTTGGCAGAAGGAACTTATAAACGTACTACGCCTGTGCTGAATGATGCCTGAATACGAGCGACAACAACACAGGAGCAGGCTTTTTAAGCAAGGGGTGGAGGATGAAAGCATAACAAACCGCAAGATTGTACCTGATATGAAAAGTTCGAGATACTACCTGCGACCGTGAGCGGGAACCGCCGTCGAAGACCCCGAATGAAGAAGCCGAAATGTACCTGCGATCGCATGCGCCGACTCATGAATATGAGGTGAGTGGGGAAGAGTCAGCCCAGTGACATGTAATACCGCGCACTACAGCCGACACTGACCCTGGTGGATGGTCTGTATAAGTACCCCTCGAACTCCTCCCATAATTTCAGGCTAGCATACTAGCCTTCCTATATATATATATATATATATATATATATATATATATATATATATATATAGTTTTGCGATGAGCTGGTATTACTTAATAATTGAAAAACTGCAAAAATCGGCCGGGGTTTACTTCCTCTTTAAAGTTCATGGTAACACGACATAAACATTCCTGTGCCGTTTACGCTGTGTTTACATCGCATTTGACAAGCGTTTATCAAATATCGACTTTAAAAAAAAAAAAAAGTGCTTGGAGGGCATCTGGGTGCGTTTTTTTTAACATGCCTTAAATTAACGTTAAACTTCTCAAAAATGCACAGAAACGCTATAGACGTGTTGGTTTGAATGAGGCTACTTTCACACTGAGGCGGCCTTCAGGCGCTTTAGCGCTAGAAATAGCCACTGAAAATTCCCTCACATTCATTGCAGTGTGTCTTTTCACACTGGGGCAGTGCGCTTGCGGGACATTACGAAAAATAGCGTTCCCAAACGCCCTGCCCATTGCAATGAATGGGCAGCCCTTCCAAAGCACCTGAAAAGCGATTAGAAAGACCCGTTAAACTGGACTTTTTACTTCTTTTCTTTTGGTAAAAAGTGCCCCGCCAGCAGCCGAAAAACGCTGTTAAAACAGCACAGCAAAAACGTGCAATGCTTTTGCGCTAACGACTGGGCGCTGGCAGTGTGAAAGGGGTCTTAGTGTCTTTTTTGCAAGTGTGAACTTAGGCAGAGTTGTAGGTGTGTCAAAAATATGTCCCAGGGCCCGACTGTTGAAGGACAGTAGATATTTTCCCACCGGTCATTATGGGGGAGACCTCAGCCTACGTATGACCAGAGTTTGTGTGAGTTTTTTTCTTACAATCCAAAAATGCACTAGTAGGTAAACTAGCATCTGCCATTGGTCACAGATTGGATGAATGCTTATATGATTGGATTAGATGTGTTAGAAACCGTGTACCGTGTAGAATGTTTCTCAACTCCAGTCCCCAAACAGGTCGTTGTTTTCAAGCTTTCCATTATTTTGCACTGGTGATTTGATCAGTTTGACTGCCTTAGTAATTACCACAGCCATTTCATCTGAGAGAAATCCTGAAAACATGACCTGTTGGGGCACCTTAAGGACTGGAGTTGAGAAACACTGGTGTAAAGAACTGCAGAATTTTCTGTGTCCTATATAACTCTGATTGTCTACAGTGGGCTAATAGTTATCACCACTACTGAATTATCATCACTATTGAATGAGCTCAGTTTAGAACAACTACATACTGTATAAAATAATGAATAAGTAGCCTACTATGGTTTCTAACTGGTCTTTACCATGAACTTGTATACTAATTGAATTTTAACATTTTAAAGGGAAAATCATTTTATTTAACTTTACAGTATATAATATACCATATATACTCGAGAATAAGACGACCCGAATATAAGCCGAGGCACCTAATTTTACCACAAAAAACTGAGAAAACGTATTGACTCGAGTACAATGCCGCGTACACACGACCGTTTTTAATGTCATTGAAAAAAACTGCATTTTTCTCGACGTGATTCTTCTCAAGCATGCCTTCCCTACACACTATCGTGAAAAAAAATGCTTGAGTAAAGCGCGGTGACATACAACACGTATGACGGCACTATAAAGGGGAAGTTCCATTCGGATGGCGCCACCCTTCATGTTAGTAAAGTTGAGAGCCGATTCACGCTTTTCAGTCTCCGTGCTTTTCAGTCCGTTACAGCGTGACGAATGTGCCATCTCCATTACGAACGCTAGTTTTCCCAGAACGTCTCATCACTTGCTTCTGAGCATGCGCATTTTTTTTTCACGGCGTTAAAGCCTACACACGGCCGTTTTTCATGACGAGAAAAACGACGATGTGAAAGACGACGAGAAAAATTAGAGCATGTTCCAATTTTTTCATGCCCATTTTTTACGTCGTAAAAAAATGCTCTGAAGCCCACACACGATAATTTTTAATGACCATTTTAAAAAATTGCATTTTTCTCGTAATTAAAAACGGTCGTGTGTACGTGGCATTAACCTAGGGTGTCAATCTGCATGCCTCACTGTGTCCATGCCTCACTGTGCCCATGCCTCACTGTGCCCAATCTCCCTACCTGATCTCCTGCGCTGTGTGACTAGACTGATGTTTAACATGGAAGTCTATGGAAGGGGCCAGTACCGGGTTCCCAAAATCACCGGGGGAATGACCGTTTAATATAAGAGTCTATGGAAGGGGTGCCCGGCTTTGAAAAATTGGTGCTCCCCGGCCGTAGGTCCCCCGGACAACAAACTTTGCAGACTTGTAGAGGAAGAGTGGGACTACATGTGTGCCAAGTATGGGGTCAACAAAAAAATGTGCTGAAAAACTCGGCTTATACTCGAGTATATATGGTAAATATTATTATTATATAATAAAAAGACAATTTTATATGATATATAATTTTATATAACAAGTTCACAAACTGGTGCTGTTTATCATTTAAAATGTTTATCTAACAAAGGCACATTTCGTACTGGGTACATCCATGGCACTTGGTTTGTAAAGTGTCTGGGCTTTTTAAGAAAGCCCAGCATTGATGCATTTTGCTGGCAGCCTATATCAGTTGACTAATCTAGATAGGCTGATCTCAGTGAGCAGAGAGAGAGAGAGGGGTGCGAGTTCCTCCTCTAAATCATTCTGTATACTTCTATTTCTTGTTCATACATCACGGGACACAGAGCAGCATAGTCATTACTATGTGGGTTATATAGAATTACCTTCAGGTGCTGGCACTGGCAACTTCCAAAACAGGAAGTACCCTCCCCTATATAAGCCCCTCCCATCCGGGAGTACCTCAGTTTTTTGCCAGTGTCTAAGGTGTTGGCCAAGGTTAACATGTATTCATCTGGGCTTGTGTACAGGTTCTCTGGGCCTTAGCAAGCTATTCCGGATCCGACCAAAAAAGCTTCATAGCTAAACGGTCGGTACCCGGGCCTTGCAGAGAAGAGCAGGGTTTTGCCTGTAATGCCTCTCTTAGGAGGGCTGGACCCTGGGATCCAGAGCTCTGGTCATACCCAAAACCAAGAGGCTATCTGTGCAGGGTGCTATACAGGTCCAGGGGAGTGGAATCCTTGGGAACCCGGTCCCTGAAGGTCTAGTACAATGCCTGCCGTGAGAGGTGAAGTTTGGGCTTCTGTGGACCAAACAAAGTCCTGCGGCGGGGAAAAGGTAAGTGGGGGCCCCTCAGGAACTTGGTTCTATTGAGGGGACCCCCAAGCCTAATATGTCTTTCTGCCTGTTACCTAAAGGGTATTCCCGCTAATAGCTGTATATGCCTAAGAAATCCTAGAAATGTTTTTTCATAAGGGAAGTTTTAAAAAAACTGTAAACCTGGAAATGTTTTTTCATAAAGGAGGTTTTAAAAAAAAAAAAAAAAAAGACAAAGGTGCGGTACCTGTGTTTGTCCACTAGAGGCCGCTGTGGAACGTCTTTTTTCTTGGGACTATTCCTTCCATGGTGAAAGTCCAGGCAGATGAGTGAGCTCTCTATCAGGGAAGCTGCATTCCTCTGTCATGCTGCCAAGTAGTTTCCTTCCATCCCCGAGTCCTGGTGAAACAGGGACCCTGGCTCCTCTCCCTACATGGCGCCAAGAGCGCACACGTGCACGCGCGCGCACACATGCTTTCCTTTTATAAGGTTTAGCTTAAAAAAAGGGGGCGGAGCCTGGCAGATGACGCGCTCTGTGCGCCCAGCGCTTCTGCGCATGTGCGGGCATCCCAGCAAGATAAAAGGACTCAGTCCACGCTGCTTGCTATGGACACAGAGCATGAAAAGGAGCTGGTAGCATGGTATAGGGGCTTACAGCGGGCGGTTGATACAGGCATCCCCAGAAAGACGCATTAGTAGACACCCACTGATGTACATAGCAGCAAATTGCATTAGACTATTTCAGTAAGGGGTGTATTGCGGCTGGAATACCTCAGCTTTGAACTAAGGAATATGCCGCCTAAAAAACTCCGAGATATACCTCTCAGGAAGTGTAGGGGGTCTCCATCGGGCTCTGAGGATCTGGAGCAGTCATTTGCACCCTCCTCCCCTGAGAAATCAGAGGTTAATACCCATAAGGAACCCCCGGGAGTGCCAGGTACTGCGGCTGTCCTCAGTCCACCTGCTCCTGCATATATAACAGAGGAGGTTTTTTTCCTCAACTCTGGAGGGATTGGAGCAGAGATTGGCTGCATTGATCGCTTCTTCTCTACAGGAAAGAAAGCGCGCCAGATCTCCATCACCTCCATTAGAGTGCCTGTTGGCAGAGCAACAGTCCCAGGAAGGGACCGACCTACCTGAAGGGGATCAGGAGGAGGTTAGCTCTGTTTTTGAGGAATCGACAGTAGATGAACCATTTTCAGCATCACAGACTGAAAGATTGTGGGTCCAGACCCTAACTGACATGGTTCGATCTGCATTTAAAATGCCTCTTGTTGAACCATCAACTACTGCTGTCTCCTCATTGGGGTCGCTAAAAGCTCCCCAGGTTAATTGCTCCTTTCCAAAACATCCATTATTGGAAGGACTTATATACCAGGACTGGGAACATCCTGATAAACTATTTGTTCCGCCTAAAAGGTTTCCGGTGATCTATCCCATGGAGGAAAAGTTCACCCAGAGATGGAATGTTCCTACGGTGGATGCAGCCATCTCTTCTGTGAACAAATCACTGACATGTCCAGTAGATAATGTTCAAATGTTCAAAGATCCAGTGGATAAAAAATTGGAATATTTATTAAAATCTGCTTTTTCCACAGCAGGGGCTGTTACACAGCCAGCAGTGGCAGCTATTGGGGTCTGCCAAGCTTTAAAGGATCAAATGAAAATGGTCCTGAGGGATTTGCCAGACCAGCAGGCCCAGGCTCTGGCTGATCTGCCTAGAGCATTATGCTTTGCGGTTGACGCCATCAAGGATTCTATCCATCAGGCCTCCCGCCTCACGCTGTCTTTGGTACATATGCGTAGGCTTCTGTGGCTCAAAAACTGGTCTGCTGAAGCTCCCTGTAAGAAGCTCTTAGTTAGCTTCCCATTTCATGGGGAACGCCTTTTTGGCGAAGACCTGGATAAGTATATCCAGAAGATTTCCAGTGGTAAAAGTACTCTCTTACCGAGTAAAAAGAGGTCTAGGGGTCCATCTTTTAAGAGGACTACCTCTCCTATCCCTGCGACGTCTGCTACTAAGCAGTTCCGACGGCCTCCTCGGTCAAACTCAGGAGGTAAAAATCAGGGACAGCCACAGGGTAATAAAAAGCCCTGGATCCGAAGAGGTACTAAACCAGCCTCCAAGTCAAGCCTATGAAGGGCTGCCCCCACTCAAACGGGTGGGGGGAAGACTTCAGTTGTTCGCAGAGACCTGGCGGGAGACGATCAAAGACAGATGGGTGCTCTCCGCAGTAACTCTGGGATACAAGTTGGAGTTAAAAGAGTCTCCTCCGTCCCATTTTATGTGGTCAGGCATGCCAAGAGACCCTCTGAAAAGAGGGTCTCTCCTATTGGCGTTAGAACAACTATTGCTCCAAGGAGTAATTATGGAGGTTCCTATGGAAGAGTGGGGGTTGGGTTTCTACTCAAACCTTTTCACAGTCCCGAAGCCAAACGGGGACATAAGACCCATATTGGACCTAAAGAGTCTAAACAAATTTCTAAACGTCCGGTCTTTCCGGATGGAGTCGATCCGATCGGTCACCGCTGCCCTACAAGGGGAGGAATGGTTAGCCTCGATCGACATCAAAGATGCTTACTTGCATGTTCCCATCTTTCCAGGTCATCAAAAATTCCTACGCTTTGCAGTAGAAGGGCGCCATTTTCAGTTCAGAGCCTTACCATTCGGTCTGGCCACAGCACCACGAGTGTTCACAAAAATTCTGGCCCCACTGTTGGCCGATCTAAGAACACGGGGTGTAACGATAATGGCATACCTAGACGACCTGTTGTTGATAGACCACTCAGTTGCCAAGCTAGAAGTGGTAATTGTCGATACAATCAAGTATCTAGAGTCTCACGGTTGGATCATCAACCTGGACAAGTCAGCCCTACAGCCAGTGAAAAACCTGGTATATCTAGGGCTACGGCTGGATTCAGACCAGAGGAAGATTTTCTTACCTCTAGACAAGGTATCCTCTTTGAGGGCCTTGGTCCGTCTGCTTTGTGCAAAAAGACAGCCGTCCATACGCCTGTGCATGAGGCTGCTAGGAAAGATGGTAGCATCATTCAAAGCTGTGCCATACGCCCAATTCCACTCAAGGAATTTACAAAGGGCCATATTGTCAGCCTGGAACGGAAAAGTTCAGGCTCTAGACTTCCCGATGGTTTTGTCCCCTTCCGTTCGGAAGAGTCTCTGCTGGTGGTTGATCCCCCAGAATCTCCAGAAGGGAAAACCCTTCAGCCCGATATCTTGGAAGGTGGTCACTACAGATGCCAGCCTTATAGGCTGGGGGGCAGTACTGGAGCAATGGTCTCTCCAGGGCAGATGGTCAAATGTAGTAAAAACCCTGCCCATCAATCTCTTAGAGATACGAGCAGCCCGGTACGCCCTAGTAGCCTGGACATCCAGACTCCAAGGGTCCCCTGTCAGAATTCAATCAGACAATGCCACAGCAGTGGCATATATCAATCATCAGGGAGGCACCAGGAGTCGTGCAGCCCAGAGGGAAGTAAGTCACATCCTGGAATGGGCAGAAAAGCATGTCCCATGTATATCAGCTGTCTTCATTCCAGGGGTGGAGAATTGGAAGGCGGACTTTCTGAGTCGCCAACAGTTATGCCCAGGGGAATGGTCCCTTCATCCCGAGGTCTTCCGAGCAATATGTCAGCGGTGGGGAACACCGGATGTAGATCTGCTAGCATCCAGATTCAACGCAAAGGTGGACAGATTTGTCTCCCGGACAAGGGATCCCCTCGCTTGCGGCTCGGATGCTCTGGTGTTCCCTTGGGATCAGTTCAGACTGATATATGCATTCCCTCCGCTACAATTGTTGCCTCGACTCCTTCGCAGAGTCAGGTTGGAGAAGAAGCCGGTGATCCTGGTGGCTCCAGCGTGGCCCCGAAGGGCCTGGTACGCGGAGATCATCAAAATGTCTGTGGGGAGTCCTTGGACCCTTCCACGTCGTTCGGACCTGCTTTCGCAAGGACCGATATACCACCCTTCCTTACTAACTCTAAGTTTAACGGCCTGGCTATTGAATCCCACATCCTAAAGAAGAGAGGTCTCTCTAACTCTGTGGTATCAACTATAATCAATGCCAGGAAGCCTGTATCCAGGCAGATCTACTATAGAGTTTGGAAGGCGTACATCACTTGGTGCGAGGCCAGAAAATGGCATCCACGTAAGTACGTTATAGGCAGAATTCTGGACTTCCTGCAGTGGGCTGTAGACAGGAAGTTTGCCTTAAGTACTATCAAGGGCCAGGTTTCGGCCTTGTCAATACTATTTCAAAGGCCCCTGGCTATGCATTCACTTGTCAAATCCTTTATGCAAGGTGTGACTCGTATTATTCCACCGATTAAGGCTCCCATATGCCCATGGGATCTAAATTTGGTTCTGTCGGTTCTGCAGAAGCAGCCATTTGAACCTTTGCGGCACATTTCCTTGGTTCTACTCACCAGGAAATTGATATTTTTAGTAGCCATATGCTCGGCTAGAAGAGTGTCGGAATTAGCCGCCATGTCCTGTAAAGAGCCATATCTGGTTATCCATAAGGACAGAGTAGTATTACGTCCTCACCCAGCCTTTCTTCCTAAGGTGGTATCGGGGTTTCACTTGAACCAGGATGTGGTTCTTCCTTCTTTTTTCCCCAAACCAAGCTCGGTAGAGGAAAAGTTATTGCATTCTTTGGATGTAGTAAGAGCAGTTAAAGCTTATCTAAAAGCCACTGCTCAGATTCGTAGAACGGATTCTTTATTTGTTCTGCCGGAAGGCCCCAGAAAGGGTCAGGCAGCATCAAAATCTACTTTAGCCAAGTGGATTCGACAGGTCATAATACAAGCCTATGGCTTGAGAAGTAGACCGCCTCCGTTCAAAGTTAGGGCGCACTCCACGAGAGCAGTTGGAACTTCATGGGCAGTGCATCACCAGGCCTCCCTGGCGCAAATTGGTAAGGCCGCAACATGGTCTTCAGTACACACGTTTACTAGGTTCTACCAGGTGGACGTTAGAAGTCAGGAGGATGTCGCCTTTGGGCGCAGTGTGTTGCTGGCCGCAAAAGATCCTCATGCCTGATGGCGCCCAGCTTATGTATGGTGTATCCCCCCCCCTCATGTGGCATTGCTTTGGGACGTCCCACATAGTAATGACTATGCTGCTCTGTGTCCCGTGATGTATGAACAAGAAAGTAGGATTTTTAAAACAGCTTACCTGTAAAATCCTTTTCTTGGAGTACATCACGGGACACAGAGCTCCCACCCCTCTTTTGGGGACACGTATTGCTTTGCTACAAAACTGAGGTACTCCCGGATGGGAGGGGCTTATATAGGGGAGGGTACTTCCTGTTTTGGAAGTTGCCAGTGCCAGCACCTGAAGGTAATTCTATATAACCCACATAGTAATGACTATGCTGCTCTGTGTCCCGTGATGTACTCCAAGAAAAGGATTTTACAGGTAAGCTGTTTTAAAAATCCTACTTTTTAGTACAATTGCAGAAAGAGCATTGTGAGTTGCACAGAGCTCGCTCCCTGCTGGCTGACAAGTACATAAATATGTAATATACATATGCAAGATTAGATTTTTATCACTGGAGTCTGTAGACACACAACCTTTGGCTTGACAAACCACCAGTGGCGGTGCGTCCATAAAGGGCGCACGGGAACCGCCCCCTCTCTCTCACCATAGATAGATTCATGCATTGCATGAATCTATTTATGGTAGCCGCTGCCACCCCCTATTCATGTGTCCAACCCCTTTTCGGTCGCCGGGCACCTGAATTACAGCGGTGGAGTACTTTTTGGAAGCACCTGATTAGAGCCGTAGGTTCTAATAGGCGTCCAAAAAGGTGAACAGCGGGCGCCATGCTGGGCGCTCGCTGTTCACTCAGTGTTGTGTTAGGAAAGCGAATGAATATTCGCTTTTCTAACACTGAACCACCTCTCAGCCAATCAGGTGCTCGGATCTGTGACCTGTCACCTGATTGGCTGAAACGACATGCGCTGTGATTGGACGCCGCCTATCATAGAGGACGGGAGAAGACATTGAGGAGCGTGGAGGACATTGCTGTGACCCACTGCCCCACTGAGACAGGTAGGTCCCGGGCAGGCAGGGGATGCACACTGGCAGCATTTGATGGGCACAGTGGCAGCAGTTGATGGGCACAGTAGCGGCAGTTGATGGGCACACTGGCAGCAGTTGATGGGCACAGAAGCGGCAGTTGATGGGCACACTGCCAGCAATTGATGGGCACAGTAGCGGCAATTGATGAGCACACTGGCAGCAATTGATGGGCACAGTGTCAGCAATTGATGGGTACAGTAGCTGCGTTTGATGGCACAGTGACTGCGTTTGATGGGCACAGTGGCTGCATTTGATGGCACAGTGGCTGCATTTGATGGGAACAGTGGCTGCGTTTGATGGGAACAGTGGCTGCGTTTGACGGGCACAGTGGCTGCGTTTGACGGGCACAGTGGCTGCGTTTGACGGGCACAGTGGCTGCAATTGATTTTTTTTTTCACTTTGTTTGCGCCCCCCCCAAACATTTTGAGCACCAGCCGCCACTGCAAACCACCCCACCCCACCTTAGGGCCCTTTCACACAAATGCGGACCGTATGTCAGTTTTTCATCCATCCGTTTTTGGATGAAAAATGGACATACATGTATCCCTATGAGATAGCGGATGTCAGCAGTTGAACATCTGCTGACATTCGATCTCATCAGTCTCCGCTATGGTCCGTTTCTGCAGACGGAGGAAAATCCTATTTTTCCATCCGTCTGCGGATCCGATCGGGACAGACGGTCCGTGTTCATCCGATCCCCCATAGAGGAGAGCGAAGATATTACTGGTCCATCTCTGCACATTGTGCAGAGACAGGCTAGTCATCCGCCGGCTCAGCGGGGATCAACGGAGCAAACCCTGCTGAGCAAGCGGATGTTAAAGGAACGGATCCTCACAGGATCCGTACGTGTGAAAGGGCCCTTAATGTTAGGGTCACCTCTTTTACATCTACCTGATTTACTGGTCCCAACCTAACAGACTATCCTGACAGTCTATCAAGAAGACTATATTTGTGCTTTAAAAAACTTTAATTAAGCTTGAGTTCCAGCTGGGGAGACATTTTTTCACTAAGGCCTCATGCCCACGGACGTTTTTACAGCCGTGTTTTTTACAGCTTAAAAACGCCTGTCCATGTTAGTCTATAGCTTCATGCCCACCTAGACGTTTTGGAGCTGCAAATAGCATAGACGTTTTTAAGCTGTAAAAAAAACCCAGTGTCAAAAAACGTGCAAAAACACTGCAATTGCGTTTTTAAGCTCCAACGTTTTTTTTTTTTTTCGAAAAAAAATAAATAAATTATACAATAACATGGACAGGCGTTTTTAAGCTGTAAAAAACGTGGCTGTAAAAACGTCTTTGGGCATGAGGCCTAAAGTCGGAGATTGACTAACTTCTGCAGAGATACCAATCAGCTTCTAGATTTTATTGCCAAAGCTTAATTGCTGAGGTTAGAAGCTGATTGGGTACCATGCACAGCTGCACCAGATTCTGAGTGCTCCAGTTTTAGGCTACGTTCACATCTATGTAGTTTGCTGTTTTTCAGGCATGTTTTGCGTTTTTGAACATGCATTTTTGACGCCTTTATTTTGGGGGGGTGACGGCAATGGGAATATATGAGAACTTTGATGTCACAGGAAGTATGTTTTCAAGAACTGTTTCCAATCATTGGTGGCAATGGGCAGAATAGTGTATGAACGTAGCCTTAGTAAATCATTATTCTGTCTCTGTGTCCACACAGGGAGGTAGGAACAACTTCTTAATGGGTATAGAAACGGCAATAAAAACCTTACATAGATTGTGATCCTTCTTTATAGTTTTCAAAACGAACCACTTGAGTTTCGGAAGGTTTAACCCCCTTCATGATCAGGCTTTTATTTGCTATTCGGCACTGCGCTATTTTAACTTGTAATTGCGCTGTCATGCAATACTGTACTTAAATTAAATTTATATCATTTTTTTCATACAAATAGTGTCAAACTTTTTTTTTTGCATCTTAAAAACGCCTCTCTATGTTATTCAATGGGGGTTATTTACTAAAACTACCCCCCAAAATCCATACCAGACCCTTATCCGAGCACAAATCCCGGCAGGTCAGGAGGAGCAAGCCCCCCCCCCCCCCCGGACCATACCAGGCCACATGCCCTCAACAAGTGCTTTGGGTCAGGGGGCACTGCACCACCCACCTCAAAGCACCTTGTCCCCATGTTGATGAGGACAAGGGTCTCTTTGCGACAACCCTGCCCGGTGGTTGTCGGGGTCTGTGGGCGGGGACTTATCGGAATATGGAAGCCCCCTTTAACAAGAGGGCCCCCAGATCCTGGCCCCACCTTATGTGAATGAGTATAGGCCCCACCTACCCATTCAACCAAAAAAAAAGTGTCAAACAAACAAACAGTACACAGGTTTTTGACAAAGTAATTTATTAAAGCAGCTCCGGCGTCTCTTCTGCTTACGATTTCTTCTCCCTCTGGCAATGTCCTCCTCGTTCTTCTCCCTCTGCTGATGTCTTCTTCCGCTGCCGGCTCTCCTTTTTACGCTGTCTTCTTCCTCTACCGGTTCTCCTCTCTCCGCTGTCTTCTTCCTCTGTTCTTCCTCGATGTTCTCCTGACACTTGTGACGTTGCCGCCTGAGGCATGATAGGGCGGTGAGGTCACAAGGGGTGGGGCCTCTGGGTGACGTCACTGGGTGGCCCCGCCCCATGGCTATATAAGTAATGGCACACTGCGGACCCAGCATTACAGTGGGAGAGCGCGTCGAGAGAACATCGGAGGAAGAACAGAGGGAGACGACAGCAGAAGAGAGAGGAGAACCGGCAGAGGGAGAAGACAGCAGGGAGTGGAGAACCAGCAGAGGGAGAAGAACCGGAGGATGAAGGCATCGTCGGAGGGAAAAGAAATTCGGAAGGCGAAAGGATGCCTAAGCGGCTTTAATACATGACTTTGTCAAAAACCTGTGTACTGTTTTTATTTTTGACACTTTTTTGGGGGTGAGTGGGTAGGGGTACAATGTACCCCATACTCATTCACATAGGGTAGGGGGCCGGGACCACCGGCCAGGGTTGTCGGGAAGAGGCCCTTGTCCTCATCAACATGGGAACAAGGTGCTTTGGGGTGGGGCGTTTGTTCCCCCTCCCCCCTTTCCTGACCCATGACACTTGTGGTGCAACTTTGATTCAAATCAATGGGCTCTCATAGGGAACCATTGATTTTTGAATAGAGGCAGAGAAAAGCTGCTAAAAGCTAGCGTGGCTAAACGTGCTTTAATGCCAATGCAAAAAGCTTCTAAAAGCACGTTTTTACAGCCGCTTTTTTCTGGCGTGGCTCTGCAGCTCATTTTTTTTTTTTCTAATGCCCTGTGTGCATGAGGCCTTAAAGTGGGTGTCTGATAGTGCGTCTGGCAATATGACGCTAACTGACACTTTGTGGGAACCGACTAACAGACACTCACATCACCAGTGACACTAATACAGTGATCAGTGTTAATAATATACATTGTCACTGAACTAATGATACAGGGTTAACATCTAGGGGCAATCAAAGGATTAACTATGTGCCTAACAAATGTCAAGTATGTAAAGTGTGCCGCTTTTACTAAGCATTGTGACTGTTTTATGCCCCTGCAGGGAGGAAAAAAACACATCCACACTGTAGAGAGCTCTGTGTTGTTTACCAACACAACACAGGGCTCTCTTCTGTCATTCGCTCAGCAGGTTCCGGACATTAATCATTGGCCGGGACCTGCTGATTGGCTTGTGCTGTAGTGAATGACACCCCAGCCGGGGCGGCAGGAGTGCCCCCTACCCAGAAATGCCAAAATACATACTCGTCCTTGATTTGGAGCAGCGGGGTCAGCCTGCCTCATTAGAAGTGCAGTGGGCGGTCCTGAACTGGCTAAAATAAAAATAAAAAATAAAAATTAACAATAAACTTCTCTTATTTGGCTCATTATCATTGAAAGAATTTTGTCATATTTTTTTTGATCAGTGCAAAAAAAAAACCCTGTTGATTAAATAATGTTACCAAAAGTGTGTTAGGACTACAGAGTACTTGCCCCCTATGTTATGGAGAAGGGGGGTTCTGTAGTGCCAATTTTCCGTCATAAGGTGATAATAATGCTGCTCCTCCCTAGATACCATACAGTGAATGACCGTTGTCACCCTAGGGCAGGAAGTGTGTTACAGGCAGGATCACAAAGTAAAAACCTGAAGAAAAGAAAAACTATAGCAAGCCAAAGATTATACAATGTTTTTTCCTTCTGCCACAGGAGGAAGGAAAGAAAATTGCTTGATTCCCCCCTATATACACAGTCAGTGTTGATGGGAAAAACCCTCCTGCAGTGTTATTATGTTCTGCCAGCAGGGAGCCTTCCTAGACAGCAGAACACAATGATTACTGCTAGCAGCCATAGTCTCCGGCAGTAATCACATGTAAAAAATCCGACAGGCTGGTTGTACCTAATCAATTGATCAACTTGGGTTTAACCAGCCTGCCCATAGATGATCGAATCTTGACCAGCCCCTGCTGAACCAGTTAAGATTGCCATCTGTGACCAGCTTAATGCAGCCATCACCTCTAAGGACTGGTAAGCTGCAATATATTAATGTTTGTTTCTGGGTTTAGATACACTTTATGGAGCTCAGGGTTGATTCATCTTGTTGCTCGCTCCAATTTCTAGTTCCAGTCTTTATTCCAGTCCTAGTGCAAGTGAAATGTTGTGCTCCTCAGCCTGGGGGATGATGTCATTGCACTTTCAATCACATCTCATCTCTCCTGTCCCAGCATTTAGATGCTCATTTTGGAGAACAAAGGTTTCCCGATCCCGGTGATCAATGCAATTCTGCAAATGCCATAACAAACCGAAGACAAACAAATAAATGAACTGCTGCTAAACATATGTGTTCCATGCTTGTTTACTGAGACATATACAAAGGTCACATCCACAAACTTCCTGCAGGGGGCAGCCATGTGATCGGTGATGTATAGAATAAAGCCCCAAGTAAGCCAGGATGATCGCATGGTTTAATTCAAGTGCTTCCAACTTAAAATAAAACTAATTATTAAAATCTCATATAATACTTTAACATGTTAATTTAAAAACTAAAATTTTAAACCTTTTTTGTTTTTAAATCTTAACCCCTTGGCGCCGGTGTTTCGTCAGATATGGCGACCCGTCAGAAAGTGTAACGGAAGTTACGTTTTGTCGCCGCCATCTTGCTACACCCCGCACTCGTCCATAGTAAGGCTACACTGAGAAGGGGTAAGTGGACATCTTGTTACACCCACCGGAGTTTTACATTTTAGATGTTTTTTTTAACAGTAAACTGAGTTTATATAGTGAAATACAGGACTTACAACTCCGTCTTACTGTTTAGATGTTGAATTTTAAAGAGGAAGTAAACCCTCATTCATTTATTTATTTTTTAAATCAACCCTGCAAGAGAATGTCATAATGAGCTAGTATGCATAGCATACTAGCTCATTATGATCGACTTACCTGAGATCGAAGCCCCCAAAGTTCTCCTCCGTGCCTTCCCCGCCATCTCTCCGACGATCTTCTTCCTGTTATCGCCACTCCGGCGCTGTGATTGGTCCGGAGCGGCGATGACGACACGCGCACTCGGGTCGGCAAGATCCATTCAGAAAACCGGCCCGCTAGTGCGCACGCGCGTGACGTTATTGGCGCATCACTTTATAGTAAATATCTCCTTAACCGTGTAGGTTAACCTCCCTAGCGGTAATCCCGAGTCAGGCTCGGGGTGAGTTTTCAATGCTAAGAGCGGTAACCCCCGAGCCAGACTCGGGCTGCATCGCAGTATCCAGGGGAAGTCACTTACCTTGTTCCCTGGATCCTGCGATGTCCTCCCGCAGTGTGTGCGAGCCGTGTCTTGCTCGATCCTCACTGCCGAGCTCCGTTCCCTGCGACGTTGCGGCGCACAGGGGCGGAGTTCGGCGCCAAATTTAAAAAAGTAAACAAATAGTATACATACAGTATACTGTAATCTTACTGATTACAGTACTGTATGTAATAATTACACACCCCTTTTGTCCCTAGTGGTCTGTCCAGTGTCCTGCATGCACTTTTATATTATAAAAACTTTTCTTTCTGCCTGGAAACTGGAGATTGTCCATAGCAACCAAAAAGTGTCCCTTTATGTCAAAAGTGGTTTTAGACCAGCTAGAAAACAGCGACAATAAATTAGAATCTCTTGCAGAATTGAGCGATAGCGATTTGTGGGGAAATTCATCATCAAACACTAAATCTAATGACAGCGACAATTCTGCAACTGAGCAAATTTCAGTGTTTTTGATTTGATTACATTATTGAATAATTTTTATTATAATTACATTACTATTTGTTATAATTATTTATAGTTATTTATTATATTATTATTTTGTGTTTCAAACTTTATCATACCCGGGATGTCTACTAGACTCTTGTTTGGTCAGGTTTAAGTAAGTAATTACTAAGAATCGCAGGCCTACTAATACATAACACCGAATTTCCATGCAAAATAATTGTACGGCTTTTGGTACGTAATTCCAGACAGAATCATACCGCCAGGGAGGTTAATGAGATATTTCTTGCACCTACAGGTAAGCCTTAATCTAGGCTTACCTGTAGGTGCAAGTTGTGTGGTTGGGTTTACAACCACTTTAAAAGCTGCGCCAAGCGTGCTGATTTTCCAGGTGTGTCAATCTGACAGAAGTTCGCTGCATCTAAAATTCAACATGTAAACATTCACACGGACTTATAAGTCCTGTATTTCACTATATAAACTCAGTTTACTTTTAAAATAACTTGTAAAATGCAAAACTCCGGTGGGTGTAACAAGATGTCCGCTTACCGCCTTCTCAGTGTATCCTTATTATGGACGAGTGCGGGGTGTAGCAAGATGGCGGGGACGAAACGTCACTTCCGTTACACTTTCTATAGGGTCCCCTAATCTGATGAAACACCGGCTGCCGCGACCCTTTAAGGGGTTTGCTATGTCGAGAGGCGTGGCGAGGCTTATGACCATGAGACCGCCGTGATTGGCTGCAGAAGACTGGGCCGCAGGGCAGTATTCCAACATGATAACGACCCCAAACACACCTCCATGTTGACCTCTGCCTTGCTAAAGAAGCTGAGGGTAAAGGTGATGGACTGGCCAAGCATGTCTCCAGACCTAAACCCTATTGAGCATCTATGGGACATCCTCAAACAGAAGGTGGAGAAGCGCAAGGTCTCCAACATCCACCAGCTCTGTGATGTCATCATGGAGGAGTGGAAGAGGACTCCAGTGGCAACCTGTGAAGCTCTGGAGAACTCCATGCCCAAGAGGGTTAAGGCAGTGCTGGAAAATAATGGTGGCCACACAAAATATTGACACTTTGGGCCCAATTTGGACATTTTCACTTAGGGGTGTACTCACTTTTGTTGCCAGCGGTTTAGACATTAATGGCTGTGTGTTGAGTTATTTTGAGGGGACAGTAAATTTACACTGTTATACAAGCTGTACACTCACTACTTTACATTGTAGCAAAGTGTCATCACATGAAAAGATATAATAAAAAAAATTCAAAAATGTGAGGGGTGTACTTACTTTTGTGAGATACTATAAGCCTATCATAAGGCCTACCTAAAGGTACAGTAAATTACGGCTTACTACCGCTTTAAAGTGACTGACAGCAAAGCCAGAGAGACCAGAAAGTGAAGGGAAGAAAGAGCAGCAGACGGGCACAGCGCTGGATCGAATGGGGGATCAGGTAATTAAAAAGGGGGGATATTGATGCTTTAACATTTTTTACCTCAATGCAAGAAATTAATTAGGGTAGAGGATGTTTAGGCTTCATAACCACTTTAATGACTAATGCTATATTTGTAGGTTTAGGATACATCATCTTCATGCAGAACTTGATTTTAAATTAGAGATCAACACTAACAAATTAGCATAGTCTTATTTTTCAGGACAGAAACGGCTTTCATTTGTTTTCACGTTTTATTGTATGCACCCCAAAACACCCTCCGAAGTGGAGCTTTGGCTGGCAGGCAGACCCTCCTAGTCACAATACACTGGGGAGGGCTTGCTAAAGCTCCAAGATGAGGCAAAGCCTAGGCCTGGTTGTGGCTAGATTCGGGGATCCATGTCCAACTAAGGCTGCTTTCACACTGAAGCGCTGGGTGCGCTGGCGGTAAAACGCCGCTATTTTTAGGAGCGTTTTACCGTCGTGTTTGCCGCGATTTGCGGGCGCTAGCGGGATGATTTTAACCCCTGCTAGCGGCCGAAAAAGGGTTAAACCCGCCCGATAAAAACGCTGCTTTGCAGCGTTTTGGAGGCGCTACCCCATTGATTTCAATGGGCAGGGGCGCTATAGGAGCGGTATTTTTACCGCTCTTACCGCGCCTCAAAGATGCGGCTGGCAGGAGTTTTTTTACCCTCGGGCTTTCACACTGGATACAAGAGAGCGGCTCTCATTGCAGGCGCTAGGTTTCCTGCATCTCCGTGCGACGCCCCCCCGCGCGGCTTTGCGACCTTCTGCAGGCCTATGATCCATTCTGTAATCTGGCGCCATCTTGTGGTGGCCGTTGGTATGACAAAGACAACCAGCAATGCTTGCCTGTTTCACTGCCCGCCCATCTCCTTTCCTTTACTTAGAAGTTAAACCCCAAACATTATATATATATATATATTTTTTATTCTAACACCCTAGAGAATAAAATGGCGGTCGTTGCAATACTTTCTGACACACCGTATTTGTGCAGCGGTCTTACAAGCGCACTTTTTTGAGGGAAAAAAATACACTTTTTTAAACTAAAAAATAAGACAACAGTAAAGTTAGCCGAATTTTTTATTATATTGTGAAAGATGATGTTACGCCGAGTAAATTTGATACCCAAGATGTCACGCTTCAAAATTGCGTCCGCTCGTGGAATGGCGACAAACTTTTACCCTTTAAAATCTCCATAGGCGACATTTAAAAAATTCTACAGGTTGCATGTTTTGAGTTACAGAGGATGTCTAGGGCTAGAATTATTGCTCTCGCTCTACCGATCGTGGCGATACCTCACATGTGTGGTTTAAACACTGCTTTCATATGCGGGCGCTACTCACGTATGCGTTCGCTTCTTCACGCATTGGTCGTTAAAAAAAAACGACTAACTTTTTTAGTTGGCTCCTAGATTCCAAGCAAATTTGTCAAGCCCTGTCCTATGTGTTCATGCACACATACTGTAGGCTTCTAGCAGCGTTTTGTGGCAGGAGAGTTTAGTGGCAGAAAAGAAAACCCACTGCCAGGGTGTTCTGGAGTGGCAGCGTTTTGGCAGAAAAATCACTGACAGCTCCTAAACTCTGCTAAGTTCCCCGCTGACAGCTGAATCTACATAAAATAATTTCCGGCAATAAAAAAATTAAAAAAGCAACAGCCCCCCTATAACAAAATTTTAAGGGGAACCCTTAGCCAAAAACGGAAAAAGAAACGGTGTGGGATTCCCCCAAAATCTATACCAGACCCTTATCTGAGCATGCAGGAAAGGGGGGGGGGGGGACAAGTAAGTGCTACAGCACTGATCACTGTATTCTGACATTGGAGGAGTCCTGCTGTCAGAATACAATAGCATAGCCGGACCTTGCTTTGTGCACTGGTGAGCAGTCATGTTGGAACAGGAAGGATCCTCAAACTGTTCCCACAAAGCTGGGAGCATGAAATTGTCCAAAATGTCTTGATATGCTGACACCTTAAGAGTTCCCTTTACTGGAACTAAGGGGCCAAGCCCAACCCCTGAAAAACAACCCCACACCATAATCCCCCCTCCACCAAATGATTTGGACCAGTGCACAAAGCAAGGCCTATAAAGACATGGATGAGCGAGTTCGGGGTGGAGGAACTTGACTGGCCTGCACAGAGTCCTGACCTTAACCCAATAGAACACCTTCAGGATGACTTAAAGTGAAGACTGCGAGCCAGGCCTTCTCATCCAACATCAGTGCCTGACCTCACAAATGCACTTCTGGAAGAATATAGTGTATATATACACAAAAATGTTTGCCTTGCATTTCTATTTTAATCTGAATGTGTTGTTTTACAAGGCGAAGGTTCACATGTACTTTAATGAGACTCAGACTTCTGTTTAGGATGATTTATCCTATATTTCGATTTTGTGTTGATTTTCATGTATTCTTCCCTCCTCTTTTCTCTTTGTCTTGGCCGCCTTATTGGTATTTTTAAGGGACCAGTCCCTTCGGCAGATCTCAGCTCTTCTTTTCTTATTCCGATTATTAGTTTCATACTTATAAATACAAATCTATTTCATGGTGAAAATCTGCTAGCCCCTGTATGGATATATGAGGATGTTGAGATACTGTATGTATCAGTAGAGGATTATTATGCCACTCTTTATAATACAGGCATAAGTATTGTGTTATACCATAATGAAGATATGTAAGATCGCAAGAACTCCAAATGAAACAATGTGAACGTAAAGCATGTATATAGGCATTTTTTTCTTTCTTTTTGTATAGAGCAAGGAAGGGTTATAACACACCGTACCCTGTCAGATTTTTTTTTCACCATCTGTGTCCCATTGCTGAGATTTCCCTTCACTTCCTGTCTCGTAGCCAAACAGGAAGTGAGAGGAAATCTCTGCAAATTAAGGGAAGTCCCAGGTCACCAGAACTAGTGTCCCCACTGGAAGATTTCCCCTTGATTACTTTTCTGGGGGCAACCCATAATTTGGGATTTTCTTTCACTTTCAGTGATAATGGTAAACAGGACAAATAGAGAGGGTGAATCTCCCTAATGGGGACACAGACAGCAATAAAAACCGACACATGTTCTAATCTTTCTCCACTCTACTCAAAACTAAAAAAACAAACAAACACCTTTGCCATTCTGAAGCTTCCCTCCAACCCCTTTGCATATTATTTTATATACAGTAAAACCTTGGTTTGAGAGTAACTTGGTTTGAGAGCGTTTGCAAGACAAGCTAAATTTTTGAATACATTTTGACTTGATATACAAGCGATGTCTTGATATACAAGTAGCGTCATGTCACAACTATGTATAAAAGAAAAGATAAGTTCTTCAGTTTATAGTCCATATAAAAAGATTATAGCAATGTGATAGGTTGTGTACCCATAAAATGTCCATCCACAAATGGAAGCCTCCACAAGGGGATTAGAAGCAAAATCCAGCAGGAGCTACAGAGTATAAAAGAGAAGAGAGGCGCCTCTAAGTGTAGCAATCTGGTTACATTTAATGAAAGTACAACATTTAGCAACTCACATGGTTGATAATTAAAACAGACACATCTAATTATGCGGGTATCTGGTGTAAAGCTGTCCACATAGACCATCCCCCGCACCGCCATCAACATCATCCCTTCCATGCTGCGCTCCACGAGTGGTTCAAGCCTCGCTTTCATTTTCGCTCTACTGCAGGGTAGTCTTCCCGGTCACGATTGCAGACTGACAGTGGTAATAGCCAGCGGTGCGGGGGATGGTCTATGTGAACAGCTTTACCCCAGATGTCTGCATACTTAGATGTGCCTCTCTTAATCATCAACCATGTGAGTTGATAAATGTTATCATATTGCTACACTTAGAGGCGCCTCTCTTCTCTTTTATACTCTGTGGAGCTCCTGCTGGATTTTGCTTCTAATCCTCTTGTGGAGGCTTCAATTTGTGGATGGACATTTTATGGTTACACAACCTATCACATTGCTATAATCTTTTTATATGGACTATAAACGGAAGGAACTATGAATAAATGGTTGTGGAATGAACTATCTGAGTTTCCATTAGTTCTTATGGGGAAATTTGCTTTGATATACAAGTGCTTTGGATTACAAACATGCTTCCTGAACGAATTATGCTCGCAATCCAAGGTTTTACTGTGTACTGTGATTCTGTACTTGCCAAATATGCTGCAGAAATCTCCCTCCACTGAGTCTGGCTGCAGCCATTTTAACTGTGGGCAGCTGAAGCTGCTGCCTAATCACTTCCTGGATTTACACAGAGGCACACCTCCAGCTCTGCAGCTCTCATTGGCCCTCTTATGACTCACCCCCCTCCCTTCCTGGCAAACTCTCACGAGAGTGAGAGAGAGAGAGAGAGCTGTGCATGTCATAAGCCTAGGCTAATGACCAAACAAGAAACAGGAAGTGGGCTGTATAAGGTATTTACGGGCAGAAAAAAAATGTTTTACTATCCAAAGTTAAAACAACAACAAGGGCAGAAGATTTAATAGATGGAAAGATGAAAAAATTACTGAAGTTCCGCTTTAAAGGGGTTGTAAAGGTACATGTTTTTTCACCTTAATGCAATCTATGCATTAAGGTGAAAAAAACATCTGTGGATTAGCGCCCCCCCCCCCCATTTACTTACCTGACCCCTCGAAAGTCCAGCACCGTGAACGCGCAGGCTTCTCAGGTCAGCTTCTCAGCTCATTCATTGGTTGATTGAAAGCAGCGCAGTCATTGGCTCGGGCTGCTGTCAATCATATCCAATGACGCGGCGCGCCGAGTGATACAGTGAGCGGCTATGGCCGCCGGCTGTATCACGGGAGTGCGCCCGCAAGAGCTAACCACTATGCGAGCTCGCATGAAGGTGAGGAGTTCTTGCGGGGGGGGGGGGACAAGACAGCCGAGGGACCCCAGAAGACCAGGATCGGGGCCACTGTGTGCAAAACGAGCTGCACAGTGGAGGTAAGTATATATATATATTATTGAAAAAAATAAATCTCTTTAGTGTTCCTTTAATATTTCTGCCTTTTCTTTTATGATGAATACTTCTCCCAGAAAAATCAAAATTATAAAAAAAAATTATAAAAAAAAAGAAAAAAAATCTGGCAGGCTCTAAAACTAAATGAAATGTTTTGGCTTTATATTCACTTTGACTTCAAATTTGTTTAAAGGTTTTGATTTATTCCCAGGAAAGTTGTCTATACAAACAGAACAAGACAGGCAATTCCATTTACAAAGCCGGCTATTTCAATACCTTTTCTTACAACTTCTAGAATAAAGACGTTACAAATTGGATTATGTGTACTGGGTTTCTAAAATTCATATTAACTTCTAAAAGTTACCTAATGATATCGGGATAGAGGGTGGTCTTCCCCTATGGATCATACATGCTATGAATGGCCTGATACATGGATGGACAATAGCACTGCAGGAGATCTCAGAAGGTCAGAGGTCAGAGGTCATTACAAATTACCTAAAATCCCCTATCAATAACTCAGCAAAAACTCATTAGTCCTGAAAAAAAAACTCCTTCATCAGCAATCCTCCTGACAGTGGGGAAGAGGCCATGCCATGGCTCTATCTGCTTCTAAAAAGGAGCTAAGGCCCCTTTCACACTGAGGCGTTGAAAAAACACTTAAAAATTATGAGATTTTGTACCGCGATTTTACTGCGTTCGCGGTAAAAATAGCGCTAACGCCTATGCGTTTTTACCGCGTTCGCGCTAAAAATAGCGCAAACGCGGTAAAAACGCATAGGCGTTAGCGTTATATTTTAAATAACGCTTAAGCCTATGCGTTTTTACCACAGTTCCCATTCATTTCAATGGGGATAGGCGTTTTTACAGCGCTATTTTATGCGCCCTAAAGTTGCTCTAAAAAAGCTGTTTGCAGGATTTTTTTCAATGCCCAGCCAGCACAACGCCTCAATGGGAAAGCCCTCAGAGATTTCACATTGAGAATGATGGGGCAGGATTATTTCAGGCGTTATTACAGCGCTATTTTTACCGCGAAAATGCGGTAAAAACGCCTCAGTGTGAAAGGGGCCAAAAAGTAAAGTCTGAGCATATTTATATAAATAATAATAAAAAGCAACATTTACAAAAATGGAAGTTTACATAATCATCAGAATGGATATAATAATCTCGGCTCATCCTCCTGAAGAACAATGGCACTCTGAAGTTCTGATCAGCCACAGACAGACGGAGGTGTCACAAAGTAGGACGAGGACTGAGACATCCGCTTGCTCTTAAAGCCGTATTAAACCCAAAAGCAAACATTATATCGCAGCTTACCAATTCTTATGCCGCGCACACACGGCCGTTTTTAATGTCATTGAAAAAAACGAAGTTTTTCTCAACGTGATTTTTCGTGTTTCCTCTCAAGCCTGCCTTGCCTACACACTATCGTGAAAAAAAACGCTCGAGCAAAGCGCGGTGACGTACAACACGTACAACAGCACTATAAAGGGGAAGTTCCCTTCGGATGGCGCCACCCTTTGGGCTGCTTTTGCTGATCCTCGTGTTAGTAAAATTTGGTGAGAGACGATTAGCGCTTTTCAGCCTCGTGCTCTTCAGTCCGTTACAGCGTGACGAATGTGCTATCTCTATTACGAACGCTAGTTTTACCAGAACGAGCGCTCCCGTCTGATACTTGATTCTGAGCATGCGCATTTTTTTCCCCCTCGTAAAAGCCTACACACGACCGTTTTTCACGATGTTAAAAAGAACGACGTGAAAAACGACGTGAAAAAATAGAGCAGGTTCTATATTTTTTTAGCCCATTTTTCACCTCGTTAAATTTAAAAAATTGCATTTTTCACGCCATGAAAAACGGTCGTGTGTACGCGGCATTAGGCCGCGTACACACGACCATTTTTCATGACGAGAAAAATGCAATATTTTCATTTGGTCATTAAAAACGATGGTGTGTGGGCTCCAGAGCATTTTTCACGACGTGAAAAATGGCCATGAATAAATTGGAACATGCTCTAATTTTTCTCGTTGTTTTTCACGTCGTCGTTTTTCTCGTCATGAAAAACGGCCGTGTGTAGGCTTTAACAACATGAAAAAAACGCGCGTGCTCAGAGGCAAGTGATGAGACGGGAGCGCTTGTTCTGGTAAAACTAGCGTTCGTAATGGAGATAGCACATTCGTCACGCTGTAACGGACTGAAGAGCACGAGGCTGAAAAGCGCGAATCGTCTCTCACCAAACTTTATAAACACGAGATCAGCAAAAGCGTCCCAAAGGGTGGCGCCATCTGAATGGAACTTCCCCTTTATAGTGCCGTCATACATTTCGTACGTCACCGCGCTTTGCTCGAGCATTTTTTTTTTTCACGATAGTGTGTAGGCAAGGCAGGCTTGAGAAGAATCACGTCGAGAAAAACGTTGTTTTTTTCAATGACATTAAAAACGATCGTGTGTACGCGGCATAAGAAAATGGTGGTTGCATTTGTTTCCTTTACTTTAATTTTCATCTGATGATCTAGCTAGTAAGTCTGGTGTTTTTCATCAGAACAAGCCACCCTGCACACGTAGCAGTTAGAGGGTTGAGACAAACCCATTACACACTGACAGGTGTGCCTACAATGATCAGTTTTTATTCACTTATGTAAAACAAAGGAACAAAATTGTTGCTGTAACTGTTCCTAAAGTGTTAGCTGGAGTTTTTTCTGCAATATGCTAGTGTACCTAAATCTGCAAGTACATACACTGGAGGTTCTAGAACAGGGGCACACTAGTACCAGGGGGTCCCAGAATAGGGGCACAGTGACACTGGCTGTCCCAAAACTGGGGCATACCGACAACTAGGGTTCAATAACAAGGACACACTGACAGAGGTCCAAGAACAGAGATACACTGACACCAGAAGTCCCAAAGCAGTGACAAAATGAGATCCCAGAACAGGAGCACACTGACATAGGAATCCCAGAACAGGAGCACATGACATAGGAATCCCAGAACAGGAGCACACTGACATAGGAATCCCAGAACAGGAGCACACTGACATAGGAATCCCAGAACAGGAGCACACTGACATAGGAATCCCAGTACAGGAGCACACTGACATAGGAATCCCAGTACAGGAGCACACTGACATAGGAATCCCAGAACAGGAGCACACTGACATAGGAATCCCAGTACAGGAGCACACTGACATAGGAATCCCAGTACAGGAGCACACTGACATAGGAATCCCAGAACAGGAGCACACTGACATAGGAATCCCAGAACAGGAGCACACTGACACTGGGATCCCAGAACAGGGGAACACTGACATAGGAATCCCAGAACAGGAGCACACTGACAGGGGAACACTGACATAGGAATCCCAGAACAGGGGAACACTGACATAGGAATCCCAGAACAGGAGCACACTGACAGGGGAACACTGACATAGGAATCCCAGAACAGGGGAACACTGGCATAGGAATCCCAGAACAGGAGCACATGACATAGGAATCCCAGAACAGGAGCACATGACATAGGAATCCCAGAACAGGAGCACATGACATAGAAATCCCAGAACAGGAGCACACTGACATAGGAATCCCAGAACAGGGGAACACTGACATAGGAATCCCAGAACAGGGGAACACTGACATAGGAATCCCAGAACAGGAGCACACTGACATAGGAATCCCAGAACAGGGGAACACTGACATAGGAATCCCAGAACAGGAGCACACTGACATAGGAATCCCAGAACAGGGGAACACTGACATAGGAATCCCAGAACAGGAGCACACTGACAGGGGAACACTGACATAGGAATCCCAGAACAGGGGAACACTGACATAGGAATCCCAGAACAGGAGCACACTGACATAGGAATCCCAGAACAGGGGAACACTGACATAGGAATCCCAGAACAGGAGCACACTGACAGGGGAACACTGACATAGGAATCCCAGAACAGGGGAACACTGACATAGGAATCCCAGAACAGGAGCACACTGACATAGGAATCCCAGAACAGGGGAACACTGACATAGGAATCCCAGAACAGGAGCACACTGACAGGGGAACACTGACATAGGAAACCCAGAACAGGAGCACACTGACATAGGAGTCCCAGAACAGGAGCACACTAACATAGGAATCCCAGTACAGGAGCACACTGACATAGGAATCCCAGTACAGGAGCACACTGACATAGGAATCCCAGAACAGGAGCACACTGACACTGGGATCCCAGAACAGGAGCACACTGACAAAGGGATCCCAGAACAGGGGAACACTGATATTGGAATCCCAGAACAGGGGAACACTGATATTGGAATCCTAGAACAGGGGAACACTGACATAGGAATCCCAGTACAGGAGCACACTGACATAGGAATCCCAGAACAGGGGAACACTGACATAGGAATCCCAGAACAGGAGCACACTGACAGGGGAACACTGACATAGGAAACCCAGAACAGGAGCACACTGACATAGGAGTCCCAGAACAGGAGCACACTAACATAGGAATCCCAGTACAGGAGCACACTGACATAGGAATCCCAGTACAGGAGCACACTGACATAGGAATCCCAGAACAGGAGCACACTGACACTGGGATCCCAGAACAGGAGCACACTGACAAAGGGATCCCAGAACAGGGGAACACTGATATTGGAATCCCAGAACAGGGGAACACTGATATTGGAATCCTAGAACAGGGGAACACTGACATAGGAATCCCAGTACAGGAGCACACTGACATAGGAATCCCAGTACAGGAGCACACTGACATAGGAGACCCAGTACAGGAGCACACTGACATAGGAGACCCAGTACAGGAGCACACTGACATAGGAGACCCAGTACAGGAGCACACTGACATAGGAGACCCAGTACAGGAGCACACTGACATAGGAGACCCAGTACAGGAGCACACTGACATAGGAGTCCCATAATAGGAGCACACTGACATAGGAATCCCAGTACAGGAGCACACTGACATAGGAATTCCAGTACAGGAGCACACTGACATAGGAATCCCAGAACAGGAGCACACTGACATAGGAATCCCAGAACAGGAGCACACTGACATAGGAATCCCAGAACAGGGGAACACTGACATAGGAATCCCAGAACAGGAGCACACTGACAGGGGAACACTGACATAGGAATCCCAGAACAGGAGCACACTGACATAGGAGTCCCAGAACAGGAGCACACTAACATAGGAATCCCAGTACAGGAGCACACTGACATAGGAATCCCAGTACAGGAGCACACTGACATAGGAATCCCAGAACAGGAGCACACTGACACTGGGATCCCAGAACAGGAGCACACTGACAAAGGGATCCCAGAACAGGGGAACACTGATATTGGAATCCCAGAACAGGGGAACACTGACATAGGAATCCCAGAACAGGAGCACACTGACATAGGAGTCCCAGAACAGGAGCACACTGACATAGGAATCCCAGAACAGGAGCACACTGACATAGGAATCCCAGTACAGGAGCACACTGACACTGGGATACCAGAACAGGAGCACACTGACAAAGGGATCCCAGAACAGGGGAACACTGATATTGGAATCCCAGAACAGGGGAACACTGATATTGGAATCCCAGAACAGGGGAACACTGACATAGGAATCCCAGTACAGGAGCACACTGACATAGGAATCCCAGTACAGGAGCACACTGACATAGGAGACCCAGTACAGGAGCACACTGACATAGGAGACCCAGTACAGGAGCACACTGACATAGGAGACCCAGTACAGGAGCACACTGACATAGGAGACCCAGTACAGGAGCACACTGACATAGGAGACCCAGTACAGGAGCACACTGACATAGGAGTCCCATAATAGGAGCACACTGACATAGGAATCCCAGTACAGGAGCACACTGACATAGGAATTCCAGTACAGGAGCACACTGACATAGGAATCCCAGAACAGGAGCACACTGACACTGGGATCCCAGAACAGGAGCACACTGACATAGGAGACCCAGTACAGGAGCACACTGACATAGGAGACCCAGTACAGGAGCACACTGACATAGGAGTCCCATAATAGGAGCACACTGACATAGGAATCCCAGTACAGGAGCACACTGACATAGGAATTCCAGTACAGGAGCACACTGACATAGGAATCCCAGAACAGGAGCACACTGACATAGGAATCCCAGAACAGGAGCACACTGACAAAGGGATCCCAGAACAGGGGAACACTGATATTGGAATCCCAGAACAGGGGAACACTGATATTGGAATCCCAGAACAGGGGAACACTGACATAGGAATCCCAGAACAGGGGAACACTGACATAGGAATCCCAGAACAGGGGAACACTGACATAGGAATCCCAGAACAGGGGAACACTGACATAGGAATCCCAGAACAGGGGAACACTGACATAGGAATCCCAGAACAGGGGAACACTGACATAGGAATCCCAGAACAGGGGAACACTGACACTGTTATCCCAGAACAGGAGCACGGCTGTGTTGTAAAAGAAAGAAATCCAACTGTATGTTCAAAGACAGACAATTTGTTGGATCTCATTGCTCTTGAACTCCTTGGCCTGGAAGTGCATCTCCTCTGGACCACTGCAATTTTCCTTTTTTTTTTTCTTCATTTGGGCCACCATAGATGACTTGTCTGTCTTTGAACATACAGTCGGATTTCTTTCTTTTACAACACAGCCGTGACCATCTGGGGTGTTGACCCCGTATGAAGTATACATTGCAGATGTATACCATCTATTACTATTTGTGGTCATCCACAAGAGTATATCCTGGAACAAATCCCGATAACCTGATTTGTGGACTATATATATATATATATATATATACTAATTCCCTCATCTTCTACTTCACTAGAACTTGGTTTAAGAGAGGTAACCACAGCGTATATTTTTGTTATTATTTTTCAATTTTTTCCTGTATTTTTTCTTGCATTCTTTTGGGTCATATACACAAGCCTTTGGGAAATGTGAGGTGGATTCTAAGGTTTTTAACATGAATGTAGTTTGTCTTATGTGGTACCATTTTATATGATGGAATACTTTTTTTAAGGTAATAAATCTTTGAATAACTCTAATGGATCCAGCAAGTTGAGATATACATTCATTGTTTGTCAATAGGGATGGTTAAGCAATATTGTTTTTTTTGTTTTTGTGACAGAATAGGACTGCAGACAATGGTATCCTAGAACAGAGGCACGTTGACACTGAACTCTCACAATATGGACACACTAACACTGGGGGTTCCAGAACAGGGGTACACTGACAGTGGGAATCCCACAACAAGGGCTTCTTGACCCTGGGGGTCCCAGCACAGGGGCATACTAACATTGGGAGTCCCAGAACAAGGGTACATTGCCACTAGGAGCTCCAGAAAAGAGGCCTACAGACACCAATAGGTATCCCAGAAAAAAGGCACACTAACAGTAGTGGTGAAAAAGGGCACCCTGACCCCGCGAGAGCCAAAATAAAGGCACACACTGACACTGGGGGTCCTAGAACAAGTTCACACTGACATTGTAAGACCCAGAACAATGATACTAGTAATCCTATAACAACGGCATATTCACACTGGAGGTCCCAGAACTGGGCACACTTGCACTGGGGGCCCAAAAATGGCACACCAACGCTCGCAATCCCAGACCAGAGGTTCACTAAAATGGGACACTTGGGACCCCAGACAAGTCATACTGACATTTTCAGTCAAAAGCAAAATGTTCAAACAACCTAATTTCTTAGAAAATGTAGCCAATAGCTTTCCTGGCTGTATAATGTATCTGGGACAAGTCCTGCAACAGCAAAAAAGTCAAGGTTGCCTGAAATGCCTGTGACTATAAGGGGGCGTTTAGACACTCAGGGGAAGATCTAACCACCCAAAGATTTTCTTTTCAGAATCTTTAAGCTCAGATCACCTACAAGGAGGGGCTGCCATCACATCACTATTGCCCCTAAGATCAGATGGCACTCCACTCTTGCCCACAGACAAAAGGACTTCTGTCAAGATGATCAGATTTGGCTACTGTCATTCGTTTCTTACATTTGTACTAATAACCTAAATCTCTTATCAGCTTTGATATGCAATGATGTGTAGCCGAAGCTGGAGCGAGTGCATATAGACAGCAAGGGGCTGAAAGAGGCCACAGGAGTTCAGGAGCAATGAGATCCAACAAAGGATGAAAAAAGGCAAAAATATACCGTATATACTCGAATATAAGCCGAGGCACCTAATTTTACCACAAAAAAATGGTAAAACGTATTGACTTGAGTATAAGCCTAGGGTGTCCATCTGCATGCCTCACTGTGCCTCACTTTGTCCATGTACATGCCTCACTGTGCCCATGCCTCACTGTGTCAATGACTAGACTGACGTTTAACATGGGAGTCTATGGAAGGGGTGCCCGGCTTTGAAAAATCGGTGCTCCCCGGCCCTAGGTCCCTCGGACAACAAACTTTGCACACTTGTAGAGAAAGAGTGGTGCTACATGTGTGTCAAGTTTGGGGTCCAGGGGACCTATGGCCGGCCGGTACCGGGTCCCCAAAATCCGGGAGATCAGGCGCAAAAAGGTGACTTGAGTATAAGCCGAGGGGGGCATTTCCAGCACAAAAAAATGTGATGAAAAACTCGGCTTATACTCGAGTATATATGGTAATCATTTATTTAAAAAAAAAATTAAATTGTTCATTTATCTAATGCTTTAGCAATGTCATCCTGGTACAATTTAAATCTGTGTTATCATAAAACAGTATCAGACTGTTCTTCCCCAACTATGCTGAATAAGAACGATTTGATGTGTGCAAGCGAGCGAAAAAAATAAAAAATGAATCAGCGCAATATAAAAAGTTTTACATGCAATCCCATAAATGCTGGCCTCTGCACAATGAGCGAGGGTCTATAACCCAGCATTTAATTGGTTAATTTTGCATGGGACACTGCAATCACAAGCGTCTTTATAGTCACATAACATGCAACTACTTTTCAATTTAAAGAGCCTAACAGAATCTGCAGACGGCTCTCTCCAACAGGCCCTGGGTTCTCCTGCTGGGTTAAAGGACCTGAGTGCCTATAAGCGGTGCGGTGCTAGACTATCCGGAGTCTACACTGATCGGGGAGGGAAGGACTGGGAAGAGGTGTTGGAAAAACAGAAACTGACACACACACACAACAAAAATAACCAAGAAGACGTATTAAGCAATTACACTTTACGGGATTTAAGGTAAAGTCCCAAGATACCCCTAAATCCTCACTGCCACCTCCTGTTACCGAGCGTCAAACCTGGAAAAAATGTTTTTGGGTTGGTCTCATTTTTCAGCGATGGTGGACTGTAAGCCAACTGGACACTTACCGGCGCCAAGCGAGCGCCGCTATAGACGTTCTATTTATAGATCCTCAGTGTTCCACTAGAATCCTTTTACATGGAACGGGAGCAGGAAAATGTTTGCAACAGTTTGAAGCTGCCATCGGTGTCATTAAAGGTCCACTACAACCCAAAACAAATAGTATAATAACAGGCTCATTCAGTACAGAAGCAACAGCCAATGAAAATCCATCTTGTATAGGGAATTATGATTGGCTGCTATGTGTTAAAATTTAACTGAAGGCAACATTTTCTATTCAGTCTTAAAGGGGAGGGGAATTAGAACATCTGTCATGGGTTTATTGCTGCCTGTGCCCCCGGTAGGGAGATTCACCCTCACTATTTGTCCTGTTTATTATATTCATTGAAAATGACAGATTTTGGGTTGTCACCAGAATAGGAATAGAGGGGAAATCTAAGTATGGGGCATCATTCCTGGTACAGTTTACTGAATAAGAACCTCTGCACACCACTGCATTGTGGTAATGTACTTACGTACATTGGCATTTGAGTTGCGCACAACTGTCATTTGGTTGTCACTCAACTGGCACTCCAACACACCACCACAGAGTAATGCATTACCATTGTGGCGCACTGCACTAACAAAAAAAGATATGGGTATGTCTATTCAAATGAATGGGATGCCTTAACGCAACACACCTTGAAGGAGAAATACCGCCAAAGCTCATTTGTCTGCACTTCTCCTGTGGATCACAGTTTGATCTGCACTCCTGTGACCCATTTTCAGCAGACACCAGGCTGAAGGCCGCTGTCGGCTGATGTCACAGAGCCGATCCAGGCTGGGGAAAGATCACGACCATATGGTTGGGATCCACCCAGAACCCTGGATCGGCACCTGGCTCAACCTCTCAGCGAGCCGCTGAGGGACTGGGCCAGCCGCTCCCGCCTTCTCCCCAGCCCAGCACTCCAGTGAGCCTGGGGGGGGGGCAGAGCAGAGAGCCGGTGACTGACATTCACCAGCTCTCTGCTCACAGAGCTCTGAGAACCAAGCGATAGGCCCGTGTGCACACCAGCCTGGCTGGTTTCTGTCGAACAGGCATGCTGGGAAACCAGCCTCCATTCGGCATCTGATCAACGCTGGCAGCCAATAGCTGCGAGTGCTGACCGGTGTGTTCTGGAATGGGGGGGGGGGGGGGCGGGGGGCTGTATCCCTGTCAGGACACAAAAGCTCAGCGGAGAGATCGTTGTACTAACATTGTATTCCTCCATTTTTTTTCCGTTCACTACCTCCCTTTATTTTGCAAAGCTCTGTGCAAATCTTTGGCTCTACACAAGTCCTTGTGTTATAAAAATAATAATAATCATAATAGTAAATGTTTAAAATAAATATAATTTAAATTATTCTGCGTTGGAACACCCCCTCCCCCCCAGCGGTGGGATCTTGGGAGAAATCAATCAATGCTGTGCTACCACTGTACCAATTAACGTATATTAAAAGACATTGCCCCCAAAAATTCGAAAAAATTTGGCAGCCATGGACGGCGTAGGGAGGAATAGCCTCCGGACCGCTGGACCCTGGGGTATAGGGGCGTAATATTTGTTTGAGCTCCTGTTTTGGTTGGAATGGAGGGTGTTATACTGTGTAGATGTTACTATTGCATGACTGATGTGCAAGTTACTTCTTAAGCCCCGTACACACGGTCAGACTTTTGGCCAACAAACTTCATTTTGAGCAAGTTGGACCAACAATCCGACCGTGTGTACGCTCCATCGGACAAACTTTTTTTGCTTTTTTCTTGTTTTCATCGGACAAAAGTTGGGTCTGCAAACGGACAAACTTTTGCCCAACAAAAGTCTGATGGAGCAAAGTCCGACCGTGTGTACAGAAAACCATCGGACTTTTGTCCGATGGACAAAACAAATAATGTTAAAATCAACCAACAATAGCAGAAGTTGACCAAAGGGTGGGGTAAAGAGCAGAAAAGAGCAGAAAAACCACGTGATGTTGCAAAAAGTTTTGGGAAAGTTCGCAGAAAAGTCCGAGCGTGTGTATGCTATGGGTGTTCCCGACCAACTCCGTTCGGACAAAAAAACACGGAAAAGTCCGATAGCAGTCCGACCGTGTGTACGGGGCTTTATACGCTTGTTCCCTATGACTACCCACCTGTATTGTACTTTTCCTTTTTTCCTTTCTTATGATTTGGTCCATTTTGGACGAACGTTGTATCATGCTTGACTTTCTTTTTTGCCACAATAAAGGAACAATTTGTTTTGTTAAAAAAAAAATATATATATATATATATATATATATATATATATATAATTTATAGTATTTTCTTTATAAATTATTTAACCAGCTTAAAACTAACGTACAATGTTTAATAAATATGGTTTCATTATTTTAGATAGGTACATTTGAAGTACTGTACTCTATGTGATTATTTGATATTTACAATTTCCAGCCAACAGGTGGAGCTGCAGTCTTCTTTTCTTGTTTACCGGTCTATTATTAGCTGCTCTGTTGATCAAGGCCTGTTGTTTACAAAGCTGAATAGGTAAAATGCAGACTAATCACAGCCTAATAAGACAGCCAATTGACTCATTCCCCCATCCTTGTTCCCACTGCTTGCTCTGTACCGCTCAGTACAGGGTTCTAATTAGCAAGTGACAGCTGAAAAACATTAGTTTAAAACATTAAGATTTTTATTTTTTTTAATCGCCCAAAAACCATTTAGCTGGCTTTACATCTCTACACTGCGTGGACCAAGTTGTAAAGCGTGAGGTGCAGAGTGTTACCATTCATTATGAATAGTATTTTGGGTTCTCATAGATAGGTAGCCTTCAAGTTAGGGGAAATCTTTCCCAGGCGCTCAGACAGCAGTAAAGGCCTAACAGAGGTTCTAACCCTTCCCCAATCTGATCCACGCTAATAAATGTTTTGGCCAGGGGTTCTATTTTAAATGAAGAATTTGATTAGAGGCCAAGGACAATCCAGAGGATTCCTATTTCCATCCAGTGGTCTCATTCTAACTGCGTAGACACTAAGGCCCCTTTCACACTGGGGCGGGCAGGAGCGGTGGCGGTATAGCAGCGCGATTTGCAGCGCTGCTATACCGTCGTTCTTACCGCGGTATGCGGTCGCTAGGGGGGTGAATTTAACCCCCGCTAGCGGCCGAAAAAGGGTTAATACCGCCCGCAAACCGCGGCTATTGCCGCGGTTTGCGTGCGGTATTACCGCGCTGTCCCATTGATTTCAATGGGCAGCCGCGGTAAAGGAGCGGTGAACACACCGCTCCTTTACCGCTGTAAAGAAGCGGCTAGCAGGACTTTTGGAGCGGTCCTGCTAGCGCACCGCTTCAGTGTGAAAGCCTTCGGGCTTTCACATTGAAGGCTACAGGGCAGGATTTTTTCATGCGGTATAATAGCACTATTATTAGCGCTAAACCGCATGAAAAACGCCCCAGTGTGAAAGGGGCCTAAGCTACCTAGACCAGCAGGAGATGGGGGTTGCGTCATGGAGCTACTGCATCGCATTGTTTGGACATAATTGTCAAAACACAATCAGGACGTTAATTAGGTGGAGCGGCCTCCACTCACAGCTCCTTCAGTCAGATGCAATTAGCGGAGTAGTAGGTAACAGCAGACGTTGCTTGTTACACATGTTTCTAATAATTAAATTTTCTTTATTGATAACAATTAAAAACATTTCTCCCCGGCTGGATTCTGGTAGAAACATATAAATTTATTCAGGAGACTCCCCTCTCCATCGGCCTGTGGCTATTTTTTTATGCTTGAGTGAGCAGCATCGTCTTTACAGACAATGTGGTGCAGACCTTACTAAGAAGCTGAGCTGTAGGTATTCAGGGAGAAGCCTTGAGCCCGGCCACAGATTTACACAGGAATATTTTATTATAGGTAGATCCACCTGGAGACCTGTGAGATTCTTCATAGTCATAGGACTAAGGAAGCACATAGCTGATATAGTCATCTTCATAGGGTACACTAAGTAATGCGCAAAGCATGGTAACCTATAGCAGCCACATCTGACTCCAGGAAACATCATTTGATTGGAAGTGGTGGGTTCCAGTTTCTCAATCAGGGTAGGTGTTCTCCTTGGAGAAATTCCAACTGACCTTGGGGTTTGTTTTTGGTTGTTAAAGTGGAACTAAACACTTCAATACCCAACTCCACTCCGATGATACGATGTCTGCGAGCTCCCTTGCCACAGCCAACATCTCCTTGGCATCACCTGGGTTTGGGGTCTTCGGCCATCTTTATTGGCTGGATGGGGGTGACATAACTCCCACACATGGGCAAGGGAGTTCATTTATCCTGGTACCAAGGTGTGCCAAGATGTACACTGAGCCCCTATTCATACTTCGTGTGAACGTAGCAAGGTGATTTAGAGGCATTCTTTTCAGGCACTCCTATTAAAGTTTATGGGGCCAAATATGTGAGATTCTGCTCCAAATACGTTTTCATGCTCATCCTGAGCACTATCATGCTCCAGGAATTGCACATTTCTATGCAGGGGGGGGGGGGTTAATGGGGGCTGAGTTGTGCATGCGCAGCTCAATGAACATTCTAAAGCATCTTGCGAACATGAAGGTACAAGGCCTTTGAAGGGACATTGCTATTATGAAGATGCAATAGCGCAACACACTTAAAAGTCGTTTCAGTTCCAGTAAATGCTGCCCCCGCCACCTCTTCTGTCCAGGTTCCACGTCCTTCTGCTTCCAAGGCCTCCTGTGTGCTCCCCTGCCCCCCCCCCCTCCCTTTGCAGGGCTGCTTGCTTCCTCTCCTCTCTTCTCCCACCAGCTTCTGCAGGGGATCGTTTCAAGATGGAGAGTGGGTAAGGGGCTGGAATATATGTAATTGACTGGCCCCTTCCTTTTCCTTTTCCAAACGAACACAGCGAGTGATCGGTATCAATCGCTCATTGCGTTCATTCATAACCAAAGCATAGAACAGGAAGACTGTGTAAAGCTCTTTTTGTTAATTTCTTCTGTGCAGCTGAGGCTGCACAGATGGAGACTGAGGACTGTGACTGTGTTTCTAACTGTGTGTGTGGGGGGGGAGCTTACTGCATGGACACTCTGATCCGTGTTCCTGATTGGCAGGAACACTAGATCACAGTGTCCATGCCTGACAGCATGGTGGCCTTCTTGTTTACACTGGCAGACCGCCGTTAGGGTGGCCAGCGGACATCTCGTCCGCCAGGCCCACTGATTGCCTCCCATTGTGGCCAGTCAGCGTGCGATCATGGCTTCAGCGGCACGCGCACTCGCCCCACCCCCCAAGTGGCCATTAGCAAAATCACGTACAGGTACGTGATTTTGCGCAATAGAGCCGCCTTGCCCCAGTATATGAATGGCAGGCAGGCGGGAAGTGGTTAATCTTTTTCTAGTGAAGCCATTCCTTTGTTGATTTGGATGTATGGTTTGGGTCCTTGTCATGCTGAAAGATGAAGTTACTCTTTATGTTCAGCTTTCTAGCAGAAGCCTGAAGGTTTTGTGCCAATATTCGGGGCCGTCTTTAAGGCAGGGCAAAAGTGGCATCTGCCCTGGGCCCTGTCATTGTTGTGGGGCCCAAAGCAGCTGCCTCATACTTGCCAACTATCCCAGTTTAAATCCCCTTGTCCCTTTGAAGTTTTAGTCCTTTGCTGTGTCCTGATATCTCAGTGTGAAGTGCTGCTACCAATGCTGCCCAGCTCTGCCCTATTGTTGTGTACAGATGACTCACCTGCAGACCCTGTGTTTACATGTAAATAACTGTCATTCATATGTAAATAATGGGAGCATTCATATGTAAATAGCTGAGGCCGGCTCCATTCATATGTATATCATGCCCCTCTGCAGTGAAGAGATGATGTGCTGTAACCTCTAGCAACCAATCAGTGAGCAATATTACTGTACAATAATATCTAGCAACCAATCAACAAGAAGAAATCATGTGCTGTAACCTCTAGCAACTAATCAGTGAGCCGTAATATGTGCTGTAACCTCTAGCAACCAGTCAGTAAGTGGTAATGATATGCTGGCAACCAATTGCAATCACTGCCTGATCTGATACAGTAAACTGATTTTAAGTCTAGCTGATATTTATTGTATGTCTCAGAGCAGGTGGAGAACAAAATTGCATGGGGGGGCCCCCAAGAAAATTTTTGCCCAGGGTGCAATCAACATTAAAGATGGCCCTGCCAATATTGACTGGTATTTGGAACTGTTCATAGTTCCCTCTTCCTTGACTACAGCCACTGTTCCTGCTGAATAAAAACAGCCCCAAAGCATGATACTGCCACCGCCATGCTTCACGGTGGGTATGGTGTTCTTTTGGTGATGTGATGTGTTGTTTTTGCACCAAACATATCTTATGGAATTATGGCCAAAAAAGTTCAATCTTGGTTTCATCAGACCAAAACACATTTTTCCACATGCTTTTGGGAGACTTCAGGTGTGTTTTTGCAAAATTTTGCCAGGCTTGGATGTTTTTCTTCATAAGAAAGGGTCTTGCCACTCTACCCATAGCCCAGACATATGAAGAATACAGGAGATTGTTGTCACATGTACCACACAGCCAGTACTTGACAGATATTCCTGCAGCTCCTTTAATTATGCTGTAGGACTCTTGGCAGCCTCCCTGACCAATTTTCTTCTTGTCTTTTCATCAATTTTGGAGGGACGTCCGGTTCTTGGTAATGTCACTGTTGTGCCTTATTTTCTCCACTTCATGATGACTGTCATCACTGTGTTCCATGGTATATCTAATGCCTTGGAAATTCTTTTGTACCCTTCTCCTGACTGATACCTTTTACCAATGAGCACCCTCTGATGCTTTGGAAGCTCTCTGCAGACCATGGCTTTTGTTGTAGGATGCGACAAAGAAAATGTCAAGAAAGACCTACTAGAACAGCTGAACTTTATTTGGGGTTAATCAGAGGCACTTTATATGATGGCAGGTGAAGTACTGACTCCTATTTAACTTGAGTTTGAATGTGACTGCTTAATTCTGAACACAGCTACATCCCCAGTTATAAGAGGGCGTGCACACTTATGCAACCACATTATTTCGTTTTTTATTTTAACTCTTATTTTCAATTGAGTTGTACAGCTTATAGGTCACATTAAAGTTGGAAAAAGTTCTGAAATTATGTATCTTTGTCTCATTTTTTTACATCACAGAAACCTGATTACTCTTTCGTCCATGGACCGACACAGCTTCTCTATTGACAAAGTGGGTATTATCCGTTAATTAGGAGTGACTAGGCAGAAAAACTTGTAAAAAGTGTTGCATCACACCTTCTACAGTACCGCCCCGGGGGCGGACCCTCTGGGTATACCCTCTCAGTCTGCACATCGCAGATCAGTTTTTTTCTGTCTAGCAAGGAGTAGGACATGGCTCCCTTCGGGCTCATTGGTCCGGGGAAAAAAGATATATATATTTTTTATTTTTTTGCTACATTTGTTGTTTCCTGCGATCTTCGATCAACTGCCGACTGGGTGACAGGCTGGATCCTCGATCCTTGTAGTCTCCCCAGTTTCGGCCATCGAGCGTGTGCCGACCCTAGCTACGCGCTGGGTTTTCCACGACATGCCCGTCGCTCCACGGGTGGCCGGTGAGCCTACGCTCCAGGGCCTGCATCGGACCGCTCAGCTTCGGCTGACCTTAAGGCCGAGTCGCAGCAGCCTGGCCGGTGAGCTTACGCTCCAAGGCTTGCATCGGACCGCTCAGCTTCGGCTGACCTTACGGCCGAGTCGCAGCAGCCTGTCCGGTGAGCGTCATGCTCCAGGGCATACATATGATCGTCCCTTCTGGGTCCAATCACAGCATGCCTGGCCAACAGTCACCTTCCGTGCGCGGACGATGATCTGTTTGGAATGTCTTCCAGCAGAATACATGCAGGATAGGTAAGTAAAACTCCCCTGCCTCGGCTGGGTGATTTAGCTGGACATTCCTGGAGAGATCAAGTAAGTGGTTGTGGCCCCTTTCTTCCCTCTCTCCCTGCCTTTCCCTCCTCCCTGGGCTTCTAGCTAAAGGTTGCTGGGTGCTGGGGGTCACCTAGGGGGTCCCACTGGAGCGGGGCTGGCTGTAACTAACATTTAAAAGAAATGTCATTTTTGCTTACCTGTGTTTCTGTGTCTCCATGCTGTCGGCGGCCATTTTGAGGTGGTCCATGCCAAGTTTGGCCTCTTGTAACTGCCTGGCGGCCATCTTCCTGTAGTTCGGCCACACCCACTGGCCCCTATCAGGTGATCGGCGGCCATGTTTGTCCACCCTGTATGCAGATATTGCCGTTCGGCGGCCATCTTTTTTGTGGGCTATGGCTGCCTGACCTCTATCTTCTGTCGGCGGCCATTTTCTTAGAGCCCACATTATCTTCCATACAGACGGTTTTGGCAACCATTTTGCGAGAGCCTCCGGCCTCTAGGGTGCATTACACTGGCGCGAAAATTCACACAGGAAGTGCTGATAAAAGAAGCAGACTGACACAGCAGCAAGGGGACAGCATCATAGGCGCAGCATAGCAGTACCTATCCAGGGTGGTGAGTCCTCTGGGTAACCCAGCATCTCTGCAGCGCAGGAGGGTGGCCTATTGATATCTTGCCTGGAGCCCTGTGAGTGTCAGCGTGTGGTCAGCATGGCATCTGAGCCAGATGTCTTCTCCCCTGAAACACCAGATTTAGCAGCTGGTGTCCCTGAGGTGTCTATGGACGCTATGTCGGCAATCCTAGAGGCGTTTGCTGCCAGGGTGGAAGCAGCACACGGGAATACAGGGGGTAATAAACGCCCCCGTCCCCTGCAATCTTCTGGGGATATTTCTGATGCAGAACCAGGTCCAGCTACGGCTCATGGCCCAGATTCTGATGCATCAGAGACTGCAGACCGTGACCGATCGGACAGTGAGGAGGACTCCAAGTCCAGGTCAGTACGCGAGACGGCTTTGGTATCTGACCTTATTACTGCAGTGCGGGATACGCTAAAGTTGGAAAGGACTGAAGAAGTAGCAGATACTCCAGTCCCCTTTGGGTTTCGTAAACCTGCCCGCACTGCTAAGGTGTTCCCTTGTGTGTCTTATTTTGACAAACTCTTATACAAGGAATGGGAGAACCCACTGAGGGTCTTTACAGCCCCAAAGAGGTTTGCAGTACGGTACCCCTTTGAGGAGAGTTTTCTGAAGATATGGACCTCTCCCCCTATAGTGGACCCTTCGGTGTCCAGACTTAATAGAGCCACCACTATTCCAGTAGAAGGGGCTCCTGTTTTCAAGGACCCTGTGGATAAGAAGGCTGAAGCACTCGCTCGCTACCTATACTCAGTGGTAGGCTCAGCAGTACGCCCGGCATTGGCGGGGGCCCTAGTGTCTCAGACACTTACTGAATGGGCAAAATTGCTACTCCAGGGGTTAAAGGAGCGAGATGCTCCTCCTAATGAGATAACTTTGGCCGACCAGTTGGTCCAGGGCCTTAAGTTTGTCTGCGAGTCAGACATGGATACTATTCCCCTGCTGTCAAGAGCTTCGGTTTATGCAGTAGCAATACGCCGCCTGATCTGGCTAAAGGGCTGGTCTGCGGACCAGACTTCCAAGAAAGCCCTATTGGATCTGCCTTTTAAGGGCGACAGACTTTTTGGGGCTTCTCTGGATGACATCATCAAGGATGCTACAGGAGGTAAAAGCACTTTGCTTCCCCAAACTAGCAAGGGTAGGGGACCACGCCAAGGGCAAGGGCCCTCCTTTACTGCACGTAAGCGTTTTTTTCGCCCTCTTAAGGCGACAGGGAAAAGACCCCAGGCCGATAAAGCGCCTGCCCAAGGACAAAAGCGTCCTTGGTCCCGCAGACCCAACAAGCCTGTGGACAAATCTGCGTCCACATGAAGGTCCGCCCCCACCCAGCTCTCGGGTGGGGGGACGTCTTCGCAAATTCGCGACTCAGTGGACTGCTCTAGTCTCCGACAGGTGGGTTTGCGAAGTAATCTCCTCAGGCTACAAGATAGAATTTCTCTCTTGTCCACCAGACAGATTCATCACCTCCAATCTCCAGCTACTACCGACCCGTCGGGAGGCCCTGTATGGGGCGGTCAAGGGTCTACTGGAACGCGGGGTAGTTATTCCAGTTCCAGAACAGGAACGGGGTCAGGGTTTTTACTCAAATCTGTTCATTGTGCCAAAGAAGGAGGGGGTTCGTCCAATCTTGGATCTCAGAGCCCTCAATTGCTTTGTGAAGGTACAAAGATTTCGGATGGAGTCGGTTCGATCCGTAGTCACGGCTCTCCATCCGGGGGACTTTCTGGCCTCCTTGGACATCAAGGACGCATACCTGCATGTCCCCATATACTCCAGACACCAGAGGTTTCTGCGATTTGCTATCGGGAAGAACCACTACCAGTTTGTGGCCCTCCCGTTTGGCCTTGCCTCAGCACCCAGGACGTTCACCAAGGTGCTCGCTCCGATTCTGGCACTTCTAAGACAGCGGGGTATCGCTATCACAGGTTACTTGGACGACCTTCTGCTGAAGGGCCCTTCAAGCTCAGAATTAGAGGTAAGCGTGTCCATTACCTGTCAGACTCTTCGAGACTGTGGTTGGATACTAAACACGCAAAAGTCAGTATTGGTGCCCACTCAACGCCTAGTTTACCTGGGGTTGATTCTGGATTCCTCAGAGGCAAAGGTATTCCTCCCTGTGGAGAAGTTGCAGACCCTCCGGGCTGCAGTACGGCAGCTGACTTCCAGGAATTGGTCGTCACTCCGTTTTTGCATGCGAGTGTTGGGCCTCATGGTAGCCTCCTTCGAGGCGGTCCCATATGCTCAATACCACACTCGAGTGTTACAGAGGGAAGTTCTGTCCAGATGGAACAGATGCCCTTCATCTCTGGATTATCAAATCCGAGTGAGCCACCTAGTCAGGAGATCCCTGGTATGGTGGCTGACAGCACCGGCTCTAATGGCCGGGAAGTCATTTCTTCCGGTTTACTGGATAGTGATCACGACGGACGCCAGCCTTACAGGTTGGGGGGGAGTCTGGGGTGTCCAGTCGGCGCAAGGTCGCTGGACCCCAGAGGAAGCCCTCCTGCCGATCAATGTCCTGGAGATCCGGGCGATCAAGCTGTGCCTCTTCAAATGGTCTCAGAGACTGCAAGGGCGTCCAGTCAGGATCCAGTCAGACAACGCCACAGCAGTGGCATATGTCAATCATCAAGGAGGAACAAGAAGCTCAGCTGCAGCATCGGAGATCGCTCGCATCCTGAAGTGGGCAGAGAGGAGCGTACCGGCACTGTCGGCCGTGTACATTCCGGGTGTGGAAAACTGGCAGGCGGACTACCTGAGCCGCCAGATGCTGGACCAGGGAGAATGGTCCTTACACCCGGAGGTGTTCCAACTCCTCTGCCAAAGATGGGGCACACCAGACGTAGATCTTCTGGCTTCCCGACTCAATCGGAAGGTATTGAGGTTTGTGGCCCGGTCAAGAGACCCATGGGCAGACGCAACGGACGCGTTGGTAGCATCGTGGGGCCAGTATCGGCTAATCTATGCCTTCCCTCCCTTAAGGCTTCTTCCTCTTCTGCTCCGCAGAGTGGAGGCAGAGGGAATTCCAATGATCCTAATCGCTCCAGATTGGCCTCAGCGTCCTTGGTACGCCGATCTAGTACGTCTGGTAGCAGACGTCCCCTGGCGCCTACCACTACGGAAGGACCTGCTGTCGCAAGGTCCCATATTCCATCCTGCTTTACAGTCATTGGCTTTAACGGCATGGCTGTTGAGAACCAGGTACTGAGAGACCGGGGCCTGTCAGACTCAGTAATTTCTACTATGAGAAGTGCTCGGAAACCGTCCTCTAGGAAGGTCTATCACCGCACTTGGAGGGCCTACATCTCCATGTGTGAGGAAATGAAATGGCATCCGCGTACCTATTTGGTTTCCAGAATCCTGCTGTTTTTACAGCATGGGGTAGACCAAAGGCTTGCCCTAAGTACGATTAAGGGACAGATATCTGCCCTGGCTGTCTTTTTTCAGCGACCCCTGGCGACTCACTCTCTCGTGAGTACATTTGTGCAGGGGGTTCGACATGTGGCCCCTCCGGTCCGCCCCCCGTTACCTCCGTGGGACTTGAACCTGGTCCTCTCGGTGCTTCAGAAGGCACCGTTTGAGAATATTAGAGATATTCCCCTGTTGACACTTTCTCAGAAGGTGGTCTTTTTGGTGGCTGTTACGTCAGTTAGACGAGTCTCTGAGCTGGCAGCCTTGTCCTGCAAGGCTCCCTATTTGATTTTCCACAAGGATAAGGTGGTGCTGCGGCCGCAGCCTTCCTTTCTTCCGAAGGTCGTTTCGGCTTTTCATCTCAACAAAGACATTGTACTTCCATCCTTGTGTCCTCAGCCGTCGAATCCTAAGGAGTCGGCGTTGCATTCCTTGGACGTTGTCCGAGCTTTGAGAGTATACATATCTGCTACTTCCCTGTTCCGGAAGTCAGACTCACTGTTTGTTTCGGTGGCTGGTCCCAAGAAGGGCCAAGCAGTCTCATCGGCCACCATCTCTAGGTGGATCCGACAGATAGTAATCCAGGCTTACGCCTTAAAGGGTCAGGCGCCCCCCTTTCCTGTCACGGCGCATTCGACCAGGGCAATAGGTGCCTCTTGGGCTTTCCGACATCAAGCGTCTGTTTCCCAACTATGTAAAGCGGCGACTTGGTCGTCCGCTCACACTTTCACAAAATTCTACAAAGTTGATGTAGGTGCATCTTCGGATGCCTCTTTCGGCCGCAAGGTTTTGCAGGCGGCTGTTTAGAGTTGCAACTCCTCCGTTGGAGGAGTGCTGTTTTGTGTTTTGGGGTGAAGTTTGTTTTTATGCTGTTACCACCCCTCGTTTTTTCTCTGACACTGCTTTGGGACGTCCCACTTTGTCAATAGAGAAGCTGTGTCGGTCCATGGACGAAAGAGTAAATAGGATTTTTTACTCACCGTAAAATCCTTTTCTCTGAGTCCATGGACCGACACAGCACCCACCCCTCCTTTTAAGTTTGTACTGCTGTTTGACGAACTGATCTGCGATGTGCAGACTGAGAGGGTATACCCAGAGGGTCCGCCCCCGGGGCGGTACTGTAGAAGGTGTGATGCAACACTTTTTACAAGTTTTTCTGCCTAGTCACTCCTAATTAACGGATAATACCCACTTTGTCAATAGAGAAGCTGTGTCGGTCCATGGACTCAGAGAAAAGGATTTTACGGTGAGTAAAAAATCCTATTATTTTAACAGGGGTGTGTAAACTTTTTTTATCCACTGTCTATAGACAGTCTGCTGTTCTCAGTCAGGTTAGACATGATTCTCAGACTGAAAAAGGAGAAACAAAGCACAGTCACCGTGCGCTACATAGGTAGGTGAAGATCTATAGGATTTATAGGTTTCTTATAAAAACAAGTTAATTTGCAATAGATCCCTCGTGTATGCAAATCTATATATCAGACCTAAAAAAGAGGGCCAGTTGTATAAGGAAGGCAGAAATTCAGATCCAAAACACTGAGAGTGAAGAGGCCTCCCTAGCACTTGACATCTCCAAATTCCATGTGACTAAACTGTATCATTCTCAGTAATTTCTATACAAAGTGGAAAACACAAAGGAATCGCTGTGGTTTCTGGTAAGCTCTTTACAAATACATGTGTTCCTGCACAGTGTTGACCTCTGACATGTCAGTATTCTTATTTGTTTGTTCTGTAGGGGGACCAGCAGGTGGCAGTGTTGCTGCTGCCCAATGAAAAAAAAAACCAAAGTCACGCTTTGGAAACAAGAATTACAACCCAACATAACATACAGCCAAAGAAATAGTTTGCTCAATTATATCTCTAGATTTCTCTGATAAGTCATAAAATCTGCAAAATGTTTTATACAACTGAAATTTTCCAAGTTTATTTCCCATATTTATATAGTATGGGCATACAAAGAAATAACTCACTTGGTCGTATGCAGTTGCTACCATTGTAAAAAAAACACCAAAATCCTGCAAAAAAATTGTAAAAATGTTTTTTCTTTTTACTTACCAGAAAAGGCGGTTGCTATGCGGATGTTCCTAATCTGCCTCTTCCTAGTCCGCGGCAGGTCTTCTTCCTCGTCCTCCTCTTCTGGTGAATGGGGCGCACTGCCTTCTGGGAACTGTGTGTATCCCAGAGAGCAGCTGCCCATTCGGGGGGGCCGACATTGCGGGCGCCTAGGTCAGGTAAGTGTCCTTATTAAAAGTCAGCAGCTACAGTGTTTGTAGCTGCTGACTTTAAAAAAAAAAAAAATCGCGGGTGGAATCCCACTTTAATTTTGCCTTTTGCTGCAAACACAGTCTAGGTCAGGGTTTCTCAACCAGGGTTCCTCCAGAGGTTGCTCAAGTTCTGCCTCTCAGATAAGTTCTCACTGACACCATTGATCTGCTTAGCTATCTGTAGAAGGATTATTCTTCCCAATAACCACAAGTGTAAGGAGCATTCTTCCCACTGACCATCACAATGATATATCATGAGATATAGTTATAGTAATTTCTAGTAAGGTTTCCCTGAGACCGGAAAGTCATTTCAAGATTTCTTCTGTGTTGAAAAGTTTGAGAAAGGCTGATCTAGGTGTCTTGACTAATAGCAGGTATTATCGGTCAACACTGCTTGCCGCTCAAACCAATCCTTGGCGTCAAGTATCCTGTGTAGGGTTGCCACCTTTTCTTCAAGCCAAAGCTGAACACTTTAGCGGCGCACGCATGGCACCCCAACCACGGTGCAATTTTGCTGCGATTGTCACCCGACAAATCGCAGCAAAATCACGTAAACCGAATTATGGGATGCCTGTCACCCAAAATAAGTTTTGCTTTGCGATTGGAGTGCCATCACCCCCATCCCCTCCTATTACAAATTTTCTTCTCCTACCAGCACAAATCCTCCTCCCTCCAATACCCCCATGGCAGCCGACAGAGGGTATCTTGGGGCCTCAGCACACAGGGGGGCCCAGACAGCAGGGGGTTCGGAGCGGTGGGCGTGGGGGGCAATTACAGAGGGGGTGCAAATACAGAGGAGGGGGGACAATTACAGAGGAAGGGGGGAGAATTACAGAGAAGGGGGTGCAAATACAGAGGAGGGGGGCAATTAGAGAGATAGGGGGGCAATTAGAGGAGGGGGGTAAATACAGAGGAAGGGGGTGCAAATACAGAGGGGGGCAAACACAGAGGAGTCAAAACATAAGGGAAAGAGAGAGGTAATAGGCTGGCGCAGACGTTTTTAATAAAATAAATGCTTAAAAACAATCCACTCCCTCTTCATGTCAGAGCTGTAGGCATGTCGGTCTGTGAAGTCGGCTGCCCCATTCTCCCCTCCGATCCACGCTGCTGTTATCACTGGAGGCAACTCATGTGAACTGTCAGCCTCTGATGATGGAGGCGTGGTTAAGCCTCCGGCACGCTCTGATTGGTCACAGCGTACCAGGCTGACAGCTCACTGCAGATTCCCGCGGCTCTGTATCCTTGGCTTCCTCCAGCGTTTCAGTGAAACAGCAGTGTGGATCAGAGGGGGAGAATGGGACAGCGGAGTTTACAGACCGACATACCTACAGCTCTGACATGTGTGAGTGAGTGGATTGTTTTTAACCACTTAAGCCCCGAAACATTTGGTAGCTAAAGGACCAGAGGTGAATTCAGAATTTTGCACTGCGCTGCTTTAACTGTAAATTGTGCGGACATGCAATGTTGTACCCAAACAAAATTTGCGTCCTTTTCTTCCCACAAATAGAGCTTTCTTTTAATGGTATTTGATTGCCTCTGCAATTTTTATTTTTTGCGATATAAACGGAAAAAGACCGAAAATTTTGAAAAAAAATGATATTTTCTACTTTTTGTTATAAGAAAAATCGAATAAACTCAATTTTAGTCATACATTTAGGCCAAAATGTATTCAGCCACATGTCTTTAGTAAAAAAAATGTCAATAAGCGTATATTTATTGGTTTGCGCAAAAGTTATAGCGTCTACAAACTAGGGTACATTTTCTGGAATTTACACAGCTTTAAATTTATGACTGCCTATCTCATTTCTTGAGGTGCTAAAATGGCAGGGCAGTACAAAACCCCCCCAAATGACCCCATTTTGGAAAGTAGACACCCCAAGGAAATTGCTGAGAGGCATGTTGAGCCCATTGAATAATTTTTTTTTTGTCCCAAGTGATTGAATAATGAGAAAAAAAAAAAAAAATTACAAAAAGTTGTCACTAAATAATGTATATTGCTCACACATGCCATGGTTATATGTGGAATTGCACCCCAAAATACATTCTGCTGCTTCTCCTGAGTACGGGGATACCACATGTGTGGGATTTTTTAGGAGCCTAGCCACGTACGGGACCCCGGAAACCAAGCACCGCCTTCAGGATTTCTAAGGGCGCAAATTTTTGATTTCACTCCTCACTACCTATCACAGTTTTGAAGGCCATAAAATGCCAAAATAGCACAAAACCCCCCCAAATGACCCCATTTTAGAAAGTAGACACCCCAAGGAATTTGCTGAGAGGCCTGTTGAGCCCATTGAATATTTTTTTTTTTTGTCCCAAGGGATTGAATAATGACAAAAAAAAATACAAAAAGTTGTCACTAAATGATATATTGCTCACACATGCCATGGTTATATGTGGAATTGCACCCCAAAATACATTCTGCTGCTTCTCCTGAGTACGGGGATACCACATGTGTGGGACTTTTTAGGAGCCTAGCCGCGTACGGGACCCCGAAAACCAAGCACCGCCTTCAGGATTTCTAGGCACAAATTTTTGATTTGACTCCTTACTACCTATCACAGTTTCGAAGGCCATAAAATGCCAAAATAGCACAAAACCCCCCCAAATGACCCCATTTTGGAAAGTAGACACCCCAAGCTATTTGCTGAGAGGCATGGTGAGTATTTTACAGCTCTCATTTGTTTTTGAAAATGAAGAAAGAAATTTTTTTTTTTTTTTTTTTTCAATTTTCAAAACTTTGTGACAAAAAGCGAGATCTGCAAAATACTCACAATACCTCTCAGCAAATAGCTTGGGGTGTCTACTTTCCAAAATGGGGTCATTTGGGGGGGTTTTGTGCTATCTGGGCATTCCATGGCCTCTGAAACTGTGATAGGCAGTGAGAAGTGAAATCAAAAATTTACACCCTTAGAAAGCCTGAAGGCGGTGCTTGGTTTTTGGGGTCCCGTACGCGGCTAGGCTCCCAAAAAGTCTCACACATGTGGTATCCCCGTACTCAGGAGAAGCAACAGAATGTATTTTGGGGTGTAATTCCACATATGCCCATGGCATGTTTGAGCAATATATCATTTAGTGGCAACTTTGTGCAAAAAAAAACAAAACAAAAAAAAATTGTCTTTTTTCCGCAACTTGTGTCAACATATAAAATATTCCATGGACTCGACATGCCTCTCAGTATATAGCTTGGGGTGTCTACTTTCCAAAATGGGGTCATTTGGGGGGTTTTGAACTGTTCTGGCATTTTATACACAACATTAGGAAGCTTACATCCACTCTTCTAACCACTTGAAGACAAAGCCCTTTTTGACACTTTTTGTTTACATGAAAACATATTTTTTTTTGCAAGAAAATTATGTTGAACCCCCAAACATTATATATATTTTTAAAGCAAAGGCCCTACAGAATAAAATGGTGGGTGTTGCATTTTTTTTTCCACACAGTATTTGCGCAGCGATTTTTCAAACGCATTTTTTGGGGAAAAAATACACTTTTTTTAATTTTAATGCACTAAAACACACTATATTGCCCAAATGTTTGATGAAATAAAAAAGATGATCTTAGGCCGAGTACATAGATACCAAACACGACATGCTTTAAAATTTCGCACAAACGCGCATTGGCGACAAACTACATACATTTTTAAAAGCCTTTAAAAGCCTTTACAGGTTACCCCGTTAGATTTACAGAGGAGGTCTACTGCTAAAATTACTGCCCTTGATCTGACCTTCGCGGTGATACCTCACATGCATGGTGCAATTGCTGTTTACATATGACGCCAGACCGACGCTTGCGTTCACCATTGGGCAAGAGCAGGGCAGGACAGGGGTGCTTTTTTTTATTTTTATTTATTTTTATTATTAATTTTGCTTTTTTATTTTATTTTTAAATTGTTCCTTCCATATTTTTTTTTTTTTATCATTTTTATTGTTATCTCAGGGAATGTAAATATCCCCTATGATAGCAATAGGTAGTGACAGGTACTCTTTTTTTGAAAAAACTGGGGTCTAGACCCTAGATCTTTCCTCTGCCCTCAAAGCATCTGACCACACCAAGATCGGTGTGATAAAATGCTTTCCCAATTTCCCAATGGCGCTTTTTATATCCGGGGGGGGGGGGACATTCCCTCCCACTGCTTGTAAAAGCAGTCCAGAGGCTAATTAGCCACTAGAATTGCTTTTACATGAAAGCCGGCCGCTGGCTGAAAAGAATGATACCAAGATGATACCTAAACCCGCAGGCATCAATCTGGTATAACCATTCAAATTCCAGCAACATACCAGTACGTTGCTGGTCCTTGTTGGACATGTATTGTAATCTTTTTTTTTCATGCAGCCTGTTGGCTGAACGAAAAAAGAGATTGATCGGTGGGTATGCCCACCATTAGAATACCGCCCTTCATCCACCCACTTCTAATGATGGGCATACATGCACCATTTATATATGCCGAAGCATGGGGGCATCCTCCCGCAAAAAAGTTATGCCGCACACACATGGTCGGACTTTTCCACGGGCAAGCCTCCGTCGGAATTTCGACCGTATGTACGCGGCATTAGGAGCAAAATCACTCCTCCGCCCCTGCTGCCCCAATGTTTCGGCATATTTGCTTTTTTTTTTTTAACTGTGGTGGTGAAATCACCTCCTACAGCACAGGTGTCGCAGGGATCAGGCCTGTCTCTGCGAATGCTGCAGTTATGTGTGTTGTGTTTTGTAAGTGACAGTGATCGATCGATACTGCACTTGGGTGGCCTGGGCTGGACGGAGGGGCAAAACGCAGGTGCTAGCAGGTATCTGGGCTGATCCCACTAACACTGCGTTTTTGGGAACCCTAAACTGCTGGGGACGCTAGTATAGATCTGATCAGATCAGATATTGATCTGTTCAGATACTATACCACTAAGGGTGGTGTATGAATCACGTGTGGGTGTTAGCGTTACTGGCACTAACCTGACGCTGCCTGGGGTGTGACGCAGACCCTATCTGACGCTAAAACCTAATTGATATCACCCGCCGGGCGATCAGGGGGTTAAACCTTTATTGGGTTATATACGGCGGGTGCCCTGACACTATAAAAAGCAAACTAACTAACCAGCGTCACCCGTAACACTTATATGATGATCACTGGTGAAAGGGTTAACTAGGGGCAATTAGGGGGTTAAAACCTTTATTAGATAATATATGGGGGTACCTGACACTATAAAAACCTGCGGCGAACCTAAAAAAAATTACTGGCTACCGATCTGCATCACCGACGCTAAGACAGCGATCAGAAAAATGATCGCTTAGCGACAGTGGTGATAGGGGGTGAAAGGGTTACCTGGGGGGCGATCAAGGGGGTTAAACCTTTATTAGATCATTTATGGGGGTACCTGACGCTATAAAAACCTGCGGCGAACCTAAAAAAAAATACTGGCTACTGATCTGCATCACCGACGCTAAGACAGCGATCAGAAAAATGATCGCTTAGCGACAGTGGTGATAGGGGGTGAAAGGGTTACCTGGGGGGCAATCAAGGGGGTTAAACCTTTATTAGATAATTTATGGGGGTACCTGACGCTATAAAAACCTGCGGCGAACCTAAAAAAAGTTACTGGCTACCGATCTGCATCACCGACGCTAAGACAGCGATCAGAAAAATGATCGCTTAGCGACAGTGGTGATAGGGGGTGAAAGGGTTACCTGGGGGGCGATCAGGGGGTTAAATCTTTATTAGATAATTTATGGGGGTACCTGACGCTATAAAAACCTGCGGCGGACCTAAAAAAAAAATACTGGCTACCGATCTGCATCACCGACGCTAAGACATCGATCAGAAAAATGATCGCTTAGCGACAGTGGTGATAGGGGGTGAAAGGGTTACCTGGGGGGCGATCAAGGGGGTTAAACCTTTATTAGATAATTTATGGGGGTACCTGACGCTATAAAAACCTGCGGCGAACCTAAAAAAAATTACTGGCTACCGATCTGCATCACCGACGCTAAGACAGCGATCAGAAAAATGATCGCTTAGCGACGGCGGTGCTAGGGGGTGAAAGGGTTATCTGGGGGGTGATCAAGGGGTTAAACCTTTATTAGGGGGGGGTTAGGGGGCTACACTGGACCTAAAACTAAACTGTAGTGACACTTTTACAGTCACAAATGTCACTGATTGCAGTGATCAGTAAATAAATGGTCACTGCAATCAGTGACACTGTGACTGGGGGCTGGGGGGTGATCTGGGGGGGCCGGTTTATGTGCCTATGTGTGCTGGTGTTAGTGTAGTGTTTGTGCACTAACCTTGATGTCTTCTCTTGTACGGCGCTCGGTATATGTGAGCGCCGCACAAGAGATGACATCACTTCCTCCTGCTTCCTCTGCCTGTGTGTACATTACACAGACAGAGGGGGCATTTCCATTCGCCGGGAGCGATCGCGGGGGGGTGGCCGGAATCGAACGGCCGTCCCCTCATGTCGGATCGCTCCCCAACGAATTCCGACCGCTCACTGTACAGAAGGGGGGTCCGATTGGACCCCCCAACTGTACAAAGGCAATCACGTACACTCTACGTGATTGTGCCTGTCGGTGCCATTGTGCCGACGTATATATACAGTGGGCGGTCGTTAAGTGGTTAAACATTTATTTCAATAAAAACTTCCACACCAGCAGCTGCCTGTTGCCTCTCTCTCCCTTTGTTTTGATTACTCTGTAATTGCTCCCCCCGCCCGCCGCTCCCAACCCCCTGCTGTCCGGGTCCCGCTGTGTGCCGGGGCTCGTAAAAGGAGGCCCTATGGTACCCCCTGTCAGCTGGAAATGGTGTCCGGGTGTGAGGCAGAGGGAAATCCGGGCACAGCCTCCTAAACCCGTACTGTCCGGGTCAAAACCGGACAGGTGGCAACCCTAATCCTGTGCATGATCGAAGATTCAGCTATGAGAAGGTATAGCAACTGATCTTCATTATCTGACAAATTGGCAAGTATAATAGCAGTCTGTTGAAGCAGACACAGACGGCAGTGTTGGTCAGGTGATGAAAAACCTGCTTATTTGGTCATGTGATCGCTATCAGGGCTAACAGGGGAAGGATCAGAGTTTATACTGGCTAATCCTCCTTTCTTCAGAACACACACCAAATTCCTAGCCATTTGATCACATTGAGTGAGCCTGTACTTCCACATTAAAATGTAAAGCCATTGCCCAGACACAACCCCAAGTATCTGGATGCAGTCCCTGCGGTTTATTTTAGTGCACCCCTGAAGCCTGGATATCTAAGAATTTAAACTGGAAGTCCATGCAATAACTAAAATCCCTGCATGTATAGCCACCAACATTCTAACACTAACCTCTCTAGCCCTGTACAGAAAAAAATCAGTATACATACCCATTCTACAGGCGATCCAACCCCGATCTCCAGCGGCGGAAGCTCTGATCCCACGCTGAGCTATCAGCCATGGCTTCACTGCGTGGGCGGGTGCAGAGGACCGTCCGTCAATGGAAGCCCCATAGTAACTCTATGGGTGACGTCACTTCCCATTCATTTCACAGCCGTTGTCGGACGTGTACTCAGCAGAACGTCCGTTACTGGAGATCGAAGACGTTCTATGGAACGAAACATGTCAGGGCCGGGTAAATAGCTGTGACCTCATCACGTGGCCAAGGTCCAGTGTTTCTGTGTCTAAATGCTTTTATGCTCTTACGAATTGTAAGTATATCTTTATATATTTAATAAACGGATCCTATTTTACTACACTACGGCACACTCTTCCTTTTTCTTTTGGTGAATATTGGAAACAGAGAAGAGTTTGCCTCGTCGTGACAGTCCTTCTATGGATAGGAGTTGTTTTTTCCAAATGCAGCAAGGTTCTTCAAAGCCACCAGCCTTGAGGATTTATTTGATTAGCGTGATTTGACCTTCGCATAGTGGGGTCTATCAATCTGGTAAGCGCATATTGATAGTGGAGGTGTTCACCGCACAAGTGGCGGAAGTATGTGAAAGTTGATGCATCATTGGATTTGTAACTCACAGGTGGACATGTGCACTATTATCACTTTCTATGGATTTATGATTTATTGAATTTATATGATTGCTATTATGAAGATGCAATAGCGCACACTTAAAAGGAGCTTCAGTTCCAGTATATGCCGCCCCTGCCACCCCTTCTGTCCAGGTTCCACATTCTTCTGGCTCCAGGGCCTCCTGTGTGCTCCCCTGGATCCCCCTCCCCTTGCAGTGCTGCTGGCTTCCTCTCCTCTTTTCTCCCACCAGCTTCTGCAGGGATCGTTTCAAGATGGACAGTGGGTAAGGGGTCGGTAGATATGTCATTTACCGGCCCCTTCCTTTTTATGACTGAACACAGTGAGTGATCGGTATAAACCACTCATTGTGTTTATTCATAACAAAAAACATAGTAAACTGTGTTTGCTATGCTTCAGTTAGTGAATGAACAGGAAAACTGTGTAGAGCTCTTCCTGTTCATTCATTCTGTGCAACTGAGTCTGTAGAGATGGAGACTAAGGACTGCGTCCTCAATTTATTTTCTTTGTCTCAAAAGTGAGACATCAGGGGTCTGTTTAGACCCCCAATATAATATTTCCCCAAAGTCCCCCTCCAATTTGTTTACTAAATAAAATTTTAAAAAATAAAAATAAAAAACTACTGACACTGTCCGCTACCCTACTAATGCTGTGCACTGCTCTACTGACTGACACTGTCCACTGCCTTATTGTCACAGTCCATGCCCTTCTGGCACTATCCACTACTCTACTGACACCATCTACTAATATTGAGTTGGCCCACCCTTTGCAGAAATAACAGCTTCAACTCTTCTGGGAGGGCCGTCCACAAGGTTTAGGAGTGCGTCTATGGCTATGTTTGACCATTGACCTTGCTTTTTGCACTGGCCAAATCATTTGGTGGAGGGGGCATATCAAGACATTTTGGACAATTTCATGCTCCCAACTTTGTGAGAAAAGTTTGGGGATGGCCCCTTCCTGTTCCAACATGACTGCGCACCAGTGCACATAGCAAGGTCCATAAAGACATGGATGAGCGAGTTTGGGGTGAGGAACTTGACTGACCTGCACAGAGTCCTGACCTCAACTTAATAGAACACCTTTGCGATTAATTTGAGCGGAGACTGACAGCCAGGCCTTCTCGTCCAACATCAGTGCCTGGCCTCACAAATGCACTTCTGGAAGAATGGTTAAACATTCCCATAGACACACTCCTAAACCTTGTGGACAGTCTTCCTAGAAGAGATGAAGCTTGTATAGCTGCAAAGGGTGGACCAACTCAATATTGAACCCTACGGACTAAGACTGGGATGTCATTAAAGTTCATGTGTAAAGGCAGGCGTCCTAATACTTTTGGTAATATAGTGTATATGAGCGTATTGAGCATCCTATTCCAAAACAATGGCGCTAATATGGAGTTGGCCTCTCTTTGCCTCTCTAACAGCCTCCATTCTTCTGGGAAGGCTTTCCACAAGATTTTGCAATGTGTCTATGGGAGTTTGTGCCCTTTCAGCCAAAAGAGCATTTGTGAAGTCAGGTACTAATGTTGGACAAGAAGACCTGGCTGTTCCAGCTCATCTCAAGGTTTATCCCAATTCCTCCAAAGGTGTTCAGTAGAGTTGAGGTCAGAACTTAACGCAGGCCACTCGAGTTCCTCCTCATCAAACCATTTAAAAACCACAGCCTCCACTCTTTTAAAAAAGGCTTTTGGATTTTGAAGTGTGTGAGGGGGTTAGCTCGGCAGCGGGTGTGTGTGACCCCCGGGATGGGCTCCCCACACAAAAACAGGCCCAGCAAACGGAGGTTGTGGTTTTCAAAATCAAAAAAAGGTGCGGTTTATTTTCTATTTACAGTGACAAAACACAGCAAAGCCAAAAGAAACATAAACAAAATAAATCCTGGTCAACTTGACCTCTGACTAAACATACAGGTTTCCTAACTAACAACTGGGATCAGCCTAGTGCTGTCCTAGTCCCTAAGTCCCTGGTTTTAAAAGTCCAAACAAATAGCCACACAGGCTTTGCCTCACCGCACAGGGGTTCACTCTCCCTAGACAGTCCACACAGGTCTGGTTCCAGGCATGAGCTAACACCTAATGAATCTGGGAGTTCTTATAGAGGCCTAAATGAGCTGACAAGGTTCAGCTGGTCTCCTCATCTCTGTCTGCACGACGCCCCACACTCTCCCTAGAGGTATGAGTCATCCATGAGCCCACTAGCCTTATACAACTCTCCACCTAGTTGTATAAGTCGGCGTAAAGCCTGAATCTGGGCGAAATATATCTACCCCCCTGGATGCAACCAGGTGACTTTACCTTCCTGCTGTCACATACCCCCCCCTCTTGTTTTAACCTCGGGGTTGGAACACCAGCAATCAGGCATTCATGTACTCGAGACAAAGCATCCACATTCCCCATTTGAACGCCAGGGCGATGCTTTACTGTGAAGTTGAATTCCTGGAGGGCCAGGAACCACCTATTCACTCTTCTATTTGTTTCCTTGTTTTGAGCCATCCACTTTAACGGAGCGTGATCCGTAACCATGTCAAAGTGCCTACCTAGCAGGTAGTACCGAAGGGAATCTAGAGCCCACTTCACCGCTAAACACTCCTTTTCAACGGTGGCGTAATTTACCTCATGGGACTTCAACTTCCTGCTGAGGTAAATGACTGGGTGCTCTTCCCCGTTCCAGACCTGGGACAATACTGCTCCTAACCCCACATCTGACGCATCACTTTGTACGACAAAGTCTTTAGAGAAGTCGGGTGAGTACAACACTGGCTGGCTACATAAGGCTTGTTTCAAGAATTGGAATGCTGCCTCAGCCTCGGGGGTCCATTTAATCATGACCGACCCTTTCCCCTTCGTTAGGTTGGTTAGGGGCACAGCCTTAGAAGCAAAGTGGGGAATGAATCGCCGATAATACCCAGCGATTCCCAGAAAGGCTCGTACCTGCTTCTTGCTGTTGGGACGTGGCCAACTCTGGATGGCCTCGACTTTGTTGAGTTGGGGTTTTATTACTCCCCTCCCAATGGTGTACCCAAGATATTTGGCCTCCTCCTGCCCAATGGTACACTTCTTGGGGTTAGCCGTAAACCCCGCTTCCCGAACAGAGTCCAGGACTGCTTGCACTTTTGGCAGATGTGAGGCCCAATCTGTGCTATGGACAATTACGTCATCCAGGTAAGCCGCAGCATATTTCCGATGGGGCCTCAGCATCTGGTCCATTTTCCGCTGGAATGTGGCCGGCGCATTCTGTAACCCGAACGGCATTCTTTTATATTGGAACGCCCCGTCTGGGGTTACAAATGCGGTTTTCTCTTTGGCCAATTTGGCCAGGGGGATTTGCCAATACCCTTTTGTGAGGTCAAGAGTCGTCATGTATCGGGCTGTTCCCAGCCGGTCGATCAACTCATCTATACGTGGCATGGGGTAGGTGTCAAATTTTGTAACTTTGTTCAACTGACGAAAATCGTTACAAAATCGCCAGCTCCCATCCGGTTTAGGCACCAACACAATGGGACTAGACCAATCACTTTGGGACTCCTCTATCACCCCTAAGTTCAGCATTTTCTGTACTTCCTCCCGTATTGCCTCCCGTCGGGCCTCTGGGATCCGATAGGGTTTTAACTTCACCCTTTCACCGGGCGGGGTAATGATGTCATGCTCTACCCCAGATGTTTGTCCCGGCAGCTCAGAGAATACCTCCTTGTTGCGAAGCACAAACTCCTTAACCTCCTGTTGTTGGGGTTGTGACAAGGTGGCTGCTATTCCAACCTCAGGAATCACGCAACCAGTTTGAGCTGGTGACCAAGTGTCTGCGACTAGGGACTCTCTATCCCTCCAGGCTTTCAACAGATTAACGTGATAGATCTGTTCGGGCTTTCGCCTTCCTGGTTGTCTGACCTTGTAATTCACTTCGCTCACTTTTTCCATTATCTCGTAGGGGCCTTGCCATTTGGCAAGGAATTTACTTTCAACCGTAGGGACAAGTACCAGTATCCTATCCCCCGGGGAAAAGGTACGGGTCTTGGCTCCACGGTTGTACACTCTCTGCTGTGCTAACTGCGCTTGGGCCAAATGTTCCTTCACGATGGGCATTACCTGTGCAATTCGGTCTTGCATCAGGGCGACATGCTCAATCACACTCCTGTGGGGAGAACTCTCACTTTCCCAAGTTTCCTTGGCAATATCCAACAGCCCTCTTGGGTGTCTCCCATACAGTAACTCAAAGGGGGAGAATCCCGTAGAGGATTGGGGCACCTCCCTAATAGCAAACATCAGATAAGGAAGTAGACAGTCCCAATCCTTTCCATCTCTATCCACCACTTTCTTCAACATTTGTTTTAGGGTTTTGTTGAATCTTTCAACCAGCCCATCGGTTTGGGGGTGATACACAGATGTACGTAATTGCGTCACTTTGAACAATTTACACAGCTCCTTCATAACCCGGGACATAAAGGGTGTACCTTGGTCCGTAAGCAGTTCTTTACAAATACCCACCCGGCTAAACACAAGAGATAGCTCTTTGGCTATGGTTTTGGCCGAGGTATTTCGGAGAGGGATCGCTTCTGGATAACGGGTGGCATAGTCCATTATAACTAATATGTACTGGTGCCCCCTAGCGGACTTGATTATAGGACCTACCAAATCCATGGCGATCCTCTCAAACGGGACCTCAATGATGGGTAGAGGGACCAGCGGGCTACGGAAATGTGGCATCGGGGCCGACCTCTGACACACAGGGCAGGAGGAACAATAATTTTCTATGTCCTTCATCACCCCCGGCCAATAGAATCTCTGTAATACCCTCTCTCGGGTTTTCTCTGTCCCCAGATGACCTCCAAGAATGTGCCCATGGGCCAACTCCAACACCAACTTCCTGTAAGGTTTGGGCACCACAAGCTGCTCAACGGTTTCTTCTGCCCTTTTTGCCACCCGATACAGTAGGTCCTTCTCTACGCTGAAGTATGGGTAAGTGCAGGTATTATCTGGGTTCACTAACTCGCCATCTATTTTCACTACGTTTTCCCGTGCCTTTATTAGGGCGGGGTCTTTCAACTGTTCTGTGGCAAAGTTTTCCCTGTGAACCTCAAGATCAGAAAACTCCACAGACGGTAGGTTTTCGTCTGAGGAGGTGGGCTCCTCTCCAGTTTCTTGAGTCTCCCCTGCCAATACTGATAAGGGAAATTCCGGAGAGTCCTCACCACTCTCAGGGGAGTTCTGGCTATCACATTCCTGGTACATAGGGGCACCAGTGGGGGGCTCAGGATCATCCCACAGTTCCCAGAACTTCGGAAAATCCCTTCCCACAATGGCGTCATACGGTAACTGAGATACTAAGCCCACTGGATGAGAGAGGGTACCTTTGGGGGTCTCGAAACACACTGTAGTCACTGGATACTCTCGGGTGTCCCCATGCACACAAATAACAGCTACCTTGCTATTCCCAGAGACCTCTGTTTTAACTAACTCAGCCTTTATCAGGGTCACAAGGCTACCTGAATCCAGCAATACCACAACATTTCTACCATTAACACACATTTTGCATAAATGTTTCTCAGTTCCTCGAATGGCAGTGCATGCGACTGTCGCACACAGCGACTGACGTCTGCCCGTCAGAAAGTCACACTGCATGGGTTCCTCCACAACCGGGCAATTGGCTGCAATATGTCCCGCTTGCCGGCAGCGGTAGCAAACAATCCATTTGGCTGCCTCTTGAGCCCCTGACTTCCCAGGCTGTTCTCGCCAAACTTTGGGTAGAGCTCCCACCCTCTCACTCTCTCCACCCTCACCCCTTGGAATCCTCTTATCCGCCCCTGGGGATGGTCTGGTCTTAGGGTGGAAAGTCCGAGAGTCTCTGGAAGAGGCCGTCAGGTTCTCTGTAGCCAAGTATTTCTCCACACGATCCACAAGACCATCGGCCGTCTCTGGGTCTCCATGGCTTACCCACTTTTGGATGGCAGTAGGAAGAGCTCTCAAAAACCGATCCATTACAACACGTTCCACAATCTTTGGTGCGGACAAAGTCTCTGGCTGTAGCCACTTTCTGCTCAGGTGAATGAGATCATACATTTGAGACCTGGGGGGTTTTCCAAGCTGGAAAGTCCAGTTATGCACACGCTGAGCCCGGACAGCCTGGGTGACACACAGCCTTGCCAATATCTCAGCTTTTAGCATCACATAGTCTTTTGCTTGGTCAGGCTCCAGGTCATAGTAAGCCTTCTGCGATTCACCAGTTAACAGAGGAGCCACCAGTCCAGCCCACTGCTCCTCAGGCCACTTTTCTCTTTCAGCAGTCCTTTCAAATGTGGTCAAAAATACCTCTGGATCATCCTCTCCAGTCATTTTTGTCAATAAACGACTCACCCCAAAGGACGCGGTATTAGTGGGACGGCTTTCCTCACTGGTCTGCGGACGTTGCTGCATTACTGCTTCCATTTGTTGTAGTCTCTGCTCTTGCTTCTGTAACAGGTCTATGAAGCGGGCCTCAGATTGCTGCTGGGCTTGTTGCTGAGCTTCCAGACTCTGTTGGTGAGCTTGCTGCTGGGCTGCAAGGCTCTGTTGATGAGCTTGCTGCTGGGCTGCGAAGTTCTGTTGTTGAGCTGCAAGGCTCTGTTGATGAGCTGCAAGGCTCTTTTGCAAACCTGCATTTGTCTGCTGTTGATTGGCATTTGCTAGAGCCAGCTGCTTCAGTATCTCCTCCATGCTGGCTTAAAAAAAACTGCCACTGGTTCTCCACCAACTGTGAGGGGGTTAGCTCGGCAGCGGGTGTGTGTGACCCCCGGGATGGGCTCCCCACACAAAAACAGGCCCAGCAAACGGAGGTTGTGGTTTTCAAAATCAAAAAAAGGTGCGGTTTATTTTCTATTTACAGTGACAAAACACAGCAAAGCCAAAAGAAACATAAACAAAATAAATCCTGGTCAACTTGACCTCTGACTAAACATACAGGTTTCCTAACTAACAACTGGGATCAGCCTAGTGCTGTCCTAGTCCCTAAGTCCCTGGTTTTAAAAGTCCAAACAAATAGCCACACAGGCTTTGCCTCACCGCACAGGGGTTCACTCTCCCTAGACAGTCCACACAGGTCTGGTTCCAGGCATGAGCTAACACCTAATGAATCTGGGAGTTCTTATAGAGGCCTAAATGAGCTGACAAGGTTCAGCTGGTCTCCTCATCTCTGTCTGCACGACGCCCCACACTCTCCCTAGAGGTATGAGTCATCCATGAGCCCACTAGCCTTATACAACTCTCCACCTAGTTGTATAAGTCGGCGTAAAGCCTGAATCTGGGCGAAATATATCTACCCCCCTGGATGCAACCAGGTGACTTTACCTTCCTGCTGTCACAAGTGTGTCTATGGGAATTTCTGCCCATTCAGCCAAAAATTAGGGAGGTCAGGTACTGATTCTGGAGAAAATTTGGCCTGCAATTGGCGTTCCACTAAATCCCAAAGGTGTTCAGTAGGGTTGAGGTCAGGGCTCTGTGTAGGCCACTCAAATTCCTCCACACCAAACTCATCAAACTGTATCTTTATGGAGCTGGCTTTGTACACAGTGGCCTAGTCATGCTGAAACAGAAGAGTCCTCCCTAAACTGTTACCACCAGGTTAGGAGAGCGCCATTGTCCAAAATGTCCTTGGTATGCTCATAGGTGTGCACAGCCTTATGCATTAGGGTGTGCACCCCAAAGCTCAAACACACACTACCGATCACTCACCATGTTCATTCAGAAAGGGAAGAGGCTGATAAATACATATTTACCAGCCCCTTCCCTCACTCATCCTAAAACATCCCCGCAGCAACAACCGGCAGGAGAGGAGAGGAGGGAAGCCGGTAGTGCTGCAGAGGGGAGAGCCAGGGCAGTAGGGGGAATCTGTGATGCAGAGGGTGATTAGGGTGTGCCTGGGCACCTCCGGCACACCCTGTGCGCACGCCTATTGGTTTGCTATTGTTTTTCAATAGAGGTTGCATTGCTATGTGATTGATTCTACACACCTGGTTCTGGAATGGAATATCTAAAATGCTCATGTGGGTGTGATGGTCAGGTGTCCACAAACCTTCGGTTATATAGTGTAACTTCGAATGTATGCATAACAAGATTTTATTTTTATTTTTTAAGTTGGCCCAAAATGCCCCTTTAAATGCTAGACAGAAACCATAGGCAGTTTCATGTCAATCCCATGTTCCTGGAAGGAAAAAAAAAAAAGTTCCAAACCAGTCCTGGTCATAAGACCCCTGTGTGGTAATTAGGGACTGTGGAGGAATTAGTTCAGGCGAATGCTCAGCATATTTTTGTATCGGACAGAAGAGGGGCTCTATTGTTCCCAGTGTCCCGAGGGGGACAGGCACACAGCAGCACATGAAGGACCCGAGGCCAGCTTGTTGCCCTGGTGCCACTCTCACACTGTCACATCCCATCTATCTCCCAGCAGTGATGAGTCCATGTGTAGAGGCCAAAAACCGGGAGCCTGGCCTCTGCTAACGCTGCATACCCGCAACATTCTAGAACTAGATATGACCTGAAGATTCAACTGTGCTGACACGTAGGTCTGTCATAGTGATTTCTAAGGGAAGCTTTGTCTTATGTATAATATATATGACTAGCAAAACAGTCAGCGGCTAAAACTGTTATATTATTAGCTCAACACAAAAAAATAACCATAAAAAAATGACTGATGGGAAAATGGACTATTTATGTGCACTTTGTGACTACGCCATTGTTTCATAAGCTTCATTGGCAAATTTATTACGGTATATTTCTTCTCAATCTTTATGAAACCAAGTTGAATTTTAATAGGACACATTTTTATGAATCTATCGATCTATCTATGGGAAGAGAGAGATTGGGAGAAATGAAAAAGACCCCGGTTGGTATGTGGTACTAGGCATATGGCCACAGATATGTGTAATGTGGTACTAGGATTGTAGAAACATCTGGGAATAATATGGCACTAAATGTGTGGGCACATCTCGGCAGAACTGAGTACTGTCAGTGTGGGCATAAGTGAATATAATGTGGCACTATGGTTGTGGGCACATTAGTGTTTAATGTGACACTGCAGGTGTGTGCACATCTGGATCTCATATGTTAGTGTGCTCTTTGGTACATGGGTATCACGTGACACTAGGGTGTGGTCACACTGGCACTGGAAAGGGGGGACAGGGGGTTAAGTAATGTAGGTATTATATGGCCCTGGGAGGTAGAAACACTGGGTATGATGTGACACTAGGGTGTGGATACAATGGCTATCACATGGCACTGGGGTGTGGGCACACTGGGTATCGTGTGGCACTGGAATATGGGTACAAAGGGTATGATGTGGCCATGGGGGGTAGGTACCTTGGGTATGATGAGGCCCTGGGAGGCTAGATATTATGAGTATCACATGGCACTGGGGTGTGGGCACACTGGTTATCACGTGGCACTGGAATGTGGGCACAGTGGGTATCATGTGACACAGGGAGGTAGGTACCGTGGGTATCATGTGGTCCTGGGGGGGGAGTAGATACACTGGCTTTCACATGGCACTTGCGTTTGGACACACTGGGTATCACATGGCAATGGAATGTGGGCACAGTGGGTATCATTTGGCAGATAGGTAGGTACTGTGGGTATCATTGTGGTCCTGGGGGGTAGATACACTGGGAGGCTAGATATTATGAGTATCACATGTCACTAGTGTGTGGGCACACTGGGTATCACGTGGCACTGGAATATGGGCACAGAGGGTATCATGTGGCACAGGGAGGCAAGTACCGTGGGTATCATGTGGTCCTGGGGGGGAGTAGATACACTGGCTTTCACATGGCACTTGCGTTTGGACACACTGGGTATCACATGGCAATGGAATGTGGGCACAGTGGGTATCATTTGGCAGATAGGTAGGTACTGTGGGTATCATTGTGGTCCTGGGGGGTAGATACACTGGGTATTACAAAAACAAACGAATTACGTGGCACTGGTGTGTGGGCACACTGGGTATCACGTGGCACTGGAATGTGGGCACAGTGGGTATCATGTGGCATGGAGGTTGGCACATGTGGTACCATAAATGTTGACATGGCTGAGTACAATCAGGTGCTCTGGGTGTGTTGTGTGGGTAAGGGATGTGTTGATTTGAATTAAATGTGATCATGTGCAGGACTATAGGGCACCACCTTCCACATCAGAATCATTCCAAACAATGGTAAATAACAGTGATGTGTTGTTTTCAAAAGCATTGCCAAAATGTCTAAGAAGTTCAAATTGATGTTAAATTAAAAGTATACACTAAACAAATTACATTTTGCTTAACAGCAAGGAGCACATGGAGGGGCGACGCATTTCAAACAACAACAAAGAAAAGTTTCCAGCTCAACCCAAATGGTCCTGTCTGTAAGGCTTCATGTACACTTGAACTACTTTGACAACGCGGCAAAATCACGCCACAATTTTACTGTGATTTTGCGGCCGTGGTCAAAGCGTTTCTATCCTAAATGCTATTCTTCTGCGTTCAGGAGAGGGAGGTTAGGAGAGGTTGATTCTCCTCTAACCGCAGCAGCTCCTAAACGTTTCTAAAAGCCTGTGTGTACATAGAAACATACTGTAGGCTTTCATGGAGTTGAGTTAAAGGAGCTTTGGCAAAAAAACGCCAAAAACGACTAAACTCAAGTTTGTACATGGAGCCTTACGGTTTATGTTAAAAACAAGGGTTTAGATTGCACACATTTGCAAATACATTTGTAAGCTGCAGAGGCCACGACATGGCACCCCAGTATTATCTGCAGTCCTAACTCTATAGGACTGTTGCTTCATAAGTGTCCACTGCCCGCGTCCCACACTGCACCCTGCTATTCTTTCCATCAGTCTCTACTGTGTCCTTTAGAGACATACACTATATTGCCAAAAGTATTGGGACGCCTGCCTTTACACGCACATGAACTTTAATGGTACCCCAGTCCGTAGGGTTCAATATTGATTTGGCCCACCCTTTGCAGCTATAACAGCTTCAACTCTTCTGGCAAGGCTGTCCACAAGGTTTATTAGTGTGTCTATGGGAATGTTTAAACATTCTTCCAAAAGGGGATTTGTGAGGTCAGGCACTGATGATGTTGGACGAGAAGACCTGGCTTGCAGTCTCCGCACTAATTCATCCCAAAGGTGTTCTATCGGGTTGAGGTCGGGACTCTGTGCAGGCCAGTCAAGTTCCTCCAACCCAAACTCCCTCATCCACACTATATACAAAAGTATTGGGTCACCCCTCCAAATCATTTGGTGCAGGGGGGATTATGGTGTGGGGTTGGGCTTAGCCCCTTAGTTCCAGTGAATGGAACTCTTAAGGCGTCCGCCTTGAGGCGATTTAGTTCGCATTTGTAGCGCTATATAAGTTATTTACTCACTCACTCACTCACACCAATCATTTTGGACAATTTCATGCTCCCAACTTTGTGGGAATAGTTTGGGGATGGCCCCTTTCTGTTTCAACATGACTGCGGACCAGTGCACAAAGCAAGGTCCATAAAGACATGGATGAGCGAGTTTAGGGTGGAGGAATTTGACTGGCCTGCACAGAGTCCTGACCTCAACCCAATAGAACACCTTTGAGATAAATTAGAGAGGAGACTGTGAGCCAGGCCTTCTCTTTCAACATCAGTGCCTGACCTCACAAATGCGCTTCTGGTAGAATGGTCAAATATTCCCATAGACACCCTCCTAAACCTTGTGTACAGCCTTCCCAGAAGAGTTGAAGCTGTTATAACTGCAAAGGGTGGGCCCACTCAATCTTGAACCCTACGGACCAAGACTAGGATGCCATTAAATTTAATTTGCGTGTAAAGGCAGGTGTCCCAATACTTTTGGCAATATAGTGTAGATGTCTGTGGAAGGAACCACAAAGCGTTTCGGCGGATGTAGGCATTAGACACACCTATCGGATGTGAAGTTTCTTGGGCATCAGAGCAAGGATTCCAGGAATGGGCCAGGTAAATATAAATTCTCTTCTTTCACTGGAGGTTTTTTTTTTTCGCCAATAGGATCGCTTTAAACCTGGGTGACTTTCATTTCATGAGGCCAACTGAAATCTTATTAGAAGACAATGCCACTGAGGAGTAAGTGACTTGTAACCTGGGGCACGGTCATTTATCTGCTCCTGTCTAGGGCTCAGCCGCTGCAGGCACTGGCAGGGATCTGAAGAGAGCCATCCCAGGGACATACGAGGGCCCATTATAACACTGCTGAGCCATTGTGCTCCTCCACAGGGGGGCCACAGACACTTTAATTCTCACTTCTACCACTCAGGCCCTAAATACAAATTACTGTTAACCTTCCCGGCTTGAGATAACCTTTCAGAGTAATTATTAATCTCAGTCAGTGAGTAACCTCGCAGTAATACGAGATTGTGTAATATTCCAGAAATCCCGCTGCAGTGGATTTTATTACACCTAATCCCGTTTTAAGGAAGTTTCACTTTTATCCTTTACATCTTTCAGATTTTAATCACAAACCTCTCATAATACTTAATTGTTTAGCATTCTCCATATAGCATGATTCAACATCGAAGAATACCCCACACAACTGATATTTGAAGCAAAACTTTTTTCATTTTCCTCTTTCCTGCTTCCTTCCCCCTACTTCTGGCACATTGGAAGAAGAAAAACCTGAAAAGTCAAAACCTAATTTTTAGTTATTTTTTACTTCCTAAATCCCAGTCTAGGTCACGGTGATGTCACAGCAGTGACGGCTGGTGCTCAAAATTTTTAGGGGGGCAAACAAAACATCAATTGCAGCCTCACTGTGCCATCAAACGCAGCCACTGTGCTCATCAATTGCAGCCACTGTGCCCATCAAACGCTGTCACTGTGCCATCCAATGCTGCCACTGTGCCATCCAATGCTCCCAATACTGCCACTGTGCCATCCAATGCTCCCAATGCTGTCACTGTGCCATCCAATGCTGCCACTGTGCCATCAAATGCTCCCAATGCTGCCACTGTGCCATCAAATGCTGCCACTGTGCCATCAAATGCTCCCAGTGTGCCATCAAATACTCCCACTGTGCCATCAAATGCTGCCACTGTGCCATCCAATGCTGCCACTGTGCCATCCAATGATGCCACTGTGATCCCCCCGGCACTTATCCTGTCTCGGTGGGGCAGCGGGTGACGGCAAGCGGTGTCTTCTCCTCTCCATGCGTCTTCTCCCGTCCTCCTCTCCGATAGGCGTCCAATCACAACGCCTGACGTTTCAGCCAATCAGGCGACCGGTAACAGACCCAGCAACCTGATTGACTGAGAGGCGGGTCAATGTTAGCAAAGCGAATTCCTTCGGCTTTGCCAACATTGAGCTGAATGAGAAGGAACGCACAGCGTTGCGCCCACTTCTCACTTTTTTGGACGCCTATTAGAGCAAAAGGCTCTAATCAGGTGCTTCCAAAAAACACCCCCACCGCTGTAATTCAGGTGCCCGGTGACCGAAAAGGGGCCGGACACCTGAATAGGGGGTGTCAGCACCGACCATAGATAGATTCATGCAATGCATGAATCCATCTATGGTAATTAGATAGTGACAGGAGAGAGGGGGCCGCGCTCCTGCGCCCTTAAGGACATACCGCCACTGCGTTACGGCATCCTCCCGCATGTGAAAATGCTACGGGTCTCTGTCCAGGTCATTTAAAGTTTGTCAATTTTTTTTCACAAATGTAAAAATGTGAATTTTTTGCAAAAAAAATTATTAAAGGAGTTGTAAAGGCAGAAGGTTTTTTATCTTAATGCATTCTATGCAATAATTAGGCTTACCGATAATCGGACGATCCCTAGTCAGGAGTCATGCAGCCTCATAGGACAGTCAGGGGAGAATGAAAACTCCTCCTACAAGCTTTAACCAGACACTGGTTAAAGGAAAAAAAAAAAGACTTTACAATCACTTTAAAGTAATATTAAAGGTCCCCGTTTTCTTTTTTTTTTTTTTATAACAAACATGTCATACTTACCTCAACTGTGCAGTTAGTTTTGCACAGAGTGGCCCCGATCCACCTGTTCTGGGGTTCCACGGCGCTTCTCGCGGCTCCTCTCCGCATTAGATAACCCCCTCTGAGAAGCTGTCTCCCGAGGGGGTTACCTTGCGGGCGCGCTCCTGTGTCATACACTCGGCCCCTCCCCCCTTGTCATTGGATTTGATTGACAGCAGCGGGAGCCAATGACTGCCCTGCTATCAATCTATCCAATGAAGAGCCGAGAACCCATGGAGAGAGAGAGACACGGGATCACGCCCACGGAAATTCGGGGCTCAGTTAAGTAAAACAGGGGGCTGGACACTGCAAGGTGTTTTTTCACCTTAATGCATAGGATGCATTAAGGTGAAAAAACACGGGGGTTTACATACCCTTTAAGTTTAAATTACCCCTCTGGGGCTAAAACATGCATGTTTTTAAACTCATACATTCAGACAACATACAATACATGCATGTTGTTTTCAAAAAGCATACCATGTAGTGGGGGAATTATGGAGACAGAATTGGGTGTTCTGGTAAATCATAGAACTATAAAGTGAAAATGTATGAATGGCCAGGCTTTTCATTGCAGAAGAGACATATTATATTCCTTCAGCAATAAAGAATCCTTACCTGCCATGTTCACAATCTTCTTCACAATGTGCTGAGCATATGCAGCTCAGGGTACGTTCATTTCGGCATCTGCTGGGATGAATGAACAAGATTGCTGAACATAGAATGGGCAAATATGTTGGCACAAGCAAGGGAGCTCGCAGACGTCACATCACTGGAGGGGAGGTGAGTATAGCTCTGTTTTTAATAACAGTATGAGATGCAAATGCGCAAGAAATTTGTATAACCTTCCCCTGCACACAGCATTAGTAAGACTCCATCTTAAAGTGTTACTAAACCCGGGTGCCTGCATTCACTACACCCTGTTCCAAATTATTTTGCCAATGATATTTTTCTCATTTACCTAAATAATTGATGTAAACAACAGTCAACTTTTTAAACATTTAACAGGTCACGTTAAATTTTAACATAGGACCCCTTATTTGATAGCAGCTTCACAAGTCTTGCATCCATTAAACTTGTGAGTTTTTGGACAGTTTCTGCTTGAATTTGTTTGCAAGATGTCAGAATAGCCTCCCAGAGCTGCTGTTTGGATGTAAACTCCCTCCCACCCTCATAGATCTTTTGCTTGAGGATGCTCCAAAGGTTCTCAATAGGATTGAGGTCAGGGGAGGATGGAGGCCACACCATGACTTTCTCTCCTTTTATCCCCATAGCAGCGAATGATGCAGAGGTATTCTTTGCAGTATGAGATGGTGCATTGTCATGCATGAAGATGATTTTATTACGGAAAGCATAGTTCTTCCTTCTGTACCAGGGAAGAAAGTGGTCAGTCAGGAACTCTGCATACTTTGCAGAGGTCATCTTTACACCTTCAGGGACCGTAAAGGGGCCATCCAGCCCTCTTCCCATGATTCCGGCCCAAAACATGACTCCACCACTGCCTTGCTGACGTTGCAGCCTTGTTGGAACAGGGTGGCCGACCACCAACCATCCACTACTCCATCCATCTGCACCATCCAGGGTTGCACGGCACTCATCACTGAACAGGACTGTTTGAAAATGAGTCTTCATGTATTTTTCTGCCCAATGCAGCCGTTTCTGCTTGTGAGCATTGGTTAGTGGTGGCCGAATGGAAGGTTTATGCACAGTTGCAAGACTCTGGAGGACTGGACACCTTGATGTCCGTGGGACTCCAGAGGCACCAGCAGCTTCAAATATCTGTTTGCTGCTATGTAATGGTGTTTTAGCAGCTGCTCTCTTGATCCGATGCATGGATCTGGCAGAAATCTTCATCAATGTGCCTTTATCTGCACGAAACCCGTCTGTGCTCTGAATCAGCCACAAATCTCTTAACCTCCCTGGCGGTATGATTCTGTCTGGAATTATGTACCAAAAGCGGTACAATTATTTTGCATGGAAATTTGGTGTTATGTATTGTAGGCCTGCGATTCTTAGTAATTACTTACTTAAACCTGACCAAACAAGAGTCTAGTAGACATCCCGGGTATGATAAAGTTTGAAACACAAAATAATAAATTATAATATAATAAATAACTATAAATAATTATAACAAATAGTAATGTAATTATAATAAAAATTATTCAATAATGTAATCAAATCAAAAACACAGAAATTTGCTCAGTTGCAGAATTGTCGCTGTCATTAGATTTTTTGTTTGATGATGAATTTCCCCACAAATCGCTATCGCTCAATTCTGCGAGTAATTGTAATTTATTATCGCTGTTTTTTAGCTGGTCTAAAACCACTTTTGACATAAAGGGACACTTTTTGGTTGCTATGGACAATCTTCAGTTTTCAGGCAGAAAGAAAAGTTTTTATTATATAAAAGTGCATGCAGGACACTGGGCAGACCACTAGGGACAAAGGGGGTGTGTAATTATTACATACAGTACTGTAATCTGTAAGATTACAGTATACTGTATGTATACTATGTGTTTACTTTTTTGAATTTGGCGCCGAACTCTGTCCCCGTGCGTCGCAACGTCGCAGGGAACGGAGCTCGGCACTCGGCAGTGAGGATCGAGCGAGACACGGCTCGCAGACACTGCGGGAGGACATCGCAGGATCCAGGGAACAAGGTAAGTTACTTCCCCTGGATACTGCGATGCAGCCCGAGTCTGGCTCGGGGTTACCGCTCTTAGCATTGAAAACTCACCCCGAGCCGGACTCGGGATTACCGCTAAGGAGGTTAATAGTGCGATGATCACGCTTAAGTTTTTGTGAAATATCTAATGTTTTCATACCTCGTCCAAGGCATGGAACTATTTCACTCTTTTCGGCAGCAGAGAGATCCTTTTTCTTCCCCATATTGCTTGAAAATGGTGCTCTGCTTAATAATGTGGAACACCCTCTTTCAGGCCTGGTTCACACTGGGGCGACAAACGCTCCGACATTGGGAGCTCATGTCGCATGACGTGTGAAAATCAATGTTTCCCTATGGGAGCCGTCTTAACTGGTCCGTCACAAGTCCGACATTGAGGCCTGGTTCACACTGGGGCAACAAACGCTCCGACATTGGGAGCTCATGTCGCATGACGTGTGAAAATCAATGTTTCCCTATGGGAGCCGTCTTAACTGGTCCGACACATGTCGGTCCGACTTTGAGAATGCTCCCTGTACTACTTTGGTCCGACTTTGATCCGACTTCAGCCCATTGACTATCATTGAAGTCGGATCAAAGTCGGACCGCAGTCTTGCATGATCCGACTTTGGCATGCGACTTGTGCTCTGCTGCTCTTGAGGGGAAACTCCACGCCAAATTTTAAATAAAAAAACGGCATGGGTTCCCCCTCCAGGAGCATACCAGGCCCTTGGGTCTGGTCTGGATTTGAAGGGGCGCCCCTACGCCAAAAAAACGGCGTGGGGGTCCCCCCAAAATCCAAACCAGACCCTTATCCGAGCACACAACCTGGCAGGCCGCAGGGGAAGAGGGGGGGACGAGAGAGCGACCCCCCTCCCTCCTGAACCGTACCAGGCCGCATGCCCTCAACATGGGGGGTTTGGTGCTCTGGGGCAGGGGGGCGACCTGCGGCCCCCCCACCCCAGAGCACCCTGCCCCCATGTTGATGAGGACAGGGCCTCTTCCCGACAACCCTGGCCGTTGGTTGTCAGGGTCTGCGGGCGGGGGGCTTATCGGAATCCGGGAGCCCCCTTCAATAAGGGGGCCCCCGGATCCCGGCCCCCCCACCCTATGTGAATGAGTATGGGGTACATCGTACCCCTACCCATTCACCTGGTGGAAAAAAATTGCAATAAAAAAACACTACACAGGTTTTTAAAGTAATTTATTACACAGCTCCGGGGGTCTTCTTCCGACTCCGGCGCTCTTCTTCCGACTTCCGGGGGTCTTTTCCGACTTCGGGGGTCTCTGGTGTCGTCTCCGCGCTCTCCGGTTCTTTCTTCTGCCGGCCCCTCCACTAACTTCTTCGTAGCTCTTTCGCTAGTGGAGGGGCGCGGTCTTCCCGTCGTTGCCGTCGGCGTCTTCTTCCCTCTTCTCCTTCTCGATGTTGACGCGTCGCTTCCTCCCGCTGTAATACTGGCTCTCCGCTCCGCTCCGCATTAATATAGGCTTCTCATGACGTCACAGTCACATGTTCCGGGGCACATGGCCCCGGAGCATGTGACTGTGACGTCATGGGAACATGTGACTGTGACGTCATAAAAAGCCTATATAAATGCGGAGCGGAGCGCCAGTATTACAGCGGGAGGAAGCGACGCGTCAACATCGAGAAGGAGAAGAGGGAAGAAGATGCCGACGGCGACGACGGGAAGACTGACCCCTCCACTAGCGAAAGAGCTACCAAGAAGTTAGTGGAGGGGCCGGCAGAAGGACAACGGAGAGCCGGACGAGACAACGGGAAGACCGGGCCTCCGTTAGCAAAAGAGCTAAAAATAGGATTTTTATAACAGCTTACCTGTAAAATCCTTTTCTTGGAGTACATCACGGGACACAGAGCGACATAGTCATTACTAATGGGTTATATAGTTACCGTCAGGTGCTGGCACTGGCAACTTCCAAAACCGGAAGTACCCTCCCCTATATAAGCCCCTCCCATCCGGGAGCACCTCAGTTTTGTAGCAAAGCAATAAGTGTCCCCAAAGAGGGGCGGGAGCTCTGTGTCCCGTGATGTACTCCAAGAAAAGGATTTTACAGGTAAGCTGTTATAAAAATCCTATTTTCTTTCTCGTACATCACGGGACACAGAGCGACATAGTCATTACTAATGGGATGTCCTAAAGCAATGCCAAATGAGGGGGGGGGATACACCATATATAAGCTGAGCGCTATCAGACATGAGGATCTTTTGCAGCCTGCAACACACTGCGCCCAAAGGCGACATCCTCCTGACTTCTAACGTCCACCTGGTAGAACCTAGTGAACGTGTGTACCGAAGACCATGTTGCGGCCTTACAGATTTGAGCCAGGGAGGCCTGGTGATGCACTGCCCATGAAGTTCCAACTGCTCTCGTGGAGTGCGCCCTAACTTTGAACGGAGGCGGTCTACTTCTCAAGCTATAGGCTTGTATTATGACCTGTCGAATCCACTTGGCTAAAGTAGATTTTGACGCTGCCTGACCCTTTCTGGGGCCTTCCGGCAGAATAAACAAAGTATCCGTTCTGCGAATCTGAGCAGTGGCTTTTAGATAAGCTTTAACTGCTCTTACTACATCCAAAGAATGCAATAACTTTTCCTCTACCGAAGTAGGCTTGGGGAAAAAAGAAGGAAGAACCACATCTTGGTTCAAATGAAAACTCGATACCACCTTAGGAAGAAAGGCTGGATGAGGACGTAACACTACTCTGTCCTTATGGATAACCAGATATGGCTCCTTACAGGACATAGCTGCTAATTCCGATACTCTTTTAGCCGAACAAATGGCTACTAGAAAAATCAATTTCCTGGTGAGAAGCACCAAGGAAATATGCTGTAATGGTTCAAATGGTTGTTTCTGTAGAACCGACAGAACCAAGTTTAGATCCCATGGACATATGGGAATATTAACCGGAGGACTAATACGCATCACTCCTTGTATAAAGGCTTTGACTAGTGAATGCGAAGCCAAGGGCCTTTGAAAAAATATTGACAAGGCCGAAATCTGACCCTTGATAGTACTCAAGGCAAGCTTCCTATCTACAGCCCATTGTAGGAAGTCCAGAATCCTACCTATTACGTATTTACGTGGATGCCATTTCTTGGCCTCACACCAGGCGATGTACGCCTTCCAGATTCTATAGTAGATCTGCCTGGATACCGGCTTCCTGGCATTGATCATGGTAGATACCACAGCATTAGAGAGCCCTCTCTTTTTTAGAATGTGGGCTTCAATAGCCAGGCCGTCAAACCTAGGGCTGGTAAGGAAGGGTGGTATATCGGTCCCTGCGAAAGCAGGTCCGGACGATGTGGGAGGGTCCAAGGACTCCCCACAGACATTTTTTTTTTTTGAGAAAAAAGTTTTTTATTGAACAATTTACATTTGGAACATAATTCTGCAAGTTACAAGGCAATACTGGAGAAATGCATAAAACAAGAAATGTGGCTTATACATATATAGGCACAGTAGATCAAAAAACTTGTTCAGATTGAACACTGGATTCAGTGACTATCAATAAGTGGAAAACCCTATGTCCACGCTATTCATGGAATTGCACGCTAGAAGGATGTATAGTATTACGGACCATCAGTGCATGTGTCTGCGGACTCAAGCCATCGATCCCAGATTTTGTAGTACTTATCTGGACAACCTCTGTTGATGTATATGAACTTTTTGTAGGGAAGAGTGTTATTTATATCTAGTTTCCAATCGTTGAAGCTGGGGGGAGTGGGTCTCATCCACTGTCTGGCTATAATTTTTCTAGCATTAAACAATGTTTCATGCAAGAATGTTTTAGTGAATTTGTCCATCTCAGAGTCGGGGAATATCCCCAGTAAGCATTGTTTGGGGTCCAGGGTCAATGGGGATCCCATGTCATCATGGAGGAAGTCAACAATCTGCTTCCACAGACCCTGAAGGACCGGGCACGCCCAGAGTAGATGGAAGAATGTGCCCGTCGTTTGGTTACACATTGTGCACAAGGTAGAAAACTGTCGTCTAAAGCGGGCGATTCTTAGGGGGGTGAGATACGCTCGGTGCACCACGTATAACTGGGTCAGCCTGTCAGAGAGCTTGGGGGATACAGTCTTGCACGAGTCTAGTGCTTCACTCCACTCCTCATCCTCCAGTGGGCCCACCTCTCTTTCCCATCTTGGTTTAAGGCTGTAAGCTAGCGTGGTAGATGATGGGGTGAGAAGCATGACATAAAAATCAGAGATCAGCTTTCGCGGGTCCACACCTTTAACCACAGCCATAATAACATTAGGCGTAGATTGTGGCAAAGGCTGGGGAAACTGAGCTTGGGCTGCGTGACGCACCTGGAAGAATCTAAAAAGCATAGAATTGGGCAGCAGGAACTCATTTTGGAGGTCCTCAAAGTTTTTAAGTGTGCCATCGGAAATTATGTGGTGCAAATAATATATTCCATATTCGCACCATATCTCTGTGTCAGGGATCAAGAGAAACTCTGAGAGTAGTCTATTGTGCCATAAGGGGGTATAGTTGTTGTGTTTAGGGGTCGTTAATGTTTTAGTGGTGATGTCCCATACGCGCCTATATTGGTATAATAGGGACCCACGGTCTCTATTGGAGTTATTCCCACTATGTCCCACTGCAATTGCAGTGAGTGGGTCAGTGGTCAGTTGTGCCCACCGTGGACAGAGGAGGGTGAGGAATCTGAGTCTGTCGGTTTTATCTATGTGGTATAGTTGAGACAGTTGGGACGCAAGGTAATAAAGATTTAAGTCAGGGAGGGCTGTTCCACCTAGGTCAGTAGGGTTCTTAAGGACTCTCCAGGCCAGCTTGTGTCTGTTGTTACCCCAAATAAATGTCTTGAGTATGGCCTCCATTGACTTGAAAAATTTCAAGGGTAAGTATACGGGTGTGTGCCAGAGTATATACAATATTTTCGGAAATAATATCATTTTAACAATGTTAATACGGCCCCACACGCCGAGCGGCAGTCTCGCCCATACCTGGGTTCTAGACTTGATGAGATCGAAAAGGGGTTCTATGTTCAGGGATATATAGTCAGCCGGTGTTCTATTCACCAATACTCCAAGATATTTGATAGTGTTCACTCGCTGGAGTGGTAACTGTGCCTGTAGCTTGGGAGAGGGGAAACTATCCATAGGCAGTATTTGAGATTTCTCCCAATTAATTTTAAGGCCAGAGAACTGACCAAAGTGTTCAATTGTATGCAACGCCTTCTGAAGCGATGTGGCAGAGTCGGCCAGGTATAGTAGCGTGTCGTCTGCGTATAAGCTAATTTTTTCAGTCAGGGAACCAAGGCAGAGACCCTGAATCTCGGGGTCCCCTCTAATGGAGATTGCAAGGGGCTCCGCCGCCAAGGCCCCACAGACATTTTTACAATCTCCGCGTACCATGCTCTTCGGGGCCACGCTGGAGCCACCAGAATCACTGGTTTCTTTTCTACCCTGATTCTGCGGAGTAATCGAGGTAACAATTGTGGCGGTGGGAATGCATATATCAGCTTGAACTGATCCCAAGGGAACACTAGGGCATCCGAGCCGCACGCTAGGGGATCCCTTGCCCAAGAGACAAACCTGTCCACTTTTGTGTTGAATCTGGATGCTAGCAGATCTACATCCGGTGTTCCCCACCGCTGACATATTGTCCGGAAAACCTCGGGATGAAGGGACCATTCCCCTGGGCATAATTGTTGGCGACTTAGAAAGTCCGCCTTCCAATTCTCCACCCCTGGAATGAATACCGCAGATATGGCTGGGACATATCTTTCTGCCCATCTCAGGATGTAATTTACTTCCCTTTGGGCTGCACGACTCCTGGTGCCCCCCTGACGATTGATATATGCCACTGCTGTGGCATTGTCTGACTGAACTCTGACAGGGGACCCTTGGAGTTTGGATGTCCATGCTACTAGGGCATACCGGGCTGCTCGTATCTCTAAGAGATTGATGGGCAGGGCCTTTTCCGCATCCGACCATCTGCCCTGGAGAGACCATTGCTCCAGTACTGCTCCCCAGCCTATAAGGCTGGCATCTGTAGTGACCACCTTCCAGGAAATCGGACTGAAGGATTTCCCTCTTTCCAGATTCTGGGGAACCAACCACCAGCGGAGGCTCCTGCGAACGGAAGGGGACAAGGACATTGGTAAGTCCAGAGCCTGAACTTTTTTGTTCCAGGCTGACAGTATGGCCCTTTGCAACTTCCTTGAATGGAATTGACCGTAGGGTACTGCTTCGAATGATGCCACCATTTTTCCCAGCAGCCTCATGCACAGGCGTATCTTTTTGAACCCACTAAGTGGATCAAATCTCTCAAAGACGACCCCTTTTCTTGAGGCAAGAAAATCTTTCTCTGGTCTGAATCCAGCCTTAGCCCCAAGTATTCCAGACTTTTGACTGGTTTTAGGGCTGACTTGTCTCGGTTGATAATCCAACCGTGATATTCCAGATACTTGATTGTCTCGTGAACAACCACTTCTAGTTTTTCCACTGAGTGGTCTATCAGCAACAAGTCGTCTAGATATGCCATTATCGTTACACCTCGTGTTCTTAGATTGGCCAATAATGGGGCCAGAATTTTTGTGAACACTCTTGGTGCTGTGGCCAGACCGAAGGGTAAGGCTCTGAACTGAAAATGGCGCCCTTCTACCGCAAAGCGTAGAAATTTTTGATGGGCTGGAAAGATGGGGATGTGCAAATAAGCATCTTTGATGTCGATCGAGGCTAACCATTCCTCCCCTTGTAGGGCAGTGGCTACCGATCGGATCGACTCCATCCGGAAAGTCCTGATATGTAGGAATTTGTTTAGCCCTTTTAGATTTAATATGGGCCTCACGTCCCCGTTTGGCTTCGGAACTGTAGAGAGGTTTGAGTAAAACCCGAACCCCCATTCTTCCAGGGGAACCTCTATAATTACTGCTTGAAGCAATAATTGTTCCAGTGCCAACAGGAGGGATCCTCTCTTCTGGGGATCCCTTGGCACGTTTGACCTTATAAAGCGGGAAGGAGGGGAGTTTTTTAACTCCAATTTGTATCCCAGATTTACTGCGGAGAGCACCCATCTGTCTCGGATCGTGTCCCGCCAGGTTTCTGTGAACAACTGAAGTCTTCCCCCCACCCGATTGGGTGGGGGCAACCCTTCATGCATTTGACTTTGGGGGAGGTTTTGTACCTCTCCTGCTCCAGGGCTTCTTGTTACCCTGCAACTGTCCCTGATTTTTACCTCCGGGATTTGACCGGGGAGGCCGTCGGAACTGTTTCACAGCCGATGTCCTAGGGACTGGAGAAGCCGGCCTCTTAAAGGAGGGACCTCTAACTCTATTTTTAACCGGCAAAAGTGTACTTTTACCGCTGGAAATTCTCTGGATATACTTGTCCAGGTCTTCCCCGAATAAGCGCTCCCCATGAAATGGGAAGCTGACCAGCAATTTTTTACAGGGAGCTTCAGCAGACCAGTTTTTGAGCCATAGAAGCCTGTGCATATGTACTACAGACAGCGTAAGGCGGGAGGCCTGATGGATTGAATCCTTTATAGCGTCCACCGCAAAGCATAAGGCTCTAGGTAGATCAGCTAGGGCAAGAGCCTGCTGATCCGGCAAGTCTCTTAAGACCTGTTTCAACTGATCCTTCACTGCTTGGCAGACCCCTATAGCTGCCACTGCTGGTTGTGTCACCAATCCTGCTGTAGAAAAAGCAGATTTCAATAATGACTCCAATTTTTTATCTATTGGGTCCTTGAACATTTGGACATTTTCCACCGGACATGTCAGTGATTTATTCACACAAGAGATGGCTGCGTCCACTGTAGGGACCTTCCATTTTTTGATGAACTTATCCTCCATGGGATAGACCACCGGAAATCTCTTGGGGGGAGTAAATATTTTGTCAGGGTGCTCCCAATCCTGGTAAATGAGCCCCTCCAGTAAAGGATGGATCGGAAAGGAACAAACAGTCTGGGGAGCTTTTAGCGACCCCAACGAGGAGACAGAAGTGGAGGATGGCTCCGCAAGTGGCATTTTAAATGCTGATCGGACCATATTAGTCAGGGACTGAACCCATAACCTCTCAGCATGTGATGCTGAGAACGGCTCTTCCACTGTTGATTCCTCTACAACCGAATCAACCTCATCCTGATCCCCCTCAGGTAGGTCGACCTCTGTATGGGACTGTTGCTCTGTTAACAGGCACTCTGAGGGAGGAGACGGAGATCGAGCGCTTTTCTCCTGTGACAGGGAAGCAGCGATTAATGCTGACAATCTCTCTTCCAGTCCTCCCAGAGCTGAGGAAAAAACCTCCTCTGTTACATACACAGGAGCAGGTGAACTGAGGACAGCCACAGTACCAGGTACTCCTGGGGGTGCCCTACGGTCACTAACCTCTGATTCTTCAGGGGAGACTGGTGCAGCCAAAGCATGCCCAAGATCCTCAGAGCCCGATGGAGACCCCCTATTCTTCCTGGAATTTCTAGTCCCGGAGTTTTTAGACGGCATATTCCTAAGCCACAAAGCTGAGGTATTCCAGCCGAAATACACCAGTTACTGATAATAGTCTAGCATAAATGCTGCTATAATAAACAGTTGGTGTCTACTAATGTGCCTTTCTAGGGGATGCCTGTATCAACCGCTTGCTGTATGCCTTTAAATGTTGCCAGCTCTGTCTCTGTACTTCATAGCCAGCTTACTACAATATTGTGGCTTTTTAAAACCTGCTGGGACGCCCGCACATGCGCAGAAGCGCTGCGGCGCGCACAGAGCGTCATCCCCCAGGCTCCGCCCCCTTTCCCGGCTCACCTCTATATATAGAGGCGCGTGCACGCGCACGCGCGCGGCCACGTGCGCCCTCGGCGCTAATTTCAAACATGGAAACCAGGGACAGGAGCCAGGGCCCCTCTTTGCCGCAGGCCGGGGGATGGATGAGCACTGCAACATGGCAGAGGAAGCAGTTTCCTATAGGAGAACTCACCAACTGCCTGGACTTTGCTCTCTGAGAAGAAACTAGTCCACATGACAAGAAAACATTCCACAGCGGCCTCTAGTGGACAAACACAGGTACCGCAGTCTAATATACTAAATATATATAAAAAAATTTTTTTTTTTTTTTTTTTTTTCTTGACCACCATTAAAAATTATTACATTTTTTTAGTAGTTACAGGCATGCACAGAATCTTGCGGGAATACCATTAGGTAACAGACAGAAAGACAAATTAGGCTTGGGGGTCCCCCAATAGAACCAAGTTCCTGGGGGCCCCCACTTACCTGTTCCTCGCCGCAGGACTTTGTTTGGTCCACAAAAGCCCAAACTTCACCTATCACGGCAGGCATTGTAATCAAACCTTCAGGGACCGGGTTCCCAAGGATTCCACTCCCCTGGACCTGTATAGCACCCTGCACAGAAAACATCTTGGTCGTGGGTATGACCAGAGCTCTGGATCCCAGGGTCCAGCTCTCCTAAGAGAAGCATTACAGGCAAAACCTTGCTCTTCTCTTTGCAAGGCCCGGGTACCGACCGTTTAGCTATGAAGCTTTTTTGGTCGGATCCGGAATAGCTTACTGAGGCCCAAAAGAACCTGTACGCAAGCTCAGTGAAAAACACATGTTTCTTCTTGGCCAACACCTTAGACACTGGCAAAAAACTGAGGTGCTCCCGGATGGGAGGGGCTTATATAGGGGAGGGTACTTCCGGTTTTGGAAGTTGCCAGTGCCAGCACCTGACGGTAACTATATAACCCATTAGTAATGACTATGTCGCTCTGTGTCCCGTGATGTACGAGAAAGAAAAGAAGTTAGCGGAGGCCCGGCGGAAGAAAGAACCGAGGAGCGCGGAGACGACACCGGAGACCCCCGAAGTCGGAAAAGACCCCCGGAAGTCGGAAGAAGAGCGCCGGAGTCGGAAGAAGACCCCCGGAGCTGTGTAATACATTACTTTAAAAACCTGTGTAGTGTTTTTTTATTGCAATTTTTTTCCACCAGGTGAATGGGTAGGGGTACGATGTACCCCATACTCATTCACATAGGGTGGGGGGGCCGGGATCCGGGGGCCCCCTTATTGAAGGGGGCTCCCGGATTCCGATAAGCCCCCCGCCCGCAGACCCCGACAACCAACGGCCAGGGTTGTCGGGAAGAGGCCCTTGTCCTCATCAACATGGGGGCAGGGTGCTCTGGGGTGGGGGGGCCGCAGGTCGCCCCCCTGCCCCAGAGCACCAAACCCCCCATGTTGAGGGCATGCGGCCTGGTACGGTTCAGGAGGGAGGGGGGGCCGCTCTCTCGTCCCCCCTCTTCCCCTGCGGCCGGCCAGGTTGTGTGCTCGGATAAGGGTCTGGTTTGGATTTTGGGGGGACCCCCACGCCGTTTTTTCGGCGTAGGGGCGCCCGTTCAAATCCAGACCAGACCCAAGGGCCTGGTATGCCTCTGGAGGGGAACCCACGCCGTTTTTTTTATTTAAAATTTGGCCTGGAATTCCCCCTCAAGATTCATACCAAACACAGTGCCTGATATTGGCGGGGATCCAAGTCGGATCCCCGTTCATTGAAAGTCGGACATATGTCGGCTTCATGTCGCAGGGCAAAGTCGGATCCAAAGTAGGACAGATGTCGTGTCGCACTAGTGTGAACCCAGCCTCAAAATGCTCCCTGTACTACTTCTGTCCGACTTTGATCCTACTTCAGCCCATTGAATATCATTGAAGTCGGATCAAAGTAGGATCCTTGTCCTAACCATCCGACATTTGACATCCGACATGGTGATTACAGCAGCAGTAAAAGGAATTTATCTCACCCTGGGATTGTTTTGATTGGTCAAAGGACAAGTCAGACTAGCACAATGTCGGATCAAAGTAGTATCCTGTTCATGAATGTCGGATGGATGTCGGACCAATGTAGGATCAATGTAGGACTGATGTCGCAGAGCAAAGTAGGATGAAAGTCGGATGAATGTTGTGTCGTATCAGCTGGGTTCACACTATACGACAAGACTTTCATCCTACTTTGCTCTGCGACATCTGTCCTACATTGGTCCTACATTGGTCCGACATCGGTCTGACATCGGTCCGACATTCATGAACAGGATACTACTTTGATCCTACTTCAATGATAGTCAATGGGCTGAAGTAGGATCAAAGTCGGACAGAAGTAGTACAGGGAGCATTTTTAATGTCGGACCGACTTGTGTCGGACCAGTTAAGACGGCTCTCATAGGGATTCATTGATTTTCACACGTCATGCGACATGAGCTCCTAATGTCGGAGCGTTTGTCGCCCCAGTGTGAACCAGGCCTCAGGCTGGGTTCACACTAGTGCGACACGACATCCGTCCTACTTTGGATCCGACTTTGCCCTGCGACATGAAGCCGACATATGTCCGACTTTCAATGAACGGGGATCCGACTTGGATCCCCGCCAATATCAGGCACTGTGTTTGGTATGAATCTTGAGGGGGAACTCCAGGCCAAATTTTAAATTAAAAAAACGGCGTGGGTTCCCCCTCCAGAGGCATACCAGGCCCTTGGGTCTGGTCTGGATTTGAAGGGGCGCCCCTACGCCGAAAAAACGGCGTGGGGGTCCCCCCAAAATCCAAACCAGACCCTTATCCGAGCACACAACCTGGCCGGCCGCAGGGGAAGAGGGGGGGACGAGAGAGCGGCCCCCCTCCCTCCTGAACCGTACCAGGCCACATGCCCTCAACATGGGGGGTTTGGTGCTCTGGGGCAGGGGGGCGACCTGCAGCCCCCCCACCCCAGAGCACCCTGCCCCCATGTTGATGAGGACAGGGCCTCTTCCCGACAACCCTGGCCGTTGGTTGTCGGGGTCTGCGGGCGGGGGGCTTATCGGAATCCGGGAGCCCCCTTCAATAAGGGGGCCCCCAAATCCCGGCCCCCCCACCCTATGTGAATGAGTATGGGGTACATCGTACCCCTACCCATTCACCTGGTGGAAAAAAATTGCAATAAAAAAACACTACACAGGTTTTCAAAGTAATTTATTGCACAGCTCCGGGGGTCTTCTACCGACTTCCGGGGGTCTTTTCCGACTTCGGGGGTCTCCGGTGTCGTCTCCGTGCTCTCCGGTTCTTTCTTCCGCCGGGCCTCCGCTAACTTCTTTTTAGCTCTCTTGCTAACAGAGGCCCGGTCTTCCCGTTGTCTCGTCCGGCTCTCCGTTGTCCTTCTGCCGGCCCCTCCACTAACTTCTTGGTAGCTCTTTCGCTAGTGGAGGGGCGCGGTCTTCCCGTCGCCGTCGGCTTCTTCTTCCCTCTTCTCCTTCTCGATGTTGACGCGTCGCCTCCTCCCGCTGTAATACTGGCTCTCCGCTCCGCTCCGCATTAATATAGGCTTCTCATGACGTCACAGTCACATGTTCCCATGACGTCACAGTCACATGCTCCGGGGCCATGTGCCCTGGAACATGTGACTGTGACGTCATGAGAAGCCTATATTAATGCGGAGCGGAGCGGAGAGCCAGTATTACAGCGGGAGGAAGCGACGCGTCAACATCGAGGAGGAGAAGAGGGAAGAAGAAGCCGACGGCGACAGCGACGGGAAGACCGGCCCCTCCACTAGCGAAAGAGCTAAAGAAGTTAGTGGAGGGGCCGGCAGAAGGACAACGGAGAGCCGGACGAGACAACGGGAAGACCGGGCCTCTGTTAGCAAAAGAGCTAAAAAGAAGTTAGCGGAGGCCCGGCGGAAGAAAGAACCGGAGAGCGGGAGACGACACCGGAGACCCTCGAAGTCGGAAAAGACCCCCGGAAGTCGGAAGAAGACCCCCGGAAGTCGGAAGAAGACCCCCGGAGCTCGGAAGAAGACCCCCGGAGCTGTGTAATAAATTACTTTAAAAACCTGTGTAGTGTTTTTTTATTGCAATTTTTTGTCCACCAGGTGAATGGGTAGGGGTACGATGTACCCCATACTCATTCACATAGGGTGGGGGGGCCGGGATCCGGGGACCACCTTATTGAAGGGGGCTCCCGGATTCCGATAAGCCCCCGCCCGCAGACCCCGACAACCAACGGCCAGGGTTGTCGGGAAGAGGCCCTGTCCTCATCAACATGGGGGCAGGGTGCTCTGGGGTGGGGGGCCACAGGTCGCCCCCCTCCCCCAGAGCACCAAACCCCCCATGTTGAGGGCATGCGGCCTGGTACGGTTCAGGAGGGAGGGGGGGCCGCTCTCGTTCCCCCCTCTTCCCCTGCGGCCGGCCAGGTTGTGTGCTCGGATAAGGGTCTGGTTTGGATTTTGGGGGGACCCCCACGCCGTTTTTTCGGCGTAGGGGCGCCCGTTCAAATCCAGACCAGACCCAAGGGCCTGGTATGCCTCTGGAGGGGGAACCCATGCCGGTTTTTTATTTAAAATTTGGCCTGGAGTTCCCCCTCAAGAGCATTACAGCACAAGTCGCATGCCAAAGTCGGACCATGCAAGACTGCGGTCCGACTTTGATCCGACTTCAATGATAGTCAATGGGCTGAAGTCGGATCAAAGTTGGACCAAAGTAGTACAGGGAGCATTTTCAAAGTCGGACCGACATGTGTCGGACCAGTTAAGACGGCTCCCATAGGGAAACATTGATTTTCACACGTCATGCGACATGAGCTCCCAATGTCGGAGCGTTTGTCGCCCCAGTGTGAACCAGGCCTTAGTAGTTTTTACTTTAATTGGGCTCACCTGGCAATCTAATTATCACAGATGTCCAAGATTGTTTTCAAAGATCAAAAGAGCCCTGAGGCCTGGTTCACACTTGTCCGACAAACGCTCTGACATTAGGAGCTCATGTCGCATGACGTGTGAAAATCAATGAATCCCTATGAGAGCCGTCTTAACTGGTCCGACACAAGTCGGTCCGACATTAAAAATGCTCCCTGTACTACTTCTGTCCGACTTTGATCCTACTTCAGCCCATTGAATATCATTGAAGTCGGATCAAAGTAGGATCCTTGTCCTAACCATCCGACATTTGACATCCGACATGGTGATTACAGCAGCAGTAAAAGGAATTTATCTCACCCTGGGATTGTTTTGATTGGTCAAAGGACAAGTCAGACTAGCACAATGTCGGATCAAAGTAGTATCCTGTTCATGAATGTCGGATGGATGTCGGACCAATGTCGGACCAATGTAGGACAGATGTCGCAGAGCAAAGTAGGATGAAAGTCGTGTCGTATAGTGTGAACCCAGCCTGAGGCTGGGTTCACACTTGTGCGACACGACATCCGTCCTACTTTGGATCCGACTTTGCCCTGCGACATGAAGCCGACATATGTCCGACTTTCAATGAACGGGGATCCGACTTGGATCCCCGCCAATATCAGGCACTGTGTTTGGTATGAATCCTGAGGGGGAACTCCAGGCCAAATTTTAAATAAAAAAAAAACGGCGTGCGTTCCCCTCCAGAGGCATACCAGGCCCTTGGGTCTGGTCTGGATTTGAACGGGCGCCCCTACGCCGAAAAAACGGCGTGGGGGTCCCCCCACAATCCAAACCAGACCCTTATCCGAGCACACAACCTGGCAGGCCACAGGGGAAGAGGGGGGGACGAGAGAGCGGCCCCCCTCCCTCCTGAACCATACCAGGCCGCATGCCCTCAACATGGGGGGTTTGGTGCTCTGGGGCAGGGGGGCGACCTGCGGCCCCCCCACCCCAGAGCACCCTGCCCCCATGTTGATGAGGACAGGGCCTCTTCCCGACAACCCTGGTCGTTGGTTGTCGGGGTCTGCGGGCGGGGGGCTTATCGGAATCCGGGAGCCCCCTTCAATAAGGGGGCCCCCGGATCCCGGCCCCCCCACCCTATGTGAATGAGTATGGGGTACATCGTACCCCTACCCCTTCACCTGGTGGAAAAAAATTGCAATAAAAAAACACTACACAGGTTTTTAAAGTAATTTATTACACAGCTCCGGGGGTCTTCTTCCGACTCCGGCGCTCTTCTTCCGACTTCCGGGGGTCTTTTCCGACTTCGGGGGTCTCCGGTGTCGTCTCCGCGCTCTCCGGTTCTCTCTTCCGCCGGGCCTCCGCTAACTTCTTTTTAGCTCTCTTGCTAACGGAGGCCCGGTCTTCCCGTTGTCTCGTCCGGCTCTCCGTTGTCCTTCTGCCGGCCCCTCCACTAACTTCTTCGTAGCTCTTTCGCTAGTGGAGGGGCGCGGTCTTCCCGTCGTCGCCGTCGGCGTCTTCTTCCCTCTTCTCCTTCTCGATGTTGACGCGTCGCTTCCTCCCGCTGTAATACTGGCTCTCCGCTCCGCTCCGCATTAATATAGGCTTCTCATGACGTCACAGTCACATGTTCCGGGGCACATGGCCCCGGAGCATTTGACTGTGACGTCATGGGAACATGTGACTGTGATGTCATGAGAAGTCTATATTAATGCGGAGCGGAGAGCCAGTATTACAGCGGGAGGAAGCGACGCGTCAACATCAAGAAGGAGAAGAGGGAAGAAGACGTCGACGGCGACGACGGGAAGACGGCGCCCCTCCACTAGCGAAAGAGCTACCAAGAAGTTAGTGGAGGGGCCGGCAGAAGGACAACGGAGAGCCGGACGAGACAACGGGAAGACCGGGCCTCTGTTAGCAAGAGAGCTAAAAAGAAGTTAGCGGAGGCCCGGCGGAAGAAAGAACCGGAGAGCGCGGAGACGACACCGGAGACCCCCGAAGTCGGAAAAGACCCCTGGAGGTCGGAAGAAGAGCGCGGGAGTCGGAAGAAGACCCCCGGAGCTGTGTAATAAATTACTTTAAAGACCTGTGTAGTGTTTTTTTATTGCAATTTTTTTCCACCAGGTGAATGGGTAGGGGTACGATGTACCCCATACTCATTCACATAGGGTGGGGGGGCCGGGATCCGGGGGCTCCCTTATTGAAGGGGGCTCCCGGATTCCGATAAGCCCCCCGCCCGCAGACCCCGACAACCAACGGCCAGGGTTGTCAGGAAGAGGCCCTGTCCTCATCAACATGGGGGCAGGGTGCTCTGGAGTGGGGGGGCCGCAGGTCGCTCCCCTGCCCCAGAGCACCAAACCCCCCATGTTGAGGGCATGCGGCCTGGTATGGTTCAGGAGGGAGGGGGGGCCGCTCTCTCGTCCCCCCTCTTCCCCTGCGGCCTGCCAGGTTGTGTGCTCGGATAAGGGTCTGGTTTGGATCTTGGGGGGACCCCCACGCCGTTTTTTCGGCGTAGGGGTGCCCGTTCAAATCCAGACCAGACCCAAGGGCCTGGTATGCTCCTGGAGGGGGAACCCATGCCGGTTTTTTATTTAAAACTTGGCCTGGAGTTCCCCCTCAAGAGCAGCACAGCACAAGTCGCATGCCAAAGTCGGACCATGCAAGACTGCGGTCCGACTTTGATCCGACTTCAATGATAGTCAATGGGCTGAAGTCGGATCAAAGTCGGACCAAAGTAGTACAGGGAGCATTCTCAAAGTCGGACCGACATGTGTCGGACCAGTTAAGACGGCTCCCATAGGGAAACATTGATTTTCACACGTCATGCGACATGAGCTCCCAATGTCGGAGCGTTTGTCGCCCCAGTGTGAACCAGGCCTGAGACAGAATGCCATCCATGAGGTAAACTGAAAAACAAAATATTTAATCTTTGTGACACTGAAATAGAATTTGCATAATAATTTGGAACAGGGTGTGTATCTGGTCCCCCACAGTACACAGAACATGGAAATGCAATAGTTTTAGTAAATATAAATTGAAAAATACCCTTTCTCATCAGCAGTATAGAGCAGTCTTGTGACTTCTATCAGTGTCTGGCCAAGCACTGGTTAAAGCTTGTAGGAGGAGTTTTCATTCTCCCCTGACCGTCCTATGAGGCTGCAGGACTCGTGACTAGGGATCATCCGATTATCGGTAAGGCCGATTAGTGCAGGCCGATATCAGCATTTTTCGAAATTTCCCGCCGCTTACCCGTCTCACCGGGAGGCCTGCGCTTAGTTCCAGTAGCCAATTCGTTCAGGTCTCGGATCTAGTAACCCGGAAGCGATGTCATGACATCACTTCCCGGATTACTGGCATCTGAAAGGCGCCAGTTTAAAAAAAATAAGTATTCAAAAACACAGATCTTGACGTTTTGAATACTTTCAGGTGCAGAGGAGGGCTTATAGACCCCCGATCCCTCCATAAAGAGTACCTGTCACTGCCTATTACTGTCATAAGGGATGTTTACATTTCTTGTGACAGCAATAACACTGATAAAAAAAAAAGTGTACAAATAAAATGTTTAAATGTACACAATATCGGCACATATTTTTCGGCTATCGGCCTGAGAGGTGGCCGAAATATCGGTATCATATCGGCATCGAAAAAACGATATTGGTCGATCCCTACTCCTGACCCTCTGTCTGGACAGTGCTGATTGGCCCTGTGCTGATCACATGCACCTTCCCCCTAAAAAACAAAAACTCTCTAGCAATACACACCAAACTGAGCATGTGCAGAGACTCCAAGGCTCTGTACTATGAGCAGATGGATTGGGGACTGTGGAAGAAGGGGAGGGCCATAGTAGACAGGATCAAACAGCATTTTACACAATGCAGAGGATTAACCCCTTAGGTTCCACAGTGAGTATTACAAGCATGCTTTACTGCATACACAGACTGATTTTACCTTTGTGGGTTTAGTAACACTTTGTTCACACGGTTCACACTAGCGTGACAGTTTGGTACAACTTTGATGTGACTTTTTACACCCTGTGGCATTGCAGTAATATCAAAGTCGGACCAAAGTAGTGCAGGAACCTTTTTCTAAAGTTGGACAGACTTGTGTAGAATCAGTTAAGACAGCTTTTATATGGAAACATTGAATTTCACACGTTATCCGACATGGTGTCTCACAAGTTGGATCCTATGTCACATCGATGTAAACCGAGCCTAAATATGTAATTACATTTTGGGCACCAGTTTACAACAGGTTTATGAAAAATGATATTTCAATATTTATACAAATTTATGCCAGTCTGATTGGGGGGGGGGGGGGGGTGACCGTATACAGTAGATGCCAATGGAGACAGTAAAAGTGGGTGCCAGTCTAGATGGGTAGAAATGATGTTCACTCATTGGCAGCTGTAGAATGTGCAGGACGTGGCCATTGGAGTGCTTGTAGAATTTGTTTTCACATGATGAGCAAAGTGCATTGGCATTGCCACTTCCAAAGGAACAGCATACTTCTGCAAGAACTCCCTGCCAGTAGATGGATTGATCGGTATGTTGTAAGTCTACAAGGTGATTTTAAATGAGATCCACAAAGCCAAGTTTCTCTGGCTGGGAAGAGAGATCTCCCTTTGATAAGGGCACGGTGTCATTAGGGTTTTGGCAGCGGCCTCATATTCCACTGTGATTTACTTGGCTTTCTCGCCTGTTACAGTTGCAACCGTACGTAACCCCACCCGCCTAACCTACTCCACATCAGACTTGTCCCTGCCCCCACCCCGCTGTCCTGCCGGAATTCTACAGAAGCAATGACAGGTGATGACATAGGTGCGCAGAAAGGATGAAGGACAGCATCATACTTCAGTCCCATAATACAAAGAAATTATTCTGTACCATGTCTTTTCCTGTTTTCATTTTTGTATTTGTTACAATGTCACTTTCTAACATGTGGTGAGATAGGCATGATGCTTCTCTAAGGTCGGGTTCACACCAGTGCATTTTGTTAGCAAGTGTGCATTTATGTGCTGCAGTGACATTCATTTTGAACGGACTCAGCAACACATGGCAGCCCACTATTGTGTTGTATTTCAGTGTACAAGTGCTAAAAAGGAACATGCTGATAGGATAAAAGAGCAGAGTGACAGAGATGAGCTCATCAGTTTGCTGCTTCTCTGTTCACTGTCCAGCCACAAACTTGGAGAGGGGCAAAATCTGTGTTACTTAAAGCAGAGTTCCGGCCACAGAATATTTTTTTTTTCCTTTAACAGGCATCCCATCATAATGCATGAATAACAAGAATAAACAATATATATATGTTTGCTAGTGGCTAAGACTTTTATACCTTTTTTATACTTACGATATAGAAAATCTTCTTCTGGCCATTGCCATGATGATTGTGGGCATGTGAAGCCCAATGGTATTCTTTTCCTGGATTAGCGATGGAGAGGTGCATGCTGGGTAACCAGCATGCACCTCTCGATCTCGCGCATGCGCGATGTGCCTGCGGCCGTAGCGCCGGTTGTTTAGCAAGTTGCCATAACAAAGGGCGGCAACGGAGGAAGGTCCCGCCCCTGTCAAGAAATAACATTAATGTTTTCACATGCTCCTGCCCACTGACTGTGAGTCATCATTTCCCAGGAGCACAGGCGAGGGAGGACCCGGAAGTGGCATATTAGGAGCCACCACATAGCAACAGGGCACTTCTGGTGAGTACAAATTTTTTTTTTCAATCCAAATGTTTTTTATTACTAGTAAAGGACTGTGAAATTCTTTTCAGGGTGGAACTCCGCTTTAACTGCAACAGAAGAAAATCAGGTCTCCTTTCTTATCACAGAGGCCTGTGCATTGTAGAAGGGCTGTGTAAATCTCATGATTGGATGAACAGAAATACAAATCCTTTAGCAGCTGAAACTGCTGCCAGATATGTATTTTATCTGTCTACAGCAACCTATCTCAACTAAACTAGGGTTCAGTGAAACACTAGGGTTCCTCCAGCAGTCTCCAGAGGTTCCTTGAGCTGCGGTTGATTGACCTCCCATCTGAGGGTGCCTGCAAAGTTCTAGGGCCAATAATCTTTTTTTCTACCTATAAGAGTGCACTCACACTGGCAGTTTTAATCGAGCCTAGGTGTGGCTCACTCTCTTTTGTCCTGTTCTTGCATAGTGCGAGTGCTCTGAACCGTGCCTGGGAATGGATACCATACCTGGGACCACTTGGAAGAGATGGTCCCAGGTATGGTTCATTTGTGGTCTGGTACGGTTCGCTTTGGTGTGAGAGCAAACCCTGCCTGAGCACAGAACTCTCCATTGTTGATTGAGCAGAGAAGTGGGGATCGCTGTAGTCTGGTTGGCCGAGGTGATGATGTAAGCGTGCCTGGAAACAATTGCTTATAACCCAACGTGAGTGCAGACTGGTGGGGGAGTGGAAACAATCAAGCTCAGGTTCAGTCAACCATCCCTAGTGTGAGTGCACCCTAAAGCCTCGTACACATGGTACGATTGTTGGCAGGGGATTGTCTGTTGACAGACTGTTGTCCTAAAATCTTACCGTTAGTACGCTCCTTTTGACAATTGTTGTCCAATTTTCGGCAAACAAATGTTGGATAACAGGCTACTAAAAAAAATCGGCGGACAACGGTTTGACGTCAGATTTTCATATGGTCAGTACACTAATCCGTCACATAGAAGTCAAAAGTACAAACACGCATGCACGGAATTAATGATCACCAAACACGAAATTAGCAGAAGGGGCCCAAAGAGTGGAAATTCCTCATAGTACGTCACTACGTTTGTGTTTGTGGCACGACAATTGTGTAATGTTAGTATACAAGACAAGATCCTGGCACATGCCCTTTTGACAAAATTTAGATGCTCAGTTGGCCAACAATTGTATCGTGTGCACGAGGCTTAAGAGTTGCTCTCTGACCACTATTTTAAGGGTTGTATTGTTGAGTGAGTGAATAACTTGTATAGCGCTACAAATGCGAACTCAATCGCCTCAAGGCGCTTATTTCCATCAAGTGTCATCCTGATCCTTCAGCAGAGGTGGGTCTTAAATTTTTTCCTGAAGGCCTGATGGTTTTCTTCCATGCGGATGTTTGTGGGTAGAGCGTTCCATAGCCGTGGTCCTTGGACTGCAAATCTTCGTTCTCCCTTCGATTTGTAGCGGGACTTAGGGATGTGGAGTAGGTTTTGGTTGATCGGAGAATGCGATTGGGGGTGTAGTGTTTTATTTTCTCGCACAAGTATTGAGGAGCGTTTCCCTGTGTGCACTTGTGGGTGAGACAGAGGGTCTTGAATGTGACCAGATCCTTTACTGTTAGCCAATGAAGGGTCCTCAGGTACGAGGTGATAGATTCCCAGGGTTTTTTCCCCGTTACCAGTCTGGCTGCCGTGTTTTGGACGACTTGTAGGCGCGAGATCTGGTATTTAGGTAGTCTTATGTAGAGGAAGTTTGCGTAGTCGAGTCGGGAATTGATGATTGTTCCAACTACTACTGCTATGTCCTCTTCTGGGATGAAGGGGATGAGTCTACGCAGCAGGCGGAGGAGATGGTGAGATCCGCTCACTACTGATCCTATTTGTGCATCCATCGACATCTCAGAGTCAAAGATGACTCCGAGACCTTTGACTTTTGTGCTCGGGGTAATGGTCTGTCCAAGGATGGTGGGTAGTGTCCATGAAGTCTTAGCTTTTGTCTTTCGGTTTGCGTGGAGGAGAAGAAGTACTGTTTTGGATCCATTGAGTTTGAGGGAGCTCTCAGTCATCCAATCATCGATCAACGTGAGGCATTTTTCTAGTCCGTGACATTGGTCTTTTTTTCCGGTGAAGCAAAAGTAGAGTTGAGTGTCGTCAGCGTTTAAGTGGTAGCACAGGTCCTGTTTGTCGATAATTTTGAGGAGTGGGCGGAGGTAGATGTTGAAGAGCACGGGTGATAGGAGTGATTCTTGAGGGACTCCGCAAGAAATTGCGCGAGTTTCAGAGGTGAAGGCTCCTAGTTTCACTGTCTGGGAATGATTTTTTAGGAAGGATGCGAACCAAGGTAGATCTGCGTCTGTGACTCCTGCTACTTCTTTAAGGTGAATGAGTAGAGTTTTGTGGACTACAGTGTCGAACGCTGCACTGAGTTCAGTCATCTTGTGCTTCGAGGGCGTCATCCCATATTTGAAGCAGTGCTGTTTCTATGCCATGGCCTGGGCGGAAGCCTGATTGTAGTGGGTCCAAGAGTTTGTGGGTGTCCAAATGGAGTTGTAGCTGTTGTACTACTGCTTTCTCCATGATCTTGGAGAAGGTGTTAAGACTTGTTACCGGTCTGCGGTAGTTTGGGTCTTTGGGGTCGAGGTTGGGTTTCTTTAGGAGGGGCTTGATTATGCCTTGCTTAAGGGAGATCGGAACAATACCTTCTTTGATCGCTTGGTTTACAAGATGTGTTATGGTGGGTGCCAAGATGTCGGTACATTCTTTCAGGAGTTTTGTAGAAATGATGTCATTTGGTGATGTGCTGTCTCGGAGGCTTCTGATGATGTTTTTGGTGGTGTCGATGGTAATCTGGACCAGTGAAAATTTTGTCGATTGTATAATGTTTGTATTGATTTTCTCTTCTTGCTTTGGCTGAGAGAGGTTAGTTGTTTTTTTCTGTTGAATTATTTCACAAATGTTTTCGATTTTGTCGATAAAAAAAATCTGATAGCTCATTACAGAATTCTTGAGTTTCGTTTGCTGGAGGCTCTAGGCAGGTAGGTTTCATAGTCTGAGCGACTAGTTTGAAAAGTTCACGAGGTCGGTTTATTGCTTTTGAGATGGTGTTTGAGAAATGTTCTTTTTTTGCTTTGAATATTGCTTTGTGGTATTTATTAGTGAGTGCTTTGTAGTTTGTATGGTTTTCCTTTGTTGGGTTTCTTCATTGTTCCCACTAATGACCAGTATAAGGGGCATTTTCCCACTAATCCCCAATTATTTTATTTTAACAGAGGTTCCCTGAGACCTGATAACTATTTTAAGGGTTCCTCAGGGGTAGAAAGGCTGGTCACCAGTTTTTAGCGGGTTGCCTGCCCTTTAGTGTTTGGTGGAGTTCTTATTCAATATCTCATGGATATCCAAATGGCAGAAATCTTATATTTTGTTCTAAAAACTATGAAATGTCCTTTCATGTTGGATCAGTTTTAGATGTTTTATTTTTGTCTTTTAAAGAATCTGTTTTGAGCAAAAAGGAAATCCAGACTTAGCTTGAATAAATTCAGTTTTTACAAGCTATATCTTCTCAGAAAATAACAGTGCATGTGCCAAAAATAAGCTTAACGGGGCATCTGCTTAATGGGAGACAAATATTAAAAGCATGTGCAACAGGGATGCTAGAGAGGTATATTTATAGGAGAACACCGATGTCGTAGAAAAATGGGATATTGTTTTAAAGAGAGCATAGGCGGAAATAAAAGCAACCAATTAACATTTTCCCCACTTTGTTTCGCAATGGGAGAGCAGCTAATATGCAGACCTGCATCACGTACCCTCCAATACCTGTGCCTGCCTCATCCACTACAACAGATTGTAATAGAAAACATTCTTGGCTTTAAAAAAATTATGGTTCTTATTCTAGATAGAAAATTGTGTGCATCCTTGCTAGGCAGCAGAAGTTGATTCTGGCCTTCCTGGCAGACTACCATCAGCAGTGTTTTCCTTCCTCCCCCCTTCCCCATATCCATAGTGGTGCAGGGAAGCGGGAAGACATAGCTACCTGTTCTGCTTTACCTGGTCCCTTTCTGAGCCACCTCTCACATCTATCCCAGGGGGTTGATCGTAATATCACATAAAAGCATCTGTGGAATGGATGCGAGGAAGGATCGTGGGGTCAAGTGTGGCAGAACACGGGGCCACTAACAAGGCAGTACAGCCAGCGTTCCCTTACCAGGTCCAGGCCCCATCAGTTCAAAAGGGGCCCGGGCACCCGCCGAGCAGGAGCGACTGCTGTACTGCCTTATTGCCAACTCTTGTAGCTCCCCCTGCAGCTCTGCCGGCTTCTGCTCCTTTTTCTTCCTCCGGCTGCACTGCAGGGGGATTGGTATCTACATCCCCATCCCCCTGCTGTTTGGGCCTTCCTGTGTGCCCCCTACCCTGCAGCAGTGCCAGCTTCCCTCCTCTCCTGCCAGCAGCTGCTAAGGGCACACAGGGGGATGTTTCAGGATGTTGAAGGGGGGGGGGGGGTTGTGCGGTAAATATGTAATTTAATTGTGAGGTAAATATGTCATTTAACAGCCTCTTCCTTGCCTAAATGAACGCAGTGAGCGATTGGCACCAATCACTCACGGTGTCCATTCATCACAGTTTGTGAATGAACAGAGAGCCTCAGAGCTCTTCCCATCCATTCACTGTCCAGTGCAGCTGAGGCTGCAGAGAAAGAGATTGGGGAATTGCTGTCCTCATTCCCTTTTCTCTGTCTCAAATGTAAGTCATCAGCCCTCTGTTTAGACCTGATATTTCACTAAAGACACCCCCAACAAGGCTGTAAAAAAAAACAGGTAGGTTTTTTGTTCCGTCATTTAGGCTGTGCGGGGCACCTTGACTTCAAACAGAAGCCCTGGTAGAACAAGTAGCTATAGGTCGCTGCCACTCTGCATATGGGGATGGAGGGCCAGTATGGCTGGGGCACAGACGGTCTACCTGTCACATGACCAACCTGTTGCCAACCCCTGTTCTAATCCTTCCTTGCTCTACTAAAAATAGGATTTTTGTACTCACCGTAAAATCCTTTTCTCTGAAGTCCATGGACGGACACAGCTTCCTTATAATCTTGACTTGTGGGTTATGTTCCGTCTATTAGGAGAGGACTAGGCAGACATGTAAATGGTTAAACGGGTAATCTTTAGCAAAGCTGAACAGCCCCGCCCAGGGGGCGGTCCCTCAGGTCATTACCCCTCTCACTGCAGTGAGCAGCTCAGTTCGTCAAAAGCAGTGCAAACTTAAAAATGAGGGGTGGGTGCTGTGTCCGTCCATGGACTTCAGAGAAAAGGATTTTACGGTGAGTATAAAAATCCTAGTTTCTCTTTCGTCCATGGACGGACACAGCTTCCTTATAATCTTGACTTGTGGGACGTCCCCAAGCAGTGACAGAAAACGAGGGGTGGGAACAGCAGTAAACAACTTCACCCCAAACATTCAAAGCTCCTCAAAGAGGAGTTGCCACTTTAAACAGCCGCCTGCAAAACCTTCCGGCCGAAGCAAGTATCCGCAGATGCATGCATGTCAACTTTGTAAAACTTGGTGAAAGTGTGAACGGACGACCAGGTCGCCGCCTTTCACACCTGTAAAACAGACGCCCGATGTCAGAAGGCCCAGGAGGCACCAAGTGCCCTGGTCGAATGCGCCGAGACAGGAAAGGAAGGCGCCCGCTCTTAAAGGGCATAGGCCTGAATCACAATATGTCTGACCCATCAAGAATGGTGGCCGACGACACCGCCAGGCCCGTTTATGGGCCAGTCACAGAGACAAACAGTGAGTCTGACCTCCGAACTGAGCCGTAGCAGACAGATACACCCGCAGAACACGTACCACGTCAACGGAATGCAATACAACCTCTTTGGGATGCGCCGGCCGAGGACACAAGGATGGAAGTACAATGTCCTTATTCAAAAGAGAGGCCAAAACCACGATTTGGGAAAAAATGAAGGCTGCGGGCTCAGCACCACTTTATCCGTATGGAGGATCAAGTAGGGGGACTTGCAAGACAATGCCGCCATTTAGAAACCCTCCCGACAGAGGTAAAGTCACCAGAAAAGCAACTTTTGAGAGAGTGTCAAAAGAGGAATCTCCCTGATGTTCTCAAGGGGAGGTCTCTGAAATACCGAGGGTACCAACTCAAATCTCACGGAGGTAGTGGTGGCCGAAACAGAGGCGCCACATGTCGGACCCCTTGCACAAACGGACTCACCAGTGAATGAGCCGCCAAGGGTAGTTTAAAGAAAACAGCCAAGGCTGAAAAACTGCCCCATAACGGTGCTTAAGGCAAGTTTTGATCCACACCATGCTATAAAAACAGCAGGATCCTGGAAACTGACTATGCCCGTGGGCACCAACCCATCTCCTCACACAGAGATGTAGGCCTTTCACGTGCGATGATAGATCTTCCGAGAAGACGACTTCTGTGCCCTCAGCATGGAAGAAATTACAGAGTCCGACAGGCCTCGGTCCCTCAGAACCTGACTTTCAACAGCCAAGCTGATAAAGCCAGCGACTGCAAAGCAGGATGAAGTATAGGACCTAAGGGGCATCCGCCAGCAGGCACACTAGGTCGGCGTACCTGGGACGCCGAGGCCAATCTGGTGCAATTAGAGTCACCGGAATCCCCTCAGTCCCCACTCTGCGGAGCAGACGAGGCAGAAGAATCAGTGGGGGAAAGGTATAACTAAGCCAATACTGACCCTACGGGGCCACCCACGCGACTGACGCGTCCGTCCAGGGATCCTTGGCCCTGGCCACAAACTTCAATACCTTCCAATTGAATCGAGAAGCCAGGAGATCCACAGCTGGCGTGCCCACCTCAGGCAAAAGAGTCAAGACACATCCGGGTGTAGCGACCATTCTCCTTGGTCCAGCATCTGGCGACTTAGGTAGACAGCTTGCCAGTTTTCTACACCCAGAATGAACACGGCCGATAGAGCCGGCACGCTCCGTTCTGCCCACCGCAGGATGTGAGCGACCTCCAATGCTGCAGCCGAGCTGCTTGTTCCTCCTTGACGGTAGACATATGCCACCGTCGTGGCGTTGTCTGAGTATCGTCTAGTGAAAATGAAGGAACGAATTTCCGGACTGAATGGCCGGAGATTTCAGCCACCAGATCAGGGGAGATCTGACTAGGTGGCTCACCCAGGTTTGACAATCCAGGGACAACGGAGACTTGTTCCATGTGGACAGGATCTCCCTCAGCAAGACTAGAGTATGGAATTGGAGCATACGGTACTGTCTCGAAGGAGGCTACCATATGACTCAGGACTCACATGCAAAAGCGCAGCGACGACCACCAGCGGGATGACACATCTTTACCGCCGTCTGAAGAGCCTGCAATTTTTTCAGTGGGAGAAAAAACCCTCGCCTCTGAAGATACCAGGATCAAGCCAGGTATTCCAGCGGCCGAGTCGGCACCAACCCCGACTTCAGGAGGTTCAGTATTTGAAGGGTCTAACTATCAATCACCACATCCTCCTCTATTTCTGAGTACACAATAGCCCTCAGATGGAGGTCGTCCAGGTTGCCCACAATAGCAATTCCTCGCTGTCTTAGCAAGGCCAGGATCGTGGTGAACACCTTGGAGAAACCCTTGGTGCCGAAGCCCGGCCAAAAGGGAGAGCCCCAAAACTGGTAGTGATCGACCCTGACCGCAAAACGCAGAAATTTCTGATGCCCGACATAAACGGGGACCTGTAAATATGCATCCTTGACTGCCAAGGACGCCAGAAAAATCCCCCGGATGGAGAGCAGCGAACTGATTCCATCTTAAACCTTCGTACTTTTTACAAAGGAGTTGAGGGCCTTGAGGTCCAGGATTGGACGACCCCGTCCTACTGTGGGAATACAAACAGATTGGAATAGAATCCCTGAAGCCTTTCCGGCAGCGGCACAGGAGCTATCACCCCGCGCTTCAGCAGTGCTCCAAACAGTGCTCCAAACAAACCACTGCTCCAAACAGGGCGTTCTGACGAGCCGGAGGAAGATGAAGAATGGAGGGAAAAAAATCTGTTGTTTTGTGGACAAGACAGCAGATCTATCTTGTACCCTGATGAAAACCCTTTCGCAAACCCACTGGTTGGAAAGCAGGGAAGTCCACCGCGCAAAGGCGACCCTCCACCCGAGAGTCGGGCAGGGGTAGCCCATCATGCAGTCGGAGATTTGTTCGCAGGCCGTCTGGCTTGCGAACCCAGGGACACTTTTGCCCCTCAGCTGGCCCCTTGTCGGCCTGGGAATGCTCACCAGCGGAAAGAAAATACCGCTTGTGAGCGGAAAAAAAGGGGGGCCCGGGCTTACGACGTGGCTCCTCCCCTTTCTGGATTGTGGGAGAGCCGTGCTACCACCCCACGACATTTTTATTAATGTCATCCATTGAGGTTCCAAAAGTCCCCCAACCCTGGAAGAGCAAATCGGCCAGAGTCTTCTTGGACGTCTGGTCCGCAGACCAGTATTTCAGTCACTTCATGCGGCGTAGCCCCACCGCAGGTACTGAAAATTCTGGCGGGCCACGCACCAACCATTCCGCTATCATGCAAACCGGGGAAGCCTGTTGCTATTCACATCACGGTGCAGCATATCTTAACCCATTTAAGGAAGCGACAGTGACAACAGGGTCGTGGCCAACAGCGGCCGCAACGCAGACCCCAAAACCATGAACAAGGACCGGGCCATCGCCTCGGTCCTCCAGTCTGCAGGGTCCTTAAACCAGGGGTCCCTTCCACCGGAATAATGGTAATTCCCTGGAGATCGGGGGCCCCATCGGGGGAGAAGTCCCTTTTTCAGGAAATACCTCTCAAAAGGGATAACGGACTGCCATGCGATTTTTTGGAGCGCTGCGGCCGTTTCCATTCTTAGAATATAAACGTATCAAATAAGTACGCAGGGAAACCTAGCGGTGAGGCTCGGCTTGTGGGACCCATTTTGAAGGGACCGGCACCTTAATAGATGCCCTTGCCGCATCCTCCATTTCAGTGGGGACGGTGATAAGTGCTCCAACAAGCGCCTTTTGCGCCGACCCGGACACAGAAGCAAGTAGGAAGCAGTTCCGCACTGTCCGAAAAAGTCCTGGTCTGCATTTTCTGACAAGTCAGAGCAGGGGACACCTGCCACAGCAAGGCCAGAGTCTGAATCAGAAACTCTTCCCCGAAGATGGTGGGGGAGGGGGCATTTTTACCCCCCTTGCACCCGCACACCGCTTCCATCCTGGCAATAAGAGTCTGCAGGACCGCCGACATAGCGTCCACAGCCCCAGCACAGGAATGGCTGGGGAAGAAGCGCCAGTATGGCGCCATGCTGACCCACTCGCTCGACCCTAGGGACCCAAGGCAAGTACACAGACCACCCCCCTAGCTGCCACAGATGATGAGGGGACCCCCCTGCGGGACTCACCACCCGACCCAGGCACTGCACAGTCGCCGTCCGCTCTCCCCAAGCTGAGGTGTTCCCTGCGTCACTCCCTCTCATCTGAGGTGATTACTGCCATTCGCGCCGTCCAGAGGACTATTTTGTGACCACTAGAGGCAGTAACCGGGTGGAAAAAACCACAAGAAAATGGCCACCAGCCCTGTAAAGGCTCACGGTCCACAAGAAAATGGCCACCGGTCGTCTCTATGGAAATAAAGAGCGCGGACTACAAGAAAATGGCCTCCGCTATTCCCAATAGAAAAACGGCGCCGGTCACCGCCAAAATGGCCGCTGACCATGCTGACAAGCACACAGGTAAAAAACATGGCAGCGAACACCCGGGCACCCAAACTGAGGTTCCCACACACACATAAGACGCAGCATAGCCCACAGCCAAGCGGAGCCCCCCCAGTCAGATCACAGCAAGCCCAGCCACATAGCACATGGAGAGGAGGGAAAAGAACAGGGAGAGAGGAAAGGGAGGGTGGGTACCCCCTAATCAACCTCCCGGGAATGCCCAGTCATGCCACCCTGCCGGAGCAGGGGGACTGCTACTTACCCATCTTGCGAGGACTAGCTGAAGGCATTCCTGACAGACCCAACGTCCGCGCGTTTACAGCATGGCTGTCGGCCCGGCACACTGTGACACGGACATATAGCACGGTCATATGTGTGCTCCGGAGCATATAGCTCACCGGCCACCCCTGGAGCAACAGGGCATGTCGTGGACGATCCAGTGCGTAGCTAAAGGTCGGCACACGCTCGATGGCCGAAACTGGGGGGACTACAAGGATCGAGGATCCAGCCTGTCACCCAGTCGGCAGTTGATAGTAGATCTCAGGATCAAAAAGTAGAAAAAATCCACAGGACCATGGGCCCCAGGGAGCCAGGTCCTCTCCTCTGCTAGGCAGAAAAAATCTGAGCTGCTCACTGCAGTGAGAGGGGTTATAACCTGAGGGACCGCCCCCTGGGCGGGGCTGTTCAGCTTTGCTAAAGATTACATGTTTAACCATTTACATGTCTGCCTAGTCCTCTCCTAATAGACGGAACATAACCCACAAGTCAAGATTATAAGGAAGCTGTGTCCGTCCATGGACGAAAGAGAAAATGTGTTTTTGGTTTGCCCTGTGTCCTTCATTTCCAGCATTTCCTGCCCCTGTGACAGCCATACAAGAAAAAGTAGCAGTGGCTCTCACCGAGACAGGAAGCCACAGACACAGAGAATAACATTGTCCAAGGTTCTTACCTTTTCCCACTCCCCAAAATATGTGTTGTTGTGCTCGTCTGTGTCCCTGATGGGAGATTTCCCCTAACTTCTTGTCCTGACAGATGGTGAGAGGACATCTCCACAATACAGTGACATATGGCAACAACCACCTGGCATAAGACCATATGATCACACCATAGGATCATTTTCTCTGTGTTCATTGGAGCACACAGCTCTGCTTCAGATTAACACCTACTGGGTTAGAATGCCACTTTTTTTTTTTTGTATCAACCATAACATCCTTTTCTCTGTGTTGATTGCTATAATTTGAATCATTACCTACTCCTGCAGATGGCGTCATACCCAATAGGTGATGATCTACCTTAGATTGTAAGATCCTTGAGGGCAGGGACTGATGTGAATGTATAATGAATATGTAAAGCGCTGCGTAAAATGACGGCACTCTATTACCTGTAATAAAAAAATAAGATCTAATGTAGAGCTGTGTCTTCTAAAGAATGAAAGAGAAATAGACCTTATACATTGCTAGGGACATTTCCAAGGACAGGTTTTGAAGACCCTGGCCTGTCCCAGGAAATCCGGCACAACTGGCACCCGAGGAATTATATGACAAGACATCATAGCTTGTGAAGCCCTGTGCCATGTAGGCCTCTCAACCAACAACAGCAGTGCCCGACATGCCCGGTGCATTGAAGTGGTTAATGTCCTCTTTAGGTTTCTGGACTCTGTGCCAGTTTTAGAGGAGAGCGTATAATATGTCCGCTTTTGTTTGCTACCGCTTGGAAAGTCCAGGCTATAAATTAAATTAGCGGCAGACAAAGGAGTCCATTGTGCTGGCGCGGAGCTGTACAGATTTTACTTAGAAAGGGGCTAGAAGGTGATTTATGTGCCCAGATGAGAGGTCAGTGCCAAGCACACGACTTGGGCTGGAAGATGAGCGATACAAAAATGCACTGTCCTTAAAGGAAAACTCTGATCACACAAACATCCCTACTAAATGCATATATTATCAGGTTTGGTGCACATGAATTGTCTTCTGTCTGTGAACGGCAGCAGTACCCAGTTATAATTTGTATTTTACCTCTATGCAGGTAAGGATAAAATTGAACTCCAAGCTCCAAGAGCTACTAGCTGGGACACATACATGGGAATGTTTTTTTCTGCCAAAGGGTTTGTTATCCTGTTTGGCTAGTCTACTGACCAGGTACCTCTGCTAGAGAGCATACTGAGGGTAGAGACAGACTAGCTGTAATAATTGTGATCTGTCCTTCCCAGTATCAGATTTTCTGAGCAGGCAATTAAAGTCTTTGTAAATCCTTACATATACCCAGTGAAGTGACTGGCCTCAGGTGATACACAGAGATGAAACAAACCCGCCTACATAAGTTGTACCTTTTTATCTGAGTCTTCCCTTCTCTACATCCGTTCAAAGTCCAGAATTTATAAAGCTTTCCTGAGCTGTCAGAAAAAAAGGGGGGCGGAGAGCTGAAGTTACACTCTGCAGAGCTCAGTGAGGAGAGGTCTGAGAGCGGATTGGATACACCCCCCTTCACACAGCTCACAGGAGCAGATCTGAGGCTGTCAATCAGCTGGAGGTCCTCCCCTGTCACCTTTTTTCTCTTAGCGTCAGGAAAACTTGTCACAAGTGATTCATGCTGATAGAAGAACAAAGCAGCAGACAGAAATGACACGAAGGCCCGGTTCACACTGATGCGAGTTCATAACGAATGTGATGCGTCAAAACCATTCTAAATTCGCATGTCATCCATAAAGTCATTGTTTTCAATGACAGTCGTTCACATACATGCGTTGCGATTCCTCTTTGAATGGGATGAGATAAAAAAAAAGGGTCTTGTGCGAGTTTACAGCGTTGCGTTGCGAATTTAGTCTCCATAGACATCAATGTAAATCGTTCTGGAATCGCATTGATGGTTTACATACTGTATGTGCGAATTCCACCACACTACTCTCCACAAAAACCAGGAACTACACAGGAAGTTAACATCTTTTTTTTTTTTACATTATGATTCCATTGGCTAGAACATCAATCGCAGCTATGTCCAACTCCTGAAATTCGCGGTAAAATCGATGTAAAATTGCGGTAAATTCGCACCTCACACAGGACAAAAAACTGAATAAATTCACAGCGCAGCAATGTAAACCGAGCCTTAGTACTCTGAATTAGGACACATTGGTAGCCCAATATTTTCAATGGGCTGTCTTCATGCAACATGCATTACGCATGAGCATGGACCCCTAATGATTTTTAATCATAGCTGTATGTATATCCTAACTGAATGATAATTATTTGGCCAAAACACAATATCATAAATACCTGCACTGTTTTTGTTTAAGTAAAACCTTGTTTTTACCAATTTTTTCTATCCTTATTTGCAGCTCAGTGCTGCTGATCTTTTTCAGCCTCTTTTAGCAACTTCACTGTCTACATGCACTTGCTGCACTAGCATTAGCACCATGTCATTGCTCTGGGCCCTGATGGTGTACCAACACAAGGGGCGCAGTTGTTAGACAAATGTCATGCCATAGCATTAAGTGCTTGATTAAGTATGTCTAGAGAAATCATCAGGTTTTTTCGTTTTACTAAGCAGTTCAAAAACATTGCAGACAATAGCTGGCCTATATAAGACTGCCACGGAGCCCATCTCATTGCTTGATGGTCGTCAGCCTTCCTGTGTTCCTGAGACTCTGTTAAACTGCTGTTTGGATTCCCTGTTGTGACCCGGCTTGTTCCTGACCTGTCTGATCTGCTCTTCTGGTTTGACCCCTGGCTTACCTTACTGACCTGTTGCCTTCTCCTTCACCTGATCCCGGCTTGTTCCACGGACTTTGCCACAGTCTTTTGTTCCTGCCTGTTTCCTGTTACCAGACCATTGGCTTGTCTCCGTTCCTGCAACCTGCTTCTTCCTCCTGCTGGATATACTGGGTTTGACCCCCAGCCTGGCTGCCACTACTACTCCTTGAGCAGTGTCCTGCATCCTCCTGTGTTCTTCAGGATCCCACCAGCTCTGCTCTCCTGGACCCATCTGGCAACCTGTGCTTCTCTGGGCACTACACCCTCTGTACCCAACCTCAGAGGTGTACTGCACTCAGCCGCAAGGGGAGCCCTCTCGGCATCTCGGCCTCCAACCAGGTACGTGACACCCCCGATGTCACACTGGTGGGAGGATCCCAGGTTATGCCGGTTATATATGACACCCCCATTTGGACTTTATATTCTTGTCAGTTGCTGCCCTTGGGCTTACTGCATACCACTATTGGACCACGATCTCTTGTGTCCACACAAGATAACCACCCTGGGACTTCGTCTATTCCCATGTGTTCTATCAAAATAATTTCCTTTTCTATTTTGTTTACGGTATTCACTTTGTGTTTTTGGGATACTGCATAATGGGATACATGCAACACTCCAACCACCATCTCTCAACTCTTTTCTCACACAGTGGTCACGGTCCAACCTATAGGTCCTTTTATCCATACTTTCTTCCATGTGTCTAGAGTCACTAATGATCACTGATCTAATTATATATGGTATTAACACCATTTATTACACAATAGTTATATAGAATGTATTCATTTCATAGACACCTTTGGAGTCACTGCTATTATATGTATTACCAGCAACTGTTACATGGACACTCTCATCTTTATGGGGCTCTGGTCATGGGCACCCAGCTTGTCCGTGGGTCCTTATCGCCACAGCTCCCGGGATAGACATTCTAGGCGGCCCTCAGTTTATAGTCCTGTAGTTCTGGACGGTAAGCCGATAAACATGTAAGTACTACAGGGTTGGATATCTTTTTTTCTTCCCCATCATTTGTGTCCAACAACTAGATCATACTGTTTGTTTTTATATGCACAAATACATTTTATGCATTCTCTCCTGAGGAAGTGGAATCTATCCACGAAACATGTCGAGATCTTTAGATGCATATATGTTTTCAATATATCTTTATCATGCAATTTTGTCTTTTAATGATCGCATTATATGGAGCAATACTGACTCATAATATTATATACTGCCTAAGTGTCATTATGATATCCATGTAGATAGATGATTTCAAAGGGGCATAGGTGTATATATAGATGGAATAATTTTGACTCATGTATGTACAAATCAGATGTGTTATGACATGTGCATATGTTAAATAAATATGGTATTTTGATCAATTATCAAGTTTTCTTCACGTGCCTCATCTAAAGTCCCAATACCCTCCTTTTTATTACCTATAAAAGATGATCTCTCCTTATACCTCTGAGGTAAGCAGCCACTAACAACAATGACCCTTTAGCAGTCTAAGTTGGGCATTCCTCCCATTGTGAAACCCCCTACCCCACTGTCCACCAATCTAAGGGGGACTATTTTCGCTGAGCCCCACTTTAAAGGAGAAGTATGGGATTTAGAAGAAAAAAAACATACTTAATGACCTCCATGCTGTCTCATCTGTGTGATGCTACAGCTGTCCTGCGTTGGCTCTAATGCCGCATACACACGATCGGACATTCCAACAACAAAACCGTGTTTTTTTTTCCGACGGATTTTCCGACGGATTTTCGCGCAAACTTGTCTTGTATACACATGGTCACACAAATGTTGTCCGAAATTCCGATCGCCAAGAATGTGGTGACGTACAACACTACAATGAGCCGAGAAAAATGAAGTTCAATGATTCTGAGCATGCGTCAAATTGATTCCGAGCATGCGTAGGATTTTTGTGCGTCCGAATTGGATACACATGGTCGGAATTTCCGACAAGAACTTTTGTTGTCGGAAAAATTGAGAACCAGCTCTCGATCATTTGTTGTCGGAAATTGTCAGCAAATGTCCGATGGAGCCTACACACGGTCAGAATATCCGACCAAAAGCTAGCATCAAACATTTGTTGTCAGAAATTCCGATCGTGTGTACGCGGCATTAGACTGAGAATTGAGTGATTACATGAACACTGATCACTTAGTTCTTGGTCTGCTCCAAGCAAAGAACAGTGATTGTCAGTGACCGCTTTCTGCTCTGCCCCTCCGGCGCTCACTGGAGCGCCCGGCTGGTGAGGGGATGGGCATGGCCACACACTGAAAGGAGAAGCCAACTGTCAATCAGGCAGCAGGGTGGATCCTGATAATATTGTTGGGATGCTTCCCAAGCCTGGAGCAGCTCTGCCTTATCAGCTGATAGCAGGAGATAACTGACTCTGGGTCACAGGAAGACGAAAGTAAATGTACTCCTGTAACCCACACGAGAAGTATAGCTAAAAAAGCTTTGGCCATACTTCTCTTTTAAGAGTGCCCTTTATCCACTGACCAAGAATTTAAAGCGGAGGTCCCGCGAAAAAAAAAATATTAAAAGCCAGTAGTACAAATACTGCAGCTGCTGGCTTTTAATAAATGAACACTTACCTGTCCAGCGCACACGCGATGTTGGCAGCAGAAGACGAGCAATTGCTTCCCCCGCCGCCATCCTCGGTGAGGGAATCAGGAAGTGAAGCCTTGCGGCTTCACTGACCGGTTCCCTACTGCGCATGCACGAGTAGCGCGGCGCGTTCCCTGTGGTCCCCGCTGTCTCCTGGGACCAGTGTGTTTCCCAGAAGGCAGCGGGGGGGAGGAGGGGGGGGACGGGAAGTGGAGTGACTCCTGTCTGAGTCATTCCCGGAAGAGTGTGCAAATACCTGCATTATACAGGTATCTGCACCCCCCTCCCGCCTGAAAGGTGCCAAATGTGACACTGGAGGGGGGGGGGGAGTTCCATTTTTGGGTGGAACGCTGCTTTAAGGATGTTTCAATTACTACTGACTGCCAATCTAAAGAGCACTCCTTTCCCACTGACTACAAATTTAAGGAAGGCCTATTAAAACTGATCACCAATTTAAGGGGGCTTCCTTTCTTATTGACCAACAATGTAAAGGTATATCCGTTCCCAATGGCTATCAATCTGAGGAGGCTGCTCTTCTTACTGACAACCGATCAAAAGGGGCCCTTATCCCAATGAACACCAGTCTAAAAAGGCCTTTCCCAATGACCATCAATCTAAGGAGGCTCCTTTCCCCACTAACCACCAATCTAAGGAGGAGGCCCATTTCCCACTGTCAATGAGGCATTAGGGTGGATCTTGACAATTCTGTTGGGATGCATGCCAAGCCTGGAGCAGCTCTGCCCCATCAGCTGATTGCGGGGCGATAGCTAGACATCAGCTGACTCAGGATCACAGGAGGACAAAAGTATATGTACTCCTGTAACCCACAAAAGTAGTATAGCCAAAAAAGCTTTGGCTATACTTCTCTTTTAAAGTGGTTGTAAACCCTTACAGACCACTTTTACCTACAGGTAAGCCTAGATTAAGGCTTACCTGTAGGTGCAAGAAATATCTCCTAAACCTACACCGTTCAGGAGATATTTGCAAAAGACAGGCACAGATGAAGCCCCACCGAAGCCTCACCGAAGCCTTATCGAAGCCCCACCAAAGCCCCACTGAAGCCTCATCAAAGCACCAAGCAAAATCAAGGTCTAAACAGGACTGTAAGCTAACCATTTTATTTAGTGACAGGAACTTTAACTGGCGTTCAGAGAACTTTAACAAAGCGTGTCCGAAGCCACGTTTTGAAGCAACCATCAGAATGCATGTGCCTCCATTGTGGGGACACTCATAGTTAGTGTAGGACCACAGATTCCAAGGGGCCTTGGCGTGGCTCTGTGGCTCACGCATGCGTTTGCAAATGCGTGCGGACAAACCCCTGTTTTTAACGCATACTGTTAGACAGGTTAATTGGTTGTCTGCGAGCTGGTCGGTAAGTAGGCTTGGTTTTTCCTGGGCATTCCCCAGGCTTTGTTGTTACAAGTGTAAACTAGCCCTAGGAAAGGCTGCTTTAAACAATTTTGCAGTATCAAGAAGAGAAATGTTTAAAACCTGGATGTCAAATGTGCAACATTTTACACATTCTTTATTCTTATATTTATTACGATTATATAAAATGTACTGTTCTTGCTAATGTACCATGAGCTGTAGACATCATTTTTAGCAAGGGTTAATTGAATCTTGAAATGTATTTCATGCGTTCATTCATGGTAAAAGAGTTGAGAGTTTCTTCTCTAGAGTACGGTACACCGACAAGCCTGGCATAGATGGAGATCCTGAGGCCGGGATAAAGGGAAGATGATGCTGGATACTCAAAGCTTCACAAGGGAGCTCAGTCAGATAAAAGCCAATTAGAAGCTGCGGTAAAGAGCTGATTAAGTGGCTGTAAAGAGTTACTTGGAGGATTAAACAGATTAGTGTGAGAAATCCTGAGAGCCGAGCTTCATCCAGGATGCAACTGCACTTGTCACAGCTTAATAGAATGTTGATTTGGTTACAAGGAATGACACAATTTGAATGGATGCCAAAGGAAACTGAAGGTGCAGAAGGACAGCAGGCTGACCGATTCAACTCGGGGTCAGGTAAAGTCAAATAGAAACAAGTGAACCTGTCACATCGGTGTATTGTAGCCGATATCAATATTGCTGAAAGGGAAAACGATACCAAAATTAGCTTGTCATGAGAGAATCAAAGGGGCTGCAGTTCCTTATATCCTTTGGAAAATGCGTAGTTGGCTGTCAGTCATGGAAATCCCCTGGCTTCAATATTTTCAGAGCTGCTAACACAGGACAGCTACACAGCTCAGCTGCCTATAGATATGCTGTATAGTAAATATAATATGTTGGGGTGACGTAGCAATTTGATTGAACGATTTAGCTGTAGATTCCATTTTTTGTCAAAATTACAAAGCAATCAAAGGCATAAAAATTGATTATTTTGAATTGACTGTGCGCCGATTGATAGAAATTGCCACAATCAAACCCAACTTCTGAAGACTTTGCCGTTCTTGCCGTTATGAATCCTAAAGTAAGCTGTACTGATGTTGTCAATTTATTGCCCAGATTTGTCTTCACAATTGATTATTTTCTATTGGACTCGTAGGTGGTAGATTGCTTGATCTATTTTCGGGTTGCTGCTTCTTTAACTAGGACACGTCTTCAGTCTGCAGAGATGATGCAAGAAGCACAGAACGCTTGTAACGGCAGGTGGTGGCCGGTCACTGCCAGTACAGAAGATGGGCACAGACTGGTACCATCCACACTCCGCAGGGCTTGCCAGGGGAGAACACAAGCTGCTATAAGAACGCAGATGGGGGCACAGTAGGGGGTGGGTAGTAAATTAGTGGCAACAATAGAACCCGAATCTTGTGGAATTTGCACTGACGTCATTAAAAACAGGCCTGCAGGCTTCTCTTGTCTCAATTAAATGCTCAACAAGACGCTGTCTCCAGCTATCAGCCAGAACCCGAATAGCTCCTACACCGTGACCATCTCTAGCTCCTGGCCGCAGGGCAAAATACATTACTCCCCAACGGAAGCTACGATTGGCTAAATAAGGTTCTAATAATACCGAACAAGAAACTTTCCTAAACTAGATGTATATTGTGAGATTTGTGATTAGCGATCAAATCTGGGGCCACTTGCCAGAATTGGGTGGTAAACAGGTCAACAATAGACCACTGAAAAACGATGAAAGGTGTTGGGTAGCTTTTAGTATGCCAATGCATGAACATGCTGTAAATGTGAACGTTGACCTCCAAGCAGATAAATAAATGTAGCGATACCCCCTGGAGGGCTGCTGGATTCAATTTGGGTTGTGCCGTTACCCCACATTTCACCGTCCCAGAACTAAGAGTCTAGGTTAGGTAGTTTTGAATAGATGTGATTGCCAGTCACTTCAGTCTTTTTCTCAATTGCTTTATTAAACAACTTCAGTAGTAGAGGGATAGAGGGTTAGGGGAAGTTTAGATACCTTAATGCAGATCACTGATGAGGTTCTTGAATCCAGAGGACAAACAGCTTTCTGTCTCTGGATCTTGCGACAACCGGATAGGCCTCTCACACTGACCTAGCAGCCGGTATGATGCACGGACAAAGTCTCTGCCCCAGCACTAGAAGCCAATCAGGTTCTGCTGCATGAGCATGGGCTGGCATGTTGATGACTTATCGGTGTGGTATTGCTCCTTTGTTGTCCAATCAACAGGCTGAAGAGAGCGTGACAGACCCAACCGGGAAGAGGCTTTTGGAGGGGATTGCAGGGTAGCCTCTTGCCTACTGACTGACTATGGGCCCTGGCAGTTGAGGGAGCTACGAGCATTCAGGAAGATGTCCTGTTATTTAATGCAAGATGACATGTTATTACCACATTTAACCACTTGCCGCCAGCCATATAGCAGAATGATGGCGGCAAAGTGGTTGTGTTATCCTGACCGGAACGTCATATGACGTGATCAGGATAACACAGCGCGCATCGCAGTGATCAGAGGTGCTGTGTGTCACTCTGACACACCGCAACTCTGATCGTGGTATGGAGCCTCTGACAGAGGCTTCGTATCCACGTGATCAGCTGTGACCAATCACAACGTAGTATCGCGTGAAACAGGAAGTGCCGGTAAACGGATTTCCTCTTGGTTCACGCTGACAGGGAGAGCCAATCAGCGGGGAGTCTGGGGGGGGGGGGGTTTTGTGCTGATAATTAGCACATTGATCATCAGCACAGTCCCCATCAAAAGGTGCCCATCAGCTGCCAATCAGTGCCCAACACCTGCCAGCCTGTCCCCATAAACGCATGTCAGTGCCCACATCAGTGCTGATCAGTGCCCAAAAAAGTGCCAATCAGTAATGCCTGTCAGTGCCCCATCAAAGTGCCAATCAGTGCCACTCAGTAATTCCTGTCAGTAGCTCCTCATCAGTGCTGCCTATCCAGTGCCACCTATCAGTGCCCACCTATCAGTGCCCATCATTGCTGCCTATCAGTGCCACCTATCAGTGCCCATCAGTTTTTTTTTTTAATTGTCTGTATTTTTTCGTTTATAGAGCAAAAATGATAAACCGCAGAGGTGATTAAATACCACCAAAAGATAGCTCTATTTGTGGGAAGAAAATTATAAAAATTTGTTTGGGTACAGTGTTGCATGACCGCGCAATTGTCATTCAAAGTGCAACAGCACTGACAGCTAAAAATTCTCCTGGGCAGGAAGGGGGGAAAGTGCCTGGTATTGAAGTGGTTAAAAGACAAGGAAGCCATGATGGTCTCTGCCAACTTGAGACTCAGTGAGAAGATGGATGTGGAAAGAAAGCTGATTAATAAGATCTGTTGCCCGACTGTCTTGTCTGGGGTGGGCACTTCCTGACTAAACAAGGCTTCTAGCGGTCTAGCTGTTGATTAGCTGTTAATTAGATCTCTGTTTAATTAGGTTACTGTTAGCTGCTAGCTGTTTATTAGATGTACTGTTATATGTTCTGATAATATTACTGTTTAAAGTTTGCATTGTTTAGGATAATGTGATCAAGCACTTATATGATTTTGTGTGGTATAAATTTTATGAGAATTTTCAATAAAGAGTTGCAGTTTGCACCAAGCCAGAGTCATCTAGTTCTTAGGTGCAATTCTCAGCTTATAACACCTGGCTCCTAGTTCCAGAGTAAAGGAAGCTGTATCTTGGCAGAGGCACCCAGGCGGGGTGTCAGGCAGTTCATCACAGGGAGGTTACACCAGTATGCACATTAGAGCTTAAAGCGAGATTCCACCCGCGATTTATTTTTTTTTTTTTAAAGTCAGCAGCTACAAACACTGTAGCTGCTGACTTTTAATAAGGACACTTGCCTGTCCTAGGCGCCCGCGATGTCGGCCCCCCGAGTCTGACCCCTCGATCCTGGCAGGTCCCGGTGCCGCCATCCTCACTAGGGGAAACAGCTAGTGAAGCCTTTGCGGCTTCACTGCCCGTTTCCTACTGGGCATGCGCCAGTCTCGCGGCGCTGTATGAATGGATGGCTGCTCTCTGGGATACACACAGTACCCAGAAGGCATCGCGCCCCATTCACCAGAAGACAACGTGAGGAGGACGAGGAAGAAGACCAGCCGCGGACTAGGAAGAGGCAGATTAGGAACATCCGCATAGCAACCGCCTTTTCTGGTAAGTAAAAACAATTATTTTTTTCAAATTTTTTTTTTTCTATTTTTTGCAGGTTTTTGGTGTATTTTTTTTTTTTTTTAGGGTGGAACTCCACTTTACCTCCAGGCATACAGCTGAATGCTCAGATGAAATGCACATACGGGGTACGTTTTGCCTGCCAAAAGAGTTATAGTTCTGTCCATCCAGCCTATAGATTTAAACTGCTCTGCCACACAGCACAGTGCAGAAGACCTTATTACTCTTTCGTCCATGGACCGACACAGCTTCTCTATTGACAAAGTGGGTATTATCCGTTAATTAGGAGTGACTAGGCAGAAAAACTTGTAAAAAGTGTTGCATCACACCTTCTACAGTACCGCCCAGGGGGCGGACCCTCTGGGTATACCCTCTCAGTCTGCACATGGCAGATCAGTTTTTTTCTGTCTAGCAAGGAGTAGGACATGGCTCCCTTCGGGCCCATTGGTCCGGGGAAAAAAGATATATATATATTTTTTTTATTTTTATTTTTTTTGCTACATTTGTTGTTTCCTGCGATCTTCGATCAACTGCCGACTGGGTGACAGGCTGGATCCTCGATCCTTGTAGTCTCCCCAGTTTCGGCCATCGAGCGTGTGCCGACCCTAGCTACGCGCTGGGTTTTCCACGACATGCCCGTCGCTCCACGGGTGGCCGGTGAGCCTACGCTCCAGGGCCTGCATCGGACCGCTCAGCTTCGGCTGACCGTACGGCCGAGTCGCAGCAGCCTGGCCGGTGAGCTTACGCTCCAAGGTTTGCATCGGACCGCTCAGCTTCGGCTGACCTTACAGCCGAGTCGCAGCAGCCTGTCCGGTGAGCGTCATGCTCCAGGGCATACATATGATCGTCCCTTCTGGGTCCAATCACAGCATGCCTGGCCAACAGTCACCTTCCGTGCACGGACGATGATCTGTTTGGAATGTCTTCCAGCAGAATACATGCAGGATAGGTAAGTAAAACTCCCCTGCCTCGGCTGGGTGATTTAGCTGGACATTCCTGGAGAGATCAAGTAAGTGGTTGTGGCCCCTTTCTTCCCTCTCTCCCTGCCTTTCCCTCCTCCCTGGGCTTCTAGCTAAAGGTTGCTGGGTGCTGGGGGTCACCTAGGGGGTCCCACTGGAGCGGGGCTGGCTGTAACTAACATTTAAAAGAAATGTCATTTTTTGCTTACCTGTGTTTCTGTGTCTCCATGCTGTCGGCGGCCATTTTGAGGTGGTCCATGCCAAGTTTGGCCTCTTGTAACTGCCTGGCGGCCATCTTCCTGTGGTTCGGCCACACCCACTGGCCCCTATCAGGTGATCGGCGGCCATGTTTGTCCACCCTGTATGCAGATATTGCCGTTCGGCGGCCATCTTTTTGTGGGCTATGGCTGCCTGACCTCTATCTTCTGTCAGCGGCCATTTTCTTAGAGCCCACATTATCTTCCATACAGACGTTTTTGGCAACCATTTTGCGAGAGCCTCCGGCCTCTAGGGTGCATTACACTGGCGCGAAAATTCACACAGGAAGTGCTGATAAAAGAAGCAGACTGACACAGCAGCAAGGGGACAGCATCACAGGCGCAGCATAGCAGTACCTATCCAGGGTGGTGAGTCCTCTGGGTAACCCAGCATCTCTGCAGCACAGGAGGGTGGCCTATTGATATCTTGCCTGGAGCCCTGTGAGTGTCAGCGTGTGGTCAGCATGGCATCTGAGCCAGAGGTCTTCTCCCCTGAAACACCAGATTTAGCAGCTGGTGTCCCTGAGGTGTCTATGGACGCTATGTCGGCAATCCTAGAGGCGTTTGCTGCCAGGGTGGAAGCAGCACACGGGAATACAGGGGGTAATAAACGCCCCCGTCCCCTGCAATCTTCTGGGGATCATTCTGATGCAGAACCAGGTCCAGCTACGGCTCATGGCCCAGATTCTGATGCATCAGAGACTGCAGACCGTGACCGATCGGACAGTGAGGAGGACTCCAAGTCCAGGTCAGTACGCGAGACGGCTTTGGTATCTGACCTTATTACTGCAGTGCGGGATACACTAAAGTTGGAAAGGACTGAAGAAGTAGCAGATACTCCAGTCCCCTTTGGGTTTCGTAAACCTGCCCGCACGGCGCACTGCTAAGGTGTTCCCTTGTGTGTCTTATTTTGACAAACTCTTATACAAGGAATGGGAGAACCCACTGAGGGTCTTTACAGCCCCAAAGAGGTTTGCAGTACGGTACCCCTTTGAGGAGAGTTTTCTGAAGATATGGACCTCTCCCCCTATAGTGGACCCTTCGGTGTCCAGACTTAATAGAGCCACCACTATTCCAGTAGAAGGGGCTCCTGTTTTCAAGGACCCTGTGGATAAGAAGGCTGAAGCACTCGCTCGCTACCTATACTCAGTGGTAGGCTCGGCAGTACGCCCGACATTGGCGGGGGCCCTAGTGTCTCAGACACTTACTGAATGGGCAAAATTGCTACTCCAGGGGTTAAAGGAGCGAGATGCTCCTCCTAATGAGATAACTTTGGCCGACCAGTTGGTCCAGGGCCTTAAGTTTGTCTGCGAGTCAGACATGGATACTATTCCCCTGCTGTCAAGAGCTTCGGTTTATGCAGTAGCAATACGCCGCCTGATCTGGCTAAAGGGCTGGTCTGCGGACCAGACTTCCAAGAAAGCCCTATTGGATCTGCCTTTTAAGGGCGACAGACTTTTTGGGGCTTCTCTGGATGACATCATCAAGGATGCCACAGGAGGTAAAAGCACTTTGCTTCCCCAAACTAGCAAGGGTAAGGGACCACGCCAAGGGCAAGGGCCCTCCCTTACTGCACGTAAGCGTTTTTTTCGCCCCCTTAAGGCGACAGGGAAAAGACCCCAGGCCGATAAAGCTCCTGCCCAAGGACAAAAGCGTCCTTGGTCCCGCAGACCCAACAAGCCTGCGGACAAATCTGCGTCCACATGAAGGTCCGCCCCCACCCAGCTCTCGGGTGGGGGGACGTCTTCGCAAATTCACGACTCAGTGGACTGCTCTAGTCTCCGACAGGTGGGTTTGCGAAGTAATCTCCTCAGGCTACAAGATAGAATTTCTCTCTTGTCCACCAGACAGATTCATCACCTCCAATCTCCAGCTACTACCGACCCGTCGGGAGGCCCTGTATGGGGCGGTCCAGGGTCTACTGGAACGCGGGGTAGTTATTCCAGTTCCAGAACAGGAACGGGGTCAGGGTTTTTACTCAAATCTGTTCATTGTGCCAAAGAAGGAGGGGGTTCGTCCAATCTTGGATCTCAGAGCCCTCAATTGCTTTGTGAAGGTACAAAGATTTCGGATGGAGTCGGTTCGATCCGTAGTCACGGCTCTCCATCCGGGGGACTTTCTGGCCTCCTTGGACATCAAGGACGCATACCTGCATGTCCCCATATACTCCAGACACCAGAGGTTTCTGCGATTTGCTATCGGGAAGAACCACTACCAGTTTGTGGCCCTCCCGTTTGGCCTTGCCTCAGCACCCAGGACGTTCACCAAGGTGCTCGCTCTGATTCTGGCACTTCTAAGACAGCGGGGTATCGCTATCACAGGTTACTTGGACGACCTTCTGCTGAAGGCCCCTTCAAGCTCAGAATTAGAGGTAAGCGTGTCCATTACCTGTCAGACTCTTCAAGACTGTGGTTGGATACTAAACACGCAAAAGTCAGTATTGGTGCCCACTCAACGCCTAGTGTACCTGGGGTTGATTCTGGATTCCTCAGAGGCAAAGGTATTCCTCCCGGTGGAGAAGTTGCAGACCCTCCGGGCTGCAGTACGGCAGCTGACTTCCAGGAATTGGTCGTCACTCCGTTTTTGCATGCGAGTGTTGGGCCTCATGGTAGCCTCCTTCGAGGCGGTCCCATATGCTCAATACCACACTCGAGTGTTACAGAAGGAAGTTCTGTCCAGATGGAACAGATGCCCTTCATCTCTGGATTATCAAATCCGAGTGAGCCACCTAGTCAGGAGATCCCTGGTATGGTGGCTGACAGCACCGGCTCTAATGGCCGGGAAGTCATTTCTTCCGGTTTACTGGATAGTGATCACGACGGACGCCAGCCTTACAGGTTGGGGGGGAGTCTGGGGTGTCCAGTCGGCGCAAGGTCGCTGGACCCCAGAGGAAGCCCTCCTGCCGATCAATGTCCTGGAGATCCGGGCGATCAAGCTGTGCCTCTTCAAATGGTCTCAGAGACTGCAAGGGCGTCCAGTCAGGATCCAGTCAGACAACGCCACAGCAGTGGCATATGTCAATCATCAAGGAGGAACAAGAAGCTCAGCTGCAGCATCGGAGATCGCTCGCATCCTGAAGTGGGCAGAGAGGAGCGTACCAGCACTGTCGGCCGTGTACATTCCGGGTGTGGAAAACTGGCAGGCGGACTACCTGAGCCGCCAGATGCTGGACCAGGGAGAATGGTCCTTACACCCGGAGGTGTTCCAACTCCTCTGCCAAAGATGGGGCACACCAGACGTAGATCTTCTGGCTTCCCGACTCAATCGGAAGGTATTGAGGTTTGTGGCCCGGTCAAGAGACCCATGGGCAGACGCAACGGACGCGTTGGTAGCATCGTGGGGTCAGTATCGGCTAATCTATGCCTTCCCTCCCTTACGGCTTCTTCCTCTTCTGCTCCGCAGAGTGGAGGCAGAGGGAATTCCAATGATCCTAATCGCTCCAGATTGGCCTCAGCGTCCTTGGTACGCCGATCTAGTACGTCTGGTAGCAGACGTCCCCTGGCGCCTACCACTACGGAAGGACCTGCTATCGCAAGGTCCCATATTCCATCCTGCTTTACAGTCATTGGCTTTAACGGCATGGCTGTTGAGAACCAGGTACTGAGAGATCGGGGCCTGTCAGACTCAGTAATCTCTACTATGAGAAGTGCTCGGAAACCGTCCTCTAGGAAGGTCTATCACCGCACTTGGAGGGCCTACATCTCCATGTGTGAGGAAATGAAATGGCATCCACGTACCTATTTGGTTTCCAGAATCCTGCTGTTTTTACAGCATGGGGTAGACCAAAGGCTTGCCCTAAGTACGATTAAGGGACAGATATCTGCCCTGGCTGTCTTTTTTCAGCGACCCCTGGCGACTCACTCTCTCGTGAGTACATTTGTGTAGGGGGTTCGACATGTGGCCCTTCCGGTCCGGCCCCCGTTACCTCCGTGGGACTTGAACCTGGTCCTCTCGGTGCTTCAGAAGGCACCGTTTGAGAATATTAGAGATATTCCCCTGTTGACACTTTCTCAGAAGGTGGTCTTTTTGGTGGCTGTTACGTCAGTTAGACGAGTCTCTGAGCTGGCAGCCCTGTCCTGCAAGGCTCCCTATTTGATTTTCCACAAGGATAAGGTGGTGCTGCGGCCGCAGCCTTCCTTTCTTCCGAAAGTCGTTTCGGCTTTTCATCTCAACGAAGACATTGTACTTCCATCCTTGTGTCCTCAGCCGTCGAATCCTAAGGAGTCGGCGTTGCATTCCTTGGACGTTGTCCGAGCTTTGAGAGTATACATATCTGCTACTTCCCTGTTCCGGAAGTCAGACTCACTGTTTGTTTCGGTGGCTGGTCCCAAGAAGGGCCAAGCAGTCTCATCGGCCACCATCTCTAGGTGGATCCGACAGATAGTAATCCAGGCTTACGCCTTAAAGGGTCAGGCGCCCCCCTTTCCTGTCACGGCGCATTCGACCAGGGCAATAGGTGCCTCTTGGGCTTTCCGACATCAAGCGTCTGTTTCCCAACTATGTAAAGCGGCGACTTGGTCGTCCGCTCACACTTTCACAAAATTCTACAAAGTTGATGTAGGTGCATCTTCGGATGCCTCTTTCGGCCGCAAGGTTTTGCAGGCGGCTGTTTAGAGTTGCAACTCCTCCGTTGGAGGAGTGCTGTTTTGTGTTTTGGGGTGAAGTTTGTTTTTATGCTGTTACCACCCCTCGTTTTTTCTCTGACACTGCTTTGGGACGTCCCACTTTGTCAATAGAGAAGCTGTGTCGGTCCATGGACGAAAGAGTAAATAGGATTTTTTACTCACCGTAAAATCCTTTTCTCTGACTCCATGGACCGACACAGCACCCACCCCTCCTTTTAAATTTGTACTGCTTTTTGACGAACTGATCTGCGATGTGCAGACTGAGAGGGTATACCCAGAGGGTCTGCCCCCTGGGCGGTACTGTAGAAGGTGTGATGCAACACTTTTTACAAGTTTTTCTGCCTAGTCACTCCTAATTAACGGATAATACCCACTTTGTCAATAGAGAAGCTGTGTCGGTCCATGGACTCAGAGAAAAGGATTTTACGGTGAGTAAAAAATCCTATTTTTTGTCTGCTGTAGTTCAGAAACACTTACAGGTCTTGTCCCCTCCCAGCCTGTGACTGGTCAGTGAAAGGAGATGCAGCAATCTGATGAGCTCAACTCTGCTCTCACCTCCTACCAGCATGCTTCTTGTTAGCAAAGGAAAACTAAAGCACAATTGATTGGCTCTTTTTGCTGCTTCCCCCTCTCCCAGCCAAAGCTCTCCTGTACAGGGGCTGCAAGATGCTGAATTCAGGAACTTACAGTACACTGCATGTATTCATTTCATGATGAATACACATCTGCAATCAATCTTGGCTGTATTGTGTGCCAGTTACATACAAATCACTAAAAGTAGCTGAACAGAAATACCGAACCTTTGTCAGATAACACTGCTCATATTGGTGTTTTTAAATGTGTATTTAGCTGATTGTCTGGGGTTCAGCTTTAAGGTGGTTCTAAAGGCATTTTCTGCATTAGGGTAAAAAAACGTTCTAATGTCTTCCCCCCTCCCCCCCCAAACTTACCTGTCACCACTCTCGATTCAGCATTGTGCCCGCCGGTAGCCATAATTTCCTCTCTTCCTGCATTCACAGGACACAGGGGCAGCAGGGGGTGCCATTGGCTCCTGCTGCTGTCAGTCAAATCCTGTGAGTAGGAAATGGGAGCAGGGCCAAGCCGCGCTGTGTGTGTCTATGGGCTCAGGAGCATGTTCACACAAGGGGGGCACTCGGAAGAGAGGAGGAGCGGAAAGTGCCAGCAGGGGACCCCAGAAGCAGTAGAAAAGGACCACTCTATGCAAGGTCCAGAAAGACATGGATGAGCGAGTTTGTACAACAAAGTTGGAAGCATGAAATTGTCCAAAATGTCTTGGTATGCTGACGCCTTAAGAGTTCCCTTCACTGGAACTAAGAGCCCAACCCCTGAAAAACAACCCCACACCATAATCCCCCTTCCACCAAATGATTTGGACCAGTGCACAAAGTAAGGTCCATATAGACATGGATGAGTGAGTTTGGGGTGGAGAGACTTGACTGGCCTGCACAGATTCCTGACCTCAACCCAATAGAACACCTTTGGGATGAATTAGAGCGAAGACCACGAGCCAGGCCTTCTCGTCCGACATCAGTGCCTGACCTCTCAAATGCGCTTCTTAGAAGAATGGTCAAACATTCCCAAAGACACACTCCTAAACCTTGTGGACGGCCTTCCCAGAAGAGTTGAAGCTGTTATAGCTGCAAAGGGTGGGCCAACTCAATATTGAACCCTACGGACTAAGACTGGGATACCATTAAAGTTTATGTGCGTGTAAGAGCAGGCGTCCCAATACTTTTGAAAATATAGTGTATATGGGCACTATATTGCAGATAGTCTGTACATGTTAGTAGAGAAGTGTCTCACAGCCACCAATCACAGTCATACTTTCACTCTCCAGCGGAGGATTTTAGTCCGATTCGCCATGGCAGTAGATGAAGTTCGCCTTTTCAGATGCTAATAACTGAGGCCTACTGACGCCCTTTTTACGTCACACCGACCTGTCAAATCGCGCAGCTTAGTAAATGTCGCCCTGAAGCGGAGACGTTTGCGATTTACAGACTTTATTTGTTCTCCAATCACTAAACATTTCTGTGCGTGCCGCACCTGGGACCCATTAAGAATTCAGTGGACCATTATAAAGTTCTATAAAGCTAAGCATTGAATACAAAATCCAGACTCGGGGTAATAAGCTTGATGGCATGTTGACATTTATCTGCCAGTGTTCCTGCCTGTGCGCCGGGCCTGCACGGGAAGCCGCTCGTTAATTGCTTACATGCAGGTTTGAGGTTTACGGCTTTGGAATTGTCTGACGAAAACTCTTTCCAGAGGAGCCAGAAGAGACGGCCCAAGCACGGCCTCCAATCAGGCTGAATTGCCGCTCAATGAGTGTTAATCGCCGCAATTTGTCCTTCACTTGCACTTCGGGGAAAGGTTATTATTCGGGAGCAATGACCACATTCAATGCCCCTGAGACTGGGGCTGGCTTTTCCTTTCAGCCCATTGTGTTACCCGTCTCCAGCATTGACAGGCACCAGCCGCCACCACGGAAAGGCATGGGCTCTCCTGGGGTCTGATTGACAGATGAACCATAGCAGCTGTAAGAGTATTTAAAGTGAACCTGTCAAGCCCAGCAAAGGGTATACTAATATTATACATGAAATGTAGGTACAAGTAACAATGAGTGTCTTCAAATCAATTTCCAATGTGCCTGGGGGGCTTTCTGGCCCAGGCTGTATACAGGACGATGACTACTCTTCACATCTACATTAAAGCAATTGTAAAACCTTACATATATACCCATTGAAGCGACTAGCCTCAGGTGATACACAAAGATCAAACAAATCCTTCTACATACGTTGTACCTGTTTATCAGCAGCCTTCTCTTCTCTAAAGCCTCCTAACGAAACACATTTTACACAGTAGTTCTGAGCTCCAGAAGGCAAGTAGTGGAGATCTGACGTCACACACTGCATAGCATTGAGCAGGAAGCTGAGTGTACCCTGAGAGTCGAGAAGAGGGAATGGACACCCCCTCTTTACACAGTCTCATAAGGAAACATGCACAGCTGAGGCTGTCCTTTCGGCTTCACACCGGGAACCCTACATGCGCTCGCTCCTCTCTCCTACTGGTCCACGTCCCTGTCTCTATAAATGCCGATCGCGGGTACCTGGCGGACATCGAGGCCGCCAGGCACGCGCATTGGCACCCACGTGACGCGGCAGGCATGCAAGTTCCCCGATGCACGCTCGGGAGCGCACGGCGGGGACGAGGAAAGGGGCGGACGTCAATTGACGTCCTCTCGGCATTCTAGGTCCGGGCTGTAGCCGTCATTCGGCTATAGCGCGGGCCTCTACTGGTTAATTGAAGCCACCTCTCACTCCTAACTAATGCCCGGTACACACAATGAGATTATCGGACGAATGATCGTCCGTTTTTTTTTGCATGCTAATCTCAGATCGAATCTGAAGAGTTTACTAAAGTCACGAAAATTCTCGTACGTCAGAATAAAAATTCGGAAGTGATGTCATGTGTTGTAATGCATTTGTATTGCATTTTCGAACGACAGCTGTAATGATTAAACTAAAATTGTACGATCTGGCATCGTACGAAAAACAATTCCGTGCTTGTCTGATAGAATAATATCGGATGAACTGTCATGATCAGCTCTCGAAAGCTCTGTACTAACGATCCGATTATCGTACGATCGCTTCGAAAGCGGCATTTTTCATACGATCATGGATTAATCATGGATTTACTCTCCTACGCTTAGGTTGCTTTTACACCGATCTGTTTTTCTTTCACCTTTGCATTAAAAAAAGCGGAAGAGAAACGCATGATTATGAAATCCAATGGAACTCTTCACACTGATGAGTTGGGGGTCCGCTGTGTTTTGTAAAATCCTGCTTGCTGCATTTTTGGTGTAGTAAATAAAAACTGCACCAAAAACATACCTCCAAATTAAAATGAATAGAAACTACATCAAAAACGTGGCAAAAACACATCAAAAACACACCCGCGGTTGCGTTTTTGGTGAGGTTTTTGAGTCACATTGTTTCCACAGGTGCAAAATGCACGCAAATATTTACCGTGTTTTTGCAGGGGAGCAATGTGAAAGTAGCCTTCCGGTCACATGCCCCAAGTTCCAAATCTTTTCTCTTCTTCTGTTTACAGAGAGCAGGGTGGTCAATCCTCAGATGTTCACATTACTGCCTACAAGACAAGGACATTTCCCATACACTGTCCAGCGCCAATGTTATCTCAGAATCCAAATGAAAGTCTGTAGGCCATGATTTCGGCACGATTGGACAGTCTAATGCCGCGTACACACGCTCGGAATTTCCGACAACAAAAGTTCGATGTGAGCTTTTGGTCGGAAATTCCCACCGTGTGTAGGCCCCATCGGACATTTTCTGTCGGAATTTCCGACAACAAAAATTTGAGAGCTGGTTCTCAAATTTTCCGACAACAAAATCCGTTCTTGTAAATTGCGAGCGTGTGTAGACAATTTCGACGCACAAAATTCCACGCATGCTCTGAATCAAGTACGAGACGGAAGCGCTCGGTTTGGTAAAAGTAGCGTTCGTAATGGAGATGGCACATTCGTCACGCTGCAAACACGTCACGGACTGAAAAGCACGAGGCTCAAAAGCGCGAATCGTCTCTCACCAAACTTCTACTAACACGAGATTAGCAGAAGGAGCCCAAAGGGTGCCGCACTTGGTATGGAACTTCCGTTTTATTGTGCCGTTGTACGTGCTGTACGTGACCGCGTTCTTGACGTTCGCAATTTCCGACATTTGTGCGTGTGTATGCAAGACAAGTTTGAGCACCATCCGTTGGAAATGTATCCATGGTTTTGTTGTCGGAATGTCCGATCGTGTGTACGCGGCATGAGAGTGGCCGGCACGAGCACTTCTGCAGGCACGGACCCAGGCAGTATAAAACGATCCACATAGCAATAAAATAGGAGAGAGGGTACAGGCATGGGGGGTAAAGGGGTTGGAGGGGGGGTTGGTCAGTTTTGCCACAGATGAACTATAAGTGAACGTTTGCATTCTTCTGCAAGGTCCGCTTTAAAATGGTAACTGGATATCCAGAGGCATTGTAATTGTTTTACTACGCTCATGTCCCCAATCTCATGCTCCTATATGCTGCAGAACAAGGAAGGTGACTCCTGACACCATCTTCAAGTAAGTTAATAAAAGGGAAATGTTTCATAGTCTGAAGCTATGCAATTCTTAAATTTGTTCTGCTTCACGCCATGAAAGGACCACGAAGCTGAATTAATAGAAGGGGACTCCCGCTATTAGTCTGCAGGATCAAAAAACTCACCAAACTTCCTGTTTTCATGGGACAACAGTAAATGTGTGTGAAATGAGGACATAGCAAGTCAACAACCACAGTCCCCCCCCTTTGAACGCATACAGTACATCAGAACAATGCAGAGTTCACAAATGACATCCATTTGGTTATTTTGTTCATTGTCATCGAGCTGTGATGTCATTGTATTAGAAGGAATCAGCTGCTCTGCATTTGAAGTTGTCTATATTGAGTCATAAGAGATCTAAGGCCAATGTTAGGAGAAGTGGGCAGTCAGACATGTAGGCTTGGTAGCCTGATGCATGTGTTTTGGCTGGCCGTTCCATAAACATGAATTCTTGGCTCAACAATGTGTTCATGGAGAACGGGCGGCACCAGAAGTTGCAGAGGCCACTTTTAGGGAGGACAAAGAACAACAGGGATATTTCTTGATGTAGGTCCCTTAGACCAATGTTCGCCAACCAGTGGTCCTTGGACCACTGATGGTCTACGAGAAAATGTTGGTGGACCCAAAGCGGTTCTACCGCAAATTAACATTGTTAATAACATGTGTACTGCACAATATTGTTTCCATTGTTGTTCTCAGTCTGTCAGCGCGCATTGATACCCGATGCCTCCTTTGTAGTTCCGGCTCATGTGAACTCAGAGGGAGGCGCTGGGAGTAGTGCAGAGAGCAAGAGGTGAAGAAGGTGAATGGCCCAATATCTCAAAGGCAACATGGGCCAGGTGCTCGTGCATGCACATGACTTTCCAGAGACACGTCAAGAAGCGCCACCTAGCGTGGAGTACATGTGACGGTCAGGGTAAACCTGCTGTGGGCAGTCGAACGTAGTGAGTGTGAGAGGTAGGGTCACAGTGCAATGAAGCAATGAGTGAACATCTGGTTCTGCTAAAAATTGGGGAAACCGGGACAGAGACGCATGAAATGTTGGTGCAAGTGTACAGGACGGAAGCCGCAAGCAGAAAATGTGGTTCAAATGCTTTCGGGATGGGAAGGAAACGACTGAGGATGAGCAACGTTCAGGTCGGCTGTCGACACGCAGAACCCCAGACATGATCAAACGAGTACAACAAATGCTGGCACGAGATCAGTGACTGACTCTACGATTAATGGCGGAGGAATTGGGCATTAGCCGGACCCCGGTTAAGGCTCGTGGCTTCCACTATTGCGAAAACACATCATCAGTAGTGTAAAACTAACCTAAGGACACGGTGCGCTCAATTGTCCACAAAGATTTGGGTAAGCGGAAGATCTGTTCCCAGTTTGTGCCACGCAAGCTGACAGACAAACAAAAAGCAGAATGGATGGAAACCTCTGGAGAGTTCATTACCATGTGTGACCAGAATCCATCCTTTCTGCCAACCAATCCTCACAAGGGGTTAGGACCTGGTGCTGCCAGTTCGATCCAAGCGTCATCCACCATACTCTGCTGATCTGGCGCCTGCGGACTTCTGTTTTCCCGCCTGAAGAGTGCCACAAAAGGCGCACGTTTTTCGGACATGGTGGCAATCCAAGAATGTGTGACAGCGGGTCTGCGATTGATTCTTGAAGAGGACTTTGCTGACAGATTCCAGAAGCTTTATGAACCTTGCCAAAAGTGTGTTGTGAAGGATGCCGATTATTTTGAGGGCCAATAAAGGTACTTTGTTTGTATCTTCTGTTTTGTTTGTTTCCTGATATCATTCACCAAACTTTTTAGACACACCTTGTACATGAATAATAATTTTTTTTGTTCAACCACAATGACCCGATTACTCCATCCACACACTCAATGTGGGTGGGGAATCACTCCTGCCGTGCCACTGTATTCTGACAGCAGGAGTGATTCCCCGCTGTCAGAATACACTGAACAGTGCTGCTGGCTAAGGATGAGCTCAGGCGTGTTCGCAACTCCATGTGCTCGCCAGGAAGCTGACACTCCACAGCGCTGATCACGGGTAGTGAGACATTTGCCGATCTGTGTAACCGCAGATCGGGAAATGTCTCACTGTCTGTGATTAGCGCTGCGGAGTGTCAGCTTCCTGGCGGGCACGTGGAGTTGCCAACATGCCTGAGCTCATCCTTACTGCTGGCTAATCATTTGGGAAAAACCCAACAGGCTGGTTGTACAGAAGTCAAATCGGTAGATCGACTTCTCTACAACCAGCCTGCCCATACATGGAATGAAATTCAGTCCCGACCTTACTGAACCGGCAGAATTTTGAGCCTTGTATGGCTGCCTTAAGACAAGAAGAGAGGTGAAATCTCTCCATAATAAGTGGAGTTTCACTTAATTTTTTTTCCCCAGTCTAAGCTTGGACCTGGCCTTATAAGACTAATTACTGCCTCTTTAGATGTTGGTCTTATTAACCACGGAACAGTGTAACTCAGCATGCGCTCTCATTGCTGCCAGCAATTATGAGAAGACGGCTAATTAAGAATGATGGTTTATATGGCTCCTTTAACCATTTGGCTGCTGGTGGTGACTTCGAGGCACTTTGAAGATATACAATAACAAAAGGAATCTGTAATTTTAATTAAGATTGCCCAGATGGAGTTTATTTACTGACAAGACGTGTGTGTGCGTGGAATATAAGGGGGGGGGGGGGGGAGGGCTGCGAACCGATAGCTTTTCATGTTTATGTAACTTTACGAAAAGCGTTGCTTGCGTTTAATGAAATTCTAGTTCAGGCCAACATAAAATTTCCAATCAGCAACATTAACAAGATATTCCCAGCTCACACCGCATGTCTTGGAGAAAAAAAACGAGGCTTCATCATTTCAAAGGAACGTTCTTATACCTAAAGGCTAGAGTTCTTTACATTCATTGCTTTTCAAAATCCATAAAACAAAAACGAAAAGTCCATCTGCAAACATGAACATTACTGTACAGATCACGAGGGCCGCCTTTCCGCCGAAGCCCAAGAAACCAACAGGCGCTTCAAGTTGGCTATCAGTGATGAATCAATCGATTTGCAAAGCAAGTTGATCAACTTTTTTTTTTTTCCATTGATTTGAATACTGTCTGGCAGAATTATCCAGTGTACAAAGATTCATCCAGAGGTGTGTGTCATTCCAGTGACCCAAAAGTGAGCAAATAAGTGATTCTCTTGTGATCTTTGTCTTGAAAAGTGCTCCAACGTTAACATTTATCTAAACCCTAATCTATTACAGCTTTCTAGTCCTTGGTGTGGTGGTTGCATTTGTTTTACCTTTTTAAGCTTTATTTTTACCTGGTAATCTTGCAAATAACACACTTCCTGTCCCAGGGTGGCTACATCACTCCTCTACTGTTTCTATGGTTGTCACCCTAGGATGTTCTTCTGATATGAACTACAAACATGCCTGTATCTCTTCTTCTCCATTAGGTATGCAGAATACCATCTCTGAATGCACAACACATCGAACCTTGAAGCAGATGGGCTACAGCAGCAGAAGACCACATCGGGTGCCATTCTTGTCAGCTAAGAACAGGAAACTGAGGTTACAATTCACAAAAAATTGGAGAGTAGATAAGGAAAACGTTGCCTGGTCTGATGAGTTTCGATTTCAGCTGCGACATTCAGATTGTAGGGTCAGAATTTGGCGTAAACAACATGAAAGCATGGATCCATCCTGCCTTGTATCATAGGTTCAGGCTGCTGGTGGTGGTGGTGGTGTAATAGTGTGAATACATGAACCTTTGTAACCTCATAGACAGGCATAATATCTGCATGGGAGCTCTTTTGCTGATGCATTTGGGGACTTTTTACAAAGGCCATGAACCTAGTGCTGTCATTACTTATTTCCCAGATTTTTAATGAAAGTTTTATTTTGTAGGGGGAGGGGGCAAAGAACTTAACCCAAAAGGGAAGTTACAATAATCTGTAAGGAAGACGTGACATGTGACCAAACATTCATCTCGTGTTGTCATTGAAGGTGACTGGCCATTAGGTCGAGCTGTGAGCCTGGGCTATCATGAAAATAACATTCTGCAGAATAGTTTGCATATTTGTGTGGAGACAGACACCTCTGCATATGCAAATATACCTGGAGCAGGGTGAAGGGCTTGATTTGCATAATAAAGATTTGCATTGCAGGAGGTGGCCTAGCGTAACAAAGGGATGATTTGACTATCTTACAGTACCCTGGGCCACAAGGCCTGATGCACTCTGTACATTGAGCTGCTCAGCCTGGTTAGAGGACAATGAAAGAAGCAAGAAGAGTCTGACACTGAAATAAGCTTATTTTGGCCATGGGCTTTCTGCATTTTGCTGCAGATTGGACCTAATGGGGCCATATTATTAATAGAACTATATTATACTATTATACATATACAGCCAAGGCTATATTTAGGCCCCCTTAGGCCACCCTAGTGAGTTGCAGTGTATTGCCGCACACATGATAAAGAGACCCTGTCCCCAGACCATTCAATTCAACAAAATTCTTCCCATAAAATAATATGTGCAGTTAACATATTGTCAGGGGTGGGCTCAGCCCTCCATTCTCAGTGCTCAGCTGTCGGTTAATTGCCAGCACTCATCGTTCCATAGTGGTGATCATTTCCTGCTTGTCAGACAGCCCCTTCTGGTTATTCAAACTGCCTGGTTCATTTCTCCCATGCCTTCGCCTTGGTTAACATATTTGAAGATTCTCTGCTGTGTTCCTGTTTAAGACTTGCCTGGCTGATGTCCCTTCTGGTTCCTGATCCCGTTTGCGTTCTCCAACTACGCTGATCTCTGGCTTCCTGATTTACTTGCTTGCACTGACTACATGCTTTGATTACCGAACCCTGGCTATGTTTTCACTATGTTTACTATTTTTACCACTAGATTAAATAATGTAATGTTATTATCTGTAAAAACTTCTCTTGGTGCACACATCCAAAAGCCCCGAGACTGCTGTCAAGGCTACACCATCTAGGGTGTGATGTCAGCAGCCCCAGCAGACACTTTATAGCAGACTTTTTCAACCAGGGTTCAGTAGAACCCTAGGACTCCTGCAGAGGCAGTTAGGGGCTTTTTGAGAAGACAGCTTTAGCTGCATCTCACATATGCAACCACTGACATCAAGGATCTTTTAAGCAATCTGTAAAAAGAGCCGTCTTCCCAATGACTACCAGTGATGAACTTGAGCATGTTCAGACTAGGACCCAAACCAATGTGTGCAAAGCTGCCAGGAAGCTGTATGGGCCAATCATCTGTGGCTGGGGCAATCATCGCGCCACAGCCGCACGTATACACACCCCTTTCTGTAGACGATTGGCCATACAGGTAACTTGGTAATTCCTGGCGGGTTGGCACATATGGGTTTGGATCCTAGTCTGAACATGCCTAAGCTTATCACTACTGACTACCAATGTGAGGAGCATCCTTCTCACCTACCATCATGCTAATGTACTGTGAGCAATAGCCATAGCAGTTACTAACAGGGGTTCACTGAGGCCTGTAAGCTATTGCAAGTGTTAAAAAGGCTGCTTTATAGTATTGTCTTTGCTCCTCCCCTACAGCTATGTAAAAGGTTATGTAGAAATGTGATGGGTAAAGCAAAGGAGCTGGACCAGCCCAAAAATTTGTTGGACAGTCCCAGAAGAAGAAAGCGTTATGTTTTGCAAGAAGGGAGGGGGGCTGTGCCAGGGAATTGACTCTTCCTGGAGCAGTCATCATTTCTACTAAGTTCAAAGGATCATTGCAAGTAAATACAAAAATAATTTATGAAAAATAAAAAATGCTGCCAGTAAGTATTTAAAATACTTTTTTTCTTTGCTTTCCCCAGCAATTTTGAAAGTTGGTAATACAGCCTCTTTAACACACGTTCTTTTTTGTATTGATGTGTGTTGGGTTGAGGCAGTTCATTCATTTTAAAAAGGGCTGCCAATAAAAAAATTTTTTTTTTTTAATGCAAAACACAACTGTGTGTTAGAACTGTACATTGGGGGGAGCTTGTAAGAGGAGTCCATTTTACTGGCACTGTAACGCATTGAGACAACCATGCAATACTGTTCATTTTTGTAGAATTTGCATTTACTGCACTTATTGCGATGCTCAGATATTAAGCCTAAGTATTAAAGCTTTTCTAAACCCCTAAAAAGTTTTTTTATATAGCAGCCCACAAGTCCTTTGATGAGGTGTTTGCACTGGTTCTCTCTTATTTTCACCTTTCTGTCTCTGGGTGGCTACATTTGGCTGGTGGCTGGCATTAGGAACAGGCATTTAAGGGGCATTTTTGCCTATTCTCAATTGCCAATGCCTAGTAAAGCAGCCTGCAACAGATAATATGGACAGCAGACAGGGCTGTTCACATTTTAAAAAAAACATGTAGCTTTTGTGTGGCAAAAATGAAGCTACATGTCTAGTCTGGGAAGAGTTTAAAGAGGTTGTTAAGCCACTCTAACCTGTATTCACCATCAGCACTGCCTCCTATTGCAGTGTCCCCCTCTGTATATGATTTATAAAAATTAATGCTGCAAATACCTAATTTCACTGCCGAGTTTGTGATCACTTGACTGGCCAGCTTTCTCCTTTCCTCCTCTGAGAGCTGAGATTCCTTTGCTGATATCAGTCTGGAGGGGAGGAGGAGGAGAGAGCTGGCTGGTCATGTGATCACAATCTTGGCTCTTAAACAAGGTATTTGCAGCATTTTTTTTATGCCATTCACAGAGGGGGACACTGCAATAGGAGGCAGTGCTGATGGTGTATACAGGTTAGTGTTACGAGAGCAGCAGGATGGGCGGCTCACACACAGACAGAAAGGGGAGGGAGAGGAGGCCACAGAAGCAGAGGAGAGAAGATAGCAGGCTGCTGATGACAGAGGCACGTAAACTGACCACAGTGTCTGGTCTCAGCAGCCATGATACACCGTGGTCAGTTTACAGAGGGGTGGGGAGAAACTGGCAGGATCAGACAGGTTTTTTAGGTGATACAGGGGGCCAAATGACACAGGACAAGCACTGTGTCGTATAACATGCTTTAAAGGAGCAGGATCCATTTTTTTGGGGGGGTTAACAAGCGCTTTAAGCTTGTCAACTCCTTCTATTCAAATCTATGGTAACAAACACGCCTGTAGCGTTTACAGCAGGGGTTCCAAACTGGCGGCCCTCCAGCTGTTGTGAAACTACAAGTCCAATCATGCCTCTGCCTGAGGGAGTCATGTTTGTAACTGTCAGCCTTGCAATGCCTCATGGGACTTGTAGTTTTGCAACAGCTGGAGGGCTGCCAGTTTGAGACCTCTGGTTTACAGCGTGTTTGTGAAGCGTTATCAAATATCAGTGAGGTGGAAGATATAATGTCAGTGAGGTGCAGAAAAAAATCACTTGGAGAGCATCTGGGGTGCTTTGTTACCGCACTTGTCAAAAACAAGTGTCAATGCTATAGGTGCGTTGGTTCACGTTACTGTCAGCATTAGTATTTTTAGCAAGTGTGAACTTACTACTGCCCTACTGCTGCAACTGAATCAATGTATTTCTATAAAAACGTAAGAAATAAAATATGACTTGACTAAAATAGTCAGTTCCTTAGAGCGTGACAGGTTCCCTTTAAGCCCAATGTATGGCTGTAACCCCTTCAGTGGAATAAAGGAGGACCTGCAATACAACACATGGCAGTGTAAACAGGATAGGAATTGCTTACTATCAAAGACAAATTCCCCCAAGTTACATTTAAAACTTTCTCTTTATTTCCTCCTTTTTTAATTATTTTGGGAAATTCTGTTAATCACTGATTAGGTAGCCGTAACACAACAAATACAATGTCATGGACTTTTTCATTTCTGATAAAAGTTCAAGAAAAAAAAGCAGAAATTAATTTTGTTTCCTCGTTCTCTGTCTGGTCTTAAAGTGAAAATGTGCCCCTTATGGCTTTTAGACAATCCAAACCCAAGAAGAAATATAGAATATATATTGTGGTTTATATACAGTAAGTCCTTAGATATGGTGGCTGCATTGGTCTTACTCTTTCCATTATTTTTCATCTGGTGATCCTGCTCATCACACACTTAAGCCACGTACACATGATCTGAATTTCCGACAACAAATGTTCGATGTGAGCTTTTGATCGGATATTCCGACCATGTGTAGGCTCCATCGGACATTTGCTGTCGGAATTTCCGACAACAAATGATTGAGAGCTGGTTCTCAATTTTTCCGACAACAAAAGTTCTTGTCGAAAATTCCGACCGTGTGTATCCATTTCCGAGGCACAAAAATAGGATTTTTATAACAGCTTACCTGTAAAATCCTTTTCTTGGAGTACATCACGGGACACAGAGCGACATAGTCATTACTAATGGGTTATATAGATACCTTCAGGTGCTGGCACTGGCAACTTCCAAAACCGGAAGTACCCTCCCCTATATAAGCCCCTCCCATCCGGGAGCACCTCAGTTTTGTAGCAAAGCAATAAGTGTCCCTAAAGAGGGGTGGGAGCTCTGTGTCCCGTGATGTACTCCAAGAAAAGGATTTTACAGGTAAGCTGTAATAAAAATCCTATTTTCTTTCTCGTACATCACGGGACACAGAGCGACATAGTCATTACTAATGGGATGTCCTAAAGCAATGCCCAACGAGGAGGGGGATACACCATACATAAGCTGAGCGCTATCAGACATGAGGATCTTTTGCGGCCTGCAACACACTGCGCCCAAAGGCGACATCCTCCTGACTTCTAACGTCCACCTGGTAGAACCTAGTAAACGTGTGTACTGAAGACCATGTTGCGGCCTTACAGATTTGAGCCAGGGAGGCCTGGTGATGCGCTGCCCATGAAGTTCCAACTGCTCTCGTGGAGTGCGCTCTAACTTTGAACGGAGGCGGTCTCCTTCTCAAGCCATAGGCTTGCATTATGACCTGTCGAATCCACTTGGCTAAAGTAGATTTTGATGCTGCCTGACCCTTTCTGGGGCCTTCCGGCAGAATAAACAAAGTATCCGTTCTGCGAATCTGAGCAGTGGCTTTTAGATAAGCTTTAACTGCTCTTACTACATCCAAAGAATGCAATAACTTTTCCTCTACCGAACTAGGCTTGGGGAAAAAGGAAGGAAGAACCACATCTTGGTTCAAATGAAACCTCAATACCACCTTGGGAAGAAAGGCTGGATGAGGACGTAACACTACTCTGTCCTTATGGATAACTAGATATGGCTCCTTACAGGACATAGCTGCTAATTCCGACACTCTTTTAGCCGAACAAATGGCTACTAGAAAAATCAATTTCCTGGTGAGAAGAACCAAAGAAATATGCTGTAATGGTTCAAATGGTTGTTTCTGTAGAACCGACAGAACCAGGTTTAGATCCCATGGACATATGGGAATATTAACCGGAGGACTAATACGCATCACTCCTTGTATAAAGGCTTTGACTAGTGAATGCGAAGCCAAGGGCCTTTGAAAAAATATTGACAAGGCCGAAATCTGACCCTTGATAGTACTCAAGGCAAGCTTCCTATCTACAGCCCATTGTAGGAAGTCCAGAATCCTACCTATTACGTATTTACGTGGATGCCATTTCTTGGCCTCACACCAGGCGATGTACGCCTTCCAGATTCTATAGTAGATCTGCCTGGATACCGGCTTCCTGGCATTGATCATGGTAGATACCACAGAATTAGAGAGCCCTCTCTTTTTTAGAATGTGGGCTTCAATAGCCAGGCCGTCAAACCTAGGGCTGGTAAGGAAGGGTGGTATATCGGTCCTTGCGAAAGCAGGTCCGGACGATTTGGGAGGGTCCAAGGACTCCCCACAGACATCTTTACAATCTCCGCGTACCATGCTCTTCGGGGCCACGCTGGAGCCACCAGAATCACTGGTTTCTTTTCTACCCTGATTCTGCGGAGTAATCGAGGTAACAATTGTGGCGGTGGGAATGCATATATCAGCTTGAACTGATCCCAAGGGAACACTAGGGCATCCGAGCCGCAAGCTAGGGGATCCCTTGTCCAAGAGACAAACCTGTCCACTTTTGCGTTGAATCTGGATGCTAGCAGATCTACATCCGGTGTTCCCCACCGCTGACATATTGTCTGGAAAACCTCGGGATGAAGGGACCATTCCCCTGGGCATAATTGTTGGCGACTTAGAAAGTCCGCCTTCCAATTCTCCACTCCTGGAATGAATACCGCAGATATGGCTGGGACATATCTTTCTGCCCATTTCAGGATGCAATTTACTTCCCTCTGGGCTGCACGACTCCTGGTGCCACCCTGATGATTGATATATGCCACTGCCGTGGCATTGTCCGATTGAATTCTGACAGGGGACCCTTGGAGTTTGGATGTCCATGCTACTAGGGCATACCGGGCTGCTCGTATCTCTAAGAGATTGATGGGCAGGGCCTTTTCTGCATCCGACCATCTGCCCTGGAGAGACCATTGCTCCAGTACTGCTCCCCAGCCTATAAGGCTGGCATCTGTAGTGACCACCTTCCAAGAAATCGGACTGAAGGATTTCCCTCTTTCCAGATTCTGGGGAACCAACCACCAACGGAGGCTCTTGCGAACGGAAGGGGACAAGGACATTGGTAAGTCTAGGGCCTGAACTTTTTTGTTCCAGGCTGACAGTATAGCCCTTTGCAAATTCCTTGAATGGAATTGACCGTAGGGTACTGCTTCGAATGATGCCACCATTTTTCCCAGCAGCCTCATGCACAGGCGTATGGATGGCTGTCTTTTTGTACCCACTAGGTGGATCAAATCTCTCAAAGACGACCCCTTTTCTTGAGGCAAGAAAATTTTTCTCTGGTCTGAATCCAGCCTTAGCCCCAAGTATTCCAGACTTTTGACTGGTTTTAGGGCTGACTTGTCTCCGTTGATAATCCAACCGTGATATTCCAGATACTTGATTGTCTCGTGAACAACCACTTCTAGTTTTTCCACTGAGTGGTCTATCAGCAACAAGTCGTCTAGATATGCCATTATCGTTACACCTCGTGTTCTTAGATTGGCCAATAATGGGGCCAGAATTTTTGTGAACACTCGTGGTGCTGTGGCCAGACCGAAGGGTAAGGCTCTGAACTGAAAATGGCGCCCTTCTACCGCAAAGCGTAGAAATTTTTGGTGGGCTGGAAAGATGGGAATGTGCAAATAAGCATCTTTGATGTCGATCGAGGCTAACCATTCCTCCCCTTGTAGGGCAGTGGCCACCGATCGGATCGACTCCATCCGGAAAGTCCTGATATGTAGGAATTTGTTTAGCCCTTTTAGATTTAATATGGGCCTCACGTCCCCGTTTGGCTTCGGGACTGTAAAGAGGTTTGAGTAAAACCCGAACCCCCATTCTTCCAGGGGAACCTCTATAATTACTGCTTGGAGCAATAATTGTTCTAGTGCCAACAGGAGGGATCCTCTCTTCTGGGGATCCCTTGGCACGTTTGACCTTATAAAGTGGGAAGGAGGGGAGTCTTTTAACTCCAATTTGTATCCCAGACTTACTGCGGAGAGCACCCATCTGTCTCTGATCGTGTCCCGCCAGGTCTCTGTGAACAACTGAAGTCTTCCCCCCACCCGATTGAGTGGGGGCAACCCTTCATGCATTTGACTTTGGGGGAGGTTTTGTACCTCTCCTGCTCCAGGGCTTCTTGTTACCCTGCAATTGTCCCTGATTTTTACCTCCGGGATTCGACCGAGGAGGCCGTCGGAACTGTTTCACAGCCGATGTCCTAGGGACTGGAGAAGCAAGCCTCTTAAAAGAGGGACCTCTAACTCTGTTTTTAACCGGCAAAAGTGTACTTTTACAGCTGGAAATTCTCTGGATATATTTGTCCAGGTCTTCCCCGAATAAGCGTTCACCATGAAATGGGAAGCTGACCAGCAATTTTTTACAGGGAGCTTCAGCAGACCAGTTTTTGAGCCATAAAAGCCTGCGCATATGTACTACAGACAGCGTAAGGCGGGAGGCCTGATGGATTGAATCCTTTATAGCGTCCACCGCAAAGCATAAGGCTCTAGGTAGATCAGCTAGGGCAAGAGCCTGCTGATCTGGCAAGTCCCTTAAGACCTGTTTCAACTGATCCTTCACTGCTTGGCAGACCCCAATAGCTGCCACTGCTGGTTGTGTCACCAAGCCTGCTGTAGCAAAAGCAGATTTTAATAAGGACTCTAATTTTTTATCTATTGGGTTCTTGAACATTTGGACATTATCCACTGGACATGTCAGTGATTTATTCACACAAGAGATGGCTGCGTCCACTGTAGGGACCCTCCATTTTTTGATGAACTTATCCTCCATGGGATAGACCACCTGAAATCTCTTGGGAGGAGTAAATATTTTATCAGGATGTTCCCAATCCTGGTAAATGAGCCCTTCCAGTAAAGAATGGATTGGAAAGGAACAAACAGTCTGGGGAGCTTTTAGCGACCCCAACGAGGAGACAGAAGTGGATGATGGCTCCGCAAGGGGCATTTTAAATGCTGATCGGACCATATTAGTCAGGGACTGAACCCATAATCTTTCAGCATGTGATGCTGAGAATGGCTCTTCCACTGTTGATTCCTCTACAACAGAATCGACCTCATCCTGATCCCCTTCAGGTAGGTCGATCCCTGTATGGGACTGTTGCTCCGCTAACAGGCACTCTGAGGGAGGAGACGGAGATCGAGCGCTTTTTTCCTGTGACAGGGAAGCAGCGATCAATGCTGACAATCTCTCTTCCAGCCCTCCCAGAGCTGAGGAAAAAACCTCCTCTGTTACATACACAGGAGCAGGTGAACTGAGGACAGCCACAGTACCAGGTACTCCTGAGGGTGCTCTACGGTCACTAACCTCTGATTCTTCAGGGGAGATTGGTGCAGCCAAAGCATGCCCAAGATCCTCAGAGCCCGATGGAGACCCCCTATGCTTCCTGGGATTTTTACTCCCGGAGTTTTTAGACGGCATATTCCTAAGCCCAAAGCTGAGGTATTCCAGCCGAAATACACCACTTACTGACAATAGTCTAGCACAAATGCTGCTATAAAAACAGTTGGTGTCTACTAATGTGCCTTTCTATGGGGATGCCTGCATCAACCGCTTGCTGTATGCCTTTTTTAAATGTTGCCAGCTCTGTCTCTGCACTCCATAGCCAGCTCACAACACATAATTGTGGTTTTTAACATGCTGGGACGCCCGCACATGCGCAGAAGCGCTGCGGCGCGCACAGAGCGTCATCCCCCAAGCTCCGCCCCCTTTCCCAGCTCACCTCTATCTATAGAGGCACGTGCACGCGCACGCGCGCGGCCACGTGCGCCTTCGGCACTAATTTTGAAAAGGGAAACTAGGGACAAGAGCCAGGGCCCCTTTTGCCGCAGGCCGTGGGATGGACGAGCATTGCAACATGGCAGAGGAAGCAGTTTCCCACAAGAGAACTCACCATCTGCCTGGACTTGCTCTGATGAAAAGAAACTAGTCCACATGACAAGAAACGTTCCACAGCGGCCTCTAGTGGATTAACACAGGTACCGCAGTCTATTATTATTATTTTTTTTTTTTTTCTTGACCACTATTAAAATTATTACATTTTTTAGTAGTTACAGGCATGCATAATATTTAGCGGGAATACCGTTAGGTAACAGGCAGAAAGACATATTAGGCTTGGGGGTCCCCTCAATAGAACCAAGTTCCTGAGGGGCCCCCACTTACCTTTTCCCCGCCGCAGGACTCTGTTTGGCCACAGAAGCCCAAACTTCACCTATCACGGCAGGCATTGTAATTAAACCTTCAGGGACCGGGTTCCCAAGGATTCCACTCCCCTGGACCTGTATAGCACCCTGCACAGAAAACATCTTGGTCGTGGGTATGACCAGAGCTCTGGATCCCAGGGTCCAGCTCTCCTAAGAGAAGCATTACAGGCAAAACCTTGCTCTTCTCTGCAAGGCCCGGGTACCGGCCCAAAAGAACCTGTACGCAAGCTCAGTGAAAAACACATGTTTCTTCTTGGCCAACACCTTAGACACTGGCAAAAAACTGAGGTGCTCCCGGATGGGAGGGGCTTATATAGGGGAGGGTACTTCCGGTTTTGGAAGTTGCCAGTGCCAGCACCTGAAGGTATCTATATAACCCATTAGTAATGACTATGTCGCTCTGTGTCCCGTGATGTACGAGAAAGAAAATCTTACGCATGCTCGGAATCAATTCGATGCATGCTCGGAATCACTGAACTTAATTTTCCTCGGCTCGTTGTAGTGTTGTATGTTACCGCGTTCTTGGCGATCGGAATTTCCGACATTTGTGTGACCGTGTGTATGCAAGACAAGTTTGAGCAAAAATGCGTGGAAAAAAATCCACGTTTTTGTTGTCGGAAATTCCGATCGTGTGTACGTGGCATTACTGTCCTAGGGTGACAACACTGACTGGCTGTACTGCATCATTTTTGAGGAGCAGCGTTGTCACCCTAGCAGGCCAAAAACACCTATTCTTCAACATAACAAAGGAAACATGTTCAGCAGTTCTCAGATATAGCTAGAAATATTATAACTGTCAGCACAGGAAGTTATCAGCTGATAAGTTTTCTAGGTAATTTATTGCACTTAGACTCCATTCACACAGGGGCAACACAACTTCCAGCGTGACTTTGGGAGGCAACTTGGACACGACTTGAGTATGAATCACAGCGGACATGAGGCAACTTACAAGGCAACTTCAAGTTGCCTCCAGGACAGGAGACATTCCAGTGGCCAATCAAACAAGAATCAGCTCTGTGGGAGGGAGGGAGGGGGAGGGAGGGGTTTGCCTGAGAAATGTATGTTCTCTTCCTGTATTATTGCTTCTGTTAAGACAGGGGATCCGACTTCCTTTGAAATCAATGGTACAAGTTGCCTACAAGTCGGATTGAAGTAGTACAGGAACCTTTTCTGAAGTCGGAGCGACTTCAGTAGTGTACATTAACACGGCTCCATTCACTTCAATTGCTTTTCTCAACAGCGCGACTTGGGGAAACTTCAAGTCGGATCCCAAGTCGCCCCTGTGTGAATGGGCTCTTACTGAACAGAAATAACAAAAAATTTTCAATGGTGTATTTAACAGACCAAAATGAAGCAAATAAGGGCATAATCACACTAGACTTGGTTGCCTTGTACCATGCCCAAGCACGATTCTCCTCCACTGGCCTGTGCTCACATTGTGCCAGGCCTGAGCATGCTTACATCATCATCTCTGCCATAGACCAAAGTCAACCCTTTGCAACCATGTTTGTCATATGGGTCAGTCGCATAACTGAGGTAATAACATTTGAGTTCTGTGCTAACACAAGCACCCTATACAGAGTGATCACATGAACTGGACTTTGGGGGTCAAACGTACCCAAGTACGTTAATGAGTACCCTAAAAGAAATGTATTGTTGAGGTTTACATACCATTTAGGCCTCATGCACACTGGGCACTTAGCCCTGGTGCATGAGGCTCCTGCGTACCATCCAGCCCCGCTGCCAGCAGCCTGTTAATCTCTATGAGAGTCTGACAGTGGCTGTGGCTGGAAGGGGCTGGGTAGTAGACCTAGCAGTATGTGCGCTTAGAGCAGTATGTGCCCAGGGACAAATGCTGGAATGCAAGCATTCTGGGCATACGTCCCTGGGTGCACACTGCACCAAATGAAAGTAGCCCTGTGTGCACCGCCCAGCCTTTTCCAGCCACAGCAGTTGTCAATCTGTTATAGAGTTGGACGGGCTGCCGGCAGTGGAGCTGGATGATGTGCCTGTGTCCTTCAGCTGCAGCTAAACGCCGGAGCCATATGCACTGAAGCTAAACGCCCTTTGTGCATGAGGCCTAATGTGCATGTCCAGCAAAAAACGATTTTGTTTAATTCTATAAAGAACTGGTAAAAATTAGAACCTGGAGCTCCGTAACAGATTTCTCTTACTTAAAATGGCCATAGATGCCTTGGCCATCGAACCACTGGCAGAACCACTTTATACTTCATCATTGGTGAAGGGTGTTCAGGTAGGCCCTCTAGAAGAGCGAGTTTCGTTATATGCCGATGATATGCTGTTATACCCGGTCCTATGCCTAATTCAGTACTTTGGTTGTTACTCTGGGTTCAAGGTTAACTGGACCAAATCACACATATTCCCTATGAATCCAGATCTGGCATTCACATTGCCACCTGATTGTCTCCCGCAGAGCACACACCATTTTCTATACCTAAATATAGCTATCCAATTGCTTTGGTCTCAGTTTTATTATAATAACCCCTCACCTTGGAATTTCTTCTTTCCGTACCAAAGTAGCCCAATGGGTCAAACTTCCTTCATCCTTGATGAGGAGCCTAAAGCCCTGTACACACGACCGGGATTCCCGTCGGAAAAAAAAACGTTGGTTTTCCCGACGGGATTCCTGCCAAGCTTGACTGGATTCTTACAAGCTTGTCTTGCATACAGACTGACATTCGAAATTCCGTCGTTCTAAAGCGCAGTTATGTACAACACGTACGCCAACACGTACGACGGCACTATAAAGGGGAAGTTCCATTCCAATGGCGCCACCCTTTGGGCTTGCTTTTGCTGATCTCGTGTTGGTAAAAGTTTGGTGAGAGACGATTTGTGCTTTTCAGCCTCGTGCTTTTCAGTCCGTTACAGCGTGACGAATGTGATATTTCCATTACGAACGCTAGTTTTACCAGAAGGAGCGCTCCCGTCTCATACTTGATTCTGAGCACGCACGTTTTTTTTCCCCTCGGACAAGCATACACATGACCGGTTTTCACGACGGGAAATGGTCCGACGGGAATCACAACGAGAAAATAGAGAGCAGGTTCTCTATTTTTCTCGCTGGGATTCCCGGCAGTTTTCACGACAAAAAGCTCTCCCAGCAGTTTTCTTGTCAAGAAAACCGGTCGTGTGTACGGGGCCTAAATCTTTTTAAAATTATTTTCCTACCCATGTTTTTATATATATTATCCATCTACCTCCCCCAAGAAGCTATTTCGGGATATTGACTAAATTCTTTCTACTTTCCTTTGGTACCCTAAAATGTCAGGGCTGTCATTGGAAACCTTACAACTCCCCATCAATGGAGGAGGACTGGCACTCCCTAACATTCGTTTCTAGTATACATACACTGGTGGTTATTTCCACAATAAAATAATGTTGGTACTGCCACGGAGGTGGCCGTAGTCTCTTCCTTTGAAACTTTGACCAATCTTATTTATAGGTGCTCCTTCAACACTACCATGGGTACCAAAATTCTGAGTATGTCCCTAAGGATATACAGTCATTGTCTAAATTTATTGGCTTAATCTAGCCATCTGCACTCGCCTAACCAACCCCTAGGGTACAATCCCATGTTGCCCCATCTTTTTTACCCTTCCTGCTGGTCTGTGTTGGGAAAGACGGGGTATGACATACAGTGAGGGAAAAAAGCATTTGATCCCCTGCTGATTATGTACGTTTGCCCACTGACAAAGAATTGATCACTCGAGTTCACGAGTTGATCACAAAGAGCTCGATTTTGGTCTCATCTGACCACAACACTTTCACCCAGTTCTCCTTTGAACGATTCAGATGTTCATTAGTAAACTCCAGACCGGCCTGTATATGTGTTTTCTTTAGCAGGGGGACCTTGCAGGCGCTGAAGGATTTCAGTCCTTCACGGCGTAGTGTGTTACCAATTGTTTTGGTAACACACTACGAAAGGGCCTCATCTGGCCCCCGGGACACAGTTTGGAGACCACTGCTCTACACTTTGGTATATGGAAGAGATTAATTAACTAAAATTTACCATTATATAAAATTAACATATGAGGCACAAGGTTGCTTGAGGAATTTTCACAAGATCTGGGGTCCTTGGCTGGATACCGAGGATACAAGTGGTTCCCTCTTTTCACTTTCTGACCCTGAGTCCTAGGACATCTCTGTATAACGTGTGAGCGTATTTTAAGTATAGACTAGGATCTTACCATGTCTGTGGTACCACAAGATTTGGAGACGAAGAAAGAGATGTTAACTATTCGGTGGAAGTACTTCATTCTAGCTCAGGTGAACACAATAGGGTTGATTTACTAAAAAAACGCAGAGTGCAAAATCTGGCACAGCTCTGCACAGAAACCAATCAGCTTCCGTTTTTTTTTCTCTCAAAGCTTAATTGAAGAAGCTGAAGTTAGAAGCTGATTGCCTACCATGCACAGCTGCACCAGATGTTGCCTTCTCCAGTTTTATTAAATCAATCCCAGTGACGTTACATGAGTAGTTTACATATGGCTGTACAGGTTTGTTTTGCTTTGTTTTTTTTTTAAATGGTGCAATCCTTTGCTCCATTCACTTGGTTTTTGCATCCTCGTTTGTCTGGTTGGTTTTACAATGAGTCATTTCTTGTAGATTGTTCCTGAATTGTACCCAAGACAGTAACATTGTCTCATGAATGTATGTCCACTTTGGTGAATATTTTCAATTAAAAAAATAAAATAAAAAGATGGCCATAGATGGATCGAAATTCACCCAGTTCAGGAGGGACAGGCGAATTTCGATCCATCTATGGCTGTTCCCACTTGGATGTTGGAAATTTGTGTGGATGGGACAATTTTTTCAGTGTTTTTCGATCAGACTAACAAAAAAAAAGCTCCAACTATGGCCAGGCTTATGCAGCCCAACCCACCAAGCCATTGCATTCTCCTGGTGGGGGGGGGGGGGGGGGGTCAGCCGTCCCCACCAGGAGAAGACAGTGATTATTGCTAACCGCTATAGTAGCCACTAGTGATAATCACATGCAAAATCCAGCAGGCTGGTTGTACCCATGTTGATCAATCGATTAAACTTGATACTTTCAGCCTGTCCATACATGGTTCGAAGAAACTCGGCCGATTCCTGTTCAAACCTTCTATGGCCGGCCTTACTGACCTCATCAGACAGGAAGTGAGGGGAAATCTGCAACACCAGCACAGACAGAAAAAATATAAAAATTTCATAAGAGTTTGGAAATGCTAGAAGCCCCATCATTGTTTTAATGATGTCTGTTCCCTCACATCTACAATCATCTATACAGTGAGAGAATAGGATTTTTTTATTAGGGGGCTGCAATTTTTTGTGCTTACGTCCCAGGTACCGACCTCAGCCAATCATAGTGTGACATGCCAGCCATAACAGTTACTGTACATAGAAATCAAGAAAGAACAATTATTTTTATCCGTATTCAGATAGCAGAATTGACTTTCCCTTTGAAGGTAATCACACCTAGTAAATTGGGTCATAAATTTTTGCTTGGATTCAGGCTCCAGTCTTTATCTCAGCAACCCAGACAAAATTATCTTTAGAGTACTCATTTCTAGCCAGATAAATGATTTGGTGACAAAGCCTGGGGAAGCGAGTTATACTGTAATCAAACCTCCGCTACAGGCAACCAATTATTAACATGTAGGTTACACATTGTCCCACTGCACATATGAAACTCCGGCGCTGTTACTACCTTTACTGCTGAACGCAAATTACTTGTCGGGTCCGAGGAGAGACAAATGTCCCAGTCACTTCGTCACAAAGTCACCCCCCTGGTGAGACACAAAGGTCTGAGCTCCTAAGGCAGCCTTGGGTTATAATCACACTAAGTCCATAAAATAGGGTGACTTAGAGCACTGCTGGCTGTGTAATAAATTCCATAGACAACACTCAGTGTAATTAATCAGTGGCAGAAGACAAGATAAGGTAGATGGAAGGAATTTCATTGATTACATTCTAACAAAAGTGTGCCCAAGTGTTACACAGGAGAAATATACAGAGGGGTTATGATCTATCTATCTATCTATCTTACTATCTACCGTATATACTCGAGTATAAGCCGAGTTTTATACTCGAGTCACCTTTTTGCGCCTGATCTCCCGGAATTTGGGGACCCGGTACCGGCCGGCCGTAGGTCCCCTGGACCTCAAACTTGGCACACATGTAGCCCCACTCTTTCTCTACAAGTGTGCAAAGTTTGCAAAGTTTGTTGTCTGGGGGACCTACGGCCAGGGAGCACCGATTTTTCAAACCAGGGCACCCCTTCTATAGACTCCCATGTTAAACGTCAGTCTAGACATGGACACAGTGAGGCATGGGCACAGTGAGGCATGGGCACAGTGAGGCATGCACATGGGCACAGTGAGGCACAGTGAGGCATGCAGATGGACACCCTAGGCTTATACTCGAGTCAATAAGTTTTCCCAGTTTTTTGTGGTAAAATTAGGTGCCTCGGCTTATATTCGGGTCGGCTTCTACTCGAGTATATACGGTATACTATCTTACTATCTATCTATCTACTTATCTAATCCATCTATCTTTAACTTATCTATCTATTTATCTATCTAGCTTTTGCATCTATCTAGCTTTTGCATCTATCTATTGTATCTATCTATCTATCTATCTATCTATCTAATCTATCCATATATCTTTAACTCATCTATCTATCTATTGTATCTATCTAGCTTTTTCATCTATCGTATATATCTATATACTTATCTAATCTATCTATTTATTGTATCTATCATATCTATCTATTGTATCTATCTATCTACTAATCTAATTCATCTATCATATCTACTTATCTAATCCAGTGTTTCTCAACTCCAGTCCTCAAGGCGCCCCAACAGGTCATATTTTCAGGAATTCCCTCAGATGAAACTGCTGTGTTAAGGCAGTGAAACTGATCAAATCACCTGTGCAAAATAATGGAAAGCCTGAAAACATGACCTGTTGGGGCGCCTTGGGGACTGGAGTATCCATGTGTAGAACTTTGAAATTGATCCTATGTGACTACTGGACTTCCTCCTTCTGTATGTCACAGATGAGCAGGTCTGTACCAAGAAAAATGTCTCCTGTGATGCAGAGCAATGTGGAATAATCTGCATAAGGTGTGCTGCTGATTAACGTGACAAGGGGGAGCACCGAATATCAGAGGCTCATCAGAGGGTGAAGGATTTACACTTCTAGAAATACATTGGAAATCCCCTTCACTAATAAACCACTCAACTGTTTTTCTTTTTTGCAGGTCATCAGAAAATAGGTACTGTACCAAAATAAAACAACATAACTACAGCCCTTATATGGTATTAATACATAGCTTAAAGGCCAGCTCCAGACAAATAATTTTTTCAAAGTGTTTGAAAGAACATGTCAGGGTTAGGTTTCTCTTTGTGTTCTGAGACCCGTCACCTGGACAGGAAATGAGGAGACATCTCTCTCATGGCAGGAAATGAGGAGACATCTCTCTCATGGCAGGAAATGAGGAGACATCTCTCTCATGGCAGGAAATGAGGAGACATCTCTCTCATGGCAGGAAATGAGGAGACATCTCTCTCATGGCAGGAAATGAGGAGACATCTCTCTCATGGCAGGAAATGAGGAGACATCTCTCTCATGGCAGGAAATGAGGAGACATCTCTCTCATGGCAGGAAATGAGGAGACATCTCTCTCATGGCAGGAAATGAGGAGACATCTCTCTCATGGCAGGAAATGAGGAGACATCTCTCTCATGGCAGGAAATGAGGAGACATCTCTCTCATGGTGATAGAGGCAGAAATCAAAGTACAAATATCCAATCCAATAATTCAATTATCGAATGTAAACAGAATTTTTATTTTTATAAATATTGTAACCTGGGGGGCAGGTAGCGGGTACAAAAACTCCCTGGGATGAGCAGGCACAGATACCAAGTCCATTGGATCAGTGAAAACAGTGTTGTTTATTGGTGCTATATACAAAGTCTAATGACAGGTGCTGTACAGTGTGCTGAAAACAAACAGAAGAAAAAATAGCTAAACAAAAGCCTAGCCGTGTCTCGGCTCTAACTACACAGTATGTACAGGCCCTCACTACCAGGCTGGACAAGCCTAACGCTTGTCAGCTTCCACATTCACAGAGTAACAAGTTTTACCAACCTTCTTGCTCTCACAAACCAACGTTGTCTGTGTTTCCCAGGCTGAGCAAAGGCTGTCTGCTCAGGTGAGCTTTTAATTAACCTGTGGGAGAGAACCAACACCTGAAGTGGATCCTGGCTCAGAGATCCCTGAATGTATATGAGAGGAGCCTGGGAGATGTATAAACCCCGAATAGGACTTTCCCAGGCTCTCTCTGGGATGCTCTGTCACACATCCTCCCCCCTTGTTTCAACCCCAGGGTTGGAACACCTGTAGCCCAACAGGAGTGAACCCGGGAGAGGGCATCTACATTCCCCATCTCAACACCTGGCCTGTGTTTTACTGTAAAGGCGTAGTCTTGTAGGGCCAAAAACCACCGGTTCACCCGCCTATTAGTCTCCTTCTTTTGGGCCATCCATTTCAGGGGAGCATGGTCAGTTATCAACTCAAACTGGCGCCCCAACAAGTAGTACCTGAGCGCGTCCACGGCCCACTTTATGGCCAGACACTCCTTTTCAATGACTGCGTACTTCTTTTCATGGTCATTGAGCTTTCTGCTTAAGTACACCAGAGGGTGTTCTTCCCCATTGTGTACCTGTGAAAGTACTGCCCCGATACCCACATCAGATGCATCCGTCTGGACCAAAAAGTTTTTGGAGAAATCGGGGGAGTATAGGATTGGCTGTGCACAAAGAGCCTTCTTCAGTACTTGAAAAGACTCTTCTGCTACTGGAGACCATTTCACCATTACGGAGGCTTTCCCTTTTGTAAGGTCTGTCAGTGGGGCAGCTATAGTTGCGAAATTTGGGATGAATCTTCTATAGTACCCCGCAATGCCAAGAAAGGCCCTGACCTGCTTCTTGTTTGCAGGACGTGGCCACTCCTGGATGGCTTCTATTTTATTCACCTGGGGCTTTATGACACCCCGGCCAATAGTGTAGCCCAAATACCTGGCTTCCTCTAGCCCAATGGCACATTTTTTGGGATTTGCCGTAAACCCTTCTTTGAAAAGGGAATCCAGGACAGCCTGGACACGGGGCAAGTGAGACTCCCAGTCAGTGCTATGCACCACTATGTCGTCCAGATAGGCTGCAGCATACTGTCGGTGAGGTCTTAGGGTCCTGTCCATAGCCCTCTGAAATGTTGCAGGGGCATTTTGCAACCCAAAAGGCATTTTCTTATACTGAAACGACCCCTCTGGGGTCACAAATGCAGTCTTTTCTTTGGCCCTACCAGTCAGGGGTATTTGCCAATATCCTTTGGTCAAGTCCAAAGTGGTCAGATAACGGGCCTTGCCAAGTCGGTCTATAAGCTCGTCTACCCTGGGCATTGGGTATGTGTCAAACTTTGTTACCGCATTAAGCTTCCTGAAGTCGTTACAAAACCTCCAAGTGCCATCCGGTTTTGGGACTAATACAATGGGGCTAGACCAGTCACTATTGGATTCCTCAATAACATCTAGCTCCAACATCCTTTTAACTTCCTCACTGATGTCCTTTCTTCTAGCTTCGGGAATTCGGTATGGTTTGAGCTTGACACGGACCCCAGGTTCAGTAACAATATCATGCTGAACTGCTGAAGTCGTGCCCGGCAACTCTGAAAATTTCTCTTTATTCCTTATCAGGAACTCTCTAGCTTCCTGTTTCTGGGAACATGACAGGGTGTCTGGAATCGTGACCTCAGGGATCAGAGGGGATTCAGTACCCTTAAGGGTTACCGGGAGAGACCTGGCAGTTAATGCCAGTCTATCCTTCCAGGGCTTTAACAGGTTTATGTGGTAAATCTGTTCGGGCTTCCTTTTACCTGGTTGATACACCTTGTAATTGACCTCCCCAACTCTTTCAATTACTTCAAAGGGTCCCTGCCACTTAGCCAGGAATTTGCTCTCAACAGTGGGAACTAACACGAGGACCCGGTCACCAGGTGAGAAAACACGAAGTTGGGCCCCCCTGTTGTATATCCTCTGTTGGGCTGCTTGGGCCTGCAGTAAATGTTCTTTTACTACCGGCATGATTGCTGCAATCCTATCCTGCATTTGAGCGATATGCTCAATAACACTTTTGTGAGGTGTCTGCTCCCCCTCCCAAGTTTCCTTGGCTATGTCTAAGAGTCCCCGAGGGTGTCTCCCATAAAGCAGCTCAAATGGAGAGTACCCCGTAGAGGACTGGGGAACTTCCCTGATGGCGAACATCAAGTAAGGTATCAGGAAGTCCCAGTTTTTCCCATCCTTATCAACAACCTTTTTTAACATACTCTTTAATGTCTTATTGAAGCGTTCCACCAAGCCATCCGTTTGAGGATGGTACACTGAGGTACGCAACTGCGTCACCTTAAATAACTTGCAGAGCTCCCTAGTTATTCGTGACATGAATGGGGTACCTTGGTCTGTAAGGACTTCTTTCGGGATGCCAACCCGACTGAACACCATAAACAGCTCTTTGGCAATGTTTTTAGCAGATGCAGTGCGTAAGGGAACGGCCTCGGGGTAACGGGTAGCGTAATCCATGATCACGAGGATATGTTGATGACCGCGGGCAGATTTGGGGAGTGGACCCACCAGGTCCATGGCAATCCTTTCAAAGGGCACTTCAATAATGGGCAAGGGCACTAACGGACTTCGAAAGTGGGGTTGGGGGGCTGACATCTGACATATAGGACAGGATTGACAATAATTCTCGATATTTTTCCATATCCCAGGCCAGTAAAACCTGCGCAACACCCTTTCAGTGGTTTTCTCAACCCCTAAATGGCCTCCTAGCAAATGCCCATGGGCAAGTTCCAACACCACCCGTCTGTATAGCTTAGGGACTACCAACTGTTCAACCACTTCATCATTAGTTTTACATACACGATACAGTAAATCCTCATTGCTGCAGAAATATGGAAAACAGGGCCCGTCCCCCGGTTCGACAGGTACCCCATCAACCACCACCACATTTTCCCAGGCCCTGGCAAGGGTAGGGTCTTTTCTCTGTTCCGTACCAAAATTTTCCTTGTGCACATTTAGATCGGTAAACTCTAACGTAGGCTCAGATTCAGCAGACGGCTGTCCAGCTCTACTGGTTGTGGGGACTTCTTCAGGCTCCCCCAGCTCTCCTGCCATAACTGAGAAAGGATCACCCGGAGAGCCCTGAGAGGAGTCCCCTGAACTCACAAGGTCAGTAATGGCCATGAGTTCTGGCTCTGCGACTGAGTTAGGTACTGCGACTGGGTCGGGACAATCCCACAGTTCCCAAAACTTAGGGAAGTCCCTACCAATGATAGCCTCGTGCACCAAGTGGGGCACCAGTCCGACCGAATGGGTCACCGTACCTAAGCCAGTTTTAAACTGAACAGTGGCTATTGGATACTCACGGGTATCCCCATGTACACAGATCACAGCAACTTTTTTTGCATGAAAATTCACAGTTTCAACCATCTCAGCTGTAACCAAAGTAACTAGACTTCCTGAGTCCAGCAAGGCCGTAATAGGCTTATTATTAATAGTCACTTGACACATGTGTTTTCCCACATTTGGCACTGCAGCGCATGAAACGGCAGCAAACATAGACTGCCTTCTAAAAGATAGATCACACTGCATTGGTTCATCTGTTAATGGACAGTTTGCTGCAACATGTCCCAGTTCTTGGCAACGAAAACACCTGATGTTTCCCCAATCAGGTTTGCTGACAGGCAGTGGCTTCCCTTGCTTGGGCCGCCAAACTTCAGTCCTGGCACCAAAATTCCTCCCCCCTATTTCCTTGCCATGCTTACCACCCACTTCCCCTGGAACAGTCTTACCGGTTGCCTGGGGAGACCGTGGTTTTGGATGGAAAGTCCGTGCGGCTGTAGGGGTGGTGACCAGGTTCTCTGCAGCAAAGTACCTCTCAACGAGCTCCACCAGGTTGTCTGCTGACTTGGGGTCTCCTTGACTCACCCACTTCTGCAGGGGAATTGGCAGTGACCTCAGGAATTGGTCCATGACCACACGCTCCACTATTTGTGGCGCAGACAGGGACTCCGGCTGTAGCCATTTCCGCACCAGGTGGATCAGATCAAACATCTGCGATCTTGGGGGCCTCTTTTCTTGGAAGAACCAGCTGTGGACCCGCTGAGCTCGAACAGCCAAGGTAACGCCAAGTCGTGCCAGGATTTCCCGCTTGACCTTCTCATAATCTCCCGCTTCTGCTGACTCCAGATCATAGTAGGCCTTCTGCGCTTCTCCAGAAAGTAAGGGGGCGATCAGTCCTGCCCACTGGGTTTGGGGCCAACCTTCCCTCTCAGCGGTCCGTTCAAATGTTAGTAGGAAAGCCTCTGGATCATCATCTGCCGTCATCTTTGAAAGAAAGCGACCCACATGGATGGTTGAGGGCTTGTCTCCAATATCCTTCATTATCGCAGGTGACCCCTGTGCTAGCGTCTCCAAAACCTCAGTAAGGGTTTTCCTATCCGCTTTTGCAGCAGTGGCAAGCTGTTCAAACAGCCTCTGCGATTGCTCCTGTACAGCACCAATCTGTTGGAACAGCACCTTGGTTTGCTCCTGTGCGATAGCGTTGGCTTGCTGTTGTGCAGCGTTAGTTTGCTGTTGTGCAGCATTTGCTTGCTGCAACGCGGCATTTGCCAACACCATTTGTTTGAGGAGGTCCTCCATGTTGTCACTTTCGGTACTGGCCTTTTAAGTAGTAACTTACTACAGCTGGTCGCAGCCTCCACCATATGTAACCTGGGGGGCAGGTAGCGGGTACAAAAACTTCCTGGGATGAGCAGGCACAGATACCAAGTCCATTGGATCAGTGAAAACAGTGTTGTTTATTGGTGCTATATACAAAGTCTAATGACAGGTGCTGTACAGTGTGCTGAAAACAAACAGAAGAAAAAATAGCTAAACAAAAGCCTAGCCGTGTCTCGGCTCTAACTACACAGTATGTACAGGCCCTCACTACCAGGCTGGACAAGCCTAACGCTTGTCAGCTTCCACATTCACAGAGTAACAAGTTTTACCAACCTTCTTGCTCTCACAAACCAACGTTGTCTGTGTTTCCCAGGCTGAGCAAAGGCTGTCTGCTCAGGTGAGCTTTTAATTAACCTGTGGGAGAGAACCAACACCTGAACTGGACCCTGGCTCAGAGATCCCTGAATGTATATGAGAGGAGCCTGGGAGATGTATAAACCCCGAATAGGACTTTCCCAGGCTCTCTCTGGGATGCTCTGTCACAATATATATAAATCCAGAGCAGTGGGGTTTGCAGGACTTCACACAAATCTCTTATGCCGCTTACACACGATCGGAAATTCCGACAAGAAAAGTCCGATATGAGCGACCATGTGTAGGCTCCATCAGACTTTTGCTGTCGGAATTTCCGCCAACAAAAGATTGAGAGCAGGTTCTCTATTTTTCCGACGGAAAAAGTTCCTATCGGCAATTCCGACGCGCGAAAAAACACGCATGCTCAGAATCAAGCAGAAGAGCCGAACTGCCTATTGAACTTCATTGATCTCGGCTCGTCGAATGTCTTGTACGTCACCGCGTTCTTGACGGTCGGAACCTCCGACAAGATTTGTGTGACCGTGTGTAGGTAACACAAGTTTGAGCCAACATTCCGTCGGAAAAAAAACACACGGTTTTCTTGTCGGATTTTTCGATCGCGTGTACGCGGCATTAGACCCCTTTTACACTGAGGCGCTATAACGCTAAAAATAGCGCCTGCAAAGCGCCCTGAAAGTGGCACTCCTTTCACTCCAGTGTGAAAGCCCGAGGGCTTTCACACTGGAGCGGTGCACTGGCAGGAGGCTAAAAAAAGTCCTGCTAGCAGCATCTTTGGAGCGGTGAGTATACCGCTCCTCCACCGCTTCTGCCCATTGAAATTAATGGGCAGCGCCGCTATACCGCCGCTAGCGGGGGTTAAAAGCACCCCGCTAGCGGCCGAATAACTACGCAAATATGACAGTAAAGCGCCGTTAAAAATAGCAGCGCTTTACCGCCGACGCCCCAGTGTGAAAGGGGCCTTAAAGTTGAGGGCCTGCGAAAAAAAAATAATTAAAAGCCAGCAGCTACAAATACTGCAGCTGCTAACTTTTAATAAATGGACACTTACCTGTCCTGGAGTCCAGCAATGTCGGCAGCCGAAGCCGAGCAATCACTCGTCTCTCGGCTGCCCCCGCCGCCATCCTCGGTGAGGGAATCAGGAAGTGATGCGTTGCAGCTTCACAGCCCCTTTCCCTACTGCTCATGCGCGAGTCACGCGGCGCCTTCTCACTGGTCTCCGCTGTCTCCTGGGAGCAGTGTGTTTCCCAGAAGACAGCAGGGGGGGGTGACGTGAAGGGGCGCGACTCCCACGGGAGTCTATCCTGGAAGTGGGTGCAAATACCTGTCTTAGACAGGTATCTGCACCCCCCTGCCCCCTGAAAGGTGCCAAATGTGACACCGGAGGGGGGGAGTTCCGAAAAGCGGAGGTTCACTTTTTGTGTGGACCTCCGCTTTAAGGCTTCATCCAGATGGGCACAGGCACTTGTTCTGTGTTCTGGCTGGCTTGGTTTAGGTGTCTGTATTCAGGGTTGTGCCATTACTCCTGCACACAGTGTTAATTGTGGCATCAAATTTAGTTTTAGTCATAGTCTTTTGACTAAAATGCCAATTTAGTCATATTTTAGTCTGAATCTGACTAAGGTCTGAGGAGGCCTGTAATGCTGCCCAGTGCTCTGGAGGGTCTGAGGAAGCCTGGAATGCACACAGTGCTCTGGAGGGTATGAGAAGTCCTGTAAATGCTGCACAGTGCTCTAGATGGTGGTCTGAGGAGGCCTGTAATGTCGCACAGTGTTAAGCATGCCACACCACTAAGCACACTATGGTCGCTATCTTGCTTGGAGGGGATACACTCACGGAAATTACAGGCGCAGCTCTGAGGATGTTCACTTGGGTAAACATCCCTCCCTCACATTTTTGTTCCATTTTCATTAATTGATGACAACAGAAATTTAATTTTTAATCAGTTTTTGTCAATTGACAAAAATGTGGGGTAGTTTTCATTTAGTTTTCGTCACTGGAAACATGATGCAATTCCGGCTTTCAAATTTTGAAATGTAGCCGTGTCTGTGCAGCCACTGCATCTGCATTCCCCTCTATAGGTTGCCTGCACTCAGCATTGGTGCTGAAAACCCTGTCACTTTGGATTCATATATATATATATATATATATATATATATATATATATATATATATCTCTATCTATAGATATATATATACAGATATATACAGTGGGTACGGAAAGTATTCAGACCCCCTTAAATTTTTCACTCTTTGTTATATTGCAGCCATTTGATAAAATCATTTAAGTTCATTTTTTTCCTCATTAATGTACACACAGCACCCCATATTGACAGAAAAACACAGAATTGTTGACATTTTTGCAGATTTATTAGAAAAGAAAAACTGAAATATCACATGGTCCTAAGTATTCAGACCCTTTGCTCAGTATTTAGTAGAAGCACCCTTTTGATCTAATACAGCCATGAGTTTTTTTGGGAAAGATGCAACAAGTTTTTCACACCTGGATTTGGGGATCCTCTGCCATTCCTCCTTGCAGATCCTCTCCACTTCTGTCAGGTTGGATGGTGGACGGCCATTTTTAGGTCTCTCCAGAGATGCTCAATTGGGTTTAAGTCAGGGCTTTGGCTGGGCCATTCAAGAACAGTCACGGAGTTGTTGTGAAGCCACTCCTTCGTTATTTTAGCTGTGTGCTTAGGGTCATTGTCTTGTTGGAAGGTAAACCTTCGGCCCAGTCTGAGGTCCTGAGCACTCTGGAGAAGGTTTTCGTCCAGGATATCCCTGTACTTGGCCGCATTCATCTTTCCCTCGATTGCAACCAATCGTCGTGTCCCTGCAGCTGAAAAACACCCCCACAGCATGATGCTGCCACCACCACCACCATGCTTCACTGCTGGGACTGTATTGGACAGGTGATGAGCAGTGCCTGGTTTTCTCCACACATACCGCTTGAAATTAAGGCCAAAAAGTTTTATCTTGGTCTCATCAGACCAGAGAATCTTATTTCTCACCATCTTGGAGTCCTTCAGGTGTTTTTTAGAAACTCCATGCAGGCTTTCATGTGTCTTGCACTGAGGAGAGGCTTCCGTCGGGCCACTCTGCCATAAAGCCCCGACTGGTGGAGGGCTGCAGTGATGGTTGACTTTCTACAACTTTCTCCCATCTCCCGACTGCATCTCTGGAGCTCAGCCACAGTGATCTTTGGGTTCTTCTTTACCTCTCTCACCAAGGCTCTTCTCCCCCGATAGCTCACTTTGGCCGGACGGCCAGCTCTAGGAAGGGTTCTGGTCTTCCCAAACATCTTCCATTTAAGGATTATGGAGGCCACTGTGCTCTTAGGAACCTTAAGTGCAGCAGAAATTTTTTTGTAACCTTGGCCAGATCTGTGCCTTGCCACAATTCTGTCTCTGAGCTCTTCAGGTAGTTCCTTTGACCTCATGATTCTCATTTGCTCTGACATGCACTGTGAGCTGTAAGGTCTTATATAGACAGGTGTGTGACTTTCCTAATCAAGTCCAATCAAACACAGCTAGACTCAAATGAAGGTGTAGAACCATCTTAAGGACGATCAGAAGAAATGAACAGCACCTGAGTTAAATATATGAGTGTCACAGCAAAGGGTCTGAATACTTAGGACCATGTGATATTTCCAAGTATAGATTTTTTATTGAATTTTTCCAGAAATGAACAGGGTCAAAAAATACAACAACATTTACAAAATATATGGTTACTGCTTCTTTAAAGTAGTAAACAGAGGTATCTAGCATAAATTAATCTAAACATATAACATAACATTTTGTCACACTGCTACCTTAACCTGTGTCTCCTACTTCATATCACCTTGTATAATGAGACTCCACTGCTCCATTCCATACACTTTAATTAAAAAAAAAAAAAAAAAAGGGGGGGGGGAAGTAGAGAGAGAAAAGGACCTCTCCTACAGAAAGATTTAGAAAGGGAGGAGGGCAGTATTCAGGGATGGCCCCCGGAAATATATCCTACTGTCAAACCATGCATCCACCACTTCTCCTGACTTCAATTCATATAAATGCTTTATAGCCCTAAGAGGGATTTACCCTCTTCTGAGTGAATAAACAAATTCCAAGGAGTCCATATCTTTCTATACACGTCCTGTCTATCAGTTGATGTCAAAATCAAATCTTCCATCCTTCTAATATCTTCCACCTTCCTCAGCCACATTGCTGTGGTTGGTGGAATCTGTTGTTTCCACAGCAGAGGGATGCAGGATTTAGCTGCATTTAGTAGGTGGCATAGGATGAACTTTCTATATATTTTTTATTGACATATTAGAGACATGCAACAAAAAAAGCGCTGGATCATTCGGAATTTGAAAGTTAGTAAATTTCTGAGAAATATTCTGAACCACTGTCCAAAAAGCAGTCAGTTTGGAGCATGTCCAAAATATATGTAGAATAGTCCCTCTATTTGCACCACATCGCCAGCAATATTCTGGTGTATCAGGAAACATGATATGAAGTCGACTAGGTGTCATATACCATCTCGTCAATATCTTATAATTAGTCTCCTGTATCTTGGTGCAAATTGAGGATTTAAAAGAGAGACTAATCATAGCTTGTATTTGTGCTGTAGTAAACGTGCGATGCAAATCTAGACCCCATTTTAATATACAAGTAAGCTCTGGCTGTTCCCGTGGGGAGTTGAGTAACGTATAAGTCCTAGAAAGGACATGAGATAATGGTTCTATTCCAGAGCAATACTCCTCAAATAGGGTTAATTGCCTAATATATGCCTGTGGATCTGGTATAGTCTGAAGGAAGTGATGTAACTGAGCTGCATTCCAGAATGTAAGTCGATAGGGGCCTGCGAGGTTCATCAACTCATCTATAGTAGGCCATCTATCTCCTATCACAAACTGTGATGCAGTAATTCGCTCCGTCTCACGTAAGGTCAAAAATTGTGTGATTGGGAGCCCTGGGAGGAATTTGGGATTCCCAATAATCGGAGTTAAAGGGGATGTCTTGGTCGTTTGCTCTGCATGTATAATAACCTGTGAACATTGTTTCAGGGTGTTCCCTATCAAAGGATGTAATTTTAAATCTGACGGTACAAAGTCCCAACACCATAGCGCCCTCCTCAATGGTATGAAGGATTGATGCTGTTCTATTTGCACCCATAGCTTTAAATCACTATGACGTTGCCAATCTATTACTCTTCCAAGATGAACTGCTTGATAATATCTCCGAATGTCAGGCAGCGCTAAGCCACCATAATGTTTTGGAAGAGTTAATAGGGTGCGAGAGAGGCGTGGTTTCTTGTTAGCCCAAACAAATCGTGTGAACATTGCCTGTACTTGCCTAAAATAGGAGGTCGGTATCCGAATCGGTAAAGCTTGAAATAAATATAAAAATTTTGGTAAGATATACATTTTTATTAAATTAGACCTGCCGAACCACGAATGAAAATTTGTATGCCACTTCTCTAATAATAATCTAGCCTTTATGAGCAAAGGAGGAAAATTTAATTCATAGGTACGGGCTAGATTTGCTGGAATGTTTGTACCTAAATAATGCAATGCTGATGTAGTCCACTTAAAGTGGAAACCACCTCATACTTGTGCAAGAATTCGCGGTGGCAACGCCACCCCCATCGCCTCTGATTTTGAAAAAATTATTTTCAGATTAGATAGGGCACCATATAGATCAAATTGTTTAATGAGGTTAGGTAATGATACTGCAGGGTTAACTAATGAAAATAAAATATCGTCGGCATACGCCGAGATCTTATGTTGTGTGCTACCCACTGTCACTCCTTGTATATCTGCTTGAAGCCTAATTGTACAAAGGAAAGGTTCCAAGGTAAGGGCATATAAAAGGGGGGACATAGGACACCCCTGCCTGGTACCATTCTTAATTAAAAAAGACTCTGAGAGCACTCCATTTACCTTGACCTGTGCAGTTGGATTTGAATATATTCTGGCTATCCGGCTCATCATCACTTCCCCTAGTCCAATATGTCTAAGTACGGAGAACATAAATGACCAGTTTACCCGATCAAATGCCTTCTCCGTGTCGGTATTTAACAATACACATGGGGTTTTCGTGGACTGGGTCACATGGAGCAGGTTCAGCACTTTAGAAGTGCTGTCCCTTGCTTCCCGCTTAGGAATAAATCCTACTTGATCTAAATGAATTAGCTTTTGTAAGTGAGTCGCCAGCCGAGTAGCCAGAACTTTAGTGTATAATTTAAGATCCACATTCAAGAGTGAGATTGGTCTATAACTGCCACAAGAAGTAGGATCCTTCCCTTCTTTGTGTATTAAAGCAATATGGGCTCCCAAGGTATCCCTAGGACCATGTTATATTTCTTTCAGTTTTTCTTTTTTAATAAATCTGCAAAAATGTCAACAATTCTGTGTTTTTCTGTCAATATGGGGTGCTGTGTGTACATCAATGAGGAAACAAATGAACTTAAATGATTTTAGCAAATGGCTGCAATATAACAAAGAGTGAAGAATGTAAGGGGGTCTGAATACTTTCCGTACCCACTGTATATATCTATATATCTGTAGATATATATCTATAGATATATATATATATGAATCCAAAGTGACAGGGTTTGCAGCACCAATGCTAAGTGCAGGCAACCTATAGAGGGGAATGCAGATGCAGTGGCTGCACAGACACGGCTACATTTCAAAATTTGAAAGCCGGAATTGCATCATGTTTCCAGTGACGAAAACTAAATGAAAACTACCCCACATTTTTGTCAATTGACAAAAACTGATTAAAAAATTAATTTCTGTATATATATATATATATATATATATATATACACACAGTATATACAAGCAAGCTGGAGGTGGTAATGCAACACAGAGGCTTCAGAGCCATAACCTCTGAGTATTCATGCCACTGTTTGGCTATAGAGTATGGTAGGTGTGTCAAAATACAATACGAATTTCAACTGCTTATTTAACCATTTTGCTGGAGTTCTGCTTTAAACTGTCTGAAGGAAACCTTACTGATTCAGGAAAACATCAGTAAAAGCAAAAATCAGTCCATACCTCGTAATGGTAGTTCATGCAGGTTAGGTCACGCCAGCATTTGTCACCTCGAATTTTAATCAGACCCTGCACAACATAACAGAGAGAAATAAAAAACAGTCAGTAAAAATATTTCTTGTAAAAAACATGGCAGATCTGTCAGGTCAGTGACATTTAGTGCCCACTGAAATACTGGATATTTTATCCCTATAAACTTTAATAAATATACAGACTGCATTAAACGGTTATTCCACCCAAAACTAAACGATCGCCTCACTCCACACTGTAGCTGCTAAAAAGCATAGAGCTTTGCTACCAAAAACATTTATATTGTTCTTGTAACATTTCACTGCCACTGCACTGTCAATGCTGAAGGGCAGTTAAAAAGATTGGAAATGTAAAAAAATAAATTCAATAACAAACAGGTTTATACTTATCTGCTCTGTGCAATGGAACAGAGAGTTGCCCCTGAACCTCCTCTTCTCAGGTCCCCCGCAGGTGCTTCTGGCTCCTCTTCTTTGGCAAGTGCCCCCATAGAAAGTCACTTCCTATGGGGGCACTTGTGCAGGCTCACTCCCGAGCTGAGCTGCCTGCATCTAAAGTAGAGCTGCACGATTAATCGTTAAAAAAATCGTGATCTCGATTCAACACCCCTGACGATTTCTATGCAGAATTTCCCGAGTCATTCATGTAACAAGTGTAGAGAGTCCTCTGTTCACTCATCAGTCAAAAGAAAAAAAAACTGGCCAGCCTGCCGAGTTTTTCACAACATTGTCAGTGGTGGCAGATAATTATAAGGCCTCATGCCGACGGACGTTTTTACAGCCGCGTTTTTGAGCGTTTTTTACAGCTTAAAAACGCCTGTTCATGTTATTGTATAAATTTTTCGACCGTATTTTATTTGAAAAAAAAAAAAAAAAGCGATCGCAGCGTTTTTGCGCGTTTAACGCTTCGCGGTTTTTATGCCTAGCGCCGACGCCGCAGAACGCACTGGTCCTGGGTTTTTTTTACAGCTTAAAAACGCCTATGCTATTTGCAGCTCAAAAACTGATTGGTGGGCATGAAGCTATAGACTAACATGGACAGGTGTTTTTAAGCTGTAAAAAACGCTCAAAAACGCGGCTGTAAAAACGTCCGTGGGCATGAGGCCTTAAACATTGTAACTTTTCCTTTTTAGATCAAAGGAATGAACTTCGGTCTGTAGGTGAGGGAAGTTTAACCTCTTAAAGACTTAAACCTTTTTCTGACACTTATTTCTTACAAAGTTAAAATCAGTATTTTTGCTAGAATATTATTTGGAACCCCCAAACATTATATATATTTTTTTAGCAGAGATCCTAGAGAATAAAATGGCGATTGTTGCAATATTTTATGTCATGCGGTATTTGCGCAGCTCTCTTTCCAACGCAATTTTTTGGGGAAAAAATACACTTCAATTAATTTTTTTTTTAAACGAAACAGTAAAGTCAGTCCAATTTTTTGTATAATGTGAAAGGTGATGTTACACCGCGAGAATCGTGATCTTTATTCTAAGCAAAAAAATTGTTATTCTCATTTTAGCCAGAATCATGCAGCTCTAATCTAAGGACATAGACAAAGTGGCTCAGCCCCGGCCCTGCTTCTTTGTCACTGGCTTTGATTGACAGCAGTGGGAGCCAATGGCTCCTGCTGCCTCACCAGAGCCTGTGAGACCAGGAAGTGAGGGCAGAGAAGAGCTGCAGATGGGCAAAGCTCTGGATCGAATGAGTGTTCAAGTAAGTATTAGGGCAGGCGAGGGGGGATACTACTATCTAAACATTTTTTACCTTAATGAAAAAAAAAAAGGTAAAAGATATTTAGGCTTTATAACCATGTTAAAACACACTGCCAATGACCACCAACAGGGTGGATTGAATAGCATTGCTTCTGAGTACCAGTGCAGGAAGCGGAAGTCACCAAACCTCCCAACATTTTGAGATGGGAATGAGGGACACCTACTAATAAATGTATGTAGGCATAGGACACGCCCCCTGCCACACCCCTTTAAAGGAGAAATAACCCAAAAAAGGTTAATTAAATCCACAAGGGCTTTTTTTTTTACCACCACTATTCCTTTATATTGGCTTTTAAAATGTACAAATGCAGCAATTTAGAAATTGGATGAAAGGTTTAGCACTGGGAAACACTTTTTGAAAGATAAAAAGTGCATTTTATATACAACTATATAGATCAGATCGAAATGAGGGACAAATGAGGAGGAAAAAGGGACAGAGGGACTTTGCTCCAAATCAGGGACAGTTGGGAGCTAAGAGTTACCAGTACTGCCACTGACACCATTTCTTTGGGGCTACAATTGAGGTCACTGACACCAATGCTGGAGTTATTACCGAGATCACTGACACCAAGGTTGGGGGTTTTCATTGTGGCCACTGGCACCAATGATGACTTCAACTTCCTCTTCAGTGTGCATTGCAAAAAATACAACAGGACCAAGTTTTTTGGGTGTTGAGGTGCATTACAGTCCACTCATTTTGAATGAGCTGCCTAACTTGACGCAATACACTGCTAGTGTGCTCCTCGGGAAGTGTCGAGGGAGCAGCACTCGAGGCCCTCTTTAATTTTAAAATTGTCGACCACTGTTCTAAACCTTCTCTATATAAAATAACACACACAAATTTTGAATCAGCTACAAAAAAATCACGCTCCTTTGCACTTTAGTTTCCTAAAAAAACTTAACGGCAAGGAAAGGTCAGCACCACAGCAGTTCTATTAACCTTTCTGCATCAGATTCTTCATTTTCAGTTGTCGCTCATCATAAGACAAGGGAAAATGTCTATCTGTCTAGAGAGGTATTGTAGCCAGTCACAGCAGCAACTGCACAGCCAGTTACAAATCAGTAATCGGAGTGTCCGACGACTGCTACAAATCTCTGATAAAAACCTGCAAGTGTAACATTGGCTAAACCCAATCACTAAAAGCTCATAAAGCTTTAGCATGTTAACAGTTTTCTAGAGAATACCCGGTGCTCCTGCTATAAAAGTCCTTGTTCAGGCACTTCCTGCAATGGGCTGACAACTGCGCCCCAACTGTGCTCCTGAGTTGTCACTCTGTCACAGGTGCCTCTGATGGGAATTACAATTGACTGTGCTGACACACATTGCACTGATACGGTCCAATGGCGTCACTATCAGAAAGATGGTCCAGAGCAATGATGTGCACCTAACAGGAAGTGGCTGGAAGAGGCTGGAGGAGATCAGTAGCATTGAGATGCAAGGAAGGTAAATACATTATTTTATAAAAACATGGCAATTGTTTATGATACACAGGGATGTTTACTAAAACTGGAGCGGGAAAAATCTGGTGTAGATGTGCATAAAGTGCATCCGGAAAGTATTCACAGCGCTTCTCTTTTTCCACATTTTGTTATGTTACAGCATTTTTCCAAAATTGATTAAATTCATTATTTTCCTCAAAATTCTACAAACAATACCCCATAATGACAACGTGAAAGGAGTTTGTTTGAAATCTTTGCAAATGTGATAAAGATAAAAAACGAAAAAAAAAAAAAAATCCCATGTACATAAGTATTCACAGCCTTTGCTCAATACTCTGTTGAAGCTCCTTTGGCACCAATTACAGCCTCAAGTCTTTCTGAGTATGATGCTACAAGGTTGGCACACCTATTATTGGGCAGTTTCTCCCATTGTTCTTTACACGACCTCTCAAGCTCCACCAGGTGGGATGGGGAGCATCGGTGCACAGACATTCTCAGCTCTCTCTAGAGATGTTCAATCGGGTTCAAGTCTGAGCTCTGGCTGGGCCACTCAAGGACATTCACAGAGTTGTCCTGTAGCCACTCCTTTGTTATCTTGGCTGTGTGCTTAGGGTTGTTGTCCTGTTGGAAGATGAACCCTTGCCCCAGTCTGAGATCCAGAGAGCTCTGGAGCAGGTTTCTATCAAGGATGTCTCTGTACATTGCTGAATTTATCTTTCCTTCAATCCTGACTAGTCTCCCAGTTCCTGGCGCTGAAAAACATGCCCACAGCATGATGCTGCCACCACCATGCTTCACTGTAGGGATGGTATTAGCCAGGTGATGAGCGGTGCCTGGTTTCCTCCAGACGTGACGCTTGCCATTCAGGCCGAAGGAGTTCAATCTTTGTTTCATCTGACCAGAGAATTTTGTTTCTCATGGTCTGCGTGTCCTTCAGGTGCCTTTTGGTAAAGTCCAGGTGGGCTGTCATGTGCCTTTTACTGAGGAGTGGCTTCCATCTGGCCACTCTACCATATAGGCCTGATTAGTGGAGTGCTGCAGAGATGGTTGTTCTTCTGGAAGGTTCTCCTCTATCCACAGTGAAATGCTGGAGCTAGGGATGATATTGGCGAGGTAATGAGCAGTGCCTGGTTTCCTCCAGACATGACGCTTGCCATTCAGGCCAAAGAGTTCAATCTTTGTTTCAACAGACCAGAGACTTTTTGTTTCTCATGGTCTGAGAGTCCTTCAGGTGCCTTTTTAACAAGCTGAAGTTAGGCTACGCTCACACAAGCCCACACTGTACGTTATGGTTGTGGGTGCGGGAATCGCATCAATGCCCACACCTGCAGCCGAATTGCACTGTTCTTGCAAGATGTGCTGGAGCTGCCATTCATTCTGAATTGCACCCAACGTATCTCAGCCCGCAGCACGATTTCCGGTGTGGGAACTGCGTTTTTTAAAAAGGTACATGCACCTTTTCTGTGCATTTCACACAGCACAGCATCTCATTCGAATAAATGGGCTGCCGTGCCTGAGCAAACGCGGGACACATAGCCTGCCCTAGTGTGAACCGAGCCTAATGCCGCGTACATATGATCGGACATTCCGACAACAAAACCGTGGATATTTTTACGACGGATTTTCGCTCAAACTTGTCTTGCACACACGCGGTCACACAAATGTTGTCGGAAATTCAGAACATCAAGAACCCAGTGACGTACAACACTAAAACAAGCCGAGAAAAATTAAGTTCAATGATTCCGAGCATGCGTAGGATTTTTGTGCTTTGGTTGGAGTTGGATACGCACGATCCGAATTTCCGACCACAACTTTTGTTGGCAGAAAAATTGAGAACCAGCTCTTAATCATTTGTTCTCGGAAATTCCGACAGCAATTGTCCGATGGAGCCTACACACGGTCGGAATTTCCGACAACAAGCTCCCATCGAACATTTGTTGTCGGAAATTCCGATCGTGTGTACGTGGCATTAGAAGCTGATTGGCTACCATGCAGAGCAGCACCAGATTTTGCACTCTGAAGTTTTAGTAAATCAGGCCCAGTATTTTATTAAATGAAATATCAAGTTTGTCCATACACCTTACATTCTGACTGAACAACCTTTTTTAGATCTACCAACAGTTATGTAGACGCGACAGCCTGGCTACATACAAATGGAGTTGGGCTTCTACTACATAGTTTGGTAGCTTTGATGAAGATTAAATAGAGATTGTATACTCAGATTGCAATGTGATTGACCAGAATAGGCATCAGATCCACTTTAATTTTGGCCACAGACTTGACAGTTTTTAGGCAACTTCAACCACTCTCGACCAACTTTTGATCATCAATTGATCGCACGGATCAGGACAATCTATCACTATGACACTCCCACTATGACACCCCAATGTGTGTTGCAGTGCATGCACTATTTTTGGAAGGGCACGGCATGCTGGGCTTCATTTCACATCCTTCGGCACGTGTTATTGTGACACGTAAAAAAAATGTCAATGAATGCCAACAATGTGCGTAACACACATTAGCGCGAGCACTACCATAACGTCATAGTGTGAATAGGCCCCTACGTTTTTGAGATGCAATAATACAAGCTATTTAAAAAAAAAAAAAAAAAAGAACTGTCAACACACCCTAACATGAAGAAAATCAGAAATGACTTGGGTCCTGATGAGTTTTGATGTTGGAGGAAGGTTGCTGCTTGCCTTGCTGTGTCTGGCAGAAGTATGTTATAAAATCTGTCTATGGAACAGATTCCTCTGCACACTAAAGACTTAGGTCTGGAAACGATAAAAGATTAATAAAGGGCAATGCAGACACCTGAGCCAGGGGCACCAGGGACATCTGCAGAGCATGTTCTCTGCCTCAGGCCAGGCCACTGTCTCCTGTCTGCTTTGATCAGCGCTTAAACCACTTCACTAATTAGGATCACAATCTTTCTGATGAAGGAAGAGCTTGACTGGTCAAAAGGCCAAGGGATGATGTACATATGGATGGATACAAGACATGTCCTCACCTTCTCATCTCTCACAATTCTTCATCAGCTAACAAGACAAGCAGAAAGTATCAACGTTCTAATATCTGGGTTAGGAGAGGACATATCATAGGCTTCTATGTGGGTGTTACGTGTAAACTATGAGTAACCATCATCTCATTCATTTAAGAACCCACGGTGAGATAAAGCTTCATACACCTAGGTAAGGATGAGCTCCGGCGTGTTCACACAGCCCATGTGCAGAGCCCGCCAGGAAGTCGACACTGCGCTGCGCTAATCACAAGCAGGGAGACATTGTCCCGATGCTCGGCTGCAGAGATTGGGAAATGTCTCACTGCCTGTGATTAGCGCAGCTCGGTTCCGACTTCCTGGAGGGCTCTGCACGTGGGCTATGCGAACACGCCGGAGCTCATACTTACACCTAGGCATTAAATTGTATACCGATCAGCCATACCATTATAACCACTGACAGGTAATGGGAATGAGATTGATCATCTCCTTACAATGGCATCTGAAAGTGGGTGGTATTTATAAGGCAGCAAGTGAACACGTTGTCCCTGAAGTTGATGTGTTAAAAGCAGAAAAATGGGCAAGCGCAAGGATTTGAGACTTTGAAAAGGACCAAATTGTAATGGCTAGCTGACTGGGTCAGAGCAACTGCAAAACTGCAGCTCTTCTGGATAGTTCCCGATCTGCAGTAGTCAGGACCGACCAAAAGTGGTCAAAGGAAGGAAAACCAGCAAACTAGGGACAGGGTCATGGGTGGCCAAGGCTCGATGCATGTGGGGAGAGAAGGTTGGCCCCTGTAATCCAATCCAATAGAAGAGCTACTGTAGCTCAAATTGATGAAAAAGTTAATATTGGTTCTGATAGAAAGGTGTCAGAACACAACGTGCATCACAGTTTGTGGTGTACTGGGGCTGTGTAGATGCAAAGCGGTCAGGGTGCCCATGCTGACCCGTGTCCACAGCCAAAAGTGTCTACAATGGGCATGTAAGCATCAGAACTGGACCATGGAGCAATGGAAGAAGGCCTGGTCTGATGAGTCCTATTCTCTTTTACATCATGTGGATGGCCGGGTGTGTCTAAGTCACCTACCTGGGGAAGAGATGAACCCAGGATGCAGTATGGGAAGAAGAAAAGCAAGTGGCAGAAGTTTGATGCTTTGGGCAGTGATCTGCTGGGAAACCTTGGGTCCTGCATATCATGTGGATGTTACTTTGGAGTCCATTCCTCGACAGGTCCGGGCTGCTTGGTAGCAAAAGGGTGACCTACTCAATATTAGGTGGGTAGTCATACTGTTATGGCTGATCGGTGTATCTCCATTTACAACTATTGGGCTATGCTACACTTTTACATCCCCCCCTTACAAGTCTAATGCCGCGTACACACGATTGATTTTCTCGACGGTGAAAACACCGTCGAGAAAATAGACGGGAAAAACGAGGAACGGCATGTTTCCCTACACACGGCTGTTTTTCTCGTAATTTTTTCTTTTGGTCGAGAAAAACGACCGTGTGTAGGCTCCCCGGCAGTGTTTCCCTATGGGAACACTGGCGCGGAAAAAAATGCCGTGAATCACGACGAGAAAAATTAGAGCATGTTCTAATTTTTCTCGTCGTGATTAATGCCGTTTTTCTCGTCGGGAAAAATGACCAAAAGCCCACACACGGTCGTTTTTCTCGTCGAAGAGAAAAAATTTCATATTTCCCTTCGAGAAAAATGGTCGTGTGTACGCGGCATAAGGCCTGGTTCACATCTATGCAGGTTTACATCACATTACATTATTTGAATGGGCTGCCGTGCCTGCATATCCCACAGTAAAAAAGTTCCTGCACCATGCTAAAAACGCTGCGGCCAGGAAATCACATGGTGATTTTTGCACCATGCGATTTCCTGGTGGTTTCAGCACCAGCAAACACGCTGCATGTTTGGATGTGCCATTCAGAATAAATTGGCAGCCCTGCGGGTTTTCAAACAACATGTTTTGGTTGCGGGTGCAGGAATTGCTGTGTTTCCCCCACCTGCATAGATGTGAACCAGGCCTAATACCTACTTGTCCTTGATCCACCTAGTCTTGTCTGTGTAGCCTACAAACAGTGCCTTGAAATTCCCTTGAAATTTTCCACATTTTGTCATGTTACAACCAAAAACGAAAATGTATTTTATTGGGATTTTATGTGATAGAGCAGGCTTTCTCAACCTTTTAACCCTAGAGGAACCCCAAAAATTATTTTCATGTCTCGAGGAACCCTTACTAAAACCAAATCATCAGGGCTCAATAGGAACAATGCTCCTTATATTGGTGGTGGTCAATAGGAAGCATGTCCCCCTTAAAGTGGTGTTCAGAATGCCACCCTTAAAGACAGCTAAAGAGATATTTGGTGTCATGCTGCTGGCTTTGCCAAGTGGTGCTGAACCTTGAACTCTGTAGGCATCATCAAATAGTCCTTAATTTAGGTCAAATAGGTGGTTCACCAGCCACAGCTCAAGGAACCCCTAGCAACCTCTGTAGGAACCCCAGGGTTCCACGGAACCCTGGTTGAGAATGGCTGTGACAGACCAACACAAAGTGGCACATAATTGTGAAGTAGAAGGAAAATGATAAATGGTTTAAAAACTTTTTTACAGATAAATATGTGAAAAGTGTGGCGTGCATTTGTATTCAGCCCCCTTTACTCTGATACCCCTAACTAACATCTAGTGGAACCAATTGCCTTCAGAAGTCAACTAATTAGTAAATAGAGTCCATCTGTGTGTAATTTATTATAAGTATAAATACAGCTATTTCGTGAAGCCCTCAGAGAACCTTAGTCCTGGTTCACACTGGGGCGACAAACGCTCCGACATTGGGAGCTCATGTCGCATGACGTGTGAAAATCAATGTTTCCCTATGGGAGCCGTCTTAACTGGTCCGACGCATGTCGGTCCGACTTTGAAAATGCTCCCTGACTACTTTGGTCCGACTTTGATCCTACTTCAGCCCATTGAATATCATTAATGTCGGACCAAAGTAGGATCCTTGTCCTAACCATCCGACATTTGACATCCGACATGTGATTACAGCAGCAGTAAAAGGAATTTATCTCACCCTGGGATTGTTTTGATTGGTCAAAGGACAAGTCAGACTATCACAAGGTCGGATCAAAGTAGTATCCTGTTCATGAATGTCGGATGGATGTCGGACCAATGTAGGATCAATGTAGGACTGATGTTGCAGAGCAAAGTAGGATGAAAGTCGGATGAATGTCGTGTCGTATCAGTGTGAACCCAGCCTTAGTGAACAAAAAGAACACACCATACAGGTCAGGAATAATGTTATGGAGAATTTTAAAGAGCATTAATAAGAGAAGTAGCCAATAGGCCCATGGTAACTCTGGGGGAGCTGCGGAGATCCACAGCTCAGGTGGGAGAATCTGTCCACAGGACAACTATTAGACGTGCACTCCACAAATCTGGCCTTTATGGAAGAGTGGCAAGAAGAAAGCCATTGTTGAAAGAAAGCCTTTGGAAGTCCCATTTGCAGTTTGCGAGAAGCCATGTGGGGGACACAGCAAACATGTGGAAGAAGGTGCTCTGGTCAGATGAGACCAAATTTGAACTTATTGGCCTAAAAGATAAACACCATGTGTGGGGGAAAACTAACACTGCACATCACCCTGAACACACCATCCCCACCGTGAAACATGGTGGTGGTAGCATCATGTTGTGGGAATGCTTTTCTTCAGCAGGGACAGGGAGGCTGGTCAGAGTTGATGGGAAGATGGATAGAGCCAAATACAGAGCAATCTTAGAAGAAAACCTGTTATGCCCCATACACACGATCATTTTTCATGCCATTTTTTAAACCGACGTTTTTCTTGTCGTTTTTTTTCATGTTTCCTCTCAAGCCTGTCTTGCGTACACACGATCATTAAAAAAAACGCTCGAGCAAAGCGCAGTGACGTACAGCACGTAAAAAGGCACTATAAAGGGGAAGTTCCGTTCCAATGGCGCCACCCTTCATGTTAGTAAAGTTTGTTGAGCGACGATTCGCGCTTTTCAGCCTCGTGCTTTTCAGTCCGTTACTGTGTGATGAATGTGCTATCTCCATTACGAACGCTAGTTTTACCAGAACGAGCGCTCCCGTCTCATACTTGATTCTGAGCATGCGTGTTTTTTTTCACGTCGTTAAAGCATACACACTATCGTTTTTCACGTCGTTAAAAAAAACGACATGAAAAACGACATGAAAAAATAGAGCATGTTAGAAATTTTTAATGGCCGTTTTTCACGTCGTTAAAAATGCTCTGGAGCATACACACGATCGGTTTTAATGCCCATTTTTAAAAATGGCATTTTTAACGGCATGAAAAACGATCGTGTGTATGGGGCATTAGAGTCTGAAAAAGACTTGAAACTGGGATGGAGGTTCACCTTCCAGCAGGACAACGCGACCCTAAACATACAGCCAGAGCTACAATGGAATAGTTTAGATCAAAGCATAGTCATGTTAGAATGGCCCAGTCAAAGTTCCGACCTAAATCCAAAAGAGAATCTGTGGCAAGACCTGAAAATTGCTGTTCACAGACGCTCTCCATCCAATCTGACAGAGCTTGAGCTATTTTGCAAAGAAGAATTGGCAAAAATGTCACTTTCTAGATGTGTAAAGCTGGTAGAGACATCCCCAAAAAGACTTGCAGATGTAATTAAAGTGAAAGGTGGTTCTACAAATGCATGCCACACTTTTCACATATTTATTTGTAGAAAATGTGAAAACCATTTATAATTTTCCTTCCACTTTAGAATTATGTGCCACTTTGTGTTGGTCTTTCACATAAAATACATTTACGTTTTTGATTGTTAAATGACAAAATGTGGAAAATTTTAAGGGGTATGAATCCTTTTTCAAGGCACTATAGCCTACCTTAGATTGTAAGTCTCTTGAGGGCATTAGCTGATGTGAATGTACAATATGTAAAGCGCTGTGTAAAATTGCTGGTGCTATAAAAATACCTATAATAAAAAAAATGGAAAGTACTTTTCAAAATTATATTTCCTGGAAAGCATGACCAGTCAACGGGCTGATTTTACTAACTATTCGTTTCTCTTATTAATTTCTAGGAGAATAACAACTGCCGAGATACAAACCCCTCCTCCAACAGATTGTTTGGCCACCAGCAGGGCTCATCAGTGAAAGACCCTTCCCATAATTTTGTTCTGGAACCGAGTGCCTATAATAAAGTAAAACTGGAGAACATGTCTGGGGAATCCTCATTGCCAGAACTTTAATCCTAATTGGAAATGTCTGTCCATTTGTGAAACTCAATCATAGCCTAAAATTATGGGCGCTGGTGACAGGCTCTTGGTGCGTTCACACGGCGAATCGTGTTGTGGCAGGAAATAAAGCGCCAAGGCGGTACTATCATTGGCGACGCGCTTCCCCGAACGCAGCCAATTATTTACACTCCGGCTTTGCATGATCCTGTTGTAATGAGTTACAAATGTGAGGAGCCCATCAATAACGACGCTACAAGTGGTACAACATTAGCCACAGTCAGAACACCCAGGGACTCCGATTAACCCGTGATGTGATGGAGAGCTTTGTGAGGATCGGTTGTCTTCCAGGGGACAAGTTAATCAGACAAAAGAACGATTTGTAACATCTGGGGGGACATGCAGAGTCCCAGGGCTGTCTACTCAAACAAATACGTTCTATCACATGGTGTTCAAACAGAAGCAGAATTACACTGTGTACGAGTGCGAGGAACTCCTGGGACCCTCTATGTTACTACACCAAGTGCTCTTTTATACTTGCTTTTTTGATGCTTCTGTGATGAATTTTTTAAGCGTTAATGATGCTTGACAAATACCCTGTGCATCGATTTTCTATTTGTTTAAAGGGGACCAAAAGAACCCCAAGTACATTTTTACCCCCATTCAGCAAATCCCCAGCTTATTAGTAGCCTTGTTACGCAGATCCCCTGCTCAGTAAGACGCCCAACTCTGCTAATGTCCCACTCAGTCGTAACGCCCAGCATTGCTGATCCTCCGCCCAGTAGTAACCCCCAGCTCCCCTGATACTCCACCCAGTAGTAACCCCTAGCTCCACTGATCCTCTGATTTTCCGATCCTCCTCTCTCTCCGGTCCCCGTTCACCTCCTGATATATTGCTCCAATGCTGTGCACCACGTGTGACATTTGCTAGTTCTTCCAGCTCCAGTCCCCCAGTTCTGCTGATCCACACGGGAGCGTGCCCGCACGAGTCCCCCGAGGGAGAGCGGCTCTCCAACAGGGAAAACTTGAGAAGAGGAGGAGCCAGAAGCGCCGCTGAGGGTCCCCAGAAAAGGTGGATCGGGGCCACTATGTGCAAAACCAACTGCACAGCAGAGGTAAGTATAACATGTTTGTGTAACGGGGTCTCTAAATTTAGGTGGGATACACCTGGGTAATAGTATGACCCAGGTGTGTAAATCAGCAGAGGATTTGGACCATTTGTATTTGTGGAGGACTGGGTGGTGTATAATTCTCCTTGGCCTGTGGGTGGCGAGGTACCCGCAGGCTCAGGGTAGATTTGCTGCCGCAGTGCTGTCCTTTTTGTCCCTTTCCGGAGATGGTACGGCGAGGGCGGGGAACCTGCCGTGACGTCAATGGAGGAGATAAAAGGGGGAGACGCCCTTGCCACGAGGTCTTCGGGATCTTCTTCATCACGCGCCCAGGCACCTTAGGCCTGAGTGCGGGCGGTCCGGAGTTCCGGCCCAGGCGCCCTAGGCCTGGCCGGAGCGGAGTTGGCGTCCATCCCAGGCACCTTCAGCCTGGGGTGAGGTACTAAACCAGAGGCCTGGGGCCCGGTGACTTCGACTGGGTCCCGCAAGGGCGGAGGAGTCCGAGGGTCCCTGAGGTGGATGGGACCCATGTCTGAGGTGAGGAGGCTGGAGAGGTCACCCGTCCGGAGAGTCCGGAGCAGCATCAACCCGGTGACGGATGGGCCTCCGGTAACTCCCTTGGAGGGACATCTCCCCCTGACAGGGGCCACAACGCAGCGAAGGTACTCCTATCTACATTCTCTTGAGTCGCTGGTAGAGACTCACAAGTTCTAATTTCTCTCTCTAGCCAAGGGCTATAGTAACCGCTGGTGAAACCACAGTGGTTTAGCGTACAATCAGGATAGTGCCTCGACCTGCTCACCCCACAGTATTGAACTGTTATTGGGTCTCAACCAGTTGGCTGCTAAAGCACTGTTTATTGTGTGTGTGACAATAAAGCAAGAGTTGGACCTTAATCGGTGTGTGGTACTCTGGTTAATGGGAGCAGAGGGAAGTGTCAGCACAGAAAGACTTGGTCCTTAACTGAAACGCACAGGCCCGAGGAAAATAACTGGTACTGGCCTTCACCTCACCCACTGCCATGGGGAGGACATGGGCCGTAGCGCATCTCACCCTCACATATGAAATACCCCTAGACAAAGAAGAGGGGGTGAGGCCGCTACATGTGGGGGCTCGTGAGTCCGGGATGATGTGTGTTTTGACCTTGGAATTAAGAACGGCTGTGTCTGAACTTTGCTGCCCGGAGGAGTTCCGAGCAGGTCGGCCATGTGATCGGCCAAAGTGCGTCCCTGCTCAAAGTCGTGGAGATGACCCTAAAACGGGAAAGGCCCATGCGGAAGAGCGAGAAGAGGGAGAAGTCCAGCCGTGTGACGTACTACATGTGGGGGCTTTTACTGCACTGCGCCATGAGGCACCCCGTGACTACACAGTTCGTGGGCGTAGTTTGATGGAAGCCCGCGAAAACGTGCAAGTTGTGGGAGCAGTCTGGCCATGTGGAAGGACTCACGTGGAGACTTTGGCGCGTGGTCAGTGCGTGATGGAGCAGCAGATAGTCGGGATGGCCTCAAGCTCCCCGTGGATTCCGGTTCCCTACCCCACGAAGATGACTACGTTTGCTGCTCCCCTTACAGACATGGGGATAAGACTCAGGCCTCGAGGGCAGTTGGCTCTGTACACCTACAGAGACACGGAGGCCCTCAGCGTGATCTGTCCCGGATGTTCGGGACTGGTGGTCCATCTGAAGCCATTCGGGCGTTGTGAGGCATGCAGAGAATTCCTATTCGAGGTGGAGCCATCCACAGTAAGGCCCCGGGCCCTTCGCCTCAACTGCCTCACAGGTACCGCTACTCCGGAAGGGGAGATCCAGGCCTTTGCGGAGGATCCCGTACGCACTGACCAGGGCGATGTGACTGCCCAACCAGAGACGGAGAAAGAAAAATCAGAGGATGCTGCTTCGGTCACCACAGATTCCCTACTCCCACCTCCGAAGAGGAAAGTCGGCCTGGTACAGGTGTCCTGTGGTCGTGGTCGAGCTTCACCCCGTCGCTTGCCGGGCCTGGATGGATCCGGTTGGAAGAGTCCTGGACATCCCTGTGCTTCAAAAGGTCAAGGTGAGCCAGGGGCTGGGACTGTGGTGGTGGTTGGAGGTGTCGGGAGTCCACAGTCGGTGGAGCCCGCTAGGGAGGGTAGTTCCACGTCTACTAGAGACTACCTTCCCGCAGAGATGTATGACACCTCCGACCTAGAATCGCTGTCGGACTGTGGAGATGACGGAGAAATAGACGAACTTTTTCATTGCAAGGGCTGGGACAAACGCCCGTTGCCTGTGTTACGTGCACCACAAGATTTGCCTATGTCTATATGAGACAGCACGCCCCGGGCGGAAGCTCCGGAGTCTACGAGGAAGCCTAGTCCTCCAATTGTTCTTCCACAATCCACAGCATCACCCGTTTTGTTGGCGGGGACACAGCGCGCATCATTACGGGCACCAAGAGCAAAGCCATTAGAGGTAGTGAAAGTACCTCGGCATCCGGAGGCCATCGTTCAACCAGGAGGTGAGCGGGCCACAATGCCTCCTTTGGCCCGACTGCAACGACTCTTCTGCTAGAGGGTCGCCCGTGAGTACGGATGGGAATATCCTTACTTGCCCCGGGACTTACTGTTTGAGGTTGAAGTTCTGCGGCAGCGGTGGTATGATGAGTTTGTTTGGGAGAAACTTAAAGTGCCTCATGCTCGGCGATACTTGTCCTGTTCGCCACCCGTGTCGAAAAAATTCAGAGACTGCAGAGCAGACTGGATGTTGGGGCGTCACATTCATGCGGACAGGGTTCTTATCTGCCGGAAAGATGGAGAGGACATTGACTATTCGATTGAGGTTTTCGATAAGCATCTGAAGCCCCTGTTCTTGCCTGACCCGAAGTTTTACTTGTAAGAGGAGACTTTCCTGTGTTTTTTTTTTACTTTTTGAAGGAATGAGAGCTATTTTGTTTTGTTCTCTCTTCTTTCACAATTCAAAGACAGAGACTTTGGGGGTAGAATCAGAATAGGGACGCAGGAAGAAGGAAGATTTCACCAAGTGTCATTACCACGGCCCTGTCACCAGGTGGCAGTGTTGTGCAATGGCTGTTTGTTTATTTTTACACTTGCATCACTTTACTCGTTGGAGCGAATGGGTCTCTCGGCTGATAGACCCATTCATTCCAAACTAACACAAATATCTTAGGATGTTGTGTTTTTGTTTTTGTTTCCCTTCTGCAGGAGATCCATCTATCAAGACTGCTGAGTATGGGGTGGTTCTTAGACAGTGATGGGAGGGATTGTATATGTGTACATGCTTAGAGGGTTTTATGAAAAAGTTTATTGTTTTATGTTCCCCTTCCCTTGAGCAGGTCTTGGCACAATTAGGATTTAAATTTTGAGGGATAGCCTCTGGGGTCAGGCTTATGTCACCACTCCATGGGAGACATGGGTTTGCACCAGACGCTGGGGCCCAGCGTCAAATCACAGGGGGGAGTCTGTAGCGGGGTCTCTAAATTTAGGTGGGATACACCTGGGTAATAGTATGACCCAGGTGTGTAAATCAGCAGAGGATTTGGACCATTTGTATTTGTGGAGGACTGGGTGGTGTATAATTCTCCTTGGCCTGTGGGTGGCGAGGTACCCGCAGGCTCAGGGTAGATTTGCTGCTGCAGTGCTGTCCTTTTTGTCCCTTTCCGGAGATGGTACGGCGAGGGCGGGGAACCTGCCGTGACGTCAATGGAGGAGATAAAAGGGGGAGACGCCCTTGCCACGAGGTCTTCGGGATCTTCTTCATCACGCGCCCAGGCACCTTAGGCCTGGGTGCGGGCGGTCCGGAGTTCCGGCCCAGGCGCCCTAGGCCTGGCCGGAGCGGAGTTGGCGTCCATTCCAGGCACCTTCAGCCTGGGGTGAGGTACTAAACCAGAGGCCTGGGGCCCGGTGACTTTGACTGGGTCCCGCAAGGGCGGAGGAGTCCGAGGGTCCCTGAGGTGGATGGGGCCCATGTCTGAGGTGAGGAGGCTGGAGAGGTCACCTGTCCGGAGAGTCCGGAGCAGCATCAACCCGGTGACGGATGGGTCTCCGGTAACTCCCTTGGAGGGACATCTCCCCCTGACAGGGGCCACAACGCAGCGAAGGTACTCCTATCTACATTCTCTTGAGTCACTGGTAGAGACTCACAAGTTCTAAGTTCTCTCTCTAGCCAAGGGCTATAGTAACCGCTGGTGAAACCACAGTGGTTTAGCGTACAATCAGGATAGTGCCTCGACCTGCTCACCCCACCGTATTGAACTGTTATTGGGTCTCAACCAGTTGGCTGCTAAAGCACTGTTTATTGTGAGTGTGACAATAAAGCAAGAGTTGGACCTTAATCGGTGTGTGGTACTCTGGTTAATGGGAGCAGAGGGAAGTGTCAGCACAGAAAGACTTGGTCCTTAACTGAAACGCACAGGCCCGAGGAAAATAACTGGTACTGGCCTTCACCTCACCCACTGCCATGGGGAGGACATGGGCCGTAGCGCATCTCACCCTCACATATGAAATACCCCTAGACAAAGAAGAGGGGGTGAGGCCGCTACATTTGTTTTAAAAAATAAATAAAGCAAACCTTTAGATATCCTTTAAGAACAGCAGAAGAGAAGCGGACCGCCGCGGCACCCCCTGCAGGCGGAAGTACAGAATCGCGTATATATACGTGATCCTGCGCAGGAGGACCGCCCTGTAGCAGTAAATTTGCTATAGGGCGGTCCGGAATTGGTTAAGCATGGCTTTTCAATGATAAATGTGGAGCTTTCTTGATAAATGATATTGCTCCCATAAATTGTGACATCTCAGATATTTATTGATACAGATTGTAAGGTTACTGGTAGCTCCCCTTTAAGCGTGGCCTGTGCTGTATATCCAGCCTTCCATACGAGAGAGCTCTATCTAACTTGTGTCAGCGTCTAAACTCGGCCTGCAGTGTTTCCCAACTCCACCATCCCACTATTCATCAAGACAGGAAACAAATGTGACATATCATTTGCCATGAATGAAGAAAAATAAATATAGGAGGATCTGTGATAGGAAGACGAGGCTGCGTGTTCAGTGGCGGCTCCTGCCTTCTGCCCGCCCAGTATTGGTCAATCAACTCCAAATGGCGTCACTTTGCGAACCGTTTCCAAGAACTAGTCCAGAGGATGCCATTTTTACATAAATCACAAGTCATCGAGATGAATGAAGGCCTGGCTAATTGGCTCGGGGTTAATTGCAAGCCATTGCTGCAGAAGAACAGCTGTTTTGGTACAGTAAGTCAGTCCAAATTGCTTGGGTATGGCGTCAGCCATTAACAATAAACACAGCTTCTCCCTCCACCCTGGGGACGTCGCGTGGATGTGTTTATGGAACGCTGGATACTTGTATGTGCCGCCGAGCGAGGGGGGGCTGGGGGAGCAGATACACAGCTAAGCGGAAAAAAAAAAAAAAAACGCTGCTTTTGAAGTGTCGCGTTTTATTACAATTGTCTAACGAAATTTTATTGCGGTTCGTTAGGCAGGCAAAAACAATAGGTGACTCAGCTTTATCCGAGTGAGGATGTAATCCAACGTAATCTAATGTAATAATCTGTGATAACGAACTGTGCTGAAGTATATGATAAAAGGCCACTCCACCCAAAGGCAATATTTTAGTTTTGCCCTTAAAAGTTTACTTGTATTTCACAGGGAAGCCATAAAGAGACCTCTACTCTCCATCTTCTAGGTCTGCACAATGGCTGCAGCAATTATTAAGGCAGTCCCCTGTTGGATCATAGTTTATTTATATGACATGAAAAGGCAAAAAAAAAGGAGGCGTTTCAACATCCTGGAACGTCCTTGTTTTACCAGTTGGAGTGAGACTATATAGTGGGCATAGAAAAAAAGGAAGATGGGGGAGGGGGGGAGACCGGGTTGGGTATGGGGAGTTATCAATATACAAATCAGCCCACCAGTCTCCACCCGTAACTGTAATACTTGCTTTAACCCTTTTGCTGCACACATGTGCCTGAAGATTAGTTAAAACCCCCAAATATTATATATTTTCTGAAAGCAGAGACCCTGGAGAATAAAAAAATTGCAAAGCAGTTTATCAAGTGAACAATTTCACAAAAAAATAAAATATTTAAAGTGATTGTAAAGCTTTAATTTTTTTCCTTATTAAAATACCAAACATGTTATACTTACCTGCTCTGTGCAGGGGTTTTGCACAGAGTGACCCCGATCCTCCTCTTCTCGGGTCCCTCACTGGTGTTTCGTCAGATAAGGCGACCCGTCAGAATTTGTAAGTGATGTCCCGTTGCCACCATCTTGGTACACCCCGCACTCGTCCACAGTAAGGATACACTGAGAAGGCGACAATCGGACATCTTGCATTTCACACTTATTTTTAATAGTAAAGTCAACTTATATAGTGAAATTCAGTATTTTCAAATCCCTCAGACTGTTTTGATGTTGATTTTTTCAAAGCAGCGGTCTTCTGTCACATTAGCAAACATGTTAGATCTGCAGGCTTGCCGTTGCTTTTAAAGTTCGACATCTAAACAGTCAGACGGATTTTTAAAATACTTTATTTCTCTATATAAGCTCAGTTTACTGTTAAAAATAAGAGTGAAATGCAAAACTCGGGTGGGTGTAAGAAGATGTCCACTTGCCATCTTCTCACTGTATCCTTAAGCCTCGTACACACGGTCTGACTTTTTGCCAACAAACTTCAAAATGACATAAATTAATAAATTATAACTACTAATATATAAAAATACACCAGCCTATATGTGCAACCTAAATTTGCTGACTTTAGCCCTTATCGAAAAAAATCAACTTTAGTGACGCTTCCTGATGACGTGCAATACGAAACAGCTGTCGAGGCGACTCTAGGTTACGCTCTGACGCTACTTCCGGTCCCGCTGGCTCTCTCCCCATGGAAGGTGGAACGCACGCCGGATCGTCTCTATCCAGATACCATAGCCCAGCTTGATCACGTTGTTCCAGCCTCAGTGCCGGGCCTGTGGCACTACTCAAGTAAGGGGGCATTTGGCTGTTACTTTTATATATTTATTGTTTCATTAAACGGGATTACACTATTGCTGGTTTTTCCCTTATGTTCCGCATATCAACGTCTGAGCCTCCAGGAGGCAGGGATTCCCAGTTCAGATATTGACATATCTATCCATTCAAGCAAGTGGTACTTGCAACAAGCGCTTTTGACTCCATTTTATTTAAATGAGTCAACATTTTCTGGTAAGCTGCTACATTAATTTGAGCACTATCGGGTGTTATATACCAAGATGGTGAAGGCTATCACTATAAGTTATTTATGTTTGGATCAAGTTTAACACAGCAGATGTTTTTCTAAGATTTCACCACTTCATTGAACATATGAACTTTTGGAACATCACAGTTCACCATTTTTGGACATTTGATAAGAACTTTCATTGTTGTTAACATTTGATACACACCCAGAAACACACCCCGCCCGTCTCTTCCCTGATTGGCTGACTGATTTTCATTGACAGCAGGTCGAGCCAAATGGCGCCACGCTGCGGTCTCAGCCAATGAGGAGGGGTGTCCCGGGCAGATGAGACACTTGTGCAAAATCGCTGGACAGAGAGGGGGTTCAGGTGAGTGTTGGGGGGCTGGGGCAGCTGCTGCACAAAGAAGGTTTATCTTGATACATAGAATGCATTAAAATAAAAAAACCTTCTGCCTTTACAACTGCTTTAAGTAAATTTTATGGGAGAAAAATGCAATATATTACCCAATTTTTGGTAAAATATAAAAGATGAGGTTGCGCCAAGTAAATAGATACCCAACATGTCACGCTTTAAATGTGTGTGTGCCTGCAACACGACAAACTTCGTACCCTATTTTACATTGGCAATGCTTTTAAACAGGGCTTTTTTTCTCAGAAAATAGGTGAAGGAACTCAACCACAACCCCCCCTCCTCCCAGGGGTGCTCCATGTGCAGAGTTCTTGGGTGTGCTTGGTACAGAGTTTAGGGATGCGCTACATGCAGAGTTTGGGGGTGTGCTATGTACGTAGTGCAGAGTTCAGGGATGTGCTACCTGAACCAGAGGTGGTGGAACTCAGTTCCAGTTGAAAAAAAGCCCTGCTTTTAAAACTTCTATAGCTCATCCGTTTAACCGAGAATAATAGGGCAGCACAGTGGTTAGCACTTTCACCTACCAGCAAAAAGGGTCACTGGTTCAAACCCCGACCACGACACCATCTGCCTGGAGTTTGCATGTTCTCCCTGTGCCTGCGTGGGTTTCCTCCGGGAACTCTGGTTTCCTCCTACACTCAAAAGACATGCTGGTAGGTTAATCAGATACTGTCTAAATTGTAAGCTCCTTGAGGGCAGGGACTGATGTGAATGTATATGTAAAGCTCTGCATAAAATTGATGGTGCTATATAGGTACATGAAATAAATAAACAATTGCCCTAGAATTGTTGCTCTCACTCTGGTAAGCATGGCAATATTTAATGTGCATTGCAAGCAATGTTTTTGTACATAGGCACCCCTGACAAGTGGGTTTAAAAGAGGTTCAAGGGGTGGGAGTGGATTTATGCGTAGTTTGATTGTGACTCCCCTTCCACTTTAAGATTTTTAGGTCCAGTTTATCTTTTTATCTTTGCCAAAGTGAGAGTCACAGTAGTAGCCAACATTGTAAAGTGCTGCGTAAACTGTTGGCACTATATAAATCCTGTATAATAATAATAACTGTCACACTCTGGGTTGCCCATGATATACATTTCTAGTCATTGCCCGTGCTACACTGGAAATATTGGCTGACCCAACAGACATCTTGAGGACCAGGTCATCTAATGTGTATGGATGGCTCAGACTGATCCACCTGAGAACAGATCAGCACTGCCTGGCTTGCAGGTCAATCGTTACGGAGCTGACATGGCGTCACAGACGTTAGTCGGTTAAGCCTTTACAGGCCCGTGCAGGTTTATCCATTGTTTTTTCTAGATAAGAGGATAACCGTACAGCCTCTGGACCGGGAGGTTTATTGGCTGGCATGGCCTGGTTGCCGAGTGACTGTATTACAATCAACACACTTGTCAACGTCTCCCATGGCAGAAAGCAACCTATGTGACTTAATTTATTAATCAATATTCAGCCTTGGTAGATATAAGATGAGGGGGGGGGGTTGATCAGGTGAAGGCCCATAACAATAGAATGGTGTGTGCCAGAGGGACGTCAGTGGTGCGATCTATATGCATGACTTAAATGGTTGTGATGAAATCACAATTATAATAATAATGCTATAAAAATAATCCATGGGGCTTTAAAGAGGAAGTAAACCCTGATGGGTTTTACATCCTCTTTGTTCCCTGCAAAGTAAAAGCATAATGGGCTACTATGCATTGCATACAAGCCCATTATGTGGCACTTACCTGCAGAAGAAGCCCCGCGATGTCAGCGATGTCCCCTCTCTCTCATCGCATCCATCTTCAACCCCTCTTCCTTCCGGGGCCGTGGACTCCAGCTCTATTAGCCGGAGTCGCGTGACGTCACTCCCACGCGGCGGGGACTGACGATCACGGCAAGGGCATTCTAGAAACGGCACGGATGTGCCGATTATGTCGGTGCCGGCTTCTATGGCGAATATCTTCTAAACCGTAGAGGTTTAAGAGATATTTCTAGTACCTACAGCTAAGCCTTATTATAGGCTTACCTGTAGGGAAAAGTGGTTGTACAGGCTGTACAACGACTTTAACATCTTGCAATCTTCTGTAGAACGGTATTCAGGTTGGAAGAAGAACGAGAAGCATTACAAGCCAACGAGGTGTACTACACCCACATATTCCGAAAATAAACATGCCTACAGGAGGAGAGAGCAGGAGGATGACTCCTAAAGGGACCGGTCAAATTTCGATCCATGTACGGCCTTGGCTAGTTGTACAGAAGTCAAGCCAACATATTATATTCAATAGTGCATAAATATACAGCGAGTAAAATAAGTATTGAACATGTCACCATTTTTCTAGGTAAATATATTTCTAAAAATGTGATATTGACATGAAATGTTCACCACAATCCGTACATACAAAGAAACCAAAACAAATAAGTTCAGAAATTAAAGTGGAGCTCCACCCAGTGTCAGGGTCACCTGTGGCCAGGTGACAGATGCACACCGTAGGGGGACAGGAGTGCACCGCGAGGTAGTGAACCCTATGGCTGGCTTCTGTGGATAGGAAACTGGGTGGTTGTGGAAAGCGGGACCAGAGGAGCACAACCGGGATCCCAACGGAAGCGAGAGCCAAGATTCCCCAGGGCGCGGAGTCTAAGACCCAGCTGGTCTTCTCCAGGGCCTCTAGTGGTGAGGATGTTACGCTGCAGGCTGGGACCAGGTCGCGGCCCCTGGAGTTTCCTAGCTCACGCCCCGTAGGATAAGGGGAAGCAGCAGCACACGATAGAGAGAACCGAATAACAAGCCGAAGGTCAGGGGCCACAAGCAGACAAGGATAACGAAGAACGAGCCGAAGGTCAAGGGTCACGAGCAGACAGGGATGGTCGGGGACAAGCCAATAACGTAACAGAGAGACAGACGTAGCACACGGCAGGCAGGAACCCAAACACACAATGCCTAACAAACACGTTGATCAGCAAAGCAGGCTTGCAGTGCACAGGTTAATATAGTGTTCAGTGATAGGGCCTGGGGTGGAGTCAGGCTGGGAGGAGATTATAAAGGAAGCCAGGTGAAGGAGGTCTGGTCTCTAGATGAACACATGAGGAGGAAGGTAAGATGGCAGACAGACATTAATGCATATCCATGACAGTACCCTCCCTCTTACGAGGCCTCCCCCTTCCCCGCCTGGGCCCAGGTTTAGAGGGAAACTTCAGATGAAACTCCTTTAACAGACGAGGTGCAAAGACCTCAGATGCAGTGATCCAAGACCTCTCCTCAGGACCAAACCCTTTCCAATGAACGAGGTACTGAAGAACGCCTTTACAGAGTCGGGAGTCCAGAATTTGACTGATCTCGTACTCCTGATTATCCTCAGAGACAGGCGCCACGGTAGGAAGAGGACGAGAGAATTTATTGAGGACTAAAGGCTTTAGAAGAGCAACATGAAAGGAGTTAGTGATTTTAAGGCTCTTAGGAATCTGGAGTTTGAAACAAACCGGATTCAGTTTAGCAGTTACCGTGTATGGACCGATGAATCGTGGAGCAAACTTCAGAGAAGGAACTCGGAGCTTGATGTTCCTGGTAGAGAGCCAGACTTTGTCCCCTGGCTGAAGAGAAGGCGGTTTACGCCTGCGGCGGTCGGCAAAGCCTTTGAATTTTTCAGCAGCTGCCCGGAGGGAATCATGAACGTGACCCCAAACGGAATTGAGAGACTCCTGAACCGAAGCCAAAGCTGGAATGTCTGGAGAACAGATCATAGGAAGAGGAAGTTGAGGGTGTTTTCCATAAACTGTGAAAAAGGGTGTCTTCTGCGAACTGGTATTCACATGATTGTTATGGGAGAATTCTGCCCACGGGAGTAGAGAGGACCAATCGTCATGGTGAGAAGACACAAAGGTGCGAAGAAAGACCTCTAACTCCTGATTAACCCTCTCAGTCTGTCCATTGGATTGGGGATGGTAAGAAGAAGAAAAATCCAAGACAATATTGAGGGATTTGCAAAAGGCTCTCCAAAAACGAGACGTGAATTGGACTCCCCTGTCGGAAACAATATGAGAAGGGACCCCATGTAGGCGGAGAATTTCTCGAATGAAAATGGGAACCAAGGCAGGGGCAGAAGGAAGACCAGGAAGAGGAACAAAATGAGCCATCTTGGAGAATCGATCGATTACCACCCAAATGACTGTATTATTCTCAGACAGTGGGAGATCGGTGATAAAATCCATGGCAATATGGGCCCAGGGTTCCTTAGGAATAGGCAAGGGCATGAGGAGACCAGCAGGAGCTTGTGTGGAGGATTTGGACTGAGCACAGACATGACAAGCTTTAACGTAGTCTTTGACGTCTGAGCGGAGATTAGGCCACCAGTAGTGACGACTGATGAGTAGGAAGGATCGGAGGAATCCAGAATGCCCTGCCACCTTGGAATCATGTCCCCAACGAAGGATCTTAGCTCTTAGCTCAGTGGGGACAAAGGTCTTACCAGGCGGAATTTTAGACTTCAGGGTGGTAGAGTGGGCAACAATGCATGAGGTGGGAATGATCGGCTCAGGTTCAGGGGCGGACTCCTCGTCCAAAGTGTCAAATGACCTAGAGAGCGCATCAGCCCGACCGTTGCAGGAACCAGGTTTGTAGGTAATCGTGAAATTAAAACGGGCAAAGAAGAGACTCCACCTGGCCTGTCTAGGATTCAGACGTTTAGCATTCTGTAGATACTGTAAATTCTTGTGATCGGTAAAGATCGTTATGGAGTGAGGGGAACCCTCCAAGAGATGACGCCACTCCTCTAACGCCAATTTAATTGCGAGAAGTTCCCGATCACCGATGGCATAATTCCTCTCTGCCTGAGAATTTTTTTTGGAGAAGAACGCACATGGTTGGCGTCTCTTCTCAAAGATTTGAAGAAGCACAGCTCCCACCCCCATTGAGGAAGCGTCCACTTCAATAAAAAATGCATTCCCAGGATTTGGTCTCCTCAAGAGGGGGCCAGAAACAAAGGCCTGTTTCAGGTTGTGAAATGCAGAGACAGCTTCGGGAGGCCAGTCTCTGGCATTCACACCCTTCTTGGTCAAAGCGATAATAGGCACGGCAATGGAAGAGTAATTCCTTATGAACTGCCTATAATAATTAGTGAAGCCAAGAAAGCGCTGTGTGGCCTTGAGGCTAGCAGGAAGAGGCCAGTTGGTGATAGCCAAGACCTTCCCAGGGTCCATACGAAGCCCCGAACATGAGACAAAGCACCCCAAAAACAGGACCTCAGAACATTCAAAGGAACATTTCTCCAGCTTGGCATAGAGATTGTTCTCTCTAAGACGTTGAAGTACAGTGCGGACATGGTTTCTGTGGACGAGCAGATTTTCAGAAAAGATCAGAATGTCATCCAGATAGATGACAACAAACTGGTACAGCAGATCTCTGAAGATTTCATTGACAAAGTTTTGAAACACGGCTGGAGCATTACACAGACCAAAAGGCATCACCAGATATTCGTAATGCCCGTCTCTAGTGTTAAATGCAGTCTTCCATTCGTCACCCTCCCGTATTCGAATGAGATTGTACGCGCCTCTGAGATCCAACTTGGTGAAAATGGAGGCACCCTTCAACCTATCGAATAGCTCAGATATTAAGGGTAAGGGGTATCGATTTTTAATAGTAACCGCATTTAAACCCCGATAATCGATGCAGGGTCTTAAGGTACCATCCTTTTTGGCAACAAAAAAGAACCCTGCCCCTGCAGGCGATGAGGATTTCCGGATGAACCCTCTCTCCAGATTCTCTGCTACATACTCCGACATGGCCTGGGTCTCTGGGATGGACAGAGGGTAGGTACGACCCCTGGGTAGAGTTGCTCCGGGGACAAGATCAATAGCACAGTCAAAAGACCTGTGGGGAGGAAGCACCTCAGCTGATTTTTTACAGAACACATCCCGGTAATCGCTGTATGCGGCGGGAAGATCAGAAGAAACAGAAGTGGCAGCAACCGGAAGACTCTCCTTGGGGGTCACCTTGAGAAGACACGACGAGAAACATGAGGAACCCCAGGCCAGGATCTGCCCAGAGACCCAGTCCACATGTGGAGAGTGGAGCTGTAGCCAAGGGAGGCCCAATACAACTGGGGTAGAGGCCTTGGGTAGAATAAGAAAGGATATCCACTCCTGGTGGAGAATCCCTACCGACATCCTAATGGGTAGCGTCTGGAAGCGAATAGGGCCCCCTGGGAGAACAGTGCCATCAATTGCCGAGACTACCAATGGGGTAGTGAGAGGTGAAAGGGTAAGCTTCATAGAAGAAGCAGTTCTCCAATCCATGAAATTGCCGGCAGCCCCGGAATCCAGGTATGCAAGGGTTGACTGAGGAGAAGTGCCTACATGAAGGGACACCGGCAAGAGCAGGCGAGAAGGTGATGTTTCTGGGTCCAATACTCCACCTTCCAAATGTATTAGACCCGAGCGTTTCCCGGACGAAGCGAGCAGGAGTCACGAAAATGACCCTTGCCCCCACAATAGAGGCACAAGCCCAGAGTTCTGCGCCTAGCACGTTCTTCGGGGGTTAGTCTGGTCCGGCCCAGCTGCATAGGTTCTTCAGCAGGTAGAGGATGCTCCACGGAATGAAGGGAGGGGAGCTCAGACTGGCTAGGACCCAGAGAGTGCTGGCGTCTTTTTTCTAAGGACCTCTCTTGAAAACGAATGTCGATCTGGTTGCATAATGAAATTACATCGTCCAGACCGACGGGAATGGCTCTTCCCGCTAATTCGTCTTTCACTCGGTCAGAGAGGCCATGTAAAAAGGTAGCGACCAGGGCCTCATTATTCCAGCTCAATTCAGCTGTGTGGATACGGAACTGAAGAGCATATTGCCCCACTGAACTAGATTCTTGGCGAAGACGTAAGACAGCACTAGCCGCTGAAGAAGCCCGAGCCGGCTCTTCGAAGATATTACGAAAGAGCTTCAAGAATTCGGACAGACTGGAAACCACCGGATCGTTCCTCTCCCACAGGGGGGCAGCCCAGGCCAAAGCTTCACCGGAGAGGAGGGAAATGATATAGGCTACCTTAGCCCGGTCAGATAGGAAGCTTTGAGGCTGAAGCTCAAAATGAATAGTGCATTGGCTGAGAAACCCCCTGCAGGCCTTGGAGTCCCCAGAGAAACGGAACGGAGCTGGCAATCTTAGTGAGTGTGAGGCTGCGACTGGTGCGATAGGTACAGCCGCTGGTTGTACTTGGGGTTGCGGATTCGGGGTTCCCAAGGAGACCTGAAGCTGCTCGAATCGAGAAGCCAGATCCTGGAGGAATCGCATCACCTGGGTCTGATTTGATTCCTGGGTCTCAAGTCTGCGAACTATGCCCTGCAATGGATCATCCGCGGGAAGCGGGATGTCAGCCGGGTTCATGGCTGATCAAACTGTCAGGGTCACCTGTGGCCAGGTGACAGATGCACACCGTAGGGGGACAGGAGTGCACCGCGAGGTAGTGAACCCTATGGCTGGCTTCTGTGGATAGGAAACTGGGTGGTTGTGGAAAGCGGGACCAGAGGAGCACAACCGGGATCCCAACGGAAGCGAGAGCCAAGATTCCCCAGGGCGCGGAGTCTAAGACCCAGCTGGTCTTCTCCAGGGCCTCTAGTGGTGAGGATGTTACGCTGCAGGCTGGGACCAGGTCGCGGCCCCTGGAGTTTCCTAGCTCACGCCCCGTAGGATAAGGGGAAGCAGCAGCACACGATAGAGAGAACCGAATAACAAGCCGAAGGTCAGGGGCCACAAGCAGACAAGGATAACGAAGAACGAGCCGAAGGTCAAGGGTCACGAGCAGACAGGGATGGTCGGGGACAAGCCAATAACGTAACAGAGAGACAGACGTAGCACACGGCAGGCAGGAACCCAAACACACAATGCCTAACAAACACGTTGATCAGCAAAGCAGGCTTGCAGTGCACAGGTTAATATAGTGTTCAGTGATAGGGCCTGGGGTGGAGTCAGGCTGGGAGGAGATTATAAAGGAAGCCAGGTGAAGGAGGTCTGGTCTCTAGATGAACACATGAGGAGGAAGGTAAGATGGCAGACAGACATTAATGCATATCCATGACACCCAGAAAAATTATTTTACACGAAAAATCAAAAAAAAAATAGAAAAATACCTCACCCGAAATACCTGTTGCTATGCGGAAGTCCGTAATCTGCCTCTTCCGTAACCACGGTCTGTTTTCTTCTCCATCCTCTTCTAGTGAATGGGGTACGCTGCTTTCTGGGAAGCGTGTGTAATCCCAGAGGGCAGCCGCCCATTCACAAGTCGGCGCGAGACTCGCGCCTGCGCAGTAGGAAACGAGCAGTGAAGCCGTAAGGCTTCACTGCCTGTTTCCCATAGTGTGGATGGCGGTGCAGGACCTGCACCGATCGAGGGATCGGCATCGGGGGGGGGGGGGCCATCAGCGCGGGAGAGTAGGACAGGTAAGTGTCCTTATTAAAAGTCAGCAGCAACAGTGTTAGTAGCTGCTGACTTTAAAAAAAAAATTCCCGGGTGGAGCTTCGCTTTAAGTTATGTGTAATAAAATGGAATGACACAAAGAAAAAGTATTGAACACATGAAGAAAGGGAGGTGCAAAAAGGCACAGAAAGCCAAGACACCAGCTGAATTCTATCAGTAATTAGAAAGCAATCCTGCCCCAGCTGGTCCAGTCTCAACTGATGGCCTATAAAAAGGTGTCTCATTACCAAGGTGTCACACAAGAAACATCTCATGATGGGTAAAAGCAAAAAGCTCTCTCAAGACCTTTGCAACCTTATTGTTGCAAAGCATACTGATGGTATTAGTTACAGAAGGATTTCTAAACCTCTGAATTCTCTGGTGAGCACCGTTGGGACCATAATCTGGAAGTGGAAAGAACATAATTTTACCATAAACCAGCCACGACCAGGTGCTCCTCACAAGATTTTTGAGTGAGTGACAAGAATTATCAGAATAGTTGTCCAAGAGCCAGGAACCACTTGAGGAGAGACCTGGATGTAGCAGGTACAATTGTTGCAAAGAAAACAAGTAATGCACCCATCCACCATGGCCTGTATGCACACTCACCATTGCTGAAGAAAAATCATGTTGAAGCTCGTTTAAAGTTTGCTGCAAAACATTTAGACAAGCCTGTGAAATACTGAGAGAATATAGTCTGGTCAGATGAGACCAAAATTGAAGTCTTTGGATGCCATAATACACACCATGTTTGGAGGCCAAATGGCACATCACCCCAAAAAATTGGATTTTATTACTCACCGTAAAATCCTTTTCTCTCAGTTCATGGACGGACACAGCCTTAATCTTGACAAAGTGGGTATTAGCCTTCATTCAGGAGTGACTAGACAGAATGTGTTAACAACATCAAAGCTGAACAGCCCCGCCCAGGGAGCGATCCTACAGGTTATATCCCCTCAGCCTGCACCCAGCAGCTCAGTTTGTCAAAAGCAGTACAAACTTAAAAAGGAGGGGTGGGTGCTGTGTCCGTCCATGAACTCAGAGAAAAGGATTTTACGGTGAGTACAAAAATCCCATTTTCTCTTTCGTTCATGGACGGACACAGCCTTAATCTTGACAAAGTGGGACGTCCCAAAGCAGTATCAAAAAAGGAGGGGTGGGAACAGCATTAAAACAACTTCACCCCAAAACAAAACAGAGCTCCTCAATGGAGGAGTTGCAACTCTAAACAGCCGCCTGCAAAACCTTGCAGCCGAAAGAAGCATCCGAAGATGCACTTACATCACCTTGTATAATTTTGTGAAAGTGTGAACGCCTTACACACCTGGGAAACTGACGCTTGATGTCGGAAAGCCAAGAGGCACCTATTGCCCTGGTCGAATGCGCCGTGACAGGTAAGGGGGGCGCCCGACCCTTTATGGTGTAAGCCTGAATCACGATCTGTCGATCTGTCGAATCCACCTAGAGATGGTGGCCGACGAGACCGCTTGGCCCTTCTTAGGCCCAGCTTCCGAAACAAACAGTGAGTCTGACCTCCGGAACTGAACAGTAGCAGACAAGTATACTCTCAGAGCTCGGACAGCGTCCAAGGAATGCAACGCTGCTTCCTTAGGATGCGACGGACGAGGACACAAGGATGGAAGTACAATGTCCTCATTGGGATGGAAGGCCGAAACGACCTTAGGCAGAAAGAAGGCTGCGGACGCAGCACCACCTTATCCTTGTGGAAGATCAGATAGGGAGCCTTGCATGACAAGGCTGCCAGCTCAGAGACCCGTCTAACTGACGTAACGGCCACCAAAAAAGACCCTTTCTGAGAAAATGTCAACAAGGGAATTTCCCTAAATGTTCTCAAACGGTGGTTTCTGAGGCACCTAGAGGCCATGCCGTTAAAGCCATTGACTGTAAAGCAGGATGGCGTATGGGACCTTGTGACAGCAGGTCCTCTCGTAGCGGTAGATGCCAAGGGACGTCTGCTATTCAAATCCCCCGGAGGTATATGGAGGACGAACCGGAGGGGCTATATGCCGAACCCCCTGTACAACCTTCTCACTAGAGAGTGCGCCGCCAGGGGTCGTTGAACAAGGACAGCCAGGGAAGATATCTGCCCCTTAAAAGTACTTAAAGCAAGCTTTTGGTCCGCCCCATGCTGTAAGGACAGCAGGACTCTGGAAACCAAACAAGTACGCGGCTTCCACCTCATTTCCTCACAAGTGTGATGGTAAATTTTCCTAGAGGATAACTTCCGAGCACTCCTCATGATAGAAATCACTGAATCCGACAGGCCCCGGTCCCTTAGCACCTGGCTTTCAATAGCCATGCAGTTAAGGCCAGTGACTGTAAAGCAGGATGAAGTATGGGACCTTGAGACAGCAGATCCTCTCTCAGCGGTAGACGCCGAGGGGCGTCTGCTACTAGACGCACTAGGTCGGCATACCAGGACGCCAAAGCCAATGCGGAGCAATTGGGATCATTGGAATCCCCTCTGCCTCCACTCTGTGAAGCAGATGAGGAAGGAGCTTCAGAGGAGGGAAGGCATAGATTAGCCGGTACTGACTCAACGGTGCCACCAACGCATCTGTCGTGTCTGCCCATGGGTCTCTTGACCTGGCCACAAAACCTCAATACCTTCCGATTGAGTCGAGAAGCCAGATCTACGTATGGCGTGCCCCAACTTTGGCAAAGGAGCTGAAACACATCCGGGTGCAGAGACCATTCTCCTTGGTCCAGCATCTGGCGACTCATGTAGTCCGCCTGCCAGTTTTCCACGCCCGGAATGCATACGGCCGACAGGGCCGGTATGCCCACCTTAGGATGTGAGCAACCTCCGATGCTGCAGCTGAGCTTCTTGTTCCTCTTTGATGGTTGACATACGCCACTGCCGTGGCGTTGTCCGACTGGACTGGATCCTGACTGGACGCCCCTGTATCATGAGACCATGTGGAGAGGCACAGCCTGATCGCCCGGAGTTCCAGGACATTGATCGGCAAGTGGGATTGCTCCGGAGTCCAGCGACCCTGGGTCGACTGAACCCCCCAGACTCCCCCCCCCCAACCGGTAAGGCTGACGTCCGTCGTGACCACCATCCAGTGAAAAGGAAGGAACGACTTACCGGACAGAAGTGCCGGTGATGTCAGCCACCAAACTAGGGAGGTCCTGACTAGGTGGCTCACCCGGATTTGACAATCCAGGGACGATGGGCACTTGTCCCATCTGGATAGAATTTCCTTCCGCAACACTCGAGTGTGGAATTGAGCATATGGTACCGCCTCGAAGCAGGCTACCATGAGGCCCAAGACTCGCATTCAAAAGCGGAGTGACGACCATCTTTGGGATGTCAACTGCCGCACCGCAGTCCGAAGGGTCTGCAACCTTCCTACAGGGAGAAAAACTTTAGACTCTGAGGATTCCTTGGTAGTGGTCTTCCCCGACCACAAAGCGCAGACATCTCTGAAGCCTGGTGCATATGGGGACATGCAAGTGTGCGTCCTTGATGTCCAAGGATGCCAGAAAATCCCCTGGATGGAGGGCAGCGACAGAGCGAACCGACTCCACCCGGAATCTTTGTACATTCACAAAGCAATTGAGGGCCCTGAGATCCAGGATTGGACAAACGCCCTCCTTCTTTGGTACTATGAACAGATTTGAGTAAAAACCCCTGAAACCGTTCCCGTACTGGAACAGGAATGATCACCCCGCATATCCGCAGGTCTTGAACCGCCCCATATAGGGCTTCCCGACGAGTCGGCTGAAGCTGGAGGTTGGAGTAAAAAAAAAAATCTGTTTGGCGGGCAAGAGAGAACTCTATCTTGTACCCTGAGAAAACTACTTCGCAAACCCACCGGTCGGAGATCTGAGATGAATTCGCGAAGACGTCCCCCCACCCGAGAGATGGGTGGGGCAGACCCTTATGCGGACGTAGATTTGTTCGCAGTCTTGTTGGGCTTGCGAAACCAGGGAAGCTTCTGTCCCTCAGCAGGCGCTTTATCGGTCTGGGTTCGTTAACTTGCCGCACTAGGCTGACGAAGAAACCGCTTGTGCGCGGTGAAGGAGGGCCCTTGCCTACGGCGTGGCTCCTTACCCCTTTTTGGATTGTGGGAGCAGCGTGCTCTTACCTCCTGTGGCATCTTCAATAATGTCATCCAGGGATGCTCCAAAAAGTCTGTCGCCCTTAAAGGGCAAATCCATCAGGGCCTTCTTGGAAGATTGGTCCGCAGACCAACACTCTAGCCAGAGCAGACGGCGTAACACCACCGCATAGCTTGAGGCTTTGGACAGCAGAAAAATAGTGTCCAAGGCTGATTCGCAGACAAATTTAAGGCCCTGTATCAACTGGTTGGCCATAGCCACCTCGTCCGTGGGAGCCTCATGTGCCTTAAACCCATGGAGCAGCATCTTTGCCCATTCAGTGAGTGTCTGAGACACCAGGGCCCAAACCACCGTTGGGCACACAGCCGAGCCCACCACCGTGTATAGGTAGCAGGTGACCGCTTCAGCCTTCCTGTCCGCAGAGTCCTTGAAAGCAGGAACCCCTTCCACCGGAATTGTGGTTACCTTGTTTAATCTGGACGCCTGAGGGTCCACTATCGGTGTAGAGGTCCATTCTTTCAGAAAACTCTCCTCAAATAGGTAACGCACCGCCAAACTTTTTAGGGACCGAAAAAACCTTCTGTGGCTTGTCCCACTCCTTGTATAAAAACTTGTCTAGATAAGATGCACAAGAAAACACCTTAGCAGTGCGGGTCGGCTTTACGTAATCCGAAACGCCTCTGGCGTTTCCGCAGGCTCCTCAATATTTAGAGCAGGGATATGCAATTAGCGGACCTCCAGCTGTTGCCAAACTACAAGTCCCATGAGGCATAGCGAGACTCTGACAGCAGCAAGCATGACACCCAGAGGCAGAGACTTGATGGGACTTGTAGTTTTGCAACAGCTCGAGGTCCACTAATTGCATATCCCTGATTTAGAGTATCCCGCACTGCGGTGAAAAGGTCACCTACCAGAGCCTTATCGCGTGCTGTCCCGGACACCATGCCAATTCAGGTGTATCAGGGGGAGAAGCGTTGGCTTCTGATGCCATGCTGACCCACGCACCTGACACAAGGACTCCAGTCAAGGTACCAACAGCCCACCCTCCTAGCTGCCAGAGAGACGAGGGGCTCCCCCCCAGAGGACTCACCGCCCTAGAACGGTCACCGTGCAGCTTCCGTCTGCCCCACTTGAGATGCTTATCTATAGCCGCCTGTGTCAGTCTGACCCTCTGCAGGGTGTCTCTGTCGTTTCACGCTGTTTAAATGTACACAAGAGGCGGCCAAAAGACCTCCACAAAATGGCCGCCGAGCGTCTGTGCTGTAAACTGCGGCAGATAGACCACAAGAAAATGGCCACCGAGCGGCAGATAGAGGCAAAACAGGCGTGGACCACAAGAAAATGGCCACCAAGCGGCAGATAGAGGCCAAAGCAGGTGTGGACCACAAGAAAATGGCCGCCGAGCAACAGATAGAGGCCAAAGCAGGCGGGGACAACAATAAAATGGCCGCCGAGCGGCATATAAAGGTCAAACAGACAGCATGGAGGTAGAAACACACAGGTAAGCAAATCTGACACTTAATGGCAGCCCACTAGCACCCCAGTAGGCGGACGTACAGCGCAGTTCCCGCCACAGATGGAGCCCCCCAGGTGAACCCCCGGCCAGCAGCGAGCCTAGCTCCAGAGCCCAGGGAGGAGGGAAGGAAGGGAGGGAGGAAAGGAAGGATAGAACCCCCTACTCGACCTTGTTGGGAATGTCCAGCCATGTCCTCCTGCCGGAGCAGGGGATTACTACATACCCTTCCTGCGTGGATTATGCTGGAAGCATCCCAGACAGACCATCTTCCGCGCAGTTACGGAGGTGACTGTCGGCCCGGCACGCTGTGACTCGGCCGTATAGACCGGTCATATGCGTGCCCCGGAGCGTGTTGCTCACTGGCCACCTGTAGAGCGACGGGCATGTCATGGATGACCCATCGCGTAGTTATGGTCGGCACACGCTCGATGGCCGAAACTGGGGGGACTACAAGGATCTGGGATCCAGCCAAAAGGCACCTGAAGGACTCTCAGACCATGAGAAACAAAATTCTCTGGTCTGGTGAAACAAAGATTGAACTCTTTGGCCTGAATGGCAAGCATCATGTCTGGAGGAAACCAGGCACCGCTCATCACCTGGCCAATACCATCTCTACAGTGAAGCATGGTGGTGTTAGCATCATGCTGTGGGGATGTTTTTCAGCACCAGGAACTGGGAGACTAGTCAGGATTGAGGGAAAGATGAATTCAGCAATGTACAGAGACATCCGTGATGAAAACCTGTTCCTGGGTGCTCTCCACCTCTGGGGCAAAGGTTCATCTTCCAACAGGACAATGACCCTAAGCACACAGCCAAGATAACAAAGGAGTGGCTATGGGACAACGCTGTGAATGTCCTTGAGTGGCCCAGCCAGAGCCCAGACTTGAACCCGATTGAACATCTCTGGGGAGATCTGAAAATGTCTGTGCACCGATGTTCTCCATCCAACCTGATGGAGTTTGAGAGGTCCTGGAAAAAAAAATGGGAGAAACTACCCAAAAATAGGTGTTCCAAGCTTGTAGCATCATACTCAAAAAGACCTGAGGCTGTAATTGGTGCCAAAGGTGCTTCAACAAAGTATTGAGCAAAGGCTGTGAATACTTATGTACATGGGATTTTTTATTTTTAATACATTTTCAAAAGATTTCAAACAAACTTCTTTCATGTTGTCATTATGGGGTATTATTTGTAGAATTTTGAGAAAAATAATGAATTTAATCCATTTTGAAATAAGGCTGCAAAATGTGGAAAAAGTGAAGCACTGTGGATATTTTCCGGATTCACTGTAGCTGCCAACACTGATCAGTGTGTTCAGATGGCGGGGTAATAATTTTTAACCCTAATTGAGAGAATGCAAGGGAAAAAAATACTTGACCTTAGAACCACCTTTATGGCCCGTACACACGACCTGAATATTGTACGACAGATCGTACGACTTTTTTCGCTTAATAGTCGCAAGTAGAAATTGAATAGGGTAAAAAAGTCATGAAAATTCTCGTACGACAGAAAAAAAAAAAAATCGGAAGTGATGTCATGTGTTGTAATGTATTTGTATTGTATTTTCGGACAACAACTGTACCGACTAAATGAAAATCGTACGATCTGGTATCGCACAAGGAAAATTTTTGTGCTTGTCCGATCGAATAATATCGGATGAACTGTCGTGATCGGCTCTCGAAAGTAGTGTACACACGATCCGAAAATCGTACGATTCTTCCTCGGACAACTGTTTTCGTCCGATATTCGGATCGTGTGTTTTTTTTTTTTTTTTTAACAGAAGTATACATTGTGCTTCTAATCAATCAGAGAGCAGAACTCAGATCTTCTCCCAGAGACAATACAAAACGTGAGCAGAGCTGGTAAGAATGGCAGTGTCGGGCACTTCTAATAATATAATTAGGAGGTCTGAGCTTGCAGGTAATCGGTGAAGTGTGTGTAATATCAGTGATACAGAATACATAGCACAGCTGGCACTGTGGAGTAATGCTGCTGATCGTATCTCACTCTACAAGATGACAAGAGAGGCTTTAAAAAGCTGCCAAGAGGCTCTTGTATGTTCTGGCTGCAGTGAAAGCGTGAGATAGGGGACACTATCTGGCCACCTGGTAATAATGAGAATCAAGCCACCCCCTCCTGTACTCCACCAATAGCCCAGCACCTAGGGACAGAACAGGAAATGTGGTACAAGATCTGTGTTGCTCGGGTGACTTGCTTCAAAACAGAACTCAGCTCAGTTACATGTATGTAAACAGTCTTTTCTGACAAAGGCTTTGCTACTCTGCTCAGCCCATCTTGTGATCTAGGGGTCCCTGCCAAACAGTATAGCTAGCTCAGTAACCTCACTATCTTCCACTGATCACAGCCACAACGCGGTGTCTGGACTCTGCTCTCCACTGTGGTCAGCAAATGCAGTATAGTTTGACTGGCTCACATCCCCTCCATCTCCCAGTCTGATTTCTGCTGTGCTGGAGACTACATTGAGGGTATATAAGGTTGAATTTATTTGAATGTTATCAGTTGGTAGATTTTTTTGAACACATAACTCCTACACTACTGTTGTGAACCTTTTAAAGCCCATGTGTTCTCTGTAATCTTTTAAGCATAAACAGGGCTGCTGTAAAGATGCATCAGAATGGGGACCGGCAACCTGGAAATGCTCTCCTCTGAGCACTTTCAGGGCTAATGAATAGTGAACGATTGTGAGCTGCTAAATCCCAGTGCTCAGCAGTGGCATCTCTAGGGTCGGTGTCACCCGGTGCGGTAAAATATGGTGTCACCCCCCCCGAAATAATTTTTGCAACCTGCGGAAGAGAGAGGGAAGAGAAAGAGGGGGGGCAGAGAGAAAGGGGGCAGAGAGAGAGGGGGGTAGGGAGAGAGGGGGGGTGAGGAGAGAGAGGAGGGGGAGGGAGAGAGAGGAGGGGGGGAGAGAAAGGAGGGGGAGGGAGAGAGAGAGGAGGGGGAGGGAGAGGGGGCAGGGAGAGAGAAAGAGGGGGGCAGTGTTTGGTCAGTGCTCACTCATTTGGATGGTCCCACTGGCTCAGCCAGCGGCTTCTCTTTCAACGAGGCTGTTGGCTTCACAGACGGAGCACACAGGCAGGGAGAGAGGGGTGTGAGAAGGGATGTGTGTCATGCTGAGGCATGCTGGAGGTGGACAGAGCAGTGTGGCGATCCCTTTCTTCCAGGGCAGCTGCAGCTCCCGAGCCGGCTGTCACCCGCAGAGGACAGAGCGGTCACCAGGGGGGGGGGGGGAGCAAATGGATGGGGTCGTGGGTTTTCCACCAGTCCTGCATGTCTGCAGTGGAAGCGGTCCAGCCTTTCAAGGGGCATCAGAGCGGCCCGGCTCAGTCCGCCCCAGGTGTCACCTGGGTGCGGTCCGCACCCACCGCACCCTCCTAGCGATGCCACTGGTACTCAGCAAGCCCTATTCCAGGGCTGACTTGGCAGCTCAGTTTAACCTGCTACCCTCTTCTAGCAATAACTCAGTAGATTATCTTCTTCTGCTCTCCCTGCCAGCAGTGACTTGACAGGTCAACTCCCCCTGCTTTCCCCTCAAAGCAGTGTCTTAGCAGCTCATCTCACCCTGCTCCTCACTCAGGGTAGTGTCTCAGCAGCTCAGCTCACCCTGCTCCTCACTCAAGGCAATGTCCCTGCAGCTCATCTCACCCTGCTTCCCACTCAGGGCAGTGACTCGGCAGCTCATCTCACCCTGCTACTCACTCTGGGCAGTGTCTCAGCAGCTCAGCTCACCCTGCTCCTCACTCAAGGCAATGTCCCTGCAGCTCAGTTCACCCTGCTCCCCGCTCAGGGCAGTGTCTCAGTAGTTCAGCACCCCCTGCTCCCCACTGAGGGCAGTGATTCAGCAGGTTATCTCACCCTGCTCCCCACTCAGGGCAGTGTCTCAGTAGTTCAGCACCCCCTGCTCCCCCACTCAGGGCAGTGATTCAGCAGGTTATCTCACCCTGCTCCCCACTCAGGGCAGTGACTCAGTAGCTCGTCTTACCCTGCTCCCCACTCAGGGCAGTAATTTAGCAGCTCATCTCACCCTTCTCCCTATTCAGGGCAGTGGCTCTGCAGCTCAGCTCTCCCTGCTTCCTGTTCCAGAAGTGACTCTGTTTCTAAGAGAACAACTTCAGTGCTTCTGTGGTGAACTTTGAAGATAAACTACTCCACAGTGCCTGCAACGACAGACATCGGTGAGAACAAGTTTCAATGCATATTAATGCTTGTTGAGAAGCTTGTTTTCACATTCATACTGTGTGTATAGATACATTTAACTAGGTATACTGGCAAGGCAAAGTCAATGCTGGAAGCCATTATTATAACAGCATTCACTGGCAGCTAAAATTAAAGGACTGTACTATAAAGTCTACAGACCTACAAAGTGTCCTCTTTCCTAAAGTACATGGAAACCCTTTATAGTGCAAACTATACCATTAATTCTCTGAGATTAAGCATTGTTATAGGATAGTAAAACAAAAAACCCTTCAGTAAAATAATTGATTTTATCATTTTTAGATGCGGTCACATTACCCCTAAGCCTCTCATTATGCCTTCCAATATGTGGCCATTAGGCGGGGACTAAATACGCATTGGCATCATACCAGGAAGCCTTCTCCTCCTGTGGTCATCTGTAGTAAAGCTAGGAGAAGAGAAGGTTTTCATGTTGGCAAGCAATAGGTGTTGTCTGCATTTTACCATCTACATTAAAGTGGTTGTTAACCCACAGGGTTAAATTGACATTATTCTCTGGGTTGATTCATGTAATGTGGCCTGTGACTGTGCTTTATAAAAAAAATGCAGCTATATACCCGTTTACAGAATGCAGATCAGCGCTCACGTGACCCACCGGCTCTCTACTCTCTCGGCCTGACAGCTTCAGTTGGTGGGGCCAAGGATCGCCTGCTAACGTCAGTCAGGAAGGGAGGAGGAGAGAGGCGGCCCCACCTGCTGCAGCTGTCATACGACAGGAGAGAGCCAGCGGGTCACATGAGCGCCAATTTGTGCTCTGTGTAAACAGGTATATAGCTGCATTTTTTTTTTATAAAGCACAGTCACAGGGGGACATTACATGAATCAACCGAGAGGATAATGTAAATGTAACCTTAATTTGAGCAGCAGGAGGGGAGGGGGTGGGCACAGAGGAGAGACAGCAGATGAGGGAGGCACGTAACCTGACCAAGGTGTCAGGGCTCAGCAGCCATGATATACCGTGGTCAGTTTACATAGGGGAGGGCAGAATCAGCTAGGCATTTCAGGTGATAGAAGGGGCCAAATTACACAGCACAAGCACTGTGCTGTATAACATGCTTTAAAGGAACAGGATCTTTATTTTTATTTTTTTAGGTTAACCACTTGAGACCCACGCTATAGACGGAAGACGTCTGCAGCGCAGCTCTCAAGTGCTGAGTGGACGTCCATGGACATCCTGCCTGTTTCATTCACCCTACGCGCCCCAGAGGACGCGCGGCGGGAAACAGATGTGCCCGCCGGGTCACGTGTTGCCGATGCGTGTGCCTGGCTGCCCCGATGTCCGCCAGGTACATGCGATCGGCTGTTACAGAGGCAGGACGTGGATCTCTGTGTGTAAACACAGAGATCCACGTCCTTTTAGGGAGAGAGGAGACCGATGCTGTGTCCCTTGTACTTCGGGACACAGATCGGTCCCCTCCCCCAGTCAGTCCCCTCCCCCACACAGTAAGAATCACTAATAGGAAACATATTTAACCCCTTGATCGCCCCCTAGTGTTAACCCCTTCCCTGCCAGTCACATTTATACAGTAATCAATGCATATTTATAGCACTGTTCACTGTATAAATGTGAATGGTCCCAAAATAGTGTCAAAAGTGTCCGATATGTCCGACGCAATATCGCAGTCCTGACAAAAATCGCAGATAATCGCCATTACTAGTAAAAAAAAAATATATAATAAAAATGTCATAAATCTATCCCCTATTTTGTAGGCTCTATAACTTTTGCGCAAACCAATCACTATACGCTTATTGCAATTTTTTTTACCAAAAATATGTAGAAGAATACGTATCGGTCTAAATTGAGAAAAAATATATAAAAAAAAAAAAAAATTGGGATATTATTATAGCAAAAAGTAAAAAAATATTGTGTTTTTTTCAACATTTTCTGTCTTTTTTTGTTTATAGCGCAAAAAATTAAAACCGCAGAGGTGATCAAATACCACCAAAAGAAAGCTCTATTTCTGGGAAAAAAATGATAAAAATATTATTTGGGTACAGCGTTGTATGACCGCGCAATTGTCATTCAAATTGCGCCAGCGCTGAAAGCTGAAAATTGGTCTGGGTACGAAGGGGGTTTAAGTGCCCAGTAAGCAAGTGGTTAACAAACGCTTTAAATTCCGTAGTGGCCAGTAAATTTTGTTGCCCCTCTGCTGGAAATTCAATAAACAACAAGGAACCAATTGAATTATATGGTAATATGTGAATGCAAATGCAAGGAAAATAAACAGCTAGTATCATTGAACATAAGTTGTACTGTCCTTACATGATGCTGATTTTTATATTAACCTGGGGATACATTTTAAGCTATACAGCGCAGCAGGGGATGTATAGAACATAAGCTGAAAGTCCCCCTTAATCATGCAGATGCCGCTCTATCAGGAGTGCACACAAAGGCTGAGGTATGGCCCCTTCCGTTGCAGAGCTGTTCTCATGAAAATTTTCAAATAACTTTCAAAGAATGAAAAAAAAAGTTCTCCAGAGAGGAACCAAAATTGAATAAAGAACAGGAAACAGGTGCCCTAAATGGATTAGGACCTTGACCTTTCACCCCCGAAGACCGCAAAACTTCATTCTAACCCAATTTATGAAAGCTCTGCTGATCAGCCTCTGGCGGCAAGATTCCCATCACAGGGGACGGTAATGCTGTCTTCGGAATAATTCCCTTCAAAACCTGGTCTACATTATTGGTGAGATGGTCCACATTCCCAGGGGGCTCTGTCTGGCTGCACTTCTAACCTTTGGGCCAACGGCAATTAATTCTATATATATCCTTATGCATAACACATCAAAAAGCAAAACACACCTGTAGTCTAAATTACTAGATGCAAAAAAGAGAAAACCTGACATGGGGTTCTTGGGATTAGTTCCCACAAGAGGTAATGCATGCCGACTCAATATTTTCCCTATGGTGGGACTCATCCAAGAGTTTCCCTAAAATATCCTGGTAGATTAAATGTTATCTACAGTACAGAATGGCACTGATATGTGTACAGTGTAGGTCTAAGTGACAAAAGCAGCCATAGACAATGAAATGTCCGTTCTTTTAGGGATGAAACTGATGATAAACCATCATAGACCCACTTCAAAGGTCTTTTACTTAAAAATTCAATAAAACGAATTAAACATCAATACAATCCAGTTTGGTAAGATTTTGACTTTATTTAAAAAACAATTATTGATCCAACCTGCCTGTGTAGTTTAATGCTGGCCATACATATATCAATCTGATCATTCAACAAAGGGAATATTTCAATGTTCTGCTTAAATCTAGCAATTATCGATTGGTTTCCAGTATCAATTTTACCAGGATTAAATCTGACATGCAAAAGATCAGATGGATCTGGAAAGTATGATCAGTTTTAAGGCAGATGTATGATGTAAAGACCAACCCATGAACTCTGAAATCAACACTTTTGAGTTCTGTTTAGTACTGAACAATTGTTTCAGACAACTGATCAATGAAAGGATTGATGCCTAAAGATCCATCATACAAGACGGATGCATCTCTGGTCCCTGTACATTTCTAATTCTGGGCCTGATTTCTGCACTAATCTTTTTTGTGGTCATTCCTTCCATCCAATCAATTGGATACCTGAGACAATTCCTCAAAATAGCTCAATTGTAAATTTGATAGCATCCGGACAGGCATTATTAACGTCAGAAATGATTGCAAGAAGTAAAGAAAAACCATAAATGATCTTTTAGAAATCTATTGTTCGCTACATATGGCGCATAGAAAGTAGTGGGAATTTTCATAAAACATTGATTTGTCTTTATTTTAGATTTGTTCCCACAAAATCAGTTGAAAGTGACAGAAATGTTGAACTTTGAAATGATTGTATAATTATAGGGAAAACCAAATGGATACATACAATATATTTAAACAGGAAAAATAAAAGTGGCCCTTGAATTAGTAAAAGGTAATTTTTGATTTGTCATGAGTTACCACACTGCACATGACATCCCTGCTTTCCCGCTTGTCTTGTTAGGCATTTCCAAAAGTAGAAGTCAGAGGGAATCAATCGGTAAAAAACAGAACTTCATGAATATAAGACTTAATCTTATGATTAATTTATTCACTTACTGTTGGCTGACTCGCTATTTCTGCTGAAAGTCTGTTCCAAACATCATGTACTTATTTGGGAGAATAATACTTTTTAAGATTAGTTTTGAACTTTCCTCCTGGTATCAGGCCAGGTCTCTGTGGTCTTCATATTAGCTTCATATTAAAAATACTGCCCTCCTTAGTTACACCCTTCATGTTGCTAAAGGTTTCAATAATGTCTCTAGACGTGTCTGTTTGTTTCTAGGCTTGTTGTACTTTATCAAGGTTTTTTGAAAGTGGGACTTCAGAACTGGTCATAATGTTCTTAGTGTGGTCCAACCCAAGGTTTATACTGTATTGGAGAATCAGGACTTTCCTCCTGCAACTGGAGATCCCTCTAGTGATAACTAGATATCTATATAAAGCATGGGGGTCCAACATGCAACCCAAGATGGCTATAAATGCAAAACCACAAAAAGACAGAGAGGACGCACAGACCTAGTGCCATATCCTAAAACCATTGCTTTATTAATGTGATAAATAGTAAGTATTATACTCACAGGATGACTGAGATTAAGCCTACGTACATTGTATGGGTCCACTTCCAAGCGCAGGGTTTTTTTTGTGTTTGTGTGGCTATAAATGTGGCCTTACACAAAATCATAAACTTACTTACAAATGTTAATTATTTTTTTTAGGAATTTTTGGTAAAAATGTGTTTAAACTCACTGAACACATGTGGCCTTTACTGGACTTTTATAAGTTTTATCTTCCTAAAGAAAAATATCCCACGCTTCACAATCATGCCTTATTCTTGTCATCAGTTTTTGACAGCACCTATATTTGTGATCAACCATTTTCAAGAATGAAGCACACGAAGGGCCAAATTACAACCAAAATATCTGATGAGCGCCTTGAGAATTCATTGAGAAATGCTACTACATACAGTACATCCATCCAACCAGATATTGATGCAGATATTCGCACTAGTTTTATGTTCCCTCTTTTACTTTTAAAATAAAAAACATTACAAAAAAAATGAAGTTTTATTATGCAGATATGTACAATATCTATGTAGCGCACACACCCCCTTCTCCTTGTCTGCTTCGGCTCCTCTTAGTGCCGGTTCACACAGGGGCAACACGACTTCCAGCGCGACTTTACAAGGCAACTTGGAGACGACTTGAGCGCGACTTCAGCGCTACTTGGAGCGACTTACAACGCGACTTCAAGTCACCTCCAGGACAGGCGACTTTGCCAGTGGCCAATCACATAATAATCAGCTCTGTGGGAGGGAGGGGTTTGCCTTAGAAAACTATTTTCACTTCCTGGAAAGTTGCTTCAGTTAAGACGGGGGATCCGACTTGGAGGCGACTTCCATTGAAATCAATGGGTACAAGTCGCCTTGAAGTAGTACAGGAACCTTTTCTGAAGTCGCTCCGACTTCATACGCGTTCATTAAGACGGCTCTCATTCACATAGCTGTGATTTCTGATGTCAAGCGACTTGGGGCGACTTGCGGTCTGACAAGTCACCCCCCCCAAGTCACGGTAGTGTGAACCGGCACTTAGGAGAAAGGGGCACACCGCACCACAAGCCCGTACCCTCCTGTGTTAAGAGGTTAGGCGGTGTTGTTTTTGGGCCTTGTCTGCAGCCGGAGCATAAAGTCCTCCTAAGAATGATTCTCACCTCTACAGTGTGTAGATGCAAGTCCTTGACTTCCCCAGGAACGTAAATGTCCACACCAGCTGAAAGTCCAACTTAATATTTATTTTCCACTTGCATACACACACATATTCTCTTGGATAGACGAAAGGTTGGAGTGAAGACACAGGACAGCTTTAAGGTGAGGAGGAGGTCCAGGCACAAACGTAGCTCAAACTCTTAGGACTGTTCAGATTCTCAAACAGTTTTGGCGCATGGTCTCTGCCACAGACCATGAGGTTGGTCTCTGCCACAGACCTTGTGGATAAGGTCACTGCCACTGACCGGGTGAATATGGTCACTGCCACTGACCTGGTGAATATGGTCACTGTCACTGACCGAGTGAATCTTGATTTCCTTCCTAGTACATAGCCCCTTTCAGGGAGAAGACATCCCCCCAGAGAGTCAACAGACCCCGTCCTTCATCCTGTCCACAGCACCAGTCTTTCAGAACAGGTCCTCCCTTCTCTTAGGGTGCGGGTCCCCTCGCAAGGCGGCACCCTGGACTCCTCGATCCCTTGCGGACCCCAGCCGAAGGCTGCTGGGCTCCAAGCCGTTACTGCAACTCCTGGGCCTCCATGCCCAGGCGAACAGGAACCGTGAGGTAGTACCTCACCCCAGGCTAAAGGTGCCTGAGGTGGAACCGGAACAAGGCCTCCGGGCACCCGGAGATGACGAACCACCCACACACACACACACACACCCAGGCTGAAGGTGCCTGGGCGTGGACGGACGAAGACCCTTCTCAGAAGATGTCCGCCCCTTTTATACCCTCTCCCGGCATGCACAGCAGGTTCCCCGCCCCACTGTACGGCTGCCGAGAGGAGACACAAAAGGCACAGCATTGCGCTGGCGGTTCAACCCTGGCACCGAATGGCAGCGCCACCCACCGGCCACAGGGAACACATCACCAGCATTAACCCCTGAGAACAAAAATGGTCCATTAATCCTATCAATTTAATGTGTCTGAGCCTGGTTACCACTCAGACACTTCCCCTAAATTGAACCCCCCCGCTATATTAGTGATCATTAACTTGTGATCTGCCAAATTTTTATGCTCATCGGCTATCCCTATTGTTAGTGTATTTTATGTGTGGCCCAAGACAATTCCTCTTCTTCCAATGTGGCCCAGGAATGGAAAAAGGTTGGAGACCCCTGATATAGGGGAATCAGTATCTCCTTCCTCCTGCTGGTGACCCCTCTAGCGATAGCTAAAGATCTAAATAGACCTCCTTCTTCTTGCTGGTACCCGCTAGTGATAACTAAAGATCTTTATTGGGGAACAAGGACCTCCTTCCTCCTGCCGCTGATCCCTATAGTGATCACTGAAAATCTATTTCGGGAATCAGACCTCCTTCCTCCTGCTGATGATCCCTCTAGTGATAACTATAGTTCTATATAGGGGAACCAGGATCTCCTTCCTGTTGGTGATCCTTCTAGATATGCATTACAGAATTCCTTATCCACTTTCAGACATCATCATTTAATACATAGTTACACTGGTCCAGCTTGAACCAATGTAACTATGTATATGACATACCTGGCCGATGCCGCTGAAGGATGGAAAATCGCAGAAGTAGATCTTCAGTGATCTCCACTTGTTTCTGGGTCCCGTGCTGAGTGGCTGGCCTGATGTCTTGTGAATACAGGAGCTCAGAAGCTCAGCATGGGGGCGTGGCGACCGGACTCCAAGATGGACGCTTAGCTCCGGAGCTCCGCTTGTCAGCCTGAGATACTCACAGCCACCAGAGCCTGCCGGCGTTAGCAAGACCCCTGTGCACCACTGTCGGATCACTGAACATTCGAGGACTGATCCGGTGATGACCAGAAATCGTAAGAAGCCGTTACAGCCCCAGAAGCTGGACAGCTTCTTCGGAGCAGCGGCGAGGGGGATGCAGCAAGATGGCGGCGGCGCGCGAGTCCTACAACACACATCGCAGCCAGGAGAGCAATACACAGACGACGGCCCGCCATCCAACGCCATCTTCTCGGCTACTGCACACAGCGCATCTTCCTCTGGGACATCCAGCCCCACAACGCGAAGCCCGGCCAAATCGAGACCGCGGAGGGACTCTCCAGCTAGGCCGCAGCCGGATCCCAGCATGGAGGTAAGCGGGCCGCATTCAGACCAGCGTAAACAGAGGGGGGACCCCATATCAGACTTCCCCACTGCAGACAGGCCCGTGTCTGACACCATGCTGAAAGACATGCTCCTCTCCCTGAGAACCTCCCTGCAGTCAGATATATACAGTGGAATCACTGCATGCCAGAAAGAAGTACAGGCCATGGGACAGAAGGTTCACCTAATAGAAGCAAAAGTGGAAGAACACACTTCTGCATACAACATGATGGTGGAGGCCCACAAAGCACAGGGGGAGGATATAGTTTGGCTCAAAGACAAGATGGCGGATCTCGAGGACAGATCCAGAAGGAACAACCTTAAATTGAGGGGGGTCCCTGAAAATGTTCCCCCTGCACAGCTCCTCCAGTATACACAGACTTTGTTTTCCACGCTGTTGCCAGAGGCAACAGCACAGGATCTCCTCATTGATAGAATCCACAGGGTCCCCAAACCCTCGTTCCTCCCTGATGATGTTCCCAGGGATGTGCTGATGAGGGTACATTTTTACCATAGCAAAGACCGTATACTACAGGCAACACGTGTCCCAGGGAAGGTTCCGCCACAATACGCTAACGTCAGGATGTTACCTGACCTGTCTGGACACACTCTACAGCGCCGACGCAACCTGCTGACTATAACCAAAGCACTGAGGAATCATAACATACCGCACAAGTGGAAATACCCAGCCACTCTTGTCATCACCCACAATGGGGCTACTGTCTCAGTATCTAAGCTAGAAGAAGGGTTGAATGCTCTACGCCAATGGGGTATTCTCCCGGTCCAAGCTCCTCAACCTCATCATTCAGCGGGTCTGCAACCAATGCAGAATGAATGGCAGGTAGTGTCCCACAAGAAATCTGGTAAGAAAAAAGCCGGTGAAGCTCAATAAATGTCAAAGACCTAACTCATGGTTATCTCAGGTGCACAGGTACCACTGTGGGGTACCCCTTTTGCACCCTACCTTCTGCACTAGCAGCTACGACTGCCCGAGGATCAGTTTTCAGATCCATTTCTTATGGAAGAACAGTTAGATCTAAGTTTTCTCTTTCTTATCTACGTTACTGTTTTCTTTGTTTTCCCTGTTACCCTTTTTGATATACACAGATACACTATAAGTATACTGACTGCTGTAACTGGAGTCACCGAAAGCTTACTGACACCCTATCGCCAGGCTGGAATACAGCGGTCTCCGCTACTCTGGACATGTAAGTGCATTTACGGTTTTGTCATACATACTATCACCCATCTAATACAATGACAATTAAAATACTATCCATTAACGCCCGGGGCCTGAATCACCCAGCAAAACGCTTCTCCATGTGGAAAGAGGCACGCACGCAGGGAGCTGACATTCTCTGTGTGTAGGAAACACATTTTCAACGAGACAAAGCTCCAAAATGCTCACACAAAGACTATCCTTTCATCTACGTAGCTTGCGTGCCTAACACCAAAAAAGGAGGAGTCCTAGTGGCCATCAAAAACTCTCTTTCATTTCAACCCAAGGATACTGTTCTTGATGAAGGAGGCAGATACATAATCCTTACGGGGGATATCAACTCTAAACCATACACGATTGTATCAGTGTACGCCCCTAATTCTCATCAACTCCGTTTTTTGAGAAAAATCTTTGCCAAAGCACTAGACATGAAATATGGTAACCTCCTGGTTTGCGGAGACTTTAACATAACGTCAGACCCGCTACTGGATACATCCTCTGGCAAACCCCGAAACCACCTGTCTCTACAACCCATGTTACACAAGATGGAACTGTTTGACGCGTGGAGATGCCTCCACGCTAATGAACGTGACTATACCTTTTTCTCGAACAGGCACAACTCATATTCTCGCATAGACATGTTCCTGACAAGCAAATGGTTGCTCCAAAACATTGAAAAAACGAACATACATGATATTACATGGTCAGACCATGCTGCTATATCTATGTCTATTACAGAAAAGGGTGTCTCCCCTTCCACCCCCATCTGGCGATGTAACACTAGAATTCTTCAAGAACCACATCTCCAAAAATCTATAGCGCAACACTTAACTAATTACTTTGCAGAAAATCTTGACTGTTGCTGACCCGAATATTCTGTGGAATGCACACAAAGCCTTTATTAGAGGGATATTAATCCAAATTGGAGCTAGAGAAAAAAAAAAGCAAACACACTTAATAAACACAACTATTGCTGATATACACAACCTAGAATCCCTGAATAAGAAGTCACCGTCAGTGCCCTTAACTAGCAAGTTGAACACCCTTAGAGAAAAACTTAGAGAACTCCTATCGCATCAATATGATAAACATCTCAGACGCCTGAAACTCTCACACTATGCCAACGCCGACAGAGCAGGCAAATATTTAGCTAATAAACTCAAAGCAATACGCTCCAAAACTAGAATACAATACTTGAGACACCCCTCCACTTCACAAAAAATTATTAACCCCCAGGATATAGCCACTCAATTTGCCGAATACTATAGTTCACTCTACAACCTCCATAGGGACACCAATACACCCCAACCGACAGTGGAAAAGATACAAACATTCCTAAATACACTAAAACTTCCATCCCTTTCCCAAACACAACTAGAGGACCTAAACAGTCCCATAACAGCCCTGGAAGTGGAAAAAATAACTAACTCTTTACCGAACGGGAAGTCTCCAGGCCCGGATGGCTTTTCCAATGAATACTTCAAAACATTTAAACACATACTCTCACCCCACATGTCCAAAGTCTTCACCAAAGCCACTGAATCTGCGACGCTTCCACGAGAAATGCTACAAGCACACATAGTCACATTACCTAAACCAGGAAAAGAACCCAACACACCTGCCAACTTCAGACCCATTTCACTCCTGAATACTGACACCAAAATTTATGCAAAATTACTGGCTAAGAGACTTACACATATTATACCACTAATTATCAAACAAGACCAGATGGGCTTTGTGAAGGGGAGACAGACCTCCGACGCCACTAGGAGAATCATCAATGTGATACATCATGCTGAAAGAACTCAAACTCCTTCTCTGCTACTCTCTATTGACGCAGAGAAGGCGTTCGACAGGGTCCATTGGACCTACATGGAAATGGTTCTAGAAAAGTTTGGGTTTAAAGGATCAATCTTGAAAGCTATTTTATCCCTTTACTCTTGCCCGTCGGCCCAAGTTTACTCAGCAGGCCTCCTGTCTAGGCCTTTTGATATCTCAAATGGGACTAGACAGGGTTGTCCCCTGTCTCCAACTATTTTTAACTTGATGATAGAACCACTAGCTGAAGCAATCAGATCCCAACCCTTGATCTCGGGCTTCCAGTTTGGCTCTAATATGCACACCATTAATCTCTTTGCGGATGATGTAATCCTGCTCCTGACTAACCCACTAAAGTCCTTAAAAGAGGCACATAAACTTTTGACAGCATTTGGAAATGTCTCCTATTATAAGGTCAACTTCACAAAATCCCTTATCCTAGACCTAGGAGTACAGTCCCAAACGAAACGATCTCTACAAGAAAACCTACCATATACCTGGAGCACAGGTAGTATTACCTATTTGGGCATTTCGCTCACTAGTAAAATATCCGCCCTCGCCAAGTCTAACATGACTCCGCTGGTGACCACACTGGAAGCCCAGCTCAGGGATATTTCAAGAATTGAAATTTCGTGGATGGGTAGAATATCCGCATATAAAATGTTGATACTACCACAAATCTTATATGTGTTCCGCACCCTACCTATACATATTCCTATTCATTTCATCAACAGCCTCGCGAGTATGAGTTGGAAGTACATATGGCAGGGGAAAAGAGCTAGGTGCTCAAGGAACAACTTGACTTCTCACAAAAAAGCAGGGGGGGCAGGCCTAGCAGACATTTATGACTACCTATGGGCGGTGCGCCTAGACCAGATTAAATTCTGGACTCAAAAATCCGACTTACCCCTATGGGTTGATATAGAAACTAACCTATCTCCAACGAAGGATCTCACCCAACTACGCATAGGAGACAGGTGGGTCCCCTGGAACATTACTACCCTTTCACCTCCAATACAGGCCTCATTGAGAGCCTGGAGACTCCTTTTAGATAAATACCATGGGGACGTACAATCTATGGACTTCAACCTTCCCTTGACTATATTGGAGTCCAAGATTCCAATGCTAGACGTCACAGACATGACCAATAAGGGCATCCACCACATATCGGACCTATATGAAGGCCCAAGACTCAAAACTATAGATCAAATCATGGTACAATATCGTATCTCCTCACCCGGCTTTTTCAAATGCCTTAGAATTACGCACTTCTTGAAATATCATGCCCCTCCATTAGTGACAGTGCCGAATAAAATCTGGCAATTCTACTCCAAGGCAAAGCAGGATACGAAGGGCATCTCCTTTTTCTATAACCTAATGCACGACAGAATGACATTCCATAAGACAGCAGCAATGCAAAACTGGGAGGTTGATATGGGTTACACTTACTCGGATGCACAATGGCACCGCGCCTTCATAGAAATTCACAAATCCTCCCACTGCGTAAAACATTGGGAACTAACGATCAAGATTGCAAACAGATGGCACTACACTCCCTTCCGACTTGCCACATACTTTCCAGGTACGTCACCAAACTGCTGGAGAGAGTGCGGGCACGTAGGTAACTTACTTCATATGTTCTGGCATTGCCCTAGTATAAGAAGTCTTTGGAACCAGGTTTTCCAAAAGATCTCATCCTTAACTGGAATACTATCACAGCCCGACCCAGCATTGGCGCTATTGCACCTAAAAATTGACAAATTTCCGCAATTTTATAGGTCAGTTGTAACGCACATATTACTAGAAACACGCCTGTTGATATTGCGTAATTGGAAATCCAATAAAGCTGTGAACATTTCTGAAGTCATGGCAGCTGTTCATAGAAATTATACCTTTGAACGTCTCTTATCAATCAATTCTCTAACATGCAAGAAGTTTGATGAATACTGGGCTATTTGGCCCAAGACCTTTTGATAAACTGTTTAAAAACCCTAAATGTATGCATATCACCAATGTGTATCAATTATAGTGTATATCTCTCCCTGTACTCTCCCTTTTTTCCTTCTGTTATCTATTACGTGCAAAAATTCTTTAATAAAGAACTATTGGTGTAAAAAAAAAAAAAAAAAAAAAAAAAAAAGAAGCTCAGCATGGGCACCATTCAGAGAATGCTTTGCATCGGCCAGGTATTTAATATACACTGTACGTAGGTACATTGGTCCAAGCTAGACCAATGTGACTATGTATAACATGCCGATGCCTAGAATTATTCTTTAAACTCACACTGGCATGTAGTTACCAGCTTCCTCCTTTTTTTTTTTTTTTCTCTCCAACTCGAAACATGAGCCTGTCTGCACAGTGTCCTGTTCCCTTTTTTTGTAATGAGTACCAGTGTTGTGTGTTTTTTTTTTTTTTTTCTTCCCATAACTTGTTTTCAAGACTTTCGCACAGAGGACCCCTTTTTTTGAGATTTATAGCATAATTTGCAAGGATGTGCTTTATTGCATTGGAATTTTGCAAATTTAGTACATATCCTGTCCTTTGGTGCGTTAGACTTGAAACATGAGCCTGTCTGCACAGTGTCCTGTCCCTTTTTTCTAATGAGTATCATTGGTGTTTCTTGTCCTCCAGAGGATTTTTGGAGATCAATCATTGTGAGGCCAAGCATCATTGTATCTGTTCTACCTCTGTTTACATCTACCTTCTCTTTGTGTACACATATTTGTAAACACATATTTGTAAACACATATTTGTAAACATTTTTTATTTTCATTTTCTCAAATCAATGATGGCCAATTACTCCAATCATTTGTCGCCGTGTTTGTATGGACATAATTCTAATGTAATATATCTATATAGGATAAAAATATCCTTTTGATTTTTTTCAATTTTTGATATTATATTTTGATATATTTTTTTATATTTATAACACGACGACAATTTTCGAGCTATTATCAACTACCAGTCCTCGAACTAATAGTAATTCCGTTCTTAATACATATTTGAAATTCCGTGATTATGAGCATCGGCTTCCAGTACTTAGGTACCATAGTGTCTATGCACATGCCCGGCCACCATGCACACTTTTATATGTTCATATATTATTTAATTTTTAATTTTGGATAAGTGCGGTGATTGACATGTGCATACACACTATTTTAACAGATTCCCTTGACAATTAAGGTTAATATCATGATTTTATCATTATTTGAAAATTGGGTTTACATCTTAAACCGCAGAGATGAGGGTACATCTATGCAAAGATGCATGGTCATCCTGCTAGATAGTATTGTGTGTGGTTCAATACCATTTTCCTATATGGATCTGAACATCCAAATTTCCTTACACACATTTTCATGTACCCCCCTTGCATGATTTTATTGTATATTATCGTGCATATCTTTGTACATTCTTATACTCATTCATTACACATTTCTTATTTATGTTTAAAGTTGAAAGTCCAAGGTTCATGTGTGCATACAGGAGAGACATGTGTCTCCGGTAAATGCATATATTCACACATGATATTTATTTAAATTTTATTGATTTATCCATGTTTATTTTGTTCTATGGCATATTGTATTATATCCATTGACCCATTACAAGGTGGATTATATTATGTTATATAGCACATTTATAGACATTCATATATGGACATTTCTTTACACTTTATACACACACATATATCTCCTTCATGATCACTTATCATTTATTTATTCATATTTATCATTCTTCACATTTCCCTATGTAATTGTCACACAGTCTGTTTGGCAGTAGCACGCATTGTGCACATTTTGTGCATTTAAATTTTATTATTTATTAATTAATTCATCATTATGGTTTTTTGGAGTATTTGTAAATTACTATTATTATTATTTCAATTCACACGAATATCACATAATAATTATTTCACATACATGAATATTTTTACATCATCGGCTCACCATCTCCAAAAAACATTTTCACATTTTCACTTTTCATTTATTTTTTCATTTAAAAAGATTTTTCCGTTCATTTTTTGAACTTAATTAATTGACATTCATACTTATCACTGTCATATTCATTCACTTTAAATAATATATAGACACACTTTGGTGTGTCTATGTTTAAGCATTAAGTGTTTAGTTTATAATTTATACACATTTTGTAATTTTGTATTTTTGTGAATGGTCTTCAAAAGAGTGCTATTCCCTTCCCCCCTCACCCTTTCTTGGGAGTGTCGGAATCAAACATAAGGTTATCCCAGTCAGCTGTGTTCTTTCAGTACTGATTGGTGTAAAGTTACTTTATTTTTCATTTATACCTCTATTGATGCCCACACACCCTAGCTATGAGTAAGCGTCAATTCGTGACGTGAAACGCGTTAGCCACCCTTCCCTGCATGCACACCATCTGCATTTGTTGTTTTGGATTTATGGATTTATTTTGAATTTGGATTTTTTACCTGAAATTTTGGAATAAATAACTGTCTATACAGAGTGCGGCAGTCCAGGGTTTCTTTTTCTCCCATGCATCAGTGCAGAGCCAGCACCTGTGTGAGTGACCGGGCGGAAGCAGCTATTTGGTGAATTCTCAAGCTTTTGAGCGGTACGTTTTTCCTTTCCTCCTTTCTAGGTGCAATATTATTTGTTTGCCAGCCACAGGGAACTTCTGTTTGATGTTAGTGATAAGTTCCCTTTAACTACATTCTTAAAAAGAAACATTTCTGTCTAGGAACTGAAAAAGAGAAACGGGTTGTTAACCTGCTTATTTTTTTTTTAACAGCGAGTTAACCTGCTAATTTAAAATGAAACTGTACATTTATTATGCATGCAAAAAGAGCTTATTAACCGAGAAGGCATGCGTTCTTCCTGACCTGCCGCCCTACAGGAACACCTGATGACAGAAGATGACTGGGGGCAGGAGGTCATCTGCCCTGGGTCTGTGTTATTAAGATTTGTTGGGCTGGTGGTCCTGAGTGGGGATACTTCAACACTTGGATTCTGCAGTCAGTGACACATGGTGGTTGTTACATAGCTGCCCGCAAGACCTGTGACCATAGAATCCGGCAAAGTCTTCCAGCACCAACCTACTGTGTGACTTTGAGGTATCATGTGACCAAATGCCAATGGCCACAAAAGAAGCTGAAGCTAAAAGAGATGTCAATCTGTACCTGTCAAAAAAGGGCCACTTGGTTGCATTTGCCCTCCATGCCAAAGTTTTCTATTACCCCATCCTCAATCTGTTAATCCTCCCCCATGTTAAAAAAATAAAATTTTCAGCCATTGCTACCAACTTTTGGATTGATTGATTGATGACTAAAGCCATGCAAAATCCTTCCTGCAAGCCCCGGAAACCCTCTTGGGGGTGTGTCCTCATGCCTGCTTGGGATCACAGTGCTGCTAGTCTAAATGGCTCTTCTGCATTCACATGGTGGTTGTATGTCAGGCCTGTATGTCAAGCCCACTATGCACTGCTACCAGAGTCCACAGAGCACCTCAAAGGTTCACTGGGAGTTTCCTTCTGGAAGTCTGGACTCTAATGCCCCATACACACGATCGTTTTTCATGCCGTTAAATATGCCATTTTTAAAAATGGCCATTAAAAATGATCATGTGTATGCTCCAGAGCATTTTAAACTACGTGAAAAACGGGCATTAAAAATTTCGAACATGCTCTCTTTTTTCACGTTGTTTTTCATGTCGTTTTTTTTTACGACGTGAAAAACGATAGTGTGTATGCTTTAACGACGTGAAAAAAAACGCGCGTGCTCAGAATCAAGTATGAGACGGGAGCGCTCGTTCTGGTAAAACTAGCGTTCGTAATGGAGATAGCACATTCGTCACGCAGTAACGGACTGAAAAGCACGAGGCTGAAAAGCGCGAATCTTTGCTCAACAAACTTTACTAACATGAAGGGTGGCGCCATTCGAGCGGAACTTCCCCTTTATAGTGCCGTCGTACGTGGTATACGTCACTGCGCTTTGCTTGATCGTTTTTTTTAACCACTTAACGACCGCTCACTGTATATATACGTCGGCAGAATGGCACCGACAGGCACAATCACGTAGAGCATACGTGATTGCCTTTGTATAGTTGGGGGGTCCAATCGGACCCCCCTCCTATACAGTGAGCGGTGGCTAAGTGTCCGGGAGCGTTAAGGGATGAGGGGGCAGCCATTCGTTTCTGGCCACCCCCTCGAGATCGCTCCCGGCGAATGGAAATGCCCCCTCTGTCTGTGTCAGACAGAGGGAGCAGGAGGAAGTGATGTCATCTCTGGTGCGGCGCTCACATATACCGAGCGCCGTACAAGAGAAGACATCAGGTCAGTGCACACAACACTACACTGACACCAGGACACATAGGGACATAAATCGCCCCCCCAGATCACCCCCCAGATCACCCCCCCAGCCCCCAGTCACAGTGTCACTGATTGCAGTGACCATTTATTTAGTGATCACTGCAATCAGTGACATTTGTGACTGTAAAAGTGTCACCAAAGTTTAGTCTTAGGTCCAGCGTCAGGTACCCCAATATATTATCTAATAAAGGATTAACCCCCTTGCTCGCCCCCCAGGTAACCCTTTCACCCCCATCACCACTGTCGCTAAGCGATCGTTTTTCTAAACGCTGTCTTAGTGTCGGTGATGCAGATCGGTAGCTGGTAATTTTTTTTAGGTTCGCCGCAGGTTTTTATAGCGTCAGGTACCCCAATATATTATCTAATAAAGGTTTAACCCCCTTGATCGCCCCCCAGGTAACCCTTTCACCCCCTATCACCACTGTCGCTAAGCGATCGTTTTTCTAAACGCTGTCTTAGTGTCGGTGATGCAGATCGGTAGCTGGTAATTTTTTTTAGGTTCGCCGCAGGTTTTTATAGCGTCAGGTACCCCCATATATTATCTAATAAAGGTTTTAACCCCCTGATTGCCCCTAGTTAACCCTTTCACCAGTGATCACCATATAAGTGTTACGGGTGACGCTGGTTAGTTAGTTTGCTTTTTATAGTGTCAGGGCACCCGCCGTGTATATAACCCAATAAAGGTTTAACCCCCTGATCGCCCGGCGGGTGATATCAATTAGGTTTTAGCGTCAGAGAGGGTCTGATTCACACCCCAGGCAGCGTCAGGTTAGTGCCAGTAACGCTAACACCCACGCGTGAAGCATACACCTCCCTTAGTGGTATAGTATCTGAACAGATCAATATCTGATCAGATCAGATCTATACTAGCGTCCCCAGCAGTTTAGGGTTCCCAAAAACGCAGTGTTAGCGGGATCAGCCCAGATACCTGCTGGCACCTGCGTTTTGCCCCTCCGTCCAGCCCACGCCACCCAAGTGCAGTATCGATCGATCACTGTCACTTACAAAACAAAAACACACATAACTGCAGCGTTCGCAGAGACAGGCCTGATCCCTGCGACTCCAGTGCTGTAGGAGGTGATTTCACAACCACAGTTAAAAAAAAAAGCAAATATGCCGAAGCATTGGGGCAGCAGGGGCGGAGGAGCGATTTTGCTCCTAATGCCGCGTACATACGGTCAAAATTCCGACGGAGGCTTGCCCGTGGAAAAGTCAGACCATGTGTGTGCGGCATAACTTTTTTGCGGGAGGATGCCCCCATGCTTCGGCATATATAAATGGTGCGTGTATGCCCATCATTGGAAGTGGGTGGATGAAGGGCGGTATTCTAATGGTGGGCATACCCACCGATCAATCTCTTTTTTCGTTCAGCCAACTGGCTGCATGAAAAAAAAAGATCACAATACATGTCCAACAAGGACCAGCAACGTACTGGTATGTTGCTGGACTTTGAATGTTTATACCAGAATGATGCCTGTGGGTTTAGGTATCATCTTGGTATCATTCTTTTCAGCCAGCGGCCGGCTTTCATGTAAAAGAAATCCTAGCGGCTAATTAGCCTCTGGACTGCTTTTACAAGCAGTGGGAGGGAATGCCCCCCCCCCGGATATAAAAAGCGCCATTGGGAAATTGGGAAAGCATTTTATCACACCGATCTTGGTGTGGTCAGATGCTTTGAGGGCAGAGGAAAGATCTAGGGTTTAGAAGACCCCAGTTTTTTCAAAAAAAGAGTACCTGTCACTACCTAATGCTATCATAGGGGATATTTACATTCCCTGAGATAACAATAAAAATGATAAAAAAAAAAAAAATACTTGGAAGGAACAATTTAAAAATAAAATAAAAAAGCAAAATTAATAATAAAAAAAAAAGCAAAAAAAAAAAGCACCCCTGTCCTGCCCTGCTCTTGCCCAATGGTGAACGCAAGCGTCGGTCTGGCGTCATATGTAAACAGCAATTGCACCATGCATGTGAGGTATCACCGCGAAGGTCAGATCGAGGGCAATCATTTTAGCAGTAGACCTCCTCTGTAAATCTACTGGGGTAACCTGTAAAGGCTTTTAAAAATGTATGTAGTTTGTCGCCAATGCGCGTTTGTGCGAAATTTTAAAGCATGTCGTGTTTGGTATCTATGTACTCGGCCCAAGATCATCTTTTTTATTTCATCAAACATTTGGGCAATATAGTGAGTTTTAGTGCATTAAAATTAAAAAAAGTGTATTTTTTAACCCAAAAAATGCGTTTGAAAAATCGCTGCGCAAATTTTCTTGCAAAAAAAAAAATGTTTTCATGTAAACAAAAAGTGTCAAAAAGGGCTTTGTCTTCAAGTGGTTAGAAGAGTGGATGTAAGCTTCCTAATGTTGTGTATAAAATGCCAGAACAGTTCAAAACCCCCCCAAATGACCCCATTTTGGAAAGTAGACACCCCAAGCTATATACTGAGAGGCATGTCGAGTCCATGGAATATTTTATATGTTGACACAAGTTGCGGAAAAACGACAATTTTTTTTTTTTTTTTTGCACAAAGTTGTCACTAAATGATATATTGCTCAAACATGCCATGGGCATATGTGGAATTACACCCCAAAATACATTCTGTTGCTTCTCCTGAGTACGGGGATACCACATGTGTGAGACTTTTTGGGAGCCTAGCCACGTACGGGACCCCAAAAACCAAGCACCGCCTTCAGGCTTTCTAAGGGTGTAAATTTTTGATTTCACTTCTCACTGCCTATCACAGTTTCGGAGGCCATGGAATGCCCAGATGGCACAAACCCCCCCAAATGACCCCATTTTGGAAAGTAGACACCCCAAGCTATTTGCTGAGAGGTATTGTGAGTATTTTGCAGATCTCGCTTTTTGTCACAAAGTTTTGAAAATTGAAAAAAAAAATATATATATATATATATATATTTAATTTCTTCATTTTCAAAAACAAATGAGAGCTGTAAAATACTCGCCATTCCTCTCAGCAAATAGCTTGGGGTGTCTATATTCCAAAATTGGGTCATTTGGGGGGGTTTTGTGCGATTTTGGCATTTTATGGCCTTCGAAACTGTGATAGGTAGTGAGGAGTAAAATCAAAAATTTGTGCCTAGAAATCCTGAAGGCGGTGCTTGGTTTTCGGGGTCCCGTACGTGGCTAGGCTCCTAAAAAGTCCCACACATGTGGTATCCCCGTACTCAGGAGAAGCAGAAAAATGTATTTTGGGGTGTAATTCCACATATAACCATGGCATGTGTGCGCAATATATCATTTAGTGACAACTTTTTGTCATTTTTTTTTTTTTGTCATTATTCAATCACTTGGGACAAAAAAAAATATATTCAATGGGCTCAACATGCCTCTCAGCAATTTCCTTGGGGTGTCTACTTTCTAAAATGGGGTCATTTGGGGGGGGTTTGTGCTATTTTGGTATTTTATGGCCTTCGAAACTGTGATAGGTAGTGAGGAGTGAAATCAAAAATTTGCGCCCTTAGAAAGCCTGAAGGCGGTGCTTGGTTTCCGGGGTCCCGTACGCGGCTAGGCTCCCAAAAAGTCCCACACATGTGGTATCTCCGTACTCAGGAGAAGCAGCAAAATGTATTTTGGGGTGAAATTCCACATATAACCATGGCATGTGTGAGCAATATATCATTTAGTGACAACTTTTTGTAATTTTTTTTTTTTTTTTTTGTCATTATTCAATCACGTGGGACAAAAAAAAAAAATTCAATGGGCTCATCATGCCTCTCAGCAATTTCCTTGGGGTGTCTACTTTCCAAAATGGGGTCATTTGGGGGGGTTTTGTACTGCCCTGTCATTTTAGCACCTCAAGAATTGAGATAGGCAGTCATAAATTTAAAGCTGTGTAAATTTCAGAAAATGTACCCTAGTTTGTAAACTCTATAACTTTTGCGCAAACCAATAAATATACGCTTATTGACATTTTTTTTACTAAAAACATGTGGCTGAATACATTTTGGCCTAAATGTATGACTACAATTGAGTTTATTCGATTTTTCTTATAACAAAAAGAAGAAAATATCATTTTTTTTCAAAATTTTCGGTCTTTTTCCGTTTATATCGCAAAAAATAAAAATCGCAGAGGCAATCAAATACCATTAAAAGAAAGCTCTATTTGTGGGAAGAAAAGGACGCAAATTTTGTTTGGGTACAACATTGCATGTCCGCACAATTTACAGTTAAAGCAGCGCAGTGCAAAATTCTGAATTCACCTCTGGTCCTTTAGCTACCAAATGGTCCGGGGCTTAAGTGGTTAAATGATCGTGTGTACGCAAGACAGGCTTGAGAGGAAACATGAAAAAAAACAACGTGAAAAACGGCAAGAAAAAAAATGACAAGAAAAACGATTGTGTGTATGGGGCATTACTCTTCTCTGCTTGATGCATCACCAATCACATTTAAAAGAGAAGTATGGGTTTCCTATAAAAAAAAAAGTTTAAACTCATCTAGGTGAATGCTGCATCTGTCCCCCACCAGCTCTGCAGTGAGAACTGAGTGGTCAATGGAAGGTGTGACCGGCTTTGAAAAATCAGTGCTCCCCAGCCGTAGGTCCCCCAGACAACAAACTTTGCACTCTTGTAGAGGAGAAACAGGGCTATATGTGTGCAAAGTTCCAGGTCCAGAGAACTTAAGACCGGCTGGTACCGGGTCCCCAAATGCACCAGAGAAATTACCGGTTAACATGGGAGTCTATGGAAGGGGTGCCTGGCTTTGAAAAAACGGTGCTCCCCGGCCGTAGGTCTCCTGGACAACAAACTTTATACACTTATAGAGGAAGAGTGGGGCTACAAGTGTGCCTCGTTTGGGGTCCAGGGGACCTACGGCCGGTCAGTACTGGGTGCCCAAAGTCCGGGAGATCAGGCGCAAAAAGGTGACTCGAGTATAAGCTGAGGGGGGCATTTTCAGCACAAAAAAATGTGCTGAAAAATTTGGCTTATACTCGAGTATATACAGTAAGTTATGTCCCACAGCAGTCTCTGGGGCTCGGCTTCAACTCTCTTTCCGATGGTGTCCTGGTTGATACATGTCCTGTGGACTCTCCCCATTTGTCAGCCTCTTCCACCTAGTGAACTGGACCACCAGTTGCAGGTCATGGCAGCTGCTCCTAAAATGCTGCCATGGACTTGATACACAATGATCCTATTCCTACTCTACTTTAATGAAACAACTGCTACTAACGTCTGTTTAATAAATATTAATGCATTTGTTGCTTATGCTCTTGCATCTATGTTCAGAAACTGATCAACTGTAAACCACATCATAAGTTTGGCTTGGACACAGCAAATTACATGATTGTGGTGCACGGATGACCAAAGTGGCCGCACACTGTGAGAGCCTATCGCCGGGTAGACTTCAGAGAAAGGGCAAGGCTGTTGAGCGCGGGTCACATACAATACATTCCTCCATCCTACAAGAAATGGAGGCCGCGCATTTCATAAAAAGCCCATCGCGTCTGCTTGCTTCGCGGTTATCCCTCGCCCTTTGCCACCAGCCCGTCGAAAACCGCAAATCTGCAAAACTGTTAATACACTTTGTTTCCTGACATGAGCAAGATGCCATATAATTAAAATGTCAGTCAAGCTCTAAACTGATATGAGGCCCTCACAGATTCCTTTAGAAGCGGGGGATAATTATATTCCTCCTAATCTATTGATTTGTTCCTTACAATGCAGATGTCAAATTTTCCACGGCACTCATTTTTTTTTCTGCGGTGTCCAGGGAACAAAGCCGGCTTTCAGCCTTTTTCAGCCCAAAGTGAGTTTGGACGGGGAGGGGAGGGGGGGATGATGAGATGGCACGGACCAGCCAATGGAGAGGCAGAGAAGAAAAAGTACGAAGTGACCTGTGGCTATGGCTGTAAAAATTCCATTGATATGGGCTTGGGAAAGGGGAAGAGAACCACAGGCAAATGCCCTGAGACCACAGCTTCCCCATCTGAGTGTCAGCTCTGCAGACACGTCCCCAGAAAAATATTCCACTTTTTTTTTAAAATCCATATACTTAAAGCATAAAGATTATCCTGCAGATTTAGTTTTAAAATTAAATCATGACCCTGTGAGTCAAGATTGTATAAAATATTTTTTTTTTTTAGCCAATGCATTTTGTATAAGTCGAATGTTAGGCGCTCTGGGAGGCCCAGTGTGCATACATTTTGCAAATTACAACAATGTTAAGCACAATACATGGCAAAAAATGGGAGAACCTGTTGTGTGTTGAGATGGTCTGATGCCGCGTACACACGACTGTTTTTCATGACGAGAAAAATGCAATTTTTTTATTTGGTCATTAAAAACAATCGTGTGTGGGCTCCAGAGCAATTTTCTCGACTTGAAAAATGGGCATTAAAAATTTAGAACATGCTCTATTTTTTCTCGTCGTTTTTCACGTCGTCGTTTTTCTCGTTGTGAAAAACGGCTGTGTATACGCTTTAATGACGGGAAAAAATGCGCATGCTCGGAAGCAAGTTATGAGACGGGAGCGCTCGTTCTGGTAAAACTAGCGCTCTGAATGGAGATAGCACATTCGTCACGCTGTAACGGACTGAAGAGCACGAGGCTGAAAAGCGCGAATCGTTTCTCACCAAACTTTACTAACACGAGGATCAGCAAATGCAGCCCAAAGGGTGGCGCCATCCGAATGGAACTTCCCCTTTATAGTGCCGTCGTACGTGTTGTACGTCACCGCGCTTTGCTCAAGCATTTTTTTTTTTTCACGATAGTGTGTAGGCAAGGCAGGCTTGAGAAGAATCACGTCGAGAAAGACGTCGTTTTTTTTCAATGACATTAAAAAACGGCCGTGTGTACGCGGCATCACAAACAAAGCAACAGCAGCCTATTTAGAAAAAAATATTTATTTATTCTAAAATTCTAACGTTTAATTGAACAATATTTTGGCACTTTCCTGCCCCCATATAACAGTTCCTGGGCCTGTCAATTTAATATATAGGCACCAAGTACAGCATCATAGGGAGGCAGGGTAGTGTCCTGCATTGTCTGATACACTATATTACCAAAAGTATTGGGACGCCTGCCTTTACACACACATAAACTTTAATGGCATCCCAGTCTTACCCTGTAGGGTTCAATATTGAGTTGGCCCACCCTTTGCAGCTATAACAGCTTCAACTCTTCTGTGAAGGCTGTCCACAAGGTTTGGGAGTGTGTCTATGTGAATGTTTGACCATTCTTCCAGATACGCATTTGTGAGGTCAGGCACTGATGTTGGACGATATTCAGGTTCACAATGAGGTTCAACATTGACACATACATCCAGATGGAGGCTTGGAACGCACGCCGGGCCGCCATCTTTGTTCTACAGGAAACAGGATTGTGACAATGCTGACACGCAGGGGGTTTGTCTCTCATAATTGGGGTCACATTGTTTGTATATTTCTGGAGGGCAGCAGTGGAGGGACACCCCAGACAATGTACTATGCTACGAAACGCGTCAGGAGGACTCCACTGTTGCCACTTTGAAAGCGCTATTTTGTCTTCCACAATGTAAGTGTTCCTACTACAGTAAAACCTCTCATTTATACAGTATTATGCTAAAAACCTCTCATTTATACAGTATTATGCTATGTGCCTTCTTTTTCCTTCCATCCTTTGATTTACATCTTGCCATACAATCTTGGGATTATCTGGACCACCGCTCTCTATGAGATTACTCTACAAGGATAGCCTCCCCTCAGTGGTTTGAACTATCTGTCAATGTTTGGAGCACAACAGATGATCCAGTTCCCAGTGGTTATTCCACACAAAGCCTGTTTGACCCACTGAACGTACGTTCTTTTGGGTTTAAACATTCCGGTAATCCTTCTACCTACTGGTGGTGGTTCCCTTCACTTCATCGTGTCTTCACCTTATTATTTTCATAATTTGATATCACCACCAAATTTGAACTTTCACTTATTATTATACAGACATTCAGTTGTCCATTGGTGCACTATTTCCTGGCTTATTTACAGACAATTATTTGTTTTTTGCTTTATTTGTACACCAATATATACATTGTTATTGATGTTTCATTATTATTTATAGCACTGTGTTCATTTCTGATCATGTGCACCATATCATTTGATTAGCACTACACTTTTTTGGTTCCACTTGTTTTTGCTATTTGTCTACTTGTTGTGTTAGCCGCTTACTGATAGGGCAGCGCGGAATTATTTCCCATACCACTGATGTTGGACGATAAGGCCCAGCTCGCAGTCTCCTCTCTAATTCATCCCAAAGGTGTTCTTTTAGGTTGAGGTCAGGACTATGTGCAGGCCAGTCAAGTTCCTCCACCCAAAACTCGCTCATCCATGTCTTTATGGACCTTGTTTTGTGCACTGGTCCAAATCCTTTGGTGGAGAAGGGATTATGGTGTGGGGTTGTTTTTAAGGGGTTGGGCTTGGCCCCTTAGTTCCAGTGAAGGGAACTCTTAAGGCGTCATCATACCAAGACATTTTGGACAATTTCATGCTCCCAAATTTGTGGGAGCAGTTTGAGGATGGTTCCTTCCTGTTCCAACATGACTGCGTACCCGTGCACAAACCAAGGTCCATAAAGACATGGATGAGCGAGTTTGGTATGAAGGAACTTGACTGGCCTGCACAGAGTCCTGACTTCAACTCAATAGAACACCTCTGAGATGAATTAGCGGAGACTGCGAGCCAGGCCTTCTCGTTCACATCAGTGCCTGACCTCACAAATGCAATTCTGGAAGAATGGTCAAACATTCACATAGACACACTCCCAAACCTTGTGGACAGCCTTCCCAGAAGAGTTTAAGCTGTTATAGCTGCAAAGGGTGGGCCAACTCAATATTGAACCCTTCGGACTAAGAATGGGATGCCATTAAAGTTCATGTGCGTGTAAAGGCAGGTGTCCCAACACTTTTGGTAATATAGTGTATCGATAAGTGTTCGGCAGGAAAAAGATTGGCGCGAATGGTCAGTATTGGCTTCTAAAGCCTTGTACACACGATCCAACTTTATGGTCACAATTGTCTGATGGACGTGTTGTGTCAGATAATCCGACCATGTGTATGCTCCATCAGACAATTGTTGGCTGAATTAACGATAACAAAATTTGGCTGTTCATCCTCAACTGTTGGGCAATAAATCTGTTACATCGGATTATCCGATCGTGTGTACGCAAGTTGGTCCAACTAAAATCCGATGTACAAACATGCATACTCCGAACCAATGCTAAACATCAGTCAACAATAGCAGAAGTTGCCCAAGGGGTGGCGGTAAAGAGCTGAAAAACCACAAAGTTTGGTGTATGTTGGCTGAAAATGTTGGGCCGTGTGTATGCAGAACAAGTTCACGACCAACGCCCTTCGGACCAAAATCCACGGAAAAGTCCGATGGAAGTCCGATCGCGTGTACGAGGCTTTATGGTCCCTCCTGTAAAGTGAACCTGTCACTGTGCCTAGTATGGGCAAAACACATGTTCACTTTAATAACAGATATAGACATTACCAGCTCACTGAAATATGTTTTAAATGTACATCTAAACCCAAAAACAAAAAAACATAATATATCACAGCTGACCCGTCCATCAATGTGGTGGACAATCCAGAACCCCTGTACCACTTGCCCCCCCATAGCTTCCTCAGCAGAGGGGAGGAGCCAGCAGCCCCAGCGGAAGACCCAAGAAGAGCAGACTCTGGGCTGCTTTGTGCAAAACCATTGCAAGGAGGAGAGAAGTATAAAATGTTTGTTATTTTAATGAAGAAAAAAAAAACTGAGCCTTTACAAACACTAAATAAATATACTTTATGGTAGCAGTAAAAGATTGAGAACAGAAGGGAAGAAACAATCCTCTATTCTCAGAGGTCTTGTTCATGTTGATGGATTGGCCATAGCGCTTCGGATAATACCAATATTTCCCTGAAAGTGTTAAACGCATAAGCAAACAGCACACTCCAGAACAGACTCACTGGATTGCTTACTGCTTTCTCCAAGCCTTTGGTCCCCACTGTTTATTATTGTTGGATGAACAAACACAGCAGAGCTTAAGTCGAGATCCCTAAACAAAGTGCGCCTTATTTCCTTGGTAAACGGTAAAACAAGTTGATGTGCCAGCAGGGCTTCTGAGCTGGCGTCAAGGTGATCTGAAGCGTACAACGGGTCTCGTAGAACCGCATTTCAATCCACTTTATCTCTCTGTGCTTAATTGATCCGGTTCCGTTTTCTTTGCATTTGATTTGGAGCCAAGGTGAGTGAGCCAAACTATTTAAAGGGAAATTCCCCTACATACCTTGCTGTTTTCAAACACTACAAGCATTGTAATGTATGTGCTAATCATCAAATAAAGCTGTAAGAACACAAGATGATGATACCAATGGATAAAAACACCAGAGAAACATTTGTTATTGTTGCCCGTACCCTAGATGCCCTCCATCTCCACAATGAGGTTATGTTTATCAGCTCACAGCGGGTCTTCAGCCTCGTTTTAAAGTTCCTCTTATTGTATTTATTTCCCCCACCTATAACAATACTGGAAAAAACAAATAATTTGGATCCCAAAATCCTTTTTTTTTTAATGTCCTGCTCTGCTTTTTCACCTAGACGAATGATGTAGCCTCTGCTCCCGTTGACTCCTGGGATATCAACGTCACATATCCCAGGAGTCTTCGGGTACTTTTTTCTTTTGTTACAGAGAGATCTCTGTCCTTGAGAAGGGGTAGAAAGCATGCAATTTAGCTGAACATCAAGATGAAGAGAATGGGCACTGGCTTCAGCTACCCTTAAAGCTAGGTTCCAACGGTTCCATTTTCTGTGTGCCATGTTTGTGAGGGCAGAGCAGTACATTCATATGAATAGGCTGCTGTACTTGCGGGAAAATGCAGGAGAAAAGGTGCACCTTTTTAAAATTGCAATCGCATGGAAACGGAAAATGGAAACACATTGTGTTTTCTGATGCATGGGGGTGCCATTAAGAATTAAAGTGGTTCAAAAGGCAGAAGTTTTTTTTAACCTTCATTCATTCTAAGCATGAAGGTAAAAAATCTTCTGAATGCAGTTTCCCCCAGCCCCCCTTATACTTACATGAGCCCGATCTCGATCCAGCGATGTGCAGGAGAGCAGTTTCAACAGACGCAGACAGCTTAGCTCTGGAGCAAGCCCGCACAAGCACCCCCATAGCAATTTTGGCTGTGGGTGCTGGAATGCTTGCAAATGACATGCTATCCCACACCCACAACCATTTTCAACAGTGTGAACCTAGCCTTACTGAAAATGGATGCCAACAAAGCACAGGTGTTTTGGCTGCTGTAGGAGTCCCTTTTTTTTGACTGATGTTCCCTTTAACCTGTTGTCTACCGCCCACCGTCAAATGACGGCGGGCGGAAGACTATCTCGTTCTGACAGGACGTCATATGACGTCCTGCCTTTAAAAGGAGCTAGGGGGCGTGCGCGTGTTGCTGGGGACCCGATGCGCGTGCCCGGCGGCCGCAATGGCCACCGGGCACCCACGATTGCCCAGTAACAGAGCAGGAAAGTGGATAAGTGTGTAAACACACAGATCCACGTCCTGTCAGGGAGAGGGGACCGATGGTGTGTCCCTTGTACATAGGGACAAACATCGGTCACCTCCCCCAGTCAGTCCCCTCCCCCCACAGTTAGAACACATCAAGGAAACACTTTTAACCCCTTCCTCGCCCCCTAGTGTTAACCCCTTCCCTGCCAGTCACATTTATACAGTAATCAATGCATTTTTATAGCAGGGATAGCTGTATAAATGTGAATGGTCCCAAAAATGTGTCAAAAGTGTCCGATCTGTCCGCCGCAATATCGCAGTTAGAATAAAAAAATCGCAGATCGCCGCCATTACTAGTAAAAAAAAAAAAAAATGCTATAGATCTATCCCCTATTTTGTAGACGCTATAACTTTTGCGCAAACCAATCAATATACGCTTATTGCGTTTTTTTTTAACCAAAAATATGTAGAAGAATACGTATCGGCCTAAACTGAGGAAAATTTGAATTAAAAAAAAATGGGTATTTATTATAGCAAAAAGTAAAAAATATTGTGTTTTTTTTTCAAACTGGACGCTCTTCCTTTGTTTATAGCGCAAAAAATAAAAACCGCAGAGGTGATCAAATACCACCAAAAGAAAGCTCTATTTGTGGGGAAAAAAAGGACGCAAATTTCGTTTGGGAGCCACGTCGCACGACCGCGCAATTGTCATTCAAAGTGTGACAGCGCTGAAAGCTGAAAAATGGCTTGGGCAGGAAGGGGGTTTTCGTGCCCGGTAGGGAAGTGGTTAAGCTGCCCTCCATAAACACGCCGGAAAAATGAATGGCACTGCAACACACACCTAGTGCGGTGCGTCAATGTGTGAATTTTAGCCACAAAGCGTAAGTGTGAATGGTGTCCATGATTAAGCCCCGACGGCGGGGCGAAACATGTTGTGGTCTGGATGAATCAAGCTGAGGCTGCTTTTCCCTCCTAACTACTTGGGCTGGGTGAGGTGTGCTGCGGCTGGGCTATCTCTTCCTATTTTTGCAGTATGTCTCTAAAAGAGCTGCATATAAAACTCCAGTCTTGGCAAATTTACACAACACCAGGATATGCGCTATTCATAATTATTGTTGACATGCAAGTGTCCCTGCTTGCTTCCTGCAGAGAGGGACACTAACCTGCACTGTGTGTGATGGCCAATGTGGTGTCCTCAACCTTCTGAAGCAGGGTGATGTCCCTGCCAATGCTTCACTTACTCCATTATTTCTCCTCTTTCAAACAGCATACATAAAAAATAAAATAAAAAGCAGACATGAGTAACTGCTGTTTCCTTGATATACATATGACAGAAATTTGTATTTTGCCTGCAGGTCTCTTTGAGTGCCGCATATGCGTGTGAAATCTGAACTGTATGTAAGGAAAAAAAAAAAAAGCAACTCTGCCGAAGGCAAATGGATGGTGCAATGGCGATCACATGAGATAAAATAAGTTATAAAGACTTGTTCTAGTATTGGACTCCCACTGAAGAGAAGGGGGCTACAGCTGGAGAGGTCATAGGTTGATGCCTTGTAAACACCATTTAACCCCCCCAAAAAATTCCCATGAAGCCCCGCTGCCCTGTATGAATAATGATTGAGCCGACTAAGAATGCCGTCTTTCTTTGCTTTCACCCACGCTAATGCAATAAAGCTAATTAGTATGAGCGCTCTTCATTTCAGGACGGGGCTGGCAGTGACATGACGAAGGGGCAGCTTCTTGACAGCAGAGACCACAGACTGGATGAGGTCAGATGGTAGACTGGCAGACATGGGAATGGAGCACAACCAAGGACAGGGCCCAGGGAAGAGGGCAATGCCCGGCTGTAATAAAAAGGGGGCAGTTACCCAAGCTTACAAAAAACACGTCTATAAGCATTATATGGCCTCCTCGCCACCTGTTTTATCCCCCTAAACCCTGCACCAGCATGCCACAACTAACTGCCCCTTTCAAATACCCCTACAAAATACCAATGGGATTAAAGCTTTGACTAGGCCAGTCCATAATTCTCAATTTTTTATTTTTTATCTAATTCTTGGTACATGTGCTTTAGATCATTATCATGTTAAAAGTTCCATTTCCAGTTCAACTTTAACCACTTGACCTCCGGAAGATTTACCCCGTTCATAACAGGCCATTTTTTTGCGATATAGCACTGCGTTACTTTACCCGACAATTGCGCGATTATGCAACGCTGTACAGATACAAGTTACTGGTATGTCCTTTTTTTCCCCACAAATAGAGCTTTATTTTAGTGGTATTTGATCACCTCTGCCTTTTACATTTTTTGCACTGAAAACAAAAAAAGAGCGACAATTTTGAAAAAAGAAATAAAAAAAACAACATTTTTTTACTTTCTGCTATAAAACATATCCCATAAAAAAATCGAATTTCTTCATCAATTTAGGCCAATATGTATTCTGCTACATATTTTTTGTAAAAATCCCAATAAGCGTGTATTGATTGGTTTGCGCTAAAGTTATAGCGTCTACAAACTATAGGATATATACTGGAATTTTATTTTTATTTTTATACTAGTAATGGTGGCAATCTGCGACCTACAGTTGTGCTCATAAGTTTACATACCCTGGCAGAATTTATGATTTTTTGGCCATTTTTAAGAGAATATTAATAACACAAAAACCTTTTTTTCACTCATGGTTAGTGTTTGGCTGAATCCATTTATTATCAATCAACTGGTTTTACTCTTTAAATCATAATGGCAGCAGAAACTACCCAAATGACCCTGATCAAAAGTTTACATACCCCAGTTCTTAATACCGTGTATTGCCCCCTTTAGCATCAATTGAAGTCTTTTGTGGTATTTGTGGAGGAGGCTCTTTATCTTCTCAGATGGTAAAGCTGCCCATTCCTCTTGGCACAAAGCCTCCAGTTCCTGTAAATTCTTGGGCTGTCTTGCATGAACTGCACGTTTGAGATCTCCCCAGAGTGGCTCAATGATATTGAGGTCAGGAGACTGAGATGGCCACTCCAGAACCTTCACTTTATTCTGCTGTAGCCAATGACAGGTGGACTTGGACTTGTGTTTTGGATCATTGTCATGTTGGAATGTCCAAGTAAGTTCCATGCGCAGCTTCCTGGCTGATGAATGCAAATGTTCCTCCAGTATTTTTTGATAACATACTGCATTCATCTTGCCATCAATTTTGACCAAATTTCCTGTGGCTTTGTAGCTTACACATCCCCAAAACATCAGCAATCCACCTCCGTGTTTCACAGTAGGAATGGTGAACCTTTCATCATAGGCCTTGTTGTCTCCTCTCCAAATGTAGTGTTTATGGTTGTGGCCAAAAAGCTCAATTTTGGTCTCATCACTCCAAATGACTTTGTGGCAGAAGGTTTGAGGCTTGTCTCTGTGCTGCTTGGCGTATTGTAAGCGGGATACTTTGTAGCATTTGCGTAGTAATGACTTTCTTCTGGCGACTCGACCATGCAGCCCATCTTTCTTCAAGTGCCTCCTTATTGTGCATCTTGAAACAGCCACACCACATGTTTTCAGAGAGTCCTGTATTTCAAAGTTATTTGTGGGTTTTTCTTTGCATCCCCAACAATTTTCCTGGCTGTTGTGGCTGAAATTCTAGTTGGTCTACCTGACCGTGGTTTGGTTTCAACAGAACCCCTCATTTTCCACTTCGTGATTAGAGTTTGAACACTGCTGATTGGCATTCTCAAGTCCTTGGATATCTTTTTATATCCCTTTCCTGTTTTATACAGTTCAACTACCTTTTCCCGCAGATCCTTTGACAATTCTTTTGCTTTCACCATGACTCAGAATCCAGAAACGTCAGTGCAGCACTGGATGAAAGATGCAAGGGTCTGTCAGGAGTCCAGAAACTCATTGACCTTTAATACACACACACTAATTACAAGCAAACAGATCACAGGTGAAGATGGTTTCCTTTAATAGCCATTCAAACCCCTTTGTGTCAACTTGTGTGCATGTTATCAGGCCAAAATCACCAGGGTATGTAAACTTTTGATCAGGGTCATTTGGGTAGGTTTCTGTTGTCATTATAATTTAAAAAAAGTAAACACAGTTGATTGATAATACATGGATTCAGCCAAACACAAAACCATGAGTGAAATAAATGTCTGTGTTATTCATATTCTCTGAAAAATGGCCAAGAAATCATAAATTCTGCCAGGGTATGTAAACTTATGAGCACAACTGTATATCGGGACTGCGATATTGCGGCGGACATTCTGACACCAACTGACATTTTTTGGGAACTGGTGACACTAATACAGTGATCAGTGCTAACAAAATACAGTCTATTACTGTACTAATGACACTGTCTGGGAAGGGGTTAAACATCTAGGGCAATCAAAGGGTTAAATGTGTGCCTAGCCAGTGTTTTTGTATATACTATGTGTAGTGCTTTTACAAAGGGAAGTGATGGATTTTATCTCTCAATTTAAAAAATAAATCATAATTTCCCCCCTGTCAGAACAGAACTCTGCTTTGTTTACATATGCAGAGCTCTGTTCTGTGTGTTTTCCTGATGATCAGCGGGTGCCGGCAGACATCCATTGGCCAGCACCCCCTAACTGGCTTCTGCTGTGACAAATCACAGGAGAAGCGGCGCTCTGGCGGTGCGTGCCCCCTGCCCGGAAGTGCAGAATCACGGATATATTAGAGCTGCGCGATTAATCGTTAAAAAAATTGCGATCTCGCTTCAACCCCCTTTACGATCTTAATCTGGCATTTCGAAGATTCTATGTAACAAGTGCAGAGCCGTTCTCTGCTTAGAATTGTCAAGAAAAAAAAAAAATCCGGCAACTGTTTATCAACTCAGCGCTGAGAGATAACTATAAACAATGTAACATTTGGTTCTTTTAGATCAAAGGGATGAATTTCAGTCTGTAAATGAGGGCAGCTTAACCACTTAAAGACTTAAGTAAGGCCTGTACACACGATCGGTTTTACCGATGAAAACAGTCCGATGGACTTTTTTCATCGGACAAACCGATCGTGTATGGGCCCCATCGGTCTTTTTTCCATTGGTTTTAAAAAATAGAACATGTTTTAAATTTTTCCGATGGATCAAAAACCGATAGCAAATTCCGATCGTCTTTGGGGAACTCCATCGGAGAAAAAACCCACGCATGCTCAGAATCAAGTCAACGCATGCTCAGAAGCATTGAACTTAATTTGTCTTGGTTCATCGGAGTGTTTTACGTCACCGCGTTTGGGACGGTCGGTTTTTTGACTGATGGTGTGTAGGCAAGACTGATGGAAGTCAGCTTCATCGGATTTCCGATGGACAAAACCATCGGATTAGAATCCATAGGAAATCCGATCGTGTGTACAGGGCTTAAGCCTTTTTCTTACACTTGTTGCTTACAAGTTAAAGCGGACCTTCAGTCATTTTTTTCAACTTTCCATCTATTAAATCTTCTGCCCTTGTTGTTTTAACTTTGGATAGTAAAACATATTTTTTTTTGCCAGTAAATAATGTATACAGCCCACTTCCTCTTTCTTGTCTGGTAATAAGCCTAGGCTTATGACATCATGCACATCTCTCTCTCTCAATCTCATGAGAGTTTGCCAGGAAGGGAGGGGGGATAAGTCATAAGAGGGCCAATGAAAGCTGCAGGGCTGCAGGTGTGCCTCTGTGTGTCTGTATAAAACCAGGAAGTGAACAGGCAGCAGCTTCAGCTGCCCACAGTTAAAATGGTTGCAGCCAGACTTAGTGGAGGGAGATTTCTGCAGTATATTTGGCAAGTACAGAATCACCGTATATATAAAATAATATGCAAAGTGGTTGGAGGGAAGCTTCAGAATGGCAAAGATGTTTTTATTACAAATTATTTGAGCAGACTGCAGTTCGTCTTTAAAATCAGTATTTTTTGCTAGAAAATTACTTAGAACCCCCAAACATATTATATTATATATATATACATACACACACACACATACAGGTATATATTAGCAGAGACCCTAGAGAATAAAATGGCGGTTGTTGCAATATTTTACGTCACACTGTATTTGTTCAGCGGTCTTTCCAACGCAATTTTTTTGGGAAAAAATAAACTTAAATTAATAAAAATAAATAAATAAACAGAAGAGTTAGCCCATTTATTTTGTATAATGTTAAAGATGATGTTACAACGCGAGAATCGTGATCTTTTTTCTAAGCCAAAAAATTGTGATTCTCATTTTAGCCAGAATCGTGCAGCTCTAATATATATATACGTGATTTTGCACAGTGCAGTCGGCAAGCGGTTAAAGTGGAACTTCACTCTCCCATCAAAATGTATTATTTTTACTCCTCGTACTGCTACCTCTAGTAAATAGATAGGAAAGTATATCATATTTACTTGTTTTAAACTTTTTTTCTTACATTTTGTTCAGATACTTCCTGGTTTCTTGCCTAGGCAAATTATGTCATACATCCTAGGAGTCTTCAGGGGGGGGAGGGGAGGAGGAGGGGCTTTCTAAGCTAAGCACATCCTCCTGCGTGAATGCTTGAGCTAAGAGCAGATGGATTCCAGAAAGTCAATGCTACATGAATCATTTGCCCTTACTCAAGATGGCCACAGCCAGAAATTCTAGGGGGATTTTTCAAAGTGATTACTCAACAAAAAAAGAAAAAAAAGAGAGACACATAGATGGATGCAGGAGTTTGCTTTGAATATTAAAAATGAAAAATACGGTAAATAGCATTTTAGGTTTGTGGTGCTCAGACGCAGTGAAGATCCGCTTTAACTTTCCAACAGATGACTTCACATTCTCATCAGACATACTTTGATATGATGCAGAATTCACAGTTGATTTACTAACTGAAAACTGTCCAGGCCCCAAAGCAACCCCAAGCCATAACATTTCCATCACCATGCTTCACAGTTTGTAGGATGTGATTTTCCCAGAATACTGTCTACAGTTTGCACCCACATATTTACTGTTATACTGAGGCCAAAGACCACCAAGCTTTGATTCATCATTGACCAGTACAGTCCATGAGGCCTGGTCTATGTCTATATGTTCAATGGCAAACGTTAGTCTTTTGAAAAGCAAACACATTTTCTTGGGCGGGGTGGATTTGATTTAAATGAAGTTGATTTAAACCATAATTTTTAAAGAGCAACTGTCATCTCTGTCCTCTGACCCGCTGTTGACTCACCGACAGTCCCATTCACTTTAATGGGACGGCTGGTGATGCAGCAGTGACACAACAAGGTGAGGGATGTGGCGGCAGCAGGTGAGTAGATGCCCGCTAACAGGCGCTGCCATGATGGATCTGAAATGACAGGTGCTCTTTAAATGTAAGGACTCATTATTGCTGGTAGTTAGAATCTTTAATATTTGCAAACACAATGAAGGTTTCCTATTTAGAATAATAATCTGTCAGGTTAGTGAAACAGTAACATCCGAACCGATTCAATTATACAGTTTGTAGTGTACATAGATTTGCAAAACAATGGGATAAAGGAATATTCCTGAACTTTGTTTATCTCATAGTTACTGTGAAATTGTGTGAATGCTTCAAAGCAGTCTCAGCTTGCAGAGCTTGGATTCATTGAATGAGTTTACCAAAAATGTAAATATTGACTCATGCTACATAAATAAGCTTCATTTCATGCTGAATAAACTAAATTAGTAATGCATCTTAAATATAAAACTGTCTTTGGATAGATTTTTACTCCAAAAGCATTTTATTAAAATAAATTTGATAAAAAAATAAAAATAAATCTGATTTAAAAAATAAAATAAAAATCAGACTCTTGAGATGAATAAGCTGAGCCAGCCTGTCCTGGACAAATTATCAGTCATTTGAAATCTACGCCACTTGTAAATTATTACACTGGAATGATTGATTCCAACTAAATTGGTGGTCTTTTTAAATATCTTGCCATCCACAACCTTCTTACTGAGGGGTCTTGAGGTAGATTTAGTCATGTGTCTAAATCTCCCTTTCCTCTGAAGAATGATCAGCCTTCATTATGAGCTTCAAAGGCTACGACAGGCGGTGAGGAAGCAATGTGACGCCTCCTCTCCGCCTGTTTTAACCCCTTGCACGCAGTTGTGGGGCGTTTGCGGCTCTTCCCCACTTGCAGGAGTGTGTAATATTCAGCAGGCAGATGTGTAATGTTCGCTACATGCCAGGTAAACATTGCTGTGGGTGCATGTAGCATGTAAACACCCCCGTCTGCTGCCTATTGCAGCTCAACCACTTTACGCGGGTGGAAGGCATATGACGTCCTGGTATTGAACTGGTTATAAGGGGTTGCATCAGCATCACTACACAGAGGGAGAGGAACTGACTTTGTGACACCGGAAACCACAAGCAATGAGGATTTCGGTACCTCCGGTTTTGTTTTGTTTGTTTACCTGGCTGTTAAAGGCCAGGGGAGCAGCCCCTCTGTGTCTGATCGGCTGCATTGGAGGACAGAAGAGAGATCTGAGGCCTAATAGATCTTACATAGTTAGTTCAACCAATAAAAAAAAAAAAAAAAAAACAACCATAAAATCCCATATACACAATCCTATACCCACAGTTAATCCAGAGGAAGGTGAAAACCCCAGGCAAAACTTTATCCCTGACCTGTCTGGTGTGTTCCTTGGCCTTCATGATGCTGTTTGTTCACTAAGGTTCTCTAACAAACCTCTGAGGGCTTCACAGAACAGCTCTATTTACACTGAGAATAAATTACACACAGGTGGGCTCTATTTATTAATTAGGTGACTTCTGAAGCCAATTGGTTCTACTAGATTTTAGTTAGGGGAAATTAGAGTAAAGGGGGCTCAATACAAATGCACGCCACACTTTACAATATTGTGTCACTTTGTGTTGGTCTATCACATAAAATTCCAATAAAATACATTTACGTTTTTGGTTGTAACATGACAAACTGTGGAAAATTTCAAAATACTTCTTCAAGGCACTGTATATATTTTATATATATATATATATATATATATATACACACACACACACACATATATATATATATATATATATATATATATATATATATATATATATAATTGTTAGGGGCTCTAAGTAATTTCCTAGCAGAATTTTTTTTTTTTTACATATGTGAAGTGTCAGAATTGGCCCGATGTTGAAGTGGGTAAGAGGGGGGCAATTGTTGGGCGGCAAAAACTCAACCATGTATTTTTTACCCTCCCCCTGCACATCTAAATGAAGCCTCAGAGGGCTCATTTGATCTTGGCATGATAACGCCACACACAAACAGTAAAGGGAACACCAGTCCCTAGATATCGAAGGCTTAAAAGAAAAAGTATGGGTTTTGAGTTTTTCCCATATTTATACTTACCTCGGTGGATGGAGCATCAGACCGATGCTCCATCTGTCCCCCGCCGTCTGTGCACTGAGAATCGAGCCACCGAACATCGCCGCTGGCTCGGTTTTTTACAGATCCCCGAGAGGAAAGAGGCTGACTGTCAGTCAGCCTCTTTCCTCTGTGCTTCTCCACGCTCATTGGAGCGCTGAGCAGTGGAGGGGCGGGGAGAGGCTGTCCCAGCGTCTCAGCGGCTCACTGAGCCGCTGAGACTGCCATCAATCAGGGCAGCTGGCCGATCCCAACTTTCTAAGTCGTGATGACGCGCTGCCCCGACTGATGGCAGTGACGTCAGCGGAGAGCGGACTTCAGACCGCTCTCCGCTGAAAACAGGTCACAGGAGTGCAAAACTAATTACACTCCTGTAACCCATAGGAGAAGCCCAGCCTAAAAAGCTCAGGCTGGACTTCTCCTTTAAAGCAGAGGTCCACCCTAAAAACAAACGTCTTATCACTAGGTTCCCTTTAATATAAAAAAAAAACATTTTGTAAAAAAAAAAAATGTTTTACTTGCCTGCAAATGCCTGTTACTAGGATTTCCTAATCTCCCTAGTTCCTAGTCCACGGTAGACTTACTTCATGTCCTAACTCGCCTGGCCTCCTGGGAAATGAGTGTCATCATTTCCCAGGAGTCTGTGAGCATTACAGTGCTACGAGCGCCGTTTAACTGCGCATGTACGAGATACTCGTTGTCATAACATCGGGGCGGGACGTTCCTCCGTAGCCGCCCGTGGTCATGGCAACAATACAAACTAACGGTGCTACAAGCGCTGTTCAACTGCGCATGCGCAAGATACTCATTGTCATAACAACGGGGCGTGACATTCCTCCGTTGCTGCCCATTGTCATGGCAACAATACAAACTAACGGCGCTACGTTTAACTGCGCATGCGCGAGATCGAGAGGTGCATGCTGGTTACCCAGCATGCACCTCTCTCGGAAAAACCAGGAAAAGATAGCGACTGGGCTTCACATGCCCTTAATTAAAATGGAAACAAAGTCATGGGAGAAGATATTAAGAGCCCATTCACACAGGGGCGGCACGACTTGTCCCGCTACTCTGCCAGGCGATCTTAACACGACTTCAAAGGTGACTTGCAAAATGACTTCTGTATTGAAGTCAATGGAAGTTGCCCTGAAGTCGTCTTGAAGTAGTACAGGAACCTTTTTCTAACTTGGAGCGACTTGAGTCGCTCCTATTAGAACGGTTCCATTGTACAGAACGGGACGCGACTTGTCAGGCGGCTGAGTCGCCTGACGAGTCGCCCCTGTGTGAATGGAGTCTAAGTACGTTTTTATTTCATTACTAAATAGATCAGGAGCGGCTTATATATTTAATTGTTTATCTGCTATACTAATGTGTGGATCGTCAAAAAATAAAAACAAACAATTATTGCAGGACCTCCGCTTTAAGAAAGGTCCCTACTGTATGCTGCTCCCTCTTTTTAATAAGTGAAAGCTAATCTGGAAAATCAGATTCTAATATCATGGATTTGAAGTAGTGGTAAAATGTAGGGGAGTACTTACTTTTTCCATAAGAAAAATCTAGAATGTTTAATATTCAGAATATGAGAATAAATAAACCATGCCAATTTTAGGAGTCATTTGTTCAAGTTTATCTGTAGGCTCTGCTTGAATGAAGATCTCATGTTTACAAAAATTTCCATTAGTGTACTTACTTTCTCACATGGCTGTACATCATTCATTAATGCACACAGATCGTTCTCTACTTCCATTAAAATGTTATTCCTCTGAAAAAATGCTGCAATTATTTTATTTATATAAATATATATATTTTTATTTTTAGATTTGCTTTTGGGTGTCTTGGGTGTAAAAAGATCACATTTGGTCACCGAAAAAAAAAAAAAAATTTTTACTATAGGATCTTGTGGTGGAGACAGCTTACTTGATCAAGGAATCAAGGAATGACCACAATAATGAAAGTCCCTGAACTTTCCTTGTACTCAGCGGGGAGTATAAGGGATTGGCCCGGAGCCAGTTAGTCAGAATGTACTGTTCAGCTTTTATAAAGGGGAGAAGTAACATTTAAAGGGCAGAGGTGTGACAGTTCATAAACCAGGGAAAATAGGCCCGAAGCAACATGGCACCCCATCATCCCCTTCCCCACTTCAACATCAGTCATCCAAGATGTTCTTAGGATTAGGAGCCCAGATCACTCAAAGGATTGAATGTCCTATCTTAGTGATACACAGCTTCAGGGGTCCACAAACCAAAAATTATTTTGTCATTAGATGGAAGCTATAGCTGGGTAAAATAACACTTGAAGTGGAACTCTGCCCGGGAAAAAATTAAGAGCAGAAAGCTTTTCTTTTATTGAAGAGATATGCCTTGTACACACCATCGGATTTTCCATTGGGATAAACTCCAACGGATTTTTCCGACGGAATTCCGTTTAAGCTATCTTGCATACACACTGTCACACCAAATTCCGTCCGTCAAGAACGCGGTGACGTACAACACTACAACGAGCTGAGAAAAATAAGTGCTTCCGAGCGTGCGTCAACTTGATTCTGAGCATGCGTGATTTTTTTCTCCGTCGGAGTTCCATACAGACGAACGGAATTTCCGTTCGTCGGGAAAAAAGAGAACATGTTCTCTTTCTAAATTCCGACGGAAAAAAGTCTGATGGGGCACACACACGGTCGGAATATCCGATAAGGCATAATATGTAACTGTATTATAGGTTTTAAGTGCCACGCCACTGCTAAAAGGTCCAGATATGTCCATTCAAATAAACACCAGGGGGACAATTCCCCAGAAGTAATTGTGCTGCAAGTTGGAAAATGACTTGCTAAGCTATTACTAGACTTTCCAGGCTTCACAAGTTTGTTGCACAATTCCAGCATGTCCGCATTGCATGACTCCAGATTAGCTTTCTTTGCAAACATTCTACAAGTCTGCTGCAAGTTCAGGTTCAGTTATATTGTTCAATAGTCATCCCACCACAGGGGTCACTGTGGCTGAATTTTCATGCTGTAGACTTGCAGAGCTCTTGCTGTAGACTCACCACTGCAACTTTGCTCTCGCTAGAGACTTGCCACGCAAATTTGCTACAGATTGGAAAAGTGACAACTTAACTTTATATTTCTTTATAGGTTCATTCAATTCTATTCTCTTCATAGGTGACATAATTATATTATATTATTTCAATCAACATAACTTCTCAATTACTTGTCGTCAAATAGCTGCCATGAAGCTATGATTATGACACTTCATGTTACATAATCTTATCCTACAATCCGCTAGGTTATCTATTTTCATTTACATTTATAAGAGTTACTTTCCTGAATGATTACGCTTTTTTCTACGATACTATTGTACATGTTCTGTTATGGAATATCTATTTCTATGATATTATTGTATATGTGCTGTTAATGGAATTTTATTGATAATTATAAAATTCAATAAAATATTTGAAACAGGAAAAGTGACAACTAGAACTTGTGCTTCAAGTTCTCTGCAAGTGTACAACTTGACCTTGACCCCGATCCCCCCACCCCCCCTCGACAACTGAATGTGTTTTTTAGCTCTATGGTCCCCAGCTGAAGGCCCCCCCCCCCTTTTTTTGGGACATGAAACGCATCACAATTTCAGGCATAGCTTTGCTATTTTATTGCCTATTAACTTAATGCTGCTGGGCCTGGTTGTTATTCCTTTTTTTTTATTTCTGCATCATTGAATAATGTATAATACTTGCAGAGAGAAACTCCCTTTGAATTTGCTTTTGCTATTGTATAATATTAAAGGGTAACTCAAAAATAGCAAATAAAGAAAAAAATAATATAGCGCATATGATTGCGTCACTAATCATTTTGTAATTGAATGTCATTAGAAATTACCTTTCCTTTTCAATCTGCAGCCACTGTAATTTTCTAAGAATGCATTGCAATATGGCTACCTGGAGTTGTTCTGTACACAGAGTGTGTACTGACCACTCCCCAGAAACATCATTTCCTGCTTGTGTGAGTGGCTCACCAATTTTTCTAGAAGTCTGCCTAAGATATAAGTCAGATTTCAGGCATCCCCTGCAACATAAAATTCATTTTTGGAGAGATAATTTCAATAGGAACACATCTAAAGGGATGCAGACCCAGCAGATTTCCTCATTAGTGCTCGCCAGCTGCACACCTGACAGCTAATTATGAAACCACTCCCATTAGACCCACTCAGAACAGAGGCACAGAGAAACACAGAGGGATTTCTTCAGAATAACAAAAAGGTAGGAATCTGCAACAAAGTTTGTTATAATCCTTGCAATGACATAGATCATCCATGTTTTTTCCTCGACAAAAGTGGAGTTACGCTTTAAGTGCCCATTTTCCTTATTCTGCTCAATAAAATTAAAGTAAACGAAAATGTGCAACAAGTTAACAGACTTACAATTTAACACTGCCACAAATTAGTGGAAAGGAAAAACGTACCGCTCAAAAGCTTAAGAATTCACCAAATATCTGCTTCCGCCCGGTCACTCACACAGGTGCTGGCTCTGTACTGATGCTTTTAGCTATGAGTAAGCGTCAATTCGTGACGTGAAACGCATTAGCCACCCTTCCCTGCATGCACACTATCTGCATTTGTTGTTTTGGATTTATGGATTTATTTTGAATTTGGATTTTTTACTTGAAATTTTGGAATAAATAACTGTCTATACAGAGTGCGGCAGTCCAGGGTTTCTTTTTCTCCCCTGCCACAAATTAGTGGCAAGTTATCCTTGCTATTTGGGTTCATAGCGCAACCAAGTGTTTCAAGGGTCTAAAAATGCCCCCTTCACCTTAACAGCTGCAAGACCTATGCTTGTGCATTGAAAGAAATACCACTAACCACTTGGCGTCCACGCTATAGCCGAAAGACGGCTACAACATGGACCTGAATTGCCGGGAGGCCGTCAATAGACGGCCTCCCCTTTCCTCGCTCCCCGCGCGCCCCCTGCAGGGCACGCGCGGCGCGCGCTGTGAGCAACAAGTCACTGAGATCAATGACAGCTGATCACGTGATGTAAACAAAAGCTTGGTAATTGTTTTTTTTTTTCTCCTCACGCTGGCTGCACTGATGGGCTGCCCATCAGTGCAGCCCATCCGTGCCCATCAGTGCAGCCTCATCACCGTACATCAATGAAGGACAAAAATTACCTGTTTGCAAAATTTTATAACAAAATATAAAACGGTTTTGTATTTTTTTTTTATTCAGTCTTTTTTAATTTTTTTAACAAAATATAAAAACCGCAGAGGTGATCAAATGCCACCAAAATAAAGCTCTATTTGTGGAAAAAAAATATATAAAAATTGCATTTCGGTACAGTGTTGTATAACCGCGCAATTGTCATTCAAAGAGTGAGAGCGCTGAAAGCTGGTCTGGGCAGGAGCGGGGTTTAAGTGCCCAGTAAGCAAGTGGTTAAAGATGCAGTTCACTTTTAGTCCATTCACATTGGTTTCATTCCCAAGCCCTGATGAAGGGAGTGTGTTTGGCTAATCTTTAAAATGGCCATCTGACTTCTACTGGAATAAGTATCTGGACCTTTTAGTAGTGGTGTGGTGGTTCAAATTATTTATTTCAAAATTATCCTTATTTTTTTCCTAAAATGGACCATTTTTTCTGTGTAAACATTTAATATGTTTTCTATTGGGAATAAAATATGGGTTTATGAGATTTACAAATCATTGCATTCTGTTTATAGGTAGATTTTACACAGTGTCCCAACTTTTTTGGAATTGAGGTTGTAACTTAATGTTGAGAATGTATTTATGTAAAAAAACCTTTTTGCCTTTAAGTTTAATTAGTTTTTATTGTTTATCAAAGTTTCAACTGTACAGAAAAAAGACAAGAATCCAGGAGCCCGTCAAGAGGCAACCCGGACCGATAAGTAAGGGGTAATCTCCTGTTACAGCATGTATACGGCAATATACAAATAACAACTAGCTCATGAGAAGAGGTGTGAAGTAATAAATAAATCAAACAGTGTCGTCTGAAGACACATTATCCACTCCATCCGACCAGGATGCCTCTGTGGGATCCTACTGCGATCCTGGATCGGAGGAGTCGTTAGGGGGATGACATGAATACCTGTACAAACGACACCATTTCAACACCTATTGGTGAAGTCTCACAAGTGATGACAGTGTAAACATAAAATGGACCGCATACATGTAAAAGAGTCATCAAATAACTTTAGGGGAGGCCCCAGAAAGAGATAGGGAGAAATAAAGATAGAAAGGGAGATCTAGAGTTTAGAAGGGGGGTATAGTGCAAAGGGAATGGTGGAAGGGGAAGAAGGGGGGGGTGTTGGGGACAGCGAGCTGCGGACCAATAGAAGGGTATCCAAACATGGCAGGGAACCCGAAGGTTGAGGACTGGTAAGGCCTCAGGGAGTAGGCCCTAGCGGGAGCCTATCCTTCAACTTATCCGAAGTTGAGTAATGTCTCCATATACTCCAGATAAAGGAGAAGTTAGCATGTCTGTCTAGAGATTTGGCAAGCATTTCCTCCATTAGCACCTTTTTGCCTTTAGAACCACTTTAAGACAAAGGACAAATTACAGGCAGGTGCCGAACTAAGGATATCAAGGGGCTAAATCTGTTGCCATTGACAGGTCCTCCAGCCATTTTGACCAGACATTATTTGTTCATATGTGTCTTGGTATAGAGCAGGAGTCTCCAAACTTTCGAACCAAAGGGCCAGTTTACTGTCCTTCGAACTTTAGGAGGGCTGGATTGTGACCAGAGGGACTAGAAAATTCCCTGGCATCGGTGGGAGTAAACAAGGCCATAGGCTTAGTGGTCAATGGGAATAAAAAAAACAACATCATTGGTGTCAGTGGGAGAAATAGTTCCACATCTCTGGTGTCAGTGGGAGGAATAGTGCCCTATTGTTGGTATCAGTGGAGGGAATAGTGCCCTATTGTTGGTATCAGTGGAGGGAATAGTGTCCCAAGGGCTGGCTAAAGGCAAGCAAAGGGCAACAGTTTGGAAACCCCTGATATAGAGGGTGCTTAAATTCACCAACCATTTCCAGAGAAGGATGGAGGGAGGTGTGTGTTTTACCAAATAATGGTAATAGCCTTCTTGACATACAAAAGTAGCAAGCCCAAGAATGTTCCTTCAGTGATCCACTAGGCCCAGCAAACAGATTTTGGGTGTGGAAGGTGGGCTAAAGCCACTATGATGACAAAGTTCACTATCCCTCCAGAACAAGGAAATGTGAGGGCAATCCCAGAACATATGGAAAAATTCCTTTTTAAGTTGACCACATCGCCAACAGGCAGAAGATACGGCAGGGTTCAATTTGTGAGCCCTGTGGGGAGTATAGTATGCTCTGTGAAGAATTTTGAACTGTAACAGTCCGTCTCTGACAGATACCTGCTGTTTAAAGGGTGCATCCCAGGCCTCACCTCGACAAAAAAAACTAACAAAGGGTTTAAACTTTTCCTACTCTACTAAACTAAAAAAAATGCTTTTACCTACAGTGCCTTGAAAAAAGTAATCATACCCCTTGAAATTTTTCAAATTTTGTCATGTTACAACCAAAAACTATGTATTTTATTGGGATTTTATGTGATAGACCAACACAAAGTGGGGCATAATTGTGAAGTGGAAGGAAAATGATAAATGGTTTTCAAAAGTTTTTACGAATAAATATCTGAAAAGTTTGGCGTGCATTTGTATTCAGCCTCCTTTTTTCTGATACCTCCAACTAAAATCTAGGGGAGTTATTTGCCTTCAGAAGTCATCTAATTAGTAAATAGAGTCTACCTGTGTGTAATTTAATTTCAGTATAAATACAGAACAGAAATACAGGTTTGTTAGAGAACCTTAGTGAACAAACAGCATCATGAAGGCCAAGGAACACACCAGAGAGGTCAGGGATAAAGTTGTGGAGAAGTTTAAAGCAGGGTTAGGTTATAAAAAAAATATGTCCCAAGCTTTGAACATCTCAGGGAGCACTGTTCAATCCACCATCCGAAAATGGCTGGAAGAGTATGGCACAACTGCAAACCTACCAAGACATGGCCGTCCACCTAAACTGACAGGTTCAGGCAAGGAGAGCATTAAACAGAGAAGCAGCCAAGGGGCCCGTGGTAACTCTGGAGGAGCTGCAGAGATCCACAGCTCAGGTGGGAGAATCTGTCCACAGGACAAATATTAGTCGGGCACTCCACAAATCTGCCCTTTATGGAAGAGTGGCAAGAAGAAAGCCATTGTTGAAAGAAAGCCATAAGAAGTTCTGTTTGCAGTTTGCAAGAAGCCATGTGGGAGACACAGCGAACATGTGGAAGAAGGTGCTCTGGTCAGATGAAACTAAAATTGAATTTTTTGTCCGAAAAGCAAAACGCTATGTGTGGTGGAAAATTAACACTGCACATCACCTTGAACACACACCATCCCCACCGTGAAACATGGTGGTGGCAGCATCATGTTGTGGGGATGCTTTTCTTCAGCAGGGACAGGGAAGCTGGTCAGAGTTGATGGGAACATGAATAGAGCCAAATACAAGGCAATCTTAGAAGAAAACCAGGTAAGAGTCTGCAAAAGACTTGAGACTGGGGCAGAGGTTCACCTTCCAGCAGGACAACAACCCCAAACATACAGCCAGAGCTACAATGGAATGGTTTAGATCAAAGCATATTCATGTGTTAGAATGGCCCAGTCAATTTCCAGACCTAAATCCAATTGAGAATCTGTGGTAAGACTTGAAAATTGCTGTTCACAGACACTTTCCATCCATTCTGACAGAGTTTGGGCTATTTTTGCAACAAAGAATGGGCAAAAAATTCACTCCCTAGATGTGCAAAGCTGGTAGAGACTAGGGATGCACCGAAATTCCGGCCGCCGAAACATATCGGCCGAAAATGGGCTTTTTGGAAATTTGCCGAAAGAGAATTTTTGCCGATAATGGCGCAGAAAATCGTGCATGCGCAGTAGAGGCGGGAGAACCCGCGGGTGATGTCACTCGTTGTGTGGGCGGCGTGCACGTTCCTCGCGGTTAAGACGCCGCACTCGTAAGCACGTTCCCTGCTGAGACGCTGGCACCTTCCCTGCAGACGCTCCTCATGCTTGTGAGACACTGCTGGGACCTTAGAGACGGTACTGGGACACAAGAGACGGTACTGGGACACGAGAGACAGTACTGGGACCCGAGAGACGCTACTGGGACCCGAGAGACGCTACTGAGACCCGAGAGATGCTACTGGGACCCGAGAGACGCTACTGGGACCAGAGAGACGCTACTGGGACCCGAGAGACGCTACTGGGACCCGAGAGACGCTACTGGGACCCAAGAGACGCTACTGGGACCCAAGAGACGCTACTGGGACCCAAGAGACGCTACTGGGACCCAAGAGACGCTACTGGGACCCAAGAGACGCTACTGGGACCCAAGAGACGCTACTGGGACCCAAGAGACGTTACTGGGACCCAAGAGACGGCTTCATAGAGGGCTGCACATAGCATACTCAAGTACAAGAGTGGGCACTGTCACTCCTGGATGGCTACCATTACTACTATTCGCCGGTGAGCAGCATTGCCGCTTTTGCCTTACTTAATCACTTAAGGACCGCCTCACACCGATGTACGTCGGCAGAATGGCACGGCTGGGCAAAAGCACGTACGGGTACGTCCTCTTTAAGAAGCCCAGCCGTGGGTCGGGCACATGCCGCCGGTGTCCCGCGATTGGGTCACAGAGCTGAAGAACGGGGAGAGGTAAGTGTAAACAAACCTCTCCCCGTGCTTCCTAGTGTGAGTGTCACTGATCGTCTGTTCCCCGTCATAGGGAACGACGATCAGTGACATCACACGCCAAGCCACGCCCCCACACAGTAGTAATCACTCCCTAGGAAACACTTAACCCCTTCAGCACCCCCTACAGGTTAACCCCTTCACTGCCAGTGTCATTTTCACAGTAATCAGTGCATTTTTATAGCACTGATCGCTGTAAAAATTAAAATGGTCCCAAAATGGTGTCAAAAGTGTCCGATGTGTCCGCCATAATGTCGCAGTCACGATAAAAATCGCTGATCGCTGCCATTACTAGTAAAAAAAATTTTTTATAAAAATGCCATAACTATCACCTATTTTGTGGACGCTATAACTTTTGCGCAAACCAATCAATAAACGCTTATTGCGATTTTTTTTTACCAAAAATATGTAGAAGAATACGTATCAGCCTAAACTGAGGAAAAAAAATGTATTTTTATATATTTTTGGGGGATATTTATTATAGCAAAAAGAAAAAAATATTGTTTTTTTTTCAAAATTGTCGCTCTATTTTTGTTTATAGCGCAAAAAATAAAAACCGCAGAGGTGATCAAATACCACCAAAAGAAAGCTCTATTTGTGGGGAAAAAAGGACGAATTTTGTTTGGGAGCCACGTCGCACGACCGTGCAATTGTCAGTTAAAGCGACGCAGTGCCGAATCGCAAAAAGGGGCCTGGTCCTTTAGCAACAAAATGGTCCGGGGCTTAAGTGGTTAAACTGACAGAAACAATCCAACTAGTATTTTTTTTTTTTTATTATAGTACTGAAACTGAAAATACTATGCAATACTAGTATTTAAAATGACTGTCTGTCTGCACTGCAGTACATCTGACTTGTAGCAAAAAAAATTATATAATTGAACTGATTAAATATGGTTTAAAATGGAATGGAATGTATTGCAATTGCATCCTTTTTTTTTTTTTTAGCTATTCTGTAGTATACTCTAAATTCATGCGCTTGCTGTCATTGAATTTGTCACTTTGTCAGCGTAGTATTATAAGTTATACAGTACTGACATGACAGCAAGCGCATGAATTTTTTAAACATGACAGTATGCAATAAATATAATATATATATTATATTTCATATATAATATTATATTTATTGCGTACTGTCGTGTTTAAAAAATGAATGCGCTTGCTGTCATGTCCGTGTAGTAGAACTGTATAACTTATATATTACGCTGACAAAGTGACAAATTCAATGACAACAAGGCGCATGAAGTATACTACAGAATAGCTCAAAAAAATAAAATGGCATGCAATTGCAATTTGCAAGCAATCAATTCCATTTCAAATCAAATTTATTCAGTTCAATTATCTTTTTGGTACTGCGGTGCAGACATATAAACTACCTTGCATGGCAAGACCAGCACTGTAAAAAAAATTAAAAAAATATATATATATATTTTTTAAAGCTGCCTCCTGGGGTTTAGCTTTTAAATTGATTTAGTCCTTCCCCCCTCAGATTTCACTCCCACTATAAATCATTCTATGCTATTATTCTACGTTACCAGCAAAGGTGGGCCATGGCTGCAGTGTGGAAATATTTTAAAGTTTCTGATAAAGACCCCAAATTTTCAATCTTTGCTCAGCAGAAATTTCAAGAGGGGGTACAGTGCCAATGCATTTTTCAACAACAGGTTTGATACACCACCTGAAAACACGTCATCCAGTTCAGCATTCAGATTACAAGAAAACAGCGCCACTTCCAAAAAGTGCCTCACTCTCAGGCTTAACACTATCTGTGGCCACAGTCTTTGAAAAGGTTAAAAAATATGCAAGTGAAACAATTTACACATATATCCATAAGGGAACAATGAATACCTACGCACAAGAAAATGCTCACGGTGGTACAGAACCCCCCTCAAACTTTATTGCATATACCTGACACTTTCTCCGCTCTGCTGGAGATGTGGTACAGAGCAGGGATCACTCTTACATATCTGGTGGACGCGCCCTAAAATCCAAGCCTTTTGGATAGAAGTTCATAGACTTATCCACCAAATAACCACCTACAGTACAATCTTGATTACACACCAGTCCAATTTCTGCTACACCACCCCTCGATACCAAAGAGGGTGTACTTCCGCTCTTTACCTATGCACATGATAAACGCAGCAAAGTTGTGCATCCCTACCAAGTGGCGCTCTCAAGACCCACCGTCCATAGCGGATTGGTTCCACCGTATAGGTAAAATTGCAGAAATGGAGGATCTAATTAACCAGGCAAAGGACACACCCTCTAAATGAACAGAGACATGGTCTTGCTGGCTACATTTCACTACTACAGATGACTAGAAATCATGAACTGACCTTGAGAGATGTGACATGAAAAAATGAGACACTAGTCACCCTACCCGTTCACACCCGCCCCCCCCTCACAGTTTCCTAGAATACACCCCCCCTTTTTTTTACATAGGAAACTACAATACATTAAAAACCTAATATCCGTCCGATAGTGCCCCTAGTAGATTACGCTTCCCTTATCCCCCCCTTACCAATTCGAGGGCTAATCACTCTTTACTGCACCACATTTTACCCCTGATGGCCCAATTCAGTCATTATCAACTTAAGAATTTAAGGAATAGAAGAGATTTACCAATTTAGGTACCTTTACCACATGTGTGTTATCTACAACCGCATTTATATACCTTCTCATATTGATTTTAACTCCCATTAATTGATTTATTTTGATCTGTTAACTAATGTTTGATATCGGAACTTAAAGCGGGATTCCACCCAAACACTGTAGCTGCTGACTTTTAATAAGAACACTTGCCTGTCCTACTCGCCCCTGATGTCAGCCCCCCGAGGCTGATCCCTCGATCCTGGCAGCTCCCGGCGCCGCTATCCTCACTAAGGGAAACAGGCAGTGAACCTTGCGGCTTCACTGCCCGTTTCCTACTGCGCATGTGTGAGTCTCGCAGTGTTTTCTGAATGGGCGGCTGCTCTCTGGGATACACAAAGTTCCCAGAAGGCATCGCGCCCCATTCCCCAGAAGACACCGCGAGTAGGACGAGGAAGAAGACCTGCAGAGGACTAGGAAGAGGCAGATTAGGAACATCCGCATAGCAACCGTCTTTTCTGGTGAGTAAAACATTTTTTATATATATATATATATATATATATATATATATATATATATATTTTTGCAGGATTTTTGTGTAATTTTTATTTTTAGGGTGGAACTCTTTAACTTTACGATTGTACAACTATACATATGTGTTCATTGTAGCGGCTGTGGCGGTTTTTGTTTTCCTGTAATCCTGTTTATGATCTCAATAAAAACTTTCCAAAAAAAAAAAATATGCAAGTGACAGTCCCAAAGCTCGTGCCATTACAGATAAAATTATGGAATTTATTGCATTAGACGACCAGCCACTCTCTGTTTTGGAGGATGTTGGATTCCGTAGGCTCATGCAACATATTGAGCCGCATTACTCACTACCAAGCAGACGCTACTTTGCAGATACCAGTCTACATGAATTGTTTTCCAGTGTTAGAAAACACGTTCAGGAGCCTATGACTACCAACATCATAGCGACATTTGGAGTTCAGATGTCAGTCCAACGAGCATGCTTAGCCTGACAGCGCAGTGGATAGATGACAAATTTCAATTGCAAAACATCCTACTTAACGCACGTGAGTTTGTTGGATCACATACTGCAGCAGTAATATCTGACGCTTTAAAAACCATGCTTGACACTTGGCACATGGAGAAGTCTAAAGTGCATTTGATTGTCCAAGATAACGCACGGAACATGGCAAAGGCAATGGAGGACAGTGAACTTAAAAGCATACCGTGTATGGCACACACGCTACAATTGGCTGTGAATGAAGGATTGCTGAGTCAGCGCACCATATCTGATATCGTATCAAAAGGAAGAAAAATTGTGGGTCACTTTAAGCATTCTCTGCGTGCTTATTCCAGATTACAAGCTTTGCAGATGCAGCTTGGAATGGCACCGAAACGACTGCAGCAAGAACAGCACCTAATATATGCTACAAAGTCTTTTTGAACAAAAGCGTGTTTTAGCTGCATACATTGCAGATTACGAGCTGCCAGCAACACTGAGTGCACATCAGTGGATGTTAGTTGAAAATAGTGTGTCTCTTCTATCTCCATTTGAATAGTTAACAAAAGAAATAAGCTCAACTAATGCTTCCATTGCTGAAGTTATTCCCTTGAATGCTGCACTGAAGCGTCTGCTAGGAAAAGAGGTAGTAACATCATGGCGTAAAAACGACTAAAACCACTCTACTGGGGGCCGTTACCAACCGGTTTCAAGACACCGAGTCCAACCCTCTGTACTGCATTCAACAGTTCTAGATCCTCGATTTAAAGAACATTACTTTAATGTGGAGAAAAAGCAGCGTGCACGGGAAATGATACAGGCACAAATGGAGGTGGTGGAAGCATCTGGTGAAGGCGTTTCGAGGTGTCGTAAAGAGGAAAGTGAGAAACAGTCGCATACAAGTGAAGAGGAACACACTCCCTACATATCTGATATGTTTGAAGAAATTTTACATGAATGCACCCCGGTCCATAGCAGTGCCACAACAAGTGCAGCTACCCAACAGCTGCACATTTATTTAGCTGAACAGCCTATCGCCAGAAGCGACAATCCCCTTGAGTACTGGCGCATCAACAAAGAACGTTTTCCTTTACTTGCACAGATTGCACGTAGATATTTATCTGCCCCAAGCACTAGTACAGAGAGCGAGAGACTATTCAGTCTAGCATCTCATATTCTTGATGAGAAGAGAAACCGTCTCTCCTGTGAGAAAGCTGAACAACTTTTGTTCTTAAAGCGAAATCTGCCACTTTTACTGAAATAAATTTAAAAATAGCATAAACCAATTAATTTACCATGTTGAACATAGTAAATTAATTGGTATTGGACTGTGCTATTGGACAATTGGAACATACAACATAGTATGACTGTCTACCTAGTATGTTCCAATTGTCTAGTTGTGCCATTTGTTGGTTGTTCATTGCAGTTCTTCTACAGTTGTTTGCACTTCTTCAATTTAAGAGAGAACTCCAGCTTTTGAACTACTGTACCATAGTTTGTTGCTGTTGGGCCAAACTGTCTCTCCCTAAACTGTCAGACCGCTGCATGTGCAAATGCAAAGCTTTATGTTCTGTATCTGTGGCTGTCTACATACTACAGTACTATACACTATACCGCACTGTGTTTCGGGTATGGGCGGAGACTTCCAGAAACACAGACTAGTCTACATTGCTTGCTGTGATTGGCTGAGCACCGCTGCTATAGACTAGTCTGTGTTCCGGGATGTCTCCGCCCATACCCGGGGGCCAGAACACAGTGCGGTCTACTGTATGACTATGTTTCTAATCCGCAGCTACATACATACACTTTTATATCGCACATGCAGCCGCTGACACCTTAGGGAAAAACTACTAGTTCTCATTTAAGTTGAAAATAATAAAATAAATTTTTTATTATAGCATACGATGTTATATTTAGTACAGAAACTGTGAAACAGAATAACGGCCTTCTGCCATATTTCTGTTATGGTTAGTTGAGAGAGTTGTTCTTTATACATAGTTTGTTGTTGTTGGGCCAAACTATGTCATTGTCTCTCCCTAAGCTGTCAGCCCGCTGCATGTGCCAAACTGTATGTTCTGTATCTGTGGCTGTCTACATACAACAGTACTATACACTATAATGCACTGTGTTCCGGGTATGGACGGAGACTTCTAGAAACACAGACTAGTCTACATTGCTTGCTGTGATTGGCTGAGCACCGCTGCTGTAGACCAGACTGTGTTCTGGGAAATCTCCGCTTATACCCGAGGGCCGGTACACAGTGCGGTCTACTGTATGACTATGTATGTAACCCGCTGCTACATACAGTACATACACTTTTATCGCACATGCAGCCGCTGACACCTTAGGGAGAGAACTTAGGGAAAAAATTACTAGTTCTCAAGTTCAAAATAAATAATAAAATACAATTTTTATTATAGCATATATATACTATACTAGTCTACTAGGTTATATTTACAGAAACTGTGAAACAGAATAACGGCCTTCTGCCATATTTCTGTTAAGGTTTTTTGTTGTTGGGCCAAACTATGCCAGTCACTGTCTCTCTCTAAGCTGTCAGCCCGGGGCATGTGCAAAATTGTATGTTCTGTATCTGTGACTGTCTACATACTACAGTACTATAACACTATACCGCACTGTGTTCCGGGTTTCGGCGGAGACTTCCAGAAACACAGACTAGTCTACATTGCTTGCTGTGATTGGCTGAGCACAGCTGCTGTAGACCAGACTGTAGACTAGTCTGTGTTCCGGGAAGTCTCCACCCATACCTGGGGGCCGGAACACAGTGCGGTCTACTGTGTGACTATGTATGTAACCCGCAGCTACATACATACACTTTTATCGCACATACAGCGGCTGACACCTTAGGGAGAGAAAACTGAATTACTAGTTCTGATGTAAGTTGGAAATTAATAAAATAAAAAAAAGTCAGTCTGACATTTTTATATTATTATTATAATATTAATATTATTATTTTATTTTTATGCCTGTTTTATTTGGTATGGTGCAATGTGCACTGACTGCAGTCTGCACTTACTTTAATTTATTATAATTTTGTATTTTATTTTATTTTATCTTCTGTGTTCACTGTCCACTGTCCAATTTATGTGGGTTACTTTTTATTAAAGTACTTACCGTATATACTTGAGTATAAGCCGACCCGAATATAAGCCGAGGCACCTAATTTTACCACAAAAAACTGGGAAAACGTATTGACTCGAGTATAAGCCTAGGGTGTCCATCTGCATGCCTCACTGTGCCTCACTTTGCCTCACTGTGTCCATGCCTCACTGTGCCCATGAAGAGACTGACGTTTAACATAAGAGTCTATGGAAGGGGTGCCCGGCTTTGAAAAATCGGTGCTCCCCGGCCGCAGGTCCCTCAGACAAAAACCTTTTCACACTTATAGAGGAGAAATGGGGCTACATGTGTGCCAAGTTTAGGGTCCAGGGGACCTACGACCGGCCAGTACCTGGTCCCCAAAGTCACCAGGGAAATTCGGTGCTCCTAGGTCGTAGGTCCCCAGGACAAGAAACTTTGCACACTTGTAGAGGAAGAGAGAGGCTACATGTGTGCCAAGTTTAGGGTCCAGGGGACCTACGACCGGCCAGTACCTGGTCCCCAAAGTCACCAGGGAAATTCGGTGCTCCTAGGTCGTAGGTCCCCAGGACAAGAAACTTTGCACACTTGTAGAGGAAGAGAGAGGCTACATGTGTGCCAAGTTTGGGGTCCAGGGGATCTACGGTCGGCCGGTACCTGGTCCCCAAAGTCCAGGAGATCAGGCACAAAAAGGTGACTCGAGTATAAGCCGAGGGGGGCATTTTCAGCACAAAAAAAGGTGCTGAAAAACTTGGCTTATACTCGAGTATATACGGTATTTACATCTTTTCTTTATAAAATTAATGATTACTTTGAATATAAATAATATAACGAATACGAATGTAACACAATTTTGTATATCAAATTTTTTTTTTGTTTAATATATAAAAAAAAGTCTATTTCGGTTTCGGTGCGGTTTCGGTATCGGCATTTTGTATTTTTCATTTTCGGTATCGGTTTCGGCACCAAAAAACCCATTCGGTGCATCCCTGGTAGAGACATCCCCAAAAAGACTTGCAGCTGTAATTGCAGTGAAAGGCGGTTCTACAAAGTATTGACTCAGGGGGGCTGAATACAAATGCCCCCCCCCACACTTTGCACATATTTATTTGTAAACAATTTTGAAAATTATTTATCATTTTCCTTCCAATTTGTGTTGAACCATCACATAAAATTCCAATAAAATACATTTACGTTTTTGGTTGTAACATGACAAAATGTGGAAAATTTCAAGGGGTATGAATACTTTTTCAAGGCACTGTACACTAAGCACTGTGTAGTCCCAGGCTTATTCAACTCTCTACTGCTTCATTTACATAACAACATGCATTATGCAATGTGGTAGTAGCGGCTCTTGAAAACATCCCACTATTAGGTTAAAACTTTAAATGGTTTTCTACACGTACAGAGGATATGCTTATTATGACGATATAAAAACAATGTGTGGGCTCTGATCACATTCTATTCTGCATAAAAATAAATTTCAGTGACTCGACATTTGTGGTTTTCAATAAAAGAAGAAACGCAAACGACCCGATTCACTGATCTTATTTTAAATTTTATTTTTATAGAGAATAGATATTTTTATACAGGATAGAACGTGAACACCGCTCACGCATTGTTTTTATTTTGTCATAAGGAGCATATCACCCGTACGTGTATAAAATGATATAAAAGGGGAATTCCAGCTAATAACATGACATCTTGGTTTTGATTTCTGGGACAAATTACTGCAAATGTAATATGAAGTAATTGTGAAAGGGCAACAACTGAAATGAGTCAGTGAAGTACTGTAATAAAGTCACTAGGTTTACTTAATACAACTCGGCATACCTACCTATGGTAGAAAAGACTATACAGATAACAGCGGCAGGAGGTAGTCGACAGCCTAAAACTGAACTCCAGGTAAACAACTAAATACACAGATCATATACATATAAGGGAGCTGTTTTACTAGCCAAAGGATTTGCATTTCTGTCCATGCAGTCCTGAGATTTACTAAGCACAGCCTTGTCTGGCAGGGCAACAGACCTGACTTTTCCCTGCTGCAGTCAAGTAACACTTACAGGTCTTGTCCCTCTTCCCGTCTTTGAATGCAGCAGCCTGATGAGCTCATCTCTCGCCTCTGCCCTCTCCTCCTATCAGCATGCTACTTAATAGCACATGAGCACTGCACCACACCTGATGGATGGTTGTGCTGCTTCTTCCTCCTGCATTCTGAGCTCTGCTGTACAGGGACTGCAAGACGCTGAACAAAGATCAAATTTAGGTATATACACTCACTGTTTGCAATTACAGCATCAATCAAAGCTGTATTAATCATTGCTGTTAATTCATGTATTTTATAACCACTTTCAGCCCGAGGACGTCATATGACGTCTTTGACTTTCAGTGGGGATATCTGAATGATGCCTGCAGCTGCAGGCATTATTCAGATATCATCTTTTAGAGCCAGTGATTCTGTATACCGTAAAGCCCCATACACACGGTCGGACTTCCATCGGACTTTCCCGTGGATTTTTGTCCGAACGGAGTTGGTCGGGAACACCCATAGCATACACACCACAGGACTTTTCTGCAAACTTTCCCAAAACTTTTTGCAACATCACGTGTTTTTTCTGCTCTTTACCGCCACCCTTAGGTCAACTTCTGCTATTGTTGGTTGATTTTAACATTAGTTGTTTTGTCCATCGGACAAAAGTCTGATGGTTTTCTGTACACACGGTCGGACTTTGCTCCATCAGACTTTTGTTGGGCAAAAGTTTGTCCGTTTGCAGACCCAACTTTTGTCCAATGAAAACAAAACCAAACGAAAAAAAGTTTGTCCGATGGAGCGTACACACGGTCGGATTGTTGGTCCAACTTGCTTAAAACGAAGTTTGTTGGGCAAAAGTCCGACCGTGTGTACGGGCCTTAAGAATGATCATAGTAGCAGTTCCGCCGCTTGATCGTTCTTACAGGCGACGGGAGAGGACACTCCCCCACAACATACAGGGATATACAATGTAATACTGACATATATTCACACATAGATTGGACTTGATGGACTTTTTTCAACCTCGCCTACTATGTAACTATGACTTCTCCGGGAACCCGGGGAAAGAATCTGCTGCCGCCGCCGTATGAAAAGAATCGAGATTTCCAGTGACCAGATGGTCACCAGTCATCTCTATGACCGTCGGAGGCCCGGGCGCAACATTATGACGTCACGTCCGGGCCGCGGTTGTAAACAAAGCCACGATCTGCAAAGCATGGGATCGTTCTTTTTCTTTTTTTGATCTAATGGTTTCCAGCCTGGAGGAGAGATGTGGGGTCTTAAAGAGGACCTGTCATGCACTGTTCCTATTACAAGGGATGTTTACATAATAGGAATAAAACATTTTTTTAAGAGAAAGTGTATAAATAAAAAAATTTACGTAAAATAAACAATAGTAAAATAAAATAAAAAATGTAAAGTGCCTCCGTCTCCGTGTGCTCAGGCACAGAAGAAAACGCACACGCAAGTCTCGCCCACATATGTAAATACCGTTCAAACCACACATGTAACGCAGCGGGCGTTTGAGCGAGAGCAACAATTCTAGCACTAGACCTCCTCTGTAACTCTAAAATGGTAACCTGGAAAAATATTTAAAGCGTCGCCTATGGAGATTTTTAAGTACCAAAGTTTGGCGCCATACCACGAGTGTGCGCAATTTTAAAGCGTGACATGTTGGGTATCTATTTACTTGGCCTAATATCATCTTTTACATTATACAAAACAATTGGACTAACTTTAGAGCCCATTCACACAGGGAGGACTTTGGATCCGACTTCAAGTCGCCCCAAGCCGCCTCAAGTCGCGCTGCATGATCAAATCAATGCAAGTGAATGGAGCCGTCTTAAAGCGGAGCTCCGCCGGAATTTTTTTTATTGAAAGCCAGCAGCTACAGCTACAGCAGCTGCTGGCTTTTAATATTTGGACACTTACCTGTCCTGGAGTCCAGCGACGTCCGCAGCAGAGGACGAGCGATCGCTCGTCACTCTGCTGCTCCCTCCGCCATCCTCGCTGAGGGAACCAGGAAGTGAAGCCCTGCGGCTTCATGCCCGGTTCCCTACGGCGCATGCGCGAGTCGTGCTGCGCCGTTCTGGTTGGTGCTCCTGTGTTCTGGGAGCCGAGTGTCTCCCAGAACACTACGGGAAGTCTGGGGGAAGTGACGTCACTCCCGCAGATTCCCGGAGAGAGGACTCCCAGATGTGGGTGAAAATACCTGTCTTAGACAGGTATCTTCACCCCCTCCCCCCTGAAAGGTGTCAATTGTGACACCGGAGGGGGGGAGGGTTCCAAATAGCAGAAGTGTATATTTAGGGTGGAGCTCCACTTTAATGCACACTACTGCAGTCGCTCCAACTTCAGAAAAGGTTCCTGTACTACTTCAATCCGACTTGTAGGCAACTTGTACCCATTGATTTCAATGGAAGTCGGATCACTGTCTTAACAGAAGCAGCAATACAGGAAGAGAACATACATTTCTCAGGCAAACCCCTCCCTCCCACAGAGCTGACTCTTGTTTGATTGGCCACTGGAAAGCCTCCTGTCCTGGAGGCAACTTTAAGTTGCCTTGTAAGTTGCCTCATGTCGCGCTGTGATTCATGCTCAAGTCGTGTCCAAGTCACGCTGGAAGTCGTATTGCCCCTGTGTGAATGGAGTCTTACTGTTTTGTTATTTTTTAATTCATGAAACTGTTTCATTTGTGCTGGGAGCGCACAGGGGGCGCACTCTCGGTACAGCTGTATTGACCGCAATTCAAGCAAATATGTGCCCTCTTAGCGCCAAGGACCAGGCCCTTAAAGGAGAAGTAGGGCCAAAGCCTTCTTGGCCCTACCTCGTCTGTGTGGTCACAAGAGTGCACTTAGTTCTGCATTCCTGTGACCGGTATTCAGCCGACAACGGGCTAAAGTCTACTGTCAGCTGACATCATTCAGCCGCTCCAGACGCTGGGGAGATCCTGACTTTCATGTTGCGACCCACCCAGATTCCCGAGCAGCTGCTGGCTTAGTCTCTCAGTGCACTGTAGAGATCCTGAGCCAGCCTCTCTAGCCAACTCCACAGTGAATGCTGGAGGGGCAGGGCAGAGCAGAGAGCTGGTGAATGCTGCCATTGATAACCCAATTCCTGGTCTTAGAGGAGGCGGTGGAACGCTGCTGCATCTAAATAGGTGAGTATGGCAGTTTGTTTTGTCAAAATCCCACACTTCTCTTTTAAATGCACATATAAACTTATATGAAGATCTTTGTTGAAATAAAGGGTCTGATGACAGGGTCTCTTTAACATAGAGTTGATGAGAAAAAACTGCAGGAGATGCAGATTGATTGCGGAGGGATCAGAATCCTTAGGAGGGGGCATATAACCAAGGTGACAATAACGGCATTGCTCCTTATAAATAAAATACAGCTCAGCAAACTGGCCTGGGTAAGGAAGTACTGCTTACTGTAATAGTTAGCATTACCCTATTATTAATCACTTTTAAGGCCACATCATGAATACAGGGCACTGTTTTTGGACACCACACTGCAGGGAAATAGGAAATTTGGACAGAATTCAAAGTTGGGCAGCTAAATAAATAACAGGGATGGAAAATGTCTCCTACAATGAAAGGTCAGAAAAACTGGGCTTGTTTAGTTTGGCAAAAAAAAAAGACTTATAATTAAACGAATTAATACTTATAAATATATCCAAGGTCATTAAAAAGATTTGGCAAATGGACAACAAGGATTGTCTTGCATTCTCAGTAGCTCTATGGTGAAATATATGCAAAACGTACTTCACAGGAAGTTCAGCTCATGACAACGCCCTGAGTGTCCGCAGAACAGGAAGTGAGGTGTAATCTGTAAACTAGGGAGAGGGACAGTAATAGAGTCCTGACAGAGGATCTGACCTCTCCCGAATAGGCCAACTGCAGCCAGGCAACCGTCTTACTGCTGATCGCAGCAACTCTACCAAGTGGTTAGCTGACCCCTGGCTGGCCACTTCCTACCTCTGCTTACTACATTACTAGGTAAGTTAGTTCCGCTCCACATAGGGTTGCCACTTTTTCTTCAAGCCAAACCGAACACTTTAGTGACGCACAATCATTTTTATTTTGTTTTAGTATACACTATAGAATTGTAACAGACCTGGGACACCTTTGGGCACTCCAAAGAGAATAGTAATGCGGTGCACGTAGTGCCGCCTCACCCTCCGGTCAAGTCCTGTTCCGAGCCAAATTCCTGTCTGAATAATGTGTCCGGGTTTAAGGTGGACTGAAACCCGGACACATAATTCAAAACCTGAACTGTTCGGGTGAAGCCCGGACAGGTGGCAACCCTACCGGACAGGTGGCAACCCTAGCTCCACACCCAGTTTGGCTATACCACTTATCTATGCTCCCCTTCCTTTTTCTTTGCAGTGTCATGACAGACAGTGCCCCCTCTCAAAAGTAAGGGTAGAGCGAGTTAAAAAAAAAAAAGACTGAGGATAGGTCAGAATTCATAACAATATTATGATTTTTACAGCCCTCTTCATGAAACCTTGACCAAAGATCATATGCTAGTTCATGAACTGAAACTTGGATCTCTTTCAGCTAGACACTACCTTCACAGAAATAGTCACTTAGGTTCTCAGGCTCTCATTCGCAGCACAGATGCCTGTGGCCATAGAGCACCCCAGTGCAAGCTGGTTTGTCAGAGGTGTCTAGTGCAGGCTATACACAAGCAGGGGTGGTAACTTCAGTCTCCATCACTAAGTATTTGGTCAAAGATTCCATTAAAGAACTTTGCAAGCTAAACCCGCAATCAGTGCCTGGTCCTTCCTGTCAGGTAACTGATGTGCGTCTGGATCGACCAAAGTGATCAGTGAGAAGAACCTTGCCCAGTCGAGTTTCGACTTCAGTCTGGAAGAGACATTTGTGGTGACTAACAGAGGTCATTCAATGGTTAATGCCATTGAGGAACCTACAGAAGTGTAAAAGTATTATTTTAACATGAAGACATTTTGCAGCTTACTTTCCATATATTGAGGAGATAAAAGAGATCATCATAGCGTAATGGAAAAAGGTTGAAAAGTAACCTTGTTTTATTAACAGACCTCCATATTAAAACCCTCTAAAAGGGCATGGAGGTCCTCCAACCTAACCACTCCCTCCATTGTGAATGTCTCAGTTAGGAGGTTAGCACATCATGTTATCCTCCAATAAAGGATGCAGTGTCTTACCCAATCAACAGAAAGGCAGATCTTGACCTGAGAAAAAAAAATCTTGTTTCAGGCGGGGCATGTCACCCCACAATGACTCTAACATGGGCCATAAGAGCAGGTTCTTCATGCACAAATAATACCTTAGTGTTATCTTAAATCTCTTCAAAGGGAAACTAGGCACTGCTATTTCAAAAGTGACAGGGGGTTGCTCAAGTTTATTGCCAAACGACAGAAAACTCTGCTGCCAAAGACAACACATGGAATAGAGAGCTTTCAGTGACAGATCCAATGATTTGCGATCATACAAACCTCGTACTAAGTTTTGTAGGGATTGGAGAGGAACACAATTGTTTGTCAAGATGTCTAAACAAAATTCCACATCTACTTCCTTGGAGACAAAAAAAAAACCTTCTGATGATACACGTGTAGCGCCCTGCTCCTGTTGACCAGGCGCTATTATCTAAATTTAGTGGGATGTCTGAACTTTAGTTAGTTCAGATTCCATGTTTTGGCTAAATTGGCCTATGTTCCAGCCTTGGCTGAGTTGGGTGTATTTCCCACGGTTACCAGCAGGTGTCGCTGCCACCTCTGGTTCGTGTTGGAAGGTACAACAAGCCGATGCATATTGGGTGCTCTTTCCCAGAGGCAACCTAGGGGAGTTTGATACGGCTGGGCATGCTGGGAGAGGGTACTTAAGAGACGGACGCCATTTTTGGACTCTCTCTCTCACCTCGTGGCCACCCTGGCCAGAGGTATGTGACAACTCCTCTTCTGCCTCGGGGCCTGCTGACCTGAGGTTACGTTACTGGAGTTAGGCCCAGAAGCTATCTGGGGCCTACTGGTTCGAGGGTGGTCCTGTGCTGTCTGTCCTGCGGGAAGAAGCCAAGCAGTTGAAGGAGCCAGGGGAGGACTCGTCTTGGAGAATACGCAGCGGAAGGCTGGTATCTCAAGAGGAGCCTGGGGCCTCAATTGGAGGATGCATCTCAACCAATCTGGCTCACAGTATTGCCGGGTCAGCTTAAAGGACTTTCTTATACTGTGCAGTTGCGCTTGAACTTTGAAAATTCTGATTACCAAGTCTATGGCAGAGACTTTCCATTTGTCCGTGCATCATCCCGGCTGCTAGGCTGGTGAGAGGGGCCTATCCGGGTGAGCAATATCCAATGACTATGGGTTGTCCATTGACAACCCATAGTGCTACACACACATTCACTCTTGCCTTGTGGGGACCAGTCTTCAGGCGTTTCTTGGGTGTGGAAAATAATATTGAGGACTGTTGGGTGATTTCTACATTGACGAAAGGCTATTGCTGGTCCTTAAAATCATTCTCCATGGAACCAGCTCTGCTGTTTATACAGTACATTTAAAAGGTACCGGTAACTTAAAATGGGCTAATCAGCCAGTTTTACGAGTAGATAGATTAATTGCCTTCCACTCACTTATTTTCGTAATAAAAAGAAACGGGAGACCCAAGACAGGTTTTGGGCCTTTAATCACCAAACAAATCGTGCCAGCTATTCACTTAGGGTCCAAATCATGACCACAGCATCAGACTGAAGAGATAAAGGTTGACCAGCGCGTTAACTGTTCTCTGTCCGTATGTTGGAGTTGTGATCTATGCAGTTTTTATTGTGAAGATTTCAAGAAACAATCTTTTATCTGGTACATCGTTGGCGTGCGGTCAACTTTTATCTCTACCGCTTCCAGTTTGTATGTCTTTAATTCAGAATACCGACAACACTGAGTACATTCCCAAGTGTGTTAATGCCTCTCATTAGACATCTTCGAATAAAGAATAAAGTCATTGTCTAGAAGATGTCTTACTCCCGGCCCAGGACAGTGACACCCCAGTACAGCTTCAGCAAACGATGTTGCCACAAGGCATTTGGCTAGTTGAACAATAAAAGCATGTCCAATCTGATCCCAGCCCAGCAAATAATCGCTCTAGGACAGGGCTCAACAAATCTCAGGCGCCAGGTCACCATGGCAACAAAAATTGCATCCTGGCTCCTGGAAATCGTGCATCCCTGCGCCTGGCACCAACAGTGAATGGGCTTACTAAAGCCCAGGCACAGGGATGCACGATTTCTATCGTGCACCGCCCAGGACATGTAGTTCCAGGCGCCGGAGAGTTTACTTGTTGGATGGAAGCATTCCGGCGGCAGCGCTTTTACATACCCTGCGCACCCCCCGCTATGTATCTCGGGCTTTGCTTGCCCATCTGCGAGCCTAGTATAGGCATAGCAGGTGCCACCGGGTAGAGGGGAGGAAAGAGCGGACACGCGTCTGTTCTCTTTCCCTTCTTGATGCTGACCGGGAAGTGACATGCATTAGGTCACTTCCGAGTCCCCATTGCCAGTTTCCCTGGCCATCAAGGCCAGGAAAGAATGTAATGCAAGGTTTACTTCCTCTTTAAAGCTACTGCAGTCTCTAATAATGTGAAATACCCACAATGCTCCTGTAGCCAAAGTCCATGTTAGCCAGTCTTCTGATCAGCTGAGTGTGCAGCATGTTTCTTATTCATGCCAAGTAAACAGATTTTCTTTTATTAAGAAATGATAATAACGTGCTTTCGTGCCATGTGCCCTACTGATTCATGTGCACTATGGCTTTTAGTAATAGGTCCACTTCAAATGCCATTCCTGCCCACTCACTTCCAATGAATCAGAAAAATGTAATGGAATCTTAACAAATCTTGCCAAAGTGGAGTTTTATAAAATAAAAAAAAAAGAGGAAATACTCTGTGAATAATAACAGAAAGAGACAGTTGTGCAAAAAATAATGCCTTTGGCTGAATCACAAGAAAGCCAGGGAGAGCGCGACCACAGCAAATAAACCACAAGGAAATCAGATGAGCCGTGAGCCAATGAGAAGGGCAGTGAGGCAGTGTCCCGCTGCCAGTTACAGATAAGATTTAAACTGTGGTCTGAGGTTTACCATCACATCCTGTTATGTTTCATGCACTCTTCTGAGTTGGTTACGGTAAGGAGAGGAAAAATAAAATAAAAAAATCTCTGTTCAAGCTTCACCCTTACACTGCCAAGTGGCTCGAGGGAAACAATCGTCTTTTAAAAAAATGCAATTTATTTATGTCATTGTGAGCTGCTTGGCATAAATTATTGTTAATATAAAAGAAATAATCTATTTATAGATAGTTTGTGATTTTCTATGAACAATGGGGGCAGGCATTTTCTCTTTACATATGAGGCTCTGCTTTCTACCTAGTAGTGCTGCACAGTGCTTGTGATCTACGGCTCCAGATTCTCAATGCAAGCTTATTAAAGTATAACTAAAGGCCAAACTTTTTTTTTTTTTTTTTAAAGAGAGTGGAGAGGGATTAAAGCACCTGTCAGGTTTTTATTGCCGTCTGTGCCCCTGTTATGCTAAGTTTGCACTTGTGCAGGGTGAGAACGCGTGCATAATCGTGTTCCTGACCTGCAGACAAAACGTGTTGCTCTTTAATTCTTTATGGCACCCTCATGTATTGGAAAACGTGGCGCATTTTCATGTGCGCAAAACTGCATAGTGCTGGTTTCGTGATTCTGTTTTCAAAAAGTGTTGGGGACTTTTTCTCTGTGTTTCCCACAGGTACAGCAACTCATTCAAACGAATGGGCCGCCAATAGGGGGGTACCACCAGGCCTCCTATAGGGGGCCCGGGCACACATGGGGGCCTAGGCAGCAGGGGGATCAGTGCGGACAGGAGGACAATTACAGAACAATGCACTGTCTCTGTGTCTCTCCCTCCAGCAGCTGAAAGCGGTTTCTCCCCCTCTCCCTGCTGCCGGCTTTCAGTTGCTGAGGGGAGAGACACAGACACAGTGCATTGTTTTGTAATTGTCATCCTGTCCGCTGCATTGATGCCTCTCTATGTGCTGCCCACATCGGATTCCTTTCTGTGTCCCTGTGTCCCTGCCCCCCCCCGCAGTGCTGTCGGTTTCTCTCTCCCACTGGCTGCTGCGGGCACACAGGCGGATGGAGAGTGGGGGGGAATAACGGGCCGGTAAATATGTAATTTACTGGCCTCTTCTTTTTTTGAATTGGACACAGTAAGCGATCGGTAGGGATAACTCCTGTGTCCATTCATAACTGAGCATAGTAAATTGGTTTACTATGCTTCAGTTTATGAATGAACAGGAGCCTCTGTCTCCTGTCCATTCATCTTCAGTGCAACTGAGGCTGCTGAGAAAGGAATTGAAGAATCTGTCATCAATTCCTTTCTCTGTCTCAAAGGTGAGATGTTAGGGGGCTATCAGGGGACCCCTAATATTTGTCTCAACCCCCCCCCCCCCCCAGTGTTGTTAATAAAAAAAAAAGCTTTTGCCTTTATTTCTACTTTGAAGTGGCACTAAACCCACATCATAGAAAACGATCAATGAATGGTGCATTACATGCTATTCATACTCACTCAGTCACTGTGAGATTCATTTTTTGCATTCTGCAAAAAACCTGGTTGATCCTGCTGCTCTCTATCCCCCCCCCCCCCTTCTGATCATGTCCCCAACTCAGCTAGGGATTTAGCAGCTCTGTTGGCAGCTCTGCACATGTTCAGTTTTCAGTGAGTTTCTATGTGGAGCATTTCCTCCCATCTAACAAATCTGATCAGCCCATGTGACTATAGAGTCACACATGTGGGTGTATACACAGTGGTAAATGACAGCCCACTCCTTCCCTCCTCCTCCATGCCCACTAACCAGCTAAACACAATGGGGGTGGGATATTACATGTAGATTAATAGTGGCTTTACCTCCCTCTTATTCTAAGACACAGGTTGGATGGGCGTGACACAGCCTGTGTCAGAAATCCGCCCACACCATGTTATTGCCAAAAAATAATAAAGATTTGATTTCAAATACCGTATATACTCGAGTATAAGCCAAGTTTTTCAGCCCCCTTTTTAGGGCTGAAAATACCCCCCTCGGCTTATACTCGAGTCGGTGTACCTGATTTCTTGACAGGCGTCCATTTTTTTAAAAGTCGCGGCTTCCTCCTGGCGTTCCGTTCCGTGATAGGCATTTGACACTGTGTTTTCCGCCTATCACGGATGTCCTCTCATCCTCGGACAGTTTCCCAGCAGACACTGTGTTCAGTGTTCCGCCAATCACGGACGTCCTCTTGTCTGAGGATGAAAGAATATCCGTGATTGGCAGAACACTGAACACAGTGTCTGCTGGGAAACTGAGTCCGAAGATGAGAGGACCTCCGTGATAGGCGGAACACAGTGTCAAACGCCTATCACGGAATGGAACGTCAGGAGGAAGCCGCGACTTTTAAAAAATGGACGCCTGTCAAGAATTCAGGTACTCAGGCACAGTGAGACTGCAATGGTCACAGTGAGGAGGTATGGCACAGTGAAGTAATGGGCACAGTGAGGAGGTATGGCACAGTAAGGTTGCAATGGGCACAGTGAGGTGTGGCACAGTAAGGTATGGCACAGTGAGACTGCAATGGGCACAGTGAGACTGCAATGGGCACAGTGAGGTTGCAAATGGGCACAGTGAGGCGTGCAAATGGGCATTGTTGACCCTCTTTTCAGCTTACAGTAGCTGCTGCATTCTCACCCTGGGCTTATACTCGAGTTATTACGTTTTCCCATTTTTTTGTGGTAAAATTAGATCCTCCTGCCTATGTTTCTCTGCAGACAGGCTGGGAGAGATCTGGGTCATGTGACAGCTGTATAGCAATTAGAAAAAGGTACTTAGATGTTTTTTTTTATTAAAATAATTACAGTGCCATTATCCCCATACAGAAATAGAAGGGACAATGTAAATTAAGCAGTGTGTGTTTAGTATCACTTTAACTTTCTCAGACTGAAGATCAGATTTCTAGGTGGATTATTGTTTTATCTCCGCTGTTTTTCGGTCAGCCTGAATTGGTGGATATACAGAAAGCTATTAGTGGTACTATCCACAAACCCGTATAATACCATTAATAAAAATAAAAGAGGGTCTGGTGTCACCAGTGACACACCTCCATCCCTGCAATATACGTCAAAAGAGAAAGGGGCGCCCTTTGGACTTTAAGTGAGATGATCACTATAGAGCCAGTAAAAATAGCAGAAATAAATACAGTATATATTTAATTCAAGTAAAAAATAGTACATACATTGATGTCATGAACATCAACCAATTCATACAAAATACAGAAAATGGGTAAAAATTATTATTTTGCAAGTATCTGTCAATATTAGCACACAAGCATAAAGTATACCCGACGCGTTTCGCGAGGCTTAGCTCGCTCTTCAGGGGTGGATGCTTGCAGTGTACCTAAAATGAAAGGATATGGTGTATAGTATGATATAGAAGGGCACAGGGTAAGGGGGGGCCCCTTGATGTAAAAAAAAACATACTCACCAATGGACATGGCTGGAAGCCAGCGCATGTGAGGCCCCCAAACGGCAGCTGTGAATGTCTTGCCAGGGAGCAGAGGAGGCGGGGCCAAACAAAATCCCAACTCGGGTCAAACGGAAGGAGGGCACAGCCTGGATAGAGTTTGACCCGGGTTGGGATTATGTGAGTATGTTTTTTTTTTACATCAAGGGACCCCCCCTTACCCTGTGCCCTTTCATATCATACTATACACCATATCCTTTCATTTTAGGTACACTACAAGCATCCACCCCCGAACAGCAAGCTAAGCCTCGCGAAACGCGTTGGGTATACTTTATGCTTGTGTGCTAATATTGACAGATACTTGCAAAATAATAATTTTTACCCATTTTCTGTATTTTGTATGAATTGGCTGATGTTCATGACATCAATGTATGTACTATTTTTTACTTGAATTAACTTCTTCTGACCCGGGCCATGTACAAAATACGGCCACAAGGTGGCTCTACAAATCCGGGAGGCCGTCTTTTTACGGCCTCCGCTCCTCCAGCCACTGGGGGGCGCGCGAGCTCCGCCAGCGGCGCGCCACTGAAAAGCCGATGCGCGTGCCTGGCGGCCGCGATGTCCGCCAGGTACCCGTGATCGGCCGGTACAGAGACAAGGATGTGGATCTCTGTGTGTAAACACAGAGATCCATGTTCTGTCAGGGAGAGGAAACTGATGCTGTGTCCCTTGTACATAGGGACACAGATCGGTCACCTCCCCCAGTCAGTCCCCCCCCCCCACAGTAGTAATCACTAATAGGGCACACATTAACCCCTTCCTCGCCGCCATTACTAGTAAAAAAAATAAAAATAATAAAAATGGCATAAAACTACCCCCTATTTTATAAACGCTATAACTTTTGTGCAAACCAATCAATAAACGCCGATTGCAATTTTTTTTTACCAAAAATATGTAGAAGAATACGTATCGGACTAAACTGAGGAAAAAATGTAAAAAAAAAAAAAAAAAATTGGGATATTTATTATAGCAAAAATCAAAAAATATTGTGTTTTTTTTTCAAAATTGTCGCTGTTTTTTGTTTATAGCGCAAAAGATAAAAACCGCAGAGATGATCAAATACCACCAAAAGAAAGCTCTATTTGTGGGAAAAAAAGGACGTTAATTTTGTTTGGGAGCCACGTCGCAAGACCGCACAATTTTCATCAAAGCGTGACAGTGCCGAAAGCTATAATTTCGCCTGGGCAGGAAGGGGGTATATGTGCCCAGTAAGCAAGTGGTTAAATATATACTGTATTTATTTCTGCTATTTTTACTGACTCTTTAGTGATCACCTCACTTAAAGTCCCAAGGGCGCCCCTTTCTCTTTTGACGTATAATACCATTAGGCTGGGTTCACATATGTCCGGCTGCGGTTCTCCTTCCACAGTCTGGTGGGTTTCTATTCACAGGTTCAGGTGCGATTCAGGTGCAAATTTTTGCCTGAATTCACACCTAAACCGGAGCCAAAAACACACAGGATCCTTTTCAAAACTGCACTGCTGCCGTCCCGGACATGTGTGAATTAGCTCCATTGAAAGCCGCTCACGTTATGTGAATTAAATGCGGTTAAAAACGCATCATCCAATTCGCATATATGTGAACCCAGCCTTATATAAAAAAAAAAAAAACAGCAAGTAAGTAAATTGCTTAAAAAGTCCACATAAACATTTAGAATACATTACATTTTTCCCCTTTAACCTATTTTTTCTGTTACTGCCAGTCAGTTAGTTTTGAAGGGCCCAAGCAGAATTTAGTCACCTAGTTGGGTGCAGAAATGGGGTAAGTGTGTCCCTGGAAGAGAACACAACAACCCGGGTGTCCTCCATCCTGTGCTCCAACATCCTCCCCATATCACCACTATTTATGAAAGTTACATAATGCTTTCATTTCTACAAGTGTATATAGAAAACATAAATCAGACACAGCTGAGGATGAAGAGCGACATGGGATTTGGCTCCAAAAGAGAGACAGTTTTAAGCCACGGCTGATTTTACTGAAGTTATTGTGGTTTCTATCCTATTGTTAGACTTCATTGCTCTTTCACAATTACAGAAAAAATGTAATTTAGCAAACAATGGAAGCTTCCAGCACCCAGACGTTAAAAAAAAAAAGAAAGAAAGAAAGATGATGTTAGTTAACTGAGAATGCCAATATGTTGTATTGTCTTTTCCTAAATAAAGAAATATTGTAAAAGAAAATAAATCAGATGTGCGAGGGTTAAGCTGCCTGTCAGTCTGCAAAAACACCCGGCCTCATAACTCACCCTGTTCCCTCCATTTCCCTGACATTTATCAACCTGCTTCCAGCTCTGCTGCTGTCACTCAACTACTGCTGTGAGAGACTTGCCGGGGCCTGTACTACACCCATACCCTGTATACTACACCCATACCATGTATACTACACCCATACCATGTATACTACACCCATACCCTGTATACTACACCCATACCCTGTATACTACACCCATACCCTGTATACTACACCCATACCCTGTATACTACACCCATACCCTGTATACTACACCCATACCCTGTATACTACACCCATACCATGTATACTACACCCATACCCTGTATACTACATCCATACCCTGTATACTACACCCACACCCTGTATACTACACCCACACCCTGTATACTACACCCATACCCTGTATACTACACCCATACCATGTATACTACACCCATACCCTGTATACTACATCCATACCCTGTATACTACACCCACACCCTGTATACTACACCCACACCCTGTATACTACACCCATACCCTGTATACTACACCCATACCATGTATACTACACCCATACCCTGTATACTACACCCATACCCTGTATACTACACCCATACCCTGTATACTACACCCATACCCTGTATACTACACCCATACCATGTATACTACACCCATACCCTGTATACTACACCCATACCATGTATACTACACCCATACCATGTATACTACACCCATACCCTGTATACTACATCCATACCCTGTATACTACACCCACACCCTGTATACTACACCCACACCCTGTATACTACACCCATACCATGTATACTACACCCATACCCTGTATACTACATCCATACCCTGTATACTACACCCACACCCTGTATACTACACCCACACCCTGTATACTACACCCATACCCTGTATACTACACCCATACCCTGTATACTACACCCATAGCATGTATACTACACCCATACCCTGTATACTACACCCATACCCTGTATACTACACCCATACCCTGTATACTACACCCATACCCTGTATACTACACCCATACCATGTATACTACACCCATACCCTGTATACTACATCCACACCCTGTATACTACACCCACACCCTGTATACTACACCCATACCCTGTATACTACACCCATACCCTGTATACTACACCCATACCCTGTATACTACACCCATAGCATGTATACTACACCCATACCCTGTATACTACACCCATAGCATGTATACTACACCCATACCCTGTATACTACACCCATACCCTGTATACTACACCCATACCCTGTATACTACACCCATACCCTGTATACTACACCCATACCATGTATACTACACCCATACCATGTATACTACACCCATACCATGTATACTACACCCATACCCTGTATACTACACCCACACCCTGTATACTACACCCACACCCTGTATACTACACCCACACCATGTATACTACACCCATACCATGTATACTACACCCATACCATGTATACTACACCCATACCCTGTATACTACACCCATACCCTGTATACTACACCCATACCCTGTATACTACACCCACACCCTGTATACTACACCCATACCATGTATACTACACCTATACCCTGTATACTACACCCATACCCTGTAAACTACACCCATACCATGTATACTACACTCATACCATGTATACTACACTCCTGTACCATAGCACCCCTCCACATCCTGTACCCGATGTTCTACACTCCTGTACCATATCGTCCCTCCACATCCTATACCCTGTATACTACATTAATGTACCTTAGTGCCCCTCCACATCCTGTACCCTATGTTCTACACTCCTGTACCTTAGTGCCCCTCCACATCCCATACCCTGTATACTGCAATCCTGTGTCATAGTGCCCCTCCACATCCTGTACCCTATGTTCTACACTCCTGTACCTTAGTGCCCCTCCACATCCCATACCCTGTATACTACACTCCTGTACCTTAGTGCTCCTTCACATCATGTACCCTATGTTCTTCACTCATGTACCATAGTGCCCCTCCACATCCCATACCCTGTATACTACACTCCTGTACCATAGTGCCCCTCCACATCCTGTACACGATGTTCTACACTCCTGTACCATAGTACCCCTCCACATCCTGTACCCTATATGTTCTACATTCCTGTACCATAGGGCCCCTCCACATGCTGTACCCTATGTTCTACACTCCTGTACCTTAGTGCCCCTCCACATCCCATACCCTGTATACTACAATCCTGTACCATAGTGCCCCTCCACATCCTGTACCCTATGTTCTACACTCCTGTACCTTAGTGCCCCTCCACATCCCATACCCTGTATACTACACTCCTGTACCTTAGTGCCCCTTCACATCCTGTACCCTATGTTCTACACTCCTGTACCATAGTGCCCCTCCACATCCCATACCCTGTATACTACACTCCTGTGCCATAGTGCCCTTCCATATCCTGTACACGATGTTCTACACTCCTGTACCATAGTACCCCTCCACATCCCATACCCTGTATACTACACTCCTGTACCGTATTGCCCCTCAACATCCTGTATCCAATGTTCTACACTCCTGTACCACAGTGCCCCTCCACATCCTGTACCCTGCATACTACACTCCTGTACCATAGTGCCCATCCACATCCTGTACCCTATGTTTTACACTCCTGTACCATAGTGCCCCTCCACATCCTGTACCCTATATGTTCTACACTCCTGTACCATAGTGCCGCTCCACATCCTGTACCCCATGTTCTACACTCCTGTACCATAGGGCCCCTCCACATCCTGTACCATATGTACTACACTCCTGTACCATAGTGCCCCTCCAAACCCCATACCCTATGTACTACACTCCTGTACCATAGTGCCCCTCCACATCCTGTACCCCGTGTTCTACACTCCTGTACCATAGCGCCCCTCCACATCCCGTACCCTATGTACTACACTCCTGTACCATAGTGCCCATCCACATCCTGTACCCTATGTTCTACACTCCCTTACCATAGCGCTCCTCCACATCCCATACCCTATGTACTACACTCTTGTACCATACTGCCCCTCCAAACCCTGTACTCTATGTTCTACACTCCTGTACCATAGTGCCCCTCCGAACCCTGTAGTACCCGATGTTCTACACTCCTGTACCGTAGTGCCCCTCTAAGCCCTGTACTCGATGTTCTACATATTACATTTTCGATTTTGGGTTTAAGACCACTTTACCACTTTTACATGCATGCCCACTATGTGTCAGTATAACACTTCCAGGTATCAATTACCCCTCGTCAAGATCATCGCCCCCCCCGATGATGCTTTCATCTTTTTTTTTTTTTCATCTCATTAAAAGGATGGAGCCATCTTTAATGAGCCATCATTCATTTTTTCCATCTAATGCCTGGACTGAAATGCTGACCCTGAGATGACTTGTTCATGTAAATATTGGTGGCTGTGTTTACAAATGTCTAAAGCCAGCCATAGAAGGTGCAATTTTTTTTCCTACAAACACAGGTTGCAGGAAAGAAAGTTGCTTGATTCCCCCATCAACACAGTAAAGCCGCGTAAACACGATCGGTTTTACCGATGAAAACAGTCTGGTGGACTATTCTCATCGGACAATCCGATCGTGTGTGGGCCCCATCGGTCTTTTTTCCATCGGTGAGAAAAAAATAGAACATGTTTTAAATTTATCCGATGGGGAAAAAAAACGCTAGCAAATTCCGATCGTCTGTGTGGAACTCATCGGACAAAAAACCCACGCATGCTCAGAATCAAGTCGACGCATGCTCAGAAGCATTGAACTTAATTTTTCTCGGCTTGTCCGAGTGTTTTACATCACGGCGTTTGGGACGGTCGGATTTTTGACTGATGGTGTGTAGGCAAGTCAGCTTCATCGGATTACCGATGGAAAAATCCATCGGTTTAAAATCCATTGGAAATCCGATCGTGTGTACAGGGCTTTAGTGTTGATGGAGGAATCCCTCCTGCAGAGCTATTGTGTTCTCCCGGCAGGATGGCAAGGGGCTGTCTGTGACTGGCTTAACACAGATCAGCCCACGCTGCAGCCTCTCACTTGCTGGCTTGCTACAAACTCACATTGTTGCAGTCTAATCACTGGAAGAGAGGAGACTGAGGATATGCTTCCTCCTGCCTGCAGCTGACTGGTGGCATCAGGCAGCCACTGAGGGATCTTTAATGGTAAAAGGTGCATCTTTTTTTGAAAAATAGCACGCTACAAATAAGTTACTGAAAAGTTTACGTTACCATAAAGCAACTTTTGCAAACACGTTTTATCCGTAGTGTTCTGAAAAGACCCATCAGAAAAAAAAGGGAGCCCCCCTTTGCCCCTCCCGTATAATAACTTAAGCTACAGTGTAATTTGGACAGAGGGTCAGCCTGGCCTGGAAAGAGAGGCAGGTTCTGTGTACATGTGTCAGGCCTCAGCTGGCTCAGGACACAAATCATAAAACGTCCCCCTCCCCACCCTCCCAAACAGGTGCACATGTGCCTGGAAGGAAACTTTGCTTTCACGCATCAGCCGTGCTTTATAGCGCCTGTCAGGATCATTATCCTGTGCGAGAAGGAAACGTCCAAGTGTTTGGGCTCACGGTGACATTACAGCCATCAATCACAGGCTCCTAATCGTAGGGATTACACAGCCAGCTAATGCTCTTCCCATCCTTCCCTGATCAACGTCATCCCTGCAAACCTGTCACTGAAGACTCATATCCAGTGACAAGAAAAAGGTGGACCTCCAGAAAAGAGGACCTCTGCGATTTACAGAGGTCAACGAGAGGAGGTGACCTTCAACCCACATCATCTGAGAAAACCTCAACATCATCTTTTTATGTGAAAGAGAAAATACATTAAAAAGCAATATTATCCCTTTTTATGGAGGCAGGTCAATAGCTGCTCACTGAAAATTTTGTTATTTCAAAAAGTGCCTAAAGACCTCTAGCAAAACGCCGGCCCGACCTGTATGTGTATGGTCAGACCAAGGAACATTTGTATGTCTATAGCCTATCCAGCACCTGACCTCAAAAACGCACAAAGTCCCACAAGCACCCTCCAAACTCTTGTAGAAACTTCTTGTAGAGTCCGACGCTGCTTTTATAGTTCTGGCCCAGTGCAACAAGCAGAGATCTGTGAGCCTGAAGGATAGGGTGACCAGACATCCCCGGTTTCAGGGGACAGTCCCCGGATTGAGGACACTGTCCCCGGACCAAGTCTGTCCCCGGACCAAGTCTGTCCCCGGATTGAATTTGAACAGGGGCTGGGGCAATTTCCAAGACAGTCAGTGCAGAATTACTAAAAATAAATCTGAATTACACCCCCCTGGTCCGCCGCTCCTACTAGCTTAGGGGGGTGTATTTTTTTCCATTATCTGTGCCCCTTTCTGATGATCATGTGCTGGTCGGAGCGGAGGGAATATTTCTTCCGTTTCGGGTAGGGCTAGGGAAAAAATTGATTTAAATCTTGAATCGAGTTGAGAGGTCAATTCGATTCAAAATTTCACCAAATCGTTTTTTTTTTTTTTTCACCAGAACCGGCGCTGACACCTGAGGAGCTGCAGGCAGGAGTTTTTAGGTGAGGACTAGGCCGAAGCCGCGGCCTCGCCTAAAAACTCCTGCCCGCAGCTCCTCAGGACCGGCGCGGTGTCCATCAAAAAAAAAAAAACTTGATTCGAATCGTAAATCGCGTTTTTTTTTTTTTTTAAATCGCAGTTTGTTTTTTTTGGAGAAAATCTCCCAGCTCTAGTTTCGGGTGCATGCCCATCCAGCTCCGTTCACATCTTCTTCTGCCTTGGCTCAAGTACCGGCCAGCCGCCTGCCTGCCTATCTCTTCGCCTTCCCTGGCAGAGTGATTTCCTCCGCTCCCCACCCAGTAGTAGTCGGGGCCCGGAGAGTAAGACTTGACAGGCTGTGAGGCTGGCAGTGGCGGCGACGGGCAGAGAGTCGCTGATTGCCGCCATTACTAGTAGAAAAACAAATATGTCCCCGGATTTCATTTTAAAAATCTGGTCACCTTACTGAAGGAAGCAGTGTGAAACCTGTACTGGTGAGTACACATTGCTCCCACTAACCACCAATAAAAGCGGGGTACAGATTGTAGACCATCACAAGGGGGCACAGACTATCACAGAAGGGCACTTACTACTGCCCTAAATAGCACTGACCACTGCAATGCATTTGCAGAGCTGCTTTCCCCACTGTATCAGAGGTTGCCCTGTACTTTCCTAATCCTAGAAACACCTCTGGGTGAGTTGAACGCACAAGTCCTGACAAGGAGCATGCTGACCAGAGGAGAGAGCAGAGTGATTAAATGGATGAGATCACAATTCTGTTGCTGCTCCTTCACTGTTCAATCACAGAAGAGAAAAGTCAGGTCAGTGTGCATTATGGCGGGGCCATGTATATCTCTGGTCATGGCAGAGAGAAATACAACCCCTTTGGGAAGTAGGAAGCTCCGATTTATGTATTTCAATTGTGTGTTTAGCTGCTTGTCTGGAGTTCAGCTTTAAAGGGGTTGTAAAGGTTCGTTTTTTATTTTCTAAATAGGTTCCTTTAAGCTAGTGCATTGTTGGTTCACTTACCTTTTCCTTCGATTTCCCTTCTAAATTTTTTTTTTATTTGTCTGAATTTCTCACTTCCTGTAAGCTTGCCCCCATCATCCGAGCCGTTCTGGCTGGGGGTTAGTCAACGCGCTCGCCCCCTCCCTTGGGAGTACATCCCTGCGGGGAGACGCTGTGGAGCCGTTCTGGCTGGGGGTTAGTCAACGTGCTCGCCCCTCCCTTGGGACTACATCCCTGCAGGGAGTGTGAACGTTCACAGCGTCTCCCCGCAGGGATGTACTCCCAAGGGAGGGGGCGAGCACACTGAATAACCCCCAGCCAGAACGGCTCCACAGCGTCTCCCTGCAGGGATTTAGTCCCAAGGGAGGGGGCAAGCACGCTGACTAATCCCCAGCCAGAACGGCTCGGATGATGGGGGGCAAGCTTACTGAGGAGTAACAGGAAGTGAGAAATTCAGACAAAATAAAAAAAAACATTTAGAAGGGAAAAGGTAAGTGAACCAGCAATGCACTAGCTTAAAGGAACCTATTTAGAAAATAAAAGACGGACCTTTACAACCCCTTTAAGCCGCAGATCTCCATGTGGCAGAAGTTGAACCAGAGTGGGAAGTGTTAAGTCTTTTCACGGGTGAAGGTTTTGGTAGATGGACTGTCGGTCACAAAGTGAAGGGGGAACTGGTGGCGTCTTTGTTCTGGAATAGGAGTTGTGTTTGTATTGCGATGGTGAGGCGGCCCTGCTTCTCTTTAATGCCAGATTTTACAACCTTTGCTTTTGCACCTAAAGAAAGCCTATAGGATTACACATCTGCTTGGCCTGATACCGGAGCAGCTTTGGGAGATAAGGCACCTCAGCAGAGCCAAAGAAAGCAGCCTGGGACAAACCCTCTGTATTCTACCATTTTATTATTTTATAGGGTAATCTTCTGTTATCTTGGAAAAACACGTACATACAACATGTGGGATTAAAAGCCTCACACTATACCGTCTGATAAGGATTGCTTCAATGTTCAGCTAAGTGTGGACTCTGTCCTCATGCCAAGTGCTGGCACAATAGTTGGTCACATGACTGTTCAGGTTATAATTACTGTCCTTATGATAATAGTGGTGATTACCCAGAATCCTTAGGGCACACAGGCGCATAACTTATGTCGGGAACCCGGCATTGCTATGCTAACAGTTTCTCCATAAAGTCATTTAGCCACAACGACTAGTCCATAATTGATTGTGGGTTCTGCAATAAGAGAGCGACTGAGCGTCACATTTACCAATCTCCAACTGGCTGAAGGTTTGGTAAAAAGTGAATTACTTAAACCGACCACCTGCAATTGGCTGCATGTCGTCTAACAAAAGAGAGACCGAGGAACACATCTACTAATCTACAACTGACTGTAGGCTGGTACCAAGAAAGCATCTTAATTCCCCATCTACCAATCTACAACTGACCTCAAGCCATGTAAAAAGAAAGTCTAAGAGCCAAATCTACCCATCTATACTAACAGCGAGTTATACAGAAAGACAGAGACTGATGCCGTTTACACACGACCGTTTTTCATGACGAGAAATTTTTTTTTTTTTTTAAATGGTCATTAAAAACTATTGTGTGTGGGCTTCAGAGCATTTTTCACGACGTGAAAAATGGCCATGAAAAATTTGGAACATGCTCTAATTTTTCTCGTTGTTTTTCACATTGTCGTTTTTCTCGTAATGAAAAATGGCCGTGTGTAGGCTTTAACGACGTGAAAAAAACGCGCATGCTCAGAAGCAAGTGATGAGACGGGAGCGCTCGTTCTGGTAAAACTAGCGTTCGTAATGGAGATAGCACATTCGTCACGCTGTAACGGACTGAAGAGCACGAGGCTGAAAAGCGCGAATCGTCTCTCAACAAACTTTACTAACACGAGATCAGCAAAAGCAGCCCAAAGGGTGGCGCCATCCGAATGGAACTTCCCCTTTATAGTGCCATCGTACATTTCATACGTCACCGCGCTTTGCTCGAGCATTTTTTTTCATGATAGTGTGTAGGCAAGGCAGGCTTGAGAGGAAACACGTCGAGAAAAATGTTGTTTTTTTCAATGACATTAAAAACGGTCGTGTGTAGACGGCATGAGAGCTACATCGACCAATCCATAACTGACTTCAGGTTATGTAACAAGAGAGAGACTGAGGGGGTTATTTACGAAAGGCAAATCCACTTTGCACTACAAGTGCAAACTACAAGTGCAAAGTGCACTTGAAAGTGCACTTGGAAGTGCAGTCGCTGTAGATCTGAGGGGGACATGCAAGGAAAATAAAAAACAGCATTTTAGCTTACACATGATTGGATGATAAAATCAGCAGAGCTTCCCCTCATTTCAGATCTACCCCTCAGATTTACAGCCACTGCACTTCCAAGTGCACTTTCCGTGCAATTTCAAGTGCACTTTGTACTTGCAGTTTCCACTTGTAGTGCAAAGTGGATTTGCCTTTCGTAAATAACACCCTGAGAGCCACTTCTATCATTCTATAATTGACTTCAGACTATTGTATGTAACAAGAGAGAGACTGAGAGCCACATCTACCAGTCTATACTCACAGTGAGTTGCAAAGCAAGGGACAGACTGAGAGCTACATCTACCTATCTATAAGTGACTTCAGGTTACATAACAAGAAAGAGACTGAGAGCCACCTCTACCAATCTATAGTGACAGTGAGTTGTATAGAAGGGGACAGACTGAGAGTCACTTCTACCAATCTATAATTGAGTTCAGAATATATAACAATAGACAGACTGAGGCTCAGTTCACACTGCTGCAACCTGAAAGTCGAACAACTTATGGTGTGACTTTGCCAGGTGACTTCCTGGCAATTTGCCGGCGACTTGATGTGACTTGAGTACTACATTGATGCGACTTTAGAAGCGAATTTCATGGAATGCCCAAATAATCTTCCTGTAATGTCAGATCCAAATCACATCAATATAGAGGAGGATCTGACTTCCATTAAAGTCTAGGGGCACAAGTCGGATAGAAGTCACCTTAACCACTTGTCCCCCGCCCACTGTCAATTGACGGCGGGCGGAGGATACTCTCGTTCTGGGAGGACGTCATATGACATCCTCCCTTTAAAACGAGCTAGGAGGCGCGCGCTCGCCGCCAGCGGCGCGCGCCGCATTCACAAGGCCCCGGTGCGCGTGCCCGGCGGCCGCGATTGCCGCCGGGCACCCGCGATTGCCCGGGAAACGAGCAGGAGAGTGGATCTCTGTGTGTAAACACAGAGATCCACGTCCTGTGAGGGAGAGGAGACTGATGGTGTGTCCCTTGTACATAGGGACAGCCATCGGTCACCTCCCCCAGTCAGTCCCCTCCCCCCACAGTAAGAACACATAGAGGGAACATATTTAACCCCTTCCCGCCCCCTAGTGGTTAACCCCTTCCCTGCCAATCACATTTATACAGTAATCAATGCATTTTTATAGCAGGGATCGCTGTATAAACGTGAATGGTCCCAAAAATGTGTCAAAAGTGTCCGATGTGTCCGCCGCAATATCGCAGTCACAATAAAAAATCGCAGATCGCCGCCATTACTAATAAAAAAATAAAAAAATAAAAATGCTATAAATCTATCCCCTATTTTGTACACGCTATAACTTTTGCGCAAACCAATCAATACGCGCTTATTGCGATTTTTTTTTTTACCAAAATTATGTAGAAGAATACGTATCGGCCTAAACTGAGGAAAATTTTATTTAAAAAAAAAAAAAAAAAAATGGGTATTTATTATAGCAAAAAGTAAAAAATAGTGTTTTTTTTCCAAACTGGACGCTCTTCTTTTGTTTATAGCGCAAAAAATAAAAACCGCAGAGGTGATCAAATACCACCAAAAGAAAGCTCTATTTGTGGGAAAAAAAGGACACAAATTTCGTTTGGGAGCCACGTCGCACGACCACGAAATTGTCATTCAAAATGTGACAGCGCTGAAAGCTGAAAAATGGCTTGGGCAGGAAGGGGGTTTTCGTGCACAGTAGAGAAGTGGTTAAAGTAGTACAGGAACCTTTTCTAAAGTTGGAACGACTTCAAAAGTGCTAATTAAGACAGTTCTCATTGACTAACATGGGGTTTCACATGTAATTTGACTTGGGGTCTCACAACTCGGATCCCAAGTCACGGCACTGTGAACTGAGCCTGAGAGACACCTCTACCAATCTATACAGTGCATCCGGAAAGAATTCATAGCGCTTCACTTTTTGCACAATTTGTTATGTAATGCCGTGTACACACAATCGATTTTCTCGACGGTGAAAACACCGCAGAGAAAACCGACATGAAAAATGAGGACCGGCTTGGTCCCCTACACACGGCCGGTTTTCATGACATTTTTTCTTTTGGTCGAGAAAAACGACCGTGTGTGGGCTCCCTGGCAGTGTTTCCCTATGGGAAAACTGCCGCGGAAAAAAATGCCGTGAATCACGACAAGAAAAGTTAGAGCATGTTCTGATTTTTCTCGTCGTGATTCTTGCCGTTTTTCTCGTCGGGAAAAATGCTGGAAAGCCCACACATGGTCGTTTTTCTCGTCAAAGAGAAAAAAATGAAATTTTTCCAGACGAGAAAAATGGTCGTGTGTACGCGGCATTATAGTCCAATTCCAAAATGGATTAAATTCATTATTTTCCTCAAAATTCTAAAAACAATACCCCATAATGACAACATGAAAGAAGTTTGTTTGAAATCTTTGCAAATGTATTAAAAAAAAAAAATAATCTTATGTAAAACTAGCGGCGATTTATTGCCAATGCCCCCGCGCTGTCAGTGTGAAAGTGCCCTAAGATTTTTTCAACCTTTGCCATGACACTCAAAATTGAGCTCAAATGCATCCTATTTCCACTGATCATCCTTGAGTCGTTTCTACAACTTGATTGAAGTCCACCTGTGGTAAATTCAGTTGATTGGACATGATTTGGAAAGGCACACACCTGTCTATATAAGGTCCCACAGTTAACAGTGCATGTCAGAGCACAAATCAAGCCATGAAGTTCAAGGAATTGTCTGTAGACCTCCGAGAAAGGATTTTATTGAGGCACAGATCTGGGGAAGGGTACAGAAAAATGTCTGCAGCAATGTAAGGTTCCAATGAGCACAGTGGCCTCCATCATCTGTGAATGGAAGAAGTTTGGAACCACTCTTTCTAGAGCGGGCCTCCTGGCCAAACTGAGCAATCGGGGGAGAAGGGCCTTAGTCAGGGAGGTGACCAAGAACCTGTTGGTCATTCTGACAGAGCTCCAACGTTTCTCTGTGGAGAGAGGAGAACCTTCAAGAAGAACAACCATCTCTGCAGCACTCCACCAATCAGGCCTGTATGGTAGAGTGGCCAGATGGAAGCCACCCAGGCACATGATAGCCTGCCTGGAGTTTGCCAAAAGGTATATGAAGGACTCTCAGACCATGAGAAACAAAATTCTCTGGTCTTATGAAACAAAGATTGAACTCTTTGGCCTGATTAGCAAGCGTCATGTCTGAAGGAAACCAGGCACCGCTCATCATCTGGGTAATACCATCCCTACAGTGAAGCATGGTGATGGCAGCATCATGCTGTGGGGATGTTTTTCAGTGGCAGGAACTGGGAGACTAGTCAGGATCGAGGGAAAGATGAATGCAGCAATGTACAGAGACATCCTTGATTTAAACCTGCCCCAGAGCGCTCTGGACCTCAGACTGGGGCAAAGGTTCATCTTCCAACAGGACAATGACCCTAAGCACACAGCCAAGATAACAAAAGAGTGGCTACGGGACAACTCTGTGAATGTCCTTGGGTGGCCCAGGCAGAGCCCAGACTTGAACCCAATTGAACATCTCTGGAGAGATCTGAAAATGGCTGTTCAACGATGTTCCCCATCCAACCTGATGGAGCCTGAGAGGTCCTGCAAAGAAGAATGGGAGAAACTGCCCAAAAATAGCTGTGCCAAGATTGTAGCATTATACTCAAAAAGATTGTAATTGGTGCCAAAGTGCTTCAACAAAGTATTGAGCAAAGGCTGTGAATACTTATGTACATGCGATTTTTTCATTTTTAGTTTTAATACATTTGTAAAGATTTCAAACAAACTTCTTTCACGTTGTCATTATGGGGTATTGTTTGTAGAATTTTGAGGAAAATAATGAATTGAATCCATCTTGGAATACGGCTGTAACATAACAAAATGTGGAAAAAGTGAAGCGCTGTAAATACTTTCCGGGTGCACTTTAACAAACTTCTGGTTGTGTTACAAGAGAGAGACTGAGATCCACCTTTACCAATCTTCACCTAACTGTGGGTGTGTAACAAGAGAGAAACCAAGATCTGCATCTACCAATCAGCAACGGGTTGTGCCTTGTTGTTTTTTAGTTTGCCTCACGTGGGGGTTTGTGGAAAGCAGTTGGACAAGAGTGCTGTACTTACATACAAGATGCCAGTTACAACGTATGCCTCACTCACACAGGCACTTACACCGGTAGTAGTCTATGACTAGGTGTCTTTAGGCGGCTGAAGTACTGCGTGCATTCAGCCCATTCACATCTATGGGCATGCAGCAGCTGCATGGACATTTGCATGGCTTTTGAAAATTAGCATAGTTGTTGGGTACAAGCTTTTCAGCATCACAGGTTTTATAATACAAATTTTCTTCAACAAAAGTAACTGCGGCTGTTATACACTTTCCTATTCACACCCAAAAAAGTGATCTTCGCGTACTAGCCGCTAACTATCTATCATCTCAACCATAACCCTCAAAGCAGACCTGGTCTTCTACCTAAAATTTGGTTGTGCAACAGGAATCAATTAGTGAAGCTTAATGTGACAAAAGGCAGCACAGTGGTTTAGTGGCTATCATTTATGCCTTCCAGCAATTGGGTCTTTGGCTCAAATCTATCTGCATGGAGTTTACATGTTCTCCTTGTGCTTGTGTGAATTTCCTCTGGGTACTCTAGTTTCCTGCCACATTCAAAAGAAAAGCTGATAGGTTAATTGACTCCTATCTAAATTGGCCCTAGAATGTACATACAAGTTGGCTGAGTACACATTTTATAGCATTCTACATGTGATTCCCAAGTCCGAGCAATGGAAGGGTTGAGGAAAGGCCTGTAAGTACCAGGAAAGTTCTATGGAAAAGGCCCTCAAGTGTATCAGATATAGTGCTTAGAGAGCTGGCTCCTTAGAATTGCTGAGGGTTGAACATGACTGAGTGGATATATACATATATACAATGTGTATTTGGGCTCTAGGAGCAGGAAGAGCTGTCTAATGATGGCTTGCACCTCTACTACTATGGTTGCAGCCACACAGCGCTGTGCAATGGGTGACAAAGTGGTCCTGGGAAGGAAAAGGAGCAGTTGCAGAATGCCCATTTTAAAGCGGGGTTCCACACGCAATTTTTTTTTTTTTTTAACTCAGCAGCTACAAACACTGTAGCTGCTGACTTTTAACCACTTCAATACAGGGCTTTTTGTACCACTTCAATACCGGGCCTATTCTGGCACTTCTCTCCTACATGTACAAATCATCATTCTTTTGTTAGAAAATTACTCAGAACCCCCAAACATTATATATGTTTTTTTAGCAGACACCCTAGGGAATAAAATGATGGTCATTGCAACTTTTTTTCTTGCACGATTCTTGCGCAATAATTTTTCAAACGCCTTTTTTAAAAAAAAAAAATGGTTTCATGAATTAAAAAAGAACAAAACAGTAAAGTTAGCCCAATTTTTTGGGAAAATATGAAAGATGATGTTACGCCGAGTAAATAGATACCTAACATGTCACGCTTTAAAATTGCGCACACTCATGGAATGGCGCCAAACTTCGGTACTTAAAAATCTCCATAGGCGACGCTTTAATTTTTTTTACAGGTTACCAGGTTAGAATTACAGAGGAGGTCTAGTGCTAGAATTGTTGCACGCGCTCTAACGCACACGGCGATACCTCACATATGCGGTTTGAACGGCGTTTACATATGTGGGCGACTTACGTGTGCATTCGCTTCTGATCGCAAGCTACCGGGGACAGGGGCGTTTTAATTTTTTTTTTTTATATTATTTATTAATTTTTTTTACTTATTTATTTTTTTACAATTATTTAACTTTTTTTTTTTTTATCACTTTTATTCCCATTACAAGGAATGTAAACATCCCTTGTAATAGGAATGTGTGTGACAGGTCCTCTTTATGGAGAGATGCGGGGTCAATAAGACCCCACATCTCTCCTCCAGGCTGGAAAGCATGAGATCAGTGAATTTTTTTTCACTGATCTCATACTTACAGCCGCAATGGCGGCTTTGTTTACATTTGAGGACCCGGGCGTGACGTCATCACATCGCGCCCGGGCCTCCGACGATCATAGAGATGACTGGTGACCATCTGGTCACCAGTCATCTCTATGCTCGTCACGTGACCCACCAACGGCGCCGGAAGATTCGCTCCGGGTCCCCGATCGCACGGGAGAGCCCGGAGAAGCTCCGGATGGCGGCGGGAGGGGGGATGTCCCCTCCCGCCGCCTAGAAGAACGATCAAGCGGCGGAATCGCCGCTATGATCGTTCTTATGGTCCACAGAATCGCCGGCACTTTAAAAGGATATCTGAATGATGCCTCTAGCTGCAGGCATCATTCAGATATCCCCCTACAAAGCCAGGACGCTTTGGGAGATCCCATCTGTGGACATCATTTGACTATGGCTGGGTAGGGAAGTGGTTAATAAGGACATTTACCTGTCCTAGGTGCCTGCAAAGTCGCCCCCCCCCCCCCCGAGGCCAATCGCTTGATCGCGGCAGGTCCCCGCGCCGCCATCCTTCACTGCCCGTTTTCTACTGCACATGCGCGAGTCGCGCGGCGCTTTGTGAATGGGCCGGCTGTTCTCTGGGATACACACAGTTCCCAGAAGGCAGCGCGCCCCATTCCCCAGAAGACACAGTGAGTAGGACGAGGAAGAAGACCAGCCGCGGAGATTGAAGAGGCAGATTAGGAACCTCCGCATAGCAACCGCTATTTCTGGTAAGTAAAAAGTATTCACTACTGACTTTTCTCACACTTAATAAAGGATAAGTTTGCCTGCAAAATTTTCAGTATTAACTGTCACATAGTCTTTAATTAGTCTTGTATTGGCAGTGGCGATTCTCAGAGGCTTGTAACACACACCTTATGGACTGTAAGTCCTTATGGACTGTAGTAGAATGATTATAGGAGGCAGAACAATGGCCAATGATTCCATATGCCGTATATACTCGAGTATAAGCCGAGTTTTTCAGCACTTTTTTTTGCTGAAATAAGCCCCCCGGCTTATACTCGAGTATATACGATCAGCCCCTGTGTCATGCAGTCAGACGGCGCCCCGCCTTCTTCTTGTCCTCACCTGTGATAGGCGGAACACTGACGCACTGCTGGGAAACTGAGTGTTCCGTCTATCACGGACGAGGACGAAGAGGAGGCGGGGCAGGGCGGGGTTACACTGGACGGCTGCCGACTGACTGCATGACACGCAGATCGGCACATTGAGGCTTGCAATGGGCACAGTGAGGCATGCAATGGGCACAGTGAGGCATGCAATGGGCACAGTGAGGCATGCAATGGGCACAGTGAGGCCTGCAATGGGCACAGTGAGGCCTGCAATGGGCACAGTGAGGCCTGCAATGGGAACAGTGAGGCCTGCAATGGGCACAATGATTCTTGCAATGGGCACAATGAGACATGCTATGGGCACAGCGAAGCTGCAAATGGGCATTGTTGACCCTCTTTTCCACTTACAGTAGCTGCTGCATTTCCTACCCTAGGCTTATACGCGAGTTAATACGATTTCCCCGGTTTTTGTGGTAAAATTAGGTGCCTCAGCTTATATTCGGGTCGGCTTATACTCGAGTATATACGGTATATGCAGCCTTTGCCTTTGTGTTGTTTGTTTTTTTTAATACTGATTTTCATTAAAAGGAGAAGTGTGGGAACAAAAAAAAACAATTAAAAAAACATACATACTTACCTACCTGCTGCAGCATCAGTACAAGCTGCCGGCTCTAAGCCTGAGAACTGAGCGACCACATAACAGCTGATCCCTCAGTTCTCAGTCTGTTTTGAGCAGAGAGTGGTGACCATCAGTCACTGCTCTGTGTTCTGCCCCTCAAGCGCTCACTGGGAGAGAGGGTGGGAGTGGCTGGCTCAGGCTCTTAGTGATGTGCTGAGAGGCTGAGCAAGCTTCCTGAAAGGCATCTGGGTGGAGCCTGACATTAACGTGAGGAAACATCCAAAGTCTGGAGCACTTTGTGACAATGGTGTGGCTAAAGACCGCTGTTGGCTGATTTCTGGTCACAGGAGAGCACTTCTGTGACCCACATGAGGATTATGGCCAAAAGAGCTTTGGCTATGCTTGTCTTTTACAGCAGAACTAAACCTCCAATTCTTTCCAGCCAAGGAAGTTGCCATCTTTGTCTCTGTTTGATCTGCAGTTGCTATGGTGCTGAACATGTGATCAAATATGACACCATCCTTTTATTGGCTTGACAGTTGGGTTAAGAGAACAAGCACCTGTGACAGTTTTTAATCACAGAATGCCTTGAATGTAACTGCTTTGATCAATGATTAAAGCGATGGGTTTAGTTCCACAAGCAGAACTAAACCTTCCTATATTGTCTTAGCCCCTGTTTGACCTTCAACTGCCATACTGCTGCACGTGATCAGTTATGACACCAGCCATATGATGGTTTGACAGTTTGGTTGAGAGTATCAGCAAATGTGACAGTGACATTCCCGGAACATCCTGAGAATGTAACTGTTAAATCGATCGGTTTAGTTCCGCTTTGAGAGGAGGTGCTGTTACCAAGGACATTAAACAGAAGGGGCAGAGAACAGTTATGAAAATGATAGCCTTCCTGGGCTTGAGCCTGTATTATTCCTGGTCTCTATTAGAGGGCAGCAGCCAGAACAAAGTTAGTGTTATCGAGAAAGTCTTGTCACACTGCGATTTGCCACCCAAAAGGGTAGGTGTGGAAGAGCACATACAAACACTTACCGCCCCAAGCATGATGCGGAAGATGAGCCAGCGAAATGCCCAGATGACGATGCCAGACGGGGGTGTTTGTTCCGGCACTCGTGACAAAGTCCAGACAGGGCACAGAAAGATTCCCAGAAATCCTGTTTCCAAAAGCTGTGACTCCCATCCTAAAGAAAGAGACAAGATTGTACACATAACTTTTTTCTGAAAACAAAGACTACATTTACAGGTGAGAACATAAGACAAGCCAGGTGTGGACAGTTCTAAACTTATTCAATTGAAATGGAGGAGTAGGAGGTAAGTGCTTCCTACATCTATCCTAAAAAGTTTCCCTTAATCCTAATAATTATCACATCAAACCTGGTAAAATGCCAATTGCTCCAATACAACGGCAGCCATTGTTAATGGAGGAAGCTCTTATCTGACCTCCTGATGAACGATCATACACCTGATAAGACTGGAGATCAAAGAACAGTTCCTGTTGGACTGCTTTATTTGTCAAAAAAGGTCCTGAAAAGTATTTAAAGAGTATGTAAACCCCAACAATGAACTATTCTAATTTGCTCCCTTGTGGTCTCTTAAAAAGGTTCTAAAAAGCTCAAGGTTTTTCACCTTCGTGCATTCTATGCATGAAGGTAAACAAACCTTCTCTGTGCAGCATCTCCCCAATACTTACACGATCCAGCGATGGCTCGGCTCTCCGGGACTCTCCCTCATTGGCTGAGACAGCAGTGGGAGCTGTCAATCCCAGCCAATGAGGAGAGAAAGGGGGTGGGGCCCAGCCACGACTGTGTGCAAATGGACACATAGAGCAGCGGCTCTGCAGCGAGCCTGCTAGGGTGCCCCCATGGCAAGACGCTTGCTGTGGGGGCACTCGCCAGTAGGGAGGGGCCAAGAGAGCCGGCAGGGGACCTGAGAAGAGGAGGATCAGGACTGTTCTATGCAAAACCACTACACAGAGCAGGTAAGTATAACATGTTTGTTATAAAAAAAGAATGCCTTTTATATCACTTTAAATACAATTGAAAGAGTTTGCTATTAGACATGTGCACACTGGAAATTTTTGTTTTGTTTCATTTTGAATTCATCCATTCATTGGCTCCTGTGGACAACACAGATACTTTTTGCCTCTTATCGTCCACAGTGAGTTTATACACAAAGGCTCTTCATATTTCTATGTGGCCATATGATGCATGTAATAACATATGACACTGTCCTTGATTAGGCATGAACAGCCTTGTAAATTATAATAGGTCGACAGTATGCAAAGGAACCATTTGCATGTTAGATTCCAGGCAAGTTGATAAGAAACACAACTGCTTTGAAAGGCAAAACAAACCGCTGTGTAACTGTGACCTGAAGGCATAGCTTTCACCTGGAGCTCAGCCGGTGATAAACCTTTAAACTACAACTTAAAGGGGAAGCACTGGTCAACCATATGAATTTATGTCAAAAGCTTATTACTGAACTCCAAGCAGAAATACACTAGATGCTCAACCACCAAAACTATTTGTATTTATCTCCATTAAAACATGGTTTAACCAGTTTGCTATGGAGGAGCTAAGGAGGCCTGATCTCCACCTTACTAAACAAACACTTTTGTGATGACTTATGCCTTGTACACACGATCGGAATTTTCAATTAAAAAAGTCTGACGGAATTTTTTCATCGGATATTCCGACCGTGAGTGGGCCCCATCGAACTTTTTTCCGTTGGAGTTCAGAAATAGAACATGGAAAAAAAAAAAATCGGAAATTCCGATCGTCTGTGTGGAACTCCGACGGAGAAAAAAACATGCATGCTCAGAATCAAGTCGACGCATGCTCGGAAGCATTGAACTTCATTTTTCTCGGCTCGTCATAGTGTTGTACGTCACCACATTCTTGAGGATCGGAATTTGGTCTGACAGTGTGTATGCAAGACAGCTTGAACGGAATTCCGACGGAAAATTCCATCTGATTTTATCCCATCGGAAATTCCGATCGTGTGTACAGGGCATTAGAATTCGAATTGCAAGCAAGGTCTTCTCATCCAACATTAGTACCTGACCTCACAAATGCTCTTTTGGCTAAATTATTACAAGTTGCCAGAGGAACAATTCAAAATCTTTTGGAAGGTCTTCACAAAAGAACAGAGGAGGTTATAGTCACCAAGAGGGGTCACCATTTTAATGTCCATGGTTTTGGAATGGGATGTCCAGGAGCTCATATAGATGTGATGGTCAGGTGCCCACAAACCTTTTTGATGGTAATTTGTCCCCAACCCTTTGGCCATATAGTGTACATCATTGTGGACTGTGTTAGGATTTCTAATTCTGCTCATCCTCTCATTGTCCTGCTAAATAGTGCAACAAAGTCCTGGACTTCCTTGCAGACTACATTACAGTTAAGTGACAGAGTCTAGTACAGAACCAACTCCAGCCCTTGGCAGGGCAGTGAAGATACAATAGTATAGGGTTTCTCAATCCATAGAACGAGGTTCCTCCAGGAAGTTGGTAGGGGTTCCTCGAGCAGTGAGCAATTTTTGCTTCTTAGATAAGTTCCTATTAATACCATTGATCTTTTTAGCTATATTTAAGGGGGTAATTCTTCCCAATGACTACAAGGGTAAGGAGCATTGTTCCCACTGACTATCATGCCTCGCACACACGACCGTTTTTTCAGACGGGAAAACTGCTATGAGAGCTTTTCATCAGGAATCCCGGCCGTGTGTATGCTCCATCGCAGTTTTTCAGACGGGAAAACTGCCGGACAAAAAAGGAGATCAGGATCTCTTTTTTCCCGTCAGGCCAAAAATCCGAGGGGAAATCCGTTCGTCTGTATGGTTTTCCGACGGGCAGAAAACTGCACATGCTCAGAAGCAAGTTATGAGACGGGAGCACTCGTTCTGGTAAAACTAGCGTTTGTAATGGAGATAGCACATTCATCACGCTGTAACGGACTGAAAAGAACGAGGCTGAAAAGCGCGAATCGTCTCTCACCAAACTTTACTAACACGAGGATCAGCAAAAGCAGCCCAAAGGGTGGCGCCGTTGGAATGGAACTTCCCCTTTATAGTACCGTCGTACGTCATCGCGATTTGGACAGGCGGACTTTTGTCTGAGCGTGTGTATGCAAGGCAGGCTGAGAGGAATTCTGTCGGGAAAACCGTCAGATTTTTATCCGTCGGAAAAAACGGTCGTGTGTACTAGGCATAACACTAATGAGGTGTACATATAGTCATTTTTAGCACGGGTTCCCTGAGCCCGGAAAGTTAATTTAAGGGTTCCTCTGTGTTGAAAAGGTTGAGAAAGGCTGCAATAGTATATCATAGAGGTCATCTTTGTGCTGTCACCTCCTGTGCACATGTATATTGTGTGTTGGGATAACAGTAGCCAATGCAATAGAGCCTTAATTGTCTCAAAGTACTGAATATTTCCGATATCTGAACAAATTTATGCCTTGTGCACCCAGGGCTTCAAAAAAACGCATCTTTTAAGGGCATTTGGCTTTTTTTTCCTGCCCCTAAATGCCTCTTTATGTTAGCCTATGTGTCTATGCACACATACTGTAGGTGTTTACATGAGTATTACAAGAGGAGCATTGAGAGGCTGAAAAAATATGCACCCCAGTGTGTTCAGGAGAGGAGAGGAGCTTTTGGGCAGAAATACACGCTGAACATGCTGAACTAACTCATCTAAAATTTAGGCGTGTTTAGCGCTTGAGCGTTCATCTATTCCAATAGCCAGAAAGAAATTAATAGTCTGGCCAATGAAATCCATGAAAGCCCAAACACTTGACGTGCCTAAACGCTTGTGAAAAACTTGGCTTTAGGCGCATTATTTAAGTTGCTTTTTTCATGCCAGAAGCAAAGGCGTCCAGGGCAGTAAACAAAAAGTCCTGTGTATGAGGCCTTAGGTATTTATTATCATATTTAAAAAAAAATATTGTTTAATGAATACATAACCTAAAGTGGTTGTAAATCTCAGACATGAAATATGAACAAAGCATATCCCTCAATAGTGTGTACTTGTCTCAATATGGAGCACTAAGTTTCATTTCTGTTCCTCTGCTATCAGCATGAATCGCTCCTGACAAGTTTTCCTGACACCAAGAGAAAAATGGTGACAGGGGAGGCCAGCAGATTGGCAGCCTCAGCTCTGTTCCTGTGTGCTGTGCGAAGAGGGGTGTATCCCTTCCCTCCAATCAGCTCTCAGAGATCTCCTCATTGAGCCCTGCAGAGTGTAATGTCAGTTTTCTCCCCACGTTTTCTGCCAGCTCAGGTAAGCTTTTTAATTTCTGCACTTTGAACAGATGTAGAAATGAGAATACTGCAGATAAAACAGGTACAACTTATCTACAAGGATTTGTTTCATCTCTGTGTATCACCTGAGGCCGGTTGTGTTTTTATATCTACGTGTCCTGTTGTCATGTAAGGCAGGGCTCGACAAACCCCGGGTAACAGGTCGCCATTGCGACTAGAATTAGCGACCTGGCGCCTGGGGCAGCACAGCTGGGGAATCCTGTCTCTCCGTGCCCCCCCCCCCCCTCCGCGCCGCGGGGTCGCGTCGGGCCGCGCCGGCCAGTAATTAAGGCAGCGGCTTTGCGGTCTTCTGCAGGCCTATGCTTCCTTCTGTGATCTAGCGCCATCTTGTGGTGGCCGTTGGTATGACAAGACAAACAGCAATGCTAATGGAGTTTCCCTGTCTGTTTTCACTGCCATCTCCTTCCCTCTAATTAGAACCCCCAAACATTATATATATTTTTTATTATAACACCCTAGAGAATAAAATGGCGGTCGCTGCAATACTTTTTGTCACACCGTATTCGCGCAGCGGTCTTACAAGCGCACTTTTTGGGGAAAAAATACACTTTTTTTTAATAAAAAAATAAGACAACAGTAAAGTTAGCCCAATTTTTTTTAATATTGTGAAAGATAATGTTACGCCGAGTAAATTGATACCCAACATGTCACGCTTCAAAATTGCGTCCGCTCGTGGAATGGCGACTAACTTTTACCCTTTAAAATCTCCATAGGCGACGTTTAAAAAATTCTACAGGTTGCACGTTTTGAGTTACAGAGGAGGTCTAGGGCTAGAATTATTGCTCTCGATCTACCGATCGCGGCGATATCTCACGTATGGTTTGAACACCGCTTTCATATGCGGGCGCTACTCACGTATGCGTTCGCTTCTGCATGCGAGCTCGGCGGGACGGGGTGCGTTCCTGGCTCCTAACTTTTTTAGCTGGCTCCTAGATTCCAAGCAAATTTGTCAAGCCCTGATGTAGGGGATGGAGGGAGGAAGGACAGTGCACGTCAGGGACAGAGGCATCCAACCGTCCCGAAAGTGTTGAATGCTTAAAACTCTGCTGAAGCATGCACTGTTTGAAGACAGCGAAGTTCATTTTTTTTTTTTGCAGGTGCCAAGCTTTTCAATATTTTTTTTTTTTCTTGGAAATCTACAGTTATTTTAAATGTGTATAACTTCTATATTTAAAAAAAAATGTCCTAAAGCCAGCATTACCTGTGAATAAAACACACCTTTAGCACCCTCTATATTATTCTAATACAACACTGGCCTCCAAGGATCTTGATTTTTTTTTTTTCTTTTAACTTACAGAATATATATACAACTTTTCTCTGTTGTAGTAATGAGCTTATAATGCCTTGGCTTTTCCATAGAGCTGCAGAGGGCGGTCTGCTCAGTATCAACAGCACTTGTAGAAGATTGCTCTCACTCCATTACTACCAACATCAGGGTCACCCCCGCGCAGCTACTAGAGTCCGCATGATGATCACATCGTAAAATACACAATTTCCCACCCTACTGACCATCTACCTCCTTCTGGTGTGTATGCTTGAATATTTTGTTCTGCTTTATCATTTAAATCAGCGTTCATTCCTAATAAAATCCTGCAGAGCCCTGTGCGTAACAGAAAAAGCAGGAGTAGCAGAACTAAAAAGAATCTTATCAAAAGTGCAGAGCAGATGGAAACAATACAGAACTGTGTTCTCCTTCTTTTTTTTTTCAATCTGCTCATGCTGAGGTAGCAATAGGAAATCTAATATTTGATGCCTATTTAAAGGGAGACTGTCGTCGCCTATATAAACAATAAAATATACTTTACTGGCAAGGTTCTGGACACCCGACTATTAACCTTACGCATTATAGTCAAAAGTAGGGCTGCAACTAACAATTATGTTCATAATCGATTAGTTGGCCGATTATTGTTTCGATTAATCGGCTAATAACCTAAAAAAAAAAAGTGATTTTGCGGAGATTTGCATTTTTACATTTTTATTTGGCCAATTTGTTGTTGGGCAGATTAAAAAAACACAAATTGCTGCAAAAACACATTGCATGCTTTTCTGCAGCTTCTCCATTGAAGAAGTATATTGAACCAAAAAAACAAAACAGTTTTGCATTAAAAAAAAAGTCCTTGCCCTTTCCAAATACGCAGCAGCTGAAAAAAGCATGGATGTGAACGTGTGCCATAGGAAACCATGTAAATGAACTGTAGTGTGTTTCTGCAAAAAGTACCAAAATACACAGTGGTGTGACCCGGGCCTGAAATGTTTAGTAACATAATGGGGTTAAAAAAACTAAAATTAGTACAAAAAGAGCAAATAATCGTTACTGTAAGGCGTTCATTTTTTACTGTGGGACAGTGAAAGTAATATTTACAGTAGCGATTTGCTCTTTTTGTACTATAAAGGGCTAATTTTAGTTTTTTTTTTTAACCCCATTATGTTACTGGCCGATTAATCGATTATGAAAATAGTAATCGATTAATTTCATAATTGATTCGTTGTCGATTAATCGATTAGTTGTTTCGGCCCTAGTCAAAAGTATGTAAAACATTCTCCATATTTTCAAGTTCATATGTTTCCAGTGAAGGGTACTCCTAATATTATAGCATACAAAGACATTTTAGACAATTTTGACCTTCCAACCTCGTGGTAACAGGTTTGGGAAGGTCAAAGCCAGCTCAAAAAAATGGAAAATGTTATCAAATACGAACATAATTTTCGTTTCCTGGTGCCAATTCATGGCAGCATAGGAGAGTGGAAAATTGTATCAAATACTTACCGTAATTTTCCTTTCCTGTCGCCAATCCATGGCAGCATGTATGCTGTTATGTTGGCACCAGGAAAGACACGGTTTGATGAGTTTGGTGTGGAGGAACTTGAGTGGCCTGCACAGAGCCTTGACCTCAACCCTACTGAACACCTTCAAGATCAACTTTTTGCATTGGCGTTAATGCGCGTTTAGCCCCTTTGGCTTTTAGCAGCGTTTTTCTGCCTCTATTCAAAAGCAATAGTTCCCTATGAGAGCCGTGTTAACTGATCCGACTTTAAGCCCATTGATTTCAATAGAAGTCCCATCCAAGTCGGATCATGATGATCTGACTTGTGGTGCGACTTGTGCTCTGGGGATCTTGAAGGGGAACCCCACGCTCCAAAAAAATAAATAAACGGCATGGGGTCCCCTCCCCAAAATCCATACCAGACCCTTATCCGAGCATGCAGCCCGGCAGGTCAGGAAAGGGGGGGGGGAGACGGACGAGCAAGCCCCCCCCGACCATACCAGGCCACACGCCATCAACATGGGGGGGAGCCTCTTCCCCACAACCCTGGGCAGTGGTTGTGGGGGTCTGTGGGCAGGAGGCTTATCAGAATCTGAAAGCCCCCTTTAACCACTTCCCGCCGGGAGGGGGTACATGGACGTCCATGGGTTTCAGTGGTAATACCGGGATGATGCCTGCACCTACAGGCATCTTCCCGGTATTGATCTTTTCAGCTGGTGATTCCCTGCACCGTAAGAACAATCATAATGGCAGTTCAGCTGATTGATTGTTCTTACAGGCAGTGGGAGGAGACGTCCCCCTCCCGCCACCTGTAAAAAAAATCAAGAGGCTGAACTGCCAATATGATTGTTCTCTATGACTCTCAGAGGCCCGGGGGCGATGGTATGACGTCACGTCCGGCCTGACTTTTGTCAATACTGCCGTGTATTTGGCTGGAAAGCCAAGATCGTTTTGTTTTTTATCTCAGGCTTTCCAGCCTGGAGGAGAGATGTCATGCCCTATTCCTATTACAAGGGATGTTTACATTCCTTGTAATAGGAATAAAAGTGATCAAAAAAGTGCCCCCGTCCCCGCATGCAAAAACGAACGCATACTTACGTCGCGCCCACATATGTAAACGGCATTCAATCCACACATGTGAGGTAACGCCGCAAACGTTGGAGTGAGAGCAACAATTCTTTCCCAAGACCTTCATAGTAACTCTAAATAGGTAACCTGTAAAAAAAATAAAAATATTGCCTATGGAGATTTTTAAGCACCGAAGTTTGGCGCCATTCCACGAGCGTGCGCAATTTTAAAGCGTGACATGTTAGGTATCTATTCATATCATCTTTCACATTATATAAAAAAATTGGGTTAACATTAGTGTTTTTTTATTTTTAAAACTCGACATCGTCGGAGGAGGACCAGGTCAGTGGCGGAGAAGACCGGAGGGAGAAGATCGGAGGAACATTTTTTAATAAAGGACTTGTCAAAACCATTCCTTGTTTTTATTTACACTACACTGCTTTTTGTTGGGGTGAATGGGTAGGGGTGCAATGTACCCACTACTCATTCGTATAGGGGGGCGGGATCTAGGGGCCCCCTTGTTAAAAGGGGCTTCCAGATTCTGATAAGCCCCCTGCCCATAGACCCCCACAACCACCGCCTAGGGTTGTGGGGAAGAAGCCCTTGTCCCCATCAACATGGGGACAGGTGCTTTGGGGTGGCGCAGAGCCCCCTCCTGCCCCAAAGCACCTACCCCACCATGTTGAGGGCGTGTGTGGCCTGGTATGGTCCAGGAGGGGGGGAACTCGCTTGTCCCCCCCTTTCCTGACCTTCCGGACTGCATGCTTGGATAAGGGTCTGGTATGGATTTTGGGGGGTCCACATTTTTTTTGTTTGTTTTTGCGTGGGAGTTCCCGTAAAATCCATACCAGACCAATGGGTCAGGTGTCCACAAGTTTTGGCCATACAGGGTATAATAAATACACATTTACATTGCACACAGTGTGCCATTAAAAAATCTTGATTGTAAACCCATATACAGTGGAACCTTGGTTTTACGAGTAACACGGTTAACGAGCATTTTAAAAGACTAGCAACTTTTTTTTTTCAAATTCTGACTCGGTTTGCGAGTGTTCTCTCAAAATGAGCAGAATTCAAGCTAATGTGGTGTGCAGTAGCGCATTTGGCCAGAGGTTCGGGGGCGACGGAGCTGAGCAGAGCCGTTTGGAGCCGTTCGGAAATACTCCGTTCCCGGGTGTTTCTAAGCCTTTCCAAAGGTTTCCGAGATCAGCTGAGCTGTCCCCGATCATTTACGAGGTTCTCCAGCGCCCCCTCCCCCACCTCTGGCCACATGCGGCATTGCATGCCATTGAAGTCAATGTGGAACAAATTATTTTCGTTTTCATTGACCTCTATGGGGAAAATCGTTTTGATATGCGAGTGCTTTGGATTACAAGAATTCTCCTGGAACGGATTATGCTCGTAATCCAAGGTTCCACTGTATATATATATTTTTTTACAAACATGTCATACATTACTGCTCTGTTCAATCAGCAGCCCTGATCCTCCTCTTCTCGGGTCCCCTACCAGCGCTAGTGGCTCCTCCCCCTGCCGAGTGATCACCATATCAAACCACTTGCTAGGGGGGTACTCGTGTAGGCCACGCTCTGTGTGCTCACTGAACAGCATGGCTCGGCCTGGCCCCCCGCTCCCTCCTCACTGGCTCCCTCCTCACTGGCTGTGATTGACAGCAGCGGGAGAACCTAGGAGGAGGGAAGAGAGCGGAGTGTTGGATCGAGATTGCGTTCAGGTAAGTATAAGGGGGGAGCTGCACATAGAGGGTTTTTACCTTAATGCAGAGAATGCATAAGGGTAAAAAACCTTGATCCTTTAGTAAGCGTGGGCTTACTTTGATAGGAGGGCTTACCTGGACACCCCCCCCCCCCCTGTTCGCGCTTCCCTCAGATTCAGCTGATCACAAATCAGGGAAAAGGGACGATCACAGCAGCCCTTTACGACATGATCAGCTGTGTCTAATGACAGCTGATCACGGATGTCAACACGAGCGGTTATCGGCTTTTCTTTCCTCACACTGACAGCACAAGGAAGGAAGAAGAGAGCTGATAACCGGCTTGTTATAAAGGGACATCGACATTGATTATCAGTGTACTGATTAACAGTGCAGTCCCATCAGTGCCCACCATTGCTGCTAATCAGTGCCCACCAGTGCTGCCAATCAGTGCCCACCATTGCTGCCAATCAGTGCCCACCAGTGCTGCCAATCAGTGCTGCCAATCAGTGCCCACCAGTGCCTCATCAGTGTCACCTATCAGTGCCCATCAGTGCCACCTATCAGAACCCATTGGTGACACCTCTCAGTACCATCAGTGCCACCTATCAGTGCCTACTCCTCAGTGCCACTCTCCAGTTTTAGTAAATCAATCCCACTGCGTCATTACTTTTTACTTGTTTACTTCCTCACCCTGTCTCTGACTTTTGGTTGACAAACTACTTTAGGAGTAGCACATGTACTATATTGTTTCCATCTATTAAATAATGGGTTAATTTGATTGTTTTATGACCCAACTGATTGGTGCTTCTCCAAGACTATATCCGGAACTTGTTTTGACAATTTCCAGGTCGTCATGATTCTGGTGTTTAGGTATTGTGGCAAAAAACTATTGGGCCTTCCAAAAACAGGTGTATTTATCTTGAGATCATGTGACACTTTAATGACACACAGGTGCACTCCACTCCACTCAACTAATTGTGACCTCTGAAGGCAATTGGTTGAACCAGAGTTTATTAGGAGTTTTCAAAGCTGGAGGGGTGACTGTATACAATCAAGATTTTTTTTTAACTCTTTTCTATTTTTGGTTTCTAAATATATATATATATATATTTATTTTTTTTGTAACTATTTTGTCTAGATCAGTGACATAAAATCCCCATTTAAGCATATGTCTGACCAAATGTTTTTTTTCTTAGTTTTGGATAGAGTAGAGAAGGATTGGATCCCTTGTTGGGTCTTTATACTGATCTTAGGGGCTCTACTACAAAGATCTCCTTTCACTTGCTGTCATGTTGACACCAATTTATTTTAATAGGAAGTGAATCAGACAAAAAAAATTAAAGGCCGACCAGGATTCTTGCCTTCTTCTAATCTACTTAAAAATGCATTGTTATTTCTGCCAGCGTTGATGTCAGAATTTTTTTTCCTATCACGTCTGGTGAATCTGATGTCATCAGGACAGTAAGCGGGGGATTTCTTTCTAATAGAACCTTGCATATCAGAAAAAATGTGACAAAAGGTTCTGATACTTTTACAATCTGTCTAACTAAAAAAATTGTGGCTGGAAATACACTATTTAAATCTGAATTTCAGACAGATATAAAAGATTATTAATGCAGCTCTGTAATTATTAAATAAGTTCACCTTTTCACAAAAAATAATAAATGCACATTTTTTTGCAGGTAAAAAAAAAATGTGCATTTATTATTTTTTGTTGTTGCAGGAGCCTATAAAGCATTGCCATGCAGGTCTCTTGCAGATCTGTCAGTGTATAGGCTTGCTTCCACCTCGTACAAGGAAGCCAATACATGCTTACAGGAAGAATGAATGAACTACCACGGCGCTTACAGCACCATGGTAGTTTATTGAAAACTACAAGCTGACAGCCACAAAGGCTGCTGGGACTTGTAGTTTTCCATTCACAGAGCTCTGTGAATGAGTGACGTGGCCGAGTGGGTGGAGCTCCGCACAACACATTTTTTTTAAATTTTAACAGCTAGCGTGGGGGAGCAGGAGGTTCGGGGGCGAATATGGGTGTAACATGTAACATGTTATGAAAGGTGGACTTATTCTTTAACCACTTCCCGCCGGACGGACGTCCTTGACTTTGTGGGGGGATATCTGAATGATGCCTGCAGCTACAGGCATCATTCAGATATCGTCTTTTAGAGCCGGCGATTCTGTGCACCGCAAGAATGATCATAGCAGCTGTTCCGCCGCTTGATCATTCTTACGGGAGGCGACTCCCCCCCTCCCTCCGGTGCTTCTACCGGCTCACCGCTGCGAACGGTGAGTCGGAGAACAGATCCCCGGCCCCGGATTCCTACCATAGAGATTTCCGGCAGACCAGATGGTTGCCGGAGTCTCTATGATCGTTCGGAGGCCGGGCGCGATGTTATGACGTCACGCCCAGCCTCTTGATTTCAGGCTTTCCAGCCTATAAGTGAGATGTGGGGTCTTATTGACCCCATATCTCACTGTAAAGAGGACCTGTCATGCTTATTCCTATTACAAGGGATGTTTACATTCCTTGTAATAGGAATAAAAGTGATCAATTTTTTTTTTTTTAAAGTGTCAAAGTAAAAAGTTCAAAGTAAACTGTCCCCGGTAGCTCGCACGCAAAAGCGAACGCATATGCAAGTCCCGCCCACATATGAAAACGGTGTTCAGACCACACATGTGAGGTATCGCCGCAAACGTTAGAGCGAGAGAAATTCTAGCCCTAAACCTCCTCTGTAACTCAAAACATGTAACCAGTAAAAAAAATTAAAGCGTCGCCCATGAGGATTTTTAAGTGTGGAAGTTTGGTGCCATTCCACGAGCGTGTGCAATGTTGAAGAATGATATGTTAGGTATCTATTTACTCGGCGTAACTTCATCTTTCACATTATGCAAAAAAATTGGGCTAACTTTAATGTTTTGTTATTTTTTAATTCCTGAAACCGTTTTTTTTTTCCAAAAAAAGGCATTAAAAAAATGATTGCACAAATACTGTGCGAGATAAAAAGTTGCAATCATCGCCATTATATTCCCTAGGGTGTCTGCGAAAAAGACATATATAGTGTTTGGGGGTTCTGAGTAATTTTCTAGCAAAAAAATTATGATTTTTGCATGTAGGAGAGGAGTGCCAGAATAAGCCCAGTAAGGAAGTGGTTAAAGTATAACCAAAAGCTAAAAAAAAAAAAAAATCGTTTTGGATGGAGCAGATTGGTATTAGAATACCTGTAAGGTTTTTATTGCTGTCTGTTTCAGTGTTATGGAGATGCACCCCTTTCAATTAGTTATCAGTGAAATTAAGGCCCCTTTCACACTGAGGCGCTTTGCAGGCGCTATTGCGCTCTAAATAGCGCCTGCAATGCGCCCCAAAAAAGCCTCTCAATACTATCCAATGTGAAAGCCCGAGGGCTTTCACACTGGAGCGTTGCGCTTGCAGGAGGCTCAAAAAACTCCTGCAAGCCGCATCTTTGAGGCGCAATAGGAGCGCTAAAAATAGCGCTCCTGTAGCGCCCCTGCCCATTGAAATCAATGGGGTAGCGCCTCTAATACGCCCGCAAAACGCCTCAAAGAGGCGTTATTGCGGGCGTTTTTAACCCTTTTTCGGCCGCTAGCGGGGGTTAAAATACCCCCGCTAGCGCCCGCAAATCGCGGCAAAAAAAACGGTATAGCGGCGCTAAAAATAGCGCCGCTATACCGCCAGCGCATCCAGCGCCGCAGTGTGAAAGTAGCCTAAATCACACATTTTGTTTTTGTTTTTTGCCATGCAGTGAGGCTTTGCCCATGCTGCACGGGTTAACTGCTTGTTTTTATTCTAGGGGAGAGGAGAGCACAGATATTCTTACCTAAGCCTCTAATCCTCCCAGCACAAGACCGGTCCCTGTGGCTCCTGCCCCCCTGCGGTCTAGTGGTCTTGATTAGTGGACTATCCCTGACGTCATCATGCCCATAACAGGCTCCATAGACCAGGAACAGACCACTGCTGGATCATAAGGGAGTGCCATTTTCTGGAGGATCGAAGGATCGGGTAATTATAAGATATCTGCTCTCCCCTAGACAAAACGAGTAGTTGACCCATGCAATGCGGGCACAGCCCTACTGCATGGGAAAATATTTTTTTGCCTGGAGTTGGGCTTTTAAAAAAAAAAGTAGATAGTGGAAAACGTGAAAAAGAGAGTAAAGATATACCAACTGGCTTATAATAAAAATACAAACTATTATTATGTACCGTAATAATATTAATAATAATAATATTATGTAAACTTTCATATTTAGCAGATGAAAAATATATTTTTTTGACTTAGGCCTCATGCACATAAGAGGTTTAAAAACGCCAGCGCTGCTGCCAGGAAAAAGCAGCATTAAAAACACGCTGTTGGCCGCATCTTTGAATAGCGTTTATTTTCTTTTTTCAGTAAAAACATTCCCTATAATGTAAAAATGCCTAAAAAGCGCCAAACGCAGCTAACAGCTTGTTACAGTCATTAGCAGCGTTTTTGGGCGTTTTTCGTTTTTACAGCTCAACAGCCTCTGCTCCTGGACACACATGCTGTCGTTTTTTTCTACTGCTTATGCCTCCAAACGCCTCTGAGAGTTTATGTGTGCATGGACACAAAGGCTAACATGAAGGAGCGTTTAGAGGCAATTAAAAAAAACATCAGATGCCCCTAACAGCAGCTGTAAAAATATCCTGTGTGCATGACCCCTTAACCATAAGGATGCATTCACACCAGAGCAAAGTGATTTACTAGTGTTTTTTATTTTTTTGAGTTTTTGAGCGTTATAGGGTGGTGACATTGTAAGGGGCGGGGCCTCTGGATGACATCACCCGGTGACCCCCGCCCCATACCAATATAAGTAGTGACACAACGCGCACCGAGCATTAAAGTGGGAGAGAGCGTTGAGTTAACATCGGAAGAAGAACAGAGGGAGAAGAAAACGGAGAAGACCCGGCAAAAGAGCGAGAAGATAGCGAAGAAGACCCGGCAAAGGCAAAAGACAGTGGAGGAGACAGAAAAGCCAGAGAGGGGAGAAGAGATCAGAAGAGACGCTGAAGATGCCTTAATAAATTACTTTAAAAACATTTGTAATGTGTTTTATTTTTGACACTTTTTTTTTTTTTTAGGTGAATGGGTAGGGGTGCAATGTACCCCATACTCATTCACATAGGGTGGGGGGCTGGAATCTGGGGGCCCCCTTGTTAAAGGGGGGTTTCATATTGCGATAAGCCCCCCGCCCGCAGACCACGACAACCAATGGCCTAGGATGTCGGGAGGAGGCCCTTGTCCTCATCAACATTGGGACAAGGTGCTTTGGGGTGGGGGCGCAGCCCCCCGCCCCAAAGCACCCCCCCATGTTGAGGGCATGCAAGCTGGTACGGTTCAGGAAGGGGGGGCGCTCGCTCGTCCCCACCCCCTTTCCTGACCTGCTGGGCTGTGTGCCCGGATAAGGGTCTGGTATTGATTTTGGGGGGGACTCCACGCCGTTTTTTCGGAATGGGGGTTCCCCTTAAAATCCATGCCAGAACGAGGGGTCTGGTATGCTCTTGGAGGGGGAACCCATGCCGTTTTTTTTTTTTTACGTTTTGCATGGAGTTCCCCCTAAAGATTCATACCAGACACAGTGCCTGGAATTGTCGGGGATCGAAGTCGGATCCCTGTTCATTGAAGTCAGGCACATGTCGGACTTCAAGTCGCAGGGCAAAGTCGTGTCGTACCAGTAAGAACCCGGCCACAAGCTTCAAGCAGAAAATTGCTCAGGTGTGAACGGGGCCTAATAAAGCAAAATTAATCTACAAATATCCAAAATTAAAAACAAAAGTTTGGGCTTTAGATATTAAACCAACATAAACTACCGCTTCAGTATTTTGCTTAGCTTACTAAACAGTCCCTATAAAGCAGTTTCAGTACAGCATTTGCATTTCCTATATGTTGTTACAGAGTTTTTGCATGTAAAAGACAACGGATCAGCTGAGGACAGTTGGGATCATGGGAATTAAGTTGTAGGAGGAGTACTTTTTTTGACTGATGTCATTCAGGTCTGACAACCAGGTCCCTTTTCCCACCAGAACTGGGAGACACCAGCCTTCCCTCAGGGCCATGGGTGCTTGGATAGTGCTGGGGAGTGAAGGCTTGGAACTGTTGTCCCACCTGCTCTCGTTCTGTGCAGTGGCACGGAGGGCTAGCTCCAGCAGCTGCATACAGGAGCACAAAGAGCTCTTTTGTTCCGTCCCCTGCTGGACCCAGACACAGAGAGATAGGAATAATTAGGAGTATCTACTCTTCCTTGTACTCCACAGATCCATTAACCTATTCCTTGCTGCCACCCCCAGTGCTCTGTTTTATGGCACAGCTAATGTGACATTGGCTCTTTTCATCCACTTGGTGGCTTTCCTTTGAGCTCTGATAGATCTTTTTATGTTACAGTGGCGGAGATGTTCCCATGAGAGAAGCTGGGTTCTTGTACCAAATAGCTGCAGGGTGAAAAATCTGGGAATTAAATGGAGTACTACCCAAAATTTCCATAGAGTCTCAAACTACACTAAACTCATTTCTAAATACTGTATGCCACCACTGGAAATGGTTGATCAGAGGAGAGCTCACCGGCACCCCATCCCATAGAAATGCTCAAAAACAAGAAAAATGCTCAAAAGAGCTGGGATTTTTCAGGTGCCTATAAGGCTGCATTCACACCTGAGCGTTTTGTAGCCCTAAGCCTGAAGCTACAAAACGCTAGAGGGGAAAAAATCCATTATTCTCTATGGAGAAGGTTCACATCTCCACTCAAAAACGCCTGAAGCCGAGCGCCTGAAGCTCAAACAAGTTCCGGACCCTTTTTTGTCGCGCGAATCGGGCAGATTTGGGCGTTTTAGGAGTCATAGAATGTAATTGAAACGCCTGAATCAAGCGTCTAGCGCGACAACGAGCGTTTCGACGGGCGCAAATTCGCGCAACAAAACGACGGTAAAAACAACGGTAAAAACGCTCGAAGCGCTACGCTCAAGTGTGAATGCGGTCTAACATGGACAACAACATAGAATACAATTTACATCCTTATTTATTTATTTCATATAAAATATCAAAAATGAATAAAATTTACTAAAATCATTTTTCATTTTGAATTGAGTATCCACAATATAGTTGTCATGGTGTAGCAATCTCGACATGTTTTGCCAACTTATAGGCTTTCTCAGAAGATATGCAATACCACACCCGAGCAGACAGATCAAACACAAGAATCAGTACATATACAGTTGTATCTTGGATAATCAGAAAAATTGATATATACTCCACAAGTGGAATTCAGGTGTGGTATTGCATATCTCCTGAGAAAGCCTATAAGTTAGCGAAACATGCCGAGATTGATACACCATGACAACCATCTGAAAACAACTACCGTATTTATCGGCGTATAACACGCACCGGCGTATAACACGCACCCCAAGTTTAGGAGGGAATTTTAGGGAAAAAAACTTTTAGGAGGGAAGTTTAAGGAAAAAAAAAAAAACTTACATTTAAATGCAGCCTTACCAGTGTCCGTTGCAGCCTTGTCAGTGCAGCCTTGCCAGCAGTGTCCAGTGCAGCCTTAGCTCAGTGTCCAGTGCAGCCTTAGCCCAGTGTCCAGTGCAGCCTTAGCCCAGTGTCCAGTGCAGCCTTTGCCCAGTGCAGCTTTACCAAGTGTCCAGTGCAGCCTTTGCCCAGTGTAGCTTTGCCCAGTGTCCAGTGCAGCTTTACCCAGTGTCCAGTGCAGCCTTTGCCCAGTGCAGCCTTGCCCAGTGCAGCTTTACCCAGTGTCCAGTGCAGCCTTTGCCCAGTGCAGCCTTTGCCCAGTGTCCAGTGCAGCTTTGTCCAGTGCAGCCTTTGCCCAGTGTCCAGTGCAGCTTTGCCCAGTGTCCAGTGCAGCCTTTGCTAAGTGCAGCCTTTGCCCAGTGTCCAGTGCAGCCTTGCCCCAGTTTTCAAAATTGGCGCCGCCGAGATCGCCGCACAGACTGGGCGGAGCGGGGCGAACGCCGCCGAGAACGCAGGGACTGGGCGGAGCCGAGATACACATAGCCGAGTGTACTCGGCTTTTCTCGGCTTCGCTCACAGTCACGCCGAGTCCCGCCCTATGATGGACATATCACAGGTCCAATGGCGGGACTGGGCGTGACTGTGAGCAGAGCCGAGAAAAGCCGAGTATAGCCGAGTACACTCGGCTATGTGTATCTCGGCGGCGATCGCTGCGCTCCGCTCAGTCAGCGGAGATCGCCGGGATCAGTGGGCATCGGCGTATAACACGCACACACGATTTCCCCCTGATTTTAAGGGGAAAAAAGTGCGTGTTATACGCCGATAAATACGGTATATTGTGGATACTAAATTCACATTTTTCAAAAATAGAAAATTTTATTCATTTTTGATTTTTTTTAAGAATTAAGTAATAAAGGATGTAAATTGTATTCTTTGTTGTAGTCCATGTTATTGGCACCTGAAAAATCCCAGGTTTTTTTGAGCATTTTTCTTCATTTCTAAATACACTATATTGTCAAAAATATTGGGACACCTGCCTTTACACGCACATGAACTTCAATGGCATCCCAGTCTTAGTCCGTAGGGTTCAATATTGAGTTGGCCTACCTTTTGCCAGTATAAAAGCTTCAACTCTTCTGGGAAGACTGTCCACAAGGTTTAGGAGGGTGTCTATGGGAATGTTTGACCATTCTTCCAGAAGCGCATTTGTGAGGTCAGGCACTGATGTTGGATGTCGCATTCTTCGCTTTAATTCATCCCAAATGTATTCTATCGAGTTGAGGTCAGGACTCTGTGCAGGCCAGCTGCATAAGGAGCTTATAGGGAATGTGATCACTTATAAAACAGGAGAACAAAAATGTATTCATGATGTTTTTTTATATCTATACACATATTTCTAGTTTAAACTTAACAGGTTGTTTTACAAGGTGATGATCCGCTTGCTCAGCAGGGATCGCTCTGTTGATCCCCGCTGAGCCGGCGGATGACTGGGCGGTCCCCGCACCGCCCTGTCAGATCTCCGTTCTCCCCTATGGGGGATCGGATGAACACGGACTGTCTGTCTGTGTTCATCTGATCCGCAGACGGATAGAAAAATAGAAATGTTTCTATCCTGAAAAACGGAGCATTGCGACACGGATAAGATTGGATGTCAGCGGATGGGTGAAAAACGGACATACGGTCCGCCCGTGTGAAAGGTGCCTAAGGCTGGGTTCACACTTGTGCGGTGCGAATTTCAGCTCTCTTATCTCTGCAAGGAGATAAGAGAACTGTTCAGCGTTTTGTGTGCGGTGGAACATGCAAACTTGCTGACCTGGGAGGGGGGGGGGGGGGGAGTGTAGTGAGCATTGAAAAAAGTCCTGTTCAGAACGGAAGACATCTGCGAATCAGGTGCGTGCCCATAGAAGATAATGGACCTGAATTCGCACCTGAGCCGCACCGCAATGTCTAGAAGACGCACGCGTTTTTTTGGTAATGTGCAGTGCGAATGCATCGCACATATGTGAACCAGCCTCATTGAAAAGAATGTATTTTTTAATGTTATGCGAATTGGATGTGGTGTAAGCCGCAACCAATTCGCATAGGTGTGAACCCGGCCTAAGGCTTACCTGTAGGTACAGAGAATATCTCGTAAACTTGCACTGTTTAGGAGATTGTCGCACTGCATGCAGCTGGTGACATCCCCGACGCATGCGCTCTAAAGGGGTGGCACAGGCTCTGAAGGCATACCTGTGCTGTCCCTTCAGAGCTTCATGCCGCGGCTGTGATCCTGTGCGTATGCGCTGGAGTGACGTCATTGCGGCTCAACTAATCAGACGGCCGCAGCACGCAAACCTGGAAGGAAGACCAGGTGAAGATGGAAGCCTGGTCAGCATGCCGCTTGAGGGCTTTGTTCTAAGATAAGCATTTCATAATGTGCTAGTATGCCGAAAAGGATGCGGTTTACTACCACTTTAAGACAAAACTGTAAGATACACTTATAATTAATACAGCATTCTACTAGGTGGATCTCTGACCCAAACATTTCTTTGGTTTTATAAAGAGCGAGGAAGGAACATTGGTTAGGTTTTTATTGCCGTTTCCCCTCATTTTCTATCCCGTTGACTACGATAGGAATCTTCCCCAGGGGGTCACACGCAGCAGGAGGAAATTTTTGGTTTACTTTATGAGGCTTGTGCATACTAACTTTAGACTTTAGTTGTTACCTGTTGTTTAGTTGGTACTTTAGGTTTAGACAGTCACACAGGAGCCGTCAGTTGTACTTTAAGTCCTGATTCACACCCATGCAGGTTGCAGTTTGCATATTGCAGGTGCATTTTGCATTTTTCAATACACACTTTTGATCCATTGAAAAGTCTATGGAACCAAAAACCAGAAAAAATATAAAATGCACAGATGTGAACTACATCCATAGGAAACCATGTTCATTGGACTGTAGTGTGTTTCTGCAAAACAGAAAATGCACTAAAAAAAAAATGCATAGGTGTGAACCAGGCCTAAAGTATCTCCAGGCATGTTTGAATCTATCACATTATCTGCTGTTTCTTGGCTCTGTACTGGCAGCCTACAGGGTAGAGTACTCCGAAGGTTTTTCTTTTTTTGGATCTTTGTAATTATTCTGCTAATGGGTTTCCTCTGCCTCTCCCCTCCTTCTGTTTGATGTAGGTGTCTGTCAGTTTGACAGATCTGTATCTGTTTAATGAGCTTGTCAGATAAGAGTAGAGGCAGATAAGGAGAGGTGATACAGCTGTCACCATAGCTTGCTACTGTGCTATCAGAGGACCTCTAAATGCTCTGCTGTGATGATCTGTAGACATGCTGAAAGAATGGCGGATGGATGGAATACTTACTATTTAGCAGATCCAATCTTCCATTGGCTCCCCCAGCTCCCAGACGAATCAGATTCAGCCAATCAATGCCTCTGCTATCTGTCCTTGTGAACGCTTTTACCAGAATTGGAAGCGAAGGTCCTTTTACACGGGCTAGTCCAGGCTTGATCCGCTAAACAGGCTGATGACAGGTCTGTCTCCGCTCACTGTGCGGAGATGGACCTGTCAAAGCTCCGCTGTCCTCAATGGAGATCGGATAAAAACGGACCGCCTGTCCGTTTTCATCCGATCCGATTCTCCAGATGGATGGAAAATAGGGTTTCCATCTGTATGGATTTCACGGACAGGATCGGATATCGGCGGATGTCAGCGGACATGTCATCGCTGACATCTGTCACTTCATATTGCTGAAAGGAGAAGTCTGATCAGGTCCGCCTGAAAAACTGACAGGAGGGACCTGATCGGAAAGCCTGTATGAAAGGGCCCTAAAGCTGGGTACAGAGTGGGCCGTGACAAGGGGTGGGCGAGAGGGACGGCTGCCCTGGGTGCAATGGGTAACTGTTGGGATAGGGGCGCCTTCCTTCTGTTACAAGGCTGACAGGGGTAGTGACAGCTGTAGTGATTTTGACAAGCGAGTGACTGCTCGGGGGAGGATCCCCTAAGCTTGCACATCATAAATGGTGGGGAGGGGGCGCAGTTTGGCATCTTTGCCCTGGGCGCTGGATGGCCTTGTCCCGGCACTAGTACAGACTATTCACTTTTTTGTTCAACAAGCAGGCTGAATGGAAAAAAACAAAGGAACAGATCCCTTCATCCACACACAGATCAAAATGAATCCGGTTCCTGCTGAAGCGCCTGGATTTCGAAATACGTGTACTCAGCTTAAGCCAAAATTCAGGTGATAAACTGTCTAAGGCGGTGCTTCTCAACTCCTGTCCTCAGGACCCACTAACAGGCCAGGTTTGCAAGATAACTGAAATACATCACAGGTGATATAATTTGCTGCTCAGTGATTTCAGTATTCTAGTCTGCATCTCCCCAAGGTAATACTTAAAATCTGGCCTGTTAGTGGGCCCTGAGGACCACTGGTCTCAGGGCTCTTTCACACAAGCAGCCAGGGAAGGAGGTAAAAACAGACGGGTGAGATTCACTTTTACTGCCTCCCTGGCCACCCACTGCATCTCCCCAAGGTAATACTTAAAATCTGGCCTGTTAGTGGGCCCTGAGGACCACTGGTCTCAGGGCTCTTTCACACAAGCAGCCAGGGAAGGAGGTAAAAACAGACGGGTGAGATTCACTTTTACTGCCTCCCTGGCCACCCACTGCATCTCCCCAAGGTAATACTTAAAATCTGGCCTGTTAGTGGGCCCTGAGGACCACTGGTCTCAGGGCTCTTTCACACAAGCAGCCAGGGAAGGAGGTAAAAACAGACGGGTGAGATTCACTTTTACTGCCTCCCTGGCCACCCACTCGAGTTGAGAAAGGGAGTTACCGCTCCAGGTGAGTAGATTCTGTTAATGGAAAAATTGGGGGAAATCGCGCTAACCCGTGACCAATCACTATGACAGTAATGGGGTGAATAAAAATTAACCAATGAAAAACACAAAATCTATTAAAACTAATGAGTAAAATCAAAAGTATATATACAAAGAATAAACTATAAATATATGGTGTACTGTGATCTACATCAAATATAAATAATAGTCCATAAAAAAAATCCTTGAATGAAATCCAAATAAATAACACCAGTGCTTCATGTGAAAATCATATAGAGTATTGTGTCCACATTCATCTGTGACGTTCCACCACCAAATAGCAGGATTTCTCCTTACCAGCTGTGCAAGACCCCCCGTGACAGAGGGTCAATATATGCAGAAATCAAGTAGTTTCTCCCACGAATCACCGCAGCACACAGCACAAAAGATTCCTAAAGCACCGACCTCCGGTATGAAAAGAATGGAACACACTCCACATAGTGCATTAAACCTTTAAAAATGTATTCCATTAAAATTAAGTTGCACTTACACTTATGCAGTTTAAAATCGCCTGTTTACGTCTGGTGTGCCGGCCGTAGAACATTCAACAGACACCCGTCCTTGTCGGAAGTGTTAGAGGTGACGTCAGCGCGCCGCTCCGCCCTACGTCCGTTTCGTAAAAAACGTACTTCTTCCAGGGGCACAGATTCTGTTAATCACTTAGATCTTCAGGAAACCGTGGGTGCTGGCGATGCACAAGGCGGGCAAACAATTGGTGAATGAAAATGGACAGCCGCACTCCAAAAAAAACTTTTATGGTTGCCTTTTATTGTAAAACAGACAGGTGCACTACAGGTCACAGCAAAGCAAGGAATCAGCTGACGCGTTTCACACTGTAATATCAGTGCTTACTCATAGCTAAATACATACAAAATGACACTTCTAATATATACCAAAGACCAAATAATCATATGATGGACATTGGCCAATGACTGAAACTTCACAATTAACTAAATTGACAAAAATCCACCTGGAACAAATAAATGAATTAATACTTTTAAACACCCTAGTGCATATATTTCTATTACATAATCTTGAATTCCTTGTTTGTCATTACATCATATATTGTTTATTCATCATTTTTACACAATAATATGGCAACAAGATATGTTTTGGCTATATATATACTGATAGAAATATATGCACTAGGATAGTTAAAAGTATTAATTCATTTATTTGTTCCAGGTGGATTTTTGTCAATTTAGTTAATTGTGAAGTTTCAGTCATTGGCCAATGTCTATCACATGATTATTTGGTCTTTGGTATATATTAGAAGTGTCATTTTGTATGTATTTAGCTATGAGTAAGCACTGATATTACAGTGTGAAACGCGTTAGCTAATTCCTTGCTTTGCTGTGACCTGTAGTGCACCTGTCTGTTTTACAATAAAAGGCAACCGTAAAAGTTTTTTTCGGAGTGCGGCTGTCCATTTTCATTCATCAATTGTTTGTCCGCCCACTCGAGTTGTAACAATACAGCCAGACAGGGCTGTCACAGCCACAATACTTTGCTTCGCAGTGGCAACAGTTTTACTTTGGCGTGCAGAGTTGCCACCTCATCCCTTTAAACCCGAACACATATTAATTACACAGGTTCTGTGGATGATTAAGATGGTAATTAAACTCACTTGGTGCCTCATCTGCATTAAATTAGCCTCAGAACCTGTGTAATTCATATGTGTTCGGGTTTAAAGGGATGAGGTGGCAACCCTACACGGGGTGCAGAGTTTGACAGGCAGCACCACCTGTCCAACGCACCCATTTAGTTCCATGGGGCCACACAGCAACCACAAGCCAAACATTCAGCATGCAGTTGAGGCACAGCTCCGCAATGTAGAATTGCCATTCGGCAATAAAAAAATAAAATAAAGGGGGGGGGGGTGTTTAGTAGGAGACAGTAGCGCCTCCTGAACGACTTCAGCCACTGCTATGCTGATCCACTGCAATTTAGCAGTGTAGTATAACCAAATGAAACGATTTCCCCAATCTTTCTACACAGACCATATAAAGTAAGAAGCTGAGAACTAAGCAGAACTCTGAGCTCAGTCTTCTCCAACAACCTGTTGTAAGCTCTCAGTGAGAGTGTCTGAGGGCTGGCTTCCCCTGCTGAGAACTGTCATATTACACAGGTGTCGAAGCAGCTTGTAAATCCATCAGCAAACTGATACTACACCGTGTCTGCCCCGTGTCACACAAACAAGTCTGACTGGAAGCTCTATAAAGTGACATTTCCCTCCAAGACACTGATCAGCAGATCAACCAGCTTCTGTGGGACTATGAAATATCAGCAAATGACTGGAAAACACCTAGAGCCTTATAGAATGTGTTGATAAAAAAAAAATTGACTATTACAGCAGTTCCCAATTATTTTTTTTGCCTGTATACCCCATTTTCATAAATTGTACCCCTTGGCATGCCATTTCCATAAATTGTACCCCCTGGCCAGCCATTACCATAACTCTGTACCCCTTGGCATGCCATTTCCATAAACTGTACCACTCGGTTACCCATTTCCATAAATTGTACCCCTTGGCGACCCATTTCCAGAAATTGTATCCTTTGGCGATCCATTTCCATAAATTGTACCCCTTGGCGACCCATTTCCATAAATTGTATCCTTTGGCGTCCCATTTCCATAAATTGTACCCCTTGGTGACCCACTTCCATAAATTGTACCCCCGGCCACCCATTACCATAAATTTGTACCCCTTGGCATGCCATTTCCATAAATTGTACCCCTTGGCGACCCATTTCCATAAATTGTACCCCCAGCCACCATTACCATAACTCTGTACCCCTTGGCATGCCATTTCCATAAATTGAAACCTGTGGTGACCCATTTCCATAAACCTTACCCCTTGGCCACATATTTAAATTTGTACACCTTGGCAAAAAAATTGTGAAAAAAAAAAAATGATATAAATTTAGTTTGGGTACAGTGTTGCATGACCGCACAATTACCAGTTAAAATAGTGCAGCGCTAAATAGCAAAAAATGGCCTGATCATGAAGGTGGTAAAACCTTCCCACGCTTAACTACCTCCCGCCTGCCGTATTGTGAAATGATGGGCGCACTGCGGCTCTCTCATTCAGACATAGACGGAGACAGTGTTGACAGGGGAATCCCTCCCACTGATCCATTGTGTTCTCCCGGGGCGAGGAAAGCTGTCCTTGCTGAAGATCACAGTGATTATTGCTAAATGCTATAACAGGCGCTAGCGATAATCGCATGTAAAATTCAGCAGGCTGATTGCATCCAAGTTCACGGATCGATCAACTTGGGTGCAATCAGCCTGCCGGATTTTACATGCGATTATCGCTAGCGGCTGTTATAGCTGCTAGCAACCATCACTATGCTCTCCAGCGGGGGCTTCCTGTCTGGCATGAGTTCTGCTTTAAAAAAAGAAAAGCCACAATTCATTTATTAACTTTTTTTAAACAGGCAATTTTCATTTTAGCGCCAAGTGAGGAATTCAAAGAGGGTCTGGCATGTACAGAATATCAGAAAGGTCACCCACTCCTTTAGCACAAAGAAATAAAGAGAATCCAACATCAGCGAATTGAATCTGCTGCTACAAGCAATCTCAGGGCACCGCTTCTATAGCCCACCTGGGTGTAGGAGGTTAGCAGTTTCTGAACTGGTCAGTCTTTGTAGTGGCAAAATAAAAGCAGGCCGACTTCAGAAACCCAAAACACTTCAATGGCTGAGGCCAATGTGTAGGCGTTCAATGCACCGAAAAGCTTTACATCTTCCACAGACAAGAGTGCTTCAGAAGGGTGGCATTGCTGAGAACAGGCTCAGTGCAAGGGCTCAGTATTTAAAGGGTCAGCCCATCCAAAACAGATTTGATAGTTTTTGCTGTATGTTGGAAAAGCTTTTATCTATTAGGGACTTCACTGAACCTTAAGTTCCCAAGTGTGTCTGCCTGAGGAGGTCCCACCTTGTCTGTTGGATTTTTTTATTTAATTTGAGTAATAATTCAGTAGAAGAAAATGGGAATCCCCCAGGCCGTGGGAACACTTAAGGACCTGTGTTGACTGGCTTTTGTTTGTGGGGACAGGTTTTGTTTGCATTTTCATACAAGTCTATGGGAATGTAAAACCAGCTTTAAGCCGGTCAGAAGTAGGGCAACTGCAAGTCAAATATACCGGTCAATTAATTCTGAACGATCTCAGAAGGGTCTCAAACTGACGTCATCAACACAAGCACAAAGCCTGTCAACACAGACCCTCATGGCTGTGTTCTTATACCGCGTACACACGAACGGAAAATCCGACAAAAAAAACGTGTTTTTTTTCAGACGGAATGTTGGCTCAAACTTGTGTCGCATACACACGGTCACACAAACGTTGTCAGAAATTCCGATGGTCAAGAACGCGGTGACGTACAACACGTACGACGAGCCGTGATCAATGAAGTTCAATAGGCAGTTCGGCTCTTCTGCTTGATTCTGAGCATGCAGGTTTTTTTGCGCGTCAGAATTGCATAAAAACTGAATTTCCGATTGGAATTTTTTCCGTCGGAAAATTTGAGAACCAGCTCTCAGTCTTTTCTTGGGGGAAATTCCGACAGCAAAAGTCCGATGGAGCATACACACGGTCAGGATTTTCCAACAAAAAGCTCACATCTGACTTTTCTTTTTGGAATTACAGTACACGGCATCAGGCAAAATTGTGAGTGAGGCCACTCCCTTGGCTGAGAAGCAACCCCACACATGACTGGTCTCGGGATGCTCTACTGTTGGCACGACACAGGACTGATGGTAGCGCTCACCTTTTCTTCTTAGGACAAGGTTTTTTTTTCCAGATGCCCCAAACAATCGGAAAGAGAATTCTTTAGAGAAAATGACTTTACCCCAGCCCTCAGCAGTCCAATCCCTGTACCTTTTGCAGAATATCAGGACTGGTACAAAAACATCCTCCAAAAGCAACTTCTCCCAACCAACCAAGAACAGTTTGGTGATGAGCAATTCCTTTTCCAGCATGATGGAGCACCTTGCCATTAGGCAAAAATGGTAACCAAGTGGCTTGGGGAACAAAACATCTAAATTTTGAGTCCATGGTCAGGAAACTCTCCAGGCCTTCATCCCATTAAGAACTTGTGGTCAATCCTCAAGAGGCGGGTGAACAAAAAACTCCCCACAAATTCTGACAAACTCCAAGCATTGATTATGCAAGAATGGGCTGCCATCAGTCAGGATGTGGCCCAGAAATTGACGGACAGCATGCCAGGGAGAATTGCAGAGGTTTTGAAAAAGAAGGGTCAACACTGCAAATATTGACTCTTTGCATAAACCTAATGTAATTATCAATAAAAGCCTTTAAACGTATACTTTAGTATACCATAGTAATATCCGATAAAAAAAAATAAAACGAAAAACACTGAAGCAGCAGACTTTGTGAAAATTAATATTTGTCTCATTCTCAAAACTTTTGGCCATGGCTGTACAGTAGCCTATGGATAGTGTACCCACCAATGGTCTTTGCAGTGTTTTACTGTGTAAGCCTGTAAGAATCTAACCAGAATCGAGAACTGCCATAGCATGTAATGTAGACATTCCGTACCCCTATACAGTTTCAGCTCAAGAAATTGTTTACAGCATTTAGTCAGTGGAGCACTGTTGCTAGTTAAAATGTTTTGCATATTCTCCCCCTCTCTCTTATTAAACGATGGCGAGGGGGGGGGGAGGGTTGAGGAAGTGACCTTACTGACCGGCACACCCACAGCATTGACCCCTCGGCCCATTCTGCTTTTGTCATGGTACTTGTTAAAGTTTCTGTTGCCATGACAACGAAACTTCCTCCTCGCAGATGGCTCTAATCCATACAGGTGCCACGGGGCCAGGCTGACGGCCTCTGCCGGGGCTAATGGAGCTGCAATGGATAGGAACATGCTTCCCTTCAGCGGAAATTGGGCCTAGCAACACAAGGCCATTTAGCCTTGATATATTCAGAATATTCAGCATATACTTTGCTTCAGGGCACTGCACATTAAGCATTTCTCCGTGCTCCCAGTTCCTGCTCTTGAAATGTAGAACAGCTTTCTGAAGTTAGACGTTAACCCAGAAGCAGACAAGCCACAGAGGCAGGGTGCCAGCGTCACACTGGGGAGCTCGGTAGTAGCGAGAATATGCTTCAATGTGCCAAAAAAGAAAGAGGGGAGGCTTAAAGGGGAACTCCACAAAAGGGAAATCTCTGAAGCAAAGGAAGATAAGCATACAGCTGCAAGTAAAAAAAAACTCTGTGGCTGCAGTCAGTAGAAACACAGCTTAAAAAATAGGCTCCATATAAGCATATTCAGATGCCTACAATTGGTCCCCGAGTCCTGTTCTTTACCAAGCAATACTCTGACATCTATAAGGGCCACTATTTTACAGCTGAACTCCGGGACAAACAAGTATTGTCTAAATAAAAGATTATGAAAAAAAAGTGCCACAGTGGGGTTATATATTACATTATGGTACCTTCATCCCGACAATATGAGAAGAGAATGTAGGGGAAGGAGGCTGGAGTGGACTTTAGTGGTACCATAAGACAACTGAAGAACTTAAATATAAATTTTATTACAAAAATATAAAAAAAAATATGATTAAAACCAACAATGATAACCTCTGACATACAGCCCAATTACAGTGTATTGTTACTGTTGTTCTTGTTATAAACTATATAACAGATGTAGAATGTTCCCCTTATCCCTTTCCCTTTCATTTTATGTCATATACATAATCGCTGTAAAAAATGATTGTGTAGCTACTCAAATGTTTAACGCAATATACGTTGAGTGTTTATTGTATGAACCTGACTTTACAATAAAAATCTATTGAAGTTAAAACCAACAATGATAATCAAAAAACATTGGCTCTATAATCCAGTGTTTCTCAACTCCAGTCCTCAAGGCGCCCAACAGGTCATGTTTTCAGGATTCCCCTTAGATGAAATGGCTGTGGTAACTACTAAGGCCGTGAAACTGATTAAATCACATGTGCAAAATAATGGAGTGCCTGAAAACATGACCTGTTGGGGCGCCTTGAGGACTGGAGTTGAGAAACACTGCTATAGTCACACAGTTGTGACATTTCGAAAAGTACTACCATCTGTGTATTGATTGCTCTATGGGTTTCGCGGATGAAGTCTACCGCTTCTTCAGGAGCTTTATTGTACATATACACAAGGGTTTTATAGAGCGATTATCATATAACTATGAATAAACAAAAACATACATTAATTTAATTATACATATCAAATTGCACATACGGTAAGTATAGGATAAAGGTATATCATATATCTGCTGTGGGAACCCCTTGGGTGGATTCAGCTTACCAAAAATGTAATCATGCAGGCGGCCCAAAAAGGGAGGATGGCCCGTCCCGGAGGGCATGGAAGCCTCTCACACAGACCAGGACAGCAATTGAGGGTCTAATCAGAAAATAATGATTTTTATTAGGAAAATGTATTTGGCCACAATGATTAGTAATATAGATGGTAGATAACGGTAGTTATTCATACCAAAATACTGGTTAGGTCCAAAGGACTCAAAGATCCAGTTCAATGGGTCTCTATAAGGAATTATGCGGTCTAAAAGGTAAAAGCATACATAAATAGATAAGTTCCAACAATCCATGCTTAACACAACAATAGATGGGCCCATGCCAAAAAAAAATAATGAATAAATGATATAGAAGGATGTATGTGCTATACCTCATGCCATAAGTGGATCACAGAGGGTCACATCTATACAGACGAGGGCTCTATTCAAAAGTTCTCAGAGAGATCTAAATCCAGAAACATTATGGAATCATCATAAAAATGTATGACTTCAATGCCCATAAATGGTGCTTTGGACCAGTTACGTCTGTTTAAATGTATCTCACCATAAAGGATTAAGATATAGGAGGCAGATAAATGCTAGGTAGAGAGATGTATATGAACATCTACCAGTGTTTTCCTCCCTTTTCCCCTTTGTCCTTTTCCCTTCTTTCGTTTCTTTCTCTTTTTAGTTCTCTTTTTTGTTTTCTCTTCCTCTCTTCTTTTTCCTCCATGGTGACAGATAGAAATACAGGATTTATATTAGTGATTCTTATGCCGTGTACACACGATCGAGTTTCACGGCGGTGAAAACACCGCCGTGAAACCCGACGGGAAAAACGAGGACCGGCTTGGTCCCCTACACATGGCCGGTTTTCATGACAGGTTTTCTCTTGGTCGAGAAACCGGCCGTGTGTAGGCTCCCTAGCAGTGTTTCCCTATGGGAAAACTGCAGCGGAAAAAAATGCCGCGATTGCGACGAGAAAAAATAGAGCATGTTCTAATTTTTCTCATCGTGATTCTTGTCGTTTTTCTCGTCGGGAAAAATGCTGGAAAGCCTACACACGGCCGTTTTTCTCGTCCAAGAGAAAAAATTAAGTTTTTCCCCAACGAGAAAAGTGATCGTGTGTACGCGACATTAGATATAATTAGTTATTAATGAGATTTATTTCATGTATTAATGTTATGTTATTTTTTTCCACTGTTTATGTATCAAATATTATCTGCTGTGGTGTGATATTCAGCCTTTAGGATCAGCATGCACGTTCCTATGGAGCATGTTTACATCGTGATCCACCAGGGGGCTCCTCTGGTTGGATTTTTGCCTGGGGCTTGCCCCTTTTCAAGATGGCTGTCCCCGATTTCTTGTCCACATGATGTCTGTCTTGCGTGGCGGCCGGGTTTTTATCAAATTTATATTTGAGACTGTTATCTTCAGTTGTCTTCTGGAACCACTAAAGTCCACTCCAGCCTCCTTCCCCTACATTCTCTTAAATACAAGATTATGCTTACTTGCGTCTTTGTGTCATTTTTCTGGTTTCTTAAGCCCCGTTCATACAGGGGCGGCACGACTTTGGGGGCGACTCGTGCAGGCGATCTCAAGACGACTTGAGAGGCGATTTGCAAAATGATTTCTGTATAGAAGTCAATGCAAGTCGCCACGAGTCGCCCCCAAAGAAGTACAGGAACCTTTTTCTAAGTCGGAGCGACTCGAGTCGCTCCTATTAGAACGGTTCCATTGAACAGCGCGGGACGCGACTCGTCAGGCGACCGAGTCGCCTGACGAGTCGCCCCTATGTGAACCGGGCTTTACAGATCTGAGCAGTAATCCAGTGTGAGACTTTACCTCTGTGCAGGAGCTTCCTGTAATAAAGACCGCTCACTGCTGCTCTCTCTCCTTGTGCAGAGTGACTGGTCTTGTCTCCGCCACCTCCTGTAGTTTTCTGCAGGTCGCCTGTAGTGGCTGGGCATGCTGGCCCCCTCCCAGAGCTCTGTTCTCTGCACAGTCTATGCACAGTACAGTGATAGCATCTTTAAAGGTTCTCTTTATTCAGGTCATGGCATATCTAGTAGTTGTTAGGTAAATTCGGAAGGCCTTTTCTGTAACATTGAAGACATTTCATAGTTTATCCAAGCCAATTCTGCAGATCTAATGAGCGTCAGCAAAAATACCCCAGTATCCACACAGGTAGCACTTAATCCAATCTTCATGGAAAGGCAGAATTTATTGTATAAGAACTACTTGACGTAATTGTAGCCGTATTAGTGCAATTGTGACAGAGAAAATTAAGTACTGTCCGTGATACTTTTTTTATTTGCACTAACATAGAATTTTTCAGGACAAGCTTTCGGGGTATGTCCCCTTCTTCAAGGTCCAAGCAGTACTGATTCACAATTTTTTTAGCAGAATGTTGAAACAAAACAAGAAAAAAAAAAAAAAAAAAAAAAAAAATCTCAGAGGGAAAGGAAAAAAAACACATACAAATCAATGGTAATAAAGATAGCAGCAGAGTTAGTGAGATAAGTTAGTCTATAGCTCTCCCTCTGTCTTATCTCACTAACTCTGTCTTATCTCACTAACTCTGCTGCTATCTTTATTACCATTGATTTGTATGTGTTTTTTTTCCTTTCCCTCTGAGATTTTTTTTTTTTTTTTTTTTTTTTTTTTTCTTGTTTTGTTTCAACATTCTGCTAAAAAAATTGTGAATCAGTACTGCTTGGACCTTGAAGAAGGGGACATACCCCGAAAGCTTGTCCTGAAAAATTCTATGTTAGTGCAAATAAAAAAAGTATCACGGACAGTACTTAATTTTCTTTGTATAAGAACAGCATGGGAAGTGTGAACATTGTGAAACCATCCTCTTCCAGTTACCGATTTCCATCATAGTGTCAACAATTTCCACAGCTTCCATCTTGTTCTTTGACAATATCATCTACCTTTCTATGGTAATTGGTCTAAGGTGTCTGTGCTACCTGTGTGGATATACATATTGGGGTATGATCCTGACACTCATTAGAACTGAAGAAGTGACTTAGAGTTGGATAAGCTATGAAATGTCTTTCACATTACAAAACAGGCTTGTGTTGCAGACTGCACTGGACTGACTGGAAAGTTTTCCAGGGGGTAGTGCTCAGTTATAGATTGTGGCGATGGGCCCTCTCGGATATTGGGCTGCTGCCTTTTTTGTGTGACCTTAAGGTCATTTCATATCACTAGTTTACCTATCCCACACTGAGATTTTGTTAGCGCAGCTTTAATTATTTGCATTTGTATTTTGGTGTATATCTCACTGTCCAGTTGCAGCTTGTTGTCCCATTATAGCGCAGTGTCCTGTTTTGCCCATTTCAGCATATAGACTTAGATTAAAAAAGTAGCCCCCCAATGTCCAGAGAAATGTGACTTCTAAAATATGGTTCATGGACCTTTATCAAAATTAGCAACATATACATCAAGCCAACGCGTTTGAGTGGAATAGACTCCCCCCTTCTTCAGGACTGTTAATGCGTACTATTTGGTGGGAACGATTCCCATGAGTGGTTATGTTGGATCAAGGTTTCTGAATAGCAGTATGCTGGCTTTAGTTATATAGGCAAAAAACATTACAGGACAAGTCGAGTTGCATGTGACTAAATACTAGAGGTCGACCGATATGGGTTTTTCTCTGGCCGATGCCGATATTTAGAAATCGCGGCGGCCGATGTCCGATATATGATGGCGATTTTTTTTGGGCCGATATGTTAGGCCGATTTTTTTAGTTTTTTTTCCCTTCATCTCATAAAATCTAACAGTTGGACCCCTTTCACACTGGGGTGTTTTTCAGGCACTTTTGGGCTAAAAATAGCACCTGTAAAAGTGGCTGCAAAACAGCTCCCCTCAAGTCTCACACTGAGGCGGTGCGCTGGCAGGACGTTAAAAAAAGTCCTGCAAGCAGCATCTTTGGAGCGGTGTATACCGCTCCTCTACCACTCCTGTCCATTGAAATGAATGGGCACTGCTGCCGAAGCACCTGCAAAGCGCTTCTGCAGCGGCGCTACACGGGTGCATTTAACCTCTTCATCGGCCGCTAGCTGGGTTATAAGCGCCCCGCTAGCAGCCGAATACCGCCGCTAAAATTATGGTAAAGCGCTGCTAAAACTAGCTGCGTTTTACCGTCAATGCCTACCCGCTCCAGTGTAAAAGCAGAGTTCCACCGAAAAAATATAAAAATAATTAAAAGTCAGCAGCTACAAAATACTGCAGCTGCTGACTTTTAATTATATGGACACTTACCTGTCCTGGGCGCCCGCAATGTCGGCACACGAAGCCGATCTCTCCCTCGGCTCTCGGGTGCTGCCGCCACCATCTTCGGTAAGGGAATCAGGAAGCAGGCACAAAAACAGGTAATCAACATTTTTAGATGGAAAAAATAAATAAAAACAGCTAACTTTACTGTTTGGTTTTATTTAAAATTCATTAAAGTGTATTTTTTCCCAAAAAATTGCGTTTGAAAGACCGCTGCGCAAATACCGTGTGACATAAAATATTGCAACTACCGCCATTTTATTCCCTAGGGTCTCTGCTAAAAAAAAAATATATAATGTTTGGGGGTTCCAAGTGATTTTCTAGCAGAAAATACAGGATTTTTACTTGTAAGCTACAAGTGTCAGAAAAGATTTTGTCTTTAAATGGTTAAACTGAGAACTTCTACACATGGAGTTCAGTTCATTGATAAGAAGAAACATTGTATCTCTTTTTTCTCACTTGGCAGGCTGCCCAGAGACACATCGCTCCACCTCCATGGGAAACTTCAGGCAACTTGCATTGACTTCTATGAAAGAAGTTATTTGCAAGTTGCGCTGACGTTTTTTAAATCAGTTTTTTTTTTCAGCACAATCGGCCGATGCCGATTAATTAAAAAGTGCCAAAAATCGGTCGACCTCTACTAAACACTACTAGATACTAGACCTGTAGTATATCACATTATGGGAGCCCATTCATTAGGGTGGTGTGTTGTGCGTTGGGCTCAATTGTATAATGTGTTGGCCTGCCATTTACACCACAACAGTCAGGAACATTGTACCAGCCGTCAGGCTAATGTGCCTGTGCATAAGAGTGCACATATTTGTGGGCATAGAAGCCCAACTTCACATGCATCATTGCGTACATGTATAAGCATGCGCGCACATCCACTGCCACCAAGCAGTTTTTTTTAAACCTGAACATTGCAAGCTCCTTGCTGAATGGTCTTCACTCTTGATCCTGTTTTCCTGATACTCAATTCTGATCTCGTTAATGACCCCGCTTCCACCTATCTTTCTTTGAGATTACCCTTGTCTGATTATGTTTGCTGCCTATATTCATTCCTGGCCATGGCCTGGACTACTAACCACGCCTCTACCCATCAAATTCATACCTCTCTGCCTGCTCGTTGCAGACCTTTGCTGGTCTCTGACTGATCCTGCCTTCCTGCTGAGCTGTTACTAGACCAGGCTTGGGACCCGACTAAACTTGGTACATCCATGGTGTACTACAAGCTGTACCCCTGCTTACCTGATACCAGCGCTCTCAAGTTTCAGCCCACAGTGTTGGCACCCTGGCACTTGTGCCATTCCATTACCCATGCAGAGCCTATCTCAATTTCCAGGGGTGCTCAGATGGAAACTGTTCAAGAGGCTACCCCCGTCATTTCAGGTGCAGCATACATGTATATGAGAACGACCCACAGCACATAGGTCAGGTGCTTTGCCGAGCATTGTGGCAATGCATGTTAACGCATGTGTTTTAGCATGCATTCCCACAACACACAAGTGTGAATGGGCCCTGATGGTTTCCAATAAGGTAGAGCCAGCACAGCCTGAGACACACTTTAGGAGAAAAGGCAGGAGATCTTTGCAAATGAAAAGTAACTTGCAATAAGGAAAGTGCGGTTAACGGATTATGAAAAACAGGCTAATAAGTGGAGTTTTCCTTCAAAGTAGCTAAAGCCAGGAAACAAGGCATTGTCGGGGGGTCCATGTTACCGCTGTTCAGCATTACATCAGAATCCTGTAGGAGACCACAATGTGGTTAGATCACCTTATCCCAATCAGGTGGGGCAGGGGAAATAGCCACAAGCGGGGTCCGTCTCGCGGAAATTAGTGGCTTGGTGTTTCCATCCTAGGGGCTTCTCCCCCCTGCCCCCCCCTCCCCTTCCCCTTTAAAATCTGCACATGCCTGTAATCACTGGTTATAAATTACTGCAATCTTATTTTACACAGAGTCTGACCAGGTCAGCAGACAGGCTAATGAGAGGCGTATAAATCTGCAGTAATGTGCGGGGAGCCTCGATGAGGTCTGCTGGAAGTGATGGGGTGAGGCACAGCGCTTGTCCGGGACACGCACACACACACAATAAGAAGCGCTGCCTATAAGCGCCTATGCATCATGCCGAGCTGGATTAGGGGGGCTTCTGGCACCGGAGCACAAAATCATTACAGGCTTATTTTTAATGATGGTAAAGAAAATGAAATCGAGAATCCAAAGCTGATTAGCGAAATTAAAAATATACTGGGATTTTGTTAGGTTCGCTTTTTAAATTGGTTTTATGTTGAAGGTATTAACGTGTACTTTCTGTAACTCTCCTGAGTAAGCCAGGCTCAACGTAGGTTACTAATGATGAGATATTAAAGAAGACCTCCGCTAAGCTTGGTTTGGAAACTAACTGCAGTTTGATTATTATAACCCAATGTGATCAATATAAAACAACATTTTCCTCTTGTGCAAAAAAGGAGGATATTTTATGTATCCCACAACTTGGCATCCTCCACTATTTTGGGTCTGTACCTAGAACGTCTCCTATCTTTAATATGGAAATCTGCTACCACCGCATCATGGGAAGTAACGCTTTTTCTTTCTTGGTGTGGGCCTGTTAGGTTGTGACGCTCAGAGGGAGTGGACACACACAGATCCTATTATTTGATTCAGTTTATCCAAGTATAGTATCTGACTGTTCCTGACCTGCTGCCAAAGCACTGTGTATAATTATTTTATAACCACTTCAGCCCCGGAAGGATTTACCCCCTTAATGACCAGAGCATTTTTTAACGCTTTAACTGACAATTGCGCGGATGTGCGACGCTGTGCCCAAACAAAACCTTTTCCACACAAATAGAGCTTTCTTCTGGTGGTATTTGATCACCTCTGCATTTTTTATTTTTTGCGCTATCAAAAAAATAGCGACAATTTTGAAAAAAATATATATTTTTTTACTTTCTGCTATAATACACATCCAAAAAAAATATCAAAAAAAAAAATGTATTCATCAGTTTAGGCCAATATATATTCTTCCATATATTTTTGGTAAAATCACAATAGGCGTATATTGATTGGTTTGCGCAAACGTTATCGCGTCTACAAACTATGGGAAAGATTAAGGGACTTTTTTTTTTTTTTTTCACAAATAATTTTATTTGACCAGAGAAGGAGCGAGTTTTTGACTTGCTTAAAAGAAGGTGTTTGGTCTCTAAAGCCCCGTACACACGATCGGATAACCTATGGATTTTCGTCCGATGGATTTTTCATCAGTCTTGGCCACACACCATCAGTCAAAAAACCGACCGTTCCAAACGCGGTGACGTAAAACACTCCGATGAGCCGAGAAAAATGAAGTTTAATGCTTCTGAGCATGCGTCGACTTGATTCTAAGCATGCGTGGGTTTTTTAACCGATGGACATAGACGATCGGAAATTCCCATCATTTTTTTATCCATCGGAAAATTTTAAAACAAGTTCTATTTTTTACAACCGATGGAAAAAAGACCGATGGGTACCATACACGATCGGTTGGTCTGATGAAAACCATCCATCGGACGGTTTTCATCAGTCAAACCGATCGTGTGTACGGGGCTTTAGTGGTAAAACGAGGCTTGAGCTGGCAACGCAGAACCCTGTGTGGCAGAGGGAACTTGATCTTTGAGTCATGGAACTGCTAGATGGCCGGTCTGCGACACTTGTTGGCAGGAATCACCTCAACCTTCTTGATCTTAATAGCATGGGCACGAGCACGATGGCGTGCACCCATGTCGTGGTAGCACTGTGTCACAGCTCCAGCTGTAGTCAAGTCTCTATACTCTCTGTACATATTGTGTGTTCCACTACGGGAGTCATAGCGTAGCCAGATGCCAAAGTTCTTCACTTTCAGTGGAGATTTCTCAAAAACTTGTCCGCAAAATACACAATCTCTCCAGATGCCTTCTTCATCTTTTTTCAGTTGAGAGACAAAGTGCCAAAAACGAGACTTTGCAAAAACAAGGTTGGGTGCAAAAATTTGCATACGGTGAAGAGGTGGAACAGGTGCCTTGACAGTAGGCAGACTGGGGATAGTAGATCCCTGTCATGTCACTAGGCAGAACGGAGAAATGCCTTTTTTACATAGGCAGTTCCCTGTTCTGCCTCTCCTCGCCGAAATTGCAGGGCCACTGGCGAACATCGAGTCCGCAGGCACACTCCCACGGCGTGCATGCGCCCGCTATCCTGCTCTTATGGTCTGACGTACAGGTACATCAGTTTGTGCCGGAGAGCCGACCTGCCACAGTATATCTGCATGAGCAGCTCAGCAAATGGTTAAATAAAATTGTTGTTTTCAACTTTTTTCATCCTGTGTTGCATCTCAGTGCTACTGATCTCCAGCAGCCTCTTTGCAGGCACTTCCTGTCTACATGCACTCCAGTGATGGCTGAATTGCATTTCTTGGAGTTGTTTTCTTGATGGTGATAACAGTGGACCATAACTGTGCAATGTGTGTTTAATCAGTCTCTTAGAATTGTGAGACAGAGCGTTGCCACAATATATCAGGAAATGCCTGAACAAGGGCTAATACTCCAATGTTTCTCTTCTCCCTCAATTTCTCTCTATCGGTCAGCTAAAGTGACCCTAGTATGGAGGGAGAGGGGCAGAGGAGGGTCAAACAAGGATGCTGTGGAGGCAACAGATATCCTCCTTATTAACTGATGACGTCATTGGTTGTTAGGATGCCAGTGTCTAGAAAGTCGTAATAGTGCATAATGCAAACCCGTGGCTTTGTGTAACTAAAAGGCAGGCTTCAGCCACCTGCTGGCTTTTATACAATTTTTAATAAATTTTTAGGCATTTTGCCAAGGCACCTCTGAAGAAACTTGAAGACACCCTGGTTGAAAAAGGCTGCTCTAAAACATTGCACCAGTATTCTGCAGATCACTGGTGCCATGCAGGTCTCCTGCAGATCTGTCAGTGTATCTGTGTACCCGTACATCGTACAGGAAAGCAGGTACAATCTGACAGGAAGACTCAATGAACTACCATGGTGCTCTACATTGGGAGAAGATCCTAATCGGGGGATTGGGGGGGTGTGGTGGCCGGTCCATTCATAACATGTTACACCCTGAATAAGGGTGTAATATGATACGAAAGGTGAGCTTATCCTGTAATTTTCTTGTATTTTGCCTTCTCTGGCTTCTTCTTTTCCTCTCATCAAGGTGCCAATGAAAATTTTCAATAAAGTGCAGAGGCGTGCAAGTCTCGAAAGGCAGCCTTGACTGTGCATACTGCGGGGGTGACAATGGAAGTAGGCGTTCCTTGTCATCTAGGCTGCTCTCCAGTTGGACCTATACCAGACTTACACAGCTATACATGGCGCCCTCTACTATCTCCTTGGCTGTGTCAGCCACTATCCTCCACTGCTGTCTGCCAAGCCTGGTGTTGTGGTGCTTAACTCTCCTGCCCCGCCACTCCCCTATTCTTGTGAATGTAACTTGTACACATTTTTAATAAATTGTTGATTTTAAAGTGGTTGTACTTTAACCTACAGCAAAGCCTTAAAGGCGCACTTTAGAAACGGCGATCATGTCATTTCTAAAGGAGGTCATGCCGTGACTGGTGGCTCCCATGCACAAGCGCAGGAGTGATGTCATTGCGGCTCCGGCCAATCACAGCGCCGAAAGTAACCCCCGGGAGAGATGACGGCCGCCGGAGCGGTGTACGAGAACGGCTGCGGGGGCTTCGAGTATTACATAATGAGCTAGTATGCTATGCAGCCAATGAACACCAATGGATCGGAGGGGGCTTAGGTAAAGATTGGGGGGGGCACTGCACACAGAAGGTTCTTTACCTTCATACATACAATGGATAAAGGTAAAAAAACTTTCAGCCTTTAGAACCTAGTTAAAACATCACAGCACTCCTCACACGAGTGTTATGCAAATATAAAATGACCTTGATCGGTGGATCTGTCTGGAGTAGTGGGCTTTACTAGACAGGATACAATTGCGCAGACTGCTCTAGGTAACACCTACATGGGATGCCCAACCTCCATGAACTAAAATCCAATAAATTTAATGGGTGAGCCAAGGACAGTCAGGTTGGGGAGAAAAGAGCTTGATGATTCAGGACATCTTCCAACTAGGAAATGAGGCGGGCTCTATCTGACTTACTGCAGCTTCTAATGTACATTTCAGAAGATCACAGTGTGCAGTGAAACCAGGGTAAGCCATTTCAGTACAAGAGAGTAGGCATGAGCTTCGTGTTCGAGTCAAACCCATGTTCGCCTCGAACATCAGCTGTTTGATCGTTCGACGAAGATCGAACATTATGGGCCGTTCGCACCAAATTTGAGTGGCGCGTCACGGCCCATAATTCACTGCGGCATCGCAGTGCATTGCTGGCTGATGATTGGCCAAGCATGCACTATGACCCGCATGCTTTGGCCAATCACAGCGCGGTAATAACGGAGAGCCGTAAATGGCTTCGGCCAATCATGGCTCAGAGGAATAGGTACACGCCCCACACTATATAAGGCCGCCTGGAAGTCGGCCCTGTGTAGTGTGTTGGCATTTGTGAAAGAGAGAGTTACAGAGAGAGAGACAAAGTCATTTATATTGGGTTAGATAGAGCAGGCAGGCGAGTCAGTTAGCTGCTGTTACAGTGTGTAAAGGATATATATGCATCCTATGTGTTGTATATATATTTATACACTGTATTTAGTTTAGCTAGATCCGTTACTGCTGTTCTCTATACTGTGACAGGCAGGCAGGTGATTGTGCTAGCTGCAGCAGAGTTTCACTTAGTGTACTGTGTGCTTTGCATAGCGTCCACCTAAAGCTTACCTGAATACAGTTAGTGGTGTTCTCATAATAAAACTACAGGCAGAGTGCTGCATTAACTTCATGTAGTGTACTGCAGTACTTCTGTCCTTTACATAGCGTTCACTTAAAGGAACCTGAATAAAATTTGTGGTGTTCTCGTAATAAAACCACAGGCAGAGAGCTGCTAGTATTTTCAGTTAGTGTACTGTGTCCTCTGCACAGTGTTCACCTAAAACTAACTGAAGACCTTTGCTGTTTTTCTCATACTAATACCACAGCAGGCAGTGGAGTCTGATAGTTGCATTATATATATATATATATATATATATATACATACATACACACACACACAGAGATTATATATATACATATATATATATATACACACACATACATACATATACACATCCCACCTTTGTGCAGCTACATCTCACTGCAGGCCATTAGTATGTCTGGAAGGCAAACAAAGAGAGGCAGACAGTCACAAGGCAATAAAGGAGGGCAAGCAGGCTCTGTGTCTAGAGGCAACAGTGTTGGTCATGGACACGGTGCATCCTCATCAGCACGTGGCCGTGGGACACGCTTGTCCTTCTTTTCGGCAGCTGGCTATGTTGAGCCGCAACATGCCCATGATTTGGTAGAGTGGATGACCAAGCGGTCCTCATCCTCCTCGTCCTCTCTCACCCAGGCTCAGGGTACTTTGTCTGGCAAAGCAGCTGCCAAAGCGGCCTCTTCCCTCGGCTCAATGGCATCAGTCACTCCTTCCCTAGCCCCACCATGTCCTCCTGAGGAGTCCTCCGAACTGTTTGACCACGGTGTTGGGTACATGCTCCAGGAGGATGCCCAGCGTTTTGAAGGGTCCGATGATGGAACCCAGCTAGAGGAAGGCAGTAACGTGAGCCCAGAGAGAGGGGGTAGTAACGTGAGCCCAGAGAGAAGGGGTGCCCAACAAGGACAGCTATCTGGCAGTCATGTTCCCCCAGCTGCAGCATACTGCCAGATTTGCCCCAGTTATGAGGAGGGAGGGGATGATGAGGTCACTGACTCCACATGGGTGCCTGATAGGAGAGAGGAGGAGGAGGCACATCTCCAATGAGGCAGGATGCCGTCCAGGGGCCAGCTTAAGGGCAGCACACCGACTGCATCACACCGCAGAGCTCCGCATGTGCAGGGCGCTGCTGTCTCTGCGCGTTATTCCAAAAGTTCTTTGGTGTGGGCCTTTTTTCAGACGTGTGCAGCAGATCGCACCATTGCCATTTCCAACATACAGGTCCTTCTCAAAAAATTAGCATATTGTGATAAAGTTCATTATTTTCTGTCATGTACTGATAAACATTAGACTTTCATATATTTTAGATTCATTACACACAACTGAAGTAGTTCAAGCCTTTTCTTGTTTTAATATTGATGATTTTGGCATACAGCTCATGAAAACCCAAAAATCCTATCTCAAAAAATTAGCATATCATGAAAAGGTTCTCTAAACGAGCTATTAACCTAATCATCTGAATCAACTAATTAACTCTAAACACCTGCAAAAGATTCCTGAGGCTTTTAAAAACTCCCAGCCTGGTTCATTACTCAAAACCGCAATCATGGGTAAGACTGCCGACCTGACTGCTGTCCAGAAGGCCATCATTGACACCCTCAAGCAAGAGGGTAAGACACAGAAAGAAATTTCTGAACGAATAGGCTGTTCCCAGAGTGCTGTATCAAGGCACCTCAGTGGGAAGTCTGTGGGAAGGAAAAAGTGTGGCAGAAAACGCTGCACAATGAGAAGAGGTGACCGGACCCTGAAGAAGATTGTTGAGAAGGACCGATTCCAGACCTTGGAGGACCTGCGGAAGCAGTGGACTGAGTCTGGAGTAGAAACATCCAGAGCCACCGTGAACAGGCGTGTGCAGGAAATGGGCTACAGGTGCCGCATTCCCCAGGTCAAGCCACTTTTGAACCAGAAACAGCGGCAGAAGCGCCTGACCTGGGCTACAGAGAAGCAGCACTGGACTGTTGCTCAGTGGTCCAAAGTACTTTTTTCGGATGAAAGCAAATTTTGCATGTCATTCGGAAATCAAGGTGCCAGAGTCTGGAGGAAGACTGGGGAGAGGGAAATGCCAAAATGCCTGAAGTCCAGTGTCAAGTACCCACAGTCAGTGATGGTCTGGGGTGCCATGTCAGCTGCTGGTGTTGGTCCACTGTGTTTTATCAAGGGCAGGGTCAATGCAGCTAGCTATCAGGAGATTTTGGAGCACTTCATGCTTCCATCTGCTGAAAAGCTTTATGGAGATGAAGATTTCATTTTTCAGCACGACCTGGCACCTGCTCACAGTGCCAAAACCACTGGTAAATGGTTTACTGACCATGGTATTACTGTGCTCAATTGGCCTGCCAACTCTCCTGACCTGAACCCCATAGAGAATCTGTGGGATATTGGGAAGAGAAAGTTGAGAGACGCAAGACCCAACACTCTGGATGAGCTTAAGGCCGCTATCGAAGCATCCTGGGCCTCCATAACACCTCAGCAGTGCCACAGGCTGGTTGCCTCCATGCCACGCCGCATTGAAGCAGTCATTTCTGCAAAAGGATTCCCGACCAAGTATTGAGTGCATAACTGAACATAATTATTTGAAGGTTGACTTTTTTTGTATTAAAAACACTTTTTTTTTATTGGTCGGATGAAATATGCTAATTTTTTGAGATAGGATTTTTGGGTTTTCATGAGCTGTATGCCAAAATTATCAATATTAAAACAAGAAAAGGCTTGAACTACTTCAGTTGTGTGTAATGAATCTAAAATATATGAAAGTCTAATGTTTATCAGTACATTACAGAAAATAATGAACTTTATCACAATATGCTAATTTTTTGAGAAGGACCTGTATGTCTGAAGCGTATCTCACGTGGCCAAAATATCAGCCGCTTGGGCACCACGTGCTTGACCAGACATATGTCGACCTGCCATGCAGTTCGTTGGCAGGCGTACCTAAAAGACCCACACCAAAGAACAAAGCGGACCTCTCCTTGCTCCTCATCAGCTGGGATCTCCAACCCCACTATACCTTCAGTCCTCTCTGAAACCTGCACTGAGAGGAATGAAGGTGTAGAATTAGGTGTGTCACAGTCACAGCCAAGTACTTGCGGGCAATCTCCTTTTGGTACACTGACGTCCGATTGTACCAGGCAAATTTCCCTGCCTCAGCTGCTGCACCGCCGAAAGAAGTTCGCTCCCAGCCATCCACATGCCCAGCGGTTGAATGCTAGCTTGGCTAAATTGCTAGCACTTCAACTGCTGCCTTTTCAGTTGGTAGACTCTGCACCCTTCCGTGAGTTTGTTGAATGTGCGGTTCCTCAGTGGCAGGTTCCCAAACGCCACTTTTTCTCACGGAAGGCGATTGCGGCTCTCTACCGGCATGTGGAAGGCAATGTCTTGGCCTCGCTGGACAGGGCGGTCAGCGGTAAGGTGCATATTACCGCTGACTCCTGGTCCAGCAGGCATGGGCAGGGACGTTACCTTTCTTTCCCGGCGCATTGGGTGACTCTGCTGGCAGCTGGGAAGGATGCAGGACAAGGTGCAGTAGTGTTGGAGGTTGTTCCGCCACCACGCCTTCAAAATGTTACTACTGGTGATTCTGACACACCTCTCTCCTTCACCCCCTCCTCTTCTTCTTCCTCCATTGGCTCTACATGTGCTTTGTCCTTGGAACCAGCGGTGCTCCGTAGGCGTTCAAGGGGCTACGCAAGTACGCAGGCAAAAAGATGCCATGCAGTGCTTGGGCTGGTGTGCTTGGGGGACAGGAGCCACACTGGGGCAGAGATTCTGTCAGCTCTGCAGGGGCAGGCTCAGAGGTGGTTGACGCCATGCCAGCTTAAGCCAGGAAAGGTGGTTTCCGACAATGGCACCAACCTCCTCTCCGCCCTCCGACAGGGACAACTGACCCATGTGCCCTGTTTGGCTCACGTCCTTAACTTGGTGGTGCAGCTGTTCTTGGGCAGGTACCCGGGCTTACAAGAGGTCCTGAAGCAGACCAGGAAACTCTGTGGGCATTTCCGCCGGTCATATAATGCCAGTGCTCGGCTGGCTGACCTGCAAAAGGATTACAACCTGCCCATGAACCGCCTAATCTGTGACATGCCCTCCAAGGGGGAACTCTACATTGGCAATGCTGCAGCGGCTGCACACGCAGCAGAGGGCCATCAATGAGTATCTGTTGCAATATGACACCAGGACAGGGTCAGGGGAGCTTGGATTTTTTTCCCCCATGCCAGTGGGCCATGATCAGGGATGCATGCACTGTCCTGGCACCATTTGAGGAGGCCACGAGGATGGTGAGCAGTGACAGTGCATGCATCAGTGACACTTTCCCTCTTGTCCACCTGTTGGAGCACACGCTGCGTGGAATAATGGACAGGGCACTTGAGGCAGAACAGAGGCAGGAAGAGGAGGACTTCCTTACCTCTGAAGGCCCCCTTTATCCAGACAGTGTTCCTGCTGGCCCGGCTATCACACCGGAAGAGGACGAGGAGGAGGATTATTATTGTGTCAGCATGGAGGTGGAGCCTAGCACTCAGCATCAGCAGCAGTCTTTAAAGGGATCAATTACAGTCCCAAGACACCCATTGACTTGTACGTGGCTGGGAGGAGGTGGCTGCGGATCATGTCGTCCTCAGTGACCCAGAGGACTCTGCACCGAATGCCTCAGCAAACCTACGCTGAATGGCCGCCCTGATCCTGCAAAGCCTACGCAAGGATCCCCGTATTTGTGCGATCAAGGAGAGGGATCATTACTGGCTGGCAACCCTCCTTGATCCACGTTACAAGGGTAAGGTTGAGGACTTTATCTTGCCATCGCAGAGGGAGCAGAGGATGAAGCATCTTCGGGAGGCCTTGCAGAAAGGTCTGTGCAACGCGTTCCCAGAGACTGGGAGGTTACAAATTCCTGGTCCTGGACAACGTGTTGCTGAGGCTCCGGTCAGTCAAAGAAGGAGCGGTGGAGAAGGTGGCCGTCTGACCGATGCGTTCAGACAATTTTTTAGTACGCAGCCCCAAGGTATGATCGCTTCCAGCAACCATTGCCAGCATCTGGTTTACATGGTGCAGGAATACCTAGGGGCAAGATCAGACTTGGACACCTTTCCCACCGAAAATCCTCTGGGTTACTGGGTCTCGAGGATGGATCACTGGCCAGAGCTTGCACAGTATGCAATTGAGGTACTGGCCTGTCCTGCATCCAGCGTTCTTTCGGAACGCATATTCAGTGCTGCTGGAGGCTTTGTAACCGTTCACAGGGTGCGCCTGTCCACCGACTCAGTCGATCGACTGACCTTCATAAAAATTAATCAGTCTTGGATCACCACCAGCTACCAAGCACCTGATGCTGATGTTACCGAATATTTTTTTGGGAAATGACAGATACCTTCAAGACTGCCTATGCTGATGCTGAGTGACTATCCTCTTCCTCCTGATAGCTGATAGCTTGAAAGAACATTTTTGGTTCTGGGCACCGCCACCAGTGGCTAAGGCCCAATTTTTAAGCCCCTGTTTAACAGGGGCGTGTATTTACAATTTTTGATGCAATACTTTGCAACAGGGCTCATTGCTGCGCTCCAAGTACAGTATCTGTGAGGGGTTGCAGTGTTGTGGAACCAGCACCAGTGCCTAAGGCCCAATTTTTCTGTCCCTGTTTAACAGGGGCATGTAATTAAAATTTTTGATGCAATACTTTGCAACAGGGCTCATTGCTGAGCTCCAAGTACAGTATCTGTGAAGGGTTGCAGTGTTCTGGCACCAGTGCCTAAGGCACAATTTTTATGCCCCTGTTCAACAGGGGCATGTAATTACAATTCTTGATCTAATAATTCACAGCAGGGCCCATTCCTGCGCCCACCAAGAGTAACTGTGAGGACTTACAGTGTTGTGGCACCAGCACCACCACCACCACCAAAGGCACAATTTTTCTTACCACTGTTCAACAATGTCATGTAATTACAATTCTTGATCTAATATTTAACAGCTGGGTCCATTCCTGCGCCCACCAAGAGCAACTGTGAGGGCTTACAGTGTTGTGGCAACACCACCACCACCAAAAGCCCAGTTTTTCTGCCCCTGTTCAACAGGGGCATGTAATTACAATTCTTGATCTAATAATTCACAGCAGGGCCCATTCCTGCGCCCACCAAGAGTAACTGTGAGGGCTTACAGTGTTGTGGCAACACCAACACCTACGGGCCAAATTTCTGCAGAGTATATACGGCAGGTCCCTACTTTCAAACATCCAACTTACAAACGACTCCTACTTGCAAACGGAAGGAGACAACAGGAAGTGAGAGGAAATCTACCCCTAGGAAGGCAAATTCTCTCCTGTAAGAGTTAATATGGGAAAAAGGTGTCTCCTCTCCACTGATGCTTTATCACCAATCCTTGTTTCAATAAAAACAACAAATTTTCAAAAAACATTTGTCATTGGGACAGAAAGTGAGGTGAAATGTTCTGAACACGTGCACAGACAGCAAAACAAATGTTACAGGGGTGATAACCCTTCCCTATGTTTTCCAAAAAGCTTAAAAATAGTACCCGCTCCAAATTATAAACAGATTCTACTTAAGAACAAACCTAAAGTCCCTGTCTTGTTTGCACCGCCTGTATACTGCTGTTCAGAGTATATAGCGCCTTTTTGAAATTTGGGTGCGGGGTTCCCCTTAATATCCATACAAGACCCAAAGGGTCTGACAGTGGGCTGGGGGTGGGGGGTACAGATGCCATTTTTCTCAATGATTTTCATCCATATTGCCGGGACCAGACATTACATTAAAGCCGCAAGCAGTTTTAAATTACTTTTTTTCCTTTAGAAATTTAATTTTGTGCAGGGACAGTTCTAAACATGGGAAACACGTGCCACTTCACAGGCATACTTTAGACACCCCCCAGGTACGATATTTGACTTTTTTTTTTCACTTTATGCATTATTAAAATCACTGCTCCCGAAAAAACGACCGTTTTTAAAACGTCTTTTTGCATTGATACATGTTCCCTGGGGCAGGACCCGGGTCCCCAAACCCTTTTTAGGACAATAACTTGCATATTAACCGTTAAATTTAGCACTTTTGATTTCGAACGTTCGCGTCCATTGTATTTAATAGGGTTCTAAAGTTCGCGCAAACTTTCGGTCCGTTCGCAGGTTCTGGTACGAACCGAACCGGGGGGTGTTCGGCTCATCCCTACAAGAGAGGAGCCTGTTGTATTATGTATAAATGCATACATTTAGCTGATCTGTGAGATGCGATAAAACATTTTATATCCTAAAAATAGAAAATAAAAATTCTGCATGTGTTGTGTGTTAGAGGATGGTGGTACCATGAACAGTAAGTACAAAACTTTTTTGTTTTTTTTATTTTTATCGCTTAAGCAATCTAGTCACAGAAGTCACCCGAAAATGTGCACAGTTGTCCTGCACCAAATTTTTTTGCATTCACTGAGGGGTGTGGGAGGAACTTTAAAGACTCATTTACAGTTACATTGATTAGTAACAGATATTAAAGAGGAGCTCCACCCAAAAGAGGAAGTTTGGCTTTAAAGGAGTAGTAAAGTTACATGTTTTTTCACCTTAATGCATCCTATGCATTAAGGTGAAAAAACATTCGACAATACCGCCCCCCCCCCCGAGCCCCCGTTTTATTTACCTGGCCCCTCGAAAGTCCCGCGCTCGTCCCCGTCATCCTCTTCGTTTTTCAGCCTGGCCGCCGATTGGCTACACTGGATGGATTGAAAGCAGCGCAGCCATTGGCTGGCGCTGCTGTCAATCACATCCAATGACGCGGCACGCGGGGGGCGGGGCCGAGTGATACAGTCGGCGGCTATGGCCGCCGCTGTATCACGGGAGCGCGCCCGCAATCACTCCACACCATGCGAGCTCACTCGCATTATGGTGTGGAGTCCTTGCGGGGAGGAGCCAAGACAGCCGCCGAGGGACCCCAGAAGACCAGGATCGGGGCCACTGTGTGCAAAACGAGCTGCACAGTGGAGGTAAGTATAACATGTTTGTTATTTTTGGGGGAAAAAAAAGGAAGCTTTAGTGCTCCTTTAAGTACCCGTCCCCTACCACATTTGGCACGTCATATTTTTATTTATTTTTTGCAGGGGAGCAGGGGCCTAGTTCTGACAGGTACTCGCTCCCACTTTTAGGTGATCCGATCGGAAGTTCTCCTCTCCCCCTCCTGCCAGTCACAGGTCCCCGGAACACCGCCGGACCATTCAGGAGGTGAATGCGCAGTGCTGTCACAGTCGGGTGCCCACAGTTGAGATGCCGGTGACAGGGACAGAAGACGGAGGGAACACATCGCTGGATCCTGGGACAGGTGAGTGTCTTTTTATTAAAAGTCACCAACTACAGTTTTTGTACCTGCTGACTTTTAATAAACACAGAAATGACTGGAGCTCCGCTTCAAAGTGCCTATCGCATTACCATGCATTTTTTGTGTTTTTGATGCTTTTTTGAAGCTTGGCAAATGCCCTGTGTAGGTTGGTTTTCTATTTTTTCCAATACATGAAACACAAAGTGAAGCCAACTCTGAAGTGCCCCTTTACCACTGCAGGTGCAATTAGGGAATGCTGTGATAAGACATCTATGGAGGCTTTGGAGGTGCAGTAAAGTACGAAGAAAGTGACATGGAGTATAATTTCTGAAGCAAAGCAGTGCAAACTTAACAGTGTGTACAGTACTGTAGAGTAACCTTTTTTTTTTTTTTTTTTTAAAGTTTACCCTTCAAAAAAAATAAATGCAGCCTGTAAAGCATCATCAGATCCTGCAGACTTTCAGTCAGCTATCTGCCCATACAGTTACGACCTGCAGGAAGAATCAATGATTTACAAGAGCACTCACCAGCACCCTTGCAGTTCACTGAGAACTACAAGCCGTCTGCCGCAGCAGCCGATGGTACTTGTAGTTCATTCATTCACAGGAAACTGCGAATAAATCACACGGCTGTGTTGGCGGAGCCCTGCACAGCTGCGCTATTGTCAAATGTTAACAGCGGGCATGGAGAGAAGATACATGGATGTAACATGCTCCTAAAGTTGAACTTGGCCTCAAAGGCCTGTTTCACACAGCCTTCAGCTTCTATGAGAACGGTGTGAACAGCAAGCTCTCACAAAGCATTTGCAGAACTTTTAGCAAGCTTTGTTGAAACGTTTAAAGTACCATTTAGCTCCAGTTGGTACATGGTGAACACAGATCCTAATGGAAGTGCTGGCGGTCACTTTAAACAAGCTGCTATCAGGCTTCAGCAGGCTTTAAGTAGTGCTGTAAAGTCTGTATTTGCTTAGGAACTGGGGGCTCTGATGACACTTTCAGAATTGTAATTTACATGGTATACTATATGGTGACATTTGTGGACCATCACACCTATATGTTGAACATGCTATTCCTTACTTTTGAGGCGATAACAGTCTCCATGGGGAAGGCTTTTCACAAGATTTGTAGTACATCTGTGGCATAGGTGTGCATCCTAAAACTCAAACACACTTGCATGTGTGTGTGTGTGTGTGTGTGTGTATATATATATATAATATATACATATACACACACATACATACACACACACACACTCTTATAAATAAATGTAAACAAACATTTCAAAATTTATTAAAACATAGACCAGGGATTTGCAATTATTGGACCTCCAGCTGTTGCCAAACTACAAGTCCCATGAGGCATAGCGAGACTCTGACAACAGCAAGCATGACACCCAGAGGCAGAGGCATGATGGGACTTGTAGTTTTGCAACAGCTGGAGGTCCGCTAATTGCATATCCCTGACATAGACGGTGCTGGTAGAGCAGTGGGCGGTGCCGGTAGAGCAGTGGGCGGTGCCGGTAGAGCAGTGGGCGGTGCCGGTAGAGCAGTGGACGGTGCCGGTAGAGCAGTGGACGGTGCCGGTAGAGCAGTGGACGGTGCTGGTAGGGAACTGTGCAGATCACTTGAGTTCCTCCACACCAAACTGGTCAAACCATGTCTGTATGCAGCTGGCTTTGCACACCTGAATGCAATCATTTGTAGGGGTGGCCATAAACCTTTAGAACTACCACCTTTTGGTATCTCTTATCCATCAGAAACCTTAGCTCAGTGCTTTCATCCATACTACATCCATACTTCTTAGGTTATGGATTTAGTGTGCAAGTATCTATAGCCCCAACTTTTTTTCGTCAGGAATAGAGTAGGGAAGGTTTAGAATGGGGGTAAGAAACAGGTCAAACATGATCTACCCATCAATCGAATCCATGTTGAGACATGGAAGGTACTGGAGGAATATATGAGACACTGGTCTCCCCTAAGGTGGAACACCACTGCCCTAGATGATCTCATACTGCAGATTAAGGATGAGCTCAGGCATGTTCGCAACCGCACGTGCAGAGCCCACCAGGAAGTTCGCAATGCACATCGCTAATCGCAGGCGGTGAGACATTTTCCTGATCCGCGGCTGCAGAGATGGGGACAGGTTTCACCGCCTGTGATTAGCGCTGTGCAGTGCCAAATTCCTGGTGGGCTCTGCACGTGAGGTTCGCAAACATGCCTGAGCTCATCCTTACTGCAGATATAATGTACAGCTTCAAGGCTCAAGGTACAGGAGTACCTAGGCACAGGTTTCTGTTTTTCAGGAGAAATTTGAGACAAAAAGGTTGATCTTTCAAAGTAACACTGAGGCACAAATAACATTTCTAGATTGTCTTTCTAAAACAGAAAATCTTAATTTTTTTGAGACCACTTCAATAAATATATCAGTCTGGAATACGACGAGCTGTGAATGTAAAGGTCATTATTTAAATGACATGCGAGGTAAAAGGTTGCTTCATGCAAGGTGTCCTGTCAGAAAGCCGCTACCCATCAGAGAATTCAACCGAAGTGATGTTCCGCCACGGCCATCTTGGTACACCCCGCACTCCGCAGCATTAAGCCTATGGTCAGAAGGCAGCAAGCAAACATCTTTTTGGGGTTGATTTACTAAAGGCAAATAGACTGTGCATTCTGCAAGTGCAGTTGCTCCAGAGCTCAGTAAATAAGGTAAAGCTTTACTGTGCCAAGAGTACCCAATCACGTGCAAGGAAAAAGAAAAAAAAAAAACAGCATTTTTGCTTAAACCTGATTGGATGATGGAAGTGAGCAAAGCTTCTGCTCATTTACTAATCTCTGGAGCAACTGCACTTTGCAAAGTTCACAGCCTATTTGTCTTTAGTAAATCAACCCCTATATGTCATCCACGCCGGGTGTTGCATTATTTCAAAATTTCTCCGAACAGTCTTAAAAAATATAAGTAGGCTAATAAATTGGTTGGCTTATTTGTCTTCCTTATGCAAATTTAAATATGGATTAATAATCTAAAAGGTAAACAGTTTTTAAAGGCAAGGATTTAGTTTTCAGTAAGTAGATCCTAGAACAGGGGTCTCCAAACTGCGGCCCGAGGGCCAGATGTGGCCCTTTGCTAGCCTTTATGCGGCCCTTGGGGCACTATTCCTCAACTGATATGAGGCACTATTCCTTCCACTGACACCAACAAGGGGGCACTATTTCTTCTACTGATATCCATGATGGGATACTATTCCTCCTACTGATAGGTGCCCTACTCCTCCTCCTACTGTCCACCAACCCTGAGGCCACATTTATTCTCACTGGAGCTGGGTCCGGGACATTTTCTGCCCCCGCTGGCCACAATCCGGCCCTCCTAAAGTCCGAAGGACAATAAAGTGGCCCTTTTGTTTGAAAAGTTTGGAGACCCCTGTCCTAGAACATAAATAGCTTTCATGAAAGAGGAAGTATAGTGTATTTTCAGTTATTATTACAGCCGTTACTGCAAAAAATTGTTTTATGTGACATTCTATTTTTATTATTATAGTAAAGATTTATAGACTAGCCAACAGATGCAGGGGAGAGTAGACAAAACACAGCTTTCCGTATTGAAAGTGATTGTAAATGCAAAAAAACAAACAAAAAAGAAGATTTATACTTTTGCACAGAGCAGGTGTCCTGTCAGAAAGCCGCTACCCATCAGAGAATGCAACCAAAGTGATGTTCCGTCGCGGCCATCTTGGTACACCCCACAGCAGTAAGCCTATAGTCAGAAGGCAGCGAGCGAACATCTTTTTACACCCACCGGAGTCTTGCATTTGACACTTATTATAAATTAAGTGTGAAATGCAAGACTTCGGTGGGTGTAAAAAGATGTCCGCTTGCCGCCTTCCGACTATAGGCTTACTGCGGCCAAGTGGGGGGTGTACCAAGATGGCCACCACGGAACATCACTTTGGTTGCATTTTTTGATGGGTAGCGGCTTTCTGATAGAACACAGGCCCCAAATTTCATCTTTTTAGGTCCCCGTCAGCACTCAAAAACATCAGGACCCGGCCCCGCCCCGTGCTCGCTCATCACTGGCCTTGATTGACAGCAGTGGGAGCCAATGCCCACCCCCCCCCCGGCCTCAGCAAAGCCAGCGAGACCTGAAAGTGAGGGGAGAGAAGAGCTACAGGTGTGCACAATGCTGGATCAAATGAGGGCTCAGGTAAGTAAGTATGGGGGGGCGATTATGATGCCTAAATGCCTAAACATCTTTTACCTTAACCTCCCTGCCGGTATTCCCGAGTCAGGCTCGGGGTGAGATTTCAGTACCTAAAGCGGTAACCCCGAGACAGACTCATGATTGCATCGCAGGATACAAGGGAGGATACAGGGGAAGTTACTTACTTTGTCCCTGGATCCTGCGATGTGTCCCCGCTGTGTGAGCGATCCGTCATCTCGCTCGATCCTCACTGCCGAGTGCCGCCGAGCTCCGTTCCCTGCGAGCGTTGCGGCGCACGGGGACGGAGTTCGGCGCCAAAATCAAAAACGTAAATACACAATACACATACAGTATACTGTAATCTTACTGATCACAGTACTGTATCAAATAATAACACATCCCCTTTGTCCCTAGTGGTCTATCCAGTGTCCTGCATGCAGTTTTATTCTAGAAAAACTGTTCTTTCTGCCTGGAAACTGGAGATTGTCCATAGAAACCAAAAAGTGTCAGTTTACATCAAAAGTGGTTTTAGACCAACTAGAAAACAGCGATAATAAATTAGAATCACTCGCAGAATTGAGCGATAGCGATTTGTAGGGAAATTCGTCATCAAACACTAAATCTAATGACAGCGACAATTCTGCAGCTGAGCAAATTTCAGTGTTTTTCATTTGATTACATTATTGAATAATTATTATTATTATTATTTGTTATAATTATTTATAGTTATTTATTATATTATAATTTTGTTTTTTTAACTTTATCATACCCGGGATGTCTACTAGACTCTTGTTTGGACAGATTTAAGTGAGTTATTCCTAAGAATTACAGGCCTACAATATAAAAAGACAAATTTCCATGCAAAATAATTGTACCGCTTTCAGCACCTAAAATCTGACAGAATCATACCGCCAGGGAGGTTAATGCAAGGAATCCATAAAAGTGGAATTAAGGGCAAAACTTTTTTTCATTTTAAATAGAGGAAGGGAGGGTTATAACCCCTGTCAGATTTTTTTTCATCATCTGTGTCCCATTGGGGAGATTTCCCTTTACTTCCTGTCCCATAGCCAAACAGGAAGTGAGAGGAAATCCCTGAAAATTAAGGAAATTCCTTGGGGACCCCCAGGTCACCAGAACGAGGGGCATGCCCCTTTCGGATCATCTGTACTTAAAGTGTTACTAAACCCAGAACCTGCATTCACTATGTTTGGTCTCCCACAGTACACAGAACATGGAAATGCAATTATTTTAGTAAATATAAACTGCTAAATACCTTTTCTCATCAGCAGTATATAGCAGTCTTGTGACCTCCATCAGTGTCTGGTTAAAGCTTGTAGAAGTTTTCATTCTCCTCTGACTGTCCTTTGAGGCTGCATGACCCCTGACCCTCTGTCTGAACAGTGCTGATTGGCCCTGTGCTGATCACATGCACCCTCCAACGAAAAAATAAACTCTCTAGCAGTACACACCAAACTGAGCATGTGCAGAGTGCTTCCTACAGCTCTGTTCTATCAGGAGATGGATTAGGGACAGTAAAAGAAGGGGAGGATCAGAGTAAACAGCATAAAACAGCCTTTTTACACAATGTTCAGGATTAACCCTCTTAGGTTCCACAGTGAGTATAACAAGCATGCTTTACTCCATATACACACTGATTTTACTGTTGTGGGTTTAGCAGTACTTTAATGCAGAGAAAAACGCCTAGAATTTAGTTGCATATAGTTACATGCCTCTGTTCTACCTTTCTCCTCAGTATCACTGCTGTGTCCCTCATCCGCGCCATTAACAAAAAAACTCAAGGGGATTTTTTGTTTCTTTTTAGTGGCTGCCAAGGCGATAATTCCGAGATACTGGAAATCTCAGCACACTCCTCCAATAATAGAATGGATAACCGAATGGGTCACAGGAGTGCAGAACAAACTGCACTCCTGTGATCTGCAGGAGAGGTACAGCCAAATTAGCTCCTTCATCCAGACACTGTCTCCTCTGATCCTCTCCTTCTTCCACTGTCCCCAATATATCTCCTGATAGTAAAGAGCTAGTGGACAAGCTGTAAATGCTCAGTTTGGTGTGTATTGCTAGAGAGGTTTTTTTGGGAGATTGCATGTGATCGGCACAGAGCCAATCAGCACTGTCCAGACAGAGGGTCAGGGACCCTGCATCATAGGACAGAGTAGAATGAAAACTCCTCCTACAAGCTTTAACCAGACACCGATAAAAGTCACAAGACTGCTATATACTGCTGATGATAAAAGGTATTTAGCAGTTTATATTTACTAAAACTATTGCATTTCCATGTTCTGTGTACTGTGGGAGACCAGATATAGTGAATGCAGGCTCCTGGGTTTCGTAACACTTTTCAGGGCATTAGAGGAAGCTAATAAAAAGTCAGAAGAATGTACTTATACCAGCTGTATTTAAAACAATACAGTTAATTATTTTTTTGTTCAGGAAAATATAACTGGATTGAATGGAGATTTATTGCATTATTGTATCTGCTCAGAGTTCAACTACAAAACTAAAGTAAAAGAGAAAACATCCCAAATACAATGACTACATTAGTGTCATTGTAACACTGCAGAGTTACTCTGTAAGATCGATGTGAACTGGCTCTGTACAGACGGTTTATATTGCCGGAGACACGGAGGACCTCCACGTGAAGCTGCCAGCTTCTTGTAATGGAACATGGAATCGGTCTGGAACAGTTTAGGGGGAACATGGGGGGAGAATAGGATTTTTTTTTCCTGCTACAACTGGGGAAATCTCCAAACTCACTTATTTTTCGCTAATTGCTTCCTTCAGGCGGACTGCTTCAGTGCACTAATGGGTTTTAATAAAAACTTCCAATTGGACCAGTAAACCCCTCATTAAGCTGTTTGGAGAACATGAATTTAAGAGAGGGGAGGGCAGGAGGTCGCCAGGAATACGTAAGTCACCTTTGCTGGTGAGTAGTACAGCCCTGATTGAAAACACTGGGGAGCGACTACCCATGTCCGCCGAATGCTATATTTAAAGGGACACTCCTGTCCAACAAGAAAGCTCCACCCAGGACTTTTGTCCTTCATTCTCCTGATGTCTGTGTATAGCTCTGTTCACATATATATGCGAATTGGATGTGTTTTGAACCGCAGTAGAACATGCTGCATTTTTCCTGCGCTAGACTGTACTGCAATGCTGTAAAATGCATCAAAAACGCACCGGACCCTAGTAGTGGAGAAAAAAAAAAGAAAATAAGAAAAAGCATCTGGACACCCACTTTATCCAATTCACTGGCTGTTAGGGATAGTGTGCGAAACAATCGCAAGCTAGTCCCTCCTTTTCACCCTCTATACCATTTAACAATACCCCCTTCCCTTCTGGTCTGGAACCCGACGCTTTTCATTGATGGCTCAATGAGGGCCTCTACAGAATTGGGCACTTTTTGACCCCCCCCCCCCCCGAGGCCCGTTCTCATTAGCCCACTGCCGATCTATATTGAAAATGCCGTTTTTGTTTTTTTTTAAGTGGAAGTAAACCCTCCTATCATTTTCAGCCAAGGAAGCTGCCATCTTGGCCTCTGTTTAATCTTCAACTGCCATGATGCTGCACATGTGATCAGTTATGACACCAGCCATTGGATGGTGTGATAGTTTGGTTGAGAGCACAACCAATGTGACAGTTAGCATTTCCGGCATGACGGGAATGTAACTGTTTTTTGAAACTATTAAATCGTTGGGTTTACTTCCGCTTTAAATCTCCCATTTTTTTTATACTCCTTGGGCCCGTCTGTGACTAAGGATCCTTCAGTTACTCCCTACGAGACATGGTGTATGCAGGAGGCAGGGCACAAGGGGGGTATATCTACCATCTATAAGCTGCTGCTCGACTCCCCTGCAGTGTTCATTTCGTCGACTAAAACATTTTAGTTAACTAACCTAATATCATTTTAGTCAACTAAAACTAAAAAAATTGAGATGCCAAAAATATAACTAAAACTAAAATGGCATTTTAGTTAAAAGACTAAAATGGGACTAAAAGTAAAATGCCATTTTAGTCCTAAGACTAAGACGAAAACTAAATCGAAATTTGCTGCCAAAATGAACACTGCTCCCCTGACAAATTTCCCTACATGCGGGCATGGGATTGCGATCTAGCCTCCAAAAGTGATTTGGATCGTTGGTACTCTTCCTTTCAGTTGGCCTATAAGGGCATTCTGAATATTTCCCTAGTGGAACCCAATGTCAAAGTATTGACTAGGTGGTACTTGGTGCCTTATCGTTTATCGAAGCTTTATCCGTCTTCCTCGTCCCTATGTGTTCTTGGGTGCCACTCGTTTGGCACTATGTATCATATATGGTGGGAATGTCCGAAGCTGCAGGGTTTCTGGAGCAGGGTATTTGCTATAAAACGGAAGGTTTCGGGGATATCAGTCCCCCAACGACCCTGTGTTGCTCTGTTAAATGAACCTGTTGAGCACATTCCCCGTTCTAAGCAGCATTTATTCTTAAGTTTTTAGCCGCAAAACTTACTATAGCCTGTTCCTGGAAAAAGACCTCAGTATGCGTTTTGTTATATAGGCGAAAGGTATCTTGGATAATGCTTAATGAGCAAATTGTAAGTAGAATTAATGATACTAATAAGCGTTTGAGGCGGTCTGGAGCCCCTGGGCCAACTATGATCATGTGCAGCTGTAGGGGTCTTGAACATGGTTGACTCTTCTCCTCGTTCTCTCCTCGCTCTCTCCTCATTTGGTTTTATTTCTTTCTTTCTTTCTCTTTCCTTCTTTTTTCCATTTCTCCTTCTGGTTTCCCCCATTATATTATTTTCTTCTATTTCTGAGGTCTCTCTCGCGGGACCTCAGAAATAGACCCCAAAAAACCTCAAAAGGGTTGCAGTTGGTGTTCATGACACTTCTTTGTCTTAGGCGCATCTGACAGTGAATTGCCATCTCTCCCAATGATTCTTGTTCCAGATTGTGTAAGGATTTTTCTAGATGCTCTGTATCGTCTATACCTAGACTGGACAAGGCTTGAGGTCACTTAGACGTTAAGTATTCATTTTGCTATTGTCCCTTTCCCCATAATTGTGGTGGAGAGATGCCTATTATTCAATGTATTTGCAAAGTTTGTGCCAGAATCCTGGCTGTTGCTTTGATTACAGTACTTTTCTCTGTCTGGTGTTTAAATCTTCAATAAAAAATTTATTGAAAGTAAAAAAAAAAAGCATCTGGAATTTATCCGGAAACGCATCAAAAACACACTGGAAAGCGTCAAAAACATGTAGAAACACAGCTAAAGAACAGGAAGCTAGGTGCAGAATGGATGTTACAGGCACTCAAAAAAGTTCCAATTTGACTGGAGTGCCCCTTTAAGGAAAAAAGATGGCACGCGCATCCCCATTATGGCCCAAGAGTTAAACATGAGACAGAAAAAAAGTCATATTCAAATGAAGTCAAAAAGAAAAGAAGAATAAAAATAAGATTTCAAAAGCGTCTTCCTGCGGGGAACAGGAAGAGAGCGGGAACACAAAGCGAAGTTTCGGAATGTTTTAAGGCATTGTTCTTTGAAGTCTTGGTCGGCCGTCTTCAGTGCGGCAGAATCCTTCCTTCAGATAGGAGGGAGAATGAGAAGAGATGCTGTTCCTGCAAAATTATAACACAAACTATATTGTGGTTTTCCTGTATCTCCGCTCTGCCAGGACACATTTACATCTCCTTCATCTGGACGGTCAGGAACATCGCATCCAAGGGACAAGAAAAACACGGGTCCCCCTGGCTACAAAGAACGAGCGCAGGAAACAAAGGGGATCAGTCTGCGCTCGCAGGCAGTCGCTGAGCTTTGTTTAGGAACAGGAAATGGACGCAGGTGACGGGGGACATGGTTCAGGACGATGACAAGCCAGGCGAGGGTAATGTTAAAGTGTAGTCAGCGCTTGTGCTGTTGTACAGCAGTCTGAGACAATGTACTAAGTGGTTGTAAACTTCAGCCTAGGTTCACACTGGTGCGTGCAAAACAATGCATGCGATTCGCACCAAAATTCCTGTGCACATCATATGCAATGTCTGTGCGGTGCAATCTGAGCCATACATTGTGTATGGCTAAAACTGCATCAATTGGTGCAGGACACTTTTTCCCCCCGCACCTGAATGCAATTGCACTGCATTTTGCGATCTGTTTCAGGTTGTCGTTAACCACTTATGGACCGCCGCAGGACTATATACGTCGGCTGTTTGAAGAGGGATATCTCTTTTATGGCAACAGCTAGCTGCCATAACCCAGGTACCCATCTCTTCAGCGGGCAGTCCGGTTTCCGATAATGGTGGTCTCTGCAGCCGATTCGCCGCGTGATCACTGTTATCGGCGGCGGGAGAGGGGCCCCCCCTCCCTCCGCTCTCCCGTGCCCTCCGCCGCTTACCGGAGCTGTCGGTAGCGGCGGAGGTGATCGGGTCCTTCTAGTTGCTGGGTATGAAACTGAGTGAGGGGAAGATGGCCCCCACCTGTCTCCATACCATAGCAGGGCGGGAGCGACGTCAAAACGTCACTTCCGCCCATAGCTCTTAAAGGGCCATTTATTTATTTTTTTTATTGCATTTTAGTGTAAGTATGAGATCTGAGGTCTTTTTGACCCCAGATCTCATATTTAAGAGGACCTGTCATGCTTTTTTCTATTACAAGGGATGTTAATATCGCTTTAAACACAAAAACTGTTAGCATGGTTTAGCTCGCATAGACATTGTGATCACTGAGAGAGAAGAGACTGGGGAAATGCTTCCTCCTGCCTGCAACTAAATGATGACATCATCTAAGCCTAGACAGAGTCACTGCACTGGAGCGCAAGGATGTTTTTTTTAATGATTAAGGGTGGGAATTTCTTGATAAATGATTCTGGTGCTGTATATTGTGATATGTCAGGAATTGATTCATGAAGATTTGTAAAGTTACTGAAAGGTCTGCTTAAAGAACAAGACAAAAAACAAAAGACTTCTGCTTCTGGTTCATAGATTTACTGAAACACATACTGTTTTGGGATTGAAAGAAAAGCACCTACATGTTGCAAGTCTAAAAATAGAAAAACAAATTATATATATATGGGTTTTTCTTTCTATTTTTAGTCTTGCATACACACACACTGATCAGCCATAACTTTATGACCACCGACAGGTTAAGTGAATACTATTGGTTAATCTTGTTACAATGGCATCTGATAGTCGGTGGGATACATTATGCAGCAAGTAAACATATCTGTTCTGCAGTGGTTACTGGGCTGCTTTCAAACTAATCCACAGATGCAGAGCAGTGCACCTTCGGGTTACCTGCACTGAGCCATAGACTTCTGTTATTAGCTGTGAGTTTGGTGAGCTTTCTGAAAGTGCACCAATCCTGCAGAATATAATAGAAGTCTATGGCAAAGTGCAGAAAAGCCAAAGGTACACTGCGTTGCACCCACAGAGCATCAGTGTGAAAGCAGCCATGGGCCCCTTTCACACGGTCAGTCCGACTCAATTGGACCCTCCATTCACCTCTATGGAATGGCATATGTTAACCGACCAATCCTCCAATCCGATCAGGTTGTGTCTGCTCTGCATATGCAGAGCGCACATGGACCTGCCATCCATCCGCTCCGCTGATTGTGGACCTTTTTCTGTTTTCATCTCTTTGAGACACCAGCATTGTCACATCTCCAGTATCCAGCCATTCACAGTGGGTCTATAGGGAGACCTAAAACCCCCGTGCCTCTTTTGACCACTGTCATAGCGGTCATCGCGATCGGGTAAGGAGACTACATTACCTCTCTTGGGTGCTCCAGCGGTGGATGGCTTTCAGCTCTCATTAATTCCTCTTTTCTTGTACCAATATGAAATGGTCCTTCTATGATTGATCATCTACTTTCAAAATTCACTTCTCAGTTTTTTGGTTGTATTGGGACTATTTTTTTTTTTCACTTTTGACCCCCTTTGTATCACAGACACCGATCACTATATGGGACTGTTTTTTAGTTTTTTATGTCAAATGCATTTTTTTATGTGTTTTTATGCACATTCACCTTGTAGTCATTGATTTGTTTGGTGATATATATTGAAGGCATTTATATTAGTCCTTTCACATATTATGTGTCTATGTTTTATTCCTTTTTAGGATTTATCTCAATCACTTAGCGCTGTAGCTTATTTTTCACATTGTTTTGGGTTTGTATCTAATTTTTTGGTACTGGCAGCTTTGTATACACTTTCACAATTCATATTCATCATTTTGCATCTAGCGCAGTGTTTTTCCCTATTGTTTTTTTTTCCACTTTTGAACTTTAATGGTATCCCAGTCTTAGTCCGTAGGGTTCAATATTGAGTTGGCCCACCCTTTGCAGCTATAACAGCTTCAACTCTTCTGGGAAGGCTCTCTACAAGATTTAGGAGGGTGTCTATGGGAATGTTTGACCATTCTTCCAGAAGCGCATTTGTGAGGTCAGGCACTGATGTGGACAAGAAGGCCTGGTTCACAGTCTCCTCTCTAATTTATCCCAAAGGTGTTCTATCGGGTTGAAGTCAGGACTCTGTACAGGTCAGTCAAGTTCCTCCTCCCCAAACTCGCTCATCCATGTCTTTATGGACTTTGCTTTGTGCACTGGTGCGCAGTCATGTTGGAACATGAAGGGTCCATCCCCAAACTGTTCCCACAAAATTGGGAGCATGAAATTGTCCAAAATGTCTTGATATGCTGACACCTTAAAATATCGCTTCACTGCAACTAAGGGGCCAACCCCAACCCCTGAAAAACAATCCCAGACCATAATCCCCCCTCCACCAAATGATTTGGAGGGGTGGCCCAATACCTTTGGCAATTTAGTGTGGATGAACGAGTTTGGGGTGGAGGAACTGGACTGGCCTGTACAGAGTCCTGACCTCAACCCGATAGAACACCTTTGGGATGAATTAGAGTGTAGACTGTGAGCCAGGCCTTCTCATCTAACATCAGTGCCTGACCTCACAAATGCGCTTCTGGAAGAATGGTCAAACATTCCCATAGACACTCCTAAACCTTGTGGACAGCCTTCCCAGAAGAAGATGGGATGCCATTAAAGTTCATGTGCGTGTAAGGGCAGGCGTCCCAATACTTTGACAATATAGTGTGTGTATATATATATATATATATATATATATATATATATAGACAGACAGATAGATAGATGTCATTTTATATGTGGGTCGGTATATATAATTTTTTTTATTATTATTATTATTATTATTATGCATATGTTATATCAGCCTTTCTCAACCTTTTTACCCCAGGGGAACCCTTAAAATATTTTTCAGGTCTCGGGGAACCCATAATAAAACACATTCAGTCAGTGGGAACAATGCCCCTTACTTTGGTGGTCAGTGAGAAGAATGCCCCTTTTTACAGTGGTGGTAAGAATGGCCCCGTTACAGAGAGCTAGAAAGATCATTGGTGTCATACCACTGGCTCCTCCAAGTGGCATTGGCTCAGAATTATGTTGGCACCATCAAACAGGAGGTAAATCAGCCACAGCTCAAGGAACCCCTAGCCACCTCTGGAGGAACGCTAGGGTTCCACGGAACCCTGGTTGAGAATGGCTGCGTTATATGTTTATAGATATATAGAAAATTGATGCAACTGAGATCTATGTTTAAATTATAAACAAATTAGATAAATTCTCTTTGTCTGGAAATTTTGCATAGTACTGAGCTTAGCCCACAGAGCCTCAATTGAAAGGAGTCCCTGATAGTATCAGCTGGTATTTGATTTCTCGTAATCTCTACATTTCTCTGTAATTAAATGGAGAAAGCATAAAGACCACCTGTGTTTTGATCATGCAGGCAAAGGAAAAGCTTCATTTAATGCCCCTCCCCCTGCAGCATATAGTCACCTTTTTATTGTGCTCTGTTCAGCTGCCAGGAGTGAGGTGGAAAACTCGTACTTTCGGGTATGGGGATCATGTGACTCACTCCCCTTTCTCCTACATAACAGCGCTGTTTGAAACGTGTTGCTCAGACCCCCAACACTGTCTTGGAAGGGAGAGAGTTCTTGGCTCTGTGTGAGCATTACAACAGAACTTCACTCTCTCAATCAACATCGACTACTTTTAATCCTCATGCTGCTATCATTAGTAAATAGATAGGAAGGTATATCATATTTACTTGTTTTAACTTTTTTATTTTATTTACATTTCTTCAGTTTCTTCCTGGTTTCTGGCCTAGAACAAAATGATGTCATACATTCTAGGAGGGGTTTTCTCATCCAAGCATGTCCTCCTGCTTGTATGTCTCAGCTAAGGCCAGATGAATTCCAGGAAGTAAATGCTACATCTGCCCTTACTCAAGAAGGCCACAGCCAGAAATGCTAAGGGAGTTATTTTTCAAAGTGGTTTCAGAGCAATAAAACATGGAGACATGGATGGATGGGTGAGTTTGCTTAGAGATGGCTTAACTAGGGCTTTGGTGCATCCATATGACAAATCCAGTTTTTGGTTTGTGATGCTCAGATGCAGTGTAGTTCCCCTTTAAACCAGGGATTGGAGCTTACACAGGGCCAACTCTCATTCTCTCCCAGTGACAGAGGGAGAAAGAAAGGAAGAGGAGAATATGCAGCTAGTGAGTCTGTCATTAAAGTGAATCTCCTGCTTTGTCCTGTATGCAAAGTTTTCAGGAACATCCGTATCCCCCAGGAAAACATAATTTGCACCTCTAACCCACGGCCATTTAGCGCTCCCTGAGTCCCTTCCACTCGTACAGTATTAAAACCCCTTATGGTACATTTTAGGATGTACCACGCTTTATCTTTGTTCTCCTTTCTTTCCCTTTTATCTCTCTCTATCCTAATATTTTTATTTATTTTTTCCACCATCCCTCACTCTAGCCGTATTTCTTGTTCTTTCTCCTATTCTTTCTCTCCCTTTTTCTTTGTTCCTCCCTCTCTTTTCCTCTGCCTTCCATGTATTCCTTCTCTTACTCCTTGGTGGGGGCGTGGAGGGAATGGGATGAGTGGCAGTGCTGGTGGGGAGTTGGGATGAGTGGCAGTGCTGGTGGGGAGTTGGGATGAGTGGCAGTGCTGGTGGGGAGTTGGGATGAGTGGCAGTGCTGGTGGGGAGTTGGGATGAGTGGCAGTGCTGGTGGGGAGTTGGGATGAGTGGCAGTGCTGGTGGGGGTGGGATCAGTGGCAGTGCTGGGGGGGTGGGATCAGTGGCAGTGCTGGGGGGGGGGGTGGGATCAGTGGCAGTGCTGGGGGGGTGGGATCAGTGGCAGTGCTGGGGGGGGTGGGATCAGTGGCAGTGCTGGTGGGGAGTTGGGATGAGTGGCAGTGCTGGGGGGGGTGGGATCAGTGGCAGTGCTGGGGGGGTGGGATCAGTGGCAGTGCTGGGGGGGGTGGGATCAGTGGCAGTGCTGGGGGGAGTTCTGATCAGCCAACTTGTGCTCTTGATCAAGGTCATCTGCTGATCTGAGAACTGTACTGGGGACTTTTATGGGAACTATAATCACAGGTAGTGTTACTCATTGTGTCTCCGGATTCACTGCGTCTCCGACTTTGTGGTGTTTCGCAGCAGTGACACCTATGCTGAAATCAGGAGATAGTGTCTCCTCCAGCCCCTCCCACTTCACATTCCTCACCAGTCATCTGACCTCTAGTCTCCGCCCCCTACCCATGCCATGAACTGAATGGGAGGCTGCAAAGAGGCTGAGTTGGAGGCCACAGGCTCCAGGAACAGCCCTGCTGGGCGGCCGCAATAAGGCTGGGAGAGCAAGCTGGGAGAGGATTCAGTGACCCCTGGCAAATTGTCATTTGACCCCCAGGTTGAGAACCACTGCCATAGACACACTCCTAAACCTTGTGGACAGCCTTCCCATAAGAGTTGAAGCTGTTATAGCTGCAAAGGGTGGGCCAACTCAATATTGGACCCTACGGACTAAGACCGGGAGGCCATTAAAGTTTATGTAATAGCAGGTGTCCCAATACTTTTGACAATATAGTATATTTTTGCGAAGACAGCATCACATAAGTCATAAGAAACAGACATATCAGTGGCTCGCAAGGTCTCTTCCCCAAGGCAACATAGTGACCACTAGGTGATCATGAGTAAGGGATCCCGCAAAGCCTCAAAACATTATTTTCTTATCATTTATGTGATCTGTCTTCACAATGAATGTGTGAAACACATTTATTTGAAGTGCCAGTGACTTTGTATTGCTTGAAGAGCCTTCAAGCAATATCGGGGTCCCTTTCCTTCTGCTTGCTTTTGAGCACAGATTTCATAGTAGAGGCCCTCTTTAAGATATATACATGTCTCAAACACAAGAATCATTCAGCAAAACTGAAGTGATGGCCAATGACTACACATGTGTTACACTTACTGGGAGTTACACTTGTATAGTTTGTTATAGATTCATATGTCTTTCATGATCCAATATATTTATTAAAGCGGAGTTCCAACGAAAGGTAATGATTTTTTTTATTGATTTTTTTAAACATTTCTTATGGTTTTAAGATAGACATTTAACACTCACGTCTTTTATAAAATTCGTCCCCCGATTTCCGGTTTCATATAAAAAATAAACGTATAAAATAGCTTCCTAGCCGTTGTCATATTGCTTGTGGGCATGTGAAGCCCACGAGCATATAGTTCCGGGATACAGTGCAGCTGAGCGACCAGCATTCACAGCACGTTCTCGCGCATTCTCACAGTATCGTTGCGCCGTCAACTTTTCAGGTTGCCATCACAACGAGCAGCGTCGTCGGAAGTGCCCGCCCCATTGTGATGGCAATAAAGTAGGGCTGTGGAAATTAACTATTAATTCCTCGATTAATCGATTAATTGTTTTGATCGATCAAAATTCTTCAGGGAGATCCGGTGATGTCACGGACACCGGCGGGGCTTGCCGTGTCCATCTGAAGGGCTCCTTTGTTGTGCCTTCGTATCTGCATGCCGGCGGGACCTTACTATCTGCCACACGCAAGGGCTGTTACACTTCCCTCTATCAACCTGGGATTCTACAGCCATCCACTGGGAGTTGTGATAGTTCCCTTCACGGGACATCTACATGCCGACGGACTGATGTTAGCCCCTTCTCATCTGGATTAAGCAGTGGTATCGTTGTACACATTTTTATACCAGTATCATACTTAGCTACATGTTTTTATGACTGCTTTTGCTACCGTTTGGAATTACTCGCACCATTTTTACAGTTTTATGTAGCTACATCGATTTTATCTCCAGTGCAATATTTATTTTGTTACCTACTTGAAGACTATAAAAGTTTTAATGCCATTCCCATCGAGCGCTGCCTTTGTGTGTTTTTTGTATCCTGCTATCCATTTTTCCAGTGGTTGGTAGCTGCACTGGGAATCAGCCTGCAAGGAGATCAGCTAAAAGTAGTTGGATCTGTATGTGCGTTATAATTAATCGAAATTAGTCGATTAATCGATTAAAAAAAAAAAACGATTAATCGAACAGGAAAATTTTAATCAGTAACAGCCCTACAATAAAGCCCTTGGCGCTGCCCACTGACTCCTGGGAAATGATGACACGCATCTCCCAGGTGCAGTAGCGGAGGTGCCGAGGGAAGTAAGGAGCCGCGGTGAGGAAGGGGAAGATTTGAAGGGACCACATAGAAACAGGCATGAAAAGGTAAGTTTTGCCGACCGGCTCACGCCGATATGCGTCAGCAGAATGGCACGTACAGGCAGATTAACATACCTGTACGTTGTCCTTTAAGACGCAGCTTGTGGGCGCGCGCCCGCCGCAAGCTCCGCGAGTTTGAAAAGAAAAGAAAAGAACGGGGAAATGCTGATGTAAACAAGCATTCCCCCATTCTTCCTAGTGACAGGACACTGATCACAGCTCCATGTAATCGGGTCAGTGTCGTGTCACACGCAGCCCATCCCCCCTACAGTTAGAACACATCCCTAGGACACACTTAACCCGTTCCCCGCCCCCTTCTGGTTAACCCCTTCACTGCCAGTCACATTTACACAGTAATAAGTGCATTTTTATAGCACTGATCGCTGTATAAATGTGAATGGTCCCAAAATGGCACCAAAAGTGTCCGATGTGTCCGCCATAATGTCGCAGTCACAATAAAAAAAACGCTGATCGCCGACATTACTAGGAAAAAAATAATTATTAATAAAAATGCCATAAAACTATCTCCTATATTGTAGACGCTATAACTTTTGCGCAAACCAATCAATAAACGCTTAGTGCGATTTTTTTCACCGAAAATACATAGAAGAATACGTATCGGCCTAAACTGAGGAAAAAAACATTTTTTTTATTTTTTGGGGATATTTATTATAGCAAAATGTAAAAAAATATTGCTTTTTTTTTCAAAATTGTCGCTCTATTTTTGTTTATAGTGCAAAAAATAAAAACCGCAGAGGTGATCAAATATCACCAAAAGAAAGCTCTATTTGTGGGAAAAAAAGGACGTCAATTTTGTTTGGGAGCCACGTCACACGACCGTGCAATTGTCAGTTAAAGCGACGCAGTGCCGAATCGTAAAAAGTGCTCTGGTCTTTGGCCAGCCAAATGGTCCGGGGCTTGAAGTGGTTAAAAGAAAAAAAAAAAATTCTCCAAATGTCTTATTATATTATTTGCTGCACACTAATAAAAAAATTTTTTATAAGTGGAACTCTGCTTTAAATAATTCTGTATAACTTCATTAAACTGTATTTTGTACTATTGTACTGGAGTTTCCCTCATTATTATCCTCCTCTAATATAAAGTAAAGGTGTGAGCCATGCAATCACTAAACACTTACACTTGTGATACAGACAGGAATAGGCAGACACGTTCCCCACCAGGTCACTTACCAAAAGAATACCTGTAATAGACAAAACAAAGAATTTGATTAGACAAAAAATTCCATTCCAAGTGTAAAGAAAGAACTAGAAGTGTCAGCAACACCCAATCACATTCAACAGTCCACACACTAATGCCCCGTACACACGATCCGAATATCGTACGACAGATCGTACGACTTTTTTCGCTTAATAGTCGCAAGTAAAATTAAATAGGTTATTAAAGTCACGAAAATTCTCGTACGACAGAAAAAAAAATCTGAAGTGATGTCATATGTTGTAATGTATTTGTATTGTATTTTCGGACGACAACTGTAATGACTAAATGAAAATCGTACGATTTGTTATCGTACGAGGAAAATTTTCGTGCACGTCCGATTAAATAATATCGGATGAACTGTCATGATCGGCTCTCGAAGCTCTGTACTAACGATCCGATTATCGTACGATTCTTCCTCGGACGACATTTTTCGTACGATATTCGGATCGTGTGTATGGGGCTTAAGACTCTGACTGGTTTCTGCGGGCACCACTGTCAGTTTTCTAAGGACTATCTACATGTGCAAGGGCATAAAATGAGAAAAGCAGATAATAGGACAGATATGCGATCTGCATGCAGTTTCCATTTAAGTCTAGAGATATACAAATTGCACCGCACTGCATTAAACTCGAACAGGACCCTTTTTACAATCGCATCGGGTTCACACAGCTGTTATTTCAGTTGTTGTGCGATTCCTTGCATTCTGGAATGCATCAGAAATCGCATCAGTGTGAACCAGGGCTTAATCCTTCCCAACTGTCCAAAAATGTAAAGTTTTGTCTGGACTTATGGGAAACCCTCACCTAAAAAATAAAAATATTGGAGCTCCAGGGAAATGTCAAAACGTCCCTTGCAGCAGGACTACAACCCCCTGCCCCTGGACTGAAAAGTTTAAATACAGTGGAACCTTGGATTACGAGCATAATCCGTTCCAGGAGAATGCTTGTAATCCAAAGCACTCGCATATCAAAGCGAGTTTCCCCATAGAAGTCAATGAAAACAAAGATAATTTGTTCCGCATTGACTTCTATGGCGTGCAATACCGCATGTGGCCAGAGGTGGGTGGGGGGCACCGGAGAGCCTCGGAAATACTCGGGGACCACTCTGCGCGATTTTGGAAACCCTCGGAAAGGTTCGAAAACACTCGGGAACGGTGTATATCCGAGTATTTCTGAGTGAATTTACAAGTATTTCCAAACACCTCGGAACGGCTCCGAACCGTTCCGAGTGTCACCGGCACCTCTGGCCAAATGCGGTACTGCACACCCCATTAGCTTGAATTCTGCTTGTTTTGCGAGACAACACTCGCAAACCGAGTCAGAATTTAAAAAAAAAAAAAAAAAGTTGCTCGTTATTCAAAACGCTCGTTAACTGCGTTACTCGTAATCCAAGGTTCCACTGTACTTGTTTTTGTACAGAACATAGTATTTATAGGACATAAAACGGCTCCACAGCCCGCCTGTCTGAGCTGTTACTGTTTCCTCATTAAAGCGGCGTTCAAGGATTTTTTGGGTTTATTATAAGTCAGCAGCTACAAGAAGTGTAGCTGCTGACTTTTAGAAAACAGAGACTCTTTCTTCAAATTTGCCATGCCTTCGCTAAGCAATTTGGATCCACCCCAGTACTTCTCCTTTGGTCCAACCTTGAATCCACATTAGGGGATGCCGCTCTGGTCAAACCCACCTCTACCATTTACAAAGCTTTGCCCTCAGTCCACTTCGGTTTGGAGGATTTGCTCTCTACATGGCAGGGTGAGTCCCCTGATCTGGATTCGGAAGACTGGGAGGACACCTGGGAGTATCCTTTTCTACAACTTATCAACGTAAGGCCCCTTTCACACTGGGGCGGTTTGCAGGCGCTATTGCGCCAAAAATAGCGCCTGCAAACCGACCCTAAACAGCAGCTGCTGTTTCTCCAGTGTGAAAGCCCTCAGTCCTGCTGGCCGCATCTTTGGAGCGGTGTGTATACTGCTCCGCCACCGCTCCTGCCCATTGAAATCAATGGGACAGCGCGGCTATACCGCCGGCAATGCGCCTCTGCAGAGGCGCTTTGCACTGATTTTTAACCCTTTTTCATCCGCTAGCGGGGGTTAAAACCACACTGCTAGCGGCCGAATACCGCCGCAAATCCGACGGTAAAGCGACGCTATTTTACCGCCACTGCACCTCCCGCCCCAGTGTGAAAGGGGCCTTAGAGTTCGGTTGATACAATTTAAACTGATCCACAGGGTTTGTCACCCCAAAGATCATCCAAAATGTACCCAAATTCCTCCTCCAACTGTTGGAAGTGTGGTATAGCAGATGCGAACTTCATCCATATGTTATGGTCCTGTCCCAGAATCCAGTCCTTTTGGACGGAGGTCGCAAACTTTATTAAAACTTTGATCATGACCCATGTTCCCCTGAATGTGTTGATCTGCTTGCTGGGTCTGGTGGGCTCCCTGGCCCGCTGTCGAGCAACCAGAACACTAATAGGACTCCTATTATTTTATGCCAAGAAGGCTTTACTCATAAAAAATGGAAACAACCGGAGGTACCTACTTTGAATTCATGGAAATCGTTGATCAACTCAGCGGTGCCATTATATAAAGCGGCCTATCTCGCCAGATGCTGCCCAGCCAAGTTTGACACGTATGGTTAGATTTAGACATCACAAACGCAACACAATAGGTTCTGGATCCCTTCGAATGTTTACTTCAACTAAAAGTATTGTAGCGATGAAGACCTAATTTTGCTGTTATCTGAAGGTTCTTCTTGATGAGTTATCCTCATCTCTCTCTGAAGTGGTCACCTGAAGTTTATGATCCATTATCCTTCCCCTTATCTCTCTATCTTGACGACATGAGTAGTTTAAGTTTGTAGTTGTTTCAATCGAATATCTTAGAACTTATAGGACTGTTACAATGCCTATTATTTCAGCCGGGGTATGCCCAGAGGCTTTATTATGTAACCCTTTTTTTTTTTTTTCGTGTGAAAAAACAGACACTCGCATGTCCCACGGTCCAGCGATGCAAGCGCACGGAGCCTCCCTCCTCTCCCCCTCCTCTCCACGGTGCCTCCGTTGAAACTGTGGGCACCCAGCCATGACAGCTTGCGGCTTCACGGCTGCACTCTTCGATTGGACAGACAATCTTCTGGGACCTGTTAAGTGTCCCAGAAGATTGCAGGTGAGGGAGGGGCCTCCTAGGGGGAGAGGAGGAGTCGCCTAGGCAGCCCGTAGTCAGAAGCAGGAAGTGGGACAGGAAGTCCCACTCAAAACTAGGCACCCACTCCCCCCAAAAAAATTGCATGCCAAATGTGGCATGTAAGGGGGCAAGGAGTGCTTAAAGCGGAAGTTCCACTTTTGGGTGGAACTCCGCTTTAAGGCCTGAGGAAGAAGATACCTTGGAGCTACGACAGGGGACATTCTTCAATTAATAAAAGGACTTGTCAAAAACTGTCTCTTTGTTTTCATAACACTACACTTCTTTTTTTGGGGTGAATGGGTAGGGGTACAATGTACCCCACACTCAACATGGGGGAGGGGCAGAATCTGGGGGCCCCTTTGTTAAACGGGACTTCCAGATTCCGATAAGCCCCCTGCCCACAGACCCCCACAACCACCGCCCAGGGTTGTCGAGAAGAGGCCCTTGTTGATGGGGTGCTTTGGGGCTGGCTCGCTTCCCCCCTTTGCTAACCTGCCAGGCTGCGTGCTCGGATAAGGGTCTGGTATGGATTTTTGGGGGGGCCGCGCAATTTTTTTCTGTTTAAATTTTGACCTGAGGTTCCCCTCAAGATCCATATCAAACTAAAAGACTCGGACATAGATCTGGGGGGGGGGGGGGCACGCCTTTTTGTTTCTTTGATAAATTCGGCATGAGGTGTAAGTCGCATGGAAGTCGGACATGAAGTCACACAGCAAAGTCGGATAGGAAGTCGTACTACTTTTGTGTGGGAACAGTGTTTGTCAAAACACTTTTTATTTAGTGTTGGCATACAGTAGCTTACACCAATGAAGCAATCCTAGCGCTGGTAAAATTGCGGTAATACAAACAGGAGAGCGTTGACACCCAATAGAAGGAAATGCCTGAACAATAACCTTCATGGCAGATCACCAGGGATTATTTTAACAAAACACGTATTAAAACTGAGGAAAAAACATATTGAAAATTACTTTTCAATTGATATAAAAATTTCTATGAGATTTTAGAGATTGGCTTTAATATGAATTGAATCCCTTGATATATTTTTGAATTGAAGGAGAAAGCAAACAAACATGGATGGAAAACACAATCTCACAGAGAGTGACCCTGGTGGGGCTGAACGTAGGACCCCAACGCTGACGCCAGCAAGAACGTACTGATTACCGCGAAGGGGGTGCGCACTGAAACTCCCCACCTCTCCCATGAACCGTGTCTATCCTTCCCATTCGCATCCTAAAAAACTGCAATTCAGCTTGGCAAAGACAGAGTCCTATTAGAGGAAGCCCTGGAGACAGCATTAGCACCAGGCACAGGATGCTGCAGAGATGCTCTGGCTGTTTATAATGAAATGAATCTTTGAAATCCAATCCGTTCTCCAGAGTGCAAGAATTCAAACTGATTCAGACTTCCAGTCAGCTTTCAATGATTATCTTGGTCTGTTCTTCAAATAAAGCAAGAGACAAAAAAAAAAAAAAAAGAGAAAACCCCTCAGCTCCTTCTGCCAGGACAAGCTGATGTACAGTTCCCGTGCAATAAATAGACACAGATAATTACAAATGTCATTAAGTGCCGGTTCACACATAGGCGATGACAGACATCGCATGTGATCCACATCGCATTACTGTGCCGATCTCATGCAATGTCTATGCCATACAAACTGTATGTCTGAAATCGCATTCGCACCAGAATGGTGTAGGATCCTGTTTTTGGTCGGGACTGGAGTCGGATCGCCTGGGTGTTCACACCTAGGCAATCCGACTCCTGCACCATTTGACAGTTCGCACTGCGATATGTGAACCGACCTGGGGGTGTCATTAACTTTCTATTGACACCAGCAGCGGTTCGCATATGGCGTTGTGAACCGCCGGCGGGTGACATGCGATGCGGGAACCCGCACTGGAGTGGCGCAGATTCTCGCATCACATATGCGTGAACTGAGCCTAATGGTGACATTTTTGTTAAAGAAGCACTTAGGACTTAGTCAGCAACTCTAAGGCAGGCCATAGAATTCCTTCCACCTTGTTTATACTATCGAAAAAAAAATCGCCCGCACCAGTCACAGTGGCCCTAATCACCACGCACCAGTCATATTGTGCTTAATCACTGCTACGCTAGTTACAGTGTCTCTGATCACCACAACACCAGTTACAGTGTCTCTGATCACCACAACACCAGTTACAGTGTCTCTGATCACCACAACACCAGTTACAGTGTCTCTGATCACCACCACACCAGTTACAGTGTCTCTGATCACCATAACACCAGTTACAGTGTCTCTGATCAGCACCACACCAGTTACAGTGTCTCTGATCACCACAACACCAGTTACAGTGTCTCTGATCACCACCACACCAGTTACAGTGTCTCTGATCACCACCACACCAGTTACAGTGTCTCTAATCACCACCACACCAGTTACAGTGTCTCTGATCACCACCACACCAGTTACAGTGTCTCTGATCACCACCACACCAGTTACAGTGTCTCTGATCACCACCACACCAGTTACAGTGTCTCTGATCACCACCACACCAGTTACAGTGTCTCTGATCACCACCACACCAGTTACAGTGTCTCTGATCACCATAACACCAGTTACAGTGTCTCTAATCACCACCACACCAGTTACAGTGTCTCTGATCACCACCACACCAGTTACAGTGTCTCTGATCACCACCACACCAGTTACAGTGTCTCTGATCACCACCACACCAGTTACAGTGTCTCTGATCACCACCACACCAGTTACAGTGTCTCTGATCAGCACCACACCAGTTACAGTGTCTCTGATCAGCACCACACCAGTTACAGTGTCTCTGATCACCACCACACCAGTTACAGTGTCTCTGATCACCACCACACCAGTTACAGTGTCTCTAATCACCACCAAAAAAATAGGGTTTTCCTCCATCACACTTTGGCGGAGCGGAGCGGATGTCAGCGGACGTGCTTCCATAGGGGTGCATGGAGGATCCGTTTCAGGTCCGCCTAAAAAACTGACAGGCAGACCTGAACGGACCTCCGTGTGAAAGAGCCCTTACAGTGTCTCTAATCACCACCACACCAGTTACAGTGTCTCTAATCACCACCACACCAGTTACAGTGTCTCTGATCACCACCACACCAGTTACAGTGTCTCTGATCACCACCACACCAGTTACAGTGTCTCTGATCACCACCACACCAGTTATGCCCTGTACACACGATCGGATTTTCCATAAAAAAAAGATGGATATTCCGACCGTGTAGTAGTGCTGGGAAAAAAATCGATTTTAATCTTGAATCGAGTTTTGAGTTCAAATCGATTCAGATTTGAAGAAAATCGATTTTTTTAGATATTTATATTTTTTTTTCCTTCAAAGTTTCCGTAGCAGGGCTGCAGGGGGCGTATCCGGAATGGCACTGGGCGGCGTTACCCCAATTACATCTACTCGCCGCAGCCGCCGCGAGTAGATGTAATGTAACACTAACTAACCGCAAGCCGCCGTTTGCCTACCTGATCAGCGTGTCATGCAGACAGATGGCGGCCATTGCAGTGTTCAAAAGCCACGCCTCCCGAGTCCTCGTCGTCTGTGATAGGCGGAACACTCAATTTCAGAGCAGGCAGTGTTCAGCCTATCACGGACATCCTCTCATCCTTGTCTGTGTTATGAGGATGAGCGGATGTCCATGATAGGCGGAACACTGAATGCTGGGAAATTGAGTGTTCCGCCTATCACAGACGAGGAGGAGGCGCGGCTTTTGAATACTGGAATGGCCGCCGGTGTAGCAGTAAAATCCGTATCCCATGAAAATCTGCATCAGGTACGGGCACAGTGATTGAAGCATGGGCACAGTGAAGCACGGGCACAGTGAGACACGGGCACAGTTCAATTCAACTAAGAGTAACCTCAAGATTTTTGGTTGTTTTAGTAGCTAAATCCAAATACAGTATTAATAATTTGGATGTTTAACAATCTTTGTTGCACACTGACTTTGCAGTTAGAGAAAGGGTTTTCCTTTGCAATTTTGTTTGTTGATGCACTTCAATTAATATAATAAAAAAAAAAAATCGAATCAAATCGTAAATCGAGTTTTTTATAAAAAAATCGCAGATTTTTTTGGGGGGGAAAATCGCCCAGCCCTACCATGTAGGCTTCATCCAACATTTTCTGTCAGAATTTCCGCCAGCAAAAAATCTGGTTCTCTATTTTTCCGACGGAAAAAGTTCTTGTCGGAAATTATGCTCCTCTGTATGCAATTCCGACGTGCAAAAAAACACGCATGCTCAGAATCAAGCAGAAGAGCTGAACTGCCTATTGAACTTCATTGATCTTGGCTCGTCGTACGTCTTGTACGTCACCGCGTTCTTGACGGTCGGAATTTCAGACAAGATTTGTGTGACCGTGTGTATGCAACACAAGTTTGAGCCAACATTCCGTCAGAAAAAAAACACGGTTTTCTGGTCGGAATTTCTGATCGTGTGTACGGGGCATTACAGTGTCTCTGATCACCACCACACCAGTTACAGTGTCTCTGATCACTGCCGCACCAGTCATATTGTGCTTAAAGTGGTTGTAAACACACTTAGACAAGTTGCACCTACAGGTAAGCTTAGATTAAAGCTTAACTGTAGGTGCAAGAAATATCTCCTTAACCTACACGGTTAAGGAGATATTTACTATAAACACCGCGCCGATGACATCACACGCATGCACACTAGCAGGCCGGCATCATTGCCGGTTTTCTGAATGGGATCTTGCCGGCCCGAGCGCGCATGCGTGTGACGACATTGCCGCTCCGGCCAATCACAGCACCAGAGCGACGATACACTGACGGCAGTGATGGGACATCGAGGCAAGATGGCGGCGGAGGTGACCGAGGACCGCTGCGGGGGCTTCGATCCCAGGTAAGTCATTCATAATGAGCTAATATGCTATGCATACTAGCTCATTATGGCTTTCTTTTGCAGGGGTTTACTTCCTCTTTAATCACTGCTACGCTAGTTACAAAAAAATCAAATCAAATTAATTTGGGTACAGTGTTGCATGACAAAGCAATTGTCAGTCAAAGTATAACAGCACTGAAAACTGATTAATGACCCGAAGGGGTATTACAGGTCGGTACTTAAAGTGGTTCTAAAGGTAGAAGTTTTTTTTATCTTAATGCATTCTATGCATTAAGATAAAAAAGTATTCTATGTGCAGCAACCCCCCTCAGCCCCAATACTTACATGAGCCCCATCTAGATCCAGTGATGTTGCAGGAATGTCTCGACTGTCCGGGACCCCCCTCCTCATTGGCTGAGACAGCAGCGCAGGGCCAGCAGCGCAGGGCCATTGGTTCAGACAGCAGTGCAGCGCCATTGGCTCCCGCTGCTGTCAATCAAAGTCAGTAAGTCAATGAGGAGAGAAAGAGGACAGAGCCAGGCCACAGGTCCTTGTCTGAATGGATACAGGGAACTGTGGCTTGGCTTGGGTGCCCCCCATAGCAAGCTGCTTGCTGTGGGGGCACTCAACAGGAGGGAGGGGCCAGGAAAACAGACAAGGGACCCGAGAAGAGGAGGATCGAGCTGCTCTGTGTAAACTATTACAGAGAACAAGTATTTAAAAAAAAAAAAAGAAAACAAGACTTTAGTATCACTTTAAAAGTGTTACTAAACCCACAACAGTAAAATCAATCTGTATATGCAGTAAAGCATGCTTGTTATACTCACTGTGGAACCTAAGGGGTTAATCCTCTATGCAAAGCCTTTTTGCATTGTCCCCAAAACATGTCCAGGTAAGACAATTACTGGAGTCACTATGCACATGCTCAGTTTAGTGTGTATTGCTGGAGAGGTTTTATTTTTGTCTTGGGAGGGTGCGTCTGATCAGCACAAGGCCAATCAGCACTGTACAGAGGGTCAGGGGTCCTGGATCCTGATAAGAGAACCAGTGCAGTGTGGAAACTCCTCCTACAATACGGTGACCAGACATCCCCGGTTTCAGGGGACAGTCCCCGGATTGAGAACACTGTCCCCGGACCAAGACTGTCTCCAGTTTTGTCCCCAAATTGGATTTGAACAGGGGTTGGGGCAATTTCAAAGACAGTCAGTGCAGAATTAAAAAAAAAATCTGAATTGCACCCCCCACTCTGCTGCTCCTCCTAGCTTAAGGGGGTGTGTATTTTTTTTCTATTATCTGTGCCCCTGTCTGATGATCATGTGCTGGTCGGAGCGGAGGGAATATTTCTTCAGTTTCGGGTGCATGCCCATTCAGCTCCACTCGCATGTTCTACTGCCTTGGCTCAAGTCCCTGCCAGCCGCCTGCCTGTTTATCTCCTTGCCTTCCCAAGCGGAGTGATCTTCCTCCGCTCCCCACCCAGTAGTAGCCGGGGCCCAGAGAGTGATGCCGCGTACACACGATCGGTTTTTCTGATGAAAAAAGACAAATAGACTTTTTTTCATCGGACAAACCGATCGTGTGTGGGCCCCATCGGTCTTTTTTCCATCGGTATAAAAAAATAGAACATGTTTTAAATTATACCGATGGAAAAAAAAACTATAGCAAATTCCGATCGTCTGTGTGGAACTCGGAGAAAAAAACCCACGCATGCTCAGAATCAAGTCGACGCATGCTCAGAAGCATTGAACTTAATTTTTCTCGGCTCTTCAGAGCAGAGGTGGGGGACTTGAGTCACATGACTTGACTTAAGTCAGACTTGAGTCACCTGTTTGAGGACTTGCGACTTGCTTGACAGAATTCAATAAATGACTCAACTTGACTTTGACTTGTCACTAATGACTTGCGACTTGACTTTGACTTGGGCTATATGACTTGCAATGACTTGGCACCACTAACACTAACCGCAAGCCGCCGTCTGCCTACCTGATCAGCGTGTCATGCAGACAGATGGCGGCCATTGCAGTGTTCAAAAGCCCCGCCTCCTCGTCTGTGATAGACGGAACACTCAATTTCACAGCAGGCAGTGTTCAGCCTATCACGGACATCCTCTTATTCTCGTCTGTGTTATGAGGATGAGCGGATGTCCATGATAGGCGGAACACTGAATGCTGGGAAATTGAGTGTTCCGTCTATCACAGACGAGGAGGAGGCGCGGCTTTTGAATACTGGAATGGCCACCGGGATGCCGCCGATCAGGTACAAGGCTAACGGCTGATGGGCACAGTGAAGCATGGGCACACTGAGACACGGGCACAGTGAGACACGGGCACAGTGAGACACAGGCACAGTGAGACACAGGCACAGTGAGGCATTGGTCACAGAGAGGCATTGGGCACAGTGAGACACGGGCACAGTGAGGCACTGGGCACAGTGAAGCACGGGCACAGTGAAGCACGGGCACAGTGAGGCACGGGCACAGTGAGACACGGGCACAGTGAAGCATGGGCACGGTGAAGCATGGGCACGGTGAAGCATGGGCACGGTGAGGCATGGACACAGTGAGGCATGGGCACAGTGAAACATGGGCACAGTGAAACATGGGCACAGTGAAACATGGGCACAGTGAAGCATGGGCACAGTGAAGCATGGGCACAGTGAGGCATGGGCACATAACCAATATTATTTATTGTTATCCCTCCTATTTCTTTTATACAGTATGGGGTAGATCAGTATTTTGACTTAATTTGTGACTTGACCAAAATAAATGACTTGACTTGACTTGCTTGACTTCTAGCAGGGACTTGACTTGACTTGCTTGCTTTTCGTCACAGTAACTTGGGACTTGCTTGAGACTTGAAGGTTAAGACTTGAGACTTGCTTGTGACTTGCACATGTGTGACTTACTCCCATGTCTGCTTCAGAGTGTTTTACATCACGGCGTTTGGGACGGTCGGATTTTTGACTGATAGTGTGTAGGCAAGACTGATGGAAGTCAGCTTCATCAGATCCGATCGTGTGCACAGGGCATTAGATTGGACAGGCTGTGAGGTGGGCGGCGACGGGTAGAGAGTCGCTGATTGCCACCATTACTAGTAAAAATAACAAAATGTCCCCGGATTTCATTAAAAAATTCTGGTCACCTTATCCTACAAGCTTTAACTAGACACTGATAGAAGTCACAAGACTGCTATATACTGCTGATATGAAAAGGTATTTAACAGTTTATATATTAACTAAAATAATTGCATTTCCATGTTCTGTGTATGACCAGATATAGTGAATGCAGAGTCCTGGGTTTAGCAACACTTTAAGTGAATAAACAATATCTTTTGGCACTACACCTAGATTTGCGAATTGTTAGGCTGATACCCTCCTGAGTAAAGGATTTTTGCAAATTATCAGCACCATACAGTAAAAATCTCTCAGATTCAACAGAAAAATAAAAACAGGTGTAGTTTTCTTTAGGAATAGAGGCTGTGCGTGGCCTGCAGACCTGGAATGGAGCTCACACTGTCTGCCCGCTGTAATGATTGTAGAAGCTCGGAGTTCCCCAGGGTTAAAGTTTATAGCCCTCCCGTAAGACGCAGCGTTTTCACTAATTGCGTTGAAGCTCATTTCATATTTGAGAATGTGACTTTTCATTTTACAAAGCCTGGTCGTCCCGGGGTATTATGAGAACGCACGGTCAGACAAATCATAGAGTCTGCATTTTTTTTACGAGCCTATCTGCTCTACGACTGATCTCTAATCACGGCTATTTTCTAAATCGCTCCAAAGTGTCTAAAGGAAGCGAAGGAAGCCAGTGCACTTTATTGGAAGTCAATGAGCCAAACTTCTAATTACCTTGTAAAAGAGGTTCTGGGCTTTAACAAAAAAATAAAAAAGATTTAGCAATGGGAAAATGGCTTTGAGGGGCTGCCCATGTTATGGGGATTATAAAACTAAAGAGAAAGAAAGAAATAGAAAGATAAACTCCACCTTTGTGGAGGAAAATTCATAGATATAAAATCACTAAACATCATTTTGAAATATATCATTTAGGCCCCTTTCACACGATTTTGCAGCGATTTTACCGCCATTTCGCAGCCACGTTTTTGACGCGATTTCAGGGAATGCCTGTGTAAACTTGAGGTCTATGGACCTCAACTTGCATCAAAGTCAGACCAAAGTAGTGCAAGAACTACTTAGTAGTCAGTGCGACTTGAAGTCACACAGATATGAACGGTACCCATTGGAAATCATGGGGTACGACTTGTCATGCGACTTTGCAGTCCCAAGTCTCAGGACAAGTCGCACAAGTGTGAACGGGGCCTAAAACAAATCCCTTCTGCAGCCAGGTATGACTCGGCACAAATTTCTAATTTCTGCAACCATAACAACAGTAGTACTCACTGCTTTTCTAAGTGTTCTACACAGATTTATCCTAAAGTGGTTGTAAAGCTCAGACATGAAATATGAACAAAGCATATCCCATAGTGTGTACTTGTCTCAATCCAGAGTACTAAGTGTCATTTCTGTCTGCTGCTTCATTCCTCTGCTATCAGCATTTATCACTTCTGACAAGTTTTCCTGACACCAAGAGAAAAAGGGTGACAGACAGGGGAGGGACCTCCAGCTGATTGACAGCCTCAGATCTATTCCTGTGTGCTGTGTACAGCAGGGGGGTGGCCCTTTCCCACCAATCAGCTCTCAGAGCTCTTCTTAATGAACTCTGCAGTGTGTGATTTTAGCTCTCCGCCTCCTTTTTCCTGACAGCTCAGACAAGCTTTATACATTCTGGACTTTGAACGGCTGTAGAGAAGATACCGTAGATGAACAGGTACAACTTATGTAGGATCATTTGTTTTATTTCTGTGTATCACCTGAGGCCAGTCACCTAACTGATATATGTAAGGGTTTACAACCACTTTAGGCTGAATTCACACCTATGCATTTTTAGTACTTTTTGCATTTTGCAGGTTTGCACTACAGAACGTGTTCCATAGGAAACCATGTTAAATGGACTGCAATGCAAATCTGCAAAATGTCTGGACAGTGCTGATTAATCCTGTGTTGATCACATGCACTCTTCAAAAAAACAAAAAATACTCTATATGAATATATACCAAACTGAGCATGTGCAGCTTGTCCCCTAGCTCTGTACTACCAGGAGATATATTGGGGACAGTGGAAAAAGGGAAGGATCACAGAAGACAGGAGCAAACAGCCTTTTTTCACAATGCAGAGGATTAACCTCTTAGGTTCCACAGTGAGTATAACAAGCATGCTTTACTGCAGTGGTCATTAACCCTGTCCTCAAGGCCGGCCCACTAACAGGCCAGATTTTATGCATTACCTTGGGGAGATGCAGACTAGAATACTGCAATCACTGAGCAGCAAATGATAACACCTGTGATGTATTTCAGTTATCTTGCAAACCTGGCCTGTTAGTGGGTCCTGAGGACAGGGTTGATGACCACTGCTTTACTGCATATACAGACTGTTTTTACTGTTGTGGGTTTAGTAACACTTTAAGTGTACACCCATGTGTGTGCTCTCTCTCTCCCACCTCATTGGCTCCTGCTGCTGTCAATCAAATCCAGTGAGGAGTGGGCTGAGCAGCACTGTGTGTGGCAATAGACACACATAACACGGCTAGGGATCGAGCCTACACATGAGCCACCATAGGGAGTGGTTAACTATGGTGTGCACTCGGTAACGGGGGAGGAGTCAAGAGCGACTTATGGCGACCCTAGAAGAGGAGGACCGGGCTGCTCTGTGCAAAAGTTTTCTTTTTTTTGTGTTTTTTTTTTTTATTAAAAGAACCTTTACAATATTTTTAATGATTCATACTCTGATTGGTCTATGGTTATTAGTGGTGTACCCCAAGGTTCTGTGTTGGGACCCCTGCTTTTAAATTTCTTTATAAATGATATTGGGTCTGGGATCAAAAGTACCATTTCTCTCTTTGCAGATGACACCAAGCTATGCAGTGGAATAACGTCCTTACAGGAGGTCTCCAACTTACAAGCCAACCTCAATGCACTATTTAATTTGGCGACTATGTGGCAGATGAGGTTTATTGTTGATAAATGTAAAGTTATGCACTTAGGGGCTAAGAACATGCATGCATCATACATACTAGGGGGAGTACAACTGGGGGGGATCCGTAGTGGATAAGGATCTGGGTGTTCTGGTAGATCATAAGCTCAATAATAACATGCAATGCCTAGCTGGGGTTTCCAAAGCAAGAAAAATCCTTTCTTGCATTAAAAAAGATAGAGACTCCAGAGAGAGAGAGAAACATAATTTTGCCCCTGTCCAAATCATTAGTAAGACCTCATCTGGAATATGCAGTTCAGTTTTGGGCCCCAGTTCTCAAAAAGGATATTGGGGAACTGGAGAAAGTGCAGAAAAGGGCAACCAAACTGATATGAGGCATGGAGGAGCTCAGCTATGAGGAAAGATTAGAGGAACTGAATTTATTATGAAAAAGTCTAGGGGTAGGTGCATCTTACTCTATGGGCAGCATCCCTATATTTAAATTAACAGGGTGAGAAAGAAATGGGACTTTAAGGTGCCACCCAGAAAACCAAAAAAACATAGGTCATATAAAACCAAAAACATCTTTAATACACAATTAAAACAACACATCTGTTGCAAATTTCATAAAAATGTGACCATCCCAAAAGAAATATATGGCTGAGATTCCATGTAGACAAAATATGGTACATGCAACTTATGTAAGGCGTCTAAGATCAACACATTTTTTATGTAATGGATAATTTCATTTGTGTATTTTGTATGTATTTATTGTATATTTATGTATTGTATCTATCTTATAGAATGGACCATCTTATGTGTATGTGATAGGTGTGGATCCTGAAGAAGCAATCTACTCGTGAAACGCGTTGATTCTAAACAACATTCAAGAGTTACATGTACCACATGTTGGCTACTTCGAATCTCAGCCATATATTTCTTTTGGGATGGTCACATTTTTATGAAATTTGCAACAGTTGTGGTGTTTTAATTGTATAATAGAGATGTTTTTGGTTTTATATAAGATCAGTTTCTCTGGGTGGCAGAGATGTTCCTTCTCGGGCTCTCCACTCCTCTCCTCCACTCCTTGCTCCTTTTAATCACCACTTACGGATCACTTTAAATCAAAAGGTACCACTCTACATCGCACTCAGCATTCAATGCAAATGTGGTCAAAGAAGGGGGATTCCATCATAGTACAGCATCTTTTTATTAAAATGGCAAACGCATAGTAGTATACTCACTTGTTAAAAAATGCAGGCAAGCTAGAACAGACCCAGGAAGCGCCGCTGCAGCATGCGCTCTACGGCCCAGATGTGACATCACCGTAATCCATAAACTCCAAACGAGTTTCGCCCCTCCGGGTGTCCTCAGGACCAGCTACAATTACTCATGAATCGCATTGATCCTAAACGCCATACAAGAGTTGCATGTACCATATGTTGTCTACATGGAATCTCAGCCATATATTTCTTTTAGGATGGTCACATTTTTATGAAATTTGCAACAGGTGTGCTGTTTGTTTTAATTGTATAATAAAGATGTTTTTGGTTTTATGGAACATATGTTTGGTTTCTCTGGGTGGCACCTAAAGTCCCATTTCTTCCTCACCCTGCTATATTGTGGGTGTAGAAGCCCTTCTGCTTGAACCAAATTTATTCTCTCTTGGGAAGAGGCGATTAAGGGGGGATATGAGCAACATCAATAAATATATAAACTGGTTCATATAATGAACTTGATGTTGAGTTATTCACTATACGGTCATCACAGAGGACAAGGGGACACGCTTTACGTCTGGAAAGATTTAACTTTAAAAGCTGGATGCATCCCTAAATGCACAAAACATAAGTAGATATGAACAATTACCGGTAATAATTGTTGATCCAAGAAATATTTGATTGCCTTCTGGGGGATCAGGAAGGTATGTACTGTTCCTCACTGGATAAAAATTGGACCATGCTTTATTATGTTTTTTTTTACCTTCCTCTGGATCAGCTGTGAGTATAGGAATGTGTATATGGAGGTTTTCTATTTATTTACTCTTTTTTTTCTATTAGTTGAACTAGATGGACTTGTGCCTTTTTTCAACTTGACTAACTACGCAACTCACTATAAAATAAAATTTTGGTAAACATTATTGATCCAGACCAGTGGTCTCCGAACTGCACCCCGGGGGTTGGATGTGGCCCTTTGCTTGCCTTTATCTGGCCCTTGGGGCACCATTTCACCAACTGATACGAATGGTAGGGCATCCCCCTACTAAGTTCATCAATGGGGCACTATTCCTCTCATTAAAACCATTGATGGGGCACTACAGCCAGGGCATTTTCTACCCCCACTGGCCACAGTCCGCCCCCCCCTAAAGCCTGAAGGACAGTAAACTGGCCTCTTGCTTAAGAAGTTTGAAGACCCCCTAATCCAGACAAATGAACATAGGATCTCTGCCTGGAAATCTTCTCCTCTTACTTATTTCACCCACGTGACTGGGCTTAATCGAAAACTATAGACTACCACGTGACTGGGCTTAATCGAAAACTATAGACTACCACGAGACTGGGCTTACCACAAGACTGGGCTTAATCGAAAACCATAGACTACCACGAGACTGGGCGTAATCGAAAACCATAGACTACCACGAGACGGGGCTTAATCGAAAACTATAGACTACCACGAGACTGGGCTTAATTGAAAACTATAGACTACCACGAGACTGGGCTTAATCGAAAACTATAGACTACCACGAGACTGGGCTTAATCGAAAACGATAGAATACCACAAGACGGGCTTAATCATAGACTATTATGTTGCTGGTCAAGTTTCACCAATGGTTCTACAGGTCCGAACCTTTGTCTCCCAGTGACCCCAGACACAAGAAGCTAAAGTAGACCTACAGAAAGCAGAAAGAAAATACTGCAGACTCTCTGGCTTGGGAGCAGTTGGACTGTTTATAGGAGACCCAAAGCATTTCATCAATTGATTTTTGCTAGTTGCTTGGAGCTGCTTAATACATTCTGTATCCCGAGTGTGCCAGACTAGTCTGTGAACTTTGCACCTAATGTCCGTATTAGAAAGCGATGGATTTCCAGAATGCAATCACAGACACTCTTCGCGGCTCTGAATTGTGTATGTAGCATCAGCGCCATCTCAGACAGCTGTTTCCCGTTGCTGCCAAGCCTGGGCAGACCCTACGTGGTTTGGGATTGGAGGCGGGGGGGGTGAGTAGGGGAGGAAGCACAGCACAGAATGGTAGTAAATGAAACTTGTCTGCTTTCTGGATTCACTTTATTGTGGTTGTGGAATTCTGAGATCTGGGACACTCATTTCTGCAATTACTAGAGACGACTTAACCCCTGCACCGATGGCATGCAAGCCAAACCAGCCTAAGAGCTTGTGGTTAAAGGACTCTGCAATAATGGTATTTAAAGTGGACCTTGCAGTAACTTCAAAAGTATACATGAAAAAATTGTTGAAATGTAACAATAAGCAGCAACAATATCAGTATTTTTTTAAACCTCTGCAATTTTTAAATCATTAAAATTAAATTCCTGGCTTCCAGGTTATTAATTTGGTCTAAGCTGACATGATGTCACCAGTCTGCTGCAGGCAGGAGAAAGCATTTACTCAGTCTCCTCTACCCAAGTGATCAGATAGCAACATTATAACTTTGTAGCAAGTTACAAATGATGCAGCAGCAGGGTGTCAGACATCTGTGTCACCTAAGGCTAGGGGTAGATGGTGACCCTATCTGATGCTAGGGTCCACTTTAACCACTTGCCACCCAAAGACGTCTATATACGTCTATATACTTTCTTGAGTTGCAGTGGTTATACCGTGAGGATGCTTGCAGCTACAGGCATCATCCTGGTATCTTTGTTTTCAGACGGCATTCTTTTTTTTTGTAAAATCGATCTTGGTGGCTAATTAGCCGTTGGATCACTTTTACAGGTGGTGGGAGTGGTTTACCCCACCTCCCGCGGCCTTCCCAGGCTCTCCCGTCCCACAGAAGAACCTCGGATCGCAGCTAGCAGCTGCGCCGGCTATCAGATGCTTGTAAGGGCAGAGGAGACATCTGGGGTCTAACAGACCTCAGATCTCTCCATAAAGAGTACCTGTCACTGACAGGTACTCTTTATGGAGAGATCTGAGGTCTGCTAGACCCCAGATGTCTCCTCTGCCCTTACAAGCGCTGTCACTGCCTATTGCTGTCAGAAGGGATGTTTACACTCCTTGTAACAGCAATAAAAGTGATATAAAAAAATGAAAGAAACAGCGTAAAAATAAATAAACTTTTAAAAACCTGCGCTTGAGCACAAAGGCGAACGTATACGAAGAACACACGCGCATATGTTAACAGTGTTTGCAGCACACTTGTGAGGTACCGCCACAAATGGTATAGCGAGAGCAATGATTCTAGCACCAGACCTCCTGTGTAACTCTAAAATGGTAACATGTAAAGGCTTTAAAGTGTCGCCTATGGAGATTTTTAGGTACCGAAGGTTGGTGCTGTTCCACAGGCATAAACAATTTGACATGTTGGGTATCTATTTACTCGGCGTCACATCATCTTTTATATTTTACTGACAAATTGGGTATTATATTGTGTTTATGTGCAATAAAATGTATTAAAGTGTATTTTTTTTTTTAAATTGCATTTGAAAAAATGGAAAATTGTATACTCACCTTTCCGTAATTTTCCTTTCCTGTCGCATCTTCATGGCAGCATACACCTTTGGGTTGTGGCTCCGCCCCCACAACCTGATAGGACCGTTTAGCTATTAAGCCCAGAGCGGGCCCCTGCCCAGGTATTCTAGTATATATATACCTCACCTCAGACGGGTGGGCATCTGTATGCTGCCATGAAGATGCGACAGGGAAGGAAAATTACGGAAAGGTGAGTATACAATTTTCCATTTTCCTGTCGCATCATGGCAGCATACACCTTTGGGTGAATAACTCGCAGACTGGGTGGGTCTGAGCATAAAGACATTTTTTTATTTACATGGAATAGAGGTGTTGGACTGAATAATTGCTCGTCCAAACACTGCCGTGGACAATCTGGCAGAGTCCACCTTGTAATGAGAAATAAAGGTATTCCTTGAGGACCAGGTCGCTGCTCGGCAAATAGTTTGCCTTTAAGCCCTCAGGTATTTGCGTTTGATTCAGAGAATAAGCCTTTTTGATGATCTTCACCAGCCATGCTGCGATGGTGCGAGAGGTTGCTGCTTGACCTCTTCTAAAGCCGTGTGGGATGACCAGGAAGTTTTCCGACTTCCTAAGGTCGTTTGTTGTTGACAGGTAGGTTAGAATGTTAGTTCTTACATCCAGTGGATGTGGATCCCCTTGTTCTGTGGAGAGAGCAGGAAGGTTAATCTCCTGATTGAAGTGGAAGGAGGATGACACATTCGGAATAAACCGATCGGATGGTCTTTGGACTACTTTATCTGGGTAGACAATCAAGTATGGTTCATTTGCCAGTAGAGCTTGCATCTCTGAGACTCTCTTGGCCGATGTAATTGCAATTAGGAAAGTGACTTTGAGTGTTAAGTCCCATAAGGAGATGTTTTCTAATGGAAAGAATGGTTCGTGTGATAGAACTTCTAGTACGACCGAAAGATCCCAAGTCGGGAAGGAAGGCTTTCTGGGAGGCCTTATCTTTAGGCAGGCCCTCTGGAACTGAATAACTAGGGGCTCTTGCGCCCACTTGATTCCTGTCATAGCTGATAATGCTGACACGTGAACTTTTAAGGTACTTGATCCAAGGCCTTTCTCTAGGCCTAATTGGAGAAACTCAAGGATTTGTGCAACTGTTGGAGATGATGGGTCCCAGTTTTGTTGCTGTGCAACTGAAAGAAACTTCTCCCAGATCCTCTTATAGGTACTGTTGGTGGTGCATCTTCTGGCTTGAAGAAGAGTTTCTACCACTTTTTGGGCGCAACCTTGGTTCAAGAACCTAGCCCTTTCAATCTCCAGGCTGTCAGATGCATCCTTTCCGGGGATGGATGAAGAAGTTGCCCCTGGGAGAGTAGATCCGCTGCTGGTGGAAGCGGTAAGGGTCTCGCTGTATTCAGCTGAAGGAGAGTGGTAAACCATGGTCGTCTCGGCCAAAAGGGAAGGACTGTTATCACTGTGGAAGATGACCTCTTGAGCCTGAGAAGAAATCTCGGTATGAGAGGTGTCGGGGGGGAAGATGCAACCCAGATGGAAGTTCCACTCTTGTTGTAGGCAATCTGTCCCCTCCGCTAATGGGCAGGGGGTTCTTGTCAGGTACCTCCTGCACTTCGCATTGTTTGGAGTCGCTGCCAGATCTATATCAGGCATGCCCCAATTTCTTGCTATGAGGGAAAAGGCTTGGTGACTCAGAGCCCATTCGTTGTTGGAAACAAAGTTTCTGCTTAGCGTGTCGGCCAGCTGGTTCTGGGTTCCTGCGACATACATCGCCCTTAACCCCGATAGATTCACTTACTCCCATTCGAGGACTGGGCGGACTTCCTGCATCATGGATTGGCTTTTGGTGCCTCCTTGCCTGTTGATATAGGCAACTGCTACCCTGTTGTCCATCTTCAACAGGACTTCTTTCCCTTTCAGGAGGGGACTGAAAGCTAGTAGAGCCTGGAAAGCTGCTTTCATCTCTAGGATGTTCGATACCACATCCTGTGTCTCGAAAGACCACCGGCCTTGGACTGCGAGATGCTGGTAGTGTGCTCCCCAGCCTTCCCTGCGGGCATCCGAAGTAATCACCTCCTGGGGAGGGGTAACTATGCGTTTGTACCTTTTTAGGTTGTGCAATCAGGTCCACCACCATAGTGATTGTTTGACCTTCTTTGGGATGTTGATTCGCTGAGACATCGATACCCCGTTCCACTGTCTCAAAAATGACATCTGGAGAGGTCTTGTGTTCCACTGGGCCCATTGGACCATAGGAATGGTTGCTGATAGTGACCCCATGATGCTGAGACACTCTCTGGCTGGGCGTGTGTTGGATAAGAGTAATCTCTTTGCCCTCTGGATTTGGATGGGAATTTTCTCTTGAGGGAGTTGTATGGTGTTGAGTCTGGTATCCAGTTCTGCCCCCAGGAAGACCATTCTCTGAGTAGGTTGGAGATTGCTTTTCTTCCAGTTTATCAGCCACCCAAATGTTTGCAAGGTGGATGCTAGAGTGTCTCGGTGGAGTAAAAGAGACTCTTGGTTGTCTGCAAGCAATAGGATGTCGTCTAGATAATGGTGGACTCTCAATCCTTGCTCCCTTAGTAGAGCTATCACTGGTAGCAGGACCTTGGTAAATGTTCTGGGAGCGGTAGAAATCCCGAACGGAAGACTTTGAAACTGAAAGTGGTCCCCCGGGGTAGGGGTTTTGGACTTTTGGAGTTTTAGGAAGGATGACTGTGGATTCTTCCAATTTTTTCTGTACTCCCTGCCAGGCTTATAGGACTTTGCCTCCCTGTATCTATCTGGGAGGTTTCGTCTGAACGTAGGTGGCCTTTGTTGTCTAGGCCTTCTGTCTGAAGGAATGAGTCCAGACTTTCCGCCGGTGACTTTTAAAATGGCCGAGTCCAGCTTCTCCCCAAAGAGGTTTGAGCCGTCAAATGGGATCCTACACCAGTTGGACTTTGAGGAGGGGTCTGCTGACCATGGTTTTAGCTAGAGTGCCCTCCTGGCCATCACTGAGCTTAACATTGCTCTGGATGTTGACTTTATGATGTCTACAGAGGCTTCTGCGACAAAATCGCCTGCAAGGCTGAATTCCTGGAGAGCTGTGATTACTCGCTCTTGTTCCGCGCCTTCTGCTACCAACTTCTCAGCGTTGGAGGTCAAGCTTGAGATATCCCTTCCCACTGCTGCTAGCATTATTGCTGGTCTGCAGGCACCACCTGCGGATAGGTAGGCTCTTTTAAGATCCAGATCGATCTTTCTGTCTAATACATCCTTAAATGTGACCGCATCTTCTATTGGAAGAGTTATGTGTCGGGCTAGGCGCATCAGGGAGGAGTCTACCACTGGTGGTGTTACTAGTGGATTGACACTGGATTCCTTTAGCGGATACAGTTTGGCAAGTCTATTGCTGAGACTGGTCTTCTCAGGTTTTTGCCATTCATCTTTAATTAAGTCTTCCAGTTCTTCAATAAATGGGAAGGTTTCTGGTTCTTTTTTGAGATTCGGAAAATATTTCTTCGCTTTTTGCGGAGTTTCTTTTTCCTCTTTCCATTCTATAGCTTCCTTCACTGATTTTATGAAGGGTTCTATAAGTGAGAAGTCAAACCCGGTGGATACCTCCAAGTCCTCATTGTCAGATAGGGTTCTGACTTTTTAGATGTGGAGGGAGTCGCAGGTGAAGTGCCTTGCACTGATCTGCTTGATTCAGATTCTGCGATTTGCAGGGATGTAAATATAGCCGGCTCTCTGCTTGGCTCTCTCTCTCTAGTTGCTTCGTCCAAGCATGTGCGACAGGCCAGCTTGTCCGGAAGTGCTATGGCACCGCAAACCCAGCATGAATTCCCTGATGGATGGGAACGCTGAAGGGGAGGAGAGTGTCTGCGTGAAGGAGACCTCCTGTAGGAGGGTCTGTGCCGTGAATGGGATTTTGAACGGCTCCTTCTGCGACTTGAGCGACTTCGTCTTGTGCGTGAGCGACTTCTACCGCAATCTGAGCGGCTTTGTCTATGGCTTGGGCTCCTTCTAGATGGCTCTTGTCGTCTTGAATCCGACGATCTGGCCAACCTGATAGGGCTGTCCAATTTAGACAGCATTAGTGACAGGCTCTCTTTTTCAGTCTTCACTACTTACCAATCTTCCCCCCCCCCCCCCTTACCTATTAGGCTGGTGATGGTCTACCGGGGCAGCGACCTCCATGAGGAGTGATATAGTCCCCCCCTACAACAGATAGTAGGAAATGAGCATGCAGGCAGTAAGTAAGGTGAAACCCAGTAAAGGAAAAAATAGATCCAGAAAGCTTACCTTAAGGAAGAGACAGCAATGCAATCTATCCCACCGAAAACGCTGTTGACAGGTGCAGTGTTCAAGAGAAAAAACAGCAGAAAGGATTTGGTTTTTAAAACTGCCACTGCCGTCGCCCAGTGATGACGTCATGACTGCGCATGCGCCGTAGCGTCGTGAGCGAGCCGGTGCCATCTTGGAAACTGGCATACACAGGGAATTACATTGGAGAGCCTGAGGAATACCTCTATCTCTTCTGCGCATGTGCGGAAGTAGCTGGACGCTCAGCGCTATGCCTGCTATGGGACTACAGGGCGCAGAAAGCCCGATTTTTATACAGACACCCAGGAGAGCTGGAGTCCGCTATAGAGACCTGATTAAGGTCTGTGAAGAGCTGGCAGTTATCGGCCGGGATGCTTGTGGGACTACAAGGCTCAGGTTAGTGAAAAAGGGTGCACAGAAGAGCTGGAGGTCGCTGCATAATAAACCTATTTAAGGTTTGTAAGAAAGAAACTGGCACATACCCCTGAGACCATCAGAGTGGGGTTCCTTCCATAGAGCTCATTTAGAGGCTGTACAGGATAGGACTTCCACCCAGGAGAGGCTAGAACCTGGCTGGGGCGAAGCGGTAAGGGGGTTCTTCATCTTTGATGTCATTGTCAGGTCTTAGGTGAGGAAAAAAAGAGAATACCTGGGCGGGGGCCCGCTCTGGGCTTAATAGCTAAAACGGTCCTATCAGGATGTGGGGGCGGAGCCACAACCCAAAGGTGTATGCCATGATGCGACAGGAAATACGATTTTTGTACTCACCGTAAAATCCTTTTCTCTGAGTTCATGGACGGACACAGCCTTAATCTTGACAAAGTGGGTATTAGCCTTCATTCAGGAGTGACTAGGCAGAAACTTGTAGAAAGTGTTAAACACATCACACCTAATACAGTGCCGCCCAGGGGGCGGACCCTCTGGGTATAACCCCTCTCTCTGCATCTCGCAGATCAGTTCGTCAAAAAGCAGTACAAAACTTAAAAAGGAGGGGTGGGTGCTGTGTCCGTCCAGGAACTCAGAGAAAAGGATTTTACGGCGAGTACAAAAATCCTATTTTCTCTTTTGTTCGTGGACGGACACAGCCTTAATCTTGACAAAGTGGGATGTCCCAAAGCAGTGTCAAAAAACGAGGGGTGGGAACAGCATAAAAATAAACTTCACCCCAAACCAAAAACAGAGCTCCTCAACTGAGGAGTTGCAACTCTAAACAGCCGCCTGCAAAACTTTGTGGCCGAAAGAAGCATCCGAAGATGCACTTATATCAACCTTGTAAAATTTAGTGAAACTGTGAACGGATGACCAAGTCGCCGCCTTACACACCTGGGAAACATACGCTTGATGTCGGAAAGCCCAAGAGGCACCTATTGCCCTGGTCAAATGCGCCGTGACAGGAAAGGGGGGCGCCCGACCCTTTATGGCGTAAGCCTGAATCACGATCTGTCGGATCCACCGCGAGATGGTGGCCGACGCGACCACCAGGCCCTTCTTAGGGCCAACCACCGAAACAAAGAGTGAGTCTGTCCTCCGGAACAGAGCAGTAGCAGACAAGTACACTCTCAGGGCTCGGACAACGTCCAAGGAATGCAACGCCGCTTCCTTAGGATGCGACGGATGAGGACACAAGGATGGAAGTACAATGTCCTCAATGATATGGAAGGCCGAAACGACCTTGGGAAGAAAAGAAGGCTGCGGACGCAGCACCACCTTATCCTTGTGGAAGACCAGATAGGGAGCCTTGCATGACAAGGCTGCCAGCTCAGAAACCCGTCTAACTGACGCAACAGCCACCAAAAAGACCACTTTCTGAGAAAGTGTTAACAAGGGAATTTCCCTAATGTTCTCAAACAGTGACTTCTGAAGCACCGAGAGGACCAAATTCAAGTCCCACGGAGGTAGTGGAGGACGGACCGGAAGGGCCACATGCCGAACCCCCTGCACAAATGTACTCACGAGAGAGTGAGCCGCCAGGGGTCGCTAAAAAAGACAGCCAGGGCAGATATCTGCCCCTTAATCGTACTTAAAGCAAGCTTTGAGTCCACCCCACGCTGTAAGAACAGCAGGACTCTGGAAACCAAATAAGTACGCGGATGCCACTTCATTTCCTCACACATGGATATGTAGACCTTCCAAGTGCGATGGTAAACCTTCCTAGAGGACGACTTCTGAGCACTCCTCATGGTAGAGATCACCGAATCTGACAGGCCCCGGTCTCTTAGCACCTGGCTCTCAATAGCCATGCCATTAAAGCCAGCGACTGTAAAGCAGGATGAAGTATAGGACCTTGCGACAGCAGGTCCTTTCGTAGCGGTAGACGCCAAGGGACGTCTGCTACCAGACACACTAGATCGGCGTACCAAGGACGCCAAGGCCAATCCGGAGCAATCAGGATCATTGGAATCCCCTCTGTCTCCACTCTGCGAAGCAGATGAGGAAGGAGCTTCAGGGGAGGGAAGGCATATAGTAGCCGATACTGACTCCACAGTGCCACCAACGCATCCGTCGCGTCTGCCCATGGGTCCCTTGATCTGGCCACAAACCTCAACAATTTCCGATTGAGTCGAGAAGCGAGAAGATCTACGTCCGGCTTGCCCCATTTTTGGCAAAGGAGCTGAAACACATCCGGGTGTAGAGACCACTCTCCTTGGTCCAGCATCTGGCGACTCAGGTAGTCCGCCTGCCAGTTCTCCACACCCGGAATATATACGGCCGACAGGGACGCTCCTTTCTGCCCACCTCAGGATGCAAGCGACCTCCGACGCTTCAGCCGAGCTTCTTGTTCCTCCTTGATGATTGACATATGCCACCGCCGTGGCGTTGTCCGACTGGATCCTGACTGGACACCCTTGCAGTCTCTGAGACCACGTGGAGAGGCACTGCCTGATCGCTCGGAGTTCCAGGACATTGATTGGCAGATGGGATTCCTCCGGAGTCCAGCGACCTTGCTTCGAATGAACACCCCAGACTCCCCCCCAACCGGTAAGGCTGGCGTCCGTCGTGTTCACTGTCCAGTGAAAAGGAAAGGAAGGAACGACTTCCCGGACAGAAGTGCCTGTGATGTCAGCCACCAAACCAGGGAGGACCTGACTAGGTGGCTCATTCGGATTTGACAATCCAGGGACGATGGGCATTTGTCCCATCTAGACAGAATTCCCTTTTGAAAACCCGAGTGTCATATTGAGCATACAGAACCGCCTCGAAGGAGGCTACCATGAGATCCAGGACTCGCATGCAAAAGTGGAGTGACGACCATCTTTTGGATGCCGACTGCCGCACCACAGCCCGAAGGGTCTGCAACTTTTCCACAGGGAGAAAAAAACTTTCACCTCTAAGGAATCCAGAATCAACCCCAGATACACTAGGCGTAGAGTCGGCACCAATACTAACTTTTGCGTGTTTAGCACCCAACCAATGTCTCAGAGGGTCTGACAGGTTCTCCTCTAATTCTGAGCTTGAAGTAGCCCTCAGAAGAAGATTGTCCAAGTAGCCCACGATAGCGATGCCACGCTGCCTTAGCAGGGCCAGAATCGGGGCAAGCACCTTGGTGAACACCCTTGTGCCGATGCCAGGCCAAACGGGAGAGCCACAAATTAATAGTGGTCCTCCCCGACCGCAAAGCACAGAAATCTCTGATGCCTGGTGCATATGGGGACATGCAGGTATGCGTCCTTGATGTCCAAGGACGCCAGAAAGTCCCCTGGAGAGCAGCGACTACAGAGCGAACCGACTCCATCCGGAATCTTTGTACTTTCACAAAGCAATTGAGGGCCTTGGGATCCAGGATTGGACGAACCCCATCCTTCTTTGATACTACGAACAGATTCGAGTAAAACTTCTGAAACCGTTACTGCACTGGGACAGGAATGATCACCCCGCGTACCAGCAGATCCTGGACCACCCCATACAGGGCTTCCCGACGGGTCAGCTGAAGTTGGAGGTTGGAGAGAAAAAATCTGTTTGGTGGGCAAGAGAGAAACTCTATCTTGTAGCCTGAGGAAATTACTTCTCAAACCCACCGGTCGGAGATCAGAGATGTCCACCGAGTCGCGAATTCGCAAAGACGTCCCCCCACCCGAGAGATGGGCGGGGGCAGACCTTCATGCGGACGTAGATTTGTCCGCAGACTTGTTGGGCTTGCGAAACCAGGGACTCTTTTGTCCCTGAGTAGGCGCTTTATCGGCCTGGGATCTTTTATCTGCAGCACTGGGCCGACAAAAAAAAACGCTTGTGTGTAGTGAAGGAGGGCCCTTGCCTACGGCGTGGCTCCTTACTCTTTTTGGATTGCGGGAGCAGCGTGCTCTTACCTCCTGTGGCATCCTTAATGATGTCATCCAGAGAGGCTCCAAAAAGTCTGTCGCCCTTAAAGGGCAAATCCATCAGGGCCTTTTTGGAAGATTGGTCCGCAGACCAGCACTTTAGCCAGATCAGGCGGCGTAACACCACCGCATAGACCGAGGCTCTGGACAGTAAGGGGATAGTATCCAAGTCTGATTCGCAGACAAACTTAAGGCCCTGTACCAACTGGTCGGCCAAAGCTACCTCGACCGGAGGCGCCTCACTTGCTTTTAACCCCTGGAGCAGCATCTTTGCCCACTCAGTAAGTGTCTGAGACACCAAAGCCCCAGCCATTGCTGGACGCACCGCTGAGCCCACTACTGTGTATAGGTAGCAAGCGATTGCCTCAGCCTTCTTGTCCGCAGGGTCCTTGAAGACAGGAGCCCCTTCTACCGGAATTGTGGTTACTTTGTTAAGTCTGGACACAGGCGGGTCCACTATCGGGGGAGAGGTCCATTTTTTCAGGAAACTCTCCACAAAAGGGGTACCGGACCGCCAAACCTTTTTGGGGCTGAAAAAACCTTCTGTGGTTTTTCCCACTCCTTGTATAAAAGTTTATAAAGATAAGACACACAAGGAAACACCTTGGCAGTTTACCCGCACCGCTGGTGCAACGCAGTGTACCTTTGGCTTTCCTGCACTTTGCAATAGACTTCTATTATATTCTGCAGGTTTGGTGCACTTTCAGAAAGCTCACCAAACTAGCAGGTAATAACAGAAGTCTATGTCTCAGTGCAGATAACCCGAAGGTGCACTGCTCTGCACCTACGGATCAGTTTGAAAGCAGCCCAGTAACCACTGCAGAACAGATATGCCCATATATACACTGTCATTTTAGTAATAAAACTGACCTTTAACTAGGGCTGGGAAAAAAATCGATTTTAATCTTGAATCGAGTTTTGAGTTCAAATCGATTCAGATTTGAAGAAAATCGATTTTTTTAGATTTTTTATTTTTATTTATTTTTTAAAAAAATTATTTTTTTTTTCCTTCAGTTTCCGTAGCAGGGCTGCAAGGGGCGTATCCGGAATGGCACTGGGCGGCGTTACCCCAATTACATCTACTCGCCGCAGCTGCCGCGAGTAGATGTAATGTAACACTAACTAACCGCAAGCCGCCGTCTGCCTACCTGATCAGCGTGTCATGCAGACAGACGGCGGCCATTGCAGTGTTCAAAAGCCGCGCCTCCCGAGTCCTCGTCGTCTGTGATAGGCGGAACACTCAATTCCACAGCAGGCAGTGTTCAGCCTATCACGGTCATCCTCGTCTGTGTTATGAGGATGAGCGGATGTCCGTGATAGGCGGAACACTGAATGCTGGGAGGCCGCCGGTGTAGCAGTAAAATCCGTAACCCACGAAAATCTGCATCAGGTACGGGGACAGTGATTGAAGCATGGGCACAGTGAAGCATGGACACAGTGAGACACAGGCACAGTGAGACACGGGCGCAGTGAAGCATGGGCACAGTGAGGCATGGGCACAGTGAGGCATGGGCACAGTGAGGCATGGGCACAGTGAGGCATGGGCACAGTGAGGCATGGGCACAGTTCAATTCGACTAAGAGTAACCTCAGGATTTTTTGTTGTTTTATTAGCTAAATCCAAATACAGTATTAATAATTTGGATGTTTAACAATCTTTGTTGCACACTGCACACTGACTTTGCAGTTAGAGAAAGGGTTTGCCTTTGCAATTTTGTTTGTTGATGCACTTTAATTAATATAATTTAAAAAAAATCGAATCGAATCGTAAATCGAGTTTTTTATTAAAAAAAAAAAAAAAAAAATCGCAGATTTTTTTGGGGGGGAAAATCGCCCAGCCCTACATTTAACCACTTGCTTACTGGGCAATTAAACCCCCCTCCTGTCCAGACCAATTTTCAGCTTTCAGCGTTGATGCACTTTATATGACAATTGCGCAGTTATACAACACTGTATCCAAATGAAATTTTTATAATTTTTTCCAAACAAATAGAGCTTTCTTTTGGTGGTATTTGATCACCTCTGGGGTTTTTATTTTTTGATAAACAAACAAAAAAAGTTTGAACATTTTGGAAAAAAAAATAATCAGATTTTATATTTTGTAATTTTTTTTTGCAAACATGTCATTTTTCTCCTTCATTGATATGCGCTGATGAGGCGGCACTTGCTGCACTGGTGGGCACTGATAGGCACAGATAAGGTGGCACTGATAGGCACAGATAAGGTGGCACTGATGGGGACAGATAAGGCGGTACTGATAGGCACAGATAAGGCGGCACTGATGAGGGGCAATGATGGGGGGCACTGATGGGCACAGATAGGTGGCACTGGTAGGTGACAATGATGGGCACTGGTAGGTGACAATGATAGGCACTGGTAGGTGACAATGATGGGCAGCACTGTTTGAGGCACTGATTAGTGGCTTTTAGATTTTGCACTGTGGGCACTGATAGGTGGTACTGTGGGCACTGGTGGGTGGCACTGACAGGTGGCACACATAGGCACAGATGAGCTGTCTGCAGCCCTTCCTGATTGGGACCGATGTCCCGCTGACTTCTGCCGATGATCGGCTTTTTTTCCTCCTCACGCCATCAGTGTGAGGAGAAAACATAGCCGATTACCGGCTCTGTTTACATCACATGATCAGCTGTCATTGGCTGACAGCTGATCAAGTGGTAAGGGGTCAGGATCGACCCCTTACTCCGATCTGTGATCCAGCAAGTCTCATAGACTCGCTGATCACAGAGCGAGCAGCCCGCGCCCTGCAGGGGGCGCGCAGGCCGCTTGAGCACGGGAGGACGTCTATTGACGGCCTCCTGGCAATTCAGGTCCGCACTGTAGCCGTCATTCGGCTATAGCGCGGATAGGAAGTGGTTAATAACAGTATTCTATTCTATTCCATCCCAGAGCAGGAGGTCGCGGGCCACATCAGAGAGCTCCGTGGGCCACATGTGGACCCCGGGCCACTGGTTGGGCACCACTGCTCTAAGGGAACCTGTTGTTTTGACCTGCAAAAAGACAAGTATTAGCACAAAAAATAAGAAGAGATGTTGCCAGTAATCATTGCTGTCTAAAAAAGCAAAGACGGCAAAGCCTCGATCTCTAGAACTTCTTGCCGGTCTTTAGATGGGGCCATAGACAGGTGCAGGCTCCCTGGGAGGAGCACATGGTCCTGCACCTGTGAGCACAGGCCGAAACAGATTTGCCTCGTTAGCCGAAAATAGAGAAGATGCTGTGCAATAAACCGTCCTTGCCAGACAAATTCAGGAAGCCTCTCTGTTTCCCTCTCTATAGCCACAAATATGCTGCTTTCCAATAAGTTTCCCTTCCCCAGAATTTCCCTTCTCTATTACGGTTTATGGTAAAAAAAAAATTATTTCACAAGTCTGTTATCTGAGTTTTATGCAAATTTTAACATATTATCAAAAAAAAAAAGAAGGATGCAGGCTGCACACATGACGCTCACCTTGCAAAGCATACTGGGTATTTCGAATAAGTAAACTCTGCACTGTCTTTGCGCTTCTTGATATCCTGTGTAAACTCTATCGGCTAGGAGGGAAAGAGAGGTTGTGTCCCTCCTCTGAGTCATTCAGAAACCGCATAATTCAAATTCTCCCATTCTTTTATGGTAGACTTGCTTTATGGAGCAACAGAAGCAAACACCCCTACTAAGGGCTGCCACCTGGTGGCTGCAAATGGTAAATATGTATTTTCTATTAAATGCTAAACGATGCAAAGCTAAGCAGAGCAATAACTTCCCAACCTGATATGCTGTAAAAACTTTACAGGAAGACCTTGATAAAAATAGAGGGGAAGGCAACTACAGGAAGTCTCCGAGTTACAAACATCCGACTTGCGAACGACTCCTACTTACGAACGGGAGGCTGCGTGACGTAACTGCCGTTCTGCGCATGCTGTTCCGACTTACGAAGATATTCGACTTAAGAACAAACCTACAGTCCCTAGCCTGTTCATAACTCGGGGACTGCCTGTACAATGACAATCAATATTGAAATATATAAAGTAATGCATTTGGGGGCTAAAAATATGATTGCCAACTACTCACTAGGAGGAGAACCTCTAAGGGAACTAAGGATGGAAAAGGATCTGGGGGTCCTAGTAGATCACAGACTCGGCAATAGCATGCAATGCTAAGCTGCAGCAAGTAAAGCCAGCAGGCTATTAACATGCATAAAAAAACGGAATCTATTCAAGAGATAAATCAATAATTCTACCGGGATAATTCCCAGGGATATGGGAATTAATTGGTAGTGACATAATCACATACACACACTGACAGGTTAAACTGGATGGACTGCGGTCTTTATTCAACCATACCAACTATGCATCTATAATACAAATAATAAAATAAATAAAAACAATACACATTTCCTTTTAAGTACAATCGAGGGGTTAAGTGATTGTAAATGATCACCTTGTAAACAATTTAAAATAGAAATGAAACATTATGAATACCTTTTTTTTCTCATTTTTATAAGTGATCACATTCCCTCTGTTCTCAGTTGCATAAGAGCTGGGGGGGAGAAGCAACAGTACACAGATCTTCTTAGTGAATGGCTGTGCAGGGGAGGCACGTCAGGATCATTGGAGGAGAGAGTACACCGAGTTCCCGGCACAGCAAGAGAACTGACCACGATGTGCTCTCCTGCTTGGTGTGGTCCGTTTTTAATAGGAAAGCAGAGGGACTGACAGGATCACCAGGGATACAATACTTATGCCGCGTACACACGATCGGAAATTCCGACAACAAAACCGTGGATTTTTTTTTCCGACGGAATGTTGTCTCAAACTTGTGTTGCATAATCTGATGGTCACACAAATCTTGTCGGAAATTCCGACCGTCAAGAACGCGGTGACGTACAAGACGTACGACGAGCCGAGGTCAATGAAGTTCAATAGGCAGTTCGGCTCTTCTGATTGATTCTGAGCATGCGTGTTTTTTTGCGCATCGGAATTGCATACAGACAATCGGAATTTCCAACAAGAACTTTTCTTGCCGGAAAATTTGAGAACCAGCTCTCAAATTTTTGTGGGCGGAAATTCCGACAGCAAATGTCCGATGGAGCATACACACGGTCGGAATTTCCGACAAAAAGCTCACTGAATTTTCATTGAATCAGTACAGAATTCCTCCATAAAAAAAACAAGTGACCAAGACTGCGCATGCTTGGAAACAAAAGAATACATTACAATACTTTCTGGATTGTAAAATCTAATGAGCAGGGCCCTGCGATTCCTCCTGTATTGAAACTGTACTGTCTGCCCTCATGTTGTAAAGCGCTGTGCAAACTGTTGGCGCTATATAATAATAATAATAATAATAATACTACTACTACTACAATACATCACCGCGAGAAGTTGTATTCTGGCGGAATTTTCGTAACTCCAGTAACCTATTAGTTTTCGATATGAGACTAGCATACAAAAAGAAATGGACGATCATTTGTCCGATATTCTCATTGTGTGTACTAAGCATAAGATAAGGTCAGGCACCTTGCAATATTCAAAGACAACTCTACTCGGCTCAGCTCTCTGTATGCAAGAGGTAGCAAGCCCTTTGCAATTGATGTGTTTAGAAACACCTGTTCTGCTTTACAAACAGGTAAACAAAAGGGGTTCCTAGACGACCAACAATAAACGTTTTTCAGGCAGACCCGATCGGACCTTCCATTCTCCTCTACGGGCAGGTGGATGTAAAAGGGACTTGTGTCTGTTTACACCCGGGTACCCCCCATCCCATCCAATGGGCAAAAACAAATGGAAGGGACCCATTCCCTTCCGTCTGGCTGGATCGAACTGGATAGCAGTCGGGGTGCAAATGGTAGGGTGGAACCGATACTAGTATTGGTACCAATACCGAGCATTTGCTTGAGTGCTTGTTCTCGTGCAAATGCTCCAATGCTTGATCCGATACCTGGGCAGTCTGGGGTGATCGGCGTGGCGGTTTGGAGGAGTTACAAGCACAGATCTCCCTGTATAGATTTCAATAAAGCAGCTGAAAGCCGCTTTTCCTCCTCTCCAGCTGTTAGCTGTTTTATTTAAATCTATACAGGGAGATTGGTGCTTGTAACTCCCCCCACCGCCACACCAATCACCCCTGACTGTCCCCTGTGTCCTTCTCCGGTCCTCTTCCAGTCCCCCTCTGTGTGCTACTCCTCCAGTCCCCCTCCATGTCCTGCTCTGTGCTTCTCCGGTCCCCCTCTGTGTCCACCTTCGGTCCCCACCGTCCCAGATCTGTCAGGATGGAGTGCGGAGGAAGGAGCTGGTAAATCTGTCTTTTTACCAACTCCTTCCTTTTCCGAATGCACAGAGTCAGTGATCACTGCCTGTCCATTCATAACTGTCACTGAGCACAGTGTTTACAAAGCTTCAGTTTAGGAATGGGGAGGAGCCTCTGTCTGCTGTCCATTCATTTTCAGTGCAGCTGAGGCTGTAGAGAAAGAGACTGGGGAATCTGTGTCCTCAGTCCCTTTCCCTGTCTCAAAGGGGAGACGTCCACTCCCCCCCCCCAAAAAAAAGAATTGTAAAAAAAAAAAAAAACTACTGACACAGTCCACGCGTCATCAGTGCTGCATATTAGTGCCACTGTCACATGACATTAAAAAAAAGTATCAGTAATTGGTATCAGCGAGTACTTGAAAGTATTGGTACTTGTTCTCGGTCTTAAAAAAAAGTGGTATCGGTGCAACCCTAATATATGGACAACTGATTTGTTTACATTTCCGGCTGCCATAGAGCAGAATGGGTTGTGTCTGTCTGTGTCTGCTCTGCATATGCGGAGCAGACATGGACCTGTCATTCTGCTGCTCCACTCCACTCCGGTTAGCTCAGCAGAGGATCAGCGGATGGATCCCCTGCTAAAAAAAAAACGGATCTAGTCCATGTAAAAGGGGTCTAAACGCTGCAGTTACAGAACAGTACAAGCTGATCCTACCAGAAAACCAGTTAACTGTCTGTGCTGAAGTCCCAAGGTATGTTATTAGTCCCTGCACAGTTCTACCGTGCTGGACTACAGGACACATCCCCTAATGCTATAAAGATGAGGAGGGAGGGTAATGTACTGTAGTCCACTGGGCAAGAGTGAAAACACTGCTTGGGATTTCAGTGTAGCAGATGCACTGTGTTGTAATCTCAAACCAGAGGTGAGGAGCACGCTGGATTTCTAGCAGATCAAAGGGTTGATTTTGCTGTACTTGCAAGAGTCAGCTGCTCATTTAGGTCTGGGGGGCTTGTCAAGGTAGATTTATTTACCAGATCCTATATGCTACTAGACCGATTACTGCAGTGTCTTCTCGCCTACGCTACAACAGTTTAGGGTGCTGATGTCATCAAGACCAAAGCAAGGTCCGTAGCCTTACACTGAATGTGATGATGCTGAGAGACAGTCTAACACGGAAGCACCACCTATTGGGGAGCTGAAGATCAAGCAAGTAGAAACGCTTTTACTCTCCCCTAGACTAAACAAGCAATAACCCCTTGTAGTGCAAAGCAGCCCCACTGCAAGGGATCATTTTCACGTTTCCTGGGGTTGTGTTTTAAATTAATAGGAATAAAACATGGAGGAAATCTGCATGTATTGCAGAGATGGACTATATGGGGGATTCAGAATCTGGTGAAGCTGTACATGGTAGCCAATCAGCTTCTAAATTCAGCCTGCTCAATTAAACTTTGGACAGTAAAACCTGGAAGCCGATTGGTTTCTTTGCAGAGCTGCACCAGATTTTGCACTCTCCAGTTTTAGTACAGTGCCTTGAAAAAGTATTCATACCCCTTGAAATTTTCCACATTTTTGTTACAACCAAAAATGTAAATGTATTGTATTGGGATTTTATGTGATAGACCAACACAAAGTGGCACATAATTGTCAAGTGGAAGGAAAATGATAAATGGTTTTCAACATTTTTTACAAATAAATATCTGAAAAGTGTGGCGTGTGTATGTTTTCAGCCCCCCTTTACTCTGATATCCCTAAACACAAAGTGGCACATAACTGTGAAGTGAAAGGAAAATTATAAATATTTATCCACATTTTTTTACACACATAGCGTTTTGCTTTTAGGCCAAAAAGTTCAAATTTGGTCTCATCTGACCAGAGCACCTTCTTCTACATGTTTGCTGTGTCCCCCACATGGCTTCTCGCAAACTGCAAACAGGACCTCTTATGGCTTTCTTTCAACAATGGCTTTCTTCTTGCCACTCTTCCATACAGGCCAGATTTGTGGAGTGCACAACTAATAGTGCCCATCAGTGCAGCCTATCCGTGCCCATCACTGCAGCCTCATCAGCGGACATCAATGAAGGAGAAAAATTACCTTTTTTTTTTTTTTTTTTTTTTTTAAACTGTCTTTTTTTTTTTTTTTTTTTAACAATGCCAAATCAGTGATCAAATACCACCAAAAGAAAGCTCTATTTTTTGGGGGAAATTTATAAACATATCCTTTGGGTACAGTGTTGTATGACCACGCAATTGTCGTTCAAAGAGTGACAGCGCTGAAAGCTGAAAATTGGTCTGGGCAGGAGGGGGGTTTAAGGCTCTATTTACACTAATGCGTTTTTTGGTGCATTTTGCATTTTGCAGAAATGCAGGGAAATTTTTTACCATGGGCTCCTATAGAACATGTTCACATCAATGCTTTTTTGTGCCTCTGCGTTTTTGGAAAGGCTCAGGGACTTTTTTTTCTCGCAAAATGCAGTGTTTTGCATGTAATAGACTTCAATGGACCCGCATCCAAAACGCAAGTACCACGTTTTTACCGTGATTTGCGTTTTTTTCTATTGTTTGTTTTACACTGTATCTAGCTGGTTGCTAAGGAGGGGGCCGGGAAGCTGGCCGCCACGTTCTTAACAACCGATGAGTCATCAGCTGTCAGCGGGCTTCCCGCTGAATTAAAAAAAAAAATTGCCGGCTAAAAATAAAAGAGAAAAGAAAACAGTGTGGGCCCCCCCCCCCCCCCCAGGTCCAATCCAGGCCCTTGGGTCTAGTATGGATTCGGAGGGCACCCCCATGCTAAAATAAAAAAAAAAAAATGCCGTGGGGGTCCCCCCAGAATCTATACCAGACTTTTATCCGAGCATGCAGCCCGACAGGTCAGGAAAGGGAGGGGACGAGCGAGCGCCCCCCCCTCCTGAATCATACCAGGCCACATGCCCTCAACATGTGGGGATGGGTGCTTTGGGGCAGGGGGGGCTCTGCGCCCTCCACCCCAAAGCACCTTGCCCCCATGTTGATGGGGACAAGGGCCTCTTCCCGACAACCCTAGCCCGGAGGTTGTCGGGGTCGGCGGGCTTATCAGAATCTGGAATCCCCCTTTAACAAGGGGGCCCCCAGATCCCAGCCCCCCCCCTATGTGAATGAGTATGTGGGGTACATTGTACCCCTACCCATTCACAAAAAAAAAAGTAGTGTAGTGTTAAAAAATACAGTAGACAGTTTTTGACAAGTCTTTTATTAAAAATATCTTCTTCTTCTCCGCTTCTTCCTCCGATCTTCCTCCATCTCCCACATCTTTATCCTCCGGTCTTCTTCTCCCTCTGCTTCTTCTTCCGCTCTTCTTTCTCTGCCGCCGCTCACGCCAAAGACCCTTCTCCGATGCTGCGTCCCGCTGATCTGTCGGTGCCGATGTCCTGCATTTCTTAAATAACGATGGGGTTACGTCTTCTGGAAGCCACGCCCCTTTGTGACGCCACCGCCCGGGCATGATGGGTCTGTGACATCACAAGGGGCGTGGTCTCCAGGTGACGTAATACGATTGCCACGCCCCCATCGTTATTTAAAGAATTGCAGGACATCAGCGCCGACAGATCAGCGGGACGCAGCATCGGAGGAGGGTCGTCGGCGGGAGTGGCGGCAGAGGAAGAACACTGGACAAAGAAGACAGAAGAAGAGCGGAAGAAGAAGCAGGGGGAGAAGGAGAAGCCCAGGGGATGAAGAAGCGGAGAAGATATTTTTAATAAAAGACTTGTCAAAAACTACTGTATTTTTTAACACTACACTACTTTTTTTTGTGAAAGGGTAGGGGTACAATGTACCCAATACTCATTCACATAGGGGGGGGGCGGGATCTGGGGGCCCCCTTATTAAAGGGGGCTTCCAGATTCCGATAAGCCCCCCACCCACAGACCCAGACAACCACCGGGCACGGGTTGTCGGGATAAGGCCCTTGTCCCCATCAACATGGGAGCAAAATGCTTTGGCGTGGGGGGGAGGGCAGAGGCCCCCCCTGCCCCAAAGCACCCATCCCCTCATGTTGAGGGCATGCGGCCTGGTATGGTTCAGGAGGGGGGGGGGGGCGCTCGCTCGTCCCCTCCCCATGCTCGGATAAGGGTCTGGTGTTGATTTTGGGGGGACTCCCATGCCATTTTTTTTTTACATTTTGGCATGGGGGTGCCCTCCGAATCCATACTAGACCCAAGGGCCTGGTATCGACCAGGGGGGGGACCCCACGCTGTTTTTTTTCTGGATTTTTTTTTTTAGCCGGCAATTTTCTTTTTTACATTCAGCAGGAAGCCCGCTGACAGCTGATAACTCATTGGTTGTTAAGGACGCGGCCCCCTCCTTAGCAACCAGCTAGATACAGTGTAAAAAAAATATATATTTTTTTTTTTCCGACGGAATGTTGGCTCAAACTTGTGTTGCATACACACGGTCACACAAATCTTGTCGAAAATTCAGAACGTCAAGAACGCGGTGACGTACAAGACGTACGACGAGCAGAGATCAATGAAGTTCAGTAGAGCTCTTCTGCTTGATTCTGAGCATACGTGTTTTTTGGTGTGTCGGAATTGCATATAGACGATCGGAATTTCCGACAAGAACTTTTCTTGTCGGAAAATTTGAGAACCAGCTCTCAAATTTTTGTGGTCGGAAATTCCGACAGCAAATGTCCAGAGGAGCCTACACACGGTCGGAATTTCCGACAAAAAGCTCACATCGGACATTTATTATTGGAATTTCCGATCGTGTGTACGCGACATAACACATTCCCTAGAGTAAACAAGCAATAACCCCTTGTAGTGCAAGGCAGCAGCCCCACTGCAAATGGATCATTTTCAAGCTTCCCAGGGTTGGGCTTTAATAGGGCTAAAACATGGAGGAAATGTGCATGCATTACAGAGATGGACTATATGCGGGGAGATTTGCTGAAACTAGAGTATTCAGAATCTGGTGCAGCTGTACATGGTAGCCAATCAGCTTCTAACTTCTGCTTGTTCAATTAAGCTTTGACAATAAAACCTGGAAGCCGATTGGTTTCTATGCAGAGCTGCACCAGATTTTGCACTCTCCAGGTTTAGTAAATCATACGCGTGTGTTTTTTCCATTACCCAGACATACACTTTAATGTCTGCGTTAGCCCTGGTTCACATTGGTGCGATTTGACATGTCAAACCGCATGTCAAATCCGCGGCATTTGCCGGCAATGGCACTGTCCTAATCGGTGCGACGCCGCACCGATTTCAAAAAGTAGTTACTGTACTACTTTTTGCGATTTCGGGCCGCGATTTACATTGACATCTGTGCAGGAACCTGCACAGATGTCTCTGAAATCGCGGCCGAAATCGGGACCGACAAGCGGGAGTGAAGTCGTGCGAGTTCAGCTGAACTCGCACTGCTTCATTATTGCAGCCCAGTGTGAACCTGGGCTCAAAGATAAAATTGGCCGGCATCATATTATTGTATAAGAATTATATCTTATTCTCTTGTGCTTTAATATCTAATGCTATGTTGCTTTTTCTACTATATACTGAATGGCATATATTCTGTTTTATGAAAAACAAAAATAAATATTTTTTCTGATAAAAAAAAAAAAAAAAAGAAGAAGAAAGATAAAATTTAGTTTAATATTAAATATACCAGCTACAGACTGTAAAGAAGAAAAAAAATACACAGTACGAACGTCTTTGAACCGTTCAGTTGTCAGGGTAACGGCGCACCCTTTGGCTCCTGGAACAACGAAACTGGCACAGTACCACCAACGTTCCAGAAGGCAAAAATAGAGACGGGGGTGACTGTAGCTTTGAAACTGATCCCCCTTCTCTCGCCAATGACACAGGAAGTCTCCCCCAAAGCCTCTTCCCTTTGCAGGAAGGATGACCCCCCATGAGCCCAGAATGTTGACTTTCAAAGTCTCAGTGATAATCTGCTTCCCTTTTTGTTCTCTATCTCCAGTCTGTGCAAAACAAGAATTAAAACAAAGGCAGCTCTGTGTGCCGGGCCAAGGAGAAGTGACACATGAAAGGACATGGACCCGGGCAATTAATAGGGAACGTGACTGAGCACGCTCTATGTTCTGTCTAGGTTCTGTGTGCGTTACATATCAGCCTTATGTTTGTATTTGTTTTAATGAACTCAAAATGAAGGTAAGATCTCAATTAGGTTGAATCAGTGAAGTTTATCTATAATCTAAAGTCAATAGTTTTATTTAACAAGTGAAAGTTTTCATTAAAAATAGTATACAAATAAAGGCCGCATACTATTGGGCACATCAAAAAAGGGGTAGATACGGTGATACAATGGTTATATCCATCGTCTTCCATGACAATAAGTACGCTCAGCCGATATGCAAAAGAAAGAAATGGGAGCACAAAAAGCATCAGCGACCCGGAGTAGTACCATCCCTTATAAAGGAACAGCTTAAATGGGGGAATGGGGAGGGAGAGAACCCGGAAAGGGGAAAAGGAGAGGAAACCAGGAGCAGGGGACAAAAAGGAAGCTGAGAGTGGTGTGTAAGGGGAGAGAGAAAGAAAGGCAAATTCCAAGCACATAGACATAGTCACCTTCTGGGGAGTATGGATTTTAATCACTTCTGGACTGACCCACGCAGATATAGTGCGGCAGGGTTGCCCTCTTGCCCAAATTCACGAACCAGTTTGTGATTTTGTGCACTGGGTCTGGGGCGCGCGCCGCCGGCAACCCACTCCCGCTGCAATTGGACACAGCGGGAGCCAAACATTCTCAGGAGAAGCAGAACGGCGGTCTGCCTATGTAAACAAGGCAAACTACCGTTCTGTCAGAGGGGAAAATGGAGATCTTGTGTTTCGGTAACACACCACAAGGCACGGTAACGCACCACAAGGCACGGAAACGCACCACAAGGCACGGTAACGCACCACAAGGCACGGTAATGCACCACAAGGCAGAAACACACCACAAGGCAGAAACACACCACAAGGCACGGTAACGCACCACCTTGTTCATATAGGCATATTTAAAGTGGTTTTGAGCCCTTACATATACCCAGTGAAGTGACTGGCCTCAGGTAATACACAGAAATTGAACAAAACTTCCTACATAAGTTTTACCTGTTAATCTGCAGTCTTCTGAACTTCATCTGTTCAAAGTGCAGAATTTATAAAGTTTGTCTGACAAAAAAAAAAAGGGACGGAGAGCTGAAGTTACGCTCAGTGAGGAAAGCTATGAGAGCTGATTGGAGGGAAGGGACATATCCCCCTTCACGCAGCACACAGAAACAGAGCTGAGGCTGTCAATCAGCAGGAGGTCCCTCCCCAGTCGCCATTTTTCTCTTGGTGTCATGAAAACTTGTCAGAAGTGACTCATGCTAATAGCAGAGGAGCGAGGCAGCAGACAGAGATGACACTTAGTGCTCTTATTGAGACAAGTACACACTATAGAGGGATATACTTTGTTCATATTTCATGTCTGAGGTTTACAACCACTTAAGGCATATACCCCTGTGAGGACCATGTCTGCCCACATAGGATACACAGGTGTTCTGTGCATCTGCGAGCAGGCAGTCCTATTCATTACTATTGGGACTCAGTGGCTGCACTGACACAGCCACTGCTGCCAACTTGACATCCATGTGGGTGTGGGTGCAAGTACACGGCCCCGAACACACACTGTCTGCGTTTGGGTCTGTGCACCCACACAAATGTCAAATTGAGACTAGCAGCTGTGTCAATAAAGCCACTGCACCCCAATAGACGTGAATGCAACTGCCTGCATGCAAGTGCACAGAACACCTGCGCATACTGTGCGGGCAAACATGGCCCTTGCACGGGTGTATGCTTAAAGTGTTTGTTACACCAGCATTTCACATTCCTGATATGTGGCTCCTCTACCATGTACTTGTATGAGAAAGTATCCTGTTCTCTTTGTATTGCTTCCTTTATGTGAAATCCCTGGTGTTCCCATTAGTCCCCCTGCGTTCGTATTATTAACTGACCACACTAAGCAGGAGAACACACCGTGATCAGTTCTCTAGCTATGCTGGGACTTCAGCCTGCTCTCCTCCAATGATCAGACTTGTCCTGACACAACCCCCCCCCCCTGCACAGCCATTCACTGGGAAGCTCAGCGTACTGTCACTTCTCCTCCCCCCTCCCCAGCTCTTATGTAGCTGAGAGCAAAGTGAATGTGGTAAAAAAAAAAAAAGTATTTATGATGTTTTTCTTCTCTTTTTATAAATCTATAAGGAAATGTTTTGCCTTTGAATTGTAAACTAAATGGGCTGTTTTACAAGGCGATCGTTTACAACCACAGCTCGTTTGGCTGTACTCCTATGGATCACAGGAGTGCAGTTCTTTCTGCACTCCTGTGACCCACTTTCTGTAGGTTCGGGCAAGATCGCGACAATGAAGTCAGGATCTGCCCACATGCCTGGACGGGCACCCGGTCGCTCCCTCCATGGCCCAGCACTCCAGTGAGCGCAGGGGGGGCAGAGCAGAGAGACGCTGACTGTCAGTCTTCAGCTCTCTGCTCAGGGAGCTCTGAGAACCGAGCGATTGGCGGCGTTTGATCACTCGGTTCTCAGTGTTAGAGCAGGCGGGGGACAGATGCAGCATCCAACTGGGTAAGTACGATAAAAAAAAAAAAAAAAACATACTTCTCTTTTAAGTACACCTGTGTGAACGAGGTCTTTCAACGTAAGGGAGCCCATTCAAATAAATGCACTGCGTCAACACAATGCACATAAAACGCACAAAGTAATGCATGTCAATGTGGTTTGCGTTACCTGCGGAAATGTGAATCCATTTTGGACTTAAGTACACTTTAATACGGGGGGCAGGTTCGCTTTAAAACCTGCACTTTTCCACAAATATCCTCCCTTCAAAGCTCCAGAAACTCCAGAGAGAGAGCCGGCCCTATCCCACCTGTGACCAGCTAAGCGTGCTCTGAGAAAACCAATAACGAGAGCACTCATGCGATCCCGCAGAAGCTATATGAATCCTGGTTTAGTGAGCAGGAGGGGATGTGAGGTGTCAATCAGCACGGTGTTCTGGAAAAGGGAGCGGTCTTCTTTCTTCAGAAGATCCGGGTGATCCACATGCTGGGACACAATGATAAAACTGCCCATCATACAAGATGGTGTTACAGTGCGTGCACAATAATAATAATGTGCTCTCCTCGCCGCTGACCCGTTCACTGCGTGTAATGAAAGGCGCGATCACACACCACTGAGCACCAGAAATGAGAAGAAGATTTCACTTGCTTTTCCTTCTCTAAAAAAAAAACGAAAACAAATTTCCTGTTTAATATATGCCTTGTCACAATGGGTAGGGGTAGGAAGCCTGTGCGGCTTGTCCTGCTAGGGACCAGCTGCTGTCCCTGTACCTGCTGATCCCCAGATGGTCTCACTAGCAGTCAATGGACTAACAGGTGAAAAGTACAGAGAGACACACAACAATCTTTATTTAGTAATAGAGAGGAAGGGCGAGCACAGAGCAATAACCCACACAAGCCATTTGGCCTTTACTGGTTTTGTCAGACTAATAAAAAGTTGCTTCCTCATTGGCTGTCCTGGGTTACTATACATCAGTGGTCTCCAAACTGCGGCCCGGGGGCCGGATAGGGCCCTTGGAGCACTTTTCTTCCCACTGATGCAAAACACCAAATGGGGCATAATTCTTACTACTGACAACAACAACGAGGCAATATTCCGCCCATTGACCCCAATGATGGGGCACCATTCCTCCCATTGACCCCAACGATGGGGCACCATTCCTCCCATTGACACCAAAGATGGGGCACCATTCCTCCCATTGACACCAACGATGGGGCACCATTCCTCCCATTGACACCAACGATGGGGCACCATTCCTCCCATTGACACCAACGATGGGGCACCATTCCTCCCATTGACACCAATGATGGGGCACCATTCCTCCCATTGACACCAACGATGGGGCACCATTCCTCCCATTGACACCAATGATGGGGCACCATTCCTCCCATTGACACCAATGATGGGGCACCATTCCTCCCATTGACACCAATGATGGGGCACTATTCCTCCCATTGACACCAATGATGGGGCACTATTCCTCCCATTGACACCAATGATGGGGCACCATTCCTCCCATTGACACCAATGATGGGGCACTATTCCTCCCACTGACATCAATGGTGGGGCACTATTCCTCCCACTGACATCAATGGTGGGGCACTATTCCTCCCACTGACACCAATGATGAACCACTATTCCTCCCACTGACACCAATGATGGGGCACTATTCCTCCCATTGACACCAATGATGGGGCACTATTCCACCCACTGACACCAATGATGGGTCACTATTCCGCCCATTGACCCCAATGATGGGGCACTATTTCTCCCATTGACACCAATGATGTGGCACTATTCCGCCGATTGACCCCAATGATGGGGCACTATTCCTCCCACTGACACCAATGATGGGGCACTATTCCTCCCATTGACACCAATGATGGGGCACTATTCCTCCCATTGACACCAATGATGGGGCACTATTCCTCCCATTGACACCAATGATGGGGCACTATTCCACCCACTAACATCAATGATGGGGCACTATTCCTCCCATGGACACCAAAGTTGGATTGTTTACTTCTACTGATGCCAGGACAATTTATACTCCCAATAGCCACAGTGTGGCCCCCTAAACTCTGAAGGACAGTAAAGTGGCCCTTTGTTTGGAAAGATTGGAGATCCCTGCTATAAATCATCACTCTCTAATGCTTGATAGAGTAGATCTAAACCCCTTCACTAAATTTTCTATAAATATAATTTCACATCATTTAAATCTACAGTCTTCAGAAAAATATTACCTGGTGATCCTGCCACAAGGGTCCTTGTTCAGTCATTTCCTGTTATTGGGTGACAACTGTCTACCAATCTTGCTCCTGCATTATCACTCTGTAACAAGCACCCCTGGCAGGGGCTACAAGCAGCTGTGCCGACACACACTGTACAGGTATGGTCTAATGTGGTCACTATCAGGAAGCCGGTTCACAGCAATGATGAGCAGCCAGAGCGAGTGCATGTAGATAGCAAGTTGTTAAAAAGTCTGGAGGAGATCAGCAGCACAGAGATGCAAAATAAGATAAAAAAAAAGAAAAAAAAAAAAAAGGTAAAACTGTATTTACAGGTCGGTACTTACCTCCTCTGCACTGTCAATAGCCCAGCCAGCAAAAATGTGTTACTGGGTTGGCCACTCGAATGCACAGACCTGAATGGAATGATGCTCCTGTACATCTGACTCAAGTGTATGGGACAATAGAATGAAGGAGTAGCCAGGCCCAGCATTAGTTTCCTAATTCAGCCATAGGAGGAGGTAAGTACAGGCCTGCAGGGAGTGGTAGGGATGGAGCACACCTGAATGTATTGAGGGGCCTGGGGGATTTTATTTTTATTTTTTATTTAAAAAGGTAAGATCTTAGGCACAAACTAGCATGGGGTACTCTCAAAAACCCAACCTCTTCAGGAGGAGCGGCTCTTCCAGACTTCCATTCATACTACATAGCGGCCCAACTCTGTAATTTCTACCATCTCCACAAAACAGACGCCCCCTAGATACCAAACTCTAATATGCCAGATGCCTGGCCGTAGCACACATTCTCCCCTACAAGTGCTATTTAGAGACGTAGCCAACAACCGGAACCCCCTGTTATCCCACCATAAATGCATCTGGGAGATTGCGGTCAAAATGACTGATGAAGATTTCTTCCACTCACACACACCCTTATGGCATAATCCCCAACTACGGGAACTGACCCTGATCCCGAACATTGACATCTGGGCATCTAAGGGGGTATTATTCTTACACCAGGTACTCAGCCCTCTCGAAGTGCGTCATTTCCAATCACCGAAGGACGAATTTGAGCTACCCTCCCATAATGCTATTCCGATATTTACAGTTAAGACACGCTCTTCAAACCCAATTCTCAGAGGGCTTCCCAAACCCGCAAACTTTATCCTTGGTAGGTGTAATCGTGGGTGCAGACCCCTCCAAACTGATATCCACTCTCTATAATATACTACGCACTCATTCGGTGTCACGGATTATCGATACGGCCAGAACTCGCTGGGAAGGGGATATAGGCCCCATAGAAGAATCTGATTGGGATGAAATATTAGAAAACACCAAGAAGGCCTCTCCTAGGCTCCCCGAGCGCCTGACACAATTGTACATTATACACAAAATTTATCTTACCCCGGCGAGAATTGCCAAATACCGCCCTAACTACAACCCACTATGTCCTAGATGTGCCTGCCTCCCATGTACATTTTTCCACCTAATATGGTCTTGCCCAGTTATCCAAGACTACTGGACACAAATTATTACATTCCTGCATGACCACATGGGGTCACCTCTCCAGCTGGACCCGAAGCCATGTTTATTAGGCCTACTCCCAGATGTCTCCAGTAACAAGTTTCTGACCACTTTCCTATACGAAACCCTCTTTAGTGCACGGAAGTTGGTAGCCCGACACTGGATGCAAACTACCCCCCCAACCCTCCAGGCCTGGGTTGGGGAATCAATTTGAATCTACCTTATAAGAAAGTCATCTACCGACACAGGGGCTGTCCCACCAAATATAAGAAGGTCTGGGATAGATGGCTGGATATCCCGGACACATGTAATGAATAGGCCTGTACTACCGGACCAACAAAGGGATACGAGTAATATCCAGAGTCTCACACAGGCTCTAAAATCTATTGCGATCCAATAAACGCACATAGGAATCCCCAGTGTAGAGATATGTATTATAACCAGTTAAATATGTTTGGGCACTAAGCCGTATTACAATGTGCAATTGACTTTACGGGTAATCCACATGCTTATGATTAATCTGTATCCTTCTTATGTACTACAGGACATGTATCGTGCTTATATGCTTTACTTTTTTTTTTTAAAAAAAAGGTAAGATCTTTGGTTTGGATAGTGTGTGGATGAGTTAGGTTTTTTACCCCGGTCTGTGTCTCGCTGAAGTTTCCCCACACTTTTCAGGACTAGAAGTGAAACTTCTTTTTTTTTAAACCATAAAGCTTTTATTAATGCTTAATAATAACATTTGTACAATCATACTAGCATTTGTACATAAGTATCATATAAAAGTATAACATTGTATAATTGAGTTCAATAGTAGAGTATTTTAATAATAAAATCATTGAAGTGGCTTCGTAATTAACCGATCATTGCATCGATAGTCTATTTAGAAATACTCTGAATATTTGTAGAAAAAATTGATTATTTAATCTCAAAAAGAAAGGAACAAAAGTAAAACTTTGTGGACCTCAGGGAGAAGCCCATAGAAGAAGGCATAATGATAGAAATGAAAGGGAATAGAAGGAAGGGAAATAAAAATAAGGAGAGATATTGTTCATTCACGTTTCTCTATATTTGAAGGTCTATGTTCGAGTAAAGGTGGTATAGGAATCAGAGTATTTAAAAATGATCCACGGTTGCCACATTTCTAGCACTCTGTTCAAAACATAAAGTGGACCTGTTCTTTGCCACTGCAGGAAAAGCAAGGGGTTCACATTAATTAAGGCCTCATGTACATTGCTGCTCCTAAACGTTATTTTAGTCGTCAATCTGTGTCTCCTAAATCCACAACATATACTATTGAATGATATCAGCTAGCCCCTTATTGCTTGTATGAATCATATGCACAATATGGTCTGAAATGTAAATAGGAAATAATTATCACCAGTATATTTTTCTTTGTTGGTTTATTTTTCTTTGTATCGGTTTTCTTTATTGGGTTGTGTTTATCAAATATACACTGAGATGCATGCTTACCCTGTATATTATTGCATAATACTCAATTAAGTTTGTGTCTAAATAAAAAAAATAAAAAATAATTGAGTTTAGGAGCTTTTGGCGTTTTTTTGCCAAAGCCCCTGTAGCAGGGTAACCCTGTGCCACTGGGTAAAATGGTGGTTTATGCTACATTTTGCAAGAAGCAAGCACACTAATGGCACATGTGTGTGTGCTGGCTCCATATAAGAGCCAGAGATAGAGCTCAGAGCACAACCCTCCCGAGGGGGTCAGTGTGTGAAGGGAGCCGTGAGAGGTGCTGGCGTGCACCATGGCGTCCAGATTGGGACAGGCCAAGGCCCGAGTCTGACAGAAAGTCTATGAGGCACAGAGCAGCTAGGAACCTGTAGAGACAGTGTCCAGGAGGGACAGAGCAGCTAGGAAGCTGTAGAGAGAGAGCCCAGGAGGAATAGAGCAGATAGGAACCTGTAGAGAGAGAGTCCAGGAGGGACAGAGCAGCTAGGAACCTGTAGAGAGAGAGTCCAGGAGGGACAGAGCAGCTAGGAAGCTGTAGAGAGAGAGTCCACGAGGGACAGAACAGCTAGGAACCTGTAGAGAGAGAGTCCAGGAGGGACAGAGCAGCTAGGAACCTGTAGAAAGAGAGAGAGTCCAGGAGGGACAGAGAAGCTAGGAACCTGTAGAGAATGAGTCCAGGAGGGACATAGCAGCTAGGAACCTGTAGAAAGAGAGAGAGTCCAGGAGGGACAGAGAAGCTAGGAACCTGTAGAGAATGAGTCCAGGAGGGACATAGCAGCTAGGAACCTGTAGAGAGAGTCCCGGAGGGACAGAGCAGCTAGGAACCTGTAGAGAATGAGTCCAGGAGGGACATAGCAGCTAGAAACCTGTAGAAAGAGAGAGAGAGAGTCCAGGAGGGACAGAGCAGCTAGGAACCTGTAGAGAGAGTCCCGGAGGGACAGAGCAGCTAGGAAGCTGTAGAGAGAGAGTCCAGGAGGGACAGAGCAGCTAGGAACCTGTAGAGAGGGTCCCGGAGGGACAGAGCAGCTAGGAAGCTGTAGAGAGAGAGTCCAGGAGGGACAGAGCAGCTAGGAAGCTGTAGAGAGAGAGTCCAGGAGGGACAGAGCAGCTAGGAAGCTGTAGAGAGAGAGTCCAGGAGGGACAGAGCAGCTAGGAACCTGTAGAGAGAGAGTCCAGGGGGGACAGAGCAGCTAGGAGGTTGTAGAGAGAGAGTCCAGGAGGGACAGAGCAGCTAGGAAGCTGTAGAGAGAGAGTCCAGGAGGGACAGAGCAGCTAGGAAGCTGTAGAAAGAGAGAGAGTCCAGGAGGGACAGAGCAGCTAGGAACCTGTAGAGAGAGAGAGAGAGAGAAAACAACAATAAAAAGATAATGGCACACCGACCTAGCAAATTACCTCAATAAAATTTATTCCAAGATAAAAATAGCAATAATTGTACTTACAAACATGAATTATGTAAACGCATGTCATAGCAAGTGAGATTGACTGCCTGAAGTCCATCGGTACTGTCCATCAGTACTGTTAAGACCAGGAGAGAGAGAGTCCATGAGAGACCGAAGGGCTAGGAAGCTGTAAGGAAGACGCAGAGCTGAGGTGCAGCATCTGTGCATAAACACTGGGACATGTTTTATGGTCAGGGGGACCAAAAAGGTATGATGTTCAGGAGGATCCTGCAGAGGTACTTGGAGCAATAAAGCTGCCACAAGAGAGCCAGGGGGCTGAATGTTATGTTGGATTCATAGTGATGGTAAGAACCCCTGCTTGGGAAGATATGCCTGTATGAATTTTGACTTTCCTTAAAATAAAAGTGGGCAGGGAAACCCTGAAAACTATATCTGGTGTGGCGTTAACTCATTTTTTTGGCACTACCATTGAGCCAAGAAACCCTGATGCGTCACACCCCCGAACTCAACTCAATAAAAGCCCACGTGTCCATGTACACATAGGCTTTTTCCAGAGTTTAGGAGCAGCAGAGTTTAGGAGCAGGTTTAGGAGCAGCAGAGTTTAGGGGCAGCAGAGTTTAGGGGCAGCAGAGTTTAGGGGCAGCAGAGTTTAGGGGCAGCAGAGTTTAGGGGCAGCAGAGTTTAGGGGCAGCAGAGTTTAGGGGCAGTTAAATGTCCTTCCTGAACACAGAAGGATTGATTGATTAATCAAGTATTCTGATTCTATTCCCACCACTGACACAACAATGGGGCACTATTCCTGCCACTGAAACCAATGATGAAGTACTATTCCTCCTCCTAATGACCACCAATCCTGAGGCCATGTTTCTTCACAATTGGATGCAAAACATTTTTTACCCCCAATGTTCACAATCCGGCTCCCCTAAAGTCTGAAGGACAGTAAACTGTCCCTTCCTTTGAAAAATTTGGAGATCCTTGCCTTAGAGCCATGAGGATCCAGGAGGGTGCCTTGTATCAGTTTCTCAGATTTTCTAAGTCTAACATTTCAAATACCACTTTCCTGCAATGACAGCAATACTGGGTCATTCTGTACAAAGTTTGCTTACAGAACGCTCCTAAAAAAATTTTGGTCTTGTGATGCAAGCTATTCCCAGAAATTCCTGTGCACAGAGTTTGCAATCAAACGACAGGCATCCCCACGAGAAGCTTTTTTTTTCTGAGGCGCTTTTGAATATTCAGACATACTGTATGTAAAGGCTTTTCCTGCTCAAACACAGAGACTGTTCAGGTTGTGGTAATGGAGACAGACCCACATCGCAGTCAGTTTTCAAAAAAAGAACTTGGCAAGGCTTGCATCAATTTTTACAGAAGCAGTGGATGTAAAAAAAATAAAAAATCCAAAACACTATACAGAAAATAATTGCTCAGCAGTGGATTATTTTTATTGTGTTTCTCAATAAAAGAAAGCTTCTTTTAAAAAGAAAAAAGGAAATCACATTTCACAACATATCCACAGAAAAACATGTCCGTTAAAGCTAAACTCCAGGCAGACATAAAATATACAAATGAATACAAGTTTATATTTAATAATAAACCAATAAATACACTATAGTACCAAAAGTATTGTGACGCTTGCCTTTACACACACATGAACTTTAATGGCATCCCAGTCTTATACCGCGTACACACGGTCGGAAAATCCGACAAGAAAACTGAGGTTTTTTTTCCGACGGAATCTTGGCTCAACTTTGTGTTGCATACACACGGTCACACCAAATTCCGACCGTCAAGAACGCGGTGACGTACAACACATACGAAAAACCGAGATCAATGAAGTTCAATAGGCAGTTCGGCTCTTCTGCTTGATTCTGAGCATGCGTGGTTTTTGGTGCGTCAAAATTGCATGCAGACGATCGGAATTTCCGACAAGAACTTTTCTTTTTGAACCAGCTCTCAAATTTTTCTTGGTGGACATTCCAACAGAAAAAGTCAGATGGAGCATACACACGGTCGGAATTTCCGACCAAAAGCTCACATCAAACTTTTCTTGTTGGAAATTCTGACCATGTGTACGTGGCATTAGTCCGTGGGGTTCAATATTGAGTTGGTCGACCCTTTGCAGCTATACCAGCTCCAACTCTTCTGGGAAGGCTGTCCACAAGGTTTAGGAGTGTGTCTATGGGAATGATTGACCAGTCTTCCAGAAGTGCATTTGTGAGGTCAGGGATTAATGACGAGAAGGCCTGACTTGCAGTCTCCACTCTAATTCATCCCAAAGGGGTTCTATCGGGTTGAGGTCAAGACTCTGTGCAGGCCAGTCAAGTTCCTCCACCCCAAACTCGCTCCTCCATGTCTTTATGGACCTTGTTTTGGGAACTGGTGCGCAGTTATGTTGGAACAGGAAAGGGCCATCCCCAAACTGTTCCAACAAAGTTGGGAGCATGAAATTGTCCAAAATGTCTTGGTATGCTGACACCTTAGGAGTTCCCTTCAAAGGAACTAAGGAGCCAAGCCCAACCCCTGAAAAACAACCCCACACCATAATCCCCCCACCAAATGATTTGGACCAGTGCACAAAGCAAGGTCCATAAAGACATGGATGAGCGAGTCGTAACCTTATCAGCCTTCTGATGCTTCTTCACTGTCTAGTCAGCAGGCTGGGGGTGGGGAGATGACTCCAATGTATTAATTTACTGCAAAAGAGCAAATGGTGTCATCAGTCTAGCTGTGCCGAATAACCAAGATGTGAGAATCTCAGGACTGGATGCACAAAATTATAAATCCTTTGACAGGAAAAAAACTGCTCTATTGTATGTGTTCCATCTGTATGTTTAGCAGCTTGCCTGGAGTTTAGCTTTAAGCTCCCCAAGTATCAGGATAAAACTCACCATCTCTGTCCCACGGCCACCAGCGAGTGATATAGAATCCACAGAGTTGTCATCAGGATCATGTTAGCACATCCAGTTAAAATAATGAAAGCTGAAATCCCAAGGCCGGCCAGAGCAATGTTATCTAGGTGGGTATCCATGTGTGTCCAGTCTAGGAGCCAGAGGACTGTGGGGGCATAACTGAAGGCCTCCACGCCAATCTTACCTCCAAAGTACTCTTTGATGTTCCCCAGGTGGAGTTTACATGGCAGCAGACCCTTCTCCCCAATCAGCTGCTTGTTCTGATGAAAAGCCACCAGGAATGCTACAACTGAAAGAGAGAAACAAGAATGTGAGATCAGGAGAGGGATAAATATTTGATTGTACTGTGCATACAGATGACAAAATGAGGTCCGACTTCTGCAGACTAAAAACCTTTATTCCTATTCAATTTGATTACAATTTTCTGTTATTCAGTCTTGACGGCACCAAATAAGTACTTTCTTTCAATCAACGTTTTTCTAACAGATACTGCAAAAAACTGCACCAATCCATTTTCAAGTCATCTTCAGAATGTGGGGGGAGACTTCTTAGGTAATATGTACCTTATACAACATATCAGCTCTTCTTTTCTTTCTGGTCTAGAGTGCACACTGCATTGTTTACATTCAGCTTGTCTGCCTTCTGCACAGTAACTGAAAACAAAGACTGAGCTACTTCTAAGGGTCCTTTCACATGGGGTGGTCCCCGCCTGCGATCCACTTGCTGCTCAGCAGGGGATCCGTCTGTTGATCCCGCTAAACAGGCAGATGATAGGTCTGTGTCTGCTCCACTTATGCAGAGCGGACACAGACACAGCCTGCTCTCCTCTATGGGCAGTGGGATGTAAAGCAACCTGCCTGTCCATTTACACCTGACTGCCATCCGACCTGCTGGGTGGAAGGGGAACCCATTTGTCTGTTTTTTAGTGGATCAGATTGGATGTAGACAGGTATAAACAGACACATATCCGTTTATACCCGCTGCTCCAGAAGAATGTGGGTTTCCGATCAGGACTGCCTGAAAACAGACAGGCGGACCCGGTCGCAACTTTTGTGTGAAAGGGGCCCTATACAGTACTTCTCAGAAAGAAACTCTGGCTACAAAGCATATTACTTTTAAATATATTCCTTAATAAATTCTCATGTACCCTTAAAGTGGTTGCAAACCATCACATATGGCCAGTGAAGGGACTATCCTCAGGTGATACAAAGAGATGAAACAAATCCTCCTACTTAAGTTGTATCTGTCTATATGAAGTTTCCTCTTCTCTACATCTCCTTAAAGCGGAGCTCCACCCGCACATTTTTTTTTTAAAGTCAGCAGCTACTAACACTGTAGCTGCTGACTTTTAATAAGGACACTTACCTTACTTACTACTGTCCCGCGCTGATGGCCCCCCGATGCCGATCCCTCGATCAGTGTAGGTCCCGCACCGCCATCCACACTAAGGGAAACAGGCAGTAAAGCCTTACGGCTTCACTGCCTGTTTCCTACTGCGCATGCGCGAGTCTCGCGCCGACTTGTGAATGGGCGGCTGCTCTCTGGGATTACACACAGTTCCCAGAAAGCAGGGCGCCCCATTCACTAGAAGAGAATGGGGAAGAAAACGGACCGCGGTTAGGGAAGAGGCAGATTACGGACTTCCGCATAGCAACGGGTATTTCGGGTGAGTATATAAAAAAAAAATTCTATAATTTTTTTTCTATTTTTTTTTAGGATTTTTAGTGCAAAAAAAAATTTCTGGGTGGAACTCCACTTTAAAGCGGACCTTCAGTAATTTTTTCATCATTCCATCTATTAAATCTTCTGCCTTGGTTGTTTTAACTTTGGATAGTAAAAAAAAAAATGTCTGCCAGTAAATCCCTTTTCAGCCCACTTCCTGTTTCTTGTTTGGTAAAAAGCCTAGGCTTATAACATCATGTACAGCTCTCTCACTCATTCTTGTGAGAGTTTGCCAGGAAGAGGGCCAATGAGAGCTGCAGAGCTGGAGATGTGCCTCTGCTTCAGCTGCCCACAGTTAACTCCTTCAGATCCGCGCTATAGCCAAATGACGGCTACAGCGCGGACCTACTTTGCCGGGAGGCCGTCAATACACGTCCTCCCCTTTGCACACTCCCCGTGCGCCCCCTGCAGGGTGCGCGCTGTGATCATAGAGTCAATGAGACTTGGGTGATTACAGATTGGAGTAAGGGGTCGATCTCAGCCCCTTACCACGTGATCAGCTGTCAGCCAATGACAGCTGATCACGTGATGTAAACAGAAGCTCGGTAATCATATTTTTTTCTCCTCACGCTGACAGCATGAGGAGAAAAAAAAGCCGATCACCGGGTTCTGTGCAAGGGATATCGGTCCCAAAGAGGAAGAGACACAGGCACCTCTTCTGTGCCCACCAGTACTGCCTGCCAGTGCCACAAATCAGTGCCCAGCAGTGCATAACAGTGCCACCTATCAATGCCTACCAGTGGTGCCAATCAGTGCCTCATTAGTGCCACCTAGCAGTGCTGCCTATCAGTGTCACCTACCAGTGCCCATCATTGCCACCCATCAGTGCCCATCACTGCCACCTATCAGTGCCACCTATCAATGCCCATCAGTGCCACCCATTAGTGCCACCCATTAGTGCCACCTCTCAGTGTCACCTCTCAGTGACCATCAATGCAGGCTATCGGTCCCCATCAGTGGAGCCTATCAGTGCCCATCAGTGCAGCCTCATCAGCGTACATCAATGAAGGAAAAAATATACCTGTTTGCAAATTGTATAACAAAATATAAAACGGTTTTGTATTTTTTTTTTTTTTATCGTTTTTTTTTTTTTAACAAAAAATAAAAGACACAGAGTTGATCAAATACCACCAAAAGAAAGCTCTATTTGTGGGAAAAAATGATAAAAATGTAATTTGGGTACAGTGTTGTATGACCGTGCAATTGTCGTTCAAAGAGTGACAGTGCTGAAAGCTCAAAATTGGTCTGGGCAGGAGGGGGGTTTAAGTGCCCGGTAAGCAAGTGGTTAAAATGGATGCAGCCAAATTCAGGAGGAGGGAGATTTCTGCAGCATATATTTGGCAAGTACAGAATCAAAGTATATATAAAATATGTAAAGTGGTTGGAGGGAAGCATCAGAATGGCAAAGATGTTTTTTATTGCAAATTATGAGAGCAGACTGCAGGTCCTCTTTAAAGTCCAGATTTTATAAGCTTGTCTGAGAGTTTAGAAAAAAGGGGGCGGAGAGCTGACGTTAGGCTCAGCAGAGAACAGTGAGAAGAGTTTTGAGAGGCGATTTGAGGGAAGGGTCACACCCCCGCCTCTTTCACACAGCACAAAGGAATAAAGCTGATGTTGTCAATCAGCTGGAGGTACCTCCCCTGTCACCATGTTCTCTTGGTGTCAGGTACCCGATTTTGACAGGTACCCCCTCCCACTTCCGTTACGGTCCACTTAGGGGATGAGAAGTGGAAGCTCTCCTTCCCGAAGTCTTCTGGGACACATGACAGGTCCTAGAAGACTTCAGGACCAGTCACAGAGTGCAGCGCCACTCGCACAAGAGCAGTGGGCACCGGGCTGTAAAGCTGCAAGCTGTCACAGCCGGGTGCCCATATTAGAGATGCCGGCACCACCGAGGGAGGACTCAGGAAGAACAGGGCTGCGGTGTGTACACCGCTGGATTATGGGACAGGTGAATGTGTGTTTATTAAAAGTCAGCAGCTACAGTTTTTGTAACTGCTGACTTTTAATAAACAAACAAATGACTGGCTTTAAGCTGAAAGCCTTGTTATAGATGTCTCTGTAACGACATGGATGATATATGTACCCAAGTGCCTGTTCACTCTTCCCATTGTTGGGACCTTTCTCGGTTAAATAAATTTAATAAAAAGATTGAAATTAAAGTGGTTCTAAAAAGGCAAATTTATTATTTCTTAAAAATAAACAAACATGTCATACTTACCTGCTCTTTGCAATGGTTTTGCACAGAGCAGCCCCAATCCTCATCTTCCTGGGTCCCCCCCGCTGGAATACTGGCCCCCTGCCCCCATCGAGTGCCGCCAGAGCAATCTGCTTGCTATGGGGGCACTCATGCTTGATCATGCCCCAGCCCCACTTTGTGTGTCCATAAGACACATAGAGCGCGGATGGTGTCCACCCCCCACTCCTTCCTTACTGGCTATGATTGGCAATAGCTCCCGCTGCTGTGTTTGAGTGAATGAGAAGAGGAAGAGGGGGAGACAGGGGGGAGA